>OX123203.2:18814699-20260838 GCA_944739405.2 Euclidia mi
CTGACTCTGACAACGCAGCCATCGTGGCTACTTTATGGGTCCCAAAAAATTATGTGTTCGCCAGCGATACGCTAAGAAGGTGTCCTAACAAGATTTACTATACATATGTATAAGCACAAAATTTACCCAAAAACAGTTTTTAATATACCACAGATTGATATTTATTGCACAAAAAATGCGTTGCGTATTTGAATTTGGCACTACACAGTATTTTATTTATCCATTGGGTTACTAGAGAACGATTTGATTCTAGTACGAGTAATAGTTGTGGCACTAACATTAAAAGTTAATAGCTCTACATTTAAAAATTGAAAATATATAGTAAAATCATATTTTTATAAGTTTTAATGACATTATTTATTGAATACAAACAGTTCCTGCCAGTATAGTGTTGACACTCTCCTGCATTAATAAAATCCAAGTCATCACACATATCACTGCAATGTCTCAAGCACTACCAGAGTCTGTGAGCAATTTATTAACCCCCACGTGATTACAGCACGCACGGTCGTGCTCTAATTTTGGTGGTCCGAAGTGTTTGAGGCACGCACGGTCATGCTCAATTAAAAATCGTTCTATTGGTCGCGGTTTTTTCACGTTTTGTTTTACTTAAACCAAGAAACGAAAGTAGTAACTATTAGAATAATTTATATTCTATGCATTTAAATCGTTTTAGAAGGGTGAGGGAAACGAAACGCGCCAAAAAATATTGAAATATAATGCGTCCGCCATTGTTGTGTTTTGTTCCGCAATCTTTATAATAAAAATTGTCTTTTGTAAGAAACCGGTGAAGATTTTATAAAGATACTTATATAGATTTACTCAGAAATAAATAAATATTAATTGTGAAGTGACATTATTCGTGAAAAAGACAAGAAATACAGTGATAAAAGGCAAAAACTTTTTAGAAGGGCTATTTCTACTCTTGAACCTCGCTATTTTCGTAAGTGTTTTATGATAAATATTCTTTTAATAGTTATGAAAGACATAAAAGTACCCAGATTATTTATCTGAAAACATATTTTAGCAACTAAATACTAGCATTGTTGTACATTTTCACTGTTATCGTGATTCAAATGGTAAATAATTCACAGCCACAGTATTCGTAACAGTAACATGGCTGCCTGGCACGGCGAACTTTTTGTTACGCGTTCGGATTATAATTTTTTTAATGGCGTTAGATTCGTTTGTTACAAATTAATAATGTTTTGTGTGAAAACCTAAAGGTATATGTGATAATGTTTTTGTGTTTATGAACCAAACAAGTAATGAAATTCATTAAAATGTGATGAAATGTTTGTGTGAACGAGTGAAAAAAACAAACCTCTAAGTTTGTTAGCTTGTTTTGCCGGAAAAGTGAGTATTTAGTAGTAATTAATGTTATTATTATGATAGCTGATTTTATAACCAACACAATGATATGCAATTTATGTGATATAATTATATTAAGGTGTCATAATTAATTTTTTTCCGGTAACCTACGCCTTTCGGGGAGATGGGCTTCGTTAGCCTTGGTTGGCAACCTGTCTAGGAGAAGGAAAACTCCGAAATTAAACCAAACGTTCGGGGAGATGGGCCTCGTTAGCCTCGGTTGGCAACCTGTCTAGGAGAAGGAAAACTCCGAAATTAAACCAACTTTCAGGGAGCATACCCGACACAAAACCCCGATCTAAGGTGTGAACCGACCCGTGCCGAGGGATTCGTGGCCAGAGGGCAAGCTGGTCTCAAACGGAGGGTGCCTGTGTTGGTGTTCACAGGGCACAGCTAGGATTCCATCTTACCCCCGTACAGGGCTCTGCGGGGATGGACCTTCTAAATCCCTATTACTCGTGGGAACGCTATGAGGACAGATATTAATTATTTTTCAAATGGCGGCGACACGGTTCGCAACCTGTCACGTCTCGTTGCCCGCGAGGGCGAAAAGCAGCCTACGGAAAGCCGATTTGCAACATTGAATGTTGGCGGTGGAAGGGACGGAAAATTGGATGAAGTATGCCAGATGATGGATGATAGAAAGATTGATGTTCTGTGTGTGAATGAAACGAAAAAGAAATGATGTGACACTACAAAGCATGTGTAGCTGCCACAGCTACACGGCGTATTGGTCCGGAGTAGATAGTACCACCAGAGCCTGCAAGGGAGTTGGCTTAATACTGTCTGCGCGAATAAATGAGTGCGTAAAAGAGTTTGAATGTGTAAATGCAAGGCTACTATGGATGAGAATGAAAGTAGGACTTACTCGTCTTCTTATTGTAGGGGTTTACGCCCCGGTCAATATAGTAACAGGTATGTCACAACCAGAAAAAGACGAAAGGCAGGAGTTTTGGGAGAGTTTAAGAGAGATTCTGAGGACCTGTAAGGATAACGAGAGATTGATTTTGTTAGGTGATTTCAATGGATGGGTGGAAGTAAAGCGAGATGGATTTGAAAGGGTTTTAGGTGGATTCGGTGATAAGAGTGTGAACGAAAATGGAAAAGAACTGCTTGAGGTCTGTTTGGAGTGGAGCCTTTGTGTGACAAACACCATGTTTGATCACAAAAGGATACATTAGTATACACGTGAGGCGAAAAATGTTAGAAGAAGTATGATTGATTTTGTAATAGTAGATGAACGACTGAGAAAGAATGTGTTAGATACGAGAGTTTTTCGAGGGATCGGCATCCATACAGACCACTTTTTGGTGTTAAGCCGGATAAGTGGGCTCTCTAAAGGATGGCGACACCGAGAAAATAATCAAGAGAGGGTCTTGGAAAGAATAAAAGTAGAAAATCTGCAAGAGAAAGATGTGAAAGATGAGTATAAACGAAGATTGATAGCAAGATTTGAGAGGTTCGATGGCATAAATGATATGGAAGAGTTATGGCATTCCTTTAAAAAAGAGGTAGTATGTGTAGCGTCTGAAGTATGTGGTGTGATCAAGAGAAGGAAACTACGAAAGGTTAAGAATACATGGTGGGACAAGGATGTACAATCAGCAGTATCAGAGAAGAAGAAAGCGTGGTTAGATTGGTTGGCTGCCAGAGCAAATGAAAGAATGGGAAAGGCAACGAGTGATGACATAGATGAAGCAAGAAAGGAGTTTGTTAGGTCTAAAAGAATAGTTAAAGAAATGGTTAAAAGGAAAAAAGAGGAAAAGAAAGATGAGTTTAATAGCAGATTATCTGACGACTTTCGGAGAAACATTAAGTTTTTCTGGAAGTCCGTTCGTGCAGTCCGAGGAAAAACTCAATCCTCAGAATACACAGCAATCAGAGACAAGAATGGAAAGATACTGAATGGTGAATCGTGTGTGCTAAAGAGATGGAAAGAGTATTTTGAAGGATTATTTGAAAGAACGACGACAGAGACATCAACAGGTGAAATGAATGGTAATGATAGCAATGATGAAAGCGATATTGGCGTGGATGAAATTTTGAAGGCACTGGCAAGTATGAAATTAGGTAAGGCTGCAGGGTATGACAGGATTACAGTCCAAATGCTGAAGGCTGGACAGGGCATCATAGTTAGTCAGTTGCAGCGTTTATTCAACTTGTGTTGGAGCACCGGCCGAGTACCTGATGACTGGGCCACAGCAGTAGTTGTGCCTCTTTATAAAGTAAAAGGCTCGCAACAAGACTGCAAAAACTATAGAGGCATTAGCCTTCTCAGCATTGTTGGAAAATTGTATGCGAAGGTACTGATTGAAAGAGTTATGAAAGTAACCGACAAGAAAATATGGGATGTACAAGCGGGATTCCAAAAGGGTATGGGGTGTACGGATCAAGTCTTTTCCTTGCGATGCATAGCCGAGAAATTTTTGGCCAAAGGTCGAAAGGTCTACTGCGCATTCGTGGATTTGGAAAAGGCTTACGATAAAGTGGTGAGGAATGAAATGTGGTCGGTACTGTCGACGTATGGGGTGAACAGCAGCCTAATTCGAGGTCTGAAATCCCTTTATGAGGATTCAAGAGCTTGTGTGAGGATAAACGGGGCATACACTGACTGGTTTACCATCAACACAGGTGTTAGACAGGGATGTGTAGCGTCGCCGTGGCTGTTCAACCTCTTCATGGACAGTTGTTTGCAAGACTTGAAACATAGTTATTGTGGATTAAGGATGAATGAGTTACTTGTCAAATGCCTCCTTTATGCTGATGATCAGGTTATACTTGCGTCTTCAGCGGAGGAGTTGCAGGAGATGGTAACAATCATGCATGGTGCATTAGAGAGGAAAGGAATGAAAGTGAATGTAAGTAAAACGAAAGTTATGGTTTTTGAAAAGGAGGAATGCGTCACGGCTTGTAATGTTATGATCGATGGACAGCGAGTGGAGCAAGTGAATGAGTTTGTATATTTAGGTACGCTGTTTACAAGAGATGGTAAGAATGTAGAAGATATTGAAAGAAGAGTTAATGCAGGTAATAGAGTGAATGGAGCTCTGAAGGCGTTTATGAATAGCCAAAACCTGTCCAAAAAGGCATGTTTGGCTGTGCATAGAGGGGTGTTAGTACCTACTCTTATGTATGGTAGTGATAGTTGGGTATGGCAGAAAAGTCATGAAAGTAGAATAAATTCTGTAGAAATGAAAGCACTGAGAAGTATGTGTGGTGTCTCTCTGGCTGACAGAGTAAAGAATTGTGTGATAAGAGAGTGTTGTGGGGTAAAAGAAGATGTAGTGACAAGCATCGAGAAAGGTATGCTAAGATGGTTTGGGCACGTGGAGAGGATGGATGACGAAAGACTGACCAAGCAGATATATAAGGCACGTGTGGAAGGGACAGGACGAAGGGGAAGACCTAGACGGACGTTCTCTGATCAGATTGGAGACATCCTAAAAACAGGACAGGTGAGAAGTACCCTGATCAGAAGAGAATGCATGAGGAATCTGATGGGAGTGAATGAAGCAAGAGAGATATGTCTGGATCGTTGCAAATGGCGTTCCGTAGTCTCTGCCTACCCCTCCGGGAAACAGGCGTGAGTCTATGTATGTATGTATGTACCTACGCCAATGAAAATTTGCAGCAACGTGACCTTTCGCACTTGTGGCACTTTGCCTTTAGCTTGATGGCACCTCAAGGGTTAAAAGATATGTTCCTGAAGCGGATGGCAGACTTTGAAACTGAGCTGCCCAAATCACAGGGAACTCCAACCATGCTGGCGTTGGCCTCTGATTACAGCTCTTTCAAGACCTTCGTCATGGAGGCTCTGAATGTTTTATAAGAATAATAATAAGATTTATTTTGGAACAATTTAGATTTTACATATTGTTACATAAGAAAACGTTGATAGCTACAAAAGTTATATAACTGTAGCGCAGCTACCAGCGCCCAAATTTATAAACAATTGTACATGTTATGTTCCAGAGACATTAAAGTAAAGTTCAAACATAAATAACAATAAATAAACCTAGTACACTTACATTGACATTGAATGTGTGTATGTGTTTGTGTGTGTGTATGATTGTGTGTGTGTGTGTGTGCGCGCACGCGCGCGTGTGTGTGTGTGTGTGTTTTTGTGTTTATGCGGGTGTGTGGGGTAGTGCTATGTTACCATAAGTCGTTCAATATCGTCGTAACTCATAGTCTGTAGCCATTCTGTAATTTTTTTACGCAGTAAGCTTTTTGTTAAGGGATAGATGTTGAGCTTTCTATTGATTAAATTGTAGAGTTTGGAACTAATGTGTTTGTAATGCCTACTTACCACTGCTCTCTTATAAAGTTCAATTTTGCACACTCTATCGAAACGACGCTTTTTCGCTGAATACTGTGAGTCAAAATATACAGAGTTGTGTTTTTTTAGAACCGCTTGTAGTATAAATAACTGTCTGACTGTCAGGACCTTACAAAGTGAAAAAAAATCAGTTGTTGGATACCTAATTGGTTTATTTGCTAAAACTTTTAATACCGCTCTTTGAGCTCTCTCGACACGTTATAAAGTGTTTTATGAGTACTGCCCCACAATGTATTATAGTAGCTGAGGACCGACTGTGCAAGTGCCAGATAAACCATTTTTGAGCACTGGAAGTCAGCGGATGTTCTGAGCTTTTTAAACACGTATATACGTCTAACACGGGTTACGTTAGAATCAATCTGCTTCTTCCACGTAAGAAGGTTATCCACTATTATTCCCAGATATTTTATACTCTCAGTTCGCTCTATTTCTACGCAATTACAAGGAGAGAAGGTTGAATTATTAGAGTTGCAAACATGTGCTCTAATCTTAAATGTTGCCCGAGGTTGGCTAAGAATACCAGGGGTGAATGTAATGAACTTGGTTTTGGGGATGTTGAGTGTAAGCAGATTAGAGGATAGCCACTTCATTACTATCTTCAAAGTGGTTTCAGTCCTCTCTTTGGCCTCGGTCCAATCTTTGCCATGCGTTACCAGAGCTGTGTCATCCGCATATGTTATGATTCTAGTGTAAGGTAGGCGTAACTGACACAAGTCGATAACATATATGAGGAAGAGCGTAGGGCCAAGAACGCTACCCTGTGGGACAATAAAATTCATATTTTCTTCGGTACTAGTGTAATCCCCTAATTTAACAATCTGTTTTCGGCCTGAGAGGTAGCTCCGAAACATTTCTAGACTAATACCACGGATACCAATTGCTTCCAACTTTTTTAATAATAGAGGCACCGATACTGTATCGAACGCCTTCAATAAATCCAAAAAAGTACCTATAGTCTTCTGTTTGGTATTAAAATTATCAATTATTGTAGCGTCTTCAGTAGATTTTCCGCGCCTAAAACCGAATTGATTTTCAGATAAAATACTAAATTTGTTGAGATATTTTAGTAATCTAATATTTATGAATTTCTCGAAAACTTTTGACAACTTTGAGAGAATGGATACAGGTCTGAAGTAAGAAATAATATCCTTGGCTCCCCTTTATGTATAGGGTGCACTATTGCGGTCTTAAAGCAGTCAGGAAACACACCCGAGGACAGGCATAAATTAAAAATGTGTACAAGAACTGGGGCAATTATGGATTCTTGTGGCTTTAAGAGCCGTGTTAGGGATACCATCATGCCCGATAGCACATTTGTCCTTCAAGCTCAATATAATATTTTCGACCTCAGTACAGTCCACATCATAAAGAAACATAGAGTCACGGGGGTAAGGCCCGACAGTATTATTTATTTCAAGTGGAAACTGACGAATAGATTGTCCGGATTGTGTAATTTTACATGCAAGATTTTGCCCAACATTAGCAAAATATATGTTGACCTTATTGACAGCACTAAGAGGGTCGTCACAGCATTTTAATAGTTCTAAAGAGTTTGTCCCGCCCTTATCTAGATAAGCTATTTGCTTAATGAGTTTCCACGTTTTTTTTGGATCATTTTTGGCTTTCTGAAACTCTGAGACTTTATAATCACGTTTTAGCTTCTTTAAAACATTAATACAATAATTACGATAGCGTAAGAATATTTTTTTGTTTGTTTCATTTTCTACGTCTTTTTTAAAGGTTTTATATAACTTGTCTCTGTGTCGGATGCATCTAAGAAGGCCAGGAGTGATCCAAGGCTTAATTATTCGTTTTCGACTGGATATTTTTGAAGAATAGGTAAGCGATGTTACAGCAGAAGAGAGCATAGATACAAAACTTACTGAAGCAGTATTTGGGTCATTCAAGTCAAGGATATGCGTAAAATCGGTGTTTACGATATGACGTTTGAGCCCCGAGATATCAAGTTTTGGAACGAAGCGCGTTAATGCTTTTTTCGTGAAGGAGCAATTGTTTATGAACAAAGCAATGGGTAAATGGTCAGTAATCGGACTGTCCAGTACCAAAGCTATGGCGTTACGCGTAGTTTTCAATAGGATATGGTCAAGACAGTTTCCTAGCCTCGTAGGAAACGTATGCGCAGGGAGCATTTCATGAGCCGCAGAAATATTTAGATAGGTATTCATCAGCAACCGTGTCCATATAAGAAGCCGACGGTTCGATGTTTATATTCACATCTCCTATTAAGACGATAGTTTTGTAGGCAGATAAATGTTTGAGCGTCTCGTCCAGACTACTAAAAAACGGCAGGAAGTCCTTAACTGAAGGAGAACGATATAGGTTTATAATGGCAGTTTCGTCAGTGAATTTAATTATAATACAATTTGCATCATTGAACCCGTGAGTTTCCATGGAGCATTGCAGTTCGTTTCTCACATATGCTACTATACCATCGTTTTGATTACTAAAACTAGAAACCTGAGTTTTGAAGCCCGACAGATGGGGAATATTCGGGCATTTGCTTAGCCAGCATTCTGATAGGAGAATTTTATCCACTGAGTAACTCAGCCTGCTTAATAGAATTAACAAGTGATCGAAATTGGCCTTAATGCTTCGAATGCAAGCAAGATGCAAGATTTTTAATGTGTTAGAAGCGTTTATCAGATAATTCATACTTGCCTCTGGGGAACACACGTAACTCTCAGAAACCATGACATCCTCAATCTCATGGTTTAGTCTATTTCGATCGCTTAACATAATTATAGTGTGATAACAACAGGTGAGTAGATTGTGTGCTTTCTTTCAATAGTTTAATATGTATGATTTCCTCTAGATATTTTTTAAATTTGTTTGCAATATGCATAATATGCAGCAATATTAGATCGCATCTACGAGATGAACAATACGGTAACATAGGTAATTTTAGTGTATGATATTGAGTGTGTGAAGTTTTGTGTTTGTGTAGGATGAGTGATTGTATTTGTGTAAGGCATAAATAGTAAGTGTTTATTACATTGCCAGTTACTATTGATACTACAAAAAAATATATAAATATAGTAAAATAAACCACATGCGAGTATACATGCAAAGTTAAGTATAAGCAATTCGTGTTTTTAACAATTTACCTACCGTCTTAAAAGAATTAGATGGCCGTCAATTTAAAATAAATTTGAAAAAGTGGCTTATTGAGCATGCTTTCTATAGTCTAAACGAGTTTTTTGGTCAATCGTATTAGTGCATTTATTTAAGCTTCTATTTTGTTTTGTTTTGTTTAATTGTTGTTTCATTTTTAAGAAATTATGTTGCATGCCCGGTAAGGGCAAACTGTTGTGTCCAAAAATTTTATTACTAAGACCTATGTAATGTACACAGTTACGCAATAAATACATCTTTATCTTTATCTTTATCTTTAAGTAAAAAGTTCTGGTTAAGTATATTAATTGAGAAATAGCATGACAACTGAAGCATCTTATAAACTAGTCACGCAGATTTAAAAACAGTTAAAAGATCGGACTCATTTTTAACTTCGAAGTGTTTGCTTATCTCCTTTTGTCGAATGAAAATCTTGCCATGTTTAACCCAGCAAAATGTATAGTTATTAGTTTTAGCCGCGTCTCGGGCGAGAAAGAACAGCCTTTTCTTTCTGGATATCAAGTTCTCAGATACAAAAATTGGTTTTACTGGACCGCTGATTTTTAAATGTTCCGTTATAATCTTGAACTCTTTGTTATATTTTCGGAAGTTTTCTATAAAATCATCTTTCCGTAAGACGCTAGTAAAATCTACTATAATCGTTTTGTTGTTAGGATCTTTTGTCTGTATACGGTATACGTCTTTAATTTCGTGTGATTGGATTTGAAGGTTAATCAAGCTACCAGTGTCCATAACTGTCTTCAATAAGGTGCTTTTGGTTTCCGATTTGTTGAAAGGCACATTGCGAATTTCTATGCACGTTGACCGGGAGCTTTGTTCAAAATGCTCAAGTTTTGTCTCTAACTTAGCGATTAAACCGCTTGCTTGCTCCGCGCCGCAACCCACGCCGGCCCCTCTGCCCGGCCACTTGAAAGCGATAACGATCAAATGCCCGCGCGTTTTTATCGCCTCGGCGCGCGGGTCGGGTTCCACACAATCGGTCCTTGTGACTTAATTTGTTTTGAAAGGTTGTCAAGTGTTATATTATTTAGGTTTGTTATGAAACGAACTATACAATGTTATCTTTGTTTAATTAAAATACCATTCTGGTGTCGAGTGATGCTCGTTTGAAATTGAGATAGCGCGTTTTAGAGTTCGTTTTGTATTTATAAGTTCATACCTCAAAACTTAAATCGGTGACATATCGTTTTTAATATTTAATTACGTTACTTATATATTAGATAATAAGATAAAAATAATAAAGTACACTTGTTTATACATATTTATGAATTACAGGCCTCTGATTCCAAACCATTATCTGGCGCCGCGCGGCGTAATTTATGTTAAATTTGATAAGGCCATATTATGCACAAATAACTGTTTTAAACATACAAGTAAATAAACACTAAATAAGTAGTCTCATATTCTTTTAAAACCAAAAGAAATCATACGGATAGCATTCACCACTTCTGAGTAATATGAACATTTCTGAAACAGTTCCCATGCTCTCAGTAAAATCACTGTTCCGCGCCAAAATCTACTTAAGGTCTCGAAAATAGTCAAATCTTATATTTCATGCTGGAATTATTATATATACGTGTTAGTTATTTACATACCTTGATAAACACAATAGATCTTAAAGAATAAAACTAAATTTAACAGAAAAAAACAGCACAAATACACTCACACATTCCGCACATTCCGCACCGACTCAACACTCAATGACAACATTGACAACGAACGTTTTTTTTTTTAAATTTCTCTATGGAGTCGAAACTCGACTGGGATTAGTATGACGGGAAATTTAACGTAGAAACGAGATACATAATACAAACTAAGCCCTAGAGCGACAGAGACGAGTATATTTCACTATTTCGACCGCGGGAGCCATGTCATATACAGTATGACACGGGCACAGTAGACTGAGATGCGATGTTATATGCCATATAACACGGGCAATTTAGTGTTTGAATTTTGTTATATGCCATATAACACGGGCAAGCAAGCGGATATGACATATTTGCCTTTCTTTCGGTTTCTAAGGGTTCTACTCGTGAAGTTAATTCGTCAAATTTGGAGGACATGTGATCGATGGAGTCACGGATTTGATTAACCATAGAGTAAAGTTGTTCATACTTCTCATCTTGTTGTGCTTTGATCTGGTTTACCATTACCTTTATATCGGACATAAAAACAGTAAGCCTATCTTCCTCATCTTCTTCCAAGCGTTTGCGTTTTACATTCAGGAAAGTTATATCCGGCGATCTATTGGCGACTGATGAATCTGTATTCGAAACAAGGCTAGGTTCTGATGCACTATGGGGTGTATAAAGGGTCAGCTGCGGTGTACTAAACGCCGTCGGAGGCGTCGATGTCAATTGATGATCCTGAGAGGGTTGAGATGGCGGGGAGTATTGTAGCGGCATTTCGGGTGTCCGATTAATAACTCTAATGTACCAGGCGCGCAGCGATTACTAGGAGTTCGATACGCACACGCAATGATAAAAACTGAAAGGTGCATGCGGGTCAGCTTAAAATGGTGGCTATCGACAGCTTCGTACTAAGTCCCTTTCCGTCCAGTATAGCTTGACCCCCGAGCTACGCACACAGGTGTGAGGTGTTTGCTAGCAGAGTACTGTATGTATGTGCGAAGGCGTGATGTATGTGTGCGAGATGAATCAAAATTGGGCGTAGTAATGTGCGTGTACTCACGTCGCGAAGGATTGTGGTGATCCAGTAAACTCTTCTTTATTTATGCGCTCCTATTATTTGCCCTGAATTTATTTATGTGAATTTAATTATTTTTATAAATAAAAATAAAAATATGACTGCTTATTACACGTCTGAACTGCTCAGATATCCGAAGGGAAGGGGGAATGGGTTGCAGAACTAGATTGAGCTTCTCGCACAAACGGTGGACTCAAAGGAGATGAGGACCAAGCGAAAAATGTGGCTGATGCACGGTGTCACAGAGGGCAACAAAGAGGATACTGCCAAAGTGGTAGTAGATGTATGTAAGCAGCACCTCAAGTGTGATATATCTATTACTGATATTCGGCGGTGCCACAGAATGGGGCGTACATTCAACAACCTCAAGCCTAGGCCCATAGTTTTGAAGTTCAATAGCTTCTCTGTACGTGACAGTATATGCTATGGCAAAACGAACTTCAAGGGCACTGGTGTCACGATATCGGAGTTCTTGACCAAGCGGCGACACGACACATTTATGGCTGCGCGTCAGAAGTTTGGTGTCTCTCAATGCTGGACCAAAGAGGGCATCATACATGTGCTGGCACCGGACGGTTCGCGTCATCGGGTCGTCAATCTCAGCGAGTTGAGCAAGATTGAGCAGAAGGACGGCGTGGAGCAAGCACCAACGGCAGCAAAACCAACCACAAAGTCCAAAAGGACCGCATCCCAAAGGAAGTGATACATCGTTTGTCTTGGTAGATTTCCGGTCCGGGTAGTTACAGTAGAAAGGAGAATCATATTTTTTCCTGCTTTATACCCACATTTACTATTACAATACTTTATTACTTTCAAAAATGTAACATTTATAAAACTGTAATCTGTCGGTGAACGATATTTTTCTTGTATTTTTCTTAACTGTCATCTGTCAAATCTATTATTCTATCATCTACTTGTCAAATTAAGACATAACCTATTTGAATACGAGGCTTTTGAGAATTTTAATGTATGTAATTTATTTTCTATCTTTTCTTTTTCCCATCTTCACGTATGTTTATACAATAATTACCTAAAATATTCACAATAACCCGGACCGTTGCTTCCCCTTTATGTTTAATTTTTAGTTTTCTATATTGTTACGTGTAACTTGATGTCCCGCTACTATTGGCACTACTGGCAGGTGGTGTATTATTGGTAATATTTGTTTTTATTTACTTTTTTATATATATTATTATTTATGAACATAGTTCAATTTATATATTTTTATATACATTATATATATATATATATATATATATATATATATATATATATATATATATATATATATATATATATATATATATATATATATATATATATATTATATATATATTATAATTATATATTATAATCTTAATATATAAAATCCTTGCGTTACTGACTGACTGACAGACACGCTACAGACGAAACTATTGGGCGCAGGAAGCTGAAATTTGGCATGTATGTTCCTTGGGGTCCGTAGGGGTGCACTAAGAAGGGATTTCTAGAAATTCCCACGGGATCCCCCAAAACGGGTAAATTTAAAAAAAATGCAGGCGTCGCTGCTGGCGTCCTCTAGTCTTTTATATACGTAGACCGTATATTACATTATTATTACCGCCATTGATTTGAACGAAATAAGTGTTGATAGTTTCCATTCAATAAGTAGTTTTGATTCTGATGAAAGCTTTTTAGTGTGCCGTCCCTTGCAGACTGTCATAATTCCCAGTTTTCTGATGTACCTAAAAACTACAATGCCGTTCATATCAATGCCCAGAGCATTCCGGCACATTTCTCTGATATGCTGGCCAATCCAGACTGTAAGAGTATACATGCTATCCTTGTTTCTGAGTCATGGCTAAAGCCCTGTCTGCCCTCTACATTATACTCTCTACCTGGTTTCCAACTTATCAGAAATGATCGGGCGGTAAGAGGCGGTGGGGGTGTTGCTATATATCTTCGTTCTCATATCCCCTATTCCGTTGTAAGTATGTCTGCACAGCCTCCCCCGCTTAATGCCGGTGAACATTTATTTCTGGACGTTGTCCTAAACCACACCAAAGTCCTCCTCGGCGTTTACTATTCTCCTTCATTACGTATAGATTACTTTGCAAGTTTCGAAACCCTATTGGTTAATCTCGTGCCCTCTTACAGTCACATTATCATAATGGGTGATTTTAATACCTGTCTACTTAAAAATGATTCCCGCTCTTCTTCCCTTCTTTCCAGTATTACAGCATGTAATATGACAATACTGCCTTCAAACCCTACTCATCATTTTCCGAATTCTACGCCTTCTCTTCTTGACTTAATCATGGTTTCTTCAAGACAACATGTCGCTACGCACGGGCAATACCCAGCAGACATGTTCTCTTATCACGACTTACTCTTTATATCTTATAAAATCCGCCCTCCTAAGACTAAACCTAAAGTTCTATTGCAGCGCAATTTTGGTGGCATGAACACAGAAAATATATATAAAGATGCCAGAGATATCGACTGGAATGCACTCATGAACTCCGAGTCTGTCGATGAAAAGGTCAGCATCTTTACAAATAAAATCATAGATCTTTTTGACAAGCATGCGCCAATTCGACCTGTGAAACTAAAGTACCGTCCTTCACCTTGGCTCACTGATAACATCAAACGGTTGTTACACGAAAAAGCTGCAGCTAAATTTAAATATAAAATTAAACCGGATGCTTCCAACTTACAAAAATATGTAGCAATTAGGAATCACTGCAATAGGGTGTGTAGGGCTGCACAACGCCAACATATCCATAGTTCTGTAAAAAACGGTGATCCGGCAAAAGTCTGGAAATTTCTTAAAACCCTGGGAGTCGGCAAAGCACGTCTAAACACTATTCCTAATGACTTCAATATTGACTTGCTCAATCAACATTTCTCTGCTTCGTCCAATATTGATAGGACTACTAAGCTTGTCTTAGTAGTCCTATCTACACTATTAATTATTATCTTTCATTACCGCCCACCCCTAGTTATTCACCATTCGTCTTTAATCACTTCACAGATAGTGATGTTAAGAAGAGTATTTTATCCATCACGTCCAACGCTGTTGGTAGCCACTGTGTCAGCCGTAATATGATCCTTCCAATCCTCGATTTAATCCTACCTATCATTTCCCACATCCTTAATTATTCCATGTCTAGTGGTGTATTACCATCATTCTGGAAAGACGCCTTAATAACCCCAATCCCAAAAAAATCTCATCTGTCATCCTTTTCTGATTATCGACCAATCTCTATCCTACCATGACGACCGGTTGGCGCAGCGGGAGCGTAAGTGACTGCTACGCCGATGGTTGCGGGTTCGATTCCCGCTCAAGTCAAACATTTGTGTGCATGAACATGGATGTTTGTCTAGGTCTGGGTGTTTCTATGTATAATATGTATGTATTTACAAAAAAGAAAAAAGTATATATGTATGTTTATCCATTATCTAGTACCCACAGTACAAGCTCTGCTTAGTTTTGGACTAGATGGTGATGTGTGTATGTGGTAGAATATTATTATTATATAGAATATTATTCCTCTCCAAAGTCCTCGAACGTCTCGTCTACAACCAAATTAACTCCTTCCTCTCCAGAAATAATCTTCTTAATCCCTTCCAGTCCGGCTTCCGTTCGGGTCATAGTACCGTTACTTCCTTAGTCAATATTACGGATGACATCAGGGCTGGTATGGAGGACGGTCAGCTTACGATCATTGCTTTGCTAGATTTTAGCAACGCTTTTAACACAGTGGACTTTGATATTCTACTTGGCTGTCTATGCTCTCTTTACATATCTCCTACGGTGGTTGATTGGTTTTGTAGTTACCTGTGTGGCCGCCGACAGCGTAAACGCATCGAAAATTCACATTCTTTTTGGTGTGACATATCTGTTGGTGTGCCCCAGGGTGGCGCGTTGTCTCCTTTACTCTTCGCAATTTTTATAAATTCTATATCAAATTACCTTCGCTGTTCCTATCACCTTTATGTAGATGATCTCCAAATCTACACGCAGTCGCCATTGGCCCAAATGTCTTTTTCTATAGGTGCCATTAAGAGTGACCTGATGCGTATCAGCAGCTGGAGCAAATCCCTTGAGCTTAAAGTCAATCCCTCTAAAACCCAGGTCATTGTTATTGGGAGCGCAAGAATGACAACGAAAATCGACTGGTCTCAGCTGCCTCACGTTACTTTCGATGGCACTGTTATTCCGATACAAGATAGGGTAAAGAATCTCGGTATAACAATCGACTCTACATTAACGTGGCGATCGTAGATACAAGAGGTGAGCCGAAAGGTGTTTGCCTCAGCAGGTTCATTGAGAAGACTTAGAAATTTTCTCCCAACTGCCACCAAAATTGCACTTGCAAACTCTCTTCTTTTACCCATTATTGATTATGCAGATGTCAGCTATCTAGATCTCGCCGAAAACCAGCTAGACAAACTTGAGCGCCTTCAAAATCTCTGTATACGATTCATATTTGGACTTCGCAAATATGATCATGTTTCATAATTTCGAACACAGGTCAAGTGGTTACCTATACGACATCGCCGGAATGCTCACATTCTTTTTTACTGTACAATATACTTTTTAACCCTTCAACTCCTTCTTATCTTAAAGGACGATTCGAATTCCTTCATGATACGCATAACCGTTATTTAAGGTCATCAGAAAATATGAACCGAAGATTACAGTACATTCCACAACCTTTTATGATAAGTCATTTTCTGTCACAACTGTTCGTCTATGGAATGCATTACCGTTACATATAAAACAGGCTCGGACGGTAACCAGGTTCAAATCCTTAGTTAAGGAGTACTATCTATCATTATGATATTTCTTGTTTCTTCCCGTTCTACTAAGTATATATGTATTAAATATTATTTATGTATGTATATCTATGTATGTGTATGTAAATTGTCTTAGTATTATATATCTTTATATGTATTTAAATATAATATATATCTACATACATCTTTACTGGTACGCTAACAACTACCATTTCTTTCCTACCAATAATATCTCCATCCAAAGGTTGCCTGGTAGAAATCGCTTTTAGCGATAAGGCCGCCCATTGTACTGTATCTTACATGTAAATTTCTTATATTTGTAAAAGTGTACCATAAAGTGTATAATAAATAATTAATATCCCCAAGGAGCGGTCAGCACTACAAACCAGATTGAACACATTCACCGTTTAATGTTTTGACGGCTTGACGGTTCTCTGTGGGTAACATACCGCTTACATTCAATACTTACTTTACTATAAAACCGTTTTATGGTTAAAATTGGAGAGATGATTTTTTTGTGTTTTGCAGGATATATCCTGTATAAATAAATATATCCTGGGTCGTGGGCGACCGATATTCCTACAGTTTTTAAATAAGTGTTCCATTAAATCATAAATTCAACGACTTACAATAGATTTCCACGAATTATGCTTTATGTACTTTAACAATAAATTAATATAATAAAACGAATATAAGAAGAGAAGTCACAAAATAAGCTTACAGCAAACATCACAACAACCTGATGGATTACACGCTTTCAAAAACAGTCAACCCCATAAAATGAAACATTTTAAATCCCAACTTCGTCCCTTGTCCCAAACGAACCCAACACATGACTGAATTAATTTTAATAAAAGCCACGTGTTTCAGTTATTTGGTTAGTTTAGGGCAACGATAGCTAGTGGAGATACCAACGGACTGCCTTGCAGAAGATATCAGGTTCAAACCCACGGTGCTCTATTGACTTTTCGAAGTTATGAATGTTTTGATTTGTTAACTATAGCTTGTTTCGTACCTTAGTGAAGATGATTAGTCCTCAGTCGCAGCTGTCATGAAGATTGTTGACAGTCGTTATAGGGAGAAAGTTCCCTTGAATGTACTGAAACTAGTCTAAGTAATGGAATACATATCGCTTTAGGTAACTGAGGTCAAAAGGGAGTCGCTATGTAAAAATGCTACTATTCTGTCAAATCTGAAAATACTAGTCAGCGGACTTAGAATCCAAGGTGCATCCAATGTCTTGGATGCAACCGAAATAAAGCTAGGACGCTGATGATGATTACTGTTGTTTTGTTTTATGGAGAAACATTAATTTATTTTAAACTAGATCGCTTAAAAAGCGATAAAAAGTTAGTCTATGTACATATTACATACAAAAACCGGTTGATAATATTACAGGACAAACATCCGAATATTCACTCATCCAGGTTTTCTCACAATATTTTGCATATACCTAATAATAGTAGTCAAATCTTTCAGGTATCAGTTTCTACTTCGCTGCAATCGAGAAAATCTATTATCACATCAAGACTACCACTACTCTGAAATCTCAATATAGCGAATAATTATAGTACAGACCGAAGTCAATATTCCGAATACACAACGCTGAAAGGTCATTGGTTCAACAGGAATAGTATAATTGACTCGCAAAGATAGCCTAATTGGAGACGGTTTGAAAATAGAAGATAACAAGCTATCGGCATTGTCGTAATTGTTGAAACTTAATATAATACTTAATTGATTGAGCCATAGTCAATTGTGAAAGTTATTGTTTGTGAAGGGTAGAAACATAATTTTAAACGGTTCCCTATCCATTTGCATAAAATTTTAAGACCTAATATAACTTAGCATAATTTTGTTTGGCATAATTATATTTTCATTTTTTTTTTCTTTTATTGTATTCGGATAACTTACAGCTAGCATTTACATAGGTAATATACAGAATAAATGTAGGAAGGCCAATTACAAGTTTTTACAACTAGTAACATTATTTCAAAAATTAGCAAGTAAAACAACCGATCTACGGTTGGTAAGCTGGTATGAATATAAATAGTATAATATAATTAAAAATAAAAAAATCTTATTAAGAAATCACAAAAATAAACTGGAGACTTATGTGTAAAGTTTAGAGCATTTATGAGAAAAAACTGTTTGCCATGATCTTTTTAAGCTGAGAGACACTGGTATGAAATAAGTATATCTCGTCCGATACTCTATTAAATGTTTTCGCCGCACGAACAGTAAAACTATTTTGCTTGTACGAAGTCCTGGCCATTTGTACGTGTAGTAACTTGGTATTCCGTAGAAACATGGGCCGTGTTACAAATCCTATATTAACCAGCAAATCGGGACAGTCTATCATATTATTAACTACCTTAAAAAGGTAAGTCACATCTGCTACACGTCTACGCTCGAACAATGGCAATATATGAAACATTTTACAACGTGAAGTATAACCAGTTATATATTTATGCGATTTAAATTGTAGGAACCGTAAAAACCGTTTTTGAATTCGTTCAATCCTGTCAACGTCAACGTTGTAAAATGGATTCCACACCTGTGAAGCGTACTTTAAGTGGCTACGGACAAAGGCACAATAAAGAATTTTATAAGTTTTTACGTTCTTAAAGTCACTAGAAAATCTCATAATGAAACCAAGCGCTTTACTAGCCTTTTTTACAATGTTGTCAACGTGTGCTTCAAATAGTAGTTTTGAATCAGACGTGACGCCCAGGTCTCTAACCACATTCACTTTTGTTAAAGCCGTGCCTTGCAACTTGTAATCGAAGGTGATGGGTATAGGCTTTCGAGTAAACGATTGGACAAAACACTTGGACACATTAAGATCGAGTCTGTTCGCAAAACAATAGTTTTGCAGACGCTCTAGGTCTTGTTGAAAGAGAAGACAGTCTGAATCTTTTGCGATAGGACACAAAACCTTCATATCATCGGCGAATAATAGAATTTTAGAGTTCAAAAAGCAGGAATCTATGTCATTAACGAATATAACAAATAGAAGGGGGCCTAATATAGAACCCTGCGGTATTCCAGATGGTACTTGCACAGGAGCAGAGGAGTAACCATTAAGAACCACTGTTTGACAGCGGTTTTCAATGTAAGACTTGAACCATCTGAACAGATCCTCTCTAATGCCAATTTCAAATAACTTGCGTAATAGGATAAAATGATCTATTCTATCGAATGTTTTTTTATAATCTGTATAAACCACGTCGACCTGGAAGGGTTTAGACGTAACGCTTGTCAGATATTCAGTGCAAACAAGCAAGTTCGAAACCGTGGACCTGTTTTTAAGGAAGCCATGTTTGAAGTTATTTAATGATTGTTTGACACTATTATAAACCGATGTATAAACAAGTCTGTCCAACACTTTTGCAAAAATACAAAGTTTAGGTATCGGTCTATAGTTCTCTACCTGATCTTTAGGTCCCTTCTTATGTATGGGTGAAATTAAAGCTGACTTCCATATGTGGAGAACGACTCCTTCATTTACCGCGTTTGAATAGTATGGTAAAAGGGGTGGATAAACTTTCGGCACACTTTAATATAAAAATAGGCGGTATGCCATCAGGACCTGCAGACTTGTTTATATCAATAGACCTTAGGTGTTTGTATACATCACTATGGCATACTTCCACAGAATTGATATCAGCAGTACTGTGATACTGAGAGTGAAATGAACTGTCTTCGTTAGTAGTACTACTTTGTAGAAAATTACAGTAAAAAAAGTCGTTAAACATATTACAAATTACCTCCCCCTGACCTGAAGAGCGTTGTCCATATTTCATTGTAGATGGGAAGTTATTTAATGACTGTTTTTGTTTAACGTATGACCAGATAGCCCTAGGTGATCTGTTAATATTTACCTCTATAAAAGTGATGTAAGCATTATACATTTCATTCTCTAAAGATTTAGCTCAATTACGCAGAATTAAGAAGGACTCGTAATCTGCTAAGTTGCCGAATTTTTTATATTTCTTATGACACTTGAACTTTTCTTTTAGTACTTTTATAAGTGGCGTTTTATACCATGGGGGGTACTTAGAGACGGATTTCGAATTTTTGTGAGGTACATAAGCGTCACGCAGATGATAAAGTCTACTATAAAATAATGCGAGTGCATCCTCTAAAGTCCCAGTCCTAAGATCACTGGCCCAGTCAAATTGATCAAGCTCACGCGATATCACTGTAAAGTCAGTTAATTGATACAAGTACTTTATTCTAGTTTGAACTGATAATGCATGATATTCAACAAAGTCCACGGAAATATTTAGGCTAACATGGTGGGGATCTTCTGGAACTAGAGGATCGGCAGACTTCGTTACGCAAATATGAGTATTACACAAAATTAAGTCGAGTATTCTGTCGTTTGCATTTTTATTAGCGTTATACTGGAGAAGGTTACAAGTACTTATAGAATCGAAAAGGATTGACTGTGTAAGCCCTTGTATATTCGTTGGCTGCAGCGAACATCCATCGTCCGAAGGGGTCCAAATGATGTTGGGTAGATTAAAGTCGCCCAGAATAATAAAAGTGTCGGTTAAGTAATTCATAACGATATCGTTTAATTTTGTGTAGAAGCAAGTCAATTGTGTTTGCAATGAATTACCCATATTTTGTTTACATAAATAATGTAACAAAGGAGACCTACCAGGTGTCCACTGTAACGTTGGACTACCTTGGGGTGTTGTTAAATGAGAAACGTGGTTAAATGTTACAATAAAAATTGATTTAATTCGTAAAGTAAATCTAAACATCATTTAGCAAAGCGTTTTACTTACGAAAAAATTACAAAAAAAAATGTTATTCGAAAAGATAAAAACAGGGTCGCGTGATTCGGCGATGGTAAGGGATTTGTTGAGGGCCCGCTTGCCCGGTGGTCGTCAGGGAAAGCTGGTCACTTAGCTCGGTCTGAAGGCAGCAAAAAGAGGGCTCCCATCGCCGCGCGGCCGTATTTATTGTCCGTTGCAGGGCGTGGGCGGCGGGGTCGACCGGGCCGAGTGATGCGTCAAGGATTGACGTCACAAAAAGCTGTACAAATGTGTATCTTATATGATATTTTAGGTTTAGAACGTAAAAATGTTAACGTTACCCACATATCTTCGGCAGATGAACACCACTCACTGTGCCCCTCGGCAACCAGCTCACGCCTAACGGCAATGAGAACACCGCCACCCAAAGTCTGATTAGTATCACTATAAGATCTATCACGCCTCCAAACGAGGTAACGGTCATCAAACAGCTCACTGCTACTAAAATCACTATTCAACCATGTCTCCGTTAAGCACACCACATCATAGTTATGCAAACATATATTTCTATAAAATGTTGTTGCCTTTGTCCGCAATCCACGTACATTCTGATAAAATAACTCAATCACAACAAATAAATGTTATTATTATGTAATCGACGGTTGAACATTACGCATAAACTTATGATATCGTTCTAAGCCATTGACGCACGGCGAAGAGTACAACGGATAAAAACATACTGACTCATAGAAAATATAAAGGCTTATTATAATAATACCATTTAGTGCAAAATAAGTAGTAGTTGAGTTAAACTCGTTAAGGTACGGTAGCAAATATAAAAAATACCTGGAACTTATCAAGGCTAAAGCTGCTGTATTTAAAAGCGGATAAAGATCAAAATAAATAGACATATAGCAGGTAGCAAACCGAGTTTGACCCATGGCGAAAACAATAGCGGGGACGGTCAACGAAGCTAATAGATAATAAGTGTAAAACATACCAGTGTTACTCAAACTTATTAAACACACATATTGAATACAGAGTTAGGTATTCTAATGGTTTCTAAAGAATTTTCTTTAAGTCCGCGTCTGTCTTGATTGCATATGTAAGGGATGTTGCGTTTTAATATAGTGCAGTTCTTCACCCAAATGTAAGAAAAATCCTTTTCTCTAGCCAAGTTTTTTGCCTTATTGAGTAGCTGCTTGTTCTCCAGAGTGAGGTGGTCGTTGATGAATATCCTGCTGTCACGCCCTAATCCCAAATCGTTTGTAGTAATCAATTTTCATTTTTTCGCCGCGGCAAAGAAATCGTCCCTCAGATAGCGGTTGTGTACGAAAACTATAATGTTTTTAATTTTTATTATTTTTGTTATTTCGCTGAGGAACTCTGGCAATGTAGTTGATATGTTCCTAACGGACGTCGCAGTTGATTTTGGCACCTATTTTAGAAACTATGGTGTACAGATTTTCAGATGAGGTTACCGGGACACCCTTAATCTCGATATTGTTGAGTCGCGATCGTTGCTCGTTTTCACGCATGGTGGCTTCTAATCTCAGCAGCCCCTGTTCAAGTCGTGTGACATCTTCCTTGGTCTTTTGCATCGATTGAATTTCTCGGTCAATTTCAGATATTTTACCAGCAAGCTCATCAATAGAGGTGTGAACATAGTTCAATGAAGTCTTGATGTCAGCTACTTCATTTTTAATTGCCTTAAGCTCTGCGAGATCAGCCTGGATAGACTTGACATTTGCGCTCAACTGTGGTAGTGACGACATTTGTTTTGTAAGCCTTTTGAGTTCTTCATGTATGGCACCCAGATCACCCTGCGTTAGCTTGCTTTATGCCATTTTCTCTGATTGCGGATTGGGATTTGCTGCTCCGGTCTTACAGGCAGTACACTTCCAAGTTGCTTTTCTCTCACCGAGTTTGCGGTATCCTCCCTCAGTTATGCCCGCACAGGGAAAATCAATCAGCGCAATGTACATTGGACGCCGTCTCTTGCTTCAATGTTGCAACGGTGACAAGTGAACACGGTTGATAAAGACATGGTAGTAAATAAAATAAGAAGTGATGATACTTTGAGAAACTCAGACAATATGCAATGACAGTGTGGTTACGTAGGTACAGTAGGTACAGTGTGGATACGTGTAGCAAGTTTACCGACTACCGAAAGAAAAAATAATTTCGCTTAATATAATTACGCATAGCAGCTTACGCATAATTTTTTAAGCATAATTTCTCTAACCATAATAATGATTAAGCATAATATTCTAAAGCATAAATTTATTAAGCATAAAGTTCTAAAGCATAACTTTTTTAAGCATAAAAGCCTAAAGCATAAATTTATTTACGCATAATGATAACAATACAATACAAATTGGATATAATAACTTTGGCAATGTGTCTTTGGCATATTTTTCGCTGTAGGAAGCATGAAGCAAGCAAGCATACAGCATGAAAGCAAGCATGCAAGCAAGCATACAGCAAACAAGCAAGCATGCAGCAAGCAAGTAAGCAAGCAAGCAAGCATGCAGCATGCAAGCAAGCATGCAGAATGCAAGCAAGCATGCAGCATGCAGCATTCAAGCGAGCTTTCTTGCTTCTATTCTATCACGGCTCCGGCGCTGCGGGCCTCCGCGATTTTAAATTACACTCTAGGGGTAGGACAAACAAGACTACGTGGAGTCCGTTTTGCAGCAATTCAGTTCTGTCACTAACTTTTGTTGCACGGCATATAAATTTTTTTCAAGTTAAATATATAAATATTATGCTAATAGTCATTGGGCCTACTAACGTTATGCTAATAGTTATTAGGCCTACTGACGTTATGCTAATAATCATTAGGCCTACTAATGTTATGCGAATTAAATTTATGACAAAACAAATTAGTCTTTAAGATGATTATGCCAACATAAAATGTATGCCTAAAAAAATTATGCCGATGTATTATTATGCCAAAATAAATTGTGCCAAAATCGTTATACTGGAGTATATTAGGACAAAGAACATTATGCAAAAAGAAGGGATCCCTTTTAAACTGTTTGAAGCTTAGAAGTAATAGCAGGGCAAGCTTGAAAAATTGATAAGGAAAGACGCTTAAAATATGTATAGGTGGAAGGAGTGTAGGGAGGCCTGGACATCGACATTTAAGATAATAAATTAATACTGCTGCAGTAGCCTTTGGCTAGTCCAGGAGGAGGAGATATAAGAGAGAGAGAGAGAGAAAGATATATATAGAGTGAAAAATAAATAAACAGATATAAATATCGTATGCCTAGATAGAAAAACAAATCGGAAATATTAGTTAACAATTTTGTTTGGCAATACTGTGCTGGACTATGCTAAAGTGACAGTCTAATCTTAAAAGTAATAGCTAATAATCTGTCAGGTATAAAGACAATTTTTCTGCCGTACAAATAAAAATAAATTACACAAAAATGTCAAAGTTTTTGATTGCAAGTGTGGTGTCATAGCTTATAGACTACAACTTTTAACGACTATTTACTATTTGTCAATAAAGAAAATACCGTTCTGGCAGCGACTTTGCGGTTGCTTCATCATCAAAAACACGATTGAAAATGTAAAAAAATATTAATTTTAAACATCTTCCACAAGGCTGAAATTTTAATATGTTGTAATATACATATATACAAATATTAAAAAAATACCAACCCGTTTTGAAGATTGGAAGTGTGTGCCAGGACGCAGCAAAAGTGTCAGGGTTGGCATTTTTTTGTATACTTGAAGTGGGTTAGTCAAATGGTTCAGTAGCTCTCCCACTATTAAGCGGTCGCCATGCTGTTTACGCACCGTGTGTTGTGAGTTCAATTCGCATGCGAGAGTACACTTTGATTAATTAACAAATTGTTGTTTGAAATTCAAGTCTGGTAATGCCGGCGGCACACCCGCCGGCCGAGCCGCGTGCACCCGGTGGCATACAAAGCCGCCAGCTTTGCCGCACAAAGGAGCCGACGGCCTGGCCGCCCGGGTATGCCAGCGTGCCGCGCGGGTTGCAACTTACTACTTGTGTGTGGTCGTTCTACGCGACTATCACAACTGGAATAATGCTTGGCAGCTTTCTGCGGCAGATGCTGGCGGAACAAACGCCCGGCAAAAGCGGGTGGCACGTGCCGCGAGGCAAAAGCCGGTGGCCCTTGCCGCCGGCACTGTGTGTAGCAGCCTAAACCAGATCAGCATTTCTACAGATTGACTGCCGTCTGGTCTCCACCATCCAAAGGAATAATAATATTTCGTGGTTTAGATTAGTGTCAGTTTATTCAGAGGGATTTACTCCATATACCCATAACGACTATCAAAGATCTTTATGACTGCCGGACCGACAGTTTAACTTGCTCTCTAATACGAATATAATTTTGAAACGTCAATGGTGCGCGCCGTAGATTTAAACCCGACGCTCTCCGCATAGCAGTTTTTTGGTATCTCCAATAAGCTATCGCTGCCTAGTAGAAATATCAACTGACAACCATAGGTACTGGAAACATTTACTTCAACAAATGTTTCCAATGTATCACCGGTCGTGGCAGAAAATGCTCTTCGGTTAATTATTATTATCTGTAAAACAGCCTGTTATTTAGTGCCTATTATACACGTTTACTTTTTAAATGCTCATTACTTCAAATTGACAGCCTCATTGGTCTCGTGGCATAAATGTGCGCGTGGGATTGGGAGGTCTCGGGTTCGATTCCCGGGTCGGGCAAAGTGTTATTGGGTTTTTCCGTTAGGAAATTCTCAAAAGCAGCACGGAGTCTGGTAATGTGCCCGGTACGGCAATAGGCTCGCCAGCTATTACGTAGGACCTAAAAATTCATGGCGAAAATAGTGCTGAGCAAAAGCTAGTCTGATATAAAATCTCACTAAGATAATTTTTAATCTTTGAACTAATGAGAACAACGGCCTCTATTTCCTAAAATCCTTCCGAAAGTATAATTACAAAAACTCGTTCATTTTTGAGAATCTGACAGAAAATATGAGACTAAAACCACACCACCGAGTACTCAAAATGTTCTTCTTATGATGTGGTAGCCATTACACACTCATGCGATTAGTTTGGATCTAAAGACGGCACGCAAGTGTTTCATGATAAAATAGGCCAACCATTTCTAACATTACTTTCACGGTAAGCCTTCCGAACAAAAGGATTGGTCTAGAACGCTCTGCCAGTCAGCCTATCAAACTTGTATCAATTATTTGTAGATCTTCCAACCCTCAACCCATCTTCAAAGGAAAATTCTCAAAGGACAATAAGATTTCTCCGTCGGTATCCTTAACTGAGTATTTAGTACGTACTTTCGATACTCAACAAGTATAAGTAACTGATAAAGACGTTCACAATGGGTAGATATTTCAAGAAAGCTCTTCGCCGGACGTGGGTTGGGTTTCCTTATCCGGCGGAAATGAGCTGCCGGAAGCAGCGGCCAGCGGTTGGCCCATTTCATTGGAGGTAACACATGAATAATACTTTGATGAAACTAAATTTATTGGATTATCTATTTACTTAAAGAATTCTATCATCTTGAGCCTTTGAAATAGATGTATATAAACTTTTCTTTTTTTGGAGAATGTGTTGATATTTACCTAATTCTATCGTTGAATAAAAAATCCTTAATATGTTACACATAAAACTAGCGGACCTCGGGCTCCAAGGTGTAGATTTTGGAATGCATCCGGGACAGCGCTAGGATGATGATAATCCCCCCGTGGGATCTCCACATTGTCGTGGTGGGTGGGCTCAGTAACGTGGCTTGGACACGCGCGGTGAAACTAAGTGAGATCCCGGGAGTGAACGCTCCGCATGGGCTTGGAGGGGCCTGCGCAGGATGCGTCGAAAGGTGCGGGTGTAGAGGACAGTTCTGTCTGTCCCTCGCAGTCGGGCGCGGTCGCGAGAGGAGAGGCGTGTCGGTGTTGCGTTGCTGTGCGCCCTATCTCTCGCGACCAAATGGGGGCGCACCATTGTTGCGTCGCGGTGCAGCCGCAGAGGAAGAGGAGATGCGGTGTTGCGTTGCCGTCCTCCCTATCCTGTGCGGCCGCTGGGTGTTTTGGCGACGGAGCCCAACACCTTCATCCGTCGCCAAGGAGGTTTCGTTTGGGGCCTGCCTGACCATGTGGCAGGCCAATACCCGTCGGGGGGTAGCGACAAACGCTTCAGCGATACGGGTACGTGAGGAACACGGGTTGGTTTTTAGTCAGTAAGAGTCTGACAGTCCCCTTCGCCCTTCCCCCAGGGCGGAGGGACTCCATGAGGATTTTCCATCCCAACACAAAAAAAAAGGATGATGATAATGATGCTATACATAAAACTAGGCCAGAAAACGATGAACTTATACGTAAGAGCAAATAGTGAATGTTACAGTAATTTAATGATAACAAACAAACTGCAAAAACTTATTCAAAATGGATTCCTTCTAAATTAAATTCGCACATAAACGAACTATTTAATACATTACATTTGAATATTGCCTAATTACATTTACAAACAATCTTCCAAACGATATTGCCATTTAAAAAAGCTAATTTTTCTCATCGCTGAAGTAAACTTATTACAGGCAAACCGCTTCGAACTGCCGGAGCGATTATCCGACAAGTAATTGAGTATTTTGGTGCTGACCGCCGTCGATTTCAAGAGCATTATGGTTAAGCCTGTCGTTTCTAATTACTGGAGTATACGGCGATACGTGATATTGCCCGTCCTAATAACAATAAGTAGGATGGGTATAATTATTGTTGTAAAGTTAATTTGGATGAAAGTAATATGCCGAATTGAGCTGCCACCGCCACTCAGCAAATGTAGTTTACCCGACACTACGTTTGGCGAATACGAAATTATTTGACAGAGAGCTAAAGTAACCGACATAGCTCAGCGAATAAGCAAGCTGAAGTGGTAAGGGTAGGTCATATGGCGCAGAACCGATTGTCGCTGGAGCAGTCAGGTTCTTGAGCGGCTACCGCGACTCGGAAAACGTAGTGTAGGATGTCCTGTAGCCAGTTGGGGCGACTATATTCGTAGGTCAACGGCCAGGAAATGGAAGAGGAAAGATGAAATTCGAGCTTATAAACGTGCCAAAGAATAGGCGTACGAACAGCAGTCGACCATTACAGGCTCAAAATATAATCAACGGCAATTATTGACGACCGTCCATGCAGCGACTGCCTGAAGTTCAACTCCTCTACTCGAATGTTTTGTATCGCTTTATATTTTATATAAATATAAATAATAAAATAATATTCCACCACTTTACAAAAAAAATGCACATAGTGAAAGCTTATTATGATCCAGTATACCAAAGGCTTGTCTACCATTACCACAGCAAGCAAGAAACACAATAACTGAATACTAACATGAAACTCTCCCCCTTCGTTAAAGAGGGAAGTGGATTTATATTTATTTTCCAACTGCTCCAACATACTTCTGATTTCACGAGTGTCAAAACTCGTTGTCATCAATGGTGACAGCCACTGAACCTGGTGACACACAAGTGGGAATAAGGTTGGGACTAGTGCTACCATAAAATTTTCTTCATAACTTATTCTAGAAATTATATTCGTACTTAACAAACTACTTACTGGATACCTTACAAGGAGCTTTAAACCATTTACACCTTAAATTTATGCATAGTAGTAATTACATAGAAACTGAACCAATAACGGAGTACCGAAATAACCTTCGTCTTGAATTACAAATCGACAGATTATGCAAATTTAAGGCCCCTGTCCCATACATTGTTCCAGTTTAATGACAGACCCTTAGTTTTAATGATATATTGCGCAATAATTTAGGACGTAAGATAAGGTAAGAAACTGGTAATGGGAGGCCGAAATTGGTGGGCAATAACGTGAAGAGAGTACAAACGAGTTCACATGTTGTAAAATTAAGTGAGACATTATAAAACGTGGAAGATGTACAATTCAGGCCTTAATTGTGTACATTTTTTGTACATAGATTAATGAAAATTTTTCACTGCTAGTCACACACATTCCATAAAGAAAAAGGAGTTTAGGATATGTTATTCAATCATGTGGTATATTTAAACTCAAGTACCAAGGCTATAGCTGTCATGCCGATCGATGTTTATATAAACCATGTTTTATAATAAGGCCTGCTACTACTAGTACTACTGAAACTAACGTTGGCTCATTATGTTAAAATTGACCAGTATTATAAAACTGACTTCGTGAGTATCCCATTATCTTAATATATAAAATCCTTGCGTTACTGACTGACTGACAGACACGCTACAGCCGAAACTATTAGGCGCAGGAAGCTAAAATTTGGCATGTATGTTCCTTGGGGACCGTAGGGGTGCACTAAGAAGGGATTTCCCGAAATTCCCACGGGATCGTCTAAAACGGGTAAATTAAAAAAAAAATTGCGGGCGTAGCTGCTGGCATCCTCTAGTTTTAAATAAATCCAATGGAAATAAATACGACAGTCGTTCAACTATCAAATAACTGACACGAAAAAGTTATGATGATCACAAATCATAATACCAATAGTACAAGCTCTGTGTAATTTGGGGACTAGATGGTTTTGTGTGAATGTGAAAGAATAATGATTATTATAATGGGAACAACTAAGGACGACACTCGACGACAAATTAATCGTCCCGACATAGTGGAAACGCGCCCTTAATCTGCATAAATAATCGTAGTAGGCAAACATTTTTATTTAACTTTCGTTTAGGCGTTTTCATTAAATTCTGCTAATTTAATTTTGTAGGCGTCGTACCTTCATTTACATTAAATTTTCAGCCATTTCGCATCTGATTGAGTTGTTTTTCGTTTAGATTGGAATCGCGCTGTAAGCTTAAGATACTGTCTAGATAAAATACAATTTATTGCTTCGCTGGCCGTGGGTCCGAAAAATATGTTGTGAATCTCGCTAAGAATAAACCGAAAAAAATAAATTGAGCATGTGATTTTACTTTTTAATTGGTTTATTAAAAATTAATTATAAAAAAATAATTATAATGGAAGATTGAGATATTGTGGTTAAAAATATTTTTCCTGAACGAAGTATAACTACATAATTATTCAAGCCTTTAAGTAATCTTTTACTAATCTTAATATACAGGGTGGCGCTTGCATAGGGGCACTTTTTAAATAGAATCATAGCTTACAACATTCTTAAGCTTTGTACCAAAAATCAATTCAATCGGTGCAGTAGTTTAGCTACAATATCGATTTTAAGTTCCGCATTTTTTGCACATGCTTTGAATTCCACACAGCTGATACAAAACGGTCAACGACCCTACATTGCGCGCCGCGACTCGCTACGACGCGACGCCTCGACGTCATCCAAAGTTAGGCTCAGCGCAGACAGAACGGGGCGCAGCGGAGAGGATTTATCAACGCACTTGAAAATAAACTTTATATTTTTACAATAAAGTGCATAAATGCTTGAACCTGACAAAAAATATTCGCACGTCCTCGAAGATACGCGGGAATCCACGTGCGGCGTCGAGTCGGCGCCCGCGTCGTACGCGTATTCTCAGTCAGTGTTGTTACTGAGTTTAACGAACTTTCGCGACAAAATATTTACTGTAGAGTGGTAACCCAGAACGGTTTACTCACGCAGGCTCGCGAGGTCGCTCACAAGCTTGAGCATACTGTAAAGAAAATGCCCGAGACCGCGCGGGGATTATTCCTCTCTGTCTGCGTTGACCCTTAGACGTCGTCGTCGTGCAACGTCACTTCGTCTCGTAGGTACGACTCGTCGTTGTAGTTTTTTGCGCCCGAGTAAATTTTTACAGAACAAGTCTTTTGAAACTTTCTAATTACCTTTTCAATAAAGTTACATAATAATAAAATGGATCGGTTCCGGCAAGCACGAAAAAATCTAATAAGGTAGTGCATTTACTGTAAGAGTGAATAGGAACTCACTCTTACAGTAAATGCACTACGTGCGACAAGGATAAACATAGTGGAGCAAAATAGAGTTGCCCAATTATGAACAAAATATTGTTAATAGTATCGATAAAACATACCTAAGCACCGTAAAAGTTTGTTGTTTATTGTATCGACATTGATTGTATTTAACTTTAATGTAATTGTCTTATCAATTATAGTATCGATAAAAAATCCTACGCACCGTAAAAGTTTGTTGTTTATTGCATCGACATTGTTTGTATTTAACTTTAATGTAATCGTCTTATCAATGATAGTATCGATAAAAAATACCTACGCACCGTAAAAGTTTGTTGTTTATTGTATCGAAATTGTTTGTATTTAACGTTAATGTAATAGTCTTATCAATGACCTTACGTTCGAGAATTTCAAAGTGTGGTACAAATAAACACGACGTTTTTTAATAGGTAAACAATGATAAACATGTAAAGATATTCAATTATTTAATCATTTGAAATAAGTAAATAATTATTGACTATTTTAGCTCTTTCCGTATGGTATTTTTTAAATGGTCTAATGGGTTCAATAATCTACTTAAGAATTATAATAACTATGTACTGAAACTACTGAACTAATTGAAGTATGTGCATAGTATTTCATAAACTTGTTTAACTTTGTTGTATTAGCAACACAATTAAGCAATAGCATTATTTTTAATACAAGTAAGAATGCATAGTTCGTTGTATAAAAACATTTTGTGTTATTTTGTTGTTAACGTATTAACGTGTCAAAAATATCGACATTCATAGTACCTATTGGGCATCTCTATTTCCTATCCTAGACATGTCGGCGCCAGCGGCGCATCGGTGATCGGTGACTCATCAAAGGTTTGTTTAGTGCCGCAAAAACGATTGAATTGATAAGTCGATCAGATTGCGCGCGCGCGACAGTTGTTTTTGGTATTGAATTTTGTGATTGTATTTAGTTGTGTTATTTAATTGTGTTGTTGTTTAGTGAACTTTATCATTCGTCATTTTTGCATTTGTGTTAATAATGACAATCTTTATGTCATCCGAATATGCGGATATGATTGTGTCACGTGGGTTCTTGTTGTGAAAATGACACCAGTGCTTTCCTAATTACTGAACTTTCATTAGAGTGATTTGTAGAATTACTGAAATAGGTATTTCGTGATAACAATGGCGCCCATTTTGAAAATTTGAAATTTTGTTCTACCTTTTACGTGGGTTTGTGTTTTTGTTGATATGAAAAAGACACCAGTGCTTGCCTAATGAGTGACCAAACATTGGAGTGATATGTAGAATTACTGAAATAGGTAATTCGTCAATAAATGTGAACTGCCTTCGTAGCATCGTCTGCCGCATAGCACACATTGCCGTTCTTACAAAGGTCAGTAACCTAATGTCATATTGGTCTACAAATGGTGTTTCGTTTTGATACTCATATTTTATAGTTTATTTTGTTTGAAAATTTTATTTTTTTATTTTGGCCCCATTGCCTTTTTTATTGATATAAAATATTTTAAAGGCATTAATGCTACGTCCTTTTTAAATAAATGCCCCTATGGTCGCACCACCCTGTATATATTTCTTGTGTGCGTGTGTATGTCACTGAACTTCTCCTAAACGACTGGACCGATCTTGATGAAATTTTTTGTGTGTGTTTAAGGGGACTTGAGAATGGCTTAGATTTACAAAAAAAATTCGGATTGTCGAGTATTTTGTTAAATTCTAATGGTTCTGACAGACAAATCACAGTCGCCATATTGGCCACTCTAGTGAAACGCCACAGATACCGGATAACATTTTGAGTACAACTAAGGCTTAGTACTAAGTAGTTTGTATGTGTAAATATTTTTTGCAGCTTTATTTCTTAGACATTTAAAACGACAATTATAGTAGTATTCGTCCAATAAAGGAGATTTGTGTTACCCCGAACATAGGTGATATACTATAACTAGAGAACCCCGAATTTACGCGAACGAAGCCGCGAGCAAAAGCTAGTATATGTATAAAGCTGAAGACTTTGTTTGTTTGTTTGGTTGGTTTAACGCGCTAATCTCAGGAACTACTGTTCCGATTTGAAAAATTATTTCAGTTTTAGATAGCCCATTTATCGAGGAAGACTATAGGCTATATATATAATATCTCGCTACAAGCGACGGGAGTAGAGCAGTAGCCTTCAATAACAAGGGACTAACCGCGGGCATCCTCTAGTAAGATTATGTAATTATTAAATGGTAATTTCAAACCCGTTGAACAAGAATTTTTACACCAATCTATTAATGAGCCATCTTTTACTTAATTTGATACAAAATACTTTTCGTCAATTAAATAGATAAATGAAATTTGATCTACTTTGATTTTCTACTATGTATAGGACAAGAACATTAGGTTTGCGATTGGCATAGTGCTTTGATATTATATTTATTTGTCAAAGGAGATTCGTTTTTGACACGAGACAAATATTTGTATTACTATTTTCAGCCAAGTCTATTATAAGTCAAGGTCTTGGTCGTTAGGTTAGGTAAAATGTTTATTATAAGAACAGTAATTAAATAAATAATAAATAAATAAATAAGTGTATTTATTTTCCATTCCAAATTACAGTTCTAATACAATGCAGATTCCAAAGTGAGTTCAGATTTTCCATTTAAAGCGGTGGTACATGAACATTTTCATCACTTATCCTAAAACTCCTCACACTAGGCATAGCCTGTCCTGCCAGGAGCCTTATTATACAAGTTACTAATTTATTTATGTTGTCAGTATACTTATATCTTACACCACTTACACTCAAATCTTTATACACTTGCAATACTACTACTGAATACAACGGAAAACAAATAATAAAAATGAATGAGTTCAAATTATGCGATGCAAAAATAGATTAATTACCAGCTATATAACAACCCATAAACACTACAGTATCTTACTTTAAATTGCTTTATGTATCATTCATTGTATGTCCTTGTTATCAAATAACCGTTCATTTATAATACATTACTAAGCTTCGTATGTTGTTAGCAGTGACAAATTATAATTATGTTTCTAATACTATTTAGAGTAATATATATATATATATATATATATATATATATATATATATATATATATATATATATATATATATATTGCTACGCCGAAGGTTGCGGGTTCGATTCCCGCTCAAGTCCAACATTTGTGTGCGTGAACATGGCTGTTTGTCTTGGTCTGGGTGTTTCTATGTATATTATGTATGTATTTACAAAAAAAAAGTATATATGTGTGTTTATCCATTATCTAGTACCCATAGTACAAGCTCTGCTTAGTTTGGGACTAGATGGTGATGTGTGTATGTGGTAGAATATTATATTATTTATATATATATATATATAATTATGTAAGGATTTTCTATGTCCGCATTTTTGTCTAAGAAGGACATTGAAATACGTTCACATATTTATCGTACTTCATACATGACATTATTAATTACTAGCAGTGGTTTAATTATCCACATGTTACTCCAAATAATCTACTTTACCTTAATAAACTTCACCTTAAGACCTCCGCAGCCTTATTTCATCGTCATTTAAACTATAACTCTAATACAAAGCCATTAGAGTTACAGTTTAAATAACAATCGAGACCTTCCGTCACCTTCAGTAAGCCAAATGACCTTACTTTAATTATAACCAAGACCTCAGCTTAGGCCTGGCCTTATCTTGGAAGGAGGAGATCAGCCTCAAGATTAGGACAATGGACTACATTAGAAGTTAGTCAGCATGGTAGTTTTGATATTAGTTTGGCTCACAAATAGTGTATGCCATTTTATGCTACGTACTAAGAACATAGAGATTTTTGAGAAATAAAGCGACAGTTGTCTAGTTATTAAACAATAAATTGCAACGCAGAAGTCCCGGGTTGAAACTCCGTGAAACAGAAATGAAGCGATACATATAATATACTAATTAAATAACATAGCTCATTCAATGTAAATCTCTGTACTTCCTTTAATAAAGCTGCAAAGTTTGTTTGTTAGTTTGTTTTGAACGCGTTAATATATACCAGGAACTAAGTAACTTAAACAAGCAGATTCACTACCTAAATTCATGCACTAACTTTGTGGTAAATGAATATCTTACGTAGCTAAGCCGAAATAATTTTGAAACCTAATATTTGCTACCTTTACTTTGACTGCAAATAACAACAAAGTCAAGACAATTTACATCAATTCAGCATCACAATATTATATAAAACATTCAAGAAATACATTCAGAAAAGAACATTTCTTTACGTATGTATTATAGTTTTTAGTGTTCCCCAGTGAAGAAATTGCGATTAAACTATATGCACAGACGCGGTTCTACCTTCAAACAATAGTACGATTGTATTTGAATATTATTCTGTTATATAAACTTACAAACAAGTAAGTTAGTAAATATTCAGTAGAAGGTTTAAATTATCCTGTAAATAGTATGTTAAGTTGGGAACTCTTTTGTAAACAAGGTGTTTACACTTGTTAATATGTGATGGCAAACTTACACTTTTTAACTTAAATCACAAGAGAAATACTGGTCACTTTGTAATGTAATTTCTTTCTGACAATTTATATTATAAACGCCTTTTTGGCATTTTATAGTAAAACTGCTGTAACAGCTAGTCGAGACCAATAGAATGCTTAACTCTCTATCGATAGCTAAACGGTGAAGGAAAACCTTATGATGAGACTTGCATGTCTGGTAGTTTTTTACAATGTTATTCAAAAACGTATGAAGTCTGCCAATTTACTAACGTAGTGGGCTAGGTCTAACACTTCTCAAAGTGCCCAGTAGTGGGACATACAACAATATAGGTACGGAGCGGATACAAAATTTATTTCTGGGATTAATTATAAAATAAGAGCTAAGGCAAATACATCTCTCTGTTCATGTAAGCAATTATTAAAACCTACACAAACAATACTCCCCTTATGTTTACTTCGTATAAAACTAGCTGTGGCCCGGGGCGTACAATGGTGTGACGGTAAAGAATGTCTGCCCTTTGTTCTTGCCACCAGATGCTTTGTTTTACACAAAATTTCACCTGAATTCGTTTTAAATCGTGTAGAAGCAATGGTGCAATATTTTATGCTCCCTTATAACTTGAATCTATATTTTACTAAAATTCGAAGCACTCTGTCTGCGCATTGTCTATTTCGACGATTTTTATTTATTTTATTTCGTGTTTAATTAAATGCATAGGTATTTTTAAGGCAGTTGTCGCGCTATGGATAGATCCGGTGTAGTAGGTGTACAAAATTCAAGCAACTGACACAAAGAACACCCAGACTCGAAAATTTATGGATCACTCAAAGTTTTGTCTCATATGGAAATCGAACTGACAACACTCGGCACCGTGCCAAGTGGAAAAGCGGCTGCTTAAACCACTTCGCCAAACGTGCTCGTCATGCAGTCAGTTTTCTTTTACAGTTTTTACTAAATTATGTACGTATTTTTTGCAGCCATCTAGATATTAATACCATATAAAACCACCGCATAAAATGTAACGGCACTGCAACATTAAATTTTTACCATCTCAGCAAATATTACGGCGTAATAAAAAATTGGCGTCGTTGCTTCAGCTACTAATTTCTTCTGGTCACCTACAAAAATGTAAAAAAAATATGAAGAGATTTTTCTTACGGTTTCGTTCGCTTACTCGTAATATAAGTAGAGAAATATTTTTTACGATCATATTATCCATTCACCAGTTTTTGCTTAATTATCAAGTTGAATGTAGTCATTCATTTCCTATAAGGGCAACACGTGCCGTAAGATAAAATAACTATCCCAATATTATGCATAGCCCAATACATACTGGATCTGATTTTACACCTCATTTCAAACTAGGTATAATTAAAAAAAATCGAATTGCAATCTTCGTTTACATACAAATAGAAAACAATATTGACTAAGGCAAACCAGTTCAAATTCAAAGGTATCCGATTCACACCCTCTTTACCGTGAAAGTATAAAAATATAATATAAATAATATTCAATCAGCATTTCCGCAACAGAAAATCCTACTAATTAGCTATGCTGAAACCAAAAAGGAACAAACCTCTCGAGATAAAGAGATTTTTTTTAATTCAACCTGAATCCTTCGCTCATTAAGTTTATCCCAACTAACGAGGAAAATGATTGTCGCCGTAATAAAGACGCCTTCCATTTTTCAAATAAAAAACGTAGCAGATCATTGTGGCTTTGATATTTTCTTTGTTGTTAAATCAGCAAAGGCAAATCAATGTGAGTTTTTGTGGCGCTTGCAATTAAAATTTCTGTTGAGGTGATATAATAACAATGAATTGATTAAAGAGGGTAGATGACTTAAAGGTATTTTGCATGTAAGCTTCAGCCATTATTTAAGTTGCAACATTTTTGTAATTGTGTCATAGCAGTTATCCGGATAAAGTGGCTGGCAATGACTAAATACGAACCGAAAATCGTGCTCATTGGTGTGCCATAAGAGAGGCCCATCTGAGGGCCTAATAATAGGTCATTTGATATATATTTTATTATTCGGCATCAAAATACCTACTTATAATCTCAAATACGCATAATATACCGGACATCAATATATTTTGCCGGATCACCAAATATGGCTTTCCTAATCTGTAGAAACAAAATGCTTATGTATCGTTAAAATATCGACTACCAACGTTAAATATGTAGAAAATTAAATAATTAGACTTTTCCCTTATCTAAAACGAGTCAGCTTTTAGCGTGTTAATTTCTCATACATCAAAGGAGTTAATCTACTGACATAAAGCTGACGTCCATTTATACGAGTTCTTAACACGCTTTTATTGGGTCGTCATGTATGTAACTAACTATGTAATGGAATCTAAGCTAAGTAATTTAACCATCTTCCAAGGGTCGTAGCGTAATGAAAAATGGCAGATGTACTTTGTAATTCTGATGACAATACAATAATATGGTACTGTCGAACTGATCTGATGATGGAGCCGGAAGATATGAACTGGAACTCGACATGTACTCGTATGTAACTTACTATGTAATGGAATCTAAGGTAATTAATTTAACCATCTGCCGAGGGTCGTAGCGTAGTGAAAATTGGCATCTGTATGTAGTTCTGATGAAAATACTCGTCGCAGCGGTCCTTTTTATATAATTATATAAAGGACTGCTGCGACGAGAACTGGAGACTTTTCAAATCTGCAAGAAATCGGTGTAATCAGATGGTACGCAACGCTAAACGCCAAGGCATACTTCATAACATTTCATCCTCATCCCTTGCCAATATCTGGAGGTTCCTTGGAACTTTAGGTATCGGAAAACAGCGACGTGTTGACTGCTTTGGTGCGCTTAGTTTAGATGTATCAATATAAATTTCACAACTACCTCGTCACTGGATCACCAGACTAGGTGCCTCACGGTGAACTACTTAGCTGGTTTAGCACAACCCGATGTCGAATCCTTCCACTTTTCTCCACTTGCATCGAATGATATCAAAAAAACAATCCTTTCCATCAAATCCAACGCTGTTGGAAGTGACAACATCAGTCGACGAATGATCATTACTATCCTGGATCAAGTCCTTCCAGCCGTCACTTATATTATACATTTTTCCTTAGTTTCTGGCACCTTCCCAACCTTGCGGCTTAAAGCCTACGTTATTGCTTTGCCAAAAATCCAAAATCCTTCTCTCACAACGCATGTTTGTCCCATATCCATTCTGCCTTTCCTATCCAAAGCTCTCGAGTCCTGTGAGCAATAGCAACTGTCCAGGTTTTTTTATGTTAACAAACCTGGAAGTTGCTGTTGCTCTAATATATTACTATAATTAATAAGTCCTCTTCAGTCTGGTTTCAGGCCTGGACATAGCATTTCTACTCTTTAAAGTAATTGTCGTTTTTAGGGTGGGCGTGGAAAACAGCAAGGTCACAGTGTTGACTTTGGTTGATTTTTCAAATGCCTTTAATACCGTCGTCAGTCACGATATCCTATTATCCCTCCTCTCCCATCTTAAGGTCTCATCCGATGCTCTGGATTGGTTCTCAAGTTATCTTCGGGGTCGTTAGCAGTCTGCCCGCCTCTATGAGTCATCATCGAACTGGTGCGACAACAACTCTGGCGTTCCTCAAGACTGTATCATTTCTCCTTTGTTATTTTCTATGTTTATTAATCTCCTAACTCAAAATCTTCAATGCGCTTATTACTTATATGCCAATGACTTGCAGATTTACTCTCAGGCAACTGTTGAAGATGTTGCATTAGCAATTTATAGGGTTAACAAGGATTTACTTGCCATAAAAAGTTGGTAAGACAAGTTTGGCTTGTCTGTAAATCCCAGTAAATGCCAAGCCATTATCATTGGCAGCTAATGGTCAATAAAAAGAGTAGATTTAGCAACTCCGCCAACGCTAGTCTATGATGGTACAACTATAGATTTCTACCCAGTGGTCAAAAACCTTGGCCTGCAAGACCAAGACTATGCTTGTGCAAAGAACAATGGGAGAATTTGGTCTGGGTTACATGTGGTGACCTTAAACTTCATATAAACAAAACAAATTGTTTTTTTTTCTACGATTTTTAATATTTTCACTTTGTCTCGTTAAAGCCGGAGTATTTTATGATGATAAAAAGCATTCCAATTGATAATGAACTAGGTACCTACTTTATTGTTTGATTGTTGCCATAGACACTGGTGTGACAGGAATAGACGTGAGTGCTATTATATCGATACGATCGACCTTTATAGGTTTGGTTTAGGTTAAAATATTGTTGTAATTTATTTCGATATTTGAGAATAAAAGATGTGTTTCATCTAGTTGTTATTTTATTGAAATAAGTGGTAACCTAGTTACATCGAATGAAAAGAATTTTGAATACTTTGTAAAAACACTAAAAAGTCAGTATTATTACAACACACCCCCTTAATCTAAATTCTCAAGAATAAAAAAGACATAAAAATAACTCAAAATATATCAATTAAAAGAAAGAACAGTATAAAAATGTATACTAATTACCAAAGTAAACGTGTAAAATATATTTACACTAAACCTAAGCCTAGTGCACATCTACCTTGTGCCACACGCTGCAATCGTTTAGTTAAGATGTCAGTGGGCACATCACTTGATTTGATATATTTTAAGTTTACCGAATTATCACTAATCTTTTCTTTAATAAAGTGATATTTGGTATCTATATGTTTCGTCCTATGGTGGTGTATCGGATTTAAAGCCAAACTCTGTGCACTCTGACTATCAGTACAAACAGTTATGGTATTAGGTTATAACTTTTACCTTACCATAGAATCTGAAATTGATTCAGTGATAAATCTCCTTAAATAAATCGCTTCCTTCGTAGCTTCAGTTATTGCCATATACTCGGCTTCCGCTGAGGACAAAGCTACGGTTTGCTGCTTCCTTGAGGCCCATGAAACCGGGCTGCCTGCTAGTTTAAAACAGTAACCCGTAAAAGAACGGCGATTTATATCACAGTTTGCCCAATCGGCATCGCAAAATCCTACAAGTGGCATACCTGATTTTCTATAACAAATCGAATAATCTAAAGTGCCTTTTAGATATTGTAAGACTCTCTTCGCGACTAACCAATGAGTCTTGTTGTACCGAGTATTGAACTGACTCAGGTAACTAGTCGCGTATGCGATGTCTGGACGAGTATTAACACTCAGGAACATGAGGCAACCAATTAATTCTTGATAGGGATATACTTCTAGATTATGATCACTATCACTGCTGGTATTGACCTCTAGTTTTCCAGATATTGGAGTTGTACAAGTTTTACAATTCTCCATTCCAAACTTTTGTAAAAGATTATTTATATAACTTTTCTGATGTACTTTTATTTCATAATTTTTCCTGGTTATATTTAAACCAAGATAATAGCTTAAATAGCCCAAATCTTTTTTGAAAAACATTTTTTCAAGTCATTTTTGACAATGCCACACGTCTTGTCTTTTCTATAAAAAAGAATCATGTCATCGACAAAGACTATGAAAACTATAACCAACTCTTTTCCAAAAACTTTGGTATACACACATGGTTCAGATGGAGTTTTCACAAAACCAAAAGACGATAAAGTTTCATCTAACTTTATATTCCAGGCACGTGGAGCTTGTTTAAGTCTAGTATTTTTGTAGGAGACACACTTTGTTCTCCATACCCTTTACTTTAAAACCTCGAGGTTGCTCCATGTAGATTTTCTCTAGTAGATCCCCATTTAAAAATGCACTGTCAACGTCCAAGTGACGCATCTTTCAAACCCAATTCAGCTGTGAGAGCCAGTAGAGTACGTAAAGAGGAGTGCCGCACGACAGGAGAAAATGTCTCAAAATAGTCTTCACCTGGCGTATGGGTCAATCTCTTAGCAACTAATCTTGCTTTGTACTTCACAACATTTCCTGCTGGATCTTTCTTTAACCCGTGAGAAGGCGCGCTATGAGCATTGTGCTCACGTATAAATTTATTGCTGAAATTTTCAACTTTAGCCATACTGTGGCACTATAAGCTTCACAGTACCTTCCCAAAATTTCATCCCCTTTCCCCTGACGCAACACCCACGCCAGTCATTGCCACTGAGACTGGGTGGTGATGGGTTTGAGTGCGGTGCCTCGTGAAGCGCGGCATTGTGCTCATCGCGCGCCCGTTCGTGTAAGTATTTTTTTCTTAGTAACAAAATTTATTATACTGTTTTTTCGTACTTATTGTGCATATTTATTGATTAACTTAGTGCATATATTATTTAAATATTTTATTTGTTTCTTATAGTAAACAAGGTCTACAATGGGTGATCGGCAAGCCTCTCAAAGGAGAAAGGGTGGTTTCGTCCCAAGTGTTCTAAAATCTAAGACTTATATCAAACTAAAAGGTGTCCACAGCTACGTTCGTACATAAACTGTTCTTGCCGGATTCCGAGGGAGTGTTGGGAAATCCCTTCTTAGTGCACCCCACGGTCTCCAAGGAACAATATGCCAAATTTCAGCTTCTTGCGCCCAGTAGTTTTAGCAGTGGCTTGACTGTCCGTCATTCAGTAGCGAAAAGATTTTATATATACAGATGCAAAATCCCAATGAGAGTATTTTTATGGGCATAATTCTATAACTGAAAATGTTATACAAGTTAAAAAAATAAAACTTAAATGGTCTTATTTGAGCCAACACCTAAGAAATGACATGTAGAGAATCAAAATTTGCTTAAGAGCTATGCAAATCAATTGTTGTATCACTAGTAGATACCAGTAGGATTAGGCGCATAATCCTTCATTCGCTAAATGACACATTGACGTAAAATACCACACTTAATTGGAAGTGTGGCATGCCACATTAGCAAAATGCGTTTATAAAAAGCAAGCAAAAAGCATGCATTTTGAGCAGTATATCAGTGTTCACTGAGCATGTTAATTTTATGTGCCATATGTGTTACGAAGGACACATAACTCAAGATCTCATGAAAAATTTAATCATTCCATTTTATTGCGATTTTGTATTTTTTTAGTTTGTTTATGTAAAGTTAGTCAAATATTGAGGCCTAAGTGCAATATTTTTTTAGTTCGCATATAGGACTCCATGTTTTGTTATTCACTATAAATGCAATACTTTATAAAATTAAAGAAAGATTTCTTATTAATTATTATAACGTGTAAATTTATAGTAAACATTTATTCATCGAAAAGAAAACGTCATTTGAAGTAGCGTGAGAGTTTTGCTCACGCGCGCCTGCTCGTGTAACTTTTTAGGGCGCGCCTTCTTATGGGTTAACTTATAGACATGGTATAGCTTTCTTGTTTTCTCTGTCAACCAATTTCCATGTCTTCAGCTTCATCAATGAATTATATTCATCTGTCATTGCCATCTGCCACTTATCAACATAATCAGCCAATATAGCCTCATTATAAGTTCTAGGCTCATCGGACACTTGACTAACATGACTGACTAGACACTTGGTATGAGAAGTAATTAGGAGGTTTTCGATCCCGTGATGAATATCTTTGCCCATCATTTTGACTAGTAGAAACTACTTCTTCCTCAATTGCTTCAAAGAATTGATCAGCTTCAGCAGTCTGATCTTCAGTGACAACAGTATGGCCTGAAGCTGGTTCATCAGTGACCACTGGAAATTGATCAAAAGACTCTTGAACTGTACTGTTTTTTCCGGTATAGGCAGACTATTAGACAGTACTAAAAGTTCAGTAGAAGTCTTAGTATTGTTGACATGTTACGTCTCTAGACTTTTGTTAGATTCTAGGTCAAGATGGTTTTCTAAAAGGATACGTATTAGGGTCTTCTGTATAGCCTACAAATACAGCTTCATCAATCTTAAAATCCAATTTCTTACGGTGACAAGAAGGTATATGTATAAGAGCTCTACACCCAAAAACTCTGAGATTACCTAGGTCTGGTTTGCAACCATTCCACAACTCGTAGGGAGTTTTATTATTTAAGGCACGGTGTAGGCATCTATTCTTTATGTATAACGCCGTTCAAACAGCATCTTCCCAAAAAACTTTAGAAAGTTCACTTTCAGCTATAAGAGAGAGTGCCTTTTCTACAATTGAGCGATTAGTACGCTCGGCAACACCATTCTGCTCAGGACTATATGGTACCGTAGTTTGATGCTTTATACCACAAGATCTAAGATAACTTGAGAATTCACTATTTACGAATTCTTTTCCATTATCCGTCCTTATTGTTTTAATTTGAGCCCCAGTTTGTCTTTCAACCATAGACGGGAAGTGACAAAATCTATCCTTTACCTCTGTCTTTGAAGAAATAAAATATCAAAGAAATTGGATATTAAAATATACAAATATAGTTCTCGAAAAATCATCTATAAAGACTAAAAAGTATTTATTACCCTGAAAAGAGCTAACTGACATTAGTCCTCAAAGGTCAGAGTGGATCAGTTCTAAGGAGAAGGTTTTTGAATTAAATAAATTACAACCCGACTTATCAAACATTACAGTAAAACCTTTTTCAACTGCTGTCTTCACAGATAAAAGATTTGTTTGCAAGTTAGGTACATACATAACATCATTAATTGTATAGACGTTGCTTTTGGTATTAAGATATTTTTTTTAATATAAGATATTTTACCGATGCTTTCAGCGTCAATCTTAGTCCCGTTTGCAACTGTTACCTTATTATCAATAGGGTTTATGTCTACAATCTCGTCTTAAAGTCATGTGTTTGGTCGCACCTGAATCAATGTACCATTTATCTTTGTCATAATTATTTGTTGCTCCTAAAGCAGACACAGAGGTCGTATTAGAGGGATTCTTCCTTTTCATGACCTTATTTTTCTTCAAAGGACAGTTTGTTCTCTTGTGACCGGGTTCTCTACAACCATAGCACACAATTTTCTTTGCCTTTGACTCAACAGAAGTGGCATCAACTTTTGATTTCAAAGCTGTTTCCAGTTTTATCGAGCTTTCCTTGAACATTTCGTTCAGTAATTTGGACTTCACCAGTTTGGTTGTAACGTTTACATTACTATTTTCAAGAGATATAATCAATGGGTCATATCTCGACGTTAGACCTCCCTAAAGAATAGCAGCAATGTACGTATTAGCTATTACTTTGTCTATATCCACCAGATCTTAAGCAGTGGAAATAATAGCATTGATAAACGACTCATTATTATTATCAAAATCTTCAAGTCTCAATCTGTATAATTTCCGTTCTAAATATAAACGCCTACCCATACCTTTGTCCTCATAAGCATTTTGTAGAGCTCTCCATGCTTCCGCTGCAGTAGTTACATTTCGGACATGCGTAATTGCAGATGATTCCAGGGTAAGACAAATGTTTGTTAGTGCCTTCTGATCGTTCCTCATCTTTGTGACATTGGAAACGTTCATCCCTGTTGGGTAGCCACTGATAGCTTCCCGTGACTCCTCATGCATAAGTAAATTACGCATTTTAAACTTCCACGAACTATACCCTTCTCTATTATGTAGGTTGAACGTTGGAATAGAGGAACTATGCATACCTCACTCATTTGTGTCTCCATTTGGGTTCGCCATCTCAGAAGTGTATGCGAAGAACTATAATGTTTCGTACCCAAAAAAATCACACAAATATCACTTCAACCAATTATTATGAAAACACACATTACTTTTCTTTTATATAAACAAATACGAGAATGTCGTACTGAAAACGATTTATTGTAATTTATTTTTGTATTTGAGGATAAAAGATGTGTTTCATCTAGTTGTTATTTTAGTTAAGTAAATGGTAACCTAGTTACATCGAATAAGAAGAATTTTGAATACTTTGTAAAAACTCTATAAAGCCAGTATTGTTACAACAAATATAATTAATTAAATGCTGTTATTTAATCTTTAATCAACATTATATCAATAAGCTAATATTTATGAAGCAAAACAACTTAATCAAATAAAAAGGTTTGAGCATCGTGTTAATGTTGTATCGATTACACATAAAATCGATTTAAAATGTGCAGCTTTGCTTTTGTCTATGGCTGTGACAGTTAGATGCTACAGAATACTCATAAAAATACTTCTGCATTTTGATGTCAATCTGACATAATTATGTCTTTTGATAATTCAAGCGTACCCACCTACATTGCTTAACTAAAAATTAAATCACCGATATCTTCTTTTTCCGGCTTTCCCGAGTGAAAATAGAATCATTTATAGACTCTGTTACTTACGCCGATTTTTAATTTAAAATTTAAAGTTATTAAATAAATACAATACAATAATATGGTACCGTTGAACTGATCTTATGATGGAGCGGGAAGATATCTGAAACTTCAAGATGGCAAATCTTATCATAGCTGTTTTGGATTTCATAGAAAAGTCTTGTAATGAACTTTGACCACGATCAGGTTTCAAGCTCTGATGATGAAACCGAAAGATAGGCACTGGTATTCCATGATGGAATATCATAGTCGTGTTTGCACTTCTGAGAAAGGCCACGTAATGGACTTTGAACACGATTAGGTTTCGAGGTTATAACAAACCGATTATATATTGTAGACTACGCAGCTGTGTACTTAGGGTCCCTTTCTTTTGCGGCTGGACAGGCGTATATTGACCTGTAAAATCACTAAGTGGTTTCAAGATTGAAGAGCTAGATTGTACTAAGCTGACAGATAAAACACCATGTAATACAGATGCACTGGCGGAGATGGAGAGGATGCGGGCTCTTTTTTTTATGGTAATTGGCGGCAAACGAGCAGACGGATTGCCTGATGGTAAGCAATTACCGCCGCCCATGGACTCAAGCAACACCACAGGAGTCACAAGTGCGTTGCCGCCCCTTGGGGTTGGGAAAAGGGATAGGATGAGAAGTGGGATCAGGGAGAAGGGATAGGGCCTCCGGCACCCTCACTCACCGAACGAAACGCAACAATTTAGGTACTGTTACTTTACGTCGATTTTCTGTGAGAGGGTAGTACTTCCCCGGTCGAGCCGGCCCATTCATGCTGAAATCAGCAAGGCTCTTCTACCTTGAAACTTTTACAATCCACGCTTTTAAAATCAAATATTATAATTAAAAGCACATAGTTTACACTTCAGCCCAGAAATAGAGACAACTTGAATGATCCATATTTTTTTTTGTTTTTATGTGCGTTTATAAAAGCGTGTTTTTCTATTGTTTATAAACTATTAATTTATTATGCTCCTGACTTGAAAAATGCGTTATGTATTAAGGTTATTCCTACCGTCCAATAAAATTACCATCAAGGGAGTATTTTTCAGACCTAGAAAGGAAATTAGTTTCAGTAAAATCTGGGTTAAGCGGAAAAGTGGACTCCCAGTTCTAATGCGGAGGTTTGGAATTCCTATTAATAGATCCGATATTAGGATATTGCATAATTATTCCAATCAAATACTCAATACTCATATTTTTATTGATTTCCACAGTGTTTAGGTACTTAAAATACGTTTGTAACAATTATGGATCCTTTTGGGTACAGCATAATATATATTATTAGGAGAGAAGAAGCTAGATTATTTTAATAGAATGGAATTCAATTAGAATTTACTTTAAAATATGCGATGGCAAAATTATTTTGATATCAACGGAACATAAATATTTTACCTTCCATGTCTATGGTTTTGGCAATTTTTTGTCGGCCGATGTCATAACTGAATTGAAATACGTTTTGTTATTTCAATGCAAGTACTGCAATGTAAGTTTCTGAAAATGTATGTTACTCTTTCATACAAGAACTACTGAATGCTTGATGAAAGTGCAGCAATACGGCTATAAATCGAAATAGCACAAATCCTGCATTTTGTTGCTACATTCACACAGGCATAGCCGTGGATAGAAGCTTGTGAATAAATTTTAAATAATTAAATGTTAAACTATTATAACTGATCAGAATCTGGCTACGAGGGCTGGAATTGTTTGCAGACGATAGTAGAAGCGTAATTATATTCATCAGTCCTTGTAGCCACAACAAATCTCTGACATATATGCACTGTGTTTTCACAGCGATGAAATCAAACTAATAGGTACATGTGGAAACTTACCTGATATCTTCACTGATGTCAGGCTTGAGCTAAATTAGACAAATCATACAAATATATTGGACAAAATAGATGAATGAAGTATCTTATAGCTACCGCAGGGTCCAGTTCGGCGTCTGGTCCAATTCCAACGATGTTTTCGGGCAGGATGCACGTGGGCGGATTCACACAAGTTTTACAAGGTTCAATTTGCTACAAGTTTATCTTTTATCACAATTTACCGGTGCCGGTTATAGATAAAAAAGCGGCATTCACATGGGTTCCAAATTTACTTCAATTACAAACTACGCGAAAGACAAACGGCGCGAGCGCAAGACCAAAACTTGCCAGAAACCGACAAAGAATGGAAGAGAATGATTTGACAGTTCATGGTGTGACCATAGTCAAAATTTACAATGGACAAAGTAACACGCTACTAAACTGATGTAATCGATTTAACTTATCATAAACTATATTTCTATTTCTATAGGGGAAGACCTAGGCGGACGTTCTCTGACCAGATTGGAGACATCCTAAAAACAGGACAGGTGCGAAGTACCCTGAACAGAAGAGCATGCATGAGCAATCTGATGGGAGTGAATGAAGCAAGAGAGATATGGCAGGATCGTTGCAAATGGCGTTTCGTAGTCTCTGCCTACCCCTCCGGGAAACAGGCGTGAGTCAATGTATGTATATTTCTATTTCAAACAATAATATAACATACTAAAATCTGTTGCTGACAAATACAGTATGTATTAGCTTAACATAGAATTTCCGGTAAATATGTATGTCATTGGCAGATAATTGCATGCCTACTAGCAATTAAATCTCAACTGAAATTTATATGAAATTAAAGTAAGGATTTTTAAAATCTATCAAATTATTTATTTCCTTGAAATAAAAATATATTTATTAAATACTACGTTCTACCTGCGGCTTTATCCGCAAAAGCCTTCACTAGAGTCGCGCAAAAAAAATATTGGCCAGTAAGTTCGATTATCCGAGAGAAAAAGTATGACGAATAATATTCCTGGTCTCTGCAGGTACTTATACTAACTTTATATTACTTTTACTATAGGTACACGCAACGAATCTATAAAACATACACTTCTACTGCAAAACGTTACCACATCTGCTCATTCGTCCTTCATTCAAATCAAATAACGCTTTCAAAGACTCTAAAAGTATTGAATGGTGCGGCACTTAAAAAGCCCTAAATAGTCACCTTGGCGTCGTTGAATGGGTAGCCTTAGACATTTCTAGAACGAGCTTTCAACGCGATATTTTGTAAAGTGCTCAACGTAGTCAGCTGCCTGGCAACTCTTAATGACGACATCTTGAGAGAAATGCAGTTTGCGAACGGTACCATCGTGCTTTTTGAATAAAAAAGTTTTGTGTGCCCGCTTGCGTTTATCATGTAACGGTGTCTGTGGTTTCGATTCTTGCTCAAATCAAACATTTGTGTCCATGAACATAGATGTTTCTCTTGATGTGGGTGTTTCTATGTATAAATATATATGATTTTCCCAAAAAAGTTTTAAATATTATTTTTTTATTTTGAGACTAGGTGGTGTTGTGTCTAAGTGCGACAATCTTCTTAATATATAAAATTCTTGCGTTACTGACTGACTGACAGACACGCTACAGCCGAAATTATTGGGTGCAGGAAGCTTTTCCTTGGGAACCACAAGGGTGCACTAAGAAGGGGTTTCCCGAAATTCCCACGGGACCGACCAAAACGGGTAAATTTAAATAAAATGCAGGCGTAGCTGCTGGAGTCCTCTAGTTAGATATAATTTTAAATATAGTTCAAAAACAATAAATTCTGCAACGATATTGCTGCTCTTCAGAGTAATTATGTTGCTATGTATTTATGAATATCGTTCTCTGAAATCCACAAAAGAGTTATAGAATTTAAATGTTAGTATAAAACAAATACTATATCTCTATCTGTTTCGGAAAACATAAGTAAGTTTGGATTTCCAGTAACGTGATATTGTATTTAATTTTCTTTATTATTTCGTAGCCTGCCAGGCACATTTTCAGACATCGCATTGAGTTGATTTCACTAAAAATATATCCAGACAAATATATGAAAAAATGAAATTAGATTGAATATGTTTTACTACATAGCATAGTCATTTAATCCAAAACATGTCGATAAACTTAAAAATGTCAATATAACATAAATGAACCACAGAAAATACTACGTATACATTTCAGCAAGGAAAATATTCTCAATTATCAAAATAACCGTTCCCTTATTATAAAATATTGAAGTCTTAAAACTTTGCTGTAGCCAGCTGTAGTAAATATGAGTTTGATGTTGCTATTGAGAGTATAAAAGTTGCCTGTACGTGCTCTTAAATGGTTCAGCTGCAGTCTCTACCATTATCATAACTGATATTATAAAACGGGAAAGTTTATTTTTAAAGCTTCCACTTTGGTAAACTTATATTGAGCAAGGCGTAAATTTAAGGAAAAGAGACACATAATCTAGTACAGTCACTCAAAATAAGGACATAATTATAACTATTAAAAGGAGAAGGTTTAAACTTGATGCCTATATTTTTTTCTATCTACGGTCCTTCGATAGGATCATTCACAAATTAAGGAGAAATCTCTGTAATTTGCTTAAGCTGATTTAAAAAATCTTTTGTAGGCTATAACTATTCTTATTATTCGTAAGCGAAAGTTTTAATCAAATTGATACTTAGTGTGAAATAGTTTTTAGCGTTGTACTGAATACGTTGATTGAGAGCAGCGACAGACTAGTAGACTTCTGGATAGTAGTTTGTTAGCATCTTGCTAACAAACTACTATCCAGAAGTTCAGAGATTCAATTTCATAAGACGATTTAAGCGTCCATAAGTACGCTACAGGCAGCCGTTTTTTATACAAGCTGTCGCAAGAAAACAAGAAACCTGGTTTACATTTCAAAAATACTTCTGCACAGTGATCTACTATATTCAATGCCTCCCCTGAGCGTACTCGTAGCACAGGAATTCAGATCTTGCAAGATTCAAAACGGTCGCAGCATCAAAAAGTAATAAAATATTCGGAAAACTGTATCACTGCTTAGATTTAAATTTTACGAGTGTAACTTTGTGCAGTCTTGTGAGGTACGAGGTTTTACGACAATATTATTTCTTGCTGAGAATAGTGAAACAAACTTTCGAACATTAATAACACAGCTGTGTACTAAGAAGATACATAATTTTATGTCGCCTTTAAGGCCCATTTTCGATGCATATTAACTCACTCGCCATTCCGTATGTCGAAGTCCCCAAATATGTGGTACTCTATGAGTAATTACCAGTGAAATTAAAAATTATCATTTCGTTTGAAGCTATGGAACCCAGATTACGAATGCATATAGCCTAGCCTTCCTCAATAAATGGGCTATCCAACTTTTAAAGAATTTTCAAATCGGATCGGTAGTTACTGAGATTAGCACGTTCAACCAAAAAAAACAAACAAACTCTTCAACTTCATATAAGTACTAGATGACGCCCGCGGTTATTCCCGCGTTATTTTAGGCTACTGCTCCGCTCCCGTGGCTAATAGCGTAATGTAATATAGCCTATAGCCTTTCTCCATACATGACCTATCTAATACTGAAAGAATTTTTCAGATCGGACCTTCAGCTTTATATAATTAGTATTAGATAAGGTTTACCCAGAGCTGGTGAAAATTGTTGTTAAACACGTAGAAAGTTTATAAAGATTATAATATAGCCAACAGTCAGATTTCTTTGAAGACCACTCAATTTTAAGTAGGCTGGAATTTTCAAAGCCATCAAAAGTGTGAATAGTCTAAAACCATTATGAAAGTTGATCTTTCTCTTCAGCGTTAAAACTAGGTATAACAAATTACCAACAATGAAATAATTTTAAGTCTAACACGTTTTCTAATGATCATAATCCAGTTTCTAAATTCTAGTGGCTGAACGTTAAACTTTGTAGGTAAAATAAATTTTCAACAACTGGAAAGCTCATTATTTGACTGCAAACTACGATAGTTCGTACTTCATTGGTAACTATTCGGTGACTAACGGAACTATCAAGTTTGAATACTATTTATTACAGAATGGTTGGTATTTATTTTGATTGTATGTGCATTCCTATCTATTTGACATCTTTTGTCTGGGGTACTTTACAAGCATTAAACCAACCCACGACTCTTACAATCTTTGATTATTGATTCATTATAACTTTTGTGAAAATACTGATCCAATTCGATTTTTTTTAATACAAAGCAGTCGGCACTACGTTAAGCGATGAGTCACTACGCCACATGAGCAATCTAAACTTGAATATGTACTAATTATATAATCCTTTGATCTATCCATCATCATTTTCTAATGGTTCCATTATTAATAGACGAATTTGTCAATGTCAGTGAGGAGGAAAAGATCAAATAAGTTACTGAAAAATACATTAAAAACGTAAATATATAAACGTAAATAAAACGGTTATATTGCCATCTCTTCAGTAACAAAAGTGATAGTATCATCAATATTATTTGAAATACGCAAGGTATTAATAATATTTCAATTTTGATTTAATTGAGAGTATAGATTTTTCAGTCTTGGAATACATTCGTTCTTGAAGATATTGTGTCTACAGACTAAATTACCTATCAATATCCTAAATTGTACATAAATATCACTACAATAAAAAAAATATATTTAATGATAGCTTATGTTGTTATTTCTTTGTCAGAAATTGCGCACGATGAAAATATAAGTATAGTCCTTTTAAATGAAATGTATTATTTTACTCCGTCGCAAACCCTGTCACGGACCAATAATACTATTTTCTCCTTAATTTTGGCAAGAACCCAATCTGTCAGATTGATAATAGTGTTCCTAACACAATGGCAATTGGCAAGTTTCCTCGACGATTGTCTTCGCTTTCAATACAATAAAATAATATATAAACAGTTGGCTTTTATTTGTTTGTTTTCGGACAAAGCTTGTTATATTAGGCTGTATAGGAAAAGCTTTCACGTTACGTCAAAAGGTTCAGAGAATTGACTTTATAGATAGCAAAAGCAAAAATAAATGTCAAAAAGAAGATTACGTTTATATCACTTAAGACACTGTTCCGGCATCGTAAACTATTTCAAGCAACAGCTGCTAAACGAAATTAGGCCGCGACCAACAGCTTTACGTGCCCTCCGAAACCAGGTAGCTCTCTTATATAAATGCCATACGCGGTTGTCAGAATCAGAAAGCTCTCTATAGTGTAGAGACAGTTTTGATAAATAAAAGAGACAACTATCAAATCATACTTTCATTTATTCAGTTTTGCACAAGGATATATCTTTAGATTACGTCGTGATTCGATAGTTACATTAAGAGCCCAGTTCGCAAAGCAAAGCATAGAACCAAGAGAAAGAACGGGCAGTAAAACTCTCGGCCATTCTTTTCAATAAGTCAATTACATTGTATATTATACAACAACATTGTATAATATACAATGTTGTGAGTAGTTTTATATTACTAGAAATGTCTGTCTTACAACAGAACATAATAAGCATTATTTAGCATCAACACAATTTACTAAATGTTTACCACAGGTATTTAATGAATCTCATTAATACAACTTGAGCCACAGTATATTATTCTATCCTATATTACAATCTTTTATACCTCACAAACGATCAAACTACCCACAATATCAATAAGATAATGATTACACTATCTTACATTGTTTCCTAGATGATGAAACAAAAGAACAAGCAACACAGAATATTGGAACACAGTGGCAGTCAAATAGTCAGAACCATATCGTACCTGAGCAGTCGTCGAAGGAGAATAGGACGAACTAGCGGAGCCTGTCGACTTATATAGCTAGCTTCCATCACATTTACACGTTTGACAGTTTAACTGTCAAACGTCATGACAGTGTCATTTAACTGCCACTATCCTCTTACATATTATGTATAAATACTTATCCAAGTATTTATACATAATATGTAAGAGGATAATCATCATATGAAGATCAGTAATTTCAGCCCACAGCCTAAATATCATTTCATATATCTAACGGTCACCCATTCAAGTGGCGCCCTATGCAAGCATTGCTTAACTTTGCACACCTATTACAAACGGCAAGCCAAGTTACGCTGTGAGCGTTACTACAGCAAGGACTTGTCCTTAGTTAAGCGCAATAATAGTCTGTAGACAACACTACTCCCAAACTTCCATAACATTAAGGAACTTCGCCCCAGTTGACCAAGTCTGATCGACATCGTTGGCTCACATAAGCTACCTCTTTGTAATATCCAAGGATCTATCAAATTTACCTAATAACCAGATACATACGTTGTATTAAGAATAGAAAGTGTCACTACCGCATTCCGTGTGTGTGGTAAGACGCGACTCAAAGTCAAAGTCAAAGTCAAAATCATTTATTCATCTAGGTCACAAGGTGACGCTTATGAACGTCAATTTTAAAATTAAATTACTTAATGCTTCTACATTTACATTTACTGCCTCGTTCGCAAAGCAATAGGTAGAGCCACGAGAAAGAACGGGCAATAAAACTCGAGGCCACTCTTTTAAATCGCCAATATTATGGTACATATTTTTATTTTTGTAAGGAGCTGCAACTGTTACACATTGTACTAAATTACTTGTAAATAGTATTAGTTACAGACGTAATACTTAAGTAATTAATGCAGTTACTAAATTATGTGTTTTAGTTAGCCTTCCAATGCAAACAGCGAATATTGTGTAACAGGAGCATCCACTTACGACTTATAATGTATACAACTCGTGACCATGTTCAGGACTATGGTGGAAATGTATGTTACAGAAGTGACGATATATGAATACACAAAATCACAAAAACGTTAGTTCACAGACCATGATAACGAGTTATCTACATCTTACAGTACAGTAAATTGTAATAAAATTAGTGGAACAACAATGCAAATGTAAATGTAGTAAGTGGAGTGACCTAATTATAATAAACGAATAATAATTTAAAAGAACTAGAAATGTTATATAATAATAAACTGAAAAATGCTAAGTATCTATATAAATTCTAAATAAGTAGTAGATCATGAGTTGTCTAGTGTAAGTGACCATCTATCCTTATCACTAAAATAATCATTAACAGTATAATAACCTTTCCTAATAAGGCAGTCTTTTATTTTACTTTTAAACGTATTAAATGGTAATTCTAAGAGACTAATTGGTATTTTATTGTAAATACGAATACCTAGCCCTACAAAAGAATTGTTAACTTTATGTAAACGATGATAAGGGGCATATAACTTATGCCTGTTCCTAGTATTTATATTATGTATGTCACTTTTTGTAGTAAATAAACCTATATTTTGCCTAATATACAATATATTAGCAAATAAGAACTGCGAGGCTACTGTTAGAATTCCTATAGACTTAAAGCGTTCCCTAAGAGTATATTTAGCACCTAACATGTATATTGCTCGTACCGCTCGTTTCTGTAGAACAAAGATATTCTGAATATCCGCAGCTTTGCCCCATAACAAAATGCCGTAAGACATGACACTATGAAAATAGCTAAAATAAACTAGACGAGCTGTGTCAACATCAGTAAGTTGTCTAACTTTTCTGACAGCATACGCTGCAGAGCTGAGCTTACCTGCAAGTTATGCTATATGTGCACCCTATTGTAACTTATTATCTAATGTAATGCCTAGAATCACTGTAGAGTCAACTGTCTCAAGTTCCTCCCTATCTAGCATAATATTAGGTCCCAGTTGTCTAACGTTAGGTAAGGCAAATTTAACACATTTAGTTTTTTTAGAATTAAGTACTAGGTTGTTTGCTGTAAACCATTGTGTAACTTGTATAAGTGCATTATTTACATCATCAAATTCATTCCTATTCCTGTCTACTTTAAAAATAAGTGACGTATCATCGGCAAAAAGTACGATATTATAGATGTTTTTTAAATAAAAAGGTAAGTCATTAATATATACAAGGAACAGAAAAGGACCTAGAATTGAACCTTGTGGAACGCCCAACTGTATAGGTAATTTAGAGGATGTAGTCCCATTTACATCGACACACTGAAATCTCTGCCGCAGGTACGACTCGACAACACTAAGTGCGGTTTCCTCTACGCCGTAGTGGCGGAGCTTACGCAGTAGTGTGTCGTGATGAACGCAATCAAATGCTTTTGATAAGTCACAAAATACTCCGATAGCATTTTTAGATGACTCCCAAGCATTATAGACGTGTTTTATGAGAGCAACACCCGCATCAGTAGTGGATCTACCTTTAGTAAATCCGTATTGATCTTTGTGAAGCAGACTATTTAAATTAAAGTGTCTTAGTAGCTGCTTTAGTAAAATCTTTTCAAATATTTTACTAAATGCCGGCAAGATAGAGATGGGCCTAAAATTATTTATGTTATTTTTACTACCAGATTTGAATAAAGGTATGATTTTACTTAGCTTCATCAAATCCGGAAATACGCCTAGGTCAAAACATTGGTTAATAATTATAGAGAGGTAAGGCGCAACAGTCTCAACTATAGTACTTAAAATTTTAATTGAAATGCCCCAAAAGTCGCCGGTATTTTTAATAGTAATTGAATTAAATGCGATCAATATATCTTGCGGGGTGACGTGCTCGAATCTAAACACGTTCTTGCATTCAGGTACACTGCTAAGCAACAAATTTCCAGCGTATAAAGACGATGATTGTAAGGAACTAGTAGTTGTTATTGGTATGCTTGCAAAGAAACTATTGAACATATGCGCAACTTGAGATTTGTCTGTGACTAATAAATTGCTATCTTTGATTTCAAATTGGTTTTCTCGTTGTCGTGTTCTACCAGTTTCATTATTTATAATTCTCCACGTTTCTTTAATTATATTTGTCGATTGCTTAATTTTACCACTAATAAATTTTGATTTTGCCATAATACAAACTTGTTTAAAAATTTTTGAGTAGCTTTTTACATAATTTAGAAACGGTGTGTCAAATCTATGTTGTTTCAAACCATATAATTCAAATAACTTGGCTCTACTTCTGTATATACCTTTAGTGGCCCACTGGTTAAAAGATCCGGTAGTACCCTTTAGTGTTACAGTTTTACTCTTAAAAGTATTTTGAAACTCATTAATGATTAGTCCAAAAAGTGAATTATAAATTTTATTTGGATTTTCTGAGTTCAATATTGAAGGATTGAGATTTGCGATAATATTGTTTTTGAAATGTATAAGACGATTTGTAGTTTGAGGCCTACATTGTACTGTATGTGATTTATTATAAGCTGAACAAGAAAAACTAGCTATCTGTCCACGGTGATCAGAAGGAAGAGAACTAATAACTACTGGGTTTTTAGCAACACAAGAACTAAATATATTATCCAAACAAGTAGAAGATGTTGCAGAGACTCTAGTAGGTTCACAGAATAAGTTACTTAAATTAAATGACTTAAAAAAATTCAGAAATCTAGTACACTGTGAAGAGTTCTCTAAAATATTAATATTAAAATCGCCACAAACTATAATATTTTTACTGCTACATTTAATTTTATTAATAGCATCTTCCATAACAGTCTCAAATAGATTATAATCACCAGAAGGGGGTCGATATACACAAATTACAATATATAAATCTAGTTCCACACAGGACAACTCAATAGTGCGCTCAATAGATAAGTTTACAATATCTTTACGTTCTTTGCATTTTAATAAATTTGAAGTCATTATGAGAGAACCGCCTCTAATAGCCTGCTTTCTTATATATGCGCTCTGCATTGTGTAATATTGATTAATGACAATAATCTCATGGTTATTTAACCAGTTTTCGGTTAAACACAATACTTTAACATCATATTTCTCTAGAAATAAACTTAATACTAATTCTTTGCCAGATAGGCCCTGCATGTTTTGGTGTACTATATTTAAATACTGCAGCCTAACTGTTGTCCTATCTTGGAGTTTAAATCACAAGATGTGTCAATTAAAACGTTGTTAGTACATGTACTAACCCTATCAAATAAATTGTAAACACAAGGCTTTTTGCCTTGCTGTAAATTGTATGCTAATAGCTTAGCAATCTGTCGCTTAATATAAAATGGCAGATACATTGTATCTTTTGTCAAAGTAAATTTACTAATAAATTTATTAGTGTCAAAAAAGAATATTGCGTCACTATGACGACAAGTTATATTATACAATAACATATTCAATGTGTGTATGTGCATGTTTTCTGTATGTCTTAAGTTATTTGAGTATGGCAAAGCACATAAAATAAATTTACACCTAAATTTTGAATTAAGTCCTAGTAACACTTCAACACATTCTATTATATCCTGTCTCTTTACAGTTAAAGTGTTACCAAACAATAATATGGCTGTACTATTCTCATCTAAGGGGTGTAACCTAATCTGATTCACTAAACTAGTGTAACTATCCCCTGGCCTGCAATAATTTATTACACACTGATTTGTATACTCATTGAGAAGACTACCAAAATTATGACCTAGTCTATCAGAAAAGATGTAGGTTTTATTAGTTGCTTTAGAAAGCCTAGATTTAATCATATTTGATTGCAAAGGCGATTGGTTTTGTAAATTATTGGAAAAATTCTCAGGTAGTATAATAGTACTCGATGGCTCTGTTGGGATTAGAGTGTGAGTACAAGGACACGAGAGCTTATTGGTCAGAGACTCATACATTTCTGCATTACATCTCACCAAGTCTACGAGCTCACCTGCCTCCACTATACGCTTGCTCAGCTCTTGTTGAGAAGCCTGGTATTTGTTGAAAATCTCATTTAAGGTGCTTTCTCTAAGTAACAGTTCTTCCCTCAAGCGATGAGTATCAGAATCATACACTAACCTACTTTGCTCAAAATTTCTAGAGTACTCAGATAGTTGATTAACTAAGTTAATGCGCTGTTTTCTGAGATTTAAATTAACCCTATGCATGTTATATTTCCTTATAGATTTATGAATTTTTTTAATTAATTTATTAACTTTAATGTAGCGTTTCAGTTTTTTATGACTAGAAAAGCTGCGTCTCATAAGAATGGTATCCTCCCTGGTCAGATCTATTGTCACAACTGGCTCCCTAATACACACATGATCAGGCTCACTACTAACCAACTCATGATATAGGCTGCAGGTATTCGCAATCTGTTCACTGTGTTTAGTAGATTTAATGTTGGAGATGGTGTTATGAGCTTCACTCAATTCACGTTCCAGTTCAGCAACACGTCTCAGAGCTTCTTCATGCACATGTACACATGCACTGTTGGAAGTTGGACACCGTCAGTCGAAGTTGCTCATGTTGTTCTAGGATTTCGTGATGGTGAATGTGCATTTCAGCCAGCTGTGCCTTGAGTTCAGTGTTCTTGTCTATAATTTTTTTAACTTCTTCTTCGCTGTCCTCCCTTTCCTGTAGCAGCTGGTTACACAGGATTTTTGAGCATTCCAATTCCTTAAGAGTGGTCTGTAGTTTGTCCTCCAAAACTGCCATTCTGCGGGTCATCATTTCCACAGACCTACCCCGTAGGCACCTGAAATATAAGGAAGAGTGAGTGAAGTCAGCTGAGGGAAACTATGAAATTGGTGGATAGAAGGTTGAGTAGGAAATATTGTAGGTAGATCATAAAAAAAGAAAAAGAGAGTAAAATTGAATAAATTTAGGAACAGCTTATTTTAAATAGGTACTAAGTATTGGGGAATTTGATATTCTATTCATAGAAAAGTAAGGAACATAAAAGTTTGATAGATTTATAAAACAATAATATGTAATTAACAAGGTGAGTATCACTTATTGGTAATGTTTGAAATATCAATAAAACTGGAATGTAGGTACTTTAATAAATGGGCCTGTGTAACACTACTGTACTAAGTAAATATTAATATAATTTATAATAAGTAATTATGTATTGTGTATAGTGTGTCATGTAGTATAATGGTGTCTGAGGCAAATGTTTATCGTCATCGATTTTGCTTCCACAAATTGTCAAGCAAAAGGAAACAAACGGTGCCGCTGTGTATTGTAATTGACGTCGCTCACATATAATGAGCAGTGTTTATGTGATGTATAGTGTATTTTTGTTAGTGGTATATACAATAAAACGGTACAGGATTATGTAAAGAATAATGAAAACAATACTCCCCGGGTTTCCAGATGATTTTAAATCTCGTCTCCTTTATCCGTTACTTTGACAGTTACAGTTAGTCCGCCACAAATTTTCTAGCGAGGTTTTGTCAGTAGTCCTTTGATTTGTAGATACACCAACAATTATTGGTCAGGTTTATGGGTATACACTACACTTCCAACATGGAATTTATACTTAAAACAACATAAAACTATTTTTATCATTTAAATTATTATACACGTATTGAAATGACAACTGCTCGCTAGTGTTGAGAGTTGTCGACTAAGAAAAATACACGAAACAAATAGTACCTTCCAGAAGAGACAGAAAACTGAACATCAAACCCTGTAATCGATTTTAAACTTTCGCGATCAAACCCCGTGCAAGCCCGTCTGCTCAGCGTGATATATTAATTATCATCATCATCAGCCTGCCATGCAAGTGTTGCCATCTCCAATGGCACGCCTATGAGCCCGAGTGTGATATAGTAGGCCAAATTGGCCTACCGCCTCACAAATATATATGTATCATCATCAGCCCTTTATACTATCCCACTGCTGGGCACGGGCCTCTTCCCATTATGAGAAGGGTAAGGCCATATTCCACCACGCTGGCCAAGTGTGGGTTGGCAGACTTCACATGTCTTTCGAGAACATTATGGAGAACTATCAGACATGCAGGTTTCCTTCACTGTTTATTAAACGATAATTAACAATTTAATATGCACATAACTCCGAAAAGTCATTGGTGCGCGCTGTGGATTCAAACCCGGATCCTCTGCTTAGCAGTCTGTCGGTCTCTCCACTAAGCTATCGCTGCTTAATATATATGTTTACTGTGACGCAATTTAATAGATATTTATACTCAGCAGTGGACTAAAGAAGGTTGATGATACGATATTCTTTGTTAAAACTTTTGAACTGCATAGAACACTTTCATGAACATTCCATTGCCACGACCACATCATATCGCAAGATTAACGGTGTTACAAACCAATGAATATGTATTTGGACGAATTGAATTCAAGCACTGTTTCGTTCAGGTTCAAATTATAATTGTAGGATCAGCATTTACTACTAGCTGTATGTTTTATTCACGTGGAATTTCAGCACTGAAACCAATTGTAACGTAGTCTATTGATTAATTCAAAATGGCTCCTTGTCCCGTGATGTTAAAAGGTACCACAAGATTGTTGTAATGCTACAGAAAAGAAAATATTATGTGTTAGATCTTGAAATTTACTTGCCCAACTTACTTTCAGTAAGAAACAAATCTACTTACCAAATAACTAATTTTTGAATATGAAACCAGATCAGGCAGCAATGGCTTGTATTATTGATTCCTATATCAGTAGAATGCAGGACAGTGGTCATGGCCATTTCACTAAAAACGATCAGTGTTAAATTTTTCTTTCAAATTAAACCAGAATATTGATTTCAGTGTAAGTATACGTCTTTTCGTTGGACCTACAATAAAAACTTTGTTAGAAGGCTTGTCAAAGCCATTATTGGCTTGACTGTTGACAAAATAAGATTCCTTTGATTTGACTCCTTTCTTTATGCAGTCAGCTTCTTAGCACAAAAAGAAAAGTAATAAAACTCTGAATCGTACGACTGCAGACCATTCATCTAAAATTTAAATCCTCGCTCCTTCCATATTTAAATACTGTCTGTTCCAAACAAAAACCGCCCTGACCTTTTTCGCCAAAGGTATTAAGTACTTGACGTCGTGGCAAAGAAAAATTGATTTTATATTTGGCTCTCAACTCAGATAGACAGAAACGTTTTACGCTAACGTAACGTTTATCATTTTCGCTTGTGCTCCATCACAAAGGTATCTATTTTTCCGTTGATTTTGCTCGCTCTGAAGTATATGACTGTGGTCCATTGCTTATTTTATTACATTTTGTATTGCATTTTGTTGTTACAACTGTTGTGAGTTGCTTGAACATATATCATTGGCCACTAGATTTAGCATTATACAAAATGTGAGAATAGTTAAAACGGCGCCTTGAAATTAAACATTTGCGACACCTATCTCCATGTATAATCGTACAGCATATGCATGTCTATCAAGAGAGAGCGTCGCAGTTTTCTCACACGATCTTTACTTGGTAAAATATGACCTAGACGCCCAGCATCAAACGTATGAACAATTTATAATTACAATAAGCTTGCTTTTTGTAATTTTAAATTTATATACGTACACGTAAAACCTACACTATCTTCCTGTTATATTATCAGTGGTAGTCCTACATGACCTAGTAAAATCAGCTATCCTCAACAAAAGCTGAAGTGAGAGAAAATGCTTAAAATGTCCAAGGGAGCAATCTTTCTGATATGTTTCAATGCTAAACGTTTTCATCCAGAGAAATCTCACGAGTTTCCAAACATGGTTGAGCTAAACACCACAACATTTTTCGAAGCTACCTTAAACAAGAAATAGGTGATTCAAAGCTCATAAAAAGCTAATTCTGTTCCCGAAACGCAGAAGAACGGTGGAAAGAAAACTGATTTCTATCGTATCTGTGTATATATGTGCGATAGCCGAGTGGTGCACAAGTCCCGGGTAACTTTGTCATCGCGAGAGATCCCTCGGAAACTGGAGCATGGGCTACAGCTGAAGATAAAAACAACAGCGATTTAGAGTATTCATATCTAAAACGTATTTTTTTTTATGTTAATAGGTGGCAAACGAGCAGACGGATTGCCTGTTGGTAAGCAATTACCGCCGCCCATGGACACAAGCAACACCACAGGAGTCACAAGTGTGTTGCCGCCCCTTGGGGTTGGGAATGGGGATAGGATGAGGAGTGGGATGAGGGAGAAGGAATATGGGATAGGGCCTCCGGCACACATTATTGGTAAAGAACATAAAATACAATTTTATAAAAACAAAAACATAATTTAACAGGATTGTATGAAACAAAAGAAGACTGAAATAAAAGAATGAAAATGAAAGACTTTTAAAAGTCTGTCTAAGTTTAAAATAATTTAAATAGTGCTAGTTTTTCTTAATTCTCTAATTTGCAAATGTTTTAAAATTTATTGGCCAACTGAACACTTTAGAGCCTGCTAACAAAAGCGTTAGTCTAAACGGCAAAGGCCATAGCTAAAATTGCTGAAGACACAAAATCAAAATTAATGATCATCATTCTAGCGTTGTAGATTGATTGTACGATCTTATAGCTTGAGACATGCTTTCAAATATAACTAGATTTGACCGATTTATGACCAAAAAGGGTATTCGTTATAATGTTTTTCGCCAGATTCAGGGATATTGAAAGTATCTTTTGCAGCCATTCACTGCTTACATTAATTCGACTTGAAATAACTAAATTAATATTAGCAGTCAGACGCCGGATACTCATCACTTACATTAAATTCGAGGCCGTTGTCGCAGCAAGCGTTAAATCCCCAACTTCGATAACACGACGGTGCCGTCGATTTTGTTTCCAAGTTTCCCCACTTCAACCCTAGAGTATCCTCCATGTTTCTGCAAAAATATTTTAAACAACCGTCTGCATGAGGTGCTGGTCAACTTTCAAATTAGTCTTAACCATAATTATTTTTGAAATAGGTTTTTTGGGATTGAAAGTTCGTAATTTTCTAGGATTGGAATAGGACAGTTTCACAAGTCCAAGAAGTTCTTCTTCAAATTAAATTTCAATCTCAAGGCTAATTAAGTAATAACTATAATACGAAGAATACGCAAAACTATTTTCGGACTTCAATTATTATTAGTCGACCAAAATGGAACAGCATATACACTGTGAGAACTTTATTAATATATGCCGAAATTTATGTAACTTTTCTTTTTCATCTAAAACAACAGATGTAGTATGCATAAAAAAATTTGTTAAAATTGCTTCCCTGGCACCGTGGTAACACCAAATCCTAAAACTTTTTCGGCTGTCTCCGACAATATACGCGGATCATTCTTTTTCTTTATCCGCCAGGCAAAAAATTGCCTGAAACTTTTATGGTTTAATTTTTGAGGATTTTCATTTTTTTAACTTCACCCGCAAGAAGAAAGCGGATTGTGATAACAAATTATGTTTGTATACTTTAGAGATTTCTGTTGAAGATATAAGAGTCATATGTCTTATAAGCGACTACTATTGGATAATACAGGTATTTTATAATTAGACGGCGCGTGTTGTTCTACCTCCGAGCTGTTTCCATACGGTAACCGCTGGAATTATGCGGCAAACGATCGGTTAGGTTTAAAAGCAATTGTGTCAGAACTAACATACATACGCTGCTTTAATAAGTATCGACATTATTAGAAAGTTATAAATTTTTACTCGTTTTGATTTTTTCCTATTTAATTAATATTTTTTTAAGATTCAATATGCTGGCTTTTATATTAAGACACATTATTTCATAATCTTTTTTTATTTCCTACAAACATTCTAGATTTCCATCGTCGTGTCTCACGAAACCGCTGCATTATAATTATAATTAAATTTCAATCACCAAAATTTCGTCCAATTTTGTTCAAAGGTGAGCAAACAAAACTGATTTTATGGTCGCATTTCTTACTTTACTTGAAACTTTGTACAGCTCTTCTAACCACTTCTCTTTAGTTTCAAAGGCAGTGCAATATTTATAGTTTTTTATCAAGTTCTTTTGAAGTGGTCACCGTTTTAATTGACGCTTGTTTTAATGGTAATATTTCTACAGTGCTGCTGAAGTACTTTAAAAACAACTTACAACAAAATTTGGTTTCTCAATTTGGAATAGCACTTTACAAGTTAACGTGTTTTTGAATAAAAACCACTTTTCTATTAAAAGTTGGAATAAATTCATGACTTTGAATATTTTTTGGTTATTGGAATTGTTATATTATAATATTTTCTTTCTTTATCTTTTCCTGTATCTCTTTTCAATATCATTACGTATTGGTTTTGAAATTATCATTTTCCTTACAAGAAAACAGTTATAAGAAAAAAAAACAAAACGAAAATGAAAACTTAAAAATCACACCAAAAATGTTTACTAGGTATTTAGTTTCTTTTAAAAGAAAAGAGAACCGCCTTCAAAAAATCGACGCACTGAAAAGTACAATAAAATTTTTACATGCGCTAATACATAGTATATAACTTATACAAAATACTTAGTTTTTGAAGTCGGTGCCAAACTAAATCCCTCTAAAAGACTATTGTTTGGCGTCATCCTTTCCAAACCAGCGCATTCAATCTACATAGTACTTACAGCCCAAAATAGCTAAGAAGTATAATTATTTTATAATTAAGCATTTATTTCATACTTTTTATATATTTTATATATATGTTGCTTTTTAGAGTATATAGGTAGATTTTTTTAAATTTAAATAATTCAATTTTTTTTTGAGGCTTTATTTATTTGATATATTCGTCGAATTATTTTTTCTGTTTGCCAGTATTCTATTTTGTTTTTGATGGTTAGGCACCGACTTCAAAAACTATTTTGTATAAGTTATAATTATACTATGTATTAGCGCATGTAAAAATTATTTCGTACTTATCAGTGGGTCGATTTTTTGAAGGCGGTTCTCTTTTTTTTAAAAGAAACTAAATACCTAGTAAACATTTTTGGTGTGATTTTTAAGTTTTCATTTTCGATTTGTTTTTTTTTTTCTTATTATTTTTATTTCATACTTTTTAGTGATAGGTACTACATTTACTTTAAGTTTTGGGCTAATTAATAGTTTGTTTATAGTTAGATTCAATTATTTTAGTGATAAGTTTTCTGCTAGTATCAGTTTGTTATCATGACTTTGACATAGGTACCTACTTTTATTCTGTGTGCCTATGGGCTTAGGCTTCAAGCTGGAAGAGAGAGATGAGTCTAGGGAATCAGCCACATACGGAAGTACGATCCAAACAAATGCGGTGGACTTGTACATACTACTGAATTGGCTCTGAGCTCTCGTATTATGCTCCGGAGAAATATGCCAATAACGGATGGCTTAGCGAACGGGGCAATGGGTGTTCCTAAAAGATTCAAATGGCCGGCACTAAGAAGAGATCAACTTGAGTCAGGTAAACTGCGTGATGCCATTTTGATATTATTTGATGAGCCATCAATAGCATTGCGTCTTAAAGATGTTGATGGATGCATTTCTATAGCTCCAGTGCCAGTGACCTATCAAGGCGATCGCGGTTATGGTGATATCGAGAGGCGGATGTTGTCAGTCATCATACAATATTATTTAGCGGGTCTTAGTCGCGATAATTTATTTATTTCAAGGCATAAATACCTCCGCGACCACAACCGTTGCAAGCCGGTAGAAACGTAAGAGAATAACACAGGTATTTATGCCTTGAAATAAATATATTATCGCGACTAAGACCCGCTACATAATATTGTATGATGTATACAAATGGCGAAAGTTTAAAATCGATTGTTGTCAGTCATATTGAGTTGGGCTGTGACGGTACACGAGTTGCAAGGATGTACACTTAGTTCCGCGGACCTAGGGCCTAAAATCTTTGCTATAGGTCAATGCTATGTTGCCTTGAGGCGGGTCAATTCCCTAAAAGGCATGGCTTTAAGTGATATTGACTCAAACAAATTACTCAACCATCCCACGACAACAGAGCCTTATCTGAAATGACAAGAATGAGAAATATGCTCTCGCATTAGATTCTTTCAGCGACTTTCTTTGTTAATCGCAGAGACATAGAACGACACACGTACACACACACACACTTGTACACACACACTTGTACACACACACACGTACACATACAAATACACACACACACGCGCGCGCGCGCAAACACGAACTCACGTACAAACACACACACATAATACATAGAAACATACTAAGAACCAATATATGTATACGGGTCAAACTGAGAACCTTCTTTTTTTGAAGTCGGTTAAAATACTAAAACTTTCTCTTAAGTGTAACAAATACTTTTTTTTCTGAAAACCGCATAAAAATCGGTTCAGCCAAACTCGAGTTAATCGTGGGCAAACTTACATATACGGGTCAAACTCAGAACCTTCTTTTTTGAAGTCGATTAAGAGCCTTAAACCTTCTCCTAAGTGTAACAAATACTTTTCTGAATACCGCATTAACATCGGTTCAGCCAAACGCGAGATAATCGCGGACAAACATACATACATACATACATACAGGTCAAACTGAGAAACTCCTTTTTTTTGGAGTCGGTTAATAAAGTCCGCTCCGCATTTCGAATTTGATAGTAGGGTGCCTGGTGCCTAGTTAGTTGCTACCCTCAGGTGACTAAACAAAAATAGCGGTGCGAAATATATACACACTCGCCTCAGTAAATATGGACGCAACATTTTTGTAGCAGTGTATACAGACGTAGAAATTGTGTTATATTTGTCATATTTCTTGTCGTACGGCACTGAGTCCCTGTGGGATAACATATGGATGAACTTTGCATCACGGCCTTCATAAAATGTAAGTGCATATGAATATTGATTTATAATATTCGTTAATTTGTAATGGGCGTTTTAATAAATTATCAGAGTGTAGTGCAGTCATTTTGATATATCACCCTAGTATATTTGAGACATGATATAATCAAACCATTTTATCACATCAAGACTTATTGAAGTGATTATACGCACAAACAATTTGGTGTCATCAGCAATTTACATGTTAGTTTTAAAATACTATACCCGATCGCAATACCCGACAAAACAGCAGAGATCATCAATGTGGGCCCAACTGTTGAAATCATCATTAGCCTTGTTTATAATCCATCCCAATGCTGGGTACTGGCATCTTATAATAAAAGAAGGGATCGCCCAGCACCCGTACACTACGCTGCACATATACTTGTACATGTTGGCAGACTGCACATGTGGTTTGAGAACATCATTTTTTGAGAGAGTTTTCCCTTGCTGTTTAGTATGCACATAGCTCTGAAATGTCGGTGTTGCGCGCCGTAGGTACGAATCCAATACCCACTGCAAAGTCGTCCATTGGAATCTCGACTAGACTACCACTCTTCCATAAAAGAGGAATACTACTGAATTTTGACAGTAGTATTAATAAGAATTGTATAGAAAGTTTTTACTCGCTACTTCTCACGCGTCGACTATGTAATATGTACTTATAGTTTATGATCATTAGTTGACTGCCTCCGTGGTCCGATAGATCTTCTGATCAGGAGGTTCTGCACTGGATTCCCGGGTCGGACACTATTACTCAGTATTTCTGAATGCTCAGTAGCAGGACGGCGTCTGGCAAAGTGCCCGGTAACGGCAATAGGCTCGCTCTGTATAACGTGAGACTTACAAATTCGTAGCATGATGAAATGTGGGCTTAATAATATACCTCTGCTCATCACATTCTATGGGAGTGTGTCTTTGGCAAATCGAACGTAATATCATGCTTAAAGAATAAGACGTAACTTCTGGAGTAGTGTACTATATGTATTTTGAGGCAAGTAGGACGAATTTCCGTGTGTTAAGGAGTTTCTGCCATACATATTACTGGAAACAGATATAGTTCACAATTTAGGCCCCATCAATGCTCATGTCTGTGGTATTTATCTTTTCTCATCATTATATCTCTTCGTTGCTTGTCTCCCGCTTTGTTAAGGAGAGAAGTGGATTGTTTATTTTCCAACTCCTGCAATATACTTCTGATTAATTTCGGTGCGGGTTCCTTTTCATTTTAAGTTTTCCCGGGACTTCACGAGTGTCAAAACTCGTTGTCATCAATATTAACTGCTGCTGAACCTGGCTACACAGGTGACAGTAGTGGGAATGAGGGTGGTATTAGTCCCAATAAAAAATACCTCTGCCTATTCGAGTGGATAAAAATTTAAAGTTTTGTCTCGCTCATTCGCACTCAATTAAGTAGTATGAACTCATAGTTTATAATCATTACTTTGTTTGCAATGCCGGTAAGCATGTGAATAATGACTGTACATCAAAACTAACCATAGTTTCCTTGTCAGAGAAATAGGTACTTAAACGGTGAATCTCACCACCATCCTAAACAGTTAGCTACCGTAGGAATGTCTTTGTTTCAGAGAGCCCGGGGGATCTGTGACAAGAAACACCTGGACGCCGAGCTTCAACATGTCAAGCAAGTTCTGCAAGACAACAAGCTCCGACCGCCGCGCCAACGTCAAAGATCCCCGAAGAACAAGCCAGCCACAGTAGAGAGACAACCTGCTGTCCTCCCATACATCAAGGGCGTGACCGACAAGATTGGTTATATCTTGAAGCGAGCTTCGATCAAAACTTTCTACAAGCCGCCAACGAAGATAAGCCAATTATTACCATCTGTCAAGAGTCAGTTACCCTTACAAGAGGCCGGGGTTTACAAGATAGACTGTGAGTGTGGGCTCTCATACATTGGACAAACCAAGAGAAGCATAGGCATTCGACTAAAGGAACATATAGCTGACATTAAACACAAACGCTCGACGAAGTCTGCTTTGTGTGAACATGTAGAACAAGGAACCAACCATTACCTGCGATTTGATAAACCACAGATACTCGCAAAAGAACATCGCTTTATTCCAAGAATGATACGTGAAGCTATTGAAATTAAAAACATCCTAATTTCAATAGGGAAGATGGTTGGAATGTTCCTCCAGCTTGGGACCCTGTTATCAGGCTAATGAAACCCAAGAAGGACAAAGTCACCAGAAGACATCAAGACACAGTGAGCACATTCTGCGTAGATAGTAACACCAATAGTTGAAAAATGTTCGGGCACTTTGAGATAACTTTGAAATTCAAGACAAAGACAAATATCACCTCAGTCTGCCGTGAACATGAATCCTGTAAAGAATTCGAAACGTCGGCTAGTAATAAATTAAAAATGTAGTTTCTAGATCATTAGTTTCAAATGTAATAACTCAGTGAAACCAATACATCGCGATAAAATCCGTAAACTGTAGTTTAATTTCAATGTGTAACATTCGCGTAAACCCAAGAAGATACTATGTTAACCAGATGCCGGGATCACGATCTCATCCCTACATGCTGCAAGATATCAGCCAAGAAGGACATACGTGGGAGCGCTAAGATCTTAAAACAGGCAAGCCAAAAGTTACTCATACAAAAGATCCACGAACACCGAGCTGACTTACGCAGAATAAATAGAAATGTTGAGAATTTTTCTAACGAAATATACAGATTGATAACTCCATTTGATTTTGAACAATGCATCAATGCAATAAATAACAGAGAAACATCAAAATATTACGCGTGTAAACGTAACAAAATTGAAAAATTTGAAAAATTACAACAAAAATCAAATCACCAGTACAAAATGAAACAGAACGTTTTTGCACGGACCAATCATACGCTACCGTCCGCCGACCATAGACAAACAGTTGTCAATCTGTCAAAACACACGTTAGATCAAAACACCGAAAATGTATTATGTAGAGGTTTAAATTATGCGATAACTCCATCCAGAATACCGTATGAGACCATTATTTGCAACGTTGAGGATTGTCTAGTCAAGAACAATGTGAGTAAGGAAGATTTCGAGGCCATACGTCAGGACGTTTCTGCTGTATTGCGCCAGTCGAAAGTGCCGAGAAGGAATCTACCAAAACCCGAGTATTTTGCACTGAAGAACTTACGAGCTAGACCTGAACTAACAGTACTCCGAGCAGATAAAGGAAATGCAACGGTAGTGATGGACACGTCCGATTATAAACAAAAAATGGAAATCTTTTGTCGGATGAAAGTACATATAAATTGGTTAAGACGGACCCTACCCACAAAATACTCAAGCATACGAGTGACATTGTGAAAAAATACTCCGAACAACTGAATCTAGACGTGAAATACTTAATACCATCGTGTGCAAAACCTCCTCAATTGTATGGTCTACCAAAAATACACAAGGAAAATGCTCCACTGCGCCCTAAAGTCAGTCAAATAGGGGCACCAACCTACAGATTGGCTCAACACATTGCGAAGATTCTCTCGCCACTCAGAGGCAAGACGAGAGCGCATGTAAAGGATTCCTACCATTTTGTCAGTGAAATAAAACACCTACATCTCTCTGACAAGGAAACTATGGTTAGTTTTGATGTACAGTCATTATTCACATGCTTACCGGCACATGGCTGTATTGAAATAACTAGAAGGAAGCTAATAGAGAACAACATGCCTGAGGAATATGCAGAAATATTGAAACACTGCTTAACAACTGGCTATCTGTTATGGGATGAGAAATACTACATACAAGTAGACGGTCTAGCAATGGGCTCTCCAGTATCACCTGTTGTTGCTGACATCCTCATGGAGGACTTCGAGGCGCGAGCCCTGCAGACTTCCACCATCACACCGAGGCTCTATAAGCGGTATGTAGATGACACTTTTACAATTTTACCCACAGATAGTGTTAATGTATTCCTAGACCATCTTAATTCTATTCATAACCACATAAAATTTACAATGGAATTAGAGGCAAACAATTCTTTAGCTTTCTTAGATGTACTTGTTATCAGGAACAAAAACAATTCTTTGAGCCACACTGTGTATAGGAAAAAGACACATACAAATAGGTACTTAAACGGTGAATCTCACCACCACCCTAAACAGTTAGCTACCGTAGGAATGTCTTTGTTTCAGAGAGCCCGGGGGATCTGTGACAAGAAACACCTGGACGCCGAGCTTCAACATGTCAAGCAAGTTCTGCAAGACAACAAGCTTCGACCGCCGCGCCAACTTCACAGATCCCCGAAGAACAAGCCAGCCACAGTAGAGAGACAACCTGCTGTCCTCCCATACATCAAGGGCGTGACCGACAAGATTGGTTATATCTTGAAGCGAGCTTCGATCAAAACTTTCTACAAGCCGCCAACGAAGATAAGCCAATTATTACCATCTGTCAAGAGTCAGTTACCCTTACAAGAGGCCGGGGTTTACAAGATAGACTGTGAGTGTGGGCTCTCATACATTGGACAAACCAAGAGAAGCATAGGCATTCGACTAAAGGAACATATAGCTGACATTAAACACAAACGCTCGACGAAGTCTGCTGTGTGTGAACATGTAGAACAAGGAACCAACCATTACCTGCGATTTGATAAACCACAGATACTCGTAAAAGAACATCGCTTTATTCCAAGAATGATACGTGAAGCTATTGAAATTAAAAAACATCCTAATTTCAATAGGGAAGATGGTTGGAATGTTCCTCCAGCTTGGGACCCTGTTATCAGGCTAATGAAACCCAAGAAGGACAAAGTCACCAGAAGACATCAAGACACAGTGAGCACATTCTGCGTAGATAGTAACACCAATAGTTGAAAAATGTTCGGGTACTTTGAGATAACTTTGAAATTCAAGACAAAGTCAAATATCACCTCAGTCTGCCGTGAACATGAATCCTGTAAAGAATTCGAAACGTCGGCTAGTAATAAATTAAAAATGTAGTTTCTAGATCATTAGTTTCAAATGTAATAACTCAGTGAAACCAATACATCGCGATAAAATCCGTAAACTGTAGTTTAATTTCAATAATAGCGCTGCCTTTGTAACGTTTCATGACATCAGTGGAGTCAGCATAAAAGAAATGTCAAACCGATAGACAGAGATAGAAATAAAAGTCATGTCAAAGATAATGATCAGCTGTCAAAGTCAATAGTGAAATGTTTTCGATGTAAAGAAATAGAACATTATCGAAATCAGTGTCCAAATTCAAATAATTCAAAGAACTCTGTGAATAAATCTAAACAAATAGATCGAAAACAAACCAACGCATTCAGTGCAGTCTTTCTTAGTGGCTTTTATTGTTATAAAAGCTTCTAAGACAGATCTGATTTGTACGTTGACTCTGGCGCAAGTTTACATTTGACAACAAACGAACATTGGATTAATAACTCCATCATAAACATTGAATTTGAATTTGATGTGACAGTGGAAGAGGTTATGACATGTGTGCACCTACTCTCACAACAAATCTCCTGTCAGTGAGCCAACTTATAAAGAACGGCAACAAAGTGGAGTTCAGAGCTGGTGGTTGTAACATTTATAACAGAAAGGGAGTTTTGGTGGCGTCAGCTATATTAGTTAATGGTGTATACAGACTGAACATGCCTGTGAATGTGCTAGCTGCAGTGGTAGTATCCACTAAGATGTGGCATCGTGGGCTTGGACATGTTAATACTTCCTATCTAAATAAAATGAAAGAAATTGTGGAAGGTTTTAGCATGGATGAGAAGGCAGAGACAAGCAAAAGTTCCTGCGTAACATGTTGCGAGGGAAGCAGAGTCGTCTACCTTTTCCAAGCAGTGGCAATAGAAGTACTCAGTTACTAGAGATTGTCCATAGTGACGTGTATGGTCCTATGGAGAGCATCTCGATGGGAGGATCAAGAAATTATGTAGCCAATGTGGAGAATGCACTAAACAAAAAGATAAAGTTTTGCCGCACTGACAATGGAGGTGAATTTTGTAATCACGAATTTGAAAATTATTTGAAGCAAAAGGGCATTACTCGCCAAAAGTCAAACACATATACACCTGAGCAAAATGGCTTAAGTGAGCGAATGAGCCGGACCATTGTTGAAAAGGCTCGTTGTTTATTGTTTGATGCTGGTTTGGGGAAAGAGTTCTGGGCAGAAGCAACTAATACTGCTGTTTACTTTCAGAATCAGACAGTATCAGCTGGTTTAAAATATAAAACATATAAGCTATGGAATAATAAGAAACCTGATATAAGTCATCTCAGAGTATTTGGAAGTACAGTTATGAACGCATATACCTAAAGAGAAGAGGTAAAAATGGGACCGGAAGTCGTTTAAGTATATCATAATGGGCTACCTAGATAATACTTAAGGATGTAGAGTAAGGCAGTGATAGCCGAGTGGATATACCAGCAGACGGCCATGCAGAGGGTATCAGGTTCGAATCCACGGCGCGCACCAATGACTTTTCGGAGATATGTGCGTATTGAATTGTTAATTATCGCTTATCCCGTGCCTCGGAGAGCACGTTAAGCCGTCGGTCCCGGTTGTCATGAAGATCTTTGACAGTCGTTACAGGGCGTCAGTACCTTCTAAATAAACTGACACTAGTCTAAACCATGGAATATCGCTATCCCTTCGGGTTGCGGAGTTCAGACAGGCAGTCGCTCCGTGGAAAAGCTAATATTCAGCCAAATCCGGTTAGACTTGAAAGCGGACCCCAGACTGAAACTGGGATAACGCTAAGAGAAAGAAGAATAAGAAGTAGAGTATGACATGTCCATTTATCGGATAAAATATAAAGTCCAGTAATGTTAAAGTACTCGTACGAGATTGTTATTTAAGCCAGTTCTCAGCTGCTTTCGACGAGCTATGTATCAACATGCACGACAATCTAACCTAGTCAAAAGGAGCATCACTCTAGTTGGAGGAACACCACACCTTATCTCCACAACAATATAAAAGTTTATACATTGATAAATGCTAAAACAATAAAGAATTTACTAAAAATAAAAACGAAAAAAGAACTAATAGAATCATAAACAGACGCCGAAAAGTAGACACGCAGATTTTTTTTATAAATAATAAACGGGAAATGTACCGCGAAGTTGGTTCCATTTTAGATTGGTTTGTTTTGCTCGTTTTGAAAAGTAAAATGGTTTTATTTTTTTTAGTTTTGTCAACTTTATTGGATATTTTTGATTGTCATTCGATTAGACCTGTGACGAGTTTGAAAAAGTTAAATTGTAGCAACGTGTCGTTGGTGAATACGTAGATAGCTATTATTACGTTAACCCCAATTCATTAATTCCCGTTTGTTTCTTGGCGTCCCAGACGCTTGAGACGAATATACCAAATTAAAACTTATACTTGTAGTAACTTTTATTTCTTATAATCAACTACTTCAAACAACAAACACGCTGTAGACACGATCTCAAAAATAATTTTGTCTCATCCAGCCTCTTGATAAGTTAACCAGCCAAATGTAATGGTAAAAGCTAAACACTTAAAAAATGTAAAGCAAGGATTCTAATTTTAAATGGCTTATGTTTAACTTACCACTAGATTTACTACGAAATTCAATATTCAAACTATAGATAGATCTGTAGATTTTAGATTCGTTTTTGACATAAGCTCCATACAAAATATGTCAAACACGAATTTCGAATCTTAAAATCCATGTGTGGATCGAATATTGAAAATGGCCAATAGTAACATATAACAGACAAAAATAGTATATGATCACAGAAATGAAATCCGCATTTTAATGAAAAATTATAATCAAAGTTTTAACATTTCGCTATCCTACTTAAGCAAAATGACTCCAAATAAATCATTGTTAACCCAAAAGTTCACCAAATTAAACCAGCATTTTAATAGTAAATTTATTGTAAGCAAAGTTTTTTATTAGTTGTATGAAATACCAACACATAAATTGGATTTGATTACACCACCTACTTTAATTAACTAAGTTGACGGAGCCTTGCTTCGCAGAGCTCCTATTTTTGAATTAAGGGCCACAAGAGAACCTAATATAATCTACTTATTTGGTGATCATGTACTACATTTGGTGTTTAATACAATTTGAAGTGCAGTCGTGACTAAATTAGCTAGTACTATTGTAATTTTAGACTTAATTTTTCTGGTATTAAGTATATATTTTTGGTTAAAGAACTAAGATTATCAAAGTATTTTATGGTGGTCATTATATTTAACCCCATTTTAAATAGATTACAACTAATTAAATAAATAAGTGTATATGTTTCGATATCAACAAAACTGGCGTAGCAGAGAATTATCGCCAACAAATAACGAGACGTTAGAATGTGTAGAGACATTTCATATACACAATTATTGAAACCAACAAGTAAGTTAAAATTCAAACTAAGATGGCCACATACTCATAGAACAACACAGTTTTATAAAATTTACAGATTTTTACCTGTAACAAACATAGGCGATTTCAATATTAAAATACTGTAGAAAATTGCCGTACACCGCAGTAATTGGAAATATCACGATAAATATTCCAGCATCAATTTCTTTTTTCCACAACATAAAATGGTTCGGGCCGTGGGCGTTCCCATTGAGAGCCGCTGTCTCCGCAAGGGTTGGCAATGATGGAGCTGGCAATGACGTCACTACACGAGTTTCTCATGCAAATCTCAGGAAAAGGGACACTTGCTCCGTCGACGAATCCAATTTGCGTTTCAATGAGACGGTATATAATCTTGCGAACCTATTCTGGTGGTACAGAGACTATTGACGGCTCGTTACGCCTTTTCTCAGTAATTTGTTCGGGATTTATATAGTTATCGGATCATTTTGGTATCATGTTTAATTCAAAAGTATTATACAGATTTTGTTGGGTATATTACTGTCAATTTGTGCCTTGGCTTATGAAATGTTTATCTTACCTTTTTGGATGAAAAAATTAAAGTAACTTACTGAAATTTAATTTGGTATCTGATTATAATAAAACGCTCAAGGTTCTAGTGCCATATTTTAGTTTCGCGTTTCATTAGGCATTACCAGTTTTTAGGAAAATGTATTAAGAGGAAATTAGATTAAGGGAATACTGTCAGTTGAATATATACACATAGTCTTCGGTGAGTAAATACCAGCTGACGAATCTTCGAATGAATTAGCATCATAATGTTTCGTGTTGTACCTGAAAAATAATGCAGGCTTAAGAGGAAACACTACGGGCGAGAGAATTGAAAAATAAGTATTTGTAAAATCTATTGCTGTCGCGCAGCCTCTAGCCTCTCCCCGCAGAGCGCGATAGAGACAACGCTACCGCTGGACCAAAAAAGCCAGAAGAAGCAAACTTTCTGCTACAGGCTAGGATACTGAAGCTAAGCTCAGATAAACCTGAGGGTTAACAAAAATTATACTCGTCTTAAATAACTATACAATTATGAGTTCTAGTTTTGTGTAAAGATGCCACTCAAAGGCTCAATAGGTAAAAAATATACAACTAGTCTACGTGCCTTTAAGGCGAAGCAAGAATAAACGCCAAGCTAAGAGTTCGAGAGAGAATAAATGATATATAACTTAAACAAAAGTTGATCTTGATCAAAGTTAATAACACTTGATCGCTCATTTTCCCTTGATTACACCTAACACCAAGTAATCTACTTTTTATACAAAAATCACAGTATTATCTACAAAATTCCTATCCATTTCTTTAAAAAATCCATCAGCCAATATAAAATTTACACTTTCATCGCCATTTTCGAAGACACCTTTCGGAACACTTCCACCACTCTACCAGATATTTAAGTTATGCAAATTGTGTAATACACTTACGTCTTACGGGTTTTGGAAACTACGAGATACCTAAACGATGTTCATTAGACGCTACATTATTAAACATTATCTTTGTCAATAGGCGAAGGGGCGAATAGTTGTCTCATACGATGTCATGTTACCTACTTTGAATTTCGAGTTAAAACTGGATTATGGTAGTTTGCAAGTAACGACGACATTGACGTTTAAACTAGGCTAAGACTATTAACTAAGAAGTTGTGTACATTGAGATAGATTATTATGAACGTTAACAAAAAATAAAGCTAACGTAACTTAGTACTTTATTCGTTTTGGGCACTAAAGAACTTTGGAACTTTCTTCTTTTTTAGGGTTACGTAGTCCACAAGGAACCCTTATAGTTTCGTCATGTCCGTCCGTCTGTCCGTCCGCAGCCCAGCTCAAAGACGCCTGGTGCTAGAAAGCTGATATTTGACATGAATATAGACATACGATATTGCAACAAAACTGTAGAATAAAATTTAGGAAAATATTTTTTTTAAGGGTATCTCCCCTACATATATAGTGGGGTTGAATTTTTTTTGGTTGAGTACCCCATTGTGTGGGGTATCATTGGATAGGTTTTAAAAAAATATTATTAGTTTGCTCAAATCATTTTTCGATCAAGTGATTGGTTTGTCAAATATCAAGCTTTGAAGTGAAAAAAATTGTTAGACTCAAGTGTCTCCCCCCTCTGCCAGCTAAACTATCAATTTGGAAGAGGTGAAAAAAATCACAAATGTAGTACATATAACGAATTTAAAAGGAAAACTATCACGGCTAAGTATGCATCACTAGTTTACGAGTAATCGTCGGTTAACTTTTAAATACCTATATCTGTGAGTTTACATTGGGAGCGCTGGCTTAATCTTAAAGATGCCCGTTTTTAGTCCCATGTGAAACAGAAGTTATTATCAATAATGGCCATTATGGGCAACTACGGAACCCTACATTGCGCGTGGCCCGACACGCACTTGGCCGGTTTTTTTATGCTATATATCGATTATACGACACTTTTTATTCAAGGTACAATATTTTTTTACATGCCGACTTCTTAACTATTAGTTTACCTGCACATATTAATAGATATTAATAAAAATTGTTAAGACCAAATGTTTTGATGTGCATAAGTAATCATAACTCACACAAAATTCGTAACAGTCCAAAGCTACGATACGGTCAAAATTGGACGAAGTTTGAAATTAGGCCACGGGGTGTTTTTGTTAGGTTGGTTTGTCACAAGCTTATTTGATACTCCTCAAATCAAACAATTTACGCATTGATCAATATACAGTTAGAGCGAACTTTTAGTGATGCACAACTGCTCTCAATATCCTCTCGAATATGGTGTATCTCGGCTAACACATTAAGCCACATTAATTTCAACCGCGGTCGTTTTGTACCGCCTGCATCTAATGGCATTTGGATGGCTGTACATTATATAGACCATGCACGTAGTAGTAGTACGCATTGATATAATAACGGGTGTCTGAGTATGAGTGCACTTCTTAAAATTGTTTTTTTTTTTCATGCAAGTTGCAACTCTGAAATTGGACAGCTGACACCTCTGTTTATTCCAATTATCAAAAAAGGAGCGCTTTTCGAAAGAACAACGCGTTATAATTGTGAAAACTCATTACAAAAATGGGAAAAGTAACGCTGAAACTGCTCGCAAACTTCGCCAAATTTTCAGCCGAGAAAGTGCACCTAATGTGCAAACCATTCGAAGAGTGGTAAAAAAATTTGGAGAAACTGGGTCAATTATGGTTATTAAATATCCTTTGCGTCAACGCACCTATCGGTCTCTTGTAAACATTGCCGCTGTAAACGAGAGTGTCGCCGAAAACCCGAAAACATCAATTCGACATCGTTCTTAAAAACTTCAAATTTCACGAAGCACTACGCAGAGAATTTTGACTAAAGACCTCCAACTTCATGTGTACAAGATTCAGTTAACTCAGGACCTCAAACCAGCAGACCACGGAAAGCGCCGCCAATTCGTTCAATGGGTAATGGAGCAAAGTGAAGTCGATGCCAATTTTTCGAAAAAAGTCATTTTCTGCGATGAAGCGCATTTCCATAAGAATGGCTTCGTGAATACACAAAATTGTCAAAATTGGGACGCAAAAAATCCTCATGCAATTCATGAGAAACAAATGCACCCACAACGAGTAACTTCTGGTGCGGATTTTGGTGAGGCGGCGTGATTGGACCTTACTTTTTGGAAAATGAGGCCGTAATTTCAGTGATTGTGAACGGCATTCGTTACAGGAATATGACAACGGACTTCTTGTGGCATCAACTGGAAGGCATGAATCTGGAAAACATGTGGTTTCAGCAGGACGGCGCCACCTGCCACACCGCGCATGAAACAATCGACTTATTGCAGCAACGATTTCCAGAACACATTATCTCACGAAATTTTGATGTCAACTGGCCACCAAGATCGTGTGATTTAACGCCGTGCGATTTTTTTCTTTGGGATTTTATGAAATCTCGGGTTTATGCGAATAAACCCGAAACAATTCCTGAGCTTAAATCGAAAATCCAACGCGTCATCAGTGAGATACAGCCACATCTCTGTGCAAAAGTCATGTAAAATTTCATGAAAAGATTATTAATGGCCTGTCATCGGAGCCGTGGGGGTCGTTTGCCGGATATTTTATTCCATACTTAATCGGAACATGTCTTCTTTACAATACAATAAAAATATCACAACTCTGTCATAAATTACTTGATTTTTTAAATGAAAAAGTGCACTCTTACTGAGACACGCTTTACAACAAGATGCCAGTTAAAATATTAGTAATATTTAGAAGCTAGTTTCTAGATCATTTTAGAAAGTAATTTTAAAGTTATTTTCGTCGTTTGTTGATGATTTTTGATGAGTGTATTGCAAAGTCGTGAGCCGTATTTCTATTAATAAAACTCATTGAAAGAAAAAATGCTTTTGTTTATCAGATTCTAGATCCCGCTAACTACTGAGAATCTATTTAACTTATTAGTTAGTATCAGTTCAGTCATTATATTCACAGAGGCTCGTGATAGCATATTATGAAAAGTCGTGTCAGCGTAATTTGTAAAATTTCTCAACCGATATGGCACTTGTATCGATTTTTATCGACCGTAATGCTGCTGATGCCAATCTGTATATACATATAAAATCCTTGCGTTACTGGTTGACTGACAGACACGCTACAGCCGAAACTACTCGGCGCAACTAGGTGAAATTTGGCATGTAAATTCTTTGAGAGGTGTTGGATTTTTGGATATTCCTTCCCTAAGGGGGTAAAAGAGGTTGGCAGAGTTTCTATGAAATTGTTTATTCCTTTAATGGATTAACTTCAAACTTTGTGTATTGGTTCCTCAAATGAAGTTAGTGAACACTACTTAAATATTTTTTTTGGAAATTCTTACGCTAAGGGGATAAAAAGGAGAGTCAAAATGTTTATGCAATCTTTGTAATTCTAGAAGGGATTAACTTCAAACTTTGCATATCGGTTCGTCAAATGACGTTAGTGAACACTAAGACCTTTATTTCGGAAATTCTTGCCCTTAGAGGGTAAAAAAGGAATAGAGTTTATGTAAAACCTATAATTTTAATATAATCATAGCATTCAAGCTATATATATAAAATCCTTGCGTTACTGACTGGCTGACAGATTCGCTACATAGCTAGCAGAAACTACTGGGCGCAAGTAGGTGAAATTTGGCATGTATGTTCCTTGAGGAGTGTAGGGGAGTTTGTACAACACATTTTATCTAAACGTAATTGACGCGTGCGAAGCAGTGGGCAAAAGCTATTGGTTTATATAGGGCAAATTCGGGCTAATCAATTAGAAAATGTTCACGTTTTCATAATCAAAACCTGGTTTTTGATGGCAGCGTACTTCCTTTTGTTACTAACTAAAGTGAGATTTTAGTTAGTATGTATCGAAAATTACTGGAATTAGCCAAATTTTCCCCTTGTTATTATATACCATATATGCATGTATTTCTGTCGCATTAGTACTTTATTATAAGAACTTCTTCGAAAGTGCTATGAGGAAAGCATTACACACCTTTTTTGGCAATCGTGTAATTAACACGATCCTCGTCTTCAGCTTGAGAAAGTTGAGTTATCTCTCCTTCGTTGTAATTATTATATCCGAGTAAGTTATAATTAATATTATCTTTATTGGAACGATGTTTCTGCAGTGTTTAGTATATTTTTCTTCTTTTAGCTGTTATGTTTTATTAACTGCGAAATTATACATTCTGAGAACATGTTCATGTTTGAAAATGAAAGCTTGAAAGATTTGTCTTACACCTACATTCCTACTACCTTCTCGTGCTAAGTAATGTCCCGTGGAAAACAGGTTTTCAACTGAACTGATGCGTATATTGTAGTTATTCTCCATTTATATACCTACACCTATAATACCTTATGACAATTCAAGCCAATAAAAAATTTCAATAAACCCCCAGTTTCAAATATTTCAAGTTGTTGGAAAAATATTTGTTAGAAAAAGGGCTTTGTCGACGTCAAAAACATTTGGGCGAAATTAAAAAAAGTGATGGAGTGCCGATATTAAGGTAAGGATTTGGATTCAGATTGACTGACACTAAGTGACAATGATTCAGCATCATTATTTAGGCTCGTCATTCACGTTATTGGAAATACAGATGCTTATACCGGTTGAATTTATTAATAGGTAAGTTAAAAGTTATGAAATGATTGTTAATTATAATGTTTGAAACTCTTTGTGTAAAACTGTGTTAGCTACATGTATAAGTAGATATAATACTTTATCCTAAAAATAAAGAAAAAAATCTAGACTGCCTCCGTAGTCCAGTGGATAGCGTATGCGATTGCTGATCGGAGGTCCCGGGTTCGATTCCCGGGTCGGGCAAAAGTGTTACTGGGTTTTGCCGCATTCTCAGTAGCAGCACGGAATCTGGTGATGCGCCCGGTAAAAAGTCAGCCCCTATTACGTGGAACTTAAAAATTCATGGCGAAATGTGGGTGTATTGTGTTACTAATATTACACCTCTGCCTACCCTCCATCACTACTATCACAATTAATAATTTCATTAAAGTTAATCAATTGAGAGAACCGGTTGATTTGATAAATTATGTGACACGTTTGTTATCAAAAAGAAGAATCCCTTTGGGAATAAAGTATAATTAGTTCGCTGTACTTCATCCCTTAGAGGATATTGTTCGCGATCTTCATTTTACTTTGAGAACATAATAAAAGTATTGTAAAAGGTATACCAAGATTAATACTTGCGTTATTACTAAACTGAGAATTGAAATCAGAAAAACGAATTATAAGATTGGATTATAATCGGATATTGGATCAAAAATCATAAACAAGATCACAGTCATCATAAAACTTTGTTTAAATAAATAATAAATTCTGCAATGTTGTGTGTTGGGCGGCGAAATAAAAGATGTTAATTGTTCTAAATACAACGATGTAATGCCTTAAAATACACAGTTACATGTTCATATATAGGAAGGCGCGTCATACACTACTGGTAGCGCCATCTACCTTCCTATCTGTAACTAATCGCACCAAGATCAATCGTTCCACGTCTAGTGCGAGCGATACCATATTTCCGTCCCGCTCTATCCCACTCCCTGGAAGAGGCACTGCCTTTCGCCTGATTCGTCGCCGCGATCGTCGACGCGAGGGACAGTCCAGAACATTCCGCTCGCTGAGAACGCCGTCTCGTTCGTATCGCGCCGCATCGCTGTATGTGATTATTACCGCATATATAAACCGCTCGCAAGTGGGAGTGACGGTGTATAAGAAGTGAAAACAAGCAGCTGCATCACGAAACCACCAGGAGACTGCCCTACGGAAACGAAGAAGGTTGTATAAGGTAAGTGCCCTCCATCCTTGAAATATCCTATACCCACTCAATCACCTCTTCCCGTAACCATCTCCTAGGCGGCGAAGAACCGCTATCCTCTGTATACAGTCCATTTCCCTCCCAAGTCGCCTAGAACCTACCTACGGTTTCGGTGTAACGCCGAACCAACTACTCCTCCCCATTTATAAAAAAAAAAAAATGTTAACATATTTTTTTATACCATAAAAAGTTTTAATAAACACAATTACATAATGTGATCTTTCAAATATATAAAACCATTCCTATTATTAAACATAGGTAAATGAAATTACACACTACAAATACTACAATGCACTGTTGACATTTTAACATTATAATGACAATTAGTACTTTTGAAACGGTACATACATAATTCGGACACAAAAAAAACATGACACACACATTATAATACAAAACAAAACGAAATATAAAAATTTATAAAAAATAATATTCATAAAATTGTTGTATAAGTGCACACATAAGTTCAAACAACCTGTTGTGTGTGTACACTCATGTTTTATGAAATAAATTATCTTTAATAAAGTAAGGTTTGCAGCTGTCGGGTATTTTTATATTCAAAATTGTTTTAATGCAGTGTTTCTGAGCTTTAAATACTAAGGGCCAGTCAGTGGAGTTGCCCCAAAATATGATCCCGTAACGTAAGGAATTAGGACGTCGGAATCGTCCGTGTGGTGACGGATTAAGAATACGGATTGTCGCCACCCCATAGCATCCCATGGGAGTCGTAAGAGCCGACAGAGGGAGCATATTATGCAGAGAACAGCACTGTTAGAGAAGAAAAACTTGATACAAACCCTATACCAACTCGTTTGGCCAGCGTGTTAAAGTAGGCCAATTCCTCCTTTCAAAGGAGAGGCCTTGTCCAGCAGTGGACTATTAAAGGCTGATGATGATGATGATGATGAACGTAACGAAGATGAAACAATGCCGTGATAAGCTGAGATAAGAGTTGTTATATTTGCTATGTTTCGTAATTTATATAAACTGTATGCATATTGGCTTACTTTGGTACAAACATGTTCTAAATGCGCTTTCCAGTTTAATTTATTATCTATTTTTAACCCTAAAAATTTCGTGGACTCAGTTACTTCGAATTTATAGCCATTATAATTAATATCTAATTCATTATCGGTATTTTTATTTCTTTGTTTAAAATCTAGTATTTTCGTTTTATCTAAATTAATTTTTAAGTTGTTGATTTCTAGCCATTCTATAATTAGTCTTATAGAGTTGTTTATGTCCGTTTCAAAAGATGTCACGGATTTATTTGTAAAAAGTATAGTGCTATCATCTGCAAATTATGTCATATTATAGTATAGGTAGTGCATAGTGGTAAATCGTTTATACAGGGTGTTTGGCATATGGTTGTCCAAATGAAGTAGGGATGAGGTTTGGGCCATTGCCAATGCGTTGGACTCAGACAAATTAAATTCTGTCTCACAGTTTCAGCGATATGATTTTTTTTAATATTTTAAAGAAATACCCAGAAATTTGGACTAATATTGAAAAAATGTTAAACGAATATGGGTTTAGCTATCGTAGTGATATTTTTTATTTTTGTTAACTATTGCTACATTTTATTCAAATAATTATTTCCTGTAGAAACCTTGTAAAAAAATTATAACAGGCTGTCAAAGTTTCGAAAAGAGCTAATAACGGAACAAAGTTCAATTTTGTATGATTAAAAAAAATAATAATAATAGTGATGGAGGTTTTCAACTTCTTTAAAAACTTCTTCAGTTCATACTCTTTAAAATGATGCATCATAAGCCCATAAAAGCATTTACTCAATAAAAAAAATGCCAATTATTACCGACCGGCCGAAAACATTAGAAGATGGTTATACCTACATTGCACCTATTTAAGGAATTAAAATTACGTGTAACAACTTAATATGCTATTTCACTCTTGCGCAGTACAAAATCTTTTTTTTTTACCGTTTAATACCTTTTGTTGCCATACAAAAAAAAAAATTTTTTTTAATGAGGGAAAAATAATATTTTGCACCCAAGTGATACACTCTACTTTTCATCACTCACTATGAGAAAATAAAAGATGCCTCATTATTATATCATTATTTCATAAAACAGAGTACCAACTACTTAAATTGAAATTAAATAGTAAGTATCTAATAAAAAACCAACTTAATACTTTTTACATTTGAGACATTTTCGAAATTATGAAAATTTATTAGCCTACAGTTTATTCCGCGAGTTTTAATTTGATTTCTTTTTTTATGCGCGTCTAAAGGCCGTCGAACCAGCCAATCTTTATTCAAACAAAATTTGCGTTCGTTTTTGGCGCTGAACACTAAGATGTTCCAAATTCAAAAAGTGCGCGGTAAAGATAATTGGAACCAAGTCGTCCTTTTCGTATATTGGTTATCGTCAAATTCACCGTCTCTGTAATCAGTTAGATTAATTTTATTGAGTTGTGTACAGCAATGGCGACTTACTTGAAAAAAACTTACAGTGAATTTGACGATAACAAATTTAATATACGAAAAGGAAGACTTGGTTCCAATTATCTTTACCGCGCACTTTTTTGAATTTGGAACATCTTAGTGTTGCATGTCAATATAATAATTATTTAATATATTACAGATGTCTTTTGGGTCATGTATTGATTTATTATTAATTGAAATACTACTTATATTAACTTTTGGTTCCTTTTCTTTGTTATTGTTAATAATGTTCCATGTTGCTTTGGTTTTGTTCGAATTCAAATTCAAATTCAAAATCCTTTATTCATTTGGGTCACAATGTGACGCTTATGAACGTCAAAATAATAAATTTATAAAATAATTACTTATACTCAAATTTAAAACATTATTACTGTATGCTTCTACATTTACATTTACTGCCACGTTCGCAAAGCAATAGGTAGAACCATGAGAAAGAACGGGCAATAAAACTCACGGTCACTCTTTTTCATCGCCAGGTTTTGCATAATACACAATTTACATTTTGTAAGATGCTGCAACTGTTACACCTTCTATATCACTTGTATATATTTACTGTACATCATAATACTCAAGCATAATACTTTTGGTCAGCCTCCTCAGAATAGACATGGTGAAACAGGAGCATCCACTTACATTATATATACCTAATAATGCAGGCAATCCGCGAAAGTGATCAGAACCATGATGGAAATGATGCAGTTAAATATTAAAATCTAATACCAGCCCGCAAGACCGTCATCGACCAGTCATCGCAAGTAGCACCCGTTCACGAGTATGACGCATGTGCCAGCCATCATCCCTCTCGCCATATTAAAGGGACAGGGATGACCCGACACACGACGCCACCACAAGAAATGACATTTTAGTAAGCATGACGACAACGGTATACGAACCAGCAGTAAGAAACAATCTATTGGTATACTTACTGACCATGACCGCCAATTACCTCCATTTTCCAGATCGTTATTATTAACATAAGTTAGTGGAACGCGTGAAGGAATGCAAATGTAGAAAGAATTTAATGAAGGTGACAAGTGAACAATGATATGATCAGAGATAAATAATGTTAAACTACATTCAACAAATCATAAAAATATCCAAATCCTGCAAAAATCATGTGTTCACGAGGCACCTCCACTTAACATGTAAATAAAATAATCGTGAGTTAAACAAGCCTAAGCCTATCCCCACGGTGTCTTATCATTTAAAAATTCCTTAATAGTGTAATAACCCCTTTGTAAAAGAAAGTTCCTGATTGTCCGTTTGTATTTGTGCATGGTTAAATTCATTATTTTAAGAGGCAATTTGTTGAAAAATCGTATACCAATCCCCGCAAATGAGTTCTGAACTTTATGAAGACGGTAGTTAGTTCCCACCAGTTTATGCTTATTCCTTGTGTTCACGTTGTGCAAATCACTATTTTTGCGGTATAGAATTAAGTTTTTCTTAATGTACATTAAGTTAGCATATATATATTGCGATGCAACTGTCAATATATCTACTTCTTTAAATTTATCACGTAAAGAATCTCTAGCACCTAACTTATAAATTGCACGTATAGCCCTTTTTTAAATGACAAAAATAGTCTGTATATCAGCAGCTGTACCCCATAACATTATTCCGTAAGACATTACGCTGTGAAAATAACTAAAGTAAACTAGTCTAGCAGTATCTATATCTGTGAATTCCCTAACTTTTCTAACTGCAAACGCTGCAGAACTAAGTTTTACTGCGAGACAGGATATTTGGGCGCCCCACTGAAGCTTACAATCTAAAGTTACACCTAAGAATACGGTTGATTCGACTAGTTGAATTGTTTCCTTATTTAAAATTATATTAGTAGGAACACTTTTGACGTTAGGCAAAGAGAATTTAACACATTTGGTTTTGCTTGAGTTGAATACCAAATTATTTGTCGAAAACCAATCTAATACGTGTGCAAGAGTGTTATTGACGGTATCAAAGTTACTTAAATTACGATCAACTTTAAAAATTAGTGACGTATCGTTGGCAAACAAAACAATATCATATAAATTTTGTACAAAGAACGGCAAATCATTAATATATATTAAAAAAAGAAATGGACCGAGAATAGAGCCCTGTGGAACGCCCATTCCTACTGGCAAACCTAGAGACCTACTCCCATTAACATCTACATACTGAATTCTATCACTAAGGTAGCTGGCAACAAGATTGAGTGCGGTATCTCTAATACCATAAAGTTTCAATTTAAGTAAAAGCGTATTATGTTCCACACAGTCAAAGGCCTTTGATAGGTCACAAAAAACACCAATGGCATCCTTCGAGTTTTCCCAAGCATTAAAAATATGCTTTAACAAAGTTACACCGGCATCAATGGTGGAGCGACCCTTAGTAAAGCCATACTGTTCACTGTGAAATAAATTATTTGTGTGAAAGTGGCTCTCTAGTTGATGCAAAATAATCTTTTCAAAAATTTTACTAATAGCAGGCAAGATAGAAATTGGCCGAAAATTACTAGGGTCGCTCTTTGATCCCTTTTTGAATAATGTGTACTTTACTGTGTTTCATTAGATCAGGAAATACTCCTGTATCTACGCATCTGTTGAATATTGCAGCTAAATATGGAGCTAAGCTAGAAATAATTTGTCGCACAAGTTTAACAGAAATACCCCATAAGTCAACAGATTTTTTATTATTGAGCGTCTTGAATACCTTCAGTATGTCATTGGTGTCAATATATTTAAAATTAAAAAGCACATCACACTCATTCACATTGCCCCTAACCAACATTTCTGCTTTGTTTGGACATGAATCTAGACAGCTGGTTGTGTTCACTGGTATGTTTATGAAGAAATTGTTAAATGACTGAGCAACATATTATATGGAGTATACATACTTATTTCGTATGGTGTTTATGTCAGATATGCGTCTCTAATATCCAAATACATGGATAGATATTACACTCCACACAAAACACACCAGCGTGGTTTCCCCCAAAAATAAATGAGGTAGAACAATCTCGACTCACTCATGTGTCCGTGTACAATCTTGACGGCAGTAATAGCGGTCTACTCGACGTTAATTAGCACAGAGGCTTGTCATCTATGCTGCGCCACGTAAACTACACGTCTGACGCTACTATGTTATTATCTCGTGCGGTTTTCACAGTCATGGGTGAGTAAAGATTCCTTCCTAAGGATAGGTATGTATAGTAGCAGCATGCGGAATGTTTTAGTTTGGTAGTTGAATTTGTTCGAATAAATATTAGATTGTATGCGCCGACTATTCTTAATTCGAAATCTAAAAATATTCTAAATTCGAAGAATAGTCGGCGCATACAGCGGGATACTGCAAGTCAGGTATCTTCCTGGAACCCATACCATTCCTATATCCATTATCCTTTTAGAGGAGTTCGGTATTGTCAACCTTTTTCTATTGCAATAGTTGGGGTAGTCAATCCGAGGGTGCGTGGTGGTTTCCTCTTTCCTTCCATTAGGTTACAATGGAGTTCCGCCAAGTAACGCCTGATTCAATCAACTATATAAATGAAGATAATGATTTGCTCGTCACCCCATGATGTTACTGCAACAACACTTTTATGTATTTAATTGCTTTGAAAGAGATTCTATACATTATGATTCTTTTAACTTCATTTCCTGTTTCTTACGTTAATTTGAACAGTAGGTTCGTATACCATACTCAAGAATGTGTAGGCAGAGATAAGATATAGGTACAATAAAATAATGCTTCTCGTTGGTAAAAGATTTACTTTAAAATGGATAGGTCCTATCTTTTTTTGTTATTTTTTAACTCTAGAGTTTTTAATAGTCGCGTTAGCTATATGATCAAATAATTATTTTTATCATCAGCCCTTTATACTGTCCCACTGCTGGGCACGGGCCTCTTCTCACTATGAGAAGGGTAAGGCCATAGTCCACCACGCTGGCCAAGTGCGGGTTGGCAAACTTCACATGTCTTTGGAGAACATTATGGAGAACTCTCAGACATGCAGGTTTCCTCACGATGTTTCCCTTCATCGATTAGAAAGCGATAATTAACAGTTTAATACGCACTTAACTCCGAAAAGTCATTGGTGCGTGCCGTGGATTCGAATCCGAGACCCTCTGCGTAGCAGTCTGTCCACTCTGCTATCGCTGCTCTTACTACGAAATAATTATTTTAAATAAGAATAAAATATTTTCCCAATTCTAATCTGATACCAGGTACGGATTCAGTATTCTTTCAACTGACTAAAATAACTTTAAAAAGAGATCATCATAACACAACATTCACGATAATTTCTTTCATAATTTATAATTCATTCATAGTATTCTCTTAGTTTGATACCGATAACCCTTTTGGCAGTTATGCATATTTGTAGTCAGACGTGCACCAACATGAAAGTACCCATCCCTTCTGAAAACTCCATCGCCACTTTCCAATATTAAAAGCGTAGTTACTTTTTTAGAGATCGTTCGCAAAAGTCACGTTCGACATGTCGAAAGGTCGAGTTCGAAACATTCTGAAATTTATTCTCCTTTTGGCTATTGCGAGATATTTGGTTCCTTAAATGGAATAAAGTCTGTAAAGTTGGTCGGTGAACTGGCTTTTGCGTAAGTACGATTTTTATTTAGACGAGTATGAACGAACTCGCAATTTACGAGTTTGTTCGTTGAGTACAAGTTGTTTCGGTTTTTCTGCAGTGTTACAACGCCAATAAGTCAAATATCATCATAGATACCTTCTATTTGTTTGAGTTTTGTTAGTTCCTGTTGTTGCCAGAACCGTGTGCTTTGGTTTTCGTATATTCAGGAACGGCTCAGTTTTTGTAATTTCGTAGCTGTTGCTGAGGAATTTTATTTTATTTCAACTGAACAGTAAAGTGGTTGTAAAAGCTAGGGTTTGCTGTGAAATAAACCAATGTAAGCCAGTCAAAACGTAGGCAAAAAAGGATTAAAGTGCTTACGTGATTAAGATCCTCTATAAACATTTATAATTTACTAGAAATCGACAAAATATAAAATAATTTAATGCCAATAAAATCACTTACTACGCAAACCCGTATATGACCAGCGTGGTGGACAATGGGTAAGCAAAAAGAACAAAAAAGGGTCAGTCAGAAGCTGTGGGGCAGTCTATGCATAGGGTTGATGACGATGAAAAACAGAGATTACCACGCAAAATATTTTTCTTAGTGCTATTGCACTTAGAAAAATATATTGCGCGGTAATCCTAAACCATTATTCAACAGAAAAACCTTCGCAACAGATAAAATAAACAAATTTTACGACGCCTAAACCATGTAAATATTTTCACTTTCTAAATTTGTTTTTATGGTTTTTGTATTAGATTAGATTAAGCTTCACTTATATGCTACTTATATATTATGTATAAAAAAAATCAAATAAGGGCATAATTATGAAGCCCCTGAAGCTTGCACGGGAACAATTATATTACGAGGGATCGCAGGGAGCTAATATGACCTGCGAAATAGAACCATTCTAATGTCTTACGATGTGCAAGTTATTGAGCTATTTGTGCTCCTGATATTATAAGTGGATAATAATATGTAGCGGAGTTTGGACGGCAGTAGTTGTGCGTTGTCACTGACTAGTAAGCGGACCCGAATTCCGTGGCTTGGTCTTGAATGCAGCCAGGAAAACGCTAGGACGATGATGATGATGAGTCATAAGATGTGTGTTTGAAATAGAATTGGTTTTTATTATAAGTCAAATCGATTAGATCGATTGAGTAACATTTTGTTTAGTCTATTGAAAATTTCTGACAATGGTCACACTGAACTGTCACTTCCGTTCGCTTCCCGTTGAAAAATTACCACGTTGTCGACTCGTACGTAAAATATCGCCTTTTGAATTAACGCGAATTGAATTTAATTGAGTAAACCGCTTTGAACGCCGCCTGATCTAGTGCTGGCAACGGTAAATTGATTGTGAACTATTGATTGATATTTGTGAAAATTGTAAATCTGGTATCGACTTCCACGTGCCAACGTGTCCTGAAAACGTCGCGTTTGAAGCTTAATAGCTAAGTATAAGATACTTCATTCATTTATTTTGGCCAATATACTTGTATGAATGTGTCTAATTTAGCTCAAGCCTGACATCAGCAAGGATAGCGGGTAAGTGAAACACAATATTGATATTGATTGATTTCAATTCAGCACTGTGCAACGCAGTGCATTGTGTCTGGATCATTGTCTATCGTGGTCAGGTAGATGTATTACATCTTCCACTGCGCACTTCTGATACACCTTCCTGCCTGGCTACGGTAATTCAGACATAATTTTTTGGTAGCGGAGCGTGGTTGAAATTTAGCCGCTGTTGCATTACTGAGTATAAACTCAGATTGGTATGAGCTTGTATCTTATCACCTTGTAGACAGTATTGTAGTGTTTGTCAGGTCAGTTATTGTCTAAAATACATAATATTTAATTGTATAAGTTGACCTAGATAATTTGAAACACATTGTCACATAACCTCAATCAGTAATTGTTGATTTGTATTGTTGAAAAATCTAACTTAAATTTGTTGTTGCATTAATAAGTCAGTTTGTTTGGATACATAACAGCTGTATGTATCAATAAATTTAGTAAATTTAGTTTATTGCATATATAAACATTATAACCAACTTGACCTTGCCACTTGGGCGGGTCACATTAATAAACTTTGTTTTGTTATAATATAAAGATAATATTGTTAGGTAACACATATTCTGTGCTTACTTCCTATTGTATATCATAAATAACACAGTTAGTCTGTCTGTTGCAAATAATTAATTAATTAAGTTGAAGTTTCAACTTTATTAATTTGTTATAAGTTATAAATTTGATAACTTTGACTTTGTTTTGTGTCAATATATATTGAAACTATTAATTTTGTTGGACAGTAGATACCTGTCACTTGCCTGCACTTGCAGTAAACAGGCTAATACTTTGTTGGTTTCAAAGAATTGAGAAAAATTAAGTTTTGATTGTTAATATTGTTTAACGCTTGTCCGGGCTCTTTTGAAATTTTGATTATGTCAGCTATCAAGGACTTGCGTGCGGCTGCTGGTGCTATTGCATCAGATTTGCGCTGGTTTGCATCAGCCAGTGCTTTAGTGAACCGGCCTGATCGCGAGCAGGCCCTACTTCAAAGGTACGAGCGGATTGACGACCGCCTGGCAAGTGTGGAACAGCAATTCCGCACTTTCAGCACTTGCTGTCTTGAAGTGTCAATCAATGATTTCACTGCTGACCAGCGAAATAAGGTCAGTGAAGACTATGCCCAGGTCTTAGACCTGTATGATGCTGTCTCCAATAGTGCGAGACAACTAGTTGCAGATAGGGAAGGGCAACCCGGCCTGAAGCAGGAGCTTCCTAGGTCAGCACCGGGGCTGGTGAGTAGGCTCCCTACTTTGGACCGCCCCCATTTTGATGGCTGCCTAGGAAGCTACCTGGGCTTTGTTAATTTGTTCGACAGCCTAGTCCATGATAGGGCTGACCTTCGGCCGGCACAAAAGTTGGCCTATCTAATGTCGGTTCTGGATGGGGAGGCTAAGGGCCTCATCCAGCATCTGCCCGTGTCTGACGAGGCGTACCAGACGGCTCGGGACCTATTTACCCGTAGGTACCATAATAAGCGTGGCCTCGCCGACACGCACATCGAGCAGATTTTGGGTTTGCCGACGCTCACCCGGGTCTCTGGGTTGCGCACCCAACTGTTGAACCCGCTCTTGGTGGCCATCAACGCACTTAAGTGCCTTGACCTGCCCGTAGACCAATGGTCCTATTTATTGGTGCACATTGTGTTGAAGAAGCTGCCTGCCGACCTGAGGTCGCGTTTTGAACAGCGCTTTGGTGGGGATAGCGCGACCCATCTGCCCCCCTTTGCTGACCTGGAGAGGTTCCTGGAGGATGAGTGCCGGGTCTTGGACAACTCCGGTGGTGACACGCCGGCTAAGACGCAGCCGCCCAAGGTCAAGGAGCAGGCTCGTGGTCACACCCGAGCCAATGTTGACCGGCGCCCTCCTCGCTTTGCGGTCACGCAGAGCCCAGCGGAGTGCTCTTACTGCAAGGTCACGGGGCACAGAACGGCCAGTTGTAGGGCATTCTTGGACCTACATGTCGCCTCTCGTAGGCGCATCGCGAATGCCCGCCGCCTTTGCTTCTCTTGTTTGGGGTCCCACTACCAGCGAGACTGCCCAAACTCTCGCCCCTGTCCTCACTGTGGAAGACAGCATTTGGACATTCTCTGTATGAATGCCAGAGAGGTAGACCGCTTGTCCAATCAGCCGACGGCGCGCACGGGCGGGTGTTTTGAAGGTGGCAGCCGAGGCTCACCGGCGCGCAGCCGAGAGTCACCTCGCTTAATTGATCGCCGCTCACCCCGCTTGGAGAACCGTAGCGTGCGCACGGCTCCTCTCTCTCGCGCACCTGAATGTGCTGTTCCGCGTCACCAGCACCATGACTGCTGCCCCAGGTATTCCCCTCCTTTGGCGGAGCGTCCCCGCCCTGACTCGCGCCCACCTCGTTTTGGGCGGGTGCGTCACTATGACCCCCCACAGATGGCACGCGGATCGAGTCATCGCGCCTTTGAGGACTTCAAGCCGCACCCTCGCTTTGACTTGCCTGGTCCTGGCCAACGGTCGCCGCCCAGGCAACAATAGGTAATTAACTCCTGCCCTATAACGCCAACCTCCCCCATTGAGACCGTTATCCTACCAACGGTTGCTGTTAGGGTCTGGGGACCCACGGGGACCTCTGTTGTTGTCCGTGCTATATTGGACACAGGTTCACAAGGTTGCATTGTTTCCACTTTTTTGGTAGGGCAGGTTAAATTAAATATGGGTTCTTTTCCAAATTGTATACGGGGCATAGGGGACGTAGCCTCTAATGTTGAAGGGCAAGTTAAGGTTTTGTTTGGCCCTGTTGAATCTTCACACCCGAGGATTAGAACCTCGGCTATTGTGTTGAAGAATATTTTGGGTATGCACCCACAGAAACAGCTCCCTGCTGCTGTGGTGAATTTGACATCGGGATTGGAACTGGCAGACCCCAAATTTGACACACCGGGACAAATCGACTTGTTGATTGGCTCTGATGTCCTAGGTGGAATTTTGATTGGTGGGAAACGGGTCTTGGTGCCAAATGGTTTGACTGCCATCCCGACCATGTTTGGATTTGCTTTGATTGGACCTGTACCTAGGGACCCCCCTCCACCTGAACTTGATAATTTGTTGGCTGTAGGCTCTGCTCTCTCTGATGCGGTTCAGAGGTTTTGGGAAGTAGAGGAGCCCCCTCAAGTTGCCCGTTTGAATCCAGAACGTGAGGAGTGCGAGCTGTTCTTCCAGAACAACACTGGTCGACTCCGTTCTGGTCGGATTATTACGAGGCTACCCTTCCTGTCTGTTCGGCCTCCGCTTGGTGAGTCACGACCTTTAGCCGAAAAGAGATTGTTGGCTATGGAGCGTCGCATGGGTCGTGATCCGGAGCTCAGACAGAAGTATATTGAGTTCATGAGAGAATATGAACAATTGGGACACATGTCAGTGTCAAATTTGGATTGGCGTTCGGTGGAGCATTACTTTCTCCCGCATCATGCGGTATTGAAGCCATCGACTGGCAAGCTGCGCACAGTGTTTGATGGTTCTGCGCAGACTTCAACAGGCGTATCCTTGAACCAGTGCTTGCATTCTGGTCCCAAGTTAGTCAAGGACCTTTGTGACGTCATCACCAGCTTCCGACGACATCAGGTTGTCTTCGTGGCCGACATAAAAATGATGTTCAGGCAGACGATTATCCACACTGATGACCGTCGCTTCCAGCTGATCCTTTGGAGAGAGTCTCCTCGCGATCCCATGGTCGTCTACGAGCTCAATACAAATACGTACGGGTTAAGGTCAAGCCCCTACTTGGCAATACGTTCTCTTTGGGAGCTCGCAGACCGCGAAGGCCTACGTTTCCCAAGAGCCTCCGCCATCTTGAAGGACGATATTTACGTCGATGACATTTGCTCGGGCGCCTCCACAGCGGACGAGGCGATCCTCCTGCGGGACGAATTGATAGGTATTTTGGCCTCCGCTGGTTATGAGTTGCGTAAATGGATTTCCAACTCACCAGCGCTTTTGGAAGGCTTGCCAGAGGATCATCAGCAATATCCACATCTATTTGAGATTGTTGACAACCCCGCCATGATGGCTGTTCTCGGCGTTCAGTACAGACCAGTCCAAGACATCTTTACGTATAACGTAGACTTGAAACTGCCTTGTTCTTGGACTAAACGTCTCGTGTTGTCTACTGTCGCCAGAACCTTTGATCCGAACGGTTGGATTTGTCCTATCATATTTTGGGCAAAATGCTTCTTGCAGAAGCTTTGGACAGCAGGATTGACCTGGGACGAACCTCTACACGGCACTCTTGTTGAGGAATGGACCTCTTTTGTATCCTCACTTCCTGCCGTCAATAAGATCTCCTTGCCTCGTCCCATCCTTCCTCCCGGGAAGTACAAGGCCACCCTTCACGGGTTTTGTGACGCCTCGGAACGTGGTCACGCCGCCGTGGTGTACTTGCGCACAGTCAGTGCCTCAGGTCAGGTGAGGGTTTCCCTGATCATGGCAAAGAGCAAGGTTGCACCCCTTCGGACATCTCTGACCATTCCGAAATTGGAGCTCTCGGGAGCAGCCCTTCTTGTACGCTTGTTGAACCACGTGTACCCAGTACTTTGGGTAAAAGCATTTGTATTAGTGGGACCTACGCCTGGACAGACAGCCAAATTGTACTTTGTTGGTTAAAGGCGTCTGTCCACACCTTGGAGGTATTTGTCGCTAATCGCGTTTCCCAAATCCAAAAATCCGAAGTCATGCTGGTTTGGAGACACGTGCCAGGTGAGCTCAACCCCGCTGATTGTGCCTCGCGCGGATGCTTGACGCCTAGTTTGATAGGTTATTCGCTGTGGTGGGGTCCGGAATGGTTGAGTCGACCAGAAATTGATTGGCCTCGAACGCCAGTTTTGAATACTTCTAATTTGCCGGGTCTACGAACACTCGCTCTTGAGAAGGTGGAATGCGCCTTCGACCCCGATTTTTTGTTAAATCGTTACAGCTCCCTCGACAAGTTGTTAGGTGTCACTGCTTGGATAAAGCGTTTTGTTTTTAACTTTAGGCACCCACAACAGAAACGACTGACACCGTTTATCTCACCACAGGAACGACAGGAATCCCTCACCTTTTGGGTTCGTTCTGTGCAATTAGCGCATTTTGAGAAGGAGATTGCTATCCTCAAGTCGGGGAAATCGAAATTGTCGGGAGCTGTATCTAAATTGAACCCCTTTTTGGACGAAACGGGTCTCTTGCGCGTTGGAGGGCGTCTCAAGAACGCCAACCTCCCTTACGGGGCTCGTCACCCCCTTTTGTTACCTAAGGACGGTCATTTGGTACGCTTGTTGGTAACTGACCGTCACCTTAAAAATTCGCATGCTGGTTGTAATGCCTTGTTGGCCATTTTGCAACGCGAGTTTTGGATTTTGTCTGCCCGAAGAATTATTCGGAGTGTAGTCTTTCGCTGCATCCCTTGCTATAAGCTCAAGGCTTCTACCATGCAGCCCTTGATGGGGGACTTACCGGCAGATCGCGTAACTGAAAGCAGGACGTTTGACGGTGTTGGCACGGACTTCGCTGGTCCTTTTTTGGTGAAAACGTCGACACTTCGAAACAGCAAGACTGTCAAGGCCTACTTGTGTGTTTTTGTTTGTCTTTCCACAAAGGCCGTACACTTAGAACTGGTCTCCTCGCTTACGACCGAGGCGTTTGTAGCCACATTTGACAGATTTGTATCCCGCAGAGGGCTGCCTTCCTTGATCCGTTCTGACTGCGGCACTAACTTCAAGGGCACTTATAATTATCTGAATGATGTTGTTAATTTTCTTGAAACCAACAAAGCTAATATAGGTGATAGGCTTGCCCGACGTGGGATAAATTGGTTGTTTTCCCCACCAAATTGTCCACACTGGGGTGGTATATTTGAGGCCGCCGTAAAATCGGCCAAAACACACTTGCGCAGAACAATCGGTCAATCTGTCCTTACATTTGAGGAACTCGCAACTGTGTTTTGTAAGATTGAGGCCGTTTTGAACTCTCGGCCATTGTGCCCGATCTCCTCAGATCCGAATGATTTGGAGGCCCTTACGCCGGGCCATTTTTTGATTGGTCGCCCACTTGTCGCCTTGCCTGAGTACCCCTATATTGATACGAGACCTGGTCGTCTCTCGCGTTTTGAATTGGCACGCCAGATTACTCAGAGCTTTTGGAAACGCTGGAACTTGGAATATTTGCACATACTCCAGCAACGCGTTAAGTGGACCGACAAAACCGATCCACCCAAGATTGGTGACCTCGTTTTGATCAAGGAGGCTAACCTTCCGCCACTCAGATGGCGCAGGGGGCGCATCCTTCATTTGGTAACTGGGGCTGATGGAGTTCCCCGATTTGCTGAGGTCTTGGTGGACGGTTCGATTCTGAGGAGAGCGGTTGCAACATTGTCGCGTCTACCAACCGATTAGCGGACCGGTAGGCCGGTCCGGGGCGGGTGGATGTTTGAAATAGAATTGGTTTTTATTATAAGTCAAATCGATTAGATCGATTGAGTAACATTTTGTTTAGTCTATTGAAAATTTCTGACAATGGTCACACTGAACTGTCACTTCCGTTCGCTTCCCGTTGAAAAATTACCACGTTGTCGACTCGTACGTAAAATATCGCCTTTTGAATTAACGCGAATTGAATTTAATTGAGTAAACCGCTTTGAACGCCGCCTGATCTAGTGCTGGCAACGGTAAATTGATTGTGAACTATTGATTGATATTTGTGAAAATTGTGAATCTGGTATCGACTTCCACGTGCCAACGTGTCCTGAAAACGTCGCGTTTGAAGCTTAATAGCTAAGTATAAGATACTTCATTCATTTATTTTGGCCAATATACTTGTATGAATGTGTCTAATTTAGCTCAAGCCTGACATCAGCAAGGATAGCGGGTAAGTGAAACACAATATTGATATTGATTGATTTCAATTCAGCACTGTGCAACGCAGTGCATTGTGTCTGGATCATTGTCTATCGTGGTCAGGTAGATGTATTACATCTTCCACTGCGCACTTCTGATACACCTTCCTGCCTGGCTACGGTAATTCAGACAATGTGTAAATTAAAAGTAGCCGTGTTTTTTAAAATAACATAACTTCACGAGGTGTATTACACACAAACTTGTCGCCCGTTATGTTTCAGTCCCAATGTAATAGGGGGCTAGCCTTCTGCCATCTACCTGGCACTTTATTGAGCGAGTGATAATTAACATTTTTAATACACACATAACTTCGAAATGTTAGAGATGTGTGGCCAGGGTATCTGGGGATCGAAACCAAGACTATCGTCTTAGCAGTCCATTACGTAAACCACTAGGCTATCGCCGCTACTAACTTTTAAATAACAACTTTGTAAAATCCACAAATTGCGCTGTTTCAAACCTAGGTGTAGTTTGTGTCCGTTGTTTGAATGCTTGTAAAGACCTCTGCAATAGTAGTTATTCCGAGTGCGGTCATCTGGTATCAAGAGTTAAGATTGTATCTTAGTTGCTAAATTACTAGTCGTGGTATGTTCCTGTGATGGTCGAAATTTTATCAGTTTTACTCGCGAACGGTGCCAAATCTCACACATTATATAAATAGTCCCACAATAAGAACCTTTTGAAGAATCCAAATTGTGTTATGAACGCAATGATATTATAAGTACTTGTAATATCATTGTACTAACGCGTTAACGTTAACACGTTAACGGATTGCATATATTTAATTTCGAAACTTTTAATTCCCTCTTGAATATCCGACAACATTTTAATATTGAAAGTGCCAACGCAACAAGCTTGTTGTAAAATTTCACTAAATATTTCATTTTAGCGGCACACATTGGCAAATTACTTCCAAAGCTATTAAATATTATTAATACCAAGGTTTCTGCAATAAATATGACCCAATACTGGCTAATACCTTCGCGTCAGAGTTGAATTCAGCATGAATGGGTCGGCTCGACCGGAGAAGTACCCTTTTACAGAACATTGACGTAAAGTAACAGTGACTATTGTGTTGCGGTTCGTTCTGTGAGTGAGAGTCAGAGGCCCATAACCTGTTCATTCACACTCATATCACTCCTCCTATTCCTTTCCCAACCCATAGGGCGGCAACGCACTTGTGACTCCTCTGGTCTTGCTTGTGTCCATGGGTGCAAGTAATCGCTTACAATCAGGCAATCCGTCTGCTCATTTGTCGGTAATAAAAAAAGAGACAACGGAGTGAGGCATTTGAAGCGCCTCGCTTGTTTACTAATCCCAATTACTTCAAGTGGCACCTTATCATCCACGTGCGACGACGATTTACTGGCACCTTCTTCCGTGCAACTGTCTGAGCCTCTATCTATATATCTTAATAGTGCCCTACGTGGCTGGTCCTTGCCTTGAGAACCACCTCTATCGAGAACCCTATCCACTAGCTTATGGTAGTGAGCTGTGCAAATCGTGTCATGAAGAGCAAAGTAACAGCGTCATTGGTTTTATTCGAATACCATTTTGAAGATAGTTGGTTTTCAAAGTAATGTGCGTATTAATAATATAATATTAATAATATTCTACCACATTCATTGTTTTGTTATTATACATAGGTACTTGCCTTATGCCTCGGACATATTTGACAGTCGATATAATCCATGGGAATATCATCCCTCTGGGTGCCACTGGTCGGCAGTCACTCTGTGGAAAACTAATATTCAGTCAAATCAGGATAGAGTAGAAAGCGGATCTCGGTCTACAGGGACAAAGTCTTGGATGTAACTGGGATAACGCTAGGAAGATTACCATTTGGGTGACAAGCAAATTAATGTTCCCATTTTACTTTGACATTATTTGTACATCAAACAAATACTCTACATAAAGTGGAACACGTACGAGTACTGAGCAAATAAATTCAACAGGTGTTTAAAGACACTTTGCTTTGTCATAGAACATTCAAGCTTAGGTACTCAAGTGCTTGACACCTAAAGCGTCTGCTGGTGACCACTTAGTCTACTTACCTACATGTTTGTAGAGAAACAAGAAATTTTGTAGTAAGTATTAGACATAAAATACATACTAACAATATAGAATTACACAATACTAGGCTTTGCCTGCGGTTTTGCAAGCATGAATTATACAGCTAAACGTTCCTCAGGAATCACCCTATATATTGCTGAAAACAGTACAAAAATCCATTAAGTACTTTTTGAGTTTATCGCGTTCATGCACACTAGTATGTATAGATATACGTTTACATTAACTATTTCTTTACCGATCAATAATATGCTGCAGATTTAAATTTCTTGCTATTTTGTTTGTGGTAATAACATCTGCCTTGTTTCTCAGCTGTCTCACTGCTGGGCGCAGGCTTAGTCACCCAATTGGCCAAGTGCGAGTCGGACTCACGCACAAAGGGTTCCGTGCCATTATATATAAAAGAAAATGATGGAAAAGGATGTGTAGCGTCGCCGTGGCTGTTCAACCTCTTCATGGACAGTTGTTTACAAGATTTGAAACATAGTGATTGTGGATTAAGGATGAATGAGTTACTTGTCAAATGCCTCCTGCTGATGATAAGGTTATACTTGCGTCTTCAGTGGAGGAGTTACAGGAGATGGTAACAATCATGCATGGTGCGTTAGAGAGGAAAGGAATGAAAGTGAACATAAGTAAAACGAAAGTTATGGTTTTTGAAAAGGAGGAATGCCTTACGGCTTCTAATGTTATGATTGATGGACAGCGAGTGGAGCAAGTGAATGAGTTTGTATATTTAGGTACGCTGTTTACAAGAGATGGTAAGAATGTAGAAGATATAGAAAGAAGAGTTAATGTAGGTAATAGAGTGAATGGAGCTCTGAAGGCGTTTATGAATAGCCAAAACGTGTCCAAAAAGGCACGTTTGGCTGTGCATAGAGGGATGTTAGTACCTACTCTCATGTATGGTAGTGATAGTTGGGTATGGCAGAAGAGTCATGAAAGTAGAATAAATGCTGAAGAAATGAGAGCACTGAGAAGTATGTGTGGTGTTTCTTTGATTGACAGAGTAAAGAAATGTGTGATAAGAAAGTGTTGTGGGGTAAAAGAAGATGTAGTGACAAGCATCGAGAAAGGTATGCAAAGATGGTTTGGGTACGTGGTGAGGATGGATGACAGATATATAAGGTAAGTGTGGAAGAGACAGGACGAAGGGGAAGACCTAAGCGGACGTTCTCTGACCAGATTGAAGACATCCTAAAAACAGGATAGGTTGGAAGTACCCTGAACAGAAGAGAATGCATGAGGAATCTGATGGGAGTGAATGAAGCAAGAGATATATGTCAGGATCGTTGCAAATGGCGTTACGTAGTCTCTGCTTACCCCTCCGGGAAACAGGCGTGAGTCTATGTATGTATGTATATAAAAGAAAATCACGTTTTTCGTATGTATACATAAATATTTTTTAATTTCTACCTGTTTATTAAGATCGAGTAAAAAAATTCTTAAAAATTACGTTTACTGTATGGGAGCCCGCCTTTAATATTTACTTTATTTTTATTTAATTGTTTATTTTGAAAGATAATAATATAAAACTATATAGTCGGTGAAAATTTCAAGCGTCTACCTGTTAGCGTTATTAATATTGGGCAAAAAATACGAAAAAAAACACGTTTATTTTATGGGCCCTTAATATTTTTTATTTTTACTCTTTGTTGTTATAGCGGCAACGGAAATACATAATTTGTGAAAATGTCAGCTTTCTAGCTGTCACGGTTTATAATAAACAAGAAAACAACTAACAACTATTTATATTAAATCAAATTAAATTAAATTACAGCAATTAATATTAAGCTAAACAAGAACAGTAAGCAAGGATCTAAGCTAGATTAGCGCAAGGAGTAAGTAAGGCGAAGTGTAATTACATTTTCTAAACAAGCAGTATTTATACAAAAATATAATTAATACTAATAACGCTAACTAGTGTTCGCGCTTGACACTTTTGCGCAGGAGTAGAACGCCCACAACATGGTGGCCGACGCGAAGACAAAAGATGCGCAGGCGACCATCTTGCTTACCTGTGGCGTGAACAAAATAATGGTTGTCGCCATCTTGTTAGGGGCGGCGCTAAGTTACGCACACGGCCTGAGCGTTTGCACGCGGCACTAACATCATACGATGTGACGTAGTAGTGGTGTGATCCTGTGGCTCGTTCAAACGGGCGAGTTAACTTGCCTAAGTAGTGGGTGAGCCGCCACACCACTCCCCCCGTGAGACCGTGACTACGGGCGAAAGTAGTCTGGGAATCTGACAACACGTCCACTCCTCGTCTTTCTGACGGTATTCTGGTCTTCTCCGGTCTGCTGTACTTGGGTATTCACTGGAGTCTCCCTCGTCATGTAGGCTGGTTTTAATCGGTCTATGGTAACCCTTTGCTGCTTCCCGTTTATGTCGATATCGAAGGTCTTCTTATCCCGACGTAACACCTTGTAGGGACCCAGGTAAGGTGATTGAAGTGACCTCCTGACTGGACCCTGACGTAGGAAGACATGGGTTGCAGTTTCCAGATCTTTGGGCACGTAGAATTGGCGGCCTGTACCAGTGTGCCACGACGTGGGTTGCGGGGCTAGCTTGCTGATGTGGGAGCGCAGCCTGCTGACTAAGCTGCTCGGGTTCACCAGCTCGTCCGGTGTTGAGGTGAAAAACTGCCCGGGAAGGCGGAGCGTTTCACCGTAGACCAGTTCGGCTGTTGATGCTTGCAAGTCTTCCTTCCATGCGCTGCGGATGCCCAGGAGGACCCAAGGCAGAACTTCTGTCCAGCTGGAGGTGGCATGGCATGTGATGGCGGCCTTGAGCTGGCGATGTAGTCGCTCCACTAGGCCGTTAGCTGCGGGATGGTAAGAGGTGGTAAGATGGTGTTCAGCGCCCACTAAGGCTGTGAGTTCTTTGAAGGTTTGCGACTCAAACTGCCTGCCCCGATCTGTAGTGATGCGCTCGGGACAGCCGAACCTCGCGATCCAGCCTGAAGTGAGGGCCGCTGCGCAGGTCTCAGCTGTTATATCCTGTAGTGGATACGCCTCAGGCCATCGCGTACTTCGGTCGACGACAGTGAGACAGTACCTGAAGCCAGAGGAAACTGGTAAAGGACCTACTAAATCTAGGTGGATGTGGCGAAATCGTGCTGACGGTGTTTCAAAAGTTGTCAATGGTGCTTTTGTATGTCGTGACACTTTACTCCTTTGACATTGCTGACACTCCTTGGCCCATTGTCGACAGTCCCGTCTAATGCCAGGCCATACATACCGCTGGGTCACTAAACGAACCGTTGCTTTGGCTCCCGGGTGACTCAGGTTGTGTAGCGTGTCGAATACCTGTCTCCAATATGACCTGGTGATGTATGGGCGAAGACCTGCTGACACGTCACAGTAGACCTCCACGTCTGATTCAGACAGCTTCCTTTTTTCCAACTTCAGGGAAGAACCGTTCTCGATCAAGTCTCGCAGCTCTGCGTCGTTTTGCTGTTCACTGGCCAAGCACTGGTAATCTACGGGCAAAGTGAGTTCATCAATACGTGATAAAGCATCTGCGACCACATTATCTTTGCCTGCTACGAATTTGATATCGCAGGTGAACTGACTGATGTAATCCAGGTAGCGAAACTAACGCGGAGAACAGTTTTCTCTAGGTGACGTGAAGGCATATGTCAACGGCTTGTGGTCTGTGATAACCGTGAATGTCCTTGCTTCCACCATGAACCTGAAATATTTAATCGCCTCGTATATCGCTAAGAGTTCTCTGTCGTAAGGGCTGTACTTAGTTTGAGAGGGACTCAGTTTTCTTGAAAAGAATGCGAGTGGTTCCCATTCTTCCTGCTTTCTTTGCTGGAGTACCGCGCCAATTGCTGAATCCGAAGCGTCTGTCTGTATGCTCAACTCAGCTTGTGGATCTGGATGCACTAAGAGAGTTGCTTGCGAAAGACTAAGCTTACAGTTATTGAAGGCCTCCATTCTTGCTGGAGTCATCTCCACAGGGTGCGAGCCTTTGACCTTAGGACCTGCTAACAGTTCATTTAAAGGTGCCTGCATAGATGCTGCAGCTGGAATAAACCGGCGATAAAAATTTATCATTCCCAGGAATCTTCTGAGTTCCTTTATGGTCCTAGGTACCGGGAACTCTTGTATGGCTTGTACTTTGGATTCGAGAGGCTGGATGCCGGCTGCTGAAACGGTATAGCCCAAAAAACTGACCTGTGATTGACCAAATATACATTTGTTGGTGTTTATCAGTACTCCATAATCCGATAGTCTTGTAAATAACTGCTGCAGGTGTTCCAGATGTTGTTTGCTACTACTGCTAAAGATTAGGATGTCGTCTAAAAAACCGTAGCAGAAGTCCAACCCTCGTAAGACCTCGTCCATGAAGCGCTGGAAGGTCTACGCGGCATTACGAAGTCCGAACGTCATGAACGGGAATTCATATAAGCCAAAAGGTGTCGTAATTGCGGTTTTCGGTATGTCTTCTTCCGCCACTGGCAATTGGTTATAGGCCTTAACTAAATCGACCGTAGAGTAGATGGTGCTACCCGTCAGCTGTTGCGCAAAGTCCTGTATGTGTCTGACAGGGTACCGGTCAGGAATGGTACGCGCGTTTAAAGCCCTGTAGTCCCCGCAAGGTCTCCATCCATCGTTCTTCTTGCGAGCTAAGTGAAGGGGAGACGACCAGGCGCTCTCAGAACGACGTGCCGTGCCGTTTTGCAGCATCTCTTCAAACTCCTGCTTAGCCGCCTTAAGCCGTCTTGGGTCAAGGCGTCGTGGTCGACTGGATACGGGCGGACCGGGAGTAGTACGTATATGATGAACAGTACTATGTTTGGGACTACCTGATTTGCCAGCTGGTCGTGTTATTTCAGGAAATTTCTTCAGCAGCTGGTGGTATGGTGTATCATCGTAGATGGTACGCACTGATGATATGTCCTCCGCAGTGGTCTGACATACTGCCGCGACGGTAAGTGCTGTAATACCGTCTACTAAACGTTGGTTTCGGACGTCGACAAGTAGGTTGTAATAGCCGAGAAAGTCGACGCCAATGATGGGCTTCGAGACATCGGCGACAATGAAGCGCCATGTGAATGCTCGACGAAGGCCTAAGTCCAAAGTCAGTGGGAGGTCACCGTAGGTAGCTATGACTGTCCCATTAGCTGCGAACAACTCGTACTTTGTCTTCACTCGAGGTTCCCGAACGGCGGATCGCGGAAAGACGCACAGGTCTGAACCCGTATCGACGAGATATTGCACTTTCGATTTGCGATCCGTAATGAACAGGCGGCTCGTTGTAGCTGGGCAACCACTTTCCGCCACTACTGGTTGCCTTTGGGGTTTCCCGACTTTTGGTACGTACATGGTTGCATGCATCGCGTAGCTCGATCGCCGAATCGGTAATGGTACCAACAGTACGGGTGATCCTTGGGTCGGGATCGAGATCGGGACCGATAACGCCTGGGAGGCCATCGTTTTCTGTCCTGGGACCGGGAACGTTGGTGTTCACGAAGCTCTGTACTCATCACTTCTAATTTGCGGGTTAATTCAGCCGCTGTCTGTGTAAGTACATCCAAAGCGTTACCTGTAGATGCAGAAGTTGCTGGCGTTCCAGTGCTTGTACTAGCTACTTGACCGTTCACTGGAACGATGTTATTTATCCGATCAGCCAACTCTGCTATGTCGTTCAATGACATATTTGGCTGCGATGCGACTATGGTTTGCAGGTTAGTGGGTAGTCTGCTTGCCCAGATGGTCCGGATGAAATCGTCGGGTATATTCGAGCCAGCTAAATTCTGTAAGTGCCGTAAAAATTGTGACGGCTTGCTATCGCCTAGCTCTGCGTGCTGTAGGAGTTGCTTAGTTTTACGTTCCTGCGACGCCGACAATCTCTTTATCAACTCAGCCTTCAGCTTGTCATATTTACCAGTAGCTGGAGGGGTGATGATCAGGTATCTCACTTCCGCTGTATGCTGCGGTTCCAGTTGTGCTAGTACGTGGTAGAACTTCGTACTGTCCACTGTAATATTGGATAAAACGAACTGACCTTCAAGCTGGGCAAACCATAGTACTGGGTCGTCTGGGTTGAATACCGGAGATTTCACTGCAACCTTGCACGCTTCGTGGCACACGTCCTTGTATGTGCTGGACTGCTGTTGTTCTCTTGACTCCATATCTGCTGTTCTTTTCGGGGTCACCAGTGTAGGCTTCAAGAATGCTGCCTATCTTCTTGCTGCAATATGTTTCCCTAACCCTAAGCTAACTAACTAACTATTACTAATTATTTACTCTAGGAACTTCTTGAGCAAGGGAAAAAAAATAAAATAAACAAGAAAACAACTAACAACTATTTATATTAAATCAAATTAAATTAAATTACAGCAATTAATATTAAGCTAAACAAGAACAGTAAGCAAGGATCTAAGCTAGATTAGCGCAAGGAGTAAGTAAGGCGAAGTGTAATTACATTTTCTAAACAAGCAGTATTTATACAAAAATATAATTAATACTAATAACGCTAACTAGTGTTCGCGCTTGACACTTTTGCGCAGGAGTAGAACGCCCACAACATGGTGGCCGACGCGAAGACAAAAGATGCGCAGGCGACCATCTTGCTTACCTGTGGCGTGAACAAAAGAATGGTTGTCGCCATCTTGTTAGGGGCGGCGCTAAGTTACGCACACGGCCTGAGCGTTTGCACGCGGCACTAACATCATACGATGTGACGTAGTAGTGGTGTGATCCTGTGGCTCGTTCAAACGGGCGAGTTAACTTGCCTAAGTAGTGGGTGAGCCGCCACAGATACATTCTGGTGACAGACAAACATACAGACAGCGGAGGCTTAGTAATAGGGTCCCGTTTTTAATTTTTAGGTACAGAACCCTAACAATGATAAATCAAAAGTATACGAATTTACAGGAAAATACATATATGCAGTTCATAGTAAATTTGTATACCATTCCCGTTAGCCCCGATGCATACTGCACAAATGCCTCACCAAGATTGGATGGGAAAATGTTCAAAGTATTACAGCAAATATTTGCGAAGTACGCGCGTTATAAACTGAATACCTAACACGCATGGCCCTTCTATGAATATTGGAGTAAGTATCGAACAAAATTCGTTTGTAGTTTAATCGATTTTGAGAAATGGGGCAGAGAAATTTTTATATTGCCAAATAAATCGGAATTTACCAATATTTATGTATGTTACTAGGGTATTAAAATTAATCTGAAATAGGTACCTTCTATTTACCGCAACTTGTCGGCACATGTTACACCAACAGTGGTTTTAAAATGACATAGATTGATGCAAAGATACGTAGGTATTTAGTTTTTACAATTATCGTGTTACAGTCGTTTTGCAGATTTGTGGAAATCATCATCATCAGCCCTGTATATATACTGTCCCACTGCTGGGCACGGGTTTCTCTATGAGAAGGGTGAGACCATAGCCCACCACGCAGACAAAGTGTGGGTTGGCAGACTTCACATGTCTTTCGAGAACATTATGGAGAATTCTCAGTTATGCAGGTTTCCTCACGATGTTTTCCTTCACCGTTCTTCACCTTCGAACCCGAGACCCTCTGCGTAGCAGTCTATCGGTCTCTCCACTAGGTTTTTTTGTGACATAAAAAGAACAATACAATAACAACACAAAATTGTTTAAGATCAAGAATTGTTTCAATTTTACAAATGTGTTCTGCGTTGATATCAAGTTTCAAATGAAAATTGAAATCCAGCTGTGATTTGACTGTTTTCCTCCAAAAATCTCAAATCTAACTACACTGACATATTAATATTTTAAATGGCAGATAATGTCAAGATTATGCCCATATACCAAAGCGTAGCGGGTCGGTACCCACTGGTCCCCTGAAATTCGGACCCTGTGCCCACTGGTTCCCTCAAATTTTTGTGGTGCCCACTCGTACCCTGCTCTATTTTTTATTTTAAATAATTTATATTTCCCATTTACTCTACTAATTAAATATATTTATTTTCAGTACCTGTTTTTGTAGTACAGTCACGTACTAAAGGTAAAAATGAAACAAATAAAAAGATATCACATTTATTAATAAGTGTTAATGCTACTGCTACACCTGCGTTAGCGTTAGCGTTAACGGCAATGGTCAACAACGCGTTGACTAACGCGTTAAAGATTCGCCTTGAAAATTGGTAATTTAACGCGTTAATATGTTGGCCACATCTACGTAGCGCCTAAATTAACGCGCTAATTAATGCGTTAAGACGCAGGTGTAGCAGGAGCATAATGAGAATCAGTCTTTTAGATATAAAAAAATCGTATTTATTTGTGCTTTTTATACATACTCACAGTCACGTACGATGTTTTATAAATGATATCTTTTTTTTAACGCACTTCTCGTCATTTTCGTATACGCCATACAATTGTATTAATTTACTTTTGTTTTTGTATATTAGGTACAACGTGTTCGAAGTGTCAGCAATATTTTACGTAGATATAGTACGTATAGGTACATTGTCAACTTGTAAATAGATTTTTCTATATGAAACTTATATAACTTATTAAATTCCTCAGTGATCATTGACATATATATTAAAATCAATGATATGCAGGATTTATGCTATACATATATTAACCTTTACAATATTTTTAAAACAGTGTGGACAATGTATAATTTCCTAACAGAAAGCAGACCGCTTATCTGATAGACTCTCTGTAGGGAATCTAACTTTCTTAAAGTACATTATTTTTATTAAAGCTCGGTGTGCTCGTTCAATTTCTATAAATTTTTATTTAGCTGCCCCTCCCCAAATAGGGATACAGTATACCACAACTGATATTGCTATTGCATTATAAATTTCATTTAATAGATTTCTAGGCGGACCTATATTTTTATTGATTTGAGTAGGGACGACATACCGTAAGGTTTTAACAATCCAACCAAGTTTCCTAAGCCTTCCAGTGATGTGTTCCAGATGAGAGTACCACGAAAGCCGTTGGTCAATTATGACACCTAAATATTTTGTTTGTGGTACTTTATCTATTTTTGGACACTTACAGGTATTATAAAAAGGTTTGTTACAAGAGTGTATTTTAATTGTAAAGTCCTCCTCCGGTTGCGAACGATTTGAGATGCTGAAGCAGACGTAATTGGTTTTGGATGTATTTAGGGTGAGTAGATAGTCATTGAGCCAGTTAGCAATCTGGGCTATACCTACATCTGCGTGAAGTTTGACTTCCGACCAGTTTTTCCCAGAGAAGACAACAGCGGCGTAGGCAAAAAAATTTGCGTTTAACACTTTTAAGTTGCAGAGATTGTATCTATATACGTTATATTGATCGATCGTATCTATATCATTATATACGTAAGGCAAAAGTGTAGGTCCCAGTACGCTTCCCTGTGGCACGGCGAATGACACATCCGCAGCGTCACTAGTGAACTGGTCTGTCTTTACCATTTGTCGTCTATACGTGAGGTAGTCTTTAAAAAAATTAAGAGGAATTACTCTTATACCAACGTTTTCTAGTTTAGTTACAAGGGTTGGAACAGAGACGGGTGACGAAGGGTTGGAACAGAGACAGAGATTATATGTACGTACGTAGATACGGAACAAGAAAAAAATCTCATAACCATTCATAAAATCGATTTCTAAGATGTTTTACCAATAAATATTCAAAACTAGCTGAAAATATAAACTGTGTAGGTATTTATCAGTATATGAGCTATGTAAACTAGTGTAAAAAATACTACTTACATGTTTTTATACTCATATTTGGTCACTCACTTAATTCAGTAGTTAATTTTACAGAACACACACACTAATTAATATTTACTTTTACTCGAGAGTCTATCAGTTAACTACGCTTAGATTAGCGACTAAACTTAAAACAAACTGATTGCACCTTGACAAATTCCGGGAAAATGCGAACAGTGGCCAACAATATAGTTAGCCAATTCGATGAGAGTCCATATATACTATAATATAATTTGATTATTTTATAGTACATACTTTAAATTATTGATATTACTTATTTATCAATATCGTAACAATATTGTACACGAATGTACAACGATGACAATATTTTTTACTTAAAAATTAAAATGGTTTTAATTAGGTGCCCAAAACGCACCTGAATAGGTGCCGAATCATTAATTTTATTCCAGGGTACGAGTGGGTACCTGACAAAATAATTAAAATAATCTGGTCCCCTACCGGGGTACCAATGGGCACCTAAATAGGGGACCAATCTACAACTTTTATTCCGGGGGACGAATATTAGGGGACCAGTGGGTACCAACCCGCGTAGCGCAGCGTATTTCTCACTGTCAAGCTATTATCGGTTTTCATTTTTAAATAGTTCAAAATCTATTATCACATACTTAAAGTTGTTTGTTGTCTCGCCCCCTATTACGTGGGACGTAAAAATTCATGGCGAAATGTGAGTGTTATTACACTTTTGCCTAACCCTTTGGGGAAAAAAGGCGTGAATCTATAGAGTTGTTAATTTGTGTGCGTGCGTTAATCTTCTATAATATAAAAATGAATCGCAAAATGTGTTGGTAAGCGCATAACTCAACAACGTCTGGACCAATTTGGCCAATACTTTTTTTAAATGTTCTTTGAAGTTCAAAGATGGTTTTTACGTCTAGAAAAAATCTAATAATTGCCGGAAAAGCCCTAAAAATAGCCCTTTTCTTTTTCCCATACAAACGTTTTCTAACTAAAACGTAGAGTCAATTAGTAATTAATTACTGCTGCATAAAGTTCAAATTCGCGTGCGCGTTGATATACTTCTTTGTTTGATGGCAGTTTTGACAGGTTTCCGGACCTGAAGTCTCAGTGCTGCCGCCCAGCGGGCTTCTTGTTAGAAGAAACCCATTGATAATCCCTACTCAATCTAATATATAAAATTCTCGTGTCACAGTTTTCGTTCCCATACTCCTTCGAAACGGCTTGACCGATTTTGATGAAATTTTTTGTGCTTATCCGGTATCTATGAGAATCGGCCAACATCTATTTTTCAAAAAAAATTTGCAAAACAACGTTTGCCGGGTCAGCTAGTAAGTATTATAAATTCGAAATTGTGTATGTATGTATGTTCCGTTTTCACGCTAAAACGGCTGAACCAATTTTGTTGAATTTTAATATAGATATATATATATATATATATATATATATATATTGGATCGTGCAGACGGATATAGGCTACCATAAGTTGTTAAAATTAAACTGGAAGGGATTGCAGGGAGGGTAGAAGTTTGTACGGCACAAATTTACATCTTGGAAGTAAGAACGCATGCGCTGATAATTGATTGCTGCGCATATGCTTTCGCATATCTGTCAGTACTGTCATATCATACCTACATAATGTCATATTGTGCACGTTGATTAAATTGTTCGCATATCTATACGAGTACTAATATAATAAAGCGGTTTGGAGTTTGTTTGTTTGTTTGAACGCGCTAATCTCAGGAACTACCGGTCGGATCTGAAAAAATATTTTTGTATACGATAGCCCAGTTATTCCGGAAGGCTATAGGCTATATAACATAACACTTCGACCCTTTGGGGCTGGACAAAAGGCTAAAAAGACTAAAAGATAATGTCGGCTAATCTGAGGAACTAGCAATCGGATTTTATAAATTGTTATTGTCTATGATAGCCCAATTATTCCGAAAGGCTATAGGCTATATAAAATTACGCCACAACTTTTAGGGGCCAGACAAAAATAACAAAATGGTCAAACGAGAAGGGGGAGGGTTGGGTCAAAGGCAAAAAAAGGCTAAACGAACAGGATACAATCTATATGGGTATCGTTTTCGAGATTTTCGGGACGCTGATTAATAATATGAAATTTATTTAGTGATCCAAGACGGCGGACGGGAAATCAAAGATGGCGGATGAGAAAATTTTAAAAATCAATATGGGTATCGCCTTCGATATTTTAAGGGGTGGGGAATCAAAATACAACATCTATTTCGTGATCAAAGATGGTGGATGGGAAATCAAAGATGGCGGATGGGAAAATTAAAAAAAAAACAATATTGGTATCGTCTACGACGTCAAAAGGGATGGAGAATCCAAATACAACATCTGTTTCGTGATTCAAGATGGTGGATGGGAAATCATACATGGCGGATGTAAACAATTTTAAAAATCCATATGGGTATCGTCTCTGATGATTCAGGGATGGAGAATCCAAATACAACATCTATTTCGTGATCAAAGATGGCGGATAGGAAATCAAAGATGGTGGACGGGATTTTTTTAAAGTCAGTATGGGTATTGTCTCCGATATTTTAAGAAATGGGGGAATTCAATATTATATAAAAATCTATGTTTGTTTGTTCATCATTTATAGACTTATTTATAGACTCTGAAATGATAAGAGATTAAGCGCTAAGTCAATGGTAACTTTGGAAAAGGGGCTTGGAAAAAAGGGAATTAAATAAAAACTCTTAAAAAGGCGATACGGAGTTCGCTGGGTCAGCTAGTTTGACAATAAAAATGCTCTCAGGTGCGTTTCGCTATATTTAACGTGCACCGGCCCCAATGGTACTCGTAAGACAATTACGCTTATATTATTATGATTATGAGTCTGTTTTAACAAGACAATTACTTTTTGAAGCATTCCACATGACATGTGTTTCATCATTATAACAGAAACAACTTTTGCGTCAATGTGATTTATTATGTTTACAAAACCACTTCTGCTTCCCAGAAATGTGGCTAATAGTACCATGTTTGGTGTCTTATGTCTTGGAAGTACTAATATTTAGTCTATTATTGTTTTGAATATCCAGATGACTAGGAAGTGTGGACCGCTAATAAATGACTAATGACTTAAACAAATAAACATTCATGAGAATTTGTAACAGTGTTTAGCTTATTGAAACGTCTTTAAATATGCACGCATATTAGGTTTAGGTTTCCGTGCCAGGAAGACCTCGCCAATAGTTGCTGATAACTTGTAAAGTAATGGCATATGATAAATTTAATAGCGCGATTTAGGATTTAGTTCTGTAGGTACCCCTTAGTTGTCACCAGTGTTGATCTTCTTCGCCATTAATATATTTTTATAGTATGAGTTTTATAGGCTGACTCTGGTGTAAAAGTTTTTAGACCGCCCGAAGGCCCAACATGGCCTAATGGTTCCTACCCACGTTACGATAAATAGTTTCGATTGGACGGTATAGTTGTAAATGTCACAACTAGCGGTAACCCATTCAAGAGATGGCCTGCATTGACATTGCTTGACTTTGCCGATCTATTACGAACCACTAGTCACGTCACGATATAGGAACTACAATATTTTAATAATGACTAGATTATGACCGCAGCTACGCCCGCAATTTTTTTTTATCAAACCGTTTCTGCCCGATACTGTGGGAATTTTGGGAATTCTTTCGTAGGGCACTCCTACGGTCCCCAAGATTTTATTTAGACATATTACTATGTTTCTCTTTTCCACGGGTATTGTTCTAACTACGGCGTCAAAACAATACTCGGCCCTTTGGAAGGCTTACACGGAGACATGAGTCCAACGTGCAGTGGCCCTTAGAGATTTTAATCTAAAGTGGGATGAGACATAATTGCCGCGGAGCCTCCACAATTGCACTACTGAGTACAGCTATGGACTAGCTGCAGCAAATGACTATTGCAATGATGTGGAGTCTAGTTTACTTGATTATGGGGCCATCCCCGTTTTAAATGGACTAGTAATAATGGTACCATGGATAACAAACCACACCCTGCCAGTGATACTCTTATAGCATCCGTCCGCGTGGCAGGTGGTGACTCGCCAACTCACTAGATGGACCCTCCCTTAACAGCCGCCCAAAGCTCACAAAGTCTGCCATAAAGGTAGCCAGAGGGCAACACTGGTGCGAGTGGCTAGGGGTGTCGAGCGGTGCTGCACCGGTTTCGCTATCACGGGTCTCGTGACAACTGATACCCGGAGCGGGTTTTCCCGTAGTTACGCCCTTGAGAATGATATTTCCACCCCCGAGCTAGTAGCTCTTGCGGCTTCCCTCTGGCCGGCCGACCAAGGCAAACCAGAGTTGAGAGTCCTGCGGGCGCTCTTGGAAATCTTCTCCAACCAGCCAATAAAGGCATGCCGGAGACGAGGCCCTGACCGACTCTCTGAAGCATTCGGCACCGCAGTGTCGCCACATACATTCAGCTCGTCACAGAGCTGCCCTGCGGTTTGTAAGCTTTCTATTCATGCTGTAATATATTTTTTGTTCAAATCACAAGATGAGGTGATGTTTGAAAGCTGTTACTCTGTCCTCCAAGATTGCATTAGTCTCATGATGAGATAACGGCTGCCTGTATCCCCGAAAGGGTAAACAGGTGTAAAATTGTACGCACATTTCGCCGTAATAATATTATGAATGTTTGGTATACAATGGAAATTTTAATAATGGTGCGAGAAAAGTATGTAGGGTGACAATGGTAGGGCAGCAGTTGGCGTATACAAAACAATTTGTATTTTGCGAACAGCTGCGAATACTTGCGCCGATCGATACATACTTATATTATACATTGCTTTATAAGCTTCAAGGAGGTTGTTACATTTTAAGGCTTATAAAATAATCTTGTTTTAAAATGTATTTTGATACGTTAGTTTTTCGAAGAAAACTAAATTGAGGACTCATTCGTGTGTGTTGTGTGTGATACAACAATTTTTGGACTTAAGACGCAAATAAGGGCTTTTCTTACAATGAAATTCACTATCACGGCATAGACTCTGAAAATGTGCATAGGTTATTAATGACATCTGGCAGTCTTGCTACTTAATGGGATTTTTCTAATAATTTAATTTTAGTCTCAACAATATGAGTCTGTTTAAGGATATAGTTCTTTCTTTACGAATATCATTGAAGTGGCTAAAGTAGATAGTCGCTTCAATGGAATTCCTAAAGAAAACTTATCTCCTTTCTTAGGGGTGAAAATCACTTGAAGCGATTCTCCCAGCATCTTTCATAGTTGAAGAGATTTTAGTGGAGTCTGTGTGTACGACCCCCGAAATAAGTTTGACCAACGAATGAAAACCACTACGGTGTCCCCAGATACCCTTCGTGACAGGGTCATGTGAATTTACTAAAAAGTGTGACTTGTCTCTGAAAGATTTTTGATAACTATAACATTTTACCAGTACTAACATAAAATTAACACGTGATTATAATTTGATTCGCAATATATGTTGCGCAAAATTCGCAATTTAGTATTAGTTATTGACATTGTAAGCAGCCTTTTAATATAATTCGTCATTTAATTAAATGTGAAATATTCAATAACAACAACAATTTGCTCGTTATAATTTTTGGAAAAGTTTTCTACCCGTTAATTGATTGAATGATAATTTAGAGTAGTTAATAAGTTTATTCATGTTGATAAATTTGTTGGAAATTTTATAAAATTGAGCATTCAGCTGTAGTAGACGTTATATACCAATTACAGATAAAAATAGTCAGTGCTCGGCAGTATTTTGTTATCTCCACTAGACTATAAAACCCGCTAGAAAAGAAACTATCATAATTAATACAGCAAATGCAAATGTGATTTTTTTTGTGTTGTTTTAGGCAATAGATACTCAATAGTTTAGTGCCTACAATATTTAATTCAGAGTGCCGCCTCGTAAGTAATAAGCTATTGTAAAAAGCAATCCCAACTATAGTCACACTGTTACTTGAGTTGACTTTTCAATTAAGTTGATTCCCAACGTGTCACATGAGAAGAGCGAGTGAGAAGAACTAAGCTTAAAAATAAGCTTTATAAAGCATACATTTTCTTACCTCTACTCATGTATCTAATACTGAAATCTTATTCGGTACGTTAGGTAAAGTACACCACAGTGAGAGATCGCCCTCAAACGAGAATTTTACATAACAACAGTATTTTATTCAAGTTGAAAAAAATAACTCTAGTACAGACCATACAAATATTCTCCCTTGCAGAGTTCAGTTTTGAAAAGTTGTTTAATAGCTGAGCCTTATAAAAGAGTTTTTAAATAAATATAAAACATAATTTGTGCATTACACAAAATTAAAAACATCGCCTTCTTCAATGCAACGTGTAAACAGCAATTTAAAATTTCGTAAAAACCATATCGCTGGCCGGTGCCTAACGAGGCCAATAAATTTACACAAAAAGGATTTTAACCGAAACTCAGCTGGCAAAAACTCCATGAATTGTTGTCTTTATTGCAACTCCTACCTTATAACTTTGTTGTTATGGTTTATTTTTATTATGTTAGCGCACCTGCTGTCGGTATTTTAGGTAAATGGGACTTCTGGGAGTACAATGGGACCCATGGCGAAGAACCATTGTAAAAGATAAAAGCCTTATATACAGATTCAAATATATGAGCGAAAATTGCCAAGGTCGAGAGATAGATTTTTTATTATTGTTTGCAGCATTTACTCCATATTTCAGGCGTATATGGTTAGCGAAAATAATATAAATTTTAATACCGAGGAAAGAAGAGAGGATTTTGTTGTAATATTGCTTGAATAGGCAAAGTTAAGATGTTGATGGCGTTTTTGAATGTGTGAAAACAATGTTAAGTGGTGTGGGCAATGTTATTATTTACTTTTCATTGCATACTTGAGCCACATGGTAGCGTGTATTTGGCTTTTTCTTTAAAGACTATATCCGCACTAGAAATCAATCCTGTGACCAATCCTGTCTCACGCGGGACAAACATTCAATCATCGTCCTCCTAGCGTTATCCCAGTCTCAAACTGGGACAACGCTAGGAGGATAATCAAAGCGGGACAAACAATCAATCAACGGACACAAATTACACTCAGACTCACTAAACTGTCGTCTCGTGTAGGAATCGAATCCACAACACACGGTGCAATTTTTTAATTTTCACGACTAAGCTTAAAATCCTAGTCATACACGACGTGCGGCCACAAATGATTCTAAGTTAGTTAGCTTTTTTGTGAAAATGTTTATGTCATCCTGTGACCTTAACTGATGAAAGCCGTTTGAAATGTTGGGAGAAATGTAGTTGTATATTTAAGTCACAATAATAAATACCCTGTAAAATATACAGCCGTGTGGTTGACGGCATAGAATACAAGTGTCACCACCCCCTATCTTCCCGTGGGTGTCGTAAGAGGCGACTAAGGGATAACACGATGCAAATTTAATACCATCTTTGCGTAGAGACGGAAAACTCGACATCAAACCCTATACGACTGCCTCGTTGGTCTCGCGGCATAAATGTGCGCGTGGGATCGGGAGGTCCCGGGTTCGATTCCTGGGTCGGGCAGTGTTATTGGGTTTTTCTGTCACGAAATTCTCAGTAGCAGCACGGAGTCTGGAAATGTGCCCGGTACGGCAATAGGCTCGCCCCTTATTACGTGGGACTAAAGTATATGTGGCGAAAAGTGGGTGTAGAAATACACCTCTGCCTACCCCTTTGGGGATAAAAGGCGTGACGATATGTATGTATGTATGTATGTAAAATATACGAGACGTAAATGTCTTGAATAAATAATATGCTCTCATTTCTAGTAGCCACAAAACGGATTTCATGCGAGTAAAGTTGTAGCTCTCTTACTCCCTTTTAAGGTTTTGTAGTTAAAAATTTTAATCATCGATTGTTTAACAATGAGCCCGGTAGATGGCAATAGGCTCGCCCCCTATTAAATTGGGACCTAAACATAACTGGCGAAGTGTGGGTGTTTAATACACCTCTGCCTACCCCTTCGGGGATAAAAGTCGTGAAGTTAAGTTATGATGTTGTTAAAGTTGTATCTTCAGAGTCATTTTATACAAAAATTTATCTACCTGGCCTTCTAGTAATAATAAAATAAATTACCTACTATTATTTCGTTTCAAATATAAGTATCCATAATTTTACTTTTACCAAGCCCTTAGCAGTGCTCCAAGTACTACATCTTAACAAGTACTGCTTTTACTTTTCACCATAACAAACCAACCGTATCCACTGATGACGTCATCCAAGAAGACGAATCTTATTTATGTCTAAGTATCACATACAAGTCTTATTTCCAAGATTTATTTAGCCTAAATTGAGTCTCACAAACGACTCTTCCTAAGAAAAATTCTTAGAAAATGTATAAAATGATATACATTCGTAATTTGCAGATGCCCTACGTGCCATAATAATTGTACAGAGAATGTTCACATTAACGTTTATTAGATATATAGGCAACCTACTTCTGTATTTTTATGTGTTATAAAACGCGCTGTGATTACACTCAGAGTTCATGGTTATTTAAGAGGAAAATATAAAACGTAAATAAGCAAACTTACAACTTCTATGACGAGTAATACCAATAAGTTTATTCGACAGGACAAAACGAACAGTTCTACCATGACTACCGCCGATGTAACGTGTTTGAAAGCTCGGGTCAGATATGACTACTTCTTATATTTTTACCTTTAAAATAAGTACCTTTGCAACTAAGATCGGTCAACAATTATTGATCGTATAAAGTATACAAGTAGCAAAAGTTTGAATTAATTTAAGGTCTGGCATCATAGCATTAGTCTTGGTTCCACATTTTCAAGCTGACAAGAAATATTTAAAAGCTTGTGTATTTATGTATAGGGATATTTAGGATGTTACGTGTTGCTAACATAAGTTTGGAGTAGGTAGTTTATTTCGCTACTTAGACATAATAACTGAGAGGTTGTTTGATGGTCTTCTTTTAACAACATTCTTTTTTTTTCTCTTTATTAGCGAAAACTAACAATTGTACAATTGGTATTACTTACATCGAATTAACAATTCATTATAAATTATTCTACAATCCACGACGCTTCCACGAATTACTCTATATCATAATAAAAATACAGTGAAGCTTAAGGCTCTAGACAGACGGACCGCATTTCAACTGCAATCCAATTGCAAATTGCAGTTCAAGTGCAGTTTGAATGCAGTTGACACGACTGCAATAGAACTGCAAACCAACGGTGCAGTCCGATTGCAGTCGTGTCAACTGCATTCAAACTGCAATTTGCAGTTGGATTGCAGTTGAAATGCGGTCCGTCTGTCTAGAGCCTTAGTACTAGGTATGCAACAAGTTTAAAGGTTAATGCTATTTTAGACTACTTATAATCGCTTTTCGAAATGTTGCTTTTGTTAATACAAAAACACACACGTGGAAGGGACAGGACGAAGGGGAAGACTTAGGCGGATGTTCTTTGACCAGATTGGAGACATCCTGAAAAAAGGACAGGTCAGAAGTACCCTTAACAGAAGAGCATGCATGAGAAACTTGATGGGAGTGAATGAAGCAAGCGAGGTATGTCAAGATCGTTGCAAATGGCGTTCCGTAGTCTCTGCCTATCCCTCCGGGAAACAGGCGTGAGTCTATGTATGTATGTAATACAAAAATATCCACATTATGGAAATGTTGATTAAACAATTTAACTATTCTACGTAGAGGCGCTCGCTCACCCGCATTTGTACGACATGTTGTCGTGGCAAAGAGCGGGCAAGCGCACGACTCCCTTCTTATAATAGTTCTAGGCACTACATAAAATATATGATTGACAAGTTCTGGGCAATCGAATCTGTTATGTACCAGTCCATGAAGCATCACAGCATGAAGTAAGAGACGTCTTGACTGCAAAGTCAATTGAATTAAAAAAATAGAAAAAGGTCTTTAGATTTTTGAAATCATTCTTTGCTCGCATTACAAGATTGTACATTTGAGAAGCTTTAGACGTAATTTTATCTAAGTGTAAATTAAAATGTAGCTTGCCATCTAGTATTACTCCGAGATCTGAGATTTGCGTTTCCTTAGCAATTCTTTCATCACAAAGGGTGTTATTAAAGTTTATAATATTTTTATTTTTAGTAAAGCTTATATATTTATATTTTGGAATACTAAGGGCGAGTTTATGTCTATTACCATAAATTGTTAACCTGTTTAAGTCGTCCTGAAGAAGTAAACAGTCAGTAGGAGACTAGATTGATTTAAAAATTTTGAGATCGTCTGCATATAATAAGTACTTACTATTATGAAAACAGTTACTTTTGTCGTTAATGTACACGATGAACAACAACGGACCGAGTATTGATGCCTGTGGGACCGTTAAAAGCTATTTTGTCTAATAGTATTTCGTGGTCGACTCTATCAAATGTTTTTTGAAGTCGGTATATATAGCATCTGTTTGATTACCTTTATCCATATTATCGAACAAAGTGGTAGTAAAAATAATTAAGTTTGTTATAGTACATTTATTTTTGACGAAACCATCTTGTTCAGGTATTAAATTTTGCTGAATGTATGGATAAACCGCACGATGCACCAGCCTCTCAAACACTTTAGCTAGAATGCAAAATAACGAAATAGGTCGGTAATTTTCAATATTTTGCCTCGATCCGTTCTTGTACACTGGTATTACAAATGCTTTTTTCCAGATTTCGGGGAAACTGCCTTCCTCTATACATTTATTGTATAACATTACTATGGGTTCACATAATTATTGTTTCTGCCGTATATTTAAAAAAATAAGGAGGCAAGCTGTGCGGTCCAGGACCTTTCGTTACATCTAATAATTTTAATTGTTTGCGGATGTATGAAACACTAAACTTCAACGTGTTAAGAGATGTATCGTTTAAATTACATTGGTCATGATGTGGGCTCCAGATGGATTGAAGTGAGGATGGTTCATACACCGATTGAAAGAATAACGAAAAGAGGATACATATTTTTAGGAGATCGCCAGATTCCTCATCTTTGTAACCGATTCGAGACGGGATACGAGATTTACCTTGCCTGTTCGCTAGATATGCCCAGAATTACTTTAAGTTTTTGGGAAAACTTGCCTCCATATTATCTATGTAACGCCTATAGCATTTCTTACATTCTTCTGAAAAGCGAGCTCTGTATAAAGAAAAAAACCTCATAATCGGAGACGTTTTTATATTTTTTTCTATTTAGACCAAGCTTTCTTTTTGTATTTGAATATGCGAATCAATGCTGATGAGAACCAAAGAGGGAAGTAAGAATTTTTACATTTACGCAGCGGTACACAATTATTAATTATGCCATATACGTGATTATAAAAAGTATCTACTGAATTTTCAGCCGATTTATTGCCAAGTACATTGTGCCAGTCTATATCTTCAATACCTTGATTAAGTTATAATCTGCCCAATGGAAAATATATTTAGGTAAACATAAAGGGCCGTGTGGTGACGGATTAAAAATACGGATTGTCACCACCCCATATCATCCCATGGGTTTCGTAAGAGCCGACAGAGGGAGCATACTATGCAGAGAACAGCACTCTAAGAGAAGGAAAACTTGATACAAACCCTATACCAACCCGTTTGGCCAGCGTAGTTTAGTAGGCCAATTCCTCTTTTCAAAGGAGAGGCCTAGTCTAGCAGTGGACTGTTAAAGGCTGATGATGATGATGATGAAACATAAAGGTTGCAAGTGAGAGAGACTAATGTTTAATGATAATAGTGTGTAAAATGGGGGATGGTGGCTATCAACTGGCAGCAATTCTTGATTAGGTGTGCACACTTGACATGTAGTACTAGATAGGAGGAGATCTAATATTCGTCCGTTGTGATTGAGAAGATGGTTATACTGCTTAACATCGTGCACTGTCAAGAAGTCTCTCACACGACCAATGGTAGGCGAAGCTCCGCTACAGTTAAAATAATTATGATTTGGGTTGAGCGTTATCCAATTAGCCATGGGTATATTATAATCACCTATAACCAATAAGTTGTCCACATTATTAGTGTTGATCATTTGATCTAAGGTATCAAAATGTGTATTATACACAATAGTGGGGCATTATCGGCTATGTAAGTGGCACTAATGAGTGTTTGTGTTGTACCTAAATAAGTCGGAATTGCAACGATAATTTGCTCGATATACTTATCCATTGTTGATTGTAGCGGTAAAGAAACACAGGTAGCTTTATATTTGATATAATAATTTGGCTCACGGAAAGCACTTTAGTATGATGAATTTGTGGCATCTGTTTTGCTCCTTATCATTATACAGTGTTTGATAGCTATTAAATTCTTAAACACCAATCTTCTACGGTATTTCTACTGTTGTCTTGTTTAAAATATTTACGTGGTTTCAACGATTACGCTTTTACAATTCTTACTTCATTACTCGGGGTAAAGTACGACTTTTATCGTAAGCCATTGGAATCCCAGCGACTGATTTTTTTACTTCCTTTTAAGGTTTTGTTTTCTGCAAGTTAAAGCTAACAATATTTTTCTCGATTATTATTCACAATTTGGCTAATAAGCTTTAATTTATATTATGGTTTGTAACTTACGTAACTTTAATATGGGTTGTTGTTGATTGGAATGAATGGTTAGGTTTATTTATTTTGTCGTTCGTTTTTAAGACTACTGATAAATTAGAAATAAATCTTGTACCGCAGAGGAATTTATGAACGTTAATTTATCCTTAAAAAATCGAACACAGAGCACCCGAATTTGGAACATACTTTTGTGCGTATCAGAAGATTATTTAATTGTCTTGACTTGCATTTGGTAATTGATCGAAAAATTTAAGCAATGTTTACACAGGTTACCACTTGGATGGGTGTGCCATTTATATCAGAATGCTACCGTGCTTCGAAGTTCACGATTTATGTAAACACATAATTTTAACACAATACGTTGATAGACTTCGGGTTTCATCATACTCTTAGCGTTATCCCAGTTTCAATCTGGGGTCCGCTTTCTAGTCTAATCGGATTTGGTTGAATATTAGCTTTTCCACAGAGCGACTGCCTGTCTGACCTCTGCAACCCAAAGGGATAGCTATATTCCATGGTTTAGACTAGTGTCAGTTTATTTAGAAGGTACTGACGCCCTGTAACGACTGTCAGAGATTTTCATGACAACCGCGACAGACGGCTTCACGTGCTCTCCGAGAACGGGACAAGCGATAATTAACAATTTGGCTTGAAAATTGTAAATATATATCTAAGAAAGTTAATTTATGAGGCAAACGTGTGTGGGCAAGTCGGTCGCGGCAGACCTCGTCGGCCATTCTTCGACCGAGTTGGGGACGTTTTAAGAAACGAAAGGGTCCGAAGCACCCGCAACCGGCACGTATGAAAAGGGTAATGAATTTATTTATTTAATCACACATGACAGAATCTAGTGCATTTGTGGCAAACATATATAAGCAATAGAATTATAAACTTAACAAGGTTCCTAAATATTCTTATACATAATGATCTGTAATAATAGGAGAGTGAAAATTTTAAATAACAAAAAGAAAGAAAGAAACTTATTGTGTAACATACGTTACGTTTATGTAACTAGTAGTGTTAGTAGTCATTTCTCATGAGACATATAGACATAAGGATAAATTCAGGTGGCGTTCCATTGTCTCTGCCTACCCCGATGGGAAAAGGCGTGAGTATATGTATCTATGTTACCAGAGTTTCTTTCTCCTTCCTCCAAATTTTAATCAGTTTTTCCAAGCAGAAATTATATCGTTCATACAACGAAACGGACCTGTTTAAGTAGAGTTGCGATACTTACTTTGTATGTATAAATCATGTATCGTCCACAACTTTGTATGATGATACAGCGTTGAGGACGTTATCAACTATGAAACAACATTGTGTTTTACTGTGGAAGTTTTATTTTATTTTCTTTCATACTTATATTATAAATATGAAAGCTACTCTGTTTGATATTATTTTAATGGTAAATAGCGGAATTAATTACAATAAATATTCATTGGTCGATGGAACTTTGTTTGTATTATATTTTTACCGTCTTAAATATAGGTAATTAACACTAGTCCATAACGCAGGTTAATCGAGGGATAAGTCCATATTATGAAATCATTTGATTTAGTTTTTGTGGGTGTCGTTAGAGGCAACCCAGGAAAATAGCAAGTATTATTTTTGTGTAAGAGACGGCAAACTCTAAATTAAACGCTGTACACCCCCACCCCACTTGCGTGGCATAGTAGGACTTATCCCCTTATTTATTATTTATTTATTTTATGCTTTATTGTACACCAGAAATATAACTTAGGAGATCATACAATACAAGCGAAGTAGCGGCCTCATCGCTTATAGCGATCTCTACCAGTTAACCTTTGGATGGAAATATTATTGGTCGGAAAATAGTGGTAGTTGTAGGTGCAACAGTAATAAATAATACATACCCCTTACTAGCTCATAGTAGTCACAATGCTAATGTGTCGCAAATTAGTAGATGCCTCTGTCCGGCAGTGGACTGCGAAATGTTCTTATAATGAAAATAATAATGTTAGCTTTGTTTATGAGCTGAAAAAGTCTACATTCACTAAATACTGAAAAAGTCCATCAAACTGTCATAAGTCCATAGCTTATGCTTATTTCCAAAAATTACCAATAAAAACTTAAACTTTGACTGCACGTCTGGCGTAGTGGTCTAAGCAGTCGCCTCGCCCGTTTAGAACTGCACTGAGTGTTGTGAGTTCGAAACGAGTGTAGAAAGAGTCAAGTCCTGGTGCAATTTGTGTCTTTTGTTTGAAGGTATGTTTATCCATTATCTAGTACCCATAGTACAAGCTCTGCTTAGTTTGAGACTAGATGGTGTTATGTGAATGTGGTAGAATATTATTATCACCTTCATTTATAAATTAAAATTACATTTTTAAATATATAATGCACACAAAAAAAACATTTAAAATATAAAATTAACCGTGGGGCAAGAGGCTCGCGTTGGTTCTAGGGCCTCATGCAGAAGGCAGTACTCCTGGACACGATACGTATACGTGTGCCCGATGCTGGTGGGGACCAGCATCGGGCACAGGGTCCAAGCTGCCGCTGGTTAGGGCTCCAGAGACAGGAACTTCCTCACAATACGTATCGTGTCCAGGAGTACTGCCTTCTGCATCAGGCCCTAGAACCAACGCGAGCCTCTTAAGGTGACGGTCGAGGCTCTTCGCCATTAGACCACTAACAGTCACGACTATCGGCACAATAATTGCTGATCACATCCTACATGTCGACAATCTCGTGAGCCAAGTCCAGATATTTAATCTGTTTTTCCTTTTCGGCTTTCACGAGATTCTCGTCATGAGGAATAGTGACATCAACAATTATTGCGAGGCGCTCTTATCGATCTATCAACACGATATCAGGCTTGTTGGCTACAACAGTCCTGTCCGTGATGATAGATCAATCTCAGTACAATGCGGCATGGCCATTTTCGAGAACTGGCTCTGCTACATACCTGTAGTACGGTACCTCGATGTCTACAAGTTTGTACTTCAAAGCAAGTTGCTGGTGAATAATTCTGGCTACTTGGTTATGTCTGTGCAAGTACTCGCCGTTAGCAAGACGTGAACAACCGGAAACAATATGCCTGAGAGATTCACCAGGTTGGTGACAGGCACGGCAAATATCGCTAGTGCCATCTCTAAGGATATATTTCCAGTAGTTATTCGTCTTGATAACTTCGTCAGCAATTGCACAAACAAACGCTTCGGTTTCCCCAAAGAGGTCACTGAAGCGTAGCCAGTTCACCGAAGCTAATAGGTCTACATCGGATCCATACAGGGCCCGATGGAACCTGCCATGAAGCTCCTTGCTCTGCCATACACGCTTGCGATTATCAGTACTAAGTACTACAGTCATGCGCCAGCTCTCCTTAGCCAACCTGAGCGGGGTGAGTCCATTGTCTACTGCGACAACATCTCGATGCATATCCACGTTCGCCTGGAGAAAATATTCTCTGAGATTGCACACCTCACGATTGTGTAGGGTCTTGACATTTAAGAAAGCCGCGACTCCCGCACTTTCGAGGGTTGTACAACCTCATCACGGATGAACGTGGATGATGCATACGATATGCTGTCAAAAATGTGCGAACTCTTCTGGCCAGGGCGTCCAATTCAGACTGAGTCCACTTGAGTATGCCAAAGGAGTATACAAGAAGTGGCATGACCCAACTATTTCAAGCACGAACCTTGTTGCCACCTAAAAAAGACTTTTCAGTACTTTATTCAGGCGGCCAAAGAAACGCTCTTGCAACGATTGCTTCATAGCGGGTTCATTGATACTTAAAGCCTGTGACATACCCAAGTACTTATAGGTATCAGTTATGAGAAGCGTTCTTAGGTTAATGGAATCTGAGAGTTGGATCCCCACAGATTCTACCATCCTTCCCTGCTTCACATGAACTTCAATGACATACTAAAGTTTCGGGTTACTTTTAGTAAATCTATCAATCGGGCATCAGAGTGGGTAAATAACTTCAGGTCATCCATGAACAACAGGTGAGATATGACCTGACCACTTCTCTGTAACCTGTAGCCTAACCTTGAACCCTCCAGTAAAGTACTGAGAGGGTTCATGGCTAAGCAAAACCAAAGGGGACTCAGACTGTCGCCCTGAAAAATCCCCCGCTCAATTTTAATACGTTCGTCATCCTCCTGGATCCTTTGGCATCCTGGATAGCAAAGAGTCGTATTCCATTGCCCCATACAGGACTTTAAGAAGGTGCGTATGTATTATTATTATAATGTTTGTAAAGTTTTTGGGAACACAGAATTTATTGCTAGTGAATATAAGTAAGAAATCTTAATATATAAAATCCTTGCGTTACTGACTGACTGACAGACACGCTACAGCCGAAACTATTGGGCGCAGAAAGCTGAAATTTGGCATGTATGTTCCTTGGGGACCGTAGGGGTGCACTAAGAAGGGATTTCCCGAAATTCCCACGGGATCGGCCAAAACGGGTAAATTAAAAAAAAATGCAGGCGTAGCTGCTGGCGGCCTCTAGTAATAAATAAAAGCCAAACAACTACAACAGTAACCTGCAAAGCGTAAAAATTACCTGTACATTTCGCTACCAACATAAGACAGCCTGTAAAACAGCACTACCGTCCGAGTGGCAGATTCAATCAAGGCAATAAAAAATAGTCAAAGCGACGCAGGCCTTTGAGACATATAATTCAATCTGAAACTAGGAGTTTCACGACTGTTATACTTGTGTCAATGGAGCTAGTACTTCGTATAGAATAGCGGAAAAGAGCGTTTATTGTGTCTGTGTAAATAGAAAGATAGAAAAGAATAATAACATTATAACATACCTACGTATTATTATGAGACAAGACAGTATACCAGAGACTTTAATTACAAGAGCAGCTAAACACTTTATAATCTTTGCCGATTTTTCTGTATTAAAACTCTACGATAATCTTAATATATAAAATACTTGCATTACATATTTACTGACTGACAGACACGCTTCAGCCGAAGCTATTGGGCGCAGGAGGCTGAAATTTGGCATGTACTCGTATGTTCCTTGGGGACCGTAGAGGTGCAATAAGAAGGGATTTCCCGAAATTCCCACGGGATCGGCCAAAACGGGTATAATTAAAAAAATTGCAGGCGTAGCTGCTGCCATCCTCTAGTAATTTATAAATTATTATTTAGGTGGGCTTTCTTTGTCTAAAAATCCTACAACATATTGAGAATAGCGATTAGTTAGGTTGATATAAGCATACAAAACAAAGGACCAATATAGCCGACTATAAACACGTTTCGTCTGTTTAAAAATAGGGGGCTAGTGTAGCTTTAGGTGGACACAATCTGTGGACACAATCATATACTCGCTGGTTTTGTCTGGCTAACTGGTAGACACTGAAATCGAAATAGACTATAGCCTAACCCTTCTCTGAGAAGAGGCATCTCACCAGCAATATTACAGGACATTTTTATCTGTTTTTCTTAAAAACGATTCTTCCATTAAAAATAAATCCTGTGTCGCGGGAAACTTAACAAACATACAACCAATAGACACAATGATCACCCAGACTCGAAACAACAATTTATGGATCAAACAAAGTATTGTATCGAGTTGGAATTGAACACACAACACTCGGCGCACTGTCAAGTGGCGAGGCGGCCGCTTAAACCAATACACCAACCGTGCAGTTAACTTAATACGTTAGTATATGAGAATTTTATTTCTTGCCGTTAATATTCATCAGCTGCGAACAATTTGTTGAACTAGGTTTTGCTGTAGAATTTCGGAGATTCAATTCCCTCAGCGACAGCATTAGCTGGTTTATTTAAACTGGTTGCGCGCCGAGTTCGGTAGTTATGAGTACTTAAATTGCAGCGTTAATGTTGCAGTATATTGCGACACTTATGTGTTTTAATATCAGATTCAACTGGTTACAACAATGTGAACACTAACATCCAAAAGTTTAAAATATTTATAATTTACTAAACCTTTATAATTTACACAAGATACGCAACTAAAGAAAAACTACTAGATAAAGATGTCAGGCGACTTCATCAGTTATTGTTTGAATCTTCGAGATTTGTGTGTCACATACAAGCTACGTTGCAAGACGATAGAGAGCGAATTATCCAATACAATTGTTGCGTTAAATGTCATCATAATCATCATCTAAGTCTAGAGACCTCCACTGCAGGACATAGGCATCCTCCAAGGTTCCTCATGCAGACCAATCTTTTTCATGCAAAATATAATTACAGTCGACCACATGGGTACGAGATAATGAACGAGAGCGGCAGCTATATGACTAGAGTCAATATATTGCATGTATCACCCACATGTATAATGTTTCTTCAATTATCTAAAATGCTAATCTTTTTGAGAAAGAACCGGATAACTCCGGTCATATATGTTGCAAGAAAGTCATCGTGAAAATTCTAAGGGTAAATGTTTACGTAATAGTAATGTTTGGTAAGTTGAACCTTATTATTTTAAATGTTTCATCATCATCAGCCTTCATCAGTCCACTGCTGGACTAGGCCTCTCCTTTGAAAGGAGGAATTGGCCTACTATACCACGCTGGCCAAACGGGTTGGCATAGGGTTTGTATCAAGTTTTCCTTCTCTTTTAGTGGTGTTCTCTGCATAATATGCTCCCTCTGTCGGCTCTTACGACACCCATGGGATGATATGGGGGGGTGACATCCCGTATTCTTAATCCGTCACCACACGGACAGTCAGACTCGTTTTAAATGTAAAGTTGATTGAAAATAAATCCATAGCTATTTTATAATTTCGTCTAGTCGACTGCTGAAAGCAGGCCTCCTAATTTGCGTCATATAGTGACGCATTAGGAGGATTTGGCCTCATATAATTATCACGGTGGCCAGGCGGGTTAGTGTAGAGTTTGATGTCAAGTTATCATCTCTCACGCAAGACAATTTTTGCTTCGTTTGTTTTGTTTTTCGTGTGAATGTGTGGCCAACCTTAGGTTTTGGAGTTTTCAGACCGCCTGAAGGCCTCTGACATGGCCCAACAATTCTTATACTGAGACAAGAACCGGGACCGACTGCTTTACGTGCTTCCGAAGTACGGTAGCGCTCAGATGTAAATGCCACACTTGGTCACCCATCCAAATGGCGACCTGTGCAATCGTTGCTTAACTTTGCCGATCTGTTACGAAAGGTTAGCCAAGTCTCGCTGTGAGTGCTTTTGCTTCGTGTATTTTCGTTAGTCGGTTCTTACGAATGTAATGTGGTAATTACACTTTTTATTCTTTATTCGTCAATACAAGGACACATTTTACTTAGATGAAATACAATATCGAAATACACTTTGTTAGTACCTACAACGCTCAAATTGATCTATAAAAGATGTCACCAATAGCTTCATCGTAAATTAATGCTACATTGGGCCATAAAACAGTCGTTTTATTAAAATAAAACGTTTGTGACAAGGGTTTTATGCGTTGTTTATTGATCTTCATTGACATTAAGGCTAAATGCTTCGAGCAATGGCTGGTAGTGGTCATAAGAATTTTTTGAAATTTGTGTTATGCATGCAAAATAATAATAATAATTAAGTACTTCTCCAAATGTACTTCTTAGTGCAAGTGGCGTTCCGTTGTCTCTGCCTACCCCGACGTGAGTGGAAGGGAAAGGCGTGAGTATATGTATGTATGTAGTTCTCAAAACATTAACCTTAAGTTTGAGGAATTGTTGTCATACTTATTTAAAATCACCAGCTTACCCCACACGTAGAAATGAAAGCAGTTCGAATAGTATAATAGTAACAAGTGATAAAAAATGGAACTGTTTTTCACTACCCCAAACATGGTGTCGTGTCATTGATTGCACTCTGGTTCCACTGTCGGGTGAGTAATATCCTAAAAGAAAACTGTCACCTGATCGAAGATCTTCACTATCGACTCCTCAGCACACTCTAATGGCACGCGTAGTGACGTGATATTATCCTGCCTCACAGTTCTAATGGCAATAACGGCGTATTTCATTAATTAAGTATTGCTAACAAAATATTTGAGGGATCAATGACATTTATTCCTCATGTAATCATTCATTGAACGTTCAGATCCTGCCTCGGTCAGTAGTTTGTTCTTGTTGTTATTTCTTACTCTGTACAGCCGATGGTTTTCAAGCTAGAACAAGAGGAATTAGAAACTCTTAATCGTGTACGGTACGAGTTTCAACTAACCCTGGACCTGTAAGAGTATAAACAACCTTGAGTCTGTATACACTACTGACTCTGCGGAATTTGTTCAACTACTTGGCAAGTAATTATTTCAACACCCGAGAAGTAGGACATAAAGCATTTGACGATTTGGTCTATTGCCATTATCTTGGTCAAGATTGTTAGTAAGTAGATACCTACTTACTAGTTATCTGAATACTTTGAAAATGTGTTTTCTATCAAGAGAGGGATCAAAGAATGACGAATGTCGTTTATGAATTTAAATCGTCATGTTTAATGAAGCAAACCGGTACAGTATAAATGATGCGATCTATATAAACGGAGGCTTGCCCTTAAGAGCTTAAGGCTTTATGAGCGGCCCCCGATGAATCCACTTAATGCCCACAATAAGCTAATACTAAGCGCTTGTAGTAATAGGATAGGGTTGTGTTGACAACAGGTAGCGAGTTTAAAATGTTTAAATTTTGATTACGAAGTACAAAATCATTATATAGTCCGAATAGTACAGTGGATGTCTCGCCACTGTTAGTGCCCGCGGACTGTGGGTTTGATTCTAAAACGGGATAACACTGTGTGATTCACAAATTTTCGTGGTAAATCTATGTATTTAATGAGTTCGTTGACAGAACATTGGTAAAATATCGCCGAAAAAGAACTGATTCTTCCGCGTTTGCTTGTGAGTTTGTCAAGCTATATTAGGCATTGTTGATTTGGGCTTTTTAATGGTAAGTAAGCCTATAATATGACATTGTCTGACATCAATACAATTTAAAGCGTTGTTTAATAGCACCAATATCAATAGTATTTAAACGACCGCTTAGTGGTATTTAAGCGGCGAGGAGACGGCGTTTCAGGCCCTTTCGCTTTGGAGAGTCTGTTCTTTTCCTACTAGTGTCCGAAACTCTGCTGAGTGCAGGTACTCCACTATCCTGTCCAACATAGTAGGAAGGTAGCTTCATCAAAGATGACAACTGCTTATCACCTCGTTTAATGCTGTGCAGCAAATGGCCTGATAGAACGTCGTTACATCTTTATAAACGAGTGTTACCGCCACTTCTGTGGTGTGCTCGATATTCACAAGCTGTGCTTGCTTAAATATCTGCTCATTTTCATTAGCATTCATTAGATCTGCGTTGTTTGTGATTAAATTACTGTGAGTAGATTATTTTAATAAATCTAATTCTTTTAGACCTAGATTTTTTCACCCAGCTCTGCCGAAATGGCTGTATCAATTTCTATGAAATTTGCGTGTATATTCCAATAGGTTCCTGGTTGGTTCCTAAATTCAATTGGGCACGTTCAGTGGGGCTGCAGCCGGTATTCATCAAATAACATTTGCAGGACAAGCAGTAATATATCTGCCCGGTCTGATAGTATTTTTATACTTTAACTAGAGGATGCCCGCGGTTACACCCGCAGTAGTCTTAAAGACTACTGCTCCGCTCCCGTCGCTCATACCGCAATGTTATATAAACTACAGCCTTTCTCGATAAATGAGCTATCTGACATTGAAATTTTTTTTCAAATCGGACCAGTAGTTCCTGATATTAGCGCGTTCAACCAAACTAACTCTTCAGCTTTATATATGAGTATGCCTATCAACCACTGAAAGAATTTTTCAAATCGGACCAGTACTTTCAGAGATTAGCGCGTTCAACCAAATAAACAAACAAACTCTTCAGCTTTATATATTAATATAAGATTTACGACTTTTAGTTAATCCGAGTCTACTTTAATCACTGAACTAAATAAACGACTAGCTCACTTTCACCTTTGTTTTCCCTAAAATTTCAAGAAGTTTACATTGGTCATGGATAACGGATAGACTGACGCATTCATAGCCTTGGACAAAAGCTAGTATATAAAATCTATTATTTTGAAAGTAGTATTTGAATAATAACCCATTAAACAGCTTCGTATTACAATTGGAAACTATAGATTTTACTGCAGTCTAAAGATTTTCACATCAGACGCTTTTCAACACCCGCTACCGCTCAGCGGACATAACCTCTTACGTTTTATTGCCTCACCGCGCGCCGTTTACAAAACGACGTCGCTTACGTTAAGCGAAATAAACAAAAAGTTCTCTCAAATAATACAAAACGACATTTCGCTTTAAATCGCCTTCTTTGTCAACGGATTAAATAGTACAGTCAAGTTTACGATCAGATTATAATTATCAAGTTAAATGTTTGTGTAAATTTAATAATTCGATTGGTGAGTGTTTGTTAGTTGGATTTTAGGGTTCGTTGAAACGATTCTAGTATTAAGTCGGTGACAAGAAGTTTTGGGTTTATATATAAGCTTTATCAAAGCATTTTTGTATTCAATTACTGTTGCTTGTCCTTACGGCTACATCTTAGATTTTTGTCTAGGATTCTTTTTTTAGTTTTAGCAGATTTGTCAGAATATTTAGCTTTTCGAAAGAGCGGTTGCCGTTTGAGCGCCACAGTCCAAAGATAAGCGATATTTAGTTTAGATAAGATGTCTGTACAGTCAAGGGTAACTAATACTGACTGAGTAATAACAGATTGTTGTGACAATATTACGTAATAATTCAGTATTAGGTCAATCTTAGAACATCAGCCTGTCATATATAATATCTAACTTTCGCGATTTGTATACATCTTATCTACAAGTTTTAATGGGTCCTAACCACATTATCTTAGATAATTGAGATTTAAATTTTAGTTTAGTCAGTGTTTAAATTTGCTCTTACACTTGTTTGTTTAATTAATAAATTTTTATTGAGAAAATTATCTGTATATATAAAATCCTTGCGTTACTAACTGAATGACAGAAAAGCTAAAGCCTAAACTATTAGACGCAGGAAGCTGAAATTTGACATGTATGTTCCTTGGGGACCAAAGGGGTGCACTAAGAAGGGATTTCCCGAAATTCCCACGGAATCGGGCAAAACGGGTAAAATAAAATAATATGCGGGCGTAGCTGCGCGCGTCCTCTAGTCATAGATAAAACGTTTAACAAAACCTAATTAACTAGATTTTATGTATTATCTTTACATTTACTGAATATAGTGGTGTAACGTAAGTATGATTTGGAAATGCTTATTATATTTCACAAACTATAGGTATTCAATGTGATAACAAAAATAATAGATAATCATTCTATACGATTAAGTAATATTATTTTTTATGAACCAAATGCCATTATCGCTTTGGCATAGATGACTAGAAATTATGAAATACTCTCCGTATACAATTTCACTTATTATTTTTATTTGGTGCAACATATACTGTTACCAATACAAATAATATTTTACTTTATTTTCAATTTACATATACTGCACCATCGAGCACAAACATCGAGTTACAATTTGAACATTAAGCTTGAAGTGTAAGGTTGAATATTGAATGCGTGCTTCTTATAAGTCTTCGCTTCTCAATTTCACTAGGTTTTCCACCAGCAAGTCCAAGACACTCATTATAACTTTGTGCTTCAGCGAGAAGGTCTAAATTTTATTTTGATTACTCTGCGAACTATTTTTGTGGGAAGTTTTATCGTATTACTACATTGTTGAGCCTGAGGGTGAGAAGTCTTCATATTCGATTGGACAAGTTGTTTTTCAGATTATTACTACACTGTTTTTGTTGAACGCCGTGGATTGAGTTGATGCGAGGTTATATTAGTACAGTCAACAAATAATTGAAATGTAACAAAATAACGCTTTATTAATCATACAAGTTCTTTTAAATAGTTTTGATCTCATTAAATTCCTCTTTATTTCCCTACGTCGGTCTTTTCAATTATATATCAGCTGTGGTCGCTGCTAATGAGGCAACTAACGTTCAATTCATCGTACAATTAAGCATAATATAAGTTGCGAATATTTTCTTAGTACTAGTAGTATAATCAATCAATGCTTCTTTACTATTTCCAAAATGTATTTCGATTCTTAAAAATGTATTAAAATGTGAAATTCTTATCTACCAGTATCTGACTTAACCTTACAATCAGAAGAGTTTTAAGACAAACCCTTGATAATTAAAATGATAAAATTTAGTACCTACATAAAACATTATTATAATAATATACTTACATTTTATTTTAATAATGTTATTTAGAAAATGATACTTGGACTCCAATGCAAAAGGATTGGATGCAACCAAGATAATGTTTGGACGATGGTGATTTTCATATTTTTCATGCAATGTTGGTCTTTTGGCCAGTTTCACTGTGCGATAAGATACTGTTAAATTAAATCCAAAGGCAATTTTGTTGTTGTAAAATAGTGCCACAAAAACTCATAACTTAAGTTATTCCACACAACGCTGTTACGCTTAGCGGGTTCAATATTGAAACTTATTACTTGTTATACAAAAGCCAACGCTTAGGATTTACAACCTCCGATTCTACAAAGCTTAAAATCAATAACCAATTATATTGGAGTTCTGGTTTGTGTTAAATAAAAGACGCCGGGATAAATACCTTAGGAGGTATTTTGTAGGAGGGTAAATTTACCGATACTTTATACTATCCTTTGCTATACACGTATATATTATGTTAAACATGGACCTATTTATTTATTTATTTAACACTTTATTGTACACAAAGTTGGACATTAAAAATGGATCATTTTACAAACATAGTACAATGGGCGGCCTTATCGCTAAAAGCGATTTCTACCAGGCAACCTTTGGATGGATATTATTGGTAGGAAAGAAATGGTATTTGTCAGTGTACCAGTAAATTATGATTATACTTTAAATATATACATATATAAAATAAATAGTACAATAATATACTTACTCATACATAAATAACTATACATATATATACACATACATAAATAATATTAAATACATACTTATTGTTACGGACGGGGTAACGGGATTGGAAGGAAACACCGAGTAGCACTGATGACACTTTATTCGACTTGACACACGACCCGCCGTTTAATTCCGACGCAGACAGCACCAACACTAACGTCTTTTGCACTACAATTTTCACTGCACTTTACTGCACTATACTTTCACTTCACTTTTTTACTACTTCTTCTTTCTTCCTTTACTTCTTCCTTTTCTTCTTCACTTTACCACTTTTCAACTTAAACTGGCGCTTAGCGCGTCTACACCGCCTTATATACCCCTAAGAATGTTCTAGATCTACTAATTTCGTTTGTCTTTTCGTTATTCAATTGTTTTCTCCATCTCCTGTCTCTTTTTAACCTTTCCATTCCTTCTTGAAGTTTCTAGAATTTTCTAATCTTTATTCGAAATATTTAAATTTGTGTTTTCATCTCCTGTCTCTTTTTAACCTTTCCATTCCTTCCTGAAGTTTCTAGAATTTTCTAATTTTTACTCGAAATATTTAAATAATCTTCTAAATATTTGCCAAATATTCATAAACATTTTCCAAATTTCATAAAAACCATAATCCACATAACAGTTATGACTGGGATTTGAACCCACGCCTTCAGAACGTGAACGGAATGTGTTATCCGCACGGCCATCGCCTTGTTGTCAATGGATGCTGAATTTGGCGAACACTTGACAAAATGTATACGTCATCGAATTAAAAACTCATTTCCAAATAATAAAATAGTCTTCAAACCTCTTTGCTAATTATTGTGTTTCGTGACGACGGTTTGACATGACATCGGCCGTCACATTATAATTTTATGTAAGGAATGTTATAATGATAGATAGTGATCGTTGACTAGAGATTTGAACCTTGTTACTGCCTTATGTGAAAGCCTGCCTTATGTGAAACGGTAATGCATTCCATAGCCGAACAGCAGTGACAGAAAAAGATTTATCATAAAAAGCTGTTGAATGTACTGGCATCTTCAGTTTAAAATTTTCTGATGACCTTAAATAACGGTTATGCGTATCATGAAGGAATTCGAATCGTCCTTTAAGATAGGAGGGAATTGAAGGGTTAAACAGTATATTGTACAGCAAAGAAAAATATGAGCATTCCGGCGATATCGTATCGGTAACCACTCGAGTTGTGTTCGAAATTGTGAGACATGATCGTATTTGCGTAATCCAAATATGAATCGTATACAGAGATTTTGAAGGCGCTCAAGTTTTTCAAGCTGGTTTTCGGCAAGATCTAGATAACTGACATCTGCGTAATCAATAATAGAAGAGAGTTTGCAAGTGCAATTTTGGTGGCAGTAGGAAGAAAATTCCTAAGTCTTCTTAGTGAACCTGCCGAAGCAAACACTTTACGACTCACTTCTTGGACCTGCGAGCGCCAGGAAAGGGTAGAATCCATTGTTAGGCCCAGATTACTTACTTTATTCTGTATGGGAATAACAGTGCCATTAAATATAATGTCAGGAAGTTGTGACCAGTCGATTTTCGCTATCATTCTCGAACTACTAACAACAATAACCTGGGTTTTCAAGGGATTCACTTTAAGTCCATAGGATTTACTCCAACTGCTAATCTGCGCAAGATCATTGTTGATGGTATCTATAGAATCTGATAACCGTGCGAATGGCGACTGCGTATAGATTTGGAGATCATCTGCATAAAGGTGATAGGAAGAGCGAAGATTGTTAGATATAGAATTTATAAAAATTGCGAAGAGTAAAGGAGATAACACGCCACCCTGGGGCACACCAACAGTAGTGTTACACCAAGACGAAAGTGAATTTTCAATGCGTAAACGTAGTCGGCAGCCACATAGGTAACTACGAAACCTATCAATCACCGTAGGAGATATGTTAAGAGAGCAAAGACAGCTAAGTAGCACGTCATGACCCACTGTATTGAAGGCGTTGCTAAAACTAGCAGAGCTAGGATTGTGAGCTGTCCGCCTTCCATACCAGCCCTTATGTCATCCGTAATATTGACAAGGGTTGTAGCGGTACTATGACCCGAACGGAAACCGGATTGGAATGGATTAAGGAGATTATTTTTAGATAGGAACGAGTTGATTTGACTGTGGAAGTTGATTTGACTGTGGACGAGACGTTCGAGGACTTTGGAGAGGTATGGTAAGATGGAGATAGGGCGATAGTCAGAAAAGGATGAAGGATGAGGAGTTTTTGGAATGGGAGTTAGGGCATCTTTCCACATTGATGGGAATTGACCACTGGATAGGGAGTAATTAAGGATGTGGGTAATAATGGGCAGGATTAAATCGAGGATTGGAAGGAGCATATTACGGCTGACACAGTCCCTACCAACTGCGTTGGAAGTGATTGACATTATGTTCTTCGTAACATCACTATCGGTGAAATGATTAAAGACAAATGATGAATAACTAGGGGTTGGCAAGGATAAAAGATAATTTATAGTGCTTTCTTTATTAGTCCTATCAATATTTCACAAGGCAGAGAAATGTTGATTAAGCATATCAAAATCGAAGTCATTAGGAATAGTGTGGTGACGTGGTTTGCCGACCCCCAGGGTTTTAAGAAATTTCCAGACCTTCGCTGGATCTCCGTTATTCACAGAATTATGGATATATTGGCGTCGTGCATCCCTACACACCCTTTTGCAGTGATTCCTGATCGCAACATATTTTTGAAGATTGTGATCATCAGGCCTAAAATTACGCTGCATTAGGACGTTACGCTTAATTTTAGGTGGATGGATTTTGTAAGATATATAGATCAAATCATGGTAAGAGAACATGTCTGCTGGATATTGCCCGTGCATGGTGACATGTTCCTCAGAGGAAACCATGACTATATTAAAGAGAGAAGGTATAGAGTTAGGAAAGTGATGAGTTGCGCTTAAGGGTAGTATAGACAAGTTACAGGTTATAGAAGTAGAAAGAAGGGAAGAAGAGCGAGAATTATTTTTTAGCAGACAAGTATTAAAATCACCCATTATAATAACATGACTGTAAGAAGGCACAATATTAACCAAAACGGTTTCAAAGGTCGAAAAATAATCAATACGTAGTGAAGGACAGTAGAAAACGCCGAGAAGGACTTTAGTGTGGTTTAGTGCAACTTCCAGAAATAAATGTTCGCCGGCATTTGGTGGCGGTGGTTGTGCAGACATACTTACAATTGTATATGGGATATGTGAGCGAAGATATATGGTAACACCCCCACCGCCCCCGACCGCCCGATCATTTCTGATAAGTTGAAAACCAGGCAGGGAGTATAATAAAGAAGGCAGACAGGGCTTAAGCCATGACTCAGAAACAAGGATAACATGAAGGTTCTTACAGTCTAGATTGGCCAGCATATCAGAGAAATGTGCCGGAATGCTTTGGGCATTGATGTGAACGGCATTGAAATTTTTAGGTACGTCAGAAAATTGTTAATGAAGACTGTCGGCAAGTGACGGACCTATGTATTATTGGTTTACTGTATCGACTTATTTTGTAAACAGGCACCTACCACGCATGAATATCGCTGGATAATTGTCATCATCATCAGCCTGCCGTAGATCCCTAGCTAGATATAGGCCTCTCCAGTGATTGTGGACAGCCGTTTGGCAGCCTTATTACTCCATCTAGCTGGGGGGGTCTAAGAGTATTTTAATTCTAAAACCACAACTCTTCTCTTTGAAAAGAGGGCAAAAAGACTTCGACCTGCAAAGCTTAGACACCGTTTTATCAAAGCTGGTTAGGCTAGTAGTTGGAAACCAGGCTCCAAATCAAAAGTCTTGGATGCGAACGAGTTAACGCTAAGACGATGAAGATGATGAGTCATGGTAAAGTGTACCAGGTACTCCCAGCCGATTTTGGCTATGGTGACTACAAGTGATTATTATTATTAGCAGAGGAGATATAGTTCTTGCAAGCGCCCTCTGGCGGTTACGGTATCCAATCTTCTGTGTAAACGTGCATCGCAATGAAGAAGATACATCATTGACTTAACTTGCCACCCAGAGAAACCGAGAGGAAACACACAATCCTTTGTTTAAAGTCAGCAGTTGGCCCAGATAATACAAGAAGGTACTACACCTTTTTATTCTAATATATTTTAAGTTGCCTGTCCTCGATAATTCATTGGAGGAGCGCCCCTTATTGCCAGTCGTGCGAAACGGATAAAATAGCTTTGTGCTTAAGCAAGCGCTGTACTGATATTGTAAGGCTTCCTTTTATTTTAACATCTTGGTATGTTTTGGTTTTAGCTGTTTTCTCTCTACCTTTACTGCAGCCATATTTTGGCTAGCTGGATGTAAAAATCAAGACTGGTTCTGAATAAAAAGATGCACTAATAGTAAAAAATGTATTTTACTTAAAGTAAGTTTGGAGTTTATTAGGAAAGTTTTATCGTTATAGGTCGTCCATTATTATTTAACTAGCAGGCAATAAACTTGTGGTAGTTTTTGTTTGTTTCTTAATTAGAATTAATAAATAATTAAATATATTTTTATACAAGGGATAAGTTTAATATTATGCAACACTAATTGATCTGAAACTAACCACTGTACAAATGATTAAATGAGGGAGGAAAAACTTCCTAGAATATAATCCAGAACCTATTTCAATTCACCTAGTTAGTATTAATTAAATAAGGTTAAATTTCCTGCTCGATACTATTAAAAAAATAGAGTATATTTATAGAAATAAAAAATCTTTTTGAATCAAAGCTAATAAGAAACAGCTAGTTTTTCTTTTGAATACACAATACAAAGGAAGTGCGGTCTATTGTATCTAGGGGTGAAAATTGTTTTCGTGATATTTTTCTGAATTAAAATTTAAACATTTTTTATTACAAATTGGAAAAGAACTCAAACTTATTCTTTTACAAATAGAACTCTATGTCGTCAATACTATTAAGGCAGCGAAAACTGAGTGTAGATACAAACAGACTGCCATGCAGAGGGTATCGGGTTCGTATCCACAGCGCGCACCAATGACTTTTCGGAGTTTTGTGCGTATTGAATTGTTAATTATCGCTTGTTCCGTGCCTCGAAGAGCACGTTAAGCCGTCGGTCCCGGTTGTCATGAAGATCAGTCGTTACAGGGTGTCAGTACCTTCTAAATAAACTGTATTTTTTTTATTTTTATATAGACTCATGCCTGTATCCCCGAAGGGGTAGGCAGAGGTGTAATATTATACCCACATTTCGCCATGAATTTTATAGGTCCCACTTTAATCAGGTCACACGTCTTACACTGTTAATAGAGGCCGAGCCTATTGCCGATACCGGCCACATCATCAGACTCCGTGCCGCTACTGAAAATTCGGAAAATCCCAATAACACTTTTGTCCGACCCGGGAATCGAACCCGGGATTTCCGATCGGCAGTCGCAGTGTTTCCCAAATATTGTTCTGCCATGTCCCGGTAATTTTCACATTGCCCCTTCGTGAACCATTGAATACTTTTAAACCCAAGCTGGTTCCATTAAGGTTCAATAATTCACATTAATTATTAATAGTAGATAAGTTTTTTATTAATACAAGGTACTTAATTATAATATTTTGGTATCGCCTATTTAGTCACAAAACTATACGTCGATCGATAGTTGGTATTATTTTAAAACAAGGCAGGCATGTTGCGACCCGGTATATTATTTTGACGGCCTGGTACCGGGTCGCGACCCGGCAAATGGGAAACGCTGCACTAGACCACGGAGGCAGTCAATTTGTAGACATTGTATAATTGGTTGAGTGGTTGTGTATGCAATAGCGAGTAGAATAGATTCAATCTTTGGATACGACAAGACTTTGTATCGTTTCGGTCAGGGTCTGGTTTAAGAAAGATATAGGTATAAATGCTCTTGAACAAAAAGTATCGCAGCTAAATTCATCGCAATTACACAATAATTACTAATAAACAAGCGAAAACCAATAATGTATCTCTACAGACTCATCACTGCTAAAACCATGCTAATGATTAGGTATTTAGAAGAGACACTTCAAATGATCGTTTTAAGTGAAATGCTATTAGATACCCTAATAGCATTTCACTATTAATATATTTCAATAGTAATCAATAATGCATATATTCGGATGGAAAATTTATAACATAAATATGCACATGCATCATACATGATAATAATATCAGTTCAGTTCATAAACTGTCCCACTATTAGACAAGGGATTTTCACTTTGAGAAGGGCAGAAGTCCTCCACACTGGCCAAGTCCAGATTGGTAGATTTCACGTGTCTTTCGAAAACACTATGGAGAATTAATATACATATAGTTCTCTCATGATTATTATCCTACTTGTTTTAGAAAGCGATAATTACCCATTTCATTCGCATATAATTTCAATATGTCAGAGGTGCGCGCCATGGATTCGATCTCTGCGTAGCAGTCTTATTTCTCCACTAGGCTGCCGCTGTTCTTTATGTAACAGGTACCAATAACATATGAAACTTATTTGAAAAGAAAGGTGAAGCACCCGACAATTCATCGTGAGTTTCTCTACTTAGATCACCTTATTATTTTTTAAAGAATCATGCTCAATTTAACGCAAATTCAAAAGAAACTGATATTCAAATAATGAAACGCAGTTGGATGCACTTTTTAAAAAAAGGGACTCAGCTGTTCTTATCCCATAGTACTCAATATAAAACAAAAGAACGTGTCAGATACACTGCAATCATACTCCGACACGTAACGTGATCTTTTCGGTTTGCGCTGCAGTTCTTTTTGTAAAACGACTACCATGTCAAATAAAAGTATTGCACTGTCCGTGGTTCTGGATTCCTCTGACAGATTTTTCACTAGGCTTCACACATTTTATTCGTAGTGTTGTATTTCCAGCGGTTAGTAAGTAAAAAGGTAGGTACTGTGGTTGTTCTTGCAACCAAATTATGGACCAAAGTAAAATGTGAGATCTTGAGATGAAGTCGTGTACTCCGCTTTTTTGATTGAGAATCTGTTATTTGCCACTCATACGCCATATTAGGCATTAGTCTAAACTTGTATTACCTTGACAGCTTAGGTATTAACCTAAGCTGTCAAGGTAATACAAATTTATATTTTTACAATATCATTCTACCCTTGTCTTAGTACAGTAAGTAAAGGTTCGCGTCTTGTATTGCTCACTTGCACTTCTTGGTTTGAATAATATCTAGGAATAACAGTCAGATACTAAAACGTGCTTGAAAATAATAAAAAACCCCCTACTTCTGTTTTTTTCATCATATTTACCCACAATCCATGTAATTCTATGTATCGAAATACATTACTTTATTTTTACATGAATCGGTCGAACTCGGTCATCAAAATGAGCCTTCTTTTTCTTTGAGATATTTAAGTTTTGATCTAATGGAATTACTTTTTAGACAAATCAGAAGTTGTATTAAGACTGAAAAATCTAAAATATATCATCTATTGTAAATATTATCGTTAATATATTATATTTTTATTTGCTATTTCATAGATGTACTTAACTTTATCTATCAGAAAATATATTTGGATAGTAAGTCCTTATTATACCTATTGTTATCAGAAACACACCTTAGGGAAACGGGCCTACTTTTCGTTATAAAACTAATTCAACAAATAACAAGGAAGCTATCTAGCTGTATGTCCTAAAGGATCGATGAATGGTGCCTTTAACTATTACAATCAACGTTATATCTAAAGGGCACAGCAATAAAATGCCCAATTGTCTCGGATTGCAGAAATAAATATTTGTGCCGAATCTCGAAGGCCATCTCGAAGGCTATATAGGTTAAGAGCGAATAAAAAGGGATTTAAATTGAGTATTTTTTTATAATGGTGGTGAGAGTTATGTCCTCAGTAAAATCTCCATATTAATAGTAGTTTGGACGTTAAACAGCACAATAATTAAAGAGAGAACAAACATTAATATATATATATATATATATATACAACCTAAAATCTAGAGCTAGCGCTAAATTTGGCTTATAAAAACACCTAACCTAAATTCATCTAGCTATTCCGTTATTCAATTCCCATCGCCAATCTGCCAGACAAAATTGCTGAGCAAAAACTTCGTACAAAACGCAGCTGCGCACTTCCTCGGGCGTGCTAAAGGTCTGATAAAGATAATTATCACGTCAGCTCCGGCGCCGGTGAAAGCTGTTTAAAAACTTCACGTACAACTAACCACATGAGGATGTGTGCGTGTCTTGTAAGACAAGCTCTAATAATATTGCACCGTATACATTATGGTTACGGAAGGAACGGGTTTTTAGTAGGAGTAAAAATTTTTGGGTTGAAACTCATAATGAAATACCTTTGTGTGATTTAATAAACATACAATTTTATATCTGTTGTTTTATAATTGACAATAGCTTTAAGTTATACATTGCCACATTTTGTATTTTATTTTATTTGATAGTAGGAAAATCCTTAAGTTTGTTATTCCGCCATCAAGGAACCAAAGATATATATAATATTTGCTATCTTTGTGTTCTGTGATTTTCTACTTATTTTTACTCAAGTTACGAAAAAAGTAGAATTTTTAATTATCGCTTGCCTCATGCCTCGGAGAGCACGTTAAACCGTCGGTCCCGGCTGTCATGAAGATCTTTGACAGTCGTTACGGTTGCAGTACCCTCAAATAAACTGATACTGGTCTAATCCATGGAATATCGCTATCCCTTTGGGTTGCGGAGGTCAGACGGCAGTCGCTCTGTGGAAAAGTTGATATTCTGACATATCTGGTTCGATATTCTGTCAGTCTTGGATGCAACCGGGATAACGCTAGGGCGATGATGATGACGAAAAAAGGTGAAATGTTTTTGCGATTATATAAAATAATTATCTTAGTTTTGTATAAATATATATAATCTGTCTAAATCCTAATATAATAATTATCTTATTTTACCTGACTGCCTCAGTGGTCCAGTGGTTGGCGTATGCGACAGCTAATCGGAGGTCCCTGGTTCGATTCCCGTATCGGGCAAAAGTGTTACTGAGTTTTTCCGAATTTTTAGTAGCAGCACGGAGTCTGGTGATGTGCCCGGTAACGGCAATAGGCTCGCCCCCTATTATGTGGGTCCTAAAAATTCATGGCGAAATGTGGGTGTAATATTACACCTCTGCCTACCCCTTCTGGGACACAGACGAGAGTATACAAAAAATAAATTACCATTACTTTCAAAACCCTTACTCAATGAGCTTTCGTTGGACCATAATTGCTATTTTAATCTGGCCCGATATATTATGTTTTTAGCTTTTTAATTATTTGTGCCAAATGGATATCAAACAAAAACTACTCAAAGGACTGTAAAATAGCTGCTACTTAGCGCATGGCGCTTTCAGTAGGTTAAAAAAATATCATCTGTTGAAAAACGTATGCAAATTAAAATTGTTCAACGTTTCATTTTGCTAGTCATTATTCATAGACGAAATTCACCCAATTCATTATGTTAATTTCTTTACTTTTATCACTCCGCGTTTTCCATTTGTTCAACCAAGGCTGGCAAGTTTATGATGCTGTTTCACTGTGGTTATTTAGATTAGTAAGATTTTCTTTACTACCATCAACGTTACGTTACGTTAGAGAATGTATACTTTTCCAAAAGGTTTAGCTCCCTTTGAGAAAATGCTTAGCTTTCTTGCGAGTACTATAGCTAAGTAACAGGATGCAAATAAAAAAATGCCATTTATGTTATTATTGCCATGTAAGTTTTTAAATCTACATAATATATATAATTAATCCGTATATATAAAATTGTTGCATTACCAACTGACCGACTGGCAACGCACAGCCAAAACCAATGGGCGCAACAACCTGAAATGATCATGGGCATTTTTGTATGAGAGCTGGGCGTAAAACCAACAGAAATAAAATGTGTTGTAATTTACTTTATTGTTCTTCTAAATACCCCCTATCACAGATGTGAGAAGTATCAGATGTAGCGCATTCGTCCAACTAAGTGTGGCACGTTGACAGCTATGTGTGCGTGACCTTTGGTGACTGGCACTGTACGGACACGCGCGTCTATGTGTGTGTAAAGTTGCCAGATTATGAATAATCTCCCAGTATTTTGCATATAGTTATGTAATATTCTTATATTCATTTGCGGTTTTGAAGAATTTACCATGGATTTAATTAATGCTTTTATAAATACATTTCTTAAATGTAGGTACCGAGTTAAGTTTTAACTATTTCGTAAATCTGTATATATAAAATCCTTGCGTTACTGACTGACTGACAGACAAGCTACAGCCGAAACTGCTCGGCGCATAAGCTGAAATTTAGCATGTATGTTTCTTGGGAACCGTAGGAGTGCACTAAGACGGGATTTCTCGAAATTCCCAAGGGATCAGGCAAAACGAGAAATACGAAAATATGTGCGTGCGAAGCCGCTGTCGTCGATTAGTTGAGAAATAAATAGTATGTATGTACACACGGCACCAAGTCAAGCTAAACAGTTGCTGTACGATTTTGATACTTATTCCCTACGCCATAAGTATGTATGTACACACGGCGTCAAGTCAAGCTAAACAGTTGCTGTACGATTTTGATACTTATTCCCTACGCCATAAGTATGTATGTACACACGGCGCCAAGTCAAGCTAAACAGTTGCTGTACGATTTTGATACTTATTCCCTACGCCATATGTATATATGTACACACGGCGCCAAGTCAAGCTAAACAGTTGCTGTACGATTTTGATACTTATTCCCTACGCCATAAGTATGTATGTACACATGGCACCAAGTCAAGCTAAACAGTTGCTGACTGCTGTACGATTTTGATACTTATTCCCTACGCCATTAGTATGTATGTACACAGGGCGCCAAGTCAAGCTAAACAGTTGCTGTACGATTTTGATACTTATTCCCTACGCCATAAGTATGTATGTACACACGGCGCCAAGTCAAGCTAAACATTTGCTGTACGATTTTGATACTTATTCTTTACGCCATAAGAACGGTGCAAAGGTCAAAGTTTATAAGCTTGACGAGTAGCAGGGTGTACACGAATATTTGGATCGTTTGGGGATCGAACTCAAAACAATATTATGTAAGGTATATACTAATGGAAATTGAAATTCTATTACTATATTTATGAGAAAGAAGATATATCTACAGTATACTTTTATAATACGGTAATGTATTTTTAATTAACATGACAATCATTATCACATAATCAATTGACAAGTGCATTTTCCCTAATTCAGGCAGAACGGCGTCGACAAAAACTGGCAACACTTACATATTTCTTGCACAAATACGAATTTTATCGAAATTAAATTAGGGAACAGTCAAATTATCAATAGTTACCTGTGAAAAGATATTCCATTTTCGTTTTTGTTTTAAGGAACAACTTTTACAGTGTTTAAAGAACACAAGACGGCATTTTGAGAATTTAAAAGTTGACGTGATCGTGACGCGTGAACTGTACGATGCTTCGTAGCGCACTGAGACGAGTTTGTATTCGCTTTTCAGTTTTGTATTTGCTTTAGTGGCCGCACGCAACTGTGCCGTGCGTTACATCTGATACTTCTCACATCTGTGCCCCCTATATACTTGTTAACCCCAATATCGACTGGGTATCACTGCAAAAAAATCCCAAAGATTGGTTAAATAAAACACACATATTTGTTAAATACTACTATATATTGATACCTTTTATTTAAATATCAAAGTTTATCATAAACTATAACACCTAATAAATGATCTGCGGTTGCAATGAAAGGCTCGTACCATCCTAACCCTAAAAACCACAAAACTGAAACTATGTGGGCACAACTTCCTACTGTTCTTCTGCCTATTAAGCAAGTACAGTAATGCTCAACTATCGCATTTCTACCGATTTGGTCCCTATCGATCAAAATGTAAGTATTATACCTATGTGCGCGATCTGACATGCCGCGACTGTTGACTTTTAATTCGAAGAAACCACACATTAGTTGGCAGAATATTACATCTGTTTAAGAGGTGGATATACGCCGTTGACCTTGTTCGTACTACTGGTTAGTTGTCCACGCGCGAATATCGGTGACGTAAAAAATCCTTAGAAAATAATAAGTAAAGTTATTTGCAAAAATAAGCTGAATGTCCCCTTGGTGTTCTAATATAAGAGGCTGATTCAATTTAAACAATCTTATGATTGATAGATTAGGAGGAAAAGGTAATAACTACAAAAATAGAGGTTACTTTGCATATTTTATTCAGATATTTAAAATACTTTTTTTAGGATTTGATACCGAAGAGAAAATGGTTTATATGATGTAGATTAAGACATCTTTTTTTGGATTTTTTTCTATAACAATTACGGAGAAAAACGGTTTTAATTTACCCCTAATGACGCCCAAATCACATATCTCCTCGCCTTAAATCATCTAATGACTCCTCTCTATATAATTCAATTAAATATGAATAACGACTGACGCGCATTGCCCGGCCTGTCCGCACGCTTGTTTTTTGGTCGGCGCCTGAGTAAGAGAGAAGTTAGAAAGGGATGGAATGTAGTAATTCCGTGAGTTACCAACCAATAGATTGGTTTCATTGGCCTAGCTCTGCACAACATCGTGTCGTGTTATCTCCGTTGTATTAGCGATTGTTTTGGATTCTATAAAAATACGTTTGAACATCACTGAATATCTCTGCTCACCGGTTGTTTGGGTGATTGCCGTCATAGTATAAAATTAAGTAATGGTCATTAGCTCTCACATAAAATATATTTTAAATCTGTTGGTTTTACGCCCATTTTGACCGTGACCCTTTGGCATATATTTTCCTTGGGACCGCAGGGATAATAATAATAATAATAAAACCCCTCTGGGGCAGCCGTTATCTCATCATGAGACTAACGCAATCTCAGAGGGCAGAGTAACAGCTTTCAAACATCACCTTCATCGTGTAATATAAACAAAAAAATTATTACAAGATGAAAAGAAAGCTTACAACCGCAGGGCAGCTTTGTGGCGAGCTGAATGTGTGTGGCGACACTGCGGTCCCGAATGCTTCAGAGAGTCGGTCAGGGCTTCGTCTCCGGCTTGCCGTTGTTGGCTGGCCGGAGTAGATTTGCAAGAGTGCCCGCAGGACTCTCAACTCTGGCTTGCCTTGGTCGGCCGGCCAGAGGGAAGCCGCAAGAGCTATTAGCTTGGGGGTGAAAGTGTCATTCTCAAGGGCGTAACTACGGGGAAACCCACTCCGGGCCTCCGTTGTCACGAGGCCCGCGATGGCGAAACCGGTGCCGCACCGCTCGACACCCCTAGCCACTCGCACCGGTGTTCCCCTCTGGCTGCCTTTATGGCAGAGTTTGTTTGCTTTGGGCGGCTGTTTAGAGAGGGACCATCTAGTGAGTTGGCGAGTTACGCGGACGGATGCTATAGGAGTATCACTGGCAGGTGCCGTTTTTCATCCATAGCATTAATTACCAGTTCACTAAACACTCATCCCCATAACCCGTATTCATTAGATCCACTAAAAACAATAGCCCTACACGTGATGCGGCTAGTCCATAGCTGTACTCAGTAGTGCAGTTGTGGAGGCTCCGCGGCATGTGTCCCATCCCATTTTAGATTAAAACTCTCTACGGGCCTCTGCACGTTGGATCCATATCCCCGTGTAGGCCTCCCAAAGGACCGGTTATTCTTCTAACACCAAATTAGACCAGGGTAGAAGCCTTGAAAAATAATAAAAAGTGAAAAAAAATAATAGTAGGATGAAACCCATTAGAAAAGGAGGGGAATATGATAAAAATGAAAGGAAAAATAAATTACGGGGGGGGGGGAGGTTTTAAGGGTAAAAAGTGGTTTATCTTGATTTCCGGCAAAACTACAGGTCCTATGGAAAAAAGTTAAATGGCAAAGTTGTAGGTAATAAAAAGATCTAAAACTTTTGTATTTACACTTTTTACACATAACCTCAAAATTTATGTGAAAAATCCAAAAAACCAAGTTTTTGGTTTTTTATTTTTATCTTTTACAATTTTTTTTTTTTAACGAAATTTGGTGAAAACTTACCTTTTTATGTCCCTAATACGCTGTAATTTATTTGATTATAAATATTAATTTTTTTCACCTTTTTTTGAATTAATATCAAAAAAACACCCTAATTTTCAATCGAAAATTCACCCGTCAAAATATCAGCTTTTGTCAAAAAGTTGGTATGGTTTCTATTCGTTGAAATCTCTACTTTCCGATGGTGAAAAAAAAAATATATGTTACTACAGTAAATCTTCTCAGAAAATGCAAAAAATAAAAAAAAACTTAAATTCGAAAATTTTTTTTTAATTATTATAAATAATTTTGAGCTATTTATTAAAATTTACACTTGAATTACTCGAAAAACGTTAGATTACATGTGACATTGATAACAAAAAAATTGCAAATAAAAATATACTACTATAATTAACAAACAAATAAGTTAATAAAATTAATATTTAATAAGACATCTACAATATTTGGAGAAAGTTGTCGAATCTTCTTTAAATTATATGCGTAGATGCCTATTTATAACTATTTAAAGATAAATCATATATACCTGAGTAGATATACCTGAGTGACCTACGAAAAATTGTAGCCCATCAAAAGGTATTTCGTGGAGAAGTGGGGAAGGGGCTAGGCGGGTCTGGGTCTTACTACATACATACCTACTATTATATACTATATATTTCGTAGCAGCTGTTACAACCGTTAGCCTAACCAGTATTCGAAATACAGTACAGTATACAACATCGTTTATAAAAATACACGTGCACGCTGAGTTTCTTGAAGATAATTGTGACAAGTTTACTTAAAAAAACAAAAAAAACTTTTCGAATTTGCATAGGAAGGTAAATACTATCTCTATTTTAATCTGTATCAATCAACTCAAACATAAAAATCGTAATATTTTCTTTAAAAAATAGTATGCTTAACGTAACATAACCTAAAGATTGAAATTAAATGATATTTTAGTACAAGATAAAAAAATAATAATCTCCTTAATTTTGCACAAACAAATTTAGTTAATCCCATGAAAAAAAAATATATTTCAAAGTACATAAAAAATATATTAAAAATCTATAAAATATATATCGTAAATGTATTTTTAATAACAAACTTTTGGCCGATTTCCATATATATTTAATACATTTATAATATATTTTTTATACATTTTGACATATATTTCTTCAATTTTTTTTTTTCATGGAAGTTTATTCACGATAAAATAGTGAAGGCATTATTAATTCGATTTTGTCTTTTCAGATTATCAGTATGGATGAATCTGGTTGTATCATCTGCAATAAGGCAGATGATAAGCAAGTGTATGCAATTAAAAAAGCAGCTTTGAATCGTTTAGTGGTATCCAGCAAGAAAAGAATCGACAATAAATACAAAAAATTTGAGACTTTGATATCAGCTTTTATTCATCGAAGTTGTCAAAGTCAATATAATGATGAGACCGCAATAGCTACATTTTGTAGTTCAAGACAAAAAAAAGCAAAGGAAGAACCCGCCTAGCCCCTTCCCCACTTCTCCACGAAATACCTTTTGATGGGCTACAATTTTTCGTAGGTCACTCAGGTATATCTACTCAGGTATATATGATTTATCTTTAAATAGTTATAAATAGGCATCTACGCATATAATTTAAAGAAGATTCGACAACTTTCTCCAAATATTGTAGATGTCTTATTAAATATTAAATTTATTAACTTATTTGTTTGTTAATTATAGTAGTATATTTTTATTTGCAATTTTTTTGTTATCAATGTTACATGTAATCTAACGTTTTTCGAGTAATTCAAGTGTAAATTTTAATAAATAGCTCAAAATTATTTATAATAATTAAAAAAAAAAATTCGAATTTGTTTTTTTTTATTTTTTGCATTTTCTGAGAAGATTTACTGTAGTAACATATTTTTTTTCACCATCGGAAAGTAGAGATTTCAACGAATAGAAACCATACCAACTTTTTGAAAAAGCTGATATTTTGACGGGTGAATTTTCGATTGAAAATTAGGGTGTTTTTTTGATATTAATTCAAAAAAAGGTGAAAAAATAAATATTTTTAATCAAATAAATTACAGCGTATTTGGGACATAAAAAGGTAAGTTTTCACCAAATTTCGTTAAAAAAAAAATTGTAAAAGATAAAAATAAAAAACCAAAAACTTGGTTTTTTGGATTTTTCACATAAATTTTGAGGTTATGTGAAAAAAGTGTAAATACAAAAGTTTTAGATCTTTTTATTACCTACAACTTTGCCATTTAACTTTTTTCAATAGGACCTGTAGTTTTGCCGGAAATCAAGATAAACCACTTTTTACCCTTAAAACCTCCCCCCCCCCACTTCCCGAACTCGGATCGACCGTAATTTATTTTTACTTTCATTTTTATCATATTCCCCTCCTTTTCTAATGGGTTTCATCCTACTGTAATTTTATTTGTTTTCAAAAATTATCGACCCTGGTCTAAATGTTAGAAGAATAGCCGTGAAAAAGAGAAACATAATAATAATAATAATATTCTACCACATACACACATCACCATCTAGTCCCAAGCTAAGCAGAGCTTGTGTTATGGGTACTAGATAATGCATAAACATACTTATATACTTTTTTTTTTGTAACTACATACATATTATACATAGAAACACCCAGACCAAGACAAACATCCATGTTCATGCACACAAATGTTTGACTTGAGCGGGAATCGAACCCGCGACCTTCGGCGTAGCAGTCGCTTACACTCCCGCTGCGCCAACCGGTCGTCAAATGCGCTCCCACTCCTACGATCCCAAAGAACATAAGAAGGTATTTCCCGATTTGCCCTCAGAATTTGTTAAAACGGTTAAATAAAATATTTTAGACTAGTAAGCGGACCCCAGGTTTAAACTGGGATAACGCTAGGAGGATGAAAATGTTTTTACGGGCGAAGTTGAGGGCATCCTTTAGTTAAGGATAAAATTTTCTTTCTTCATATATGTACTACGAATGTTATATTTATAGTTATCACACAGACCCGATACCAGAAGGCAAAAAACTACCTCTACAACTTCATAATTTACTCCAAAATTTTTTTACATGTAAAAATGGTAATTACTACCATCCTTTGATACCATATCAAAGTTTTTAAACGACCATCTCTACTTAGTCGTACTAACGTTAAAGTTTTACTAAGCGGGCAGCGTATCCAGAACGTGTTTACACACACTAACTTGGTTCAAAGTAAGCTTTGTGCTGGCTGCAACTAAATCACTTAATCTTATAAAACGATGGACTTAGACTAGATGCAGTGTACACACAGGCAAACACACTCATGACTATGTACATAGACAGTTGCCTGACAAGTAATCTAATGTGATTTTACTTGGGACTTATATTATTCACTCTTACAAGCAAATGCAAAGTGGTTTTGTAAACCATACTTCAGGCTTTTTTACTTCTTTTTTGTTGAACATATTAAATTATTATTTATCGCTTAGTAATATTTATTTAATGGGTCTATATCGCGTAACTACCCAGTCAACTTGTGACCACAGTGGTTGTAAACCATGCAGAAGCGTCTATAGAATATAAGGTACTTTACTAATATTAACTCTTTTAATAAATATTCCAATGTGTACAAGTATGTCTGAAGCACTCGTTAAACCATCTACACGCTACCGGTTTGAAGAGCTAGCTATCTACTGAATCTATTATATGATATATCAATTATAGGCTCTGACACTTGTATACTTTGCTATTGCGTAAAATAGGCCTTTATAATACCTACAATACAGTGTAACTCTCACCACCATTATCAAAAAATACTCAATTTAAATCCCTTTTTATTCGCTCTTAACCTTTATCTCGCCCTCATGGCCTTCGAGATTCGGTACAAATATTTATTTCTGCAATCCGAGACGATTGGGCATTTTATTGCTGTGCCCTTTAGTTATAACGTTGATTTTAATAGTTAAAGGCACCATTTATCGATCCCTTAGGACATACAGCTAGATAGCTTCCTTGTTATTTGTTGAATTAGTTTTATAACGAAATGTAGGCCCGTTTCCCTCAGGTGTATTTCTGATGACAATAGGTATAATAGGGACTTACTATCCAAATATATTTTCTGATAGATAAAGTTAAGTACATCTATGAAATAGCAAATAAAAATATCTTAATATATAAAATCCTTGCGTTACTGACTGACTGACAGACACGCTACAGCCGAAACTATTGGGCGCAGGAAGCTGAAATTTGGCATGTATGTTCCTTGGGGACCGTAGGGGTGCACTAAGAAGGGATTTCCCGAAATTCCCACGGGATCGGCCAAAACGGGTAAATTTAAAAAAATGCAGGCGTAGCTGCTGGCGTCCTCTAGTAATATATACAATGGATGATATATTTTAGATTTTTCAGTCTTAATACAACTTCTGATTTGTCTAAAAAGTAATTCCATTAGATCAAAACTTAAATATCTCAAAGAAAAAGAAGGCTCATTTTGATGACCGAGTTCAACCGATTCATGTAAAAATAAAGTAATGTATTTCGATACATAGAATTACATGGATTGTGGGTAAATATGATGAAAAAAACAGAAGTAGGGGATTTTTTATTATTTTCAGAACGTTTTAGTATCTGACTGTTATTCCTAGATATTATTCAAACCAAGAAGTGCAAGTGAGCAATACAAGACGCGAACCTTTACTTACTGTACTAAGACAAGGGTAGAATGATATTGTTAAAATATAGATTTGTATTACCTTGACAGCTTAGGTATTAGCCTAATGTGGCGTATAAGTGGCAAATAACAGATTCTCACCACCCCCTATTTTCCCGTGGGTGTCGTAAGAGGCGACTAAGGGATAACACGATGCAAATACTATCTTTGCGTAGAGACGGAAAACTCGACATCAAACCCTATACGACTGCCTCGTTGGTCTCGCGGCATAAATGTGCGCGTGGGATCGGGAGGTCCCGGGTTCGATTCCTGGGTCGGGCAGTGTTATTGGGTTTTTCTGTCACGAAATTTTCATTAGCAGCACGGAGTCTGGAAATGTGCCCGGTACGGCAATAGGCTCGCCCCTTATTACGTGGGACTAAAGTATATCTGGCGAAAAGTGGGTGTAGAAATACACCTCTGCATACCCCTTCGGGGATAAAAGGCGTGACGATATGTGTGTATGTAACAGATTCTCAATCAAAAAGCGGAGTACACGACTTCATCCTCAAGATCTCACATTTTACTTTGGTCCATAATTTGGTTGCAAGAACAACCACAGTACCTACCTTTTTACTTACTAACCGCTGGAAATACAACACTACGAATAAAATGTGTGAAGCCTAGTGAAAAATCTGTCAGAGGAATCCAGAACCACGGACAGTGCAATACTTTTATTTGACATGGTAGTCGTTTTACAAAAAGAACTGCAGCGCAAACCGAAAAGATCACGTTACGTGTCGGAGTATGATTGCAGTGTATCTGACACGTTCTTTTGTTTTATATTGAGTACTATGGGATAAAAACAGCTGAGTCCCTTTTTTTAAAAAGTGCATCCAACTGCGTTTCATTATTTGAATATCAGTTTCTTTTGAATTTGCGTTAAATTGAGCATGATTCTTTGAAAAATAATAAGGTGATCTAAGTAGAGAAACTCACGATGAAATGTCGGGTGCTTCACCTTTCTATTCAAATAAGTTATTATGTTATTGATACCTGTTACATAAAGAACAGCGGCAGCCTAGTGGACAAATCAACAGACTGCTACGCAGAGATCGGAATCATGGCGCGCACCTCTGACATTATAGAATTATATGCGAATGAAATTGGTAATTATCGTTTTCTAAAACAAGTAGTATAATTATCATGAAAGAACTGTATGTCTAATAATTCTATATAGTGTTCTCGAAAGACACGTGAAATCTGCCAATCCGGAATTGGCCTGTGTGGAGGGCTCCTACCCTTCTCAAAGTGAAAATCCCGTGTCTAATAGTGGGACAGTTTATGAACTGAACTGATATTGTTATCATGTATGTACGATGCATGTGCATAAATCATCAAGGTTATAAATTAGAAAAAAAGATCAAAAGATAATTGATAAATCAGCCGATTTTCCATCCGAATATATGCATTATTCATTATTATTGAAATGCCCTAATAGCATTTCAATTCAAACGATCATTTGTACTGTCACTTCTAAATACCTACTCATTAGCATGGTTTTGGTTGTGATGAGTCTGTAGAGATACATTATTGGGTTTCGCTTATTAATTATTGTGTCATTGCGATGTATTTAACTGCGATACTTTTTATTCAAGAGCATTTATATATCTTTCTTAAACCAGACCCTGACCGAAACGATACAAAGTCTTGTCGTATCCAAAGATCGAATCTATTCTACTCGCAATTGCATATATGTACACCCACTCAACCAATTATATAATGTCTACAAAATTGACTGCCTTCGTGGTCTAGTGGATAGCGTATGCGACTGCTGATCGGAAGTTCCAGGTTCGATTCCCGGGTCGGGCAAAAGTGTTACTGGGTTTTTCCGAATTTTCAGTAGCAGTACGGGGTCTGGTGATGTGGCCGGTATCGGCAATAGGCTCGACCCTATTATCGGTGTGGGACCTGTGACCTGATTAACGTGGGACCTAAAAAAATCATGGCGAAAAGTGGGTGTAATATTACAACTCTGCCTACCCCTTCGGTGATACAGGCATGAGTCTATAAAAAAATAAAAATAATACAAAATTATTTATTTACTCAAATAAAATTAAAAATATCTATATATATATATATATATATATATATATATATATATATATATATATATATATATATATATAAGATATCGTGTTAGTTACACTATTTAAAATACAAGAACGGCGGAACCGATTTGGCTGAAAATTGGTAGGGAGGTAGCTTAGAACCAGGAAAAACACATAGGATACCTTAGTTGCAAAAATAAACTAAGAGGGATTCTAGGGAGAGTGGAAGTTTGTAGGGCACAAATATACCTATTAAAAGTAATAACGCATGCGCTTTAATAATAGAGTGCTGCGCATCATGCTATCGTATATCTGTCAGTATTGTCACATCATAAATTGACATAATGTGAACTGTCATTACATCGTTCTCATATTTATAAACTAACTAGAGGACGCCAGCAGCTACGCCTGCATTTTTTTTAAATTTACCCGTTTTGGCCGATCCCGTGGGAATTTCGGGAAATCCTTTCTTAGTGCACCCCTACGGTCCTCAAGGAACATACATGCCGAATTTCAGCTTCCTGTGCCCAATAGTTTCGGCTGTAGCATGTCTGTCAGTCAGTCAGTAACGCAAGGATTTTATATATTAAGATAATAAAATTGTAATTGCCTTGGCTAATCCCTACTAATATTAGGTATAAATGCGAAAGAGTGTTTGTTTGTATGTATGTACCGATTTCACGCTAAACCAGCTGAACCGATTGTCTCTACTAATATTATAAATACTGTTACGGACGGGGTAACGGGATTGGAAGGAAACAGCGAGTAGCACTGATGACACTTTATTTGACTTCACACACACGACGCGTCGTTTAATTTCGACGCGGACAGCACCAACACTAGCGTCTTTTGCACTGCACTTCACTGCACTATACTTTCACTTCACTTTATTTCACTACTACTTCTTCTTTCTTCCTTTTACTTCTTCCTTTTCTTCTTCACTTTACCACTTTTCAACTTAAACTGCCGCTCAGCGCGTATACAGCGCCTTATATACCCCTAAGAATGTTCTAGATCTACTAATTTCGATTGTCATTTCATAATTCAATTGTTTTTCTATCTCCTGTCTCTTTTTAACCTTTACATTCCTTCCTGAAGTTTCTAGAATTTTCTAATCTTTATTCGAAATATTTAAAATAGTTTTTCCATTCCTGTCTCTTTTTAACCTTTCCATGCCTTCCTGAAGTTTCTATAATTTTCTAATTTTTACTCGAAATATTTAAATAATCTTTTTTTAAATATTTGCCAAATATTCATAAACATTTTCCAAAATTCATAAAAAAAATGATCCATATAACTGTTATGACTGGGATTTGAACCCGCGCCATCAGAACGTGAACGGGATGTGTTATCCGCACGGCCATCGCCTTGTTGTCAATGACTGGTGAATTTGGCGAACACTTACAAAGTGTATACGTCATCGAATTACGTCGTTTCCAAATACTAAAATAGTCTTCAAACCTCTTTGCTAATAAATTATTGTGTTTGATGACCGGCTAGTTTGTCGTGTAGACGTCAGTAGTCCTTGGCGACTGAAGTGATGACATTTTGACATGACACCGGCCGTCACAATACGAAAGTATGTATAGAGATATATTGGACCATGGCTTTGACAAACATTATTAAAGTATCCGAACATGTCACATTGCTTAACCAGCAATTGGGGATGGTGGCCTTCACAATAGGACTTCACTGTCAGCTTACCATCAGGCAGTGTGAAGTCAATTTGACAGGTGTTTTTAATAAAAAAAAGGAGATTTGTGTTAACCCGAATTTAAGGCGAGAGATCCGTGGGTAAAAGCTAGCGGGTATAATTATAAAATGCATCAATTATGTCATAGTTGGTTTAAACATAATAGTTACATTTATGTAAATGAATTATAATATACTAACACTTGCCTTTCGGGTGGCAGAGTATTCGGCCATCTCCCCGTGGAGATCCCACCTTGCCGTGGTGTGGGGCCTCAGTAACCGTGGGTTTGAGGTACACCCACGGTGAAGCTAAGCGGGATCCCGGGAGGGGACGCTCCACGCGGGCTTGAGTGAGGCCTGTGTAGGATGCGTCCCAAGGTGCAAGTGCGGGGGACAGTTCTGTCTGTCCCTCGCAGTTGGGTGTGGTCGCGGGAGGAGAGGCGTGTCGGTGTTGCGTTGCCGCGCGCCCTATCTCCCGCGACCAAATGGGGGCGCACCATTTGTTGCGTCGCGGTGGGGCCGCAGAGGAATAGGAGATGCGGTGTTGCGTTGCCGTTGCCCTATCCTCTGCGGCCGCTGGGTGTTTTGGCGGCGGAGCCCAACACCTTCATCCGCAGCTAAGGAGGTTTTGGTCGGGGCCCCCCTGACCATCTGACGGACCAATACCCGTCGGGGTAGCGAAGAATGCTTCGGTGATACCCGACCCCCCGACACACGGGTACATGAGGAACACGGGTTGGTTTTTAGTCAGTAAGAGTTTGACAGTCCCCTTCGCCCTTCCCCCAGGGCGGAGGGACTCCATGAGGATTTTCCAAGCCGATACAAAAAAAAACAAAAAAAGTGTTCGGAAAACACCATTTAAAGTGTTTCCATCGACGTGATAACTAAATAAGTAAGTAATAACACAAAACTCCATATTGACGACATAGAGTACTATTTGTAAAAAATAAGTTTATGTTTTTTGCCAATTTGTAATAAAGGAGTTAATATTTTAATTCAGAAAAACATCACGAATACAATTTTCATCCCTAGATACAATAGACCACAAATTCTTTGTATTATGTATTCAAAAGCAAAACTAGCTGTTTCTTATTAGCCTTGATTCAAAAATATACTTCATTTTTATTTCAATATAAATATACTATATTTTTATCATAGTATTGAGCAGGAAATTGAACCTTATATAATAAATACTCACAAGGTGAATTGAAATAGGTCCTGGATTATTTGCTAGGAAGTTTTTTCTCCCTCATTTAATCAGTTGTACAGTGGTTAGTTTCAGATCAATTAGTATTGCATTATATTAAACTTATCCCTCTTAATAAACTCCAAACTTACCATAAGTAAAATACATTTTTTTACTATTAGTGCATCTTTTTATTCTGAACCAGTGTTGTTTTTTACATCCAGCTAGCCAAAATATCCCTTTTTAGCATTAAAGGTAGAGAGAACAGCTAAAGCCAAAACATTCCAAGAAGTTAACATAAAAGGAAGACTTACAATATCAGTACAACGCTTGCTTAAGCACAAAGCTATTTTATCCGTTTCGCACGACTGGCAATAAGGGGCGCTCCTCCAATGAATTATCGAGGACAGGCAACTTAAAATATATTAGAACAAAAAGGTGTAATACCTTCTTGTATTATCTGGGCCAACTGCTGATTTTAAACAAAGGATTGTGTGTTTCTCTCTCTGTCTCTCTGGATGGCAAGTTAACAACGATGTATCCTCTTCATTGCGATGCACGTTTATACAGAAGTTTGGATATTGTAACCACCAGAGGGCACTTGCAAGAACTGATAATATCTCCTCTGCTAATAATAATTATCACCAGTAGTCACCATAGCCAAATCGGCTGGGAGTACCTAGTACAGTTTACCATGACTCATCATCGTCATCGTCCTAGCGTTAACTTGGTGGCATCCAAGACTCTTGACTTGGAGCCTGGCTTCCAACTACTAGCCTAACCAGCTTTGATAAAACGCTATCTAAGCTTTGCAGGCCAAAGTTTCTTTGCCATCTTTTCAAAGAGAAGAGCAGTGGTTTTAGAATTAAATTACTCTAAGACCCCTCCATCTAGATGGAGTAATAAGGCTGGCAAAACGGCTGTCTACAATCACTGGAAAGGCCTATGTTCAGCAGTGGACCACGGCAGGCTGATGATGATGACATTTATCCAGCAATATCCATGTGCGGTAGGTCCTGTTTACAAAATAAGTCGATACAGTAAACCAATAATACATATGTAGGTCCATGTTTAAAATATACGTGTATTACAAAAGAATTTAGGATAGGTGTATATTTATAAGCCAAATTTAGCGCTAGCTCTAGATTTTAGGTTGTAGGACACTACGGAAGTAAATGATTTTGTGTCGCAATATTTTAAGGGGGAACAAGGGAAACGTTTTCTTTATTTCAGCGCACACGCTAACATAAAATACGAGTGCATAGATGCTAAAATATATGTTTGCTATCGGTAGTCGGTACTAGGCTCAAATATTTTTTTGTTCCATAATCGAACAAAATAAGAAACACTGTGGCGCTATGATGGACCCTTATTTAATAATCAATCAAATCAACACAACATAGTAATGTTATTATAAGTGAATAATAAAGCCTGATATAATCCACACACAACAATCATATTATCATAATTTAAATTAGGTAGACACTGTACAAGACTACATTACTGATCATTATCATCAGCCTGTATCAGTCTATTGCTGGACGTTACTGATAAACAGACTTAAATTATAGTTATTAAAGAGAAGTTACGTTCAGAGACAGAAGTAATCCCCATATTTAATTAAAAAATGTCTTTAGTAAGCCCTCCATAGTAATAGTAGTTCACGGACATAAGCTACTAAACAACCAGGCTATTCAGCATTAATAACGCTTAGACTATAATACCCCATTTTCTTTTCACTGTCTTAAAGGTCTCAACCAATATAGAAAGAAAGAATGAAAAACTATTTATTTGTCACAGACACAGATCAAAGTATTACATATGAAAGAAAAACATCGCAAGGCAAAACATGAGTCTGTGACAAATAGGTGCACACTCAGCTATACACAACGCTGGTATTCTGTGTGCACCTTAAAATGCCGCACGGACGTTAAACAGCACAATAATTAAAGAGAGAACAAACATTAATATATATATATATATATATATATATATATATATATATATATATATATATATATATATATCATAATCTAACACATGCGAGTTTTATATACTAATTTGTATCCAGGCAACAAAACAATTATTATTATTATACAAAAACAGGTTAAAATAAAAGTATTAAAAAAACAATATACTTAATAAAATATAGTAACATAATACATACGCCGACTGGCGCATGTAGTATTCCTAATACAATTATTCATGCTTCTAACTTAGTGATTAGAATTCTAATTTCTTCGTAGATGCTTCAACATAACCTAGGAACATTTCGTTTTAGGCTTCGGATCCAGAAGAGATGTACAAAACAGCTGAGCCATAAAAACTTACTCTAGTTATTGTCCTTCACGAGGTAAGCGAAGCTAAGAAAATAGAATAATCCCATTTTTGCGAGCGGAGCAAAACTAGGAAAATAGAATAATCCCATTTTTGTCTGTTCTGGGGTGTTTACCCTACTTTCAAAATTACGTGAGTATTAAACGGTTAAATATTACTTGCTGAAAGGTGAAAAAAATCATTGTTAGGAAATACTCCTGCATAACGGCCGTTCCTAAGACCTTAGCTATCGGTGGATTTAGTGACTAGAAAAACATATTTGACATAAGCTCCATACAAACTATGTATAATAAAGATCTGTAGTATCTGTGCCTAATGAATTGATTGATAAAATATTGGGAACGGCCGCAAGTTTAGTGTTCTACATAATATTCACAATAGAAGTGTGAAGTGTACCCGCCTTCTCTGGCTAGCATGCTGAACAGTGTTCTAAGCCTTCTTACAGCGAGAAGAGGCCCATGACCAGCACTAGGACAGCTAATATACAGGGCTGATAATAAATTATTATTCGTGAATGTCTTCGTCACATATCATTCAGCATTTTCGTTCATCTCTCTTTCTCTGACTTCGGCGGGTTCTTAGTCTTACCATAAATATATGTAAGGAGACATTTATCTTTCGTTTATTGCTTAAACTGTATTTATCACCTATATATCACTTTTAAGTGCCTCTACGGTGAGTAGGCGGGAATACTTAAGAGTATAACTGCTGTTTACAATTCGAATAGGTACTATGTTATATGTGATTTAAATGTATCTATAAACTTTACTGTTTCAAAACGTAATGAAACAGATTTTTTTGTTAGGTGGGAGAGCCTTGCTTATTTTAATATGAATGGCCGGCTTGACTAAGGAATTACTACCCTCTGACAGAATATCGACGCAAAGTTTAAACTGGTGCATTTCATTTTGTGAGTCGTCAGAGTACCGGAGGTTCAGAAACAATAAGTACTTGGATGATTAAACCCTGGGTCGAATCGCTCATAGTGTGAAAAGACTATTTTAAATATATTATTTATTACATCTGTAAAATCTGATCGCCACAATCAACAACGATATTGGAGAGACCTAAAATAGAGTGAACTCCAATAGCCTGAACGTCAATAGCCTGTATAAATATTATCGTTACGTATTTATAGAACAGTGTCATAACAAATTGGTATGAATAGATTGTATCTAATTCAGGGTTGTCAATAATGTGTTCAATGGAAAACCTAAGAAGAAAATTCAGATGTCAAACAAAACTCATAATATGAATCAGATTATTATAAAGCACTATGGCTAAAGCACTAGCTATTTATGGCTACTGCTACCTTACTTTTCTTTTCTTCTCTCTGTGGAAATGCATTTACGCATACCCCCGCGGGATGAAAAGCGGGGGGTATGTGGGACTCAACGGCTGGAGTGCAAGGCCGTAGTACCCACTAAAACCACAGCGCATACTTCCACGCCATTTTGGGGCGCCAGGGGGTCGCATTAGCATTCTACTTTGGCACCCCGGCGGATAGAAGACGCATCCTGCGCAGGTCCCCTCCAAGCCCAGGCGGAGCGTCCACTCCCGGGATCCCGCTTAGCTTCACCGTGGGTGTCCAACCCACGGTTACTCGCATCCCCCCTCGACAAAGTGGAGATCCCGCGGGGGTGATTGCGACTGCTACCCGATTCGTGGCTCAAAGCGTGATGTTATATAGCCATAGTATTTTGTGATAAATGGGCTATTCAGCACTAAAATAATTATTCAAATCGAATTAGCCGTTCCATCAGATTAGCACGTTCAACCTAATAAACAAAGAAATTCGTCAGCTTTACAGATGTTATGATTGTAAAGACAGAGTGACCTGCCGCACTAAGAATAAACCTTCAGGCATGACGTGATTTTCTAGACACGGTAAAGACGAGAATTGAACCCGCGACCTTCGGCGTAGCAGTCGCTTACACTCCCGCTGCGCCAACCGGTCGTCAAAATTTATTTGTCTCCTACTGAGCTATATCTACTCGTTTCTCAAACTATCCCCACTTTACTCAAAATACTCCAAATATTTCGCAACAGACTGCAGTTATGACTGCCTCGTTGGTCTCGCAGCATAAATGTGCGCGTGGGATTGGGAGGTCTTTGGTTCGATCCCCGGGTCGGGCGAAGTGTTACTGGGTTTTTCCGTTAGGTCATTCTCAGTAGCAGCACGGAGTCTGGTAATGTGCCCGGTACGGTAATAGGCTCGCCCCCTATTACGTGGGACTAAAATAAATCTGGCGAAAAGTGGGTGTAGCTATATACCTCTGCCTACCTCTTCGGGGATATAGGCGTGAGACTATGTATGTATGTATTTCGCAACAGATGTCTGCAGAGTAACTAATTAAAAGCTCTTACGAACTAAAATGTACCTCGAACGTAGCAGCCCTACTAGGAAAGCATACTAATATAAGCTTAATCGGATATTTCGTAGTTTGGGCCAGAGCCAGACCGAGGTAATTAGTCTGTCTTGTTAGCTCAATTATTAATAAACGTCTAAATCATTGAACAATGGTGTAGCTTCCAAATTGATAACTATGTTATTCGGGGCTATTTGGGGATTTAATAACGTCACGACACCAGTACAGCGAATAATTTTATTGTATTTATCGAAAAGTTTTTAGACTTTTAGAAAAATCCGCAGTGATAGTCACGAGCTTTTTATATAGGACCAGAAGTGTACAGACAGTATTTTTTGTGCGATATTCAGTTATATGAGTCTATATTTACGAAATAATTCGGTTGCGAATCTATAGGCAAAGAGTAGAAATGGATAAAATGAGCACTGAAATCGGTATATTGGAAGGACGTAGTTTGAAGGTCATGATGTGCTCAACCTAATCTATTAGTTTTTAGGCATGTTGTAGGTAACTGACGATATACACTCTTTAAATGCCAATCATGTTATGTAGCTGACTGCACGTATGCTGCAAGGGTGAAAACGCCTGCTTTGCATTGTGCGAACTATTAATAGTTGTTTCGAGCAATTGTGTGCGAGTTTTATAGTTTAAATAATTATAAAACATACATACATAACATAACTTCACGCCTTTTATCCCCGAAGAGGTAGGCAGAGGTGTATTACACACCCACTTTTCTCCAGTTATGTTTCAGTCCCAATGTAATAAGGGGCGAGCCTATTGCCATCTACCGGGCACATTATTAAGCGAGCGATGATTAACATTTTTTAATACACACATAAATTCGAAAAGTCCGAGGTGTATGCCCGGGGTACCTGGAAATCGAACGCGAGACCATCGTCTCAGCAGTTCGTTACGTACACCACTAGACTATCGCCATTACATTACCCATTTTTCGTCACATATGTATGTATCATCATCATTAGCTCTTTATACTGTCCCACTGCTGGGCACTTCTCACTATGAGAAGGGTATGGCCATAGTCCACCACGCTGGCTAAGTGCGGGATGGCAGACTTCACACGTCTTTCAAGAACATTATGGCGAACTCTTAGACATGCACGATGTTTCCCTTCACCGTATAGCAAGCGGTAATTAACAATTTAATACGCACATAACTTGGAAAAGTCATTGGTGCGCGCCGTGGATTCGAACCCGAGACCCTCTGCGTAGCAGTCCGTCGGTCTCTCCACTAGGCTATCGCCGCTGTATGTATATTAACAGGCAACTATTCTTCAATCCAAAATTTCATTACTCCAAAGTCAAATCAAATAATATAATGACGTGTCTCCAATTCTCCTTTTAGTAACATTTTTACTGCTCGCTAACACAACGTAAAAAAATTAATAGCGATAGTGAAATTTATTGTGAGGATGCCCTAAAACGTCCATTGTACGCCGGCAAACCCAATGAAGGTCATAATCAACTAAATTATATTACTGAGAGCATCTCTTAGCAAAAAACTTCAGTAAAATCTTGGAGTAGAAGAGCAAGTAATAAGAGATAGCGTTTCGCTACCTCTACGTAGAATGACTTCTATAAAGCTTATAGGAGCGAAACCCACTTATACAAGATGTGGTCATCATTTTTATCACTTTAATAATTATATGACTTCCAATCAGGACTACTGATTTTTGCCATCGGTTGATCGCCGGTAAAGTATATCCAAAGTACCTTTCTTCAGTAGACTGAAGCTATATACTAGAGTATATACAGGTACAAGCGGCATGACCTTTGTTACTAGTGAAGGCCATAAATTAAGTCTAAAATGCCGAATAACACGCTATCTGACGCACATGTATTAAAATAAAGATTTTGCCTAGGAACTTATACCTATACTGCGTGGACTGCATTTTATGGTGTCGTTCTCGATAAGTGATTCGAATGGCGACACCGAAGTGATACCAGAATTTATTCAAGCTTCTAGCAACAGCACCGCATCTTATAAACAAATATCAAAACTAATATAAAATTGCCATACATAACAACATCTAAATCCAATGTTTACATCCACGCCAATTTTGTAAACTCCGCGTAAATTAAACGTAATTACGTTTCGCAGAATTTAGATTGATTTCCCCAATTGCGCCACAGGCCTTGGGTCTGCGACATTATTATCTGCCCTACACAAGCGTAAGATTAGGGGGACTATTTCATTATATTTTTCCGAGGGATTTCTTTCTCTGGAATTCAGGGCGAGGGAAATTAATGTGTCTTGTCTGGATGGCAATCACACTTACACGTGACCGGGACGCAGTACTTTTGTGGATATAAAGCTAACATGATTAAATATGTGAACAGAGGTAGTATGATTTTTATTAAGGTTTAATCTGGAAGACGATTGAATAGCTTTTAAGCAGTAATCAGTTTGAATATTGAATGTTAATACTATTTTAAATTTAAAAGGTTGTGAAGATAGATAGATGAGTTATTTTTCTGGCAAAAGCTACTGAGTGAATGTTTGTGAAACGTTGCAGAAATATAACTTATATACACTAGAATAGCACACGGGTATTTTTTTTCATCGAAATAACCAACCCCTACGCGGGCTAAAGAAGCGAAGCTAGTCGTTTGTAACGTAAAGAAATCGATTTTTGGAGGGTTACTGGCACAACATTTTATTTCATGTTTAGGGCTTCTAACTTGCCATCATTTTTCTGGGGGCTTAAATTTGTTTAGATGAATGCGGTAAAACGCCAACACATCCATTTTTACGACCACGGACTTACGCCATTTTACAATTTTTTAAATTGGGACAAAGAATATTCTGAACCAGAATGTTTATTTAAATATTAATATCTTCTTTCATATACACGTAGATTTTGAATTAACACATGCATGGTATTGCCTACATCGAGGTGACTATTCAAACCATAGCCGTACCTACAGTCATTCTAATTACCAAATTCTGAACACAAGCGTCAAAACGATCAAGAAGCAGAAACATTCAATAAAACAAAGGCGAAATATCCAAAGCTTAATGATGAGGAATGATCCTGATGAGATACCGTTATGTTTCAACTTGTTAAAGCTCCTGACGCCAAAGATTTTCCGCCATTCCTTCATAATGTTATTCATAATAAGTTATTTCGAAGCAATATTACTGAAGTTTTTTTTTGTGATTGCAAAACACCTGCGGGTACGCCCGTTGAGTTAAAAAATAAATAAAAATCTTGGTTTTGACGCTTGCTACGTCAGTAATTTTGACGTATATGTTTCTTTTATTTTTAGGGGTTTGTAACTCAAAAAGTAAAACAGCAATCGAAGTACCGTTTCCTTTTACGCTGGCAACGTGAAGAACTTAATATATGATGTACTGCCAACGTACATTCACAGAGTCACCTTTCCATTTAATTTGTTAGTTTGTTTGCGACTGTCTGATCATCTGTATATCTAGAAACTGTATGTATGTATAAACTTGTTCCGTTTAACAATCAAGGTATAAAATAGGTAAACTGCTCTTTACCTTGCTGCGCCTCTATATGCGTAAAAGCAGTTTACGGTAAAGAACTATAAAATTGTTGCTTGTGATGAAATAGGTCTGTATTGAGAAAAGCCTCTTCGTATAGACCACTCAGAAGGTTATGGAGAAGTTTGTTGGTGCAAAATGTACTATAGAAGTGACGAGAACATGATTAAACTGGCTGTCGCTAGAATCAATCTAGATTATTAATCAGAAAGTTTTATCAAAATATAACATTTATTTCTCAATATCTAGGGCTGCTCAATATTCATGTCATATTATTATTATGTAGGCATCATAACAGTGCAGCTTAAACCCAGCGATTAAATTAACCTAGTAATTAGACCGCTTAATCGGTGCCGCATAAAATATTTTATTCACTAGGTCTGAGCATGCCGTGCCCGTACCTGCTGAATGTAACATTACCTTAATATATTTAACACGTACCTACGCTACCGTGCTTCGGCGGGCACGTAAAACTGTCAGTGTGTGTCAATATGTATTATTTTATTATATATATACGTATATGTGCACAGATATGTATGCTAATGGATTTTTACCAAATAATTAAATATTTCATCTTTATAGGTTAGACACCTTCTTTTTTTTTTTTTCCTCATGTACCCATGTGTCGGAGGGTAGGATTTCACCGAAGCATTTCTCGCTACCCTTCGACGGGTATTGGCCCGCCAGATGGTCAGGCGGGCCCCGAACTAAACCCCCTTGGCGGCGAATGAAGGTGTTGGGCTCCGCCGCCGAAACACCCAGCGGCCGCAGAGGACGACGGCAGGGAGGACGGCAACGCAACACCGCATCTCCTCTTCCTCTGCGGCCCACCGCGACGCAACGATGGTGCGCCCCCATTTGGCCGCGGGAGATAGGGCGCGTGGCAAAGCAACACCGACACGCCTCTCCTCCCGCGACCGCACCCGACTGCGAAGGACAGACAGAACTGTCCCTCGCACCCGCACCTATGGACGCATCCTGCGCAGGCCTCACGCAAGCCCACGTGGAGCGTCCCCTCCCGGGATCCCGCTTAGCTTCACCGTGGGAGGAAATCAAATCCACGGTTACTAAGCCCCCCCACCACGACAAGGTGGAGATCCCACGGGGGAGATAGTTTAGACACCTGCCACAGTCATTTCTGCACCACCCAAAAGTTGACTGGCAGACAATGCTATTTAGCGTTAAGTCCGCCTTTTGCATTGTAATTGCAGGAAATGTTATTAAATAAATAAATAAATAAAAAAAAACAATCACGTACCTAGCAGCTATATCGTTCCGAAAATATCTAAAGAATTTGGTCCATTACTAAACTATCTATAGGAACCACAAATTACTTAACCAAACTGGGCTCAATCGATAGCAATTAAAACGGATGACTCAACACTTTACAAAGAGTTTCACGGAATGATCAAACATTTGTATAATATCACAGTATTTGCAACTACAGGAATTATTAGATATTTCCTTGATATTTGAAGTGACTTGGTTTCGGATCCCTCTTGTTTTAATTCGTCTTAGTATTTATCCTCGGTTGAAAGTACTACTTGCTTTTATGGAAATAGTTTCGACAGTATATACACAGGTATAGTGAAGATATATAGAGTAGAAGGTAGCTTACGTTTTTTCCAGATAAAAAGCAAAGCTTTTCCGTGCTCACGGCTGAAATAACTCATACCGAGACGCTAGAATGAATGTAAGGTATATCATCTTTATTTATAAAAAAATACACGATGGAGTCTGGTTCCAAAAATAGTCCTCTAATAAGTAGGTATCTAAGATCATAATCTATGCAAGGTTATGATCATAAAAAACTCTTGAAATTGTAACGTTTATTTGTGTGTAGGGAGATATAGCTCGAGAGAAAAATTAAAAAAGTATTGTTCGTTACAAAATATATTTTATTGGAAGCGTTAGACAGAATATAACCCGATAGATAGTAGCAACAGCTAAGACTCAGGGTAGGGTAGGCAGGCAGACTGACGAGGCTTCGGTGCTCCAGGAAAAAAAGCACTTATCTTCAGCGGTGTCAAGGATCCGAAAGGAGCGATCGCTGCCGCGTCACGGTATATATATGCCGCTGGGGTGCGCTACTGGAGTAGTGGGAGGGGGGCGTCCGCTACGACGTCACAAAATATATTCCAAAAAGGATATTCGCTTACATTTTATTTTATTTTATTTTATTTTCAAGTTTAGAAAGCAGCTAGTTTATAGTACATGTAAAATTATCTACGTTTAAGCTACGGCCAATTACAAGCTTTCACATTTAGTATTTGTGTATAAAAATAAGTTAACAGTAAAACGACTACTTCGCTATACAATATGAAATAATTACCTATGTGACATAATTTAAGATAACAAACAACGAAAACAATAATATAAAAGAAAAGAAGATAATTAACAAACACAGCAATCGTTATGCCATGACAAAATTGCCTAGCTTCGATTAGCAAAAAAATCGGTACACAGAAGCTTTTTTAGCTTTATCACACTCGTGTTAAAGAGATCAATATCGACTCTCCGGCACGCTGTATTGAACAAACGACAAGCCCTTATCGTAAATGAATTCTGCCTGTAGGTGCTAGAGATGTCAGGAGTGTGAAGAAGGTTATGCCTTCTTAACAGCGCAGATGGTACGCGCAGGCCGATCTTGTTCACCAACTCGGCTACATCCGTCGACCCATTCACAATTTTAAATAAAAAGGAAATATCCGCTATTTTTCTTCGCTGCTGCAGAGGCAGTAAGTGGAACTTTCGGCAACGGCTAAAATAGTCTGGAAAATATGTTCTGGAACGAAATTGAATATACCTCAGGAACTTCTTTTGGACGTTTTCTAAACGCGATATGTATTTATCATAGTTAGGGTTCCACACCTGGGAAGCATATTCGAGGTGACTACGGACATAAGAACAATACAAAATTTTGATAGTTTTAATGTTTTTAAAATCTTTAGATATCCTAGTAATGAAGCCTAGTGCTTTATTAGCCTTGTTAACTACGTTTGAAATGTGTGCATCAAATAACAACTTTGAGTCAAACGTTACCCCCAGATCCCTGATAGTGTTTACTCTGGTTATTGTGGTACCCGAAAGTGTGTACTGGCCAGTTATTGGGTTAGGTTTGCGTGTAAAAGTACATACATAACATTTAGAAACGTTCAGATCAAGTTTATTTCTTGTGCAGTATACTTGAAACCGATCTAAATCACTTTGCAGGCGAATAGTGTCTTCATATGAACATATTTTACTAAATATTTTCATATCGTCTGCGTACATCAGTATCCTTGACGTATGAAAACATGTTACGACATCGTTTATAAATATATTAAATAACAGAGGCCCCAATAAGGACCCCTGTGGAACTCCTGTAGGAATATACACTGTTCTCGTCGATGAGTAACCATTCAAAACAACAACTTGGCTCCTGTTCTCAACATACGATGAGAACCACCTGTATAAGTTACCACGGATACCCATCTGTAGGAGTTTCTGTTTAAGAATGAAATGATCTATTCGATCGAAACACTTGTGGTAATCAGTGTATATAACGTCCACCTGGTATCGCTGTGACATGTGTTCTGTTATAAAATCACTGCACACAATAAGGTTTGATGTGGTGGAGCGACCGCTAATGAAACCGTGCTGGTGCTCGCCAAAATTGACCTTAATAGCCGAATAGAGTTGCCTGTAAACGATTTTTTCCAGTATTTTAGCGAAAACACACAGCTTGGAGATTGGTCTATAGTTCTCCACCACATCCCTTGGACCTTTTTTATGAATTGGTGTTATATACGCTGACTTCCAAATCGCAGGCACTTCTCCCTCAGTGATAGACCGTTTGAATAAGATCGATATAGGGACAGTTAGACATTTAGAGCAGTTTAATATAAAAATAGGTGAAATATTGTCGGGTCCCGAAGATTTACTGATGTCGACCTGTTTTAATAGCTTGAAAACTTGAGCTTCTTGTATTTCAATGGTGCTGATATCCGTTATGCCCCCGTAATCATTTCGAGTCAGCCAGTTATCATGTATGGTTACGCTCAAGTTAGTATCTTGAGGGTCGGCGGGCAGGAAATTAGAGTAGAAGTACTCCGAAAACATATTACATACATCCTCACCGTTCCCAGATGTCTGTTCCTTGTACTTCAATACAGAGGGATAAGAATGCGATTGATTTTTTGATTTAATATATCGCCAAAATGCTCGCGGGTCCCTAGAAATATCTGACTCAATTCTTGCTATATAGCTGTCAAACATCTCTTTCTGTAGGTCCTTGGCACGCTGTCGCAGTGTTATGAAAGACAGTTGATCCGATAAGTTACCATATGTTTTGAACCTTTTATGTGATTTGGCTTTTTCTCTAAGAATCTTCACTAACGGTTTCTTATACCAAGGGGGATATCTACCAGTTGTTACAGCGGATCTGGTTGGAACGTAGGTGTTCTTCATTCTGTTAAGAATGTTGTAGAAAAATTCCACGGCGTCGCTAAACGGTCTACAATACAACTCAGTGTGCCAGTCGTAGCTATCCATTTCCTTTGCAATAGCAGTGTAGTCAGCCTGATGGTAAATAAATCTCACACTATGACAAATAGGAAGCTTATGTAATTGCACAAAATTAACAGATAAAGACAGGGCTCTGTGGTGTAGGTCTTCGGGAACCAATGGATCTATGCAGTGATCCACTTGCACTTCACTGTTAGAGAGTACCCAGTCCAATATCCTACCGTTGCTGTTATAGAGATGGTTATATTGTGACAAATTGCAGACTGTGAATGTATCAAACACATTAATCTGACTTGCGCCTTGTATATTTGTGGGTAACAAGCTATTATGATCTGCCGGCAGCCAGTTTATATTCGGCTGATTAAAATCTCCTAAGACTAAAAATTTATCCGCAGGGTGTTTGAGTACAATATCCGTCAGGTTATCAGCAAAGCTAACGAGTTGTTCTGTTAGAGACTTGCCTAAATTTTGAGAGCAAATGTATACAACACCTATGTGCATTTTGTAGGACACCTTAGGTTTCTTATGGTGTAGTGTTAGACTCACCCATAAATCCTCGGCAGATGAACACCAATCACTCCTGTGTGTAGCTACTAGTGCCCGGCGCACAGCAATCAAAACACCCCCTCCCATAGTTTGATTGGTTCTTGCATAATTTCGATCACGTCTCCATATTATATATCTATCGTCGAATAACTCACTGTCGGCAATACCATCAACAAGCCAGGTCTCCGTTAAACAAATAACATCAAAGTCATTAATGCACACATTTCTAAAGAAATCAGATGTTTTGGTTCGTAGTCCCCGCACATTTTGATAATAAAAGCTAATAGGCGCCATCAGAAATCATAATAAATACTAGCATTTGAATGTAAAGAATCAAATAAATTGTGAGGTACATCAACAACAAAAGAAATGGTAAATCATCTACAGTTAAACAAAGTGTCGGAATAGAGCAATTTAGAACATTATACCGTAGGAAATTAAGTTCATAATAGCGCAATGACTCATTAGCAAATTTAAAATTAGGGAAACATTTGTTCAATACAAAAGGCATTGGTGCAAATAAGTTAATTGAATCTTTAAGCATTTGTGAATAGCGGTTAAAATGGCATTTACAATATGGTGACAACCGGTTGTTGCCGAGTGACATGTGAACAAAAGGCCGGCAGGCGGTGAATGAGTATAAAAAACAAGTACCTGTGGTTCTCAACATTAGTGAATTAGATTGCTCAAATACGTTGCCGCAGGGTCGATATGGATTTTTTATTAAAAAAACTTTTTCAAGTCCTGTTCCATTTTTATCTGATGCTTCGGGGAGGTATGGTTTTTCCTTATAAATATCTTGCATCCGGTCACCCACACGTATTCGAAGCCTCTTTCTTTCGCAAAGGATTTGGTTTTATTGAGCAATGTTTTATTGTCGATGGTAAGATGGTCATTTATATAGATCTTGCTACTATCCTTGTCCTTGCCAAGTCCGAGAAGGCTTGCGTTAATGCCTCCCTTGTGTTTTTTCGCTGCAGCCACGAAGTTATTTTTAATGTAATTGTTATGTATTGAACATATTATATTTTTCTGTTGACTATCGCCGCGCATGGGCACTCTAGCGATATAATTGATCTGTTCTTTGGGGATACGATAATTGATGATACCCCCTAGCTTGTCCACAATTTCAAACAGGTCTTCACCGTTAGAGGCCGGCACACCTTTGATTTCTACATTACTCATGCGAGACCTCTGATCGCTTTCGCGTTGCAGCATTTCCAGATGATCGCATCGCTTCTGTAAGACGGTGATCTCTTCTTCAGTAGATTTTAGGGAAGTGATTTCCAACTCCATGTTTGATACTCTATTCGTCAAAGTTTCCACAGAATGGTGCATGAACTCTACAGAGGATTTCAGCTCCGAAAACTCAGCTGTGATCTTCTTGAGTTCCATGAGTTCGTTTTGAATAGCCTTAACATTGTCCAACAGAGTAGGCAGTACCTCCATTTGGGAGGATAATCTCTTCAGCTCTGATAATATGCTATCCGTATCTGCTCTTGCGGTATTTGGACGCGGGCTAGCTGTTGCCTGGTTCTTACAGGTGCTACATTTCCAGGTGCTTCTTCGTTCTTCGCCCAACTTTCTCCAGCCTCCTTCAGATATCCCCGCACAGGGAAAATCGAAACGGCCCGCACACATTGAACACGCAACGCCGTCCCTCACTTCAACATCACAGCGCTTGCAGTTAAACATGTTGAGATATTATTGGTTTGGTAAACTTTGGGAACCGTTGGTTGTTTACTTAAACGAGTAGCAAGTCAATATGCGTATGAGCGGATTGCCGTCTATTTCTATTTCCGAACTTGATGCACAACGTCAATGTACAATTTATGTATGGAACGCGCCCTTGATATTCCACTTTGGCGTCAATTTAAAAAGTAGAAAATTAACCGCCAGTACAGTTTCGAATTAAGTTTTTTATCACTGTTGGTCAACAATTGGCTTAGTCTTTTAGCTGATAGTTACTGAGTACACCGTTTCACCGAAGTTTTAGCGGTCTAACACTTATTTATTGTCACTTATACAGATAATGTTTAAGACACTTCACAGTTTGTATTTTGTTTCAACGAGGTTTTATACGTTGCGAACAATATTGGATAATAGTCACATAAGTACGAATACAGACAAAACTTTTTAATACTATTAACACAGTGATTTCCAATTTTATAAAATTATTTAATTCAGTACAATGTTTACGTTACGCAGTCGCGTTCCAGTTCTTGAATACATAATCATAGGTTCTATTAAAAATGTTGAATAATTCAGTGACAGTAGCGACATCGAATAGTGTAGATAAAGTTGGAGACAGAATTTACGATTTTTATTCCGATACGTTTATATCTCGAGGGACACCGCTTTGCTTTGCTATTGCCGTATCTTTGACTTCAGATTTTTCTAGTAGGTAGTATCGGACAAAATGTGAATGCTACACTGAGTAACGTATTCGAATAGCATTGTCATTTAGTTTTGTTTTTTGAACTGCGGCAGATCTGTGCGGCCTATTGTAGTATGAATAGAAGTGATTCTTATGTTCAGGACCTTACTTAGTAAATGCATTTATATAAGTAACTGTACTTTAATTGTGCAAATTGATAAAGAATAGCTTAAATGTGTTTATCAGTTTATTTGGTCAAAATTGTATTTTGTAATGGTGTAATTTTTAACGGTTTTAAGACCTGACTTTTTTAGAATCGATTGCCTGAAGAAACATAAAAGGAATAATCACATTTAGTGTTATAAATTTCCCAAATGCTGAAAGTTATAAATATGTGACATTATTTAAAATCCTTACTGGGTTTATATGTTTATGGTTTGCACTAAAGATCTGGTCTATATGTTCGTACAAGTAGCCACATCATAAATATCGTTGTGTGTACATTTTATGTGAACTCGTTCACACATGGCCGTACCTGAGCTGGCGACGGGTCACGATAGAACTTTAGTGTCACTTTAGCAAAGGACAGTGGCAGATCTTCATACATCAAAATGTCTGAAATTAAATTTAAGCGTACAGTAATAAAAAATAGATCAAAAAATTTGGCGTCAGTAACATAGTCTATAAATGATTCTATTTTCACTCAGGAAAGGTGGAAGAAGAAGATATCGGTGTTTGAATTTTTAGTTGAGAATGAACAATGTAGGTAAAAGGAAAGTTATAGTATGAAAGTTAAACAATGTAGGTAGGTACGTTTGAATTATCAAATGACATAATATGTCAGATTAACATCAAAACGCGGAAGTATTTTTTAGCATCTAACTGTCACAGCCAAAGACAAAAGCAGAGCTGCACATTTTAAATCGATTTTATGTGAAATCGATACAACATTAAAACGATGCTGTGACGTTTTTATTTGATTTAAACGTTGTTTTGCTTCAAAAATATTAGCTTATTGATATAATGTTGATTAAATATTAAATAACTGCATTTTAAACCAAACCAACTCTATAAAGGTCGATCGTATCGATTACTTATTTAATAATCGATACGGATATAGCACTCACGTCTATTCCTGTCACACCATTGTCTATGGCAACAATCAAATAATAAAGTATTCGTAATCAATTGGAATGCTTTTTATGATCATAAAATACTCCAGCTTTAACGAGACAAAGTGAAAATATTAAAAATCGTAGAAAAATAAAACCATTTGTTTTGTTCATATGAAGTTTAAGGTTGCCACAACAAACTCAGACCAAAATCTGCCATTGTTCTTTGTGATTTCATGTTTCGACAACGAACTTAGAACGGGTAGAGATCTCGCAAAGAGACTGGTCGGCGCCTCGTGTGCCCAAAAGCCCGATATGCATCTAGCACAAAAGTATAATTACTATACAGCGTGGCAATGCTTTCAGTTAATAATTACATCAATTATAACTTTTAATAGATTTATTTAATAGCTATCAATTTTACTTTTCAGTAATCAAGCTAAATAATACTGTAAGTAGGTACCAGAAAATGGGACACTAATAATCAACCAATCTTATAAAGACGTGCGTAATAAACACATGAATCATTGTGAGTTATATTTATAATATAAGCAAATACCTATATTGAAGACTACGTAACCTAATTTTGGTACTAAACTACAAGTATCCATGAAAACTTATGTTATTTCATACCAGGTGTATTCTGCTCAAGCTGTCACTGAAACTAGACCCGTAAAATGTTTACTACATACAATTTGCAGCGAACTTCGTAACAACTTTATATCTATGCATTCAAACCTGGCAGCAACAATGTTGTTCCTGAAACGACCGCCATATATTGTGGCGGAGTGACAACTGTACGGACGCTGTGCAACCAGGCGGAACTAAATAGATCTGTGGATGCGACCAAGGCAGAGCGAGAAACAAGGAAGTGGTAGTTGCTTAGAATATATTTGGTGAGCTGCTCTTATTAACTAGTTTTGAAACTCTTTATTAATATCATTAAAGCAAAAGTGATGTGAACTTGTTGGTGATTTTTTTCATGCTAAAACTACTGACCTTATTCTGACAAAACTTTGCATTTATAGAGCTTTAACATAAGACTGACACATGTTTTCTTTTGCCGCAATAGCTGACACCTACTAGTACCAGCACCCTACTTTTACACGCTACTCCTAGTTATACGTGCATAAATACGTGAAGTGAGTTTAAAATTGGGTGAGGTTTAATAGTAATTGCATTAATTGAGGTAGGCTAAAGGCTACCACTTTATAGAAAATTACAAACCAGTACTTTTGCCGACAATTTTGGCTCTATGTGAGGTCTGATAACTTTTTGTCAGTGCGAATAATATGGTGCGAACATCTTGCCAAGATTTACATAAAATGTTTCTGGAAATATCCAATTACTGTTGTCATATGTATTAACAAATACCTACCTTTGTATTTAAGTTCATCAATCATGTTAATTTTCACTTACTCTGTATCTCGGATAGCACGTTAAGCCTTAAGGAGTCAGTAGCTATGAATAAACTGACACTTATCTAAACCATAGAATGTCGCTGATGCTTGGAGTTATGGAGGTCAGACAGGCAGTCACTCTGTGGAAAAGCTTATTCAGTGAAATCCGGTTAGACTAGTAAGCGGACCCCGGGTTGCAACAAGGATAACGCAAGGTTACCATCCCGGTGATGAGGAGTTGATACTTACAAATCTATTACTAATATATAAAGCTAAAGAATCTGTTTGTTTCTTTGCTTGCTTAAACGCGCTGATCTCAGGAACTATAGCCCATTTATCGAGAAATGTTATCGACTATATAACATCACGCTATGAGCCACGGGAGCGGAACAGTAGTCGTAGATAGTTTAACTCATAAATTAAACTTACCTCTGTCAATGACTTCAAGACATGAATTGCCTAACCACAGACTTTTCTTTAATATTCATTAATTAGTTACTCTTTTTGCTTTAAATTTGATTAAACGATAAGCACAATTACGGTAAACGAAGTTCATATTTATAATTACAACGACATTGAAAATTAATTTGAATGGACTTTTGTAGTTTATGAATGAAATTAATAACTTAATTTGGAATAAATTTTGCTGAGAGAAATACAGTTTGTGAAATATTTAAACTGATTCAAGAAATATATATATATATATATATATATATATATATATATATATATATATATATATATATATATATATATATATATATATACACGCAGATTTTTTATTGATTTAGGAAAAAAAAACCTCACGTTGGAAAAAATGTCTGCTATTCATATTCAAAATCAAAATTTACCTACCACGTAAAATAAAAAAGTTATAAACGTCCATAACTCTAGAAAATACGTAGTAATGCGCGACTCGATCGTCGATCGACTCGTCGGCGCGCTGTAGGTACCTAAAAACAGCTGTTGACGTCGCGCGGCGAGGTCAACAGCTGTTTTAGGTACCGTACAGCGCGTGTAACAGTAGGTAACTACCTACCCATAAAACACGTATCAGTCAGCAAAGCACTTCTACTGGGGCTATACTAACGAGAAATGCCATTAATTATTGCGATAATGTACGTTAACTTTAGGTGTAGCCACGATTTAACGCAATAATTTGACAACGGCATTAACATTAGCGTTTGGCGTTTTTATCGGCAATGATGGGCATTCACGTTGACGTTTTAGTCACCTACTTTAAAAAAATATGGCAATAGTTATCGCGCTAGCAGACATTGACGTTAGCCGGTAGTGAGGCAGGCCCCAGCATAAGAAGTACGGATGGATAGTGATACCTAATTTACGTACTTACAAAACACAAATTAATTACGATGACAACTTCATTAATTTTAAGCACATACCTAATAATTAAAATAATAAACACATGTAACTAAATAGCTGTACCTACCTATTCCTTCGTAAGTCAACAGAAATAAGCTGTGGGTTCACGCAATCATTATAAACTAGTGGACGAAAAGTAGACCTTATTGTTATTTACGTATTAATCGTCGGTACATAATCATTTTCAATAACTAGTAAAAGCCGAATTTAGGTATTTACTTATTTCTGGCGCGCTTAAAACATGTTATCAACGATGGTTTTCACAACAATGAGTAAAGCAAATCACTTACCTTTACAGTCTTCTGCTTTCATCACAATCAATTTACACATTTGCACACACATGTTTCTCGCGTTCTCGCGACTCCGTTTCTTCTTTCTACACAAATCTTATAACCTTGATCCACTAATAAAACCCTATGGAGTCAGGTCAGGTTGCGGCCTATCAATCCACAAGCGAACACATCAGTATTATAAGGATCCACGATTGTAGTTTAATTACGTAACACGGACACGGAATGACGGGAGCGTGTGAAACGACTGTCCCACTGACCTAATTTCTTAAGACTGAAGGTCAACTTGCGCCCGCGCCGCACGGGGCGCACCCCGCCGCGCCGCCGCCACCCTCCGCTGCAGGTCGCCAGCAGCGGGCGGGGCCGCTGCTGGCGACCTGCAGCGGAGGGTGGCGCGTGCGCATGGCGGGGAGTGGGAGGGCGGTAATAACTGCCAGTGTGTGTGTGACACGATTGCTCGTACTTCGCCAGTGTGCGGCAGTGATACTTCGTGTTCTAGTACTATTAAATTAATTAATTTATCACGATTTTTTTAGCTTATATTTCAAATATTATTAGCTGGTTAGGTTCTATTAACGATATGTAATAAGATGGCTTTCGCTCCAAAACCAATTAAAAATCAGCCTGTATATATTATTCTATTTTGGTTAATATGGCAAATAGTGTATTCATAACATGAATCTTATAATGATTATTTAATTAATTTATAACGATAAGTATAACTTTGAACTAAAAATAGAAAAGTGTAATCGTATTGAGAGAATAAAAAGACAAGAACATAATTCTAAACATAAAACTAAAATAAAATTTCATTCAGAATTGTACTCTCAGTTGACTGACTGCTATGCCAGAGGTTGAGTTTTTGATACCCACTCATGTCAAAGCTTTGCGATGAGCTTCATTCCTTGTTTTTTGCTTTAGGCCTTCGTGAAATCAGTTTATAACATTATGTGTATTTTGTGGCCAAATCATAAATGCCATTTCGTGAAATGATAGCACGACATGAAAGGTGTCACAGACCCGTTTGGCCAGCGTGGATTAGTCAGCCAGATCCTCCTATTGTTTCACAATAGTCAGACCTTCTTGTGACGCCAATTGGGAGCGGTCACCTATCCAGCAGTGGATTACGAATTACTGGTATAATGATGATGATGACTTTTCTAGAAACTAAGTGTTCACAAAACAGTCTAACCTAACAACAGGCTAAAAATAACCAAAAAGCCGCGATGTAATTGACAAGATACTTAATATATAAAGTTCACAACAGTCTCCGTTTACATATTCATTGATCACCTTAAGTAGGTTACGGTTAAACAAACTAATAGCCGGCAAGGGATTAATTATATTAATACATAGCCGGGTCTCGATAATTAAACAAGGGATAGAAACACCGATATTCGGTTACGCGGTTAATGACCTCTAAGATTGACAGACTGATTATGCTGTATTATGTTAATTATTTAGCTATTCATGGTTCGCTGGTCTTGAGGCATAAGTTTAAGTTTCTGTTGGGCAATCTGATTCTGGGTTTTTCTTCAAGAAATTTGGTTTATTTGTAGACGAAATTAGTGTGGGGGAGTAAAATATGAGTGGGTTTGTAGAATACTTTTGTCAATTATACTGAAGTCTAGCTTCGCATTGCGATAGTCTCAACTTCTGTTTTCTCGTCTGGAGATTTTATTCACAGAACCATTCAAGGGTTAGGTTATTTTTTGTTGATTTGGAGGGGATGAAGAATTACTTCAATCTATCTATTAGTCGCCGTGGTTAGGACAATAATTTGTTATCCATTTTTACGATTCTTCAGATAGTACGTTTTTAAAGATATCTCCCTTAGAATAAGTCCTGTGTCGCAGAGGACTTTGCAATCATACCATCAACAGATACAAAGTACACTTAAACTAAACATATAGATTTCTAGATCACTGTATATAAATCCATGTCTTGTTTTGACACAAACGTAGTCCAATCAATCTTCCCCAATATACAAATGAAAGTTCGCTACAATCTCATATTGTCTGGCACTGTCGAGCTCACAAATCGTCACAACTAGCTGTAACTAGGCCTTCTATTTCAAGCGAAGCTATTGCTAACGCTAGTTAGTAAGTAGGACACATTAAATCTCAAGTGTAGTAAGACAGGCCTGTTAGTCAGACAGATTATTTTTTTAGGATTTTTATGTTTTAAACTATGGTAATAAAGAAACTGTAGCTATCGTACTCTGTACGTTAAGGTAGAAAAAAGTTTCAGTTGCAGCCTAAGAATCCAATCATCAAACCTATTTATTTCTACTTGCACCATATATTTACAACATACAACTTTAAATTATAGCGTTCACTTGTACACACTTTCCGTGTAGTGACGGATAAATAATACAAGTGTCACTACCCCATTTCATTCCGTGGGTATCGTAAAAGGCGACTAAGGAAATTGCAAAAAGCGAATAATATCTTTGCGAAGAGATGGAAAACTTGAAACCAAACCCTATACCAACTCGTCTGGCCAGCGCGGTATAGTAGGCCAAATACCACCCAATGAGCGCACCAACGAATGAAAGGCCCCCAGTTCCCGGTAGTCCCGCTGTCCGCAACTACGGTAGCGGTCGCGGTAACAGCGGGGCAGGGGGTGCTAAGAATCTCCGGGCTACGGCAAACGGCTACCACAAGAAACTGACCCTGGCTACGTACAATTGACGCTCTCTACGGCTGGACCAACACATCACCGAACTCGAAGTAGAACTAGGTCATATAAACTGGCATATATTGGGGTTGTCTGAAGTCCGAAGATAGGGCGAGGACACGATAACCCTTGAGTCAGGCAACCTGTTCTACTTTCGAGAAGGCGATCAGCCCTCTCAGGGCGGTGTCGGTTTCCTCGTTAACAAATCTCTCGCTAACAACGTTGTAGAAATCAGCAGTGTGTCGACACGGGTAGCGTACCTGATATTAAGGATCACCGACAGGTACTCCCTGAAGGTGGTACAGGTATATGCGCCGACCTCGACATACTGCGATGACATAGTCGAAGCCATGTATGAGGACATTACTAAGGCTCTACATCATACCACCAAGACACACTACAGCGTTGTTATGGGGGATTTTAATGCCAAAGTGGGAGTACAAGAACGCGGCGAAACGAGAATCGGATCCTATGGCGTGAGGTGCCGAAATCACAGGGGGCAAATGTTGGTCAACTTTCTGGAGTCACAGGGGCTCTTCTTAATGAACTCCTTCTTTAAGAAGATGCCTCATAGAAAGTGGACATGGCGAAGCCCCGATACTGTGACAAGGAACGAGATAGACTTCATCATGTCTGATCGGAGGTATATATTTAGAGACGTCTCAGTGATCAACAGGTTTAATACCGGTAGCGATCACCGACTTGTCCGAGGCACTCTAAATATAGACTTCAGAGCTGAGAAGCTTCGCATGATGAAGTCTACTCTTAGACCTACTGCGCCTCAGCTAGCAGTAGGATCCGAAAAGTTTCAACTGGAACTTCAAAACCGTTTCGGACTGCTGGAAACTCATGGCACTGTTGACGAGAAAGCCGACGCTATGGTCAAAACGCTACAGGATGTGTCTCGAAGGGTGTTTCCCGGAAAAAGCGTTAACAAGCAAAGTAAACTCTCACTCGAGACTCTCGAACTTATGAGGCAAAGAAGGGGAATGTCATATGCGCAGACGTCTTCGACAGATGGAAGAAACCTAAACCGGAAGATCCGGAAGCTGGTGCGACGTGACCTCCGATGTTCTAATACCCGCGCCATTACGGCTGCGATTGAACAGAATCGAGGCACCAAAGTCTTCGCTCGTTAGCTTGGTAGAATTCATCTGTCAAAACTCAATACTGCGGATGGCAAAACCGTAACCTCCAAGTTCGAGATTCTCGCTGAAATTGAGTTTCTACAAGGACTTGTACTCGTCACGGATGCCTAAACCCACGAGACCCAGCGATGATGATCACAGAGCCCAACTCACGCGCCATTACATGGAGGACATCCCTGATGTCAACCAGGGCGAGGTAAGAGTGGCTCTCGAGCAGCTCAAGAACAACAAGTCTCTAGGGGATGACGGAATCACCACAGAGCTCTTAAAAGCAGGTGGGACAGCAGTTCTCTAAGAGCTGGCGAGCCTGTTTAATTCCGTTATCCACCAAGGCCTAACACCTCAGGCGTGGACCTGAAGAACAGAACCACCGCACTCCCACAGTGCGGTGGTTCTGTTTTTCAAAAAAAGTGACAAAACCCTGCTGAAAAACTACAGACCCATCTCACTCCTGAGCCACGTCTACAAGTTGTTCTCGAGAGTCCTAACAAACCGCCTCGCCAGAAAACTCGACGACTTCCAGCCACCGGAACAAGCCGGGTTTCGAAAAGGCTACAGTGCCGTAGACCACATCCATACTGTTCGGCAGATTGTACAGAAGACCAACGAATACAATCAGCCGCTGTGTATGGCTTTCGTGGACTACGAGAAAGCCTTCGACTCCATCGAAACCTGGGCGGTTCTGGATGCTCTGCAGCGGTGTCGCATCGATTGGCGCTACATCGAGGTGTTGAGATGTTTGTACGACACGGCCACTATGACCGTCCAGCTCCAGGACAGTAAAACCAGCCCCATTGAGTTGCGTAGAGGGGTGAGGCAGGGGGATATAATATCCCCTAAGCTATTCACCAATGCACTCGAAGACGTTTTTAAGACGCTGGACTGGACTGGACAGGGCATAAACATTAATGGCGAGTACATATCCCACCTTCGGTTTGCCGACGATATCGTTATCGTGGCAGAGAGCCTGGAAGAGCTGAGCGAGATGCTGCACAGCCTGAATGGAGCCTCTCGACGGGTCGGTCTCGGCATGAACTTGAATAAAACCAAGATTATGTTCAACGAACACATTGTGCCGGGACCGGTTTATGCCCACGGATCGATGCTCGAAGTTGTTCAAGAGTATGTCTACCTTGGGCAAGTAGTCCAGCTTGGTAGAAACAACTTCGAGAAAGAAAGCGACCGCAGGATCCAGTTGGGTTGGGCAGCGTTTGGCAAGCTACGTCGAGTTTTTTCTTCGCCCCTACCGCAATGCCTGAATACCAAACTCTTCAACCAATGCGTCCTACCTGTTATGACGAACGGTGCCGAGACGTGGACACTCACAGTGGGACTAGTACACAAACTAAAAGTCTCGCAGCGAGCTATGGAACGGGCTATGCTTGGCGTCTCTTTGAAGGATAAAATCCGAAACGAAGTTATCCGACAAAGAACCAAAGTTTCCGACATAGCTCACAGAATCGGGGGGCTCAAGTGGCAGTGGGCTGGCCATATCTGTAGAAGGACTGATGGCCGATAGAGCAAGCGTATCCTAGAGTGGAGACCACGCCTCGGCAAGCGTAAGGTAGGGCGGCCCCCGGCTAGGTGGACCGACGACCCGAAAATGGTAGCTGGGACAGACTGGATGCGGAAGGCTGAGGACCGTGTACTGTGGCGCATGTAGGGAGAGGCCTATGTCCAGCAGTGGACTGCAATAGGCTGATTGATTGTTCACTTGTATGACAAGCTCTACCCCAAGTCTCTACGTTTATTTCGCTGGTCATATAAGGTATATATTCTTATTCTGTTTTCTACGAGCTTTCGATCGCCTTACAACGGAGGCACTTCCTCCGCAACCACGACCGTTGTAAGTCGATAATTACATGACTGAAAAATATTTAGTTGTAACAAACATTAATGTTTATTGAAACACCAATAAACTCCTTTACCCGAATGCACAGCAGTAACACAGCAACAAAACTTTCAAAACCTAAAGATTTTTAAACAATTCATTATGCCATCGCAAACCGACACAAACAACAGTGTTATGTGTGTGTATATATACAGGTAGATAGATATATACAAAATCTTTCACGGCGAAAACGTCAAAGATAAAGCTGAATTTGAAACCACAAACGTAACGTATTTGAAAGGAACGTCGCAACGCTCTGTGATTCCGTGGCACATTTTGGTTTTAAACTAAAATTTCCTCTTTTTATTTGTAAGGTGAAGTCATAAATTATAACTTATTGTTGTTTAGGTGTCTAGTTACATGTACCTGCATCCGTTGGAATATTGGTCACAGCGACAGATGTATAAGAAAGATATTATTACCTACGATTACTATCTCCAGCCGTGTGGGAATTGTTTGACGAAAAAGAAAAACATGACTTAAGTGTTTGATAATTAAAGTGATATTTCAATGACATATAATATCTCTTTTTTATGGTAATATGCGGCAAACGAGCAGACGGATTGCCTGATGGTAAGCAATTACCGCCGCCCATGGACACAAGCAACATCACAGGAGTCACAAGTGCGTTGCCGCCCTTTGGGGTTGGGAAAAGGGATAGGATGAGGAGTGGGATGAGGGAGAAGGAATAGGGCATAGGGCCTCCGGCACTCTCACTTACCGAACGAAACGGAACAGTTTAGGTACGGTTACTTTACGTCGATTTTCTGTGAGAGGGTAGTACTTCCCCGGTCGAGCCGGCCCATTCATGCTGAAATCAGCAAGGCTCTGCACTAACATGCTAGGAAAAAAAACATAAATCTTCCATTGGTCGTGTCAGTGCACCTTTATAAATGCTGTTTGAGTACTCACCATAATATCCTTCGCAGATTATCTTTCATAAACGCCTCTTTCATAATTACTTAATTAACTCCGTCGTAATTACCAGGAAATGTAAATGATCTAAATACTTAACTGGAACAAACCTTTGTGCTAATCATTCAACTGATCATGCCGATATGTCAGGTTTAGTGCAAAAGCAACTATTATCCGAAAATAGGAGCCTTTTAATTTCTAATATATCTATCCATGGTTTAGACTAGTGTCAGTTTATTTAGAAGGTACTGACGCCCTGTAACGACTGTCAAAGATCTTCATGACAACCGGGACCGACGGCTTAACGTGCTCTCCGAGGCACGGGACAAGCGATAATTAACAATTCAATACGCACATAACTCTCATAAAGGTCTCTCATTGGTGCGCGCCGTGGATTCGAACCCGATACCCTCTGCATGGCAGTCTGTTGGTATATCCACTCGGCTATCGCTGCCTTTATGATTTAAATTAAAATGATAATGAAAAATATCATAATAGTTGTGGCAAAATTTACAAATAATATATTGCCTTGAATTGTAGAAAGAAAGTGATTAATCCAGCCGCATCGCGTATGGTGGATTCACATGGTTCCGTCGCTAAGGGAAGCGGCATGTTCTCGGTGGTTTTTAGCGCATAGGCTAAATATATTAGTCCCTTAGATAAATTGTTTCGCAATCTTAGAAATGGTTTTCATTACAGCAGTTGTTTATAACGCCAAATAAAAAAGCTTCAGGTAGCTTAAGATCTAATAATTGTCTTCACCATAAGCATGCTGATGGCCAAATTGTACGCTTAAAATTGGCATCACACAAGCTTCAGTACAAGAGTTGGACAATAAAAATTCCTCATGAACAACCAAATTCATCTTAGGCAATAGATGTAAAACATAACATACAGAATATGATGTATATTCATGCCAATTACCATTACAATAAAGAAGAGTATTCGCCGAGAACATACTTGTGACTTACATCCAAGCTGAAATAACAAGAATTCAATTTCGTTTTTCGATTGTCGGATTAGAAATGCGGGAATCTTCAGGTTCTATTTGTAACGTAATCATTTCTTTTTGTGACTTAAGATTAGTTTTTCATGCATAAAATATTAAAGGAATGAAACATTATTTCTTGCCAAAAATAATATCGCTGATCCGTCTTTAAAATATAAATACAATGACATGGTTTTTAGATTTCTGTTCAGGATTTTGTGTGATAAAATTTGTTTTGCCTTGTCAGTTTTGGGTACGCATTGGGTCTTTCTATAAAGAATTTGTGGAATGAGTATTATTTATTAGTTTGGAATGAATGAAACAAATTTAATATCGACGTCTTATTTATAGAACACATTTTAGTTTTTTATTTGTCCTCTAATTGGGTCCAATTACTTTAGATATAAAGAAATTAAAAAATAATAATAATTAAAAAAAATATTTGATTTTGACTTTTGGCTAGGTAATATTAAATGCAACTTTAACCTACGACCAGCAGTAGACTAATACTGAATATAATGATGAAAATTATGGTATCACTCAACGTGGACTAGCTTTTCCAAGAATAACTATGTATGTCAGCATTAGCATAAGTGTTGGACCTTGGATAATTTACATTAATAGTTATATTTTATAAAGATTAGTAGTTATTTTGAAACTTACTGATAAGAAAGTTATCATCATCATGATCACTAGCCCTGTATATAAACTGTCCTACTGCCGGGCACGGGGCATTTCTCCCAATGAGCAAGGTAAAGCTACAGTTCACTACACTGGCCAAGTACATGTAGACTGAGCAGACTTCACAATATGTCTTTCGAGACCAATAGAGAAAATTCTCAGAAATGCAGGTTTCTGAAACATTTTTCTGTCTGTCATTTATCAGTGGTCTTATAGCTGTAATAAATGCTATGCCTTGTTTGGCAGCAAATTTTTCAGAATAGCATCATTAATAATGGCAATTGGATCAAATACACTTCAGTATCTACCACCTCTAACTCAATGTGCAAAGTACTTTTACCAAAATTACGTTATGTACTGCTCAACAAAGAGATCAGACATTAAACTGTAGTACAAATCCCGGTGCTACCAGCCTGGGCGCACAGAAAGGAAAAGATAAAGTTGCCACATAAATTCTCGGTTGTCAGACGGCCGATAAGCCGGTTTGCTTAGCCCACCCCTTTACCTGGACCGTATCTTACACCGAAGTGTAAAATGCATTTGAGGTATCAAATGATATGATTATTTATTTTCTTTTTGTTAGTTCCTCGACCTCGACCGATTTCAGCCAAGGCGACATCTTGAATTCATAGCCATATACGAATATTCTTGAACTAAAGATTTTGGTACATAATTAACATTTTGATACATTCAAATTTGACGTTTTATTGTATGCTTATTTGTTAGTGGATAGTTCTAGCCCTCTTAAGTAAACCTCTTCATGAAGCTGTTAGTGTGGCTGCAGTTTGAACCTTATCGCAAAACTCAATATATAATATTATACTCCTTTTTAAGTGAGAATTAGTTTATTACTCACAGCGTATCCGGAATTGTCATTTGTAACAGATTGGAAAACTAAAGTAATAGTAAGTAGGTCAGAAGTACCCTAAACCGAAGAGCTGCATAAGAAATGAACGAAGCAAGAGAGGTATGTCAGGATCGTTGCAAATGGCGTTCCGTAATCTCTGCCTACCCCTCTGGGAAACAGGCGTGAGTCTATGTATGTATGTATGAAAAACTAAAGCAACTTAAGGAGAGGTTTTCCAACAACTTGGATGAGTGTCCGCTTGTTGTGGTAGTCACATCAGAGCCCTACAACGTTTCGAAGGGCACGTAGAACCGTTGCTCTCGATTATTGTCTGACACACAAGAACCGTTTAACCAAGTGGAAGGTCTTCGAGTGGCCTGCAAATTCTGATATCAACGTTAGCCACACAGACAAAAAAATTAAAAAAAGTTTGTTAAATATTTTTCTTCTTAAAACTTCTTTTGTGACGTGACCTACATAAATACAGTTCGGTGTTAATGTCGCCTAAGTTAGAGCCTTGGCACCACAACTCTACAGTTACGTAATGGAATTAATGGCTATAGTATTAACCTCTAGGTTCGGCTGTCTTTACTATTGGTGAGTTCAATTCGAAGACTGGATAACGATGGATTACTGAACTTGCTTTTGAAAGGCTCGTCTGTGGATAGCCAGAGCAAAAGATAGCCCAAGACTGTGCTATATTATCATATGCTATCGTCACTCTGATAATATGTGAGCTATATTACCGCAAATTTCAAACTAAATCCGTTTAGTTGTTTACGTGGAAGAGTAAGAAACATCTATATACCAATAAATTCTTCAAACCTTTCGTAATAAGTTAGTTCATAATAGTAATAAGATTGCAGACATGTAACTATTGAAGATGGCGTTCATTATGATTATGAGGAGTGGAAAAGTATTATTTATAACTTCGGACAATCATAGCCAGGGAAGCGTTCTAGAAGTTTAAATGTTGACGTGAACTTTATTTAACCCACATATTTCTATCGGGTAGCCTGAAGTTATTGATTAACTTCAGGCTACCCGATAGAAATATGTGGGTTAATGATGGAAATAATGGAAAACCAAAAATAAATACGATAGTTCAGGTCTAAAGTATTTACCCATAGTTCAAGTGTTACCACTTTCTGTATTTTCTAGTCGAAAATAGAAACTAGTAGTTTAAAACAAAGCTTTGTTAACACGTATTACAGAATATTAATTGAGGCCGAAACATTTTCGACAAATTCACGGAGCCTTATAACATTGACTAAAATAATTCAAACATCAAAGTTCAAATGATGTAAGCAACCAATTCCATTCACATCCATTATGTCCTAATATAAAATCAATTAGCCATTCAATTTCAATGCAACCTATCAAAGATTTTCATTAGCGATCAATTGGCGTCGGTACTCAATTAAAATGGAATTCTATTGTTATGGTGGCCTTCCATATTTTATCGATTGGAGCTTATTTTTGTTACGACGGGACGGCACCGAAACGAGATATCTTCATCCTTGGATAAAGGAAGCACAATAGTTTACGAGTTTCATTGAACAGTGATATCGTTGTCTATGGAGAATTCAACGCTGTTTTATTATTCTCGGATGACTAGGTCCGATGTTAGGAGGAGCTCGTCAAAAACTAGTGTAAGTCGCGGAAGTTTAAAATTATCTACTGGCTGTCTCGTAACAAAATGTTTCTTTTTTATCAATCATAGTCAAATAAATCGTTCTCGCCACGGACCCAGCACATTGTGGTATAAATGATTCTTTATTCGACCACCGTTAATGCTCTGAATCGCTAAATTATTGGATTTATCTCCCATTCCAGTGTGTTCATTAAAAATAATGCCGCGATTTATGCGACCACCCAAACGAATATTTCGATATTTATATATTGGCACTTGAATTTGGGGAAAACGTGGTTTGTGGTGGCTTTTCCACGGGTCGTGAAAGCTGTGATGAAACAGCATAAATGTATGATGACGTCACGAATGTCAAACAAGCAAGTTCACCTTATGCTGTTTACATATCCAATAAATAAAAAACGTGTTGGATTTCAGTAAAGTTAATTGACAATAGACAGTGCATTATGCTATTAACGTCATGAATTGTGGACAAGTGTTATTGTGCCGTGTAAAAACATTAAAAGCTTTTTCATTAAAAAGTGGACCCCGTAGCCCATGGAATCTACCCGAAACTTCGTAATATAAAATGTGTTTTCTAAAATACTGTTAGTATCCCATGGTGACAGTGAATCAGTGTGTGTGCACCCCTAGTCTGCTCAATATATATAAAAAAAAAAAAAAAAAAAAAATTTTCATACATCACAAAAATATACATAAAGTTCTTAAAAGGTAATTTAGGTAGAATAATGATGTGCCTGTACTAGGGTAAACCTGTGCCACAGGCATTAAAGGCACTTACAGTAAGTGATTTTGATCTGAGTTATGAAGTAATTACAATATTTATCATCAACATATTTAACGTAATGTTTCTAAATAAAAATATGCCTACTTAGAATTATTTTAAAACTAATACGAAATGTATAATTATTTGACCACAGTCAGCAGTTCTTCGGTCTGATCATATTTCAATGTTTGTAAATACTGATAGACGCGTTGTTTCAATCTTACATAACTTAGGTCATAAATAGATGTTTCTTTGTTTATTTTGTTATAAAGATAGGGACCCAGAAATGAAAAGAATCTATTATTAAAGACAAACCTTGATTCAGAGCTTGAACTACAGACAATATCTTTCCGTCTCTTGGTGTTAGTAAGGTCGGCGTTGTACGTAAGCGCAGTATGCTGTTTTAGTACAGTGTACAATATAAACAGTTGACGAACCGTTAGCACTTTGCATGATTCATATAGAAGGCTTGTAGAGAATCGGTAAGGTCGGCGGGTGGCCACTTTAAGCAGGGCTCTTTGCGCTCGCTCTATAGAGAGCATTAAAGATTTTCCTATACCTCCCCAAGAAGATATGCAGTATTGGATTATGGACTGACACAATGCCTTGTACATCTGTATAATGAGGTTATGATCTAAAATAAAGCGAAGTTTTTTAAATACAAATAATAATTTTCGTAGCCTAGATGTTAAAGCGGCGATATGTTGTTTATAGGACAGGGTTTCGTCCAATATAACCCCTAAATACTTAATATTAGTAGTGCTATTAATTTCCGGACAGGTGCAAATGTTGTTTGACTTAAGATAACAATTATGTGCATATAAGTGAAAAGAATTGTTATGTGCTTGAGGGTTACGCATACAAAATTGAATGAATTTAGTCTTATCAGTATTTAAGGTTAGTAGATTATGTTTAAGCCAGTTATTTACTACGTTAAACCCTTGTTGTGCATACTTCTGAGCTTCCGTAATGGTGTTTGCTGAGAAAATAAGCGCAGTGTCGTCAGCATATGTAACAATAGTGCCATGATGTAGGTTTAGGTTACAGAGATCATTTATGTACACTAGAAAGAGTGTTCCACCGAGCACACTTCCCTGAGGAATGCCGAATTGGGGTAATAATAATTCGGAACTGATTACGTTGTCTATTTTGACACATTGATACCTATCCCGTAAGTAGTCTTTAAACAGTTTTAACTGTGTGCCTCTTATTCCTAAGGCCTCCAATTTCTTAAGAAGCAGTGGGATTGATACAGTGACAAATGCTTTTGCCAGATCTAGAAAGACGCCAATCACATGTTGACTTTGCCCAAGTTCCTCGGAAATATAATTAGTTAAGGTGTGTACTGCATCTGCTGCAGATAAATTTGATCTGAAGCCGAATTGCTTGTGGGAGAAGAGGGAGTTATTTTCAAGATATGAAACTAATCTGTTGTTTATAATTTTCTCGAGTACTTTAGATATCGAAGGTAGTAGTGAGATTGGCCTGTAATTAGTTACCAGATCCTTTTGCCCTGATTTGTGTATGGGAATTACTACTGCCTTTTTGAGGCATTTGGGGAAGATTCCTTCTGACAGGCAAATTCGGAAAATGTGAGTTAATGGAGGTATCAGTATGTGCCTAAAGGTTTTCAGTATTGCAGTGCTAATACCGTCCCACCCTGCTGCTGAGCTATGTCTTAGTGATAGGATAATTCGTTCTACTTCACATTCATCCGGTTCTAGTAAAACAAAAGACTTGCCAGTACTATTATATGTCGGAACGGTTGAAATTGCATTTTTTGGATGATTGTTACATGTTCTTTGAATTTGTTCAGCCAATTTTACACCAATGTTAGCAAAAAAGCTATTGACGTTATCAGCGGATGAAAGCGGGGTACGATCTGTATATAATAAACTTGTATCGCACTTATTTTGTTTCGACGTATATGTTACAGACTTAACGTACTTCCACAATCGCTTAGTGTTATTGCCGGCTTCTGATATTTGAGATTTGTCATACTCGATTTTTGTTATTCTTAGGATTCTATTGCAGAAGTTTCTATAACGCTTATAGACTGTTTGTAAGGTTAAATTATTTGGATTTTGCTTAGCTCTTTTATGTAGTCTATCACGGTGCCGAATGCACTTAATAAGGCCAGGAGTTATCCAAGGTTTAATATTATAATTTTTGTTACTCAAATTAATTACATTGGTGTTTTTAAAAATAGCTGTTTGTAAGTTGTTAATAACATAAGACATAGAAGTGGTAGCATCAGCAGAATTGTAAACTGGGCCAAAGTCAATATTGCATAAATCACGTTCTAGGTTAGTCATATTAAGTTTTGACCTTTGCTGCGAACGCGAACGATGCTTAGAATGCATTAATTCAAGCGTAAACAAAATCGCGCAATGGTCTGTTATTGTTGAGTAAGTAACAAGTGTTAAACACGGAAGCTTAGTTTTGAGCATGACGTGATCTAAGCATGACCCACTTTGATGTGTTGGAAATGTGTGGGAAGGCAAAATTCCATGATATGCACAAAGGTTCAGATAATCTTGGGTTTCAGCATCATTATTTTCAGAATTAATATTAATATTTAGGTCGCCAATTATAATAATGTTAGGAAAGGAAGAAAGACCCTGTAAAATGTTATCTAATGAGTTATTAAATACTTCTAAATTTCTAAAGGCAGGAGACCTATAAATAGCTATTATTGCTATCTCCGAACCGATTTTAATAATAAGACAATTACCTTCTTGGATAGTTGGCTCTTCGACAGTAAGGTGTAAAGCTATTTTTGTGTATACCACTATGCCATCGTTCTGGTTTAAAGATAACTTTGTGTAGAAACTATTGTACCCTGGTAATGTCGGTATGTTCTTATTTCTGTTTGAAAGCCAGCTTTCCGTAAGGACAATTATATCACACTCGGTATCAAGCCTTTGTAAGAAAACGCCTAGACTATCTATGTTTTTATATATACTGCGGATGTTTTGGGTTAGTATGGATAGTGGGTTGTTGAAATCGGAAAGATAATGTCTACAATTTTCAGTATCGCTTATTTTAGACATGTAAACTAAACTATCATCTAGATCTTTAATTAAGTGATTAGCCACATATTATAACGAAACTAAAAAGAAACTTATAGACGTTTACAAGCTAGCTCAAGACTAATATGATAATAGGCGACGCTCTTAGGCGCCCTCATTATAATCTATGGAATTGATATACCTCGATTCTGCAATTTTCTTCGCTGGGCATTCGAGGTCACCAGTTTTATGGTTACTTGGTTTTTTAAAACGCAAGCATGTTGCACATTTCGGCGTCTCGTCTTTCTTGTTGCAATCCTTTGTTTCATGTCCTAGTTCACCGCAATGTCCACACGTCTGATTGGTCTCGCGGCAAGTCTTCGCCGCATGTCCGTATTGTTGGCATTTGAAGCACCTGGTCACAAGGGTAAAGTCGCGAACGGGGCAGGACGTCCAGTTGATAAAGACTCTAGCCTGGTTAATGAGGACTTTCCTAATGTTGGCAGGTACTTCTATAATAAAGTTACATGTTGATGCATCTTTTTTACCCGATTTGTGGCTCAACTTAATGCTAGACAAGAAGGACTCACGTGACAAATTAGGTATCTTATCGGTCAGATTCTGTTCGTAAATGCAGTCATAGACTTCTTGGTCACGAAGGGCCGTAGGTACACCAACAACTGTTATCCTAGGTCTTCTTTTGTGGGGGTCTTCTACCTTCAATCCCGAACTACTCAATTGTGTTGAATGCCGAAGTTTTTCAATGTCATCCTTTGACTCGGTGCTGATAATAATACCTCCGTTCCTGGTCTTCCGCAATCCCCTCACGTGCAGTTTCATTTGCTCTGGACATATTATCTTTTGGACGAGTGTTTTGGTGTCGTCGCTAGATTTTTCCTTGTCGTTAGGATATATTGCGATCGAACTTAGATTAGAAGGTCGCAGGTGACTCAATTTATTGGTCTTAACCATTTCGGCAAAGGAAATATTTTGGGCTGCAGGTTTTGAGCAAGTTTCTTGTATAGTCTCCGTAATAGACTTTTTAAAGTCATCAAGACGTACGGCTAGGTCTTCTCTCTCTTTTCTTGCGTCTAGTGATGTTTTAATCATGATAGCCTTTTCTTTTAATGACTGATAATGCACAGCCATCTGGGAAACACCCTTACCAACCTTGCGCGCCAGAGCATTGATATTTAATTTTTGCTCTGTGTTCAGCTTACCGTCAGCGGCAATCTGGCACACATCATTTAGGGCTACTTCTATGGTAGACATCCAAAAATTGATGTCGGTAGAGGTGAGGACCTGTAGCTTTTCCTCGGCGGCATGTTCTTGTGGCTGAGGAGTGCTTGGAGGACTGCGACACGTCTTTGTGCTTCGGTTAAAAGGGCTATTTTCAATGTTAGCCATATTTGATGTCGCTCACTTGTGATTCATAGTTTTTTTTGCACACTTCACATAAAGTTACAACTGTACTAGGTCACGTATTTGATAAATGTAATTATTTAAACATGTAGATAAAAATATTGCAAGTTAGACACGTCTACTCCGTCTGAACTACGAATATGTTAAACATATATATGCACTTGGCGCTCTCGTTACTTACGACGCAAAAAAAATCACTATATGGTTCATGCTTATAACAGCACCATCTATCGGGATAACCTGGAACTAAGTTATCTATACAGCTGTTCATACTTGTGCATCAAATAACATAATACATAAATATGTCGAAGTGTGGTGGATGTGGGCGCTTTATATCGGCGAGCGAAGCCGCTAAATGCCACAAATGCAGCGCTCAATATCACCGTCGCTGCGTAGAATTGCCTGTTTCCGGAACTGTGTCCCCGACCTGGCTCTGCCCGGAATGTAAAAGAAATCGTATCACTGATAACGAAGCTGAAACACCCGTAAGGGGCACCGCAAATACTTCTTCTGACCACCGCAGCATAGCCACTGGTGACCAGGCTTCTGGTTTGCATGCGAGCTCTTCCTCTAGCCCCGAGACCGCGCAGAGCCTCACATCAGATATAAATTCTGAGCTTCTCATCCTCAGGGACAATTTGAGGTCAATTAACAAGGAGCTGCAGTTCTTCCGCGAGGAGATAGGGGAAGTTAGAGCATCGGTGCAAGCGTGCAATTATAAAATTGACCAACTGGATGATCGTCTCAGCGCACTGGAGAAGTCAGGGCCCCTAACACTGACGCCTGTGGACGCAGCCATCGCCGAACTGAGGCTGGAGCTTAATGATCGCGACCAACAGCAGTTATTAAACGACGTCGAGATTACAAACATCCCAGAAGTGGTAGGTGAGAACGTCGTGCACACGGCGCTGATGGTGGCATCGAAGTTGGGACTGCAAGTTCAAGAAAGCGATATAATCTGTGCGGAACATGTAGGACAGCGGCATGTGATCGCGACTGATGCTGCCGGCCCCGAGCGTCGGCCCCGCCCACTCCTACTCCGTCTCGCTCGCCGTGAGTTACGCAACAGGTTTTTATCAAGCGCGCGCGTGCGTCGGGGTACAACGTCAGCTGATTTAGGTATGTCTGGTCCTGCGCGACAATTCTTTGTAAACGAGCGTCTAACAAAAACAAACAGATTGTTATTTCGAAAGGCGCGGGAGGTTGGTCAACAAAATGGCTGGAAATTTGTATGGTGCAAAGATAGTCGAATCCTTGTGCGTAAAAATTCTGGAGAGCGAGCATTCGTTATTCGTTGTGATAAAGACATCGATGCTGTTTTTTGTAATTAGAATTGCTCGAATGGAATGTTTATCTCTCTGTTTTTATTATATCTTTAAATTTTTCGCTTTAGTTGTAATATTTATTATTGTCTATTTTGCTATGCCAGCCTTTTGTAGGAATATTGCACTGTACACTATAATTACATTTGTTAGTATAGTTAAAATATGTTACTGTTTTGTAGTCACTGACACATACGCTATCCAAATACATTTTTATTTAGTTATTATATTATTATGCGTATACACAATGTACTGTTTAATGCTGTCGGCGCCTGTTTAGCGTTCTATTATGAGACGACTAATAACTTACGCAATGGCTGAAAAAAACTTCAAAGTCGGTTTTTTGAATGCCGGCTCACTGGGTACAAATCATGACGACTTTATAGCGGCCGTTCAAAGACACTCTTTTGATATTTTGGCCATTAACGAGACATGGCTACGGCCCGGGGAGGATGGGCGAGCGCCAGACATTTCTGGTTACGTCTTGCGACATGTGCCGCGACCAGCCTCTGTGCGTTCGGGCCGTGGTGGGGGCGTCGGATTTTATGTAAGACGTGGTCTCAGCGTGCGCACACTCACTTTAGCCGTCGATCCTAGGTTCGAGTCAATTGAACAGATGTGGCTTAATATTACTGTTAACGGGCGAAAGGTTGCAGTCGGCACACCGTACCGCCCTCCTTGGCTAGACTTAAATTTGTTTTTCGATGCTATCACTGATACCATTACATCCCTCAATCACACTGACTGTTGTGTTCTTCTTGGGGATTTTAACGTAAATCTTCTCCATAGTGCTGACGCCAAAACAAAGGCCGTTATGGATTTTTTAAATAGTCTGTCCTTATCTCAGTTAGTTACGGTTCCAACTCACTTCACTGAATCGAGTGAATCTTTGATAGATTTGGTCTGTACAGATCTTAGAGCGAAACAAATAACCACAGAAGCATTTGTAAACATTTGTGGTCACTCTCTTATTATTTGTGAATTTATCATTCGACGGGAGCGACTTAAACCTTACAAGGTACAATTTAGACCGTTAAAATATGTTGATACCGAATGTTTGCGTAAAACTCTGTCTCGGGTGAACTGGAGTGATATTCTTCAGTGTTGTACGGTGGATGAGACGGTGGAGAGGTTCAGCGCGTACTTAATTGCTGTGTTTGACGTCTACGCGCCAATTAGAACTTGTCGTATCAAGGAGCAATCATTTCCGTGGATTACGGACACTGTGAGATTGATGATGTCATTGCGAGATGGTGCCTTAAATGAGTATAGAAAGTTTAAGTCGTTGAGTAAATAACAATATTACAAGCAGTTAAAATCATTAGTTTCAACTGCTTTGTATAACGAAAAGGTAGCTTATTACAAGTTCAATATTAACAATAAAATTAAAGACCCTAAAAGCTTGTGGAGGAACTTAAAGAACACTTTGTTGCCAAAAAAAAGATGCAATGACCTTCCACCACATTTTTCCGATCCCGACATAATTAATAATCACTTCTTGAACATCCCACGAAATCCAGTGGTTCAAATCTCGTACCTGACATTTTTTGAGTTTCACCGATTTAGTGAAGCTGTCTTTTCTATGTCGCCTGTGAGTTCCGAGATGGTCTTTAAGTTTCTCTCGGCGCTGAGATCAAATGCAGAGGGTGCTGATGGGGTTTCCTTGGAGATGCTAATGCTATCATGCCCCCACTCCCTATCAGCCATTACGCATATAGTTAATACATCCATAGAGACGTCAACCTTTCCACACTCCTGGAAAATGGCCACTGTTAGACCCCTGCCTAAAAACCATAGCCCCATCGAAGTAAAAGATTTTCGTCCCATTAGCATTTTACCATGCTTGTCTAAGGTGTTGGAGAAAGTGGTAAGCAAGCAGTTGTCAGAATATTTGGAATACAATGAAATATTGCCATCGCTTCAATCTGGATTTAGGAACGGCCGCGGAACCGCTACCGCATTACTTGACGTCACTGATAATATTCTCGCTACACAGGACCGCGGCATGTGTACTTTGCTGTTCCTGCTAGATTTTTCTCGAGCGTTCGAAAGTATAAATGTTTCTTTGTTACTTTCAAAGTTAAATTATTATGGTTGTGATAATAAATCTATAAAATGGTTTAACAGCTATCTGTCACACCGTTCACAAAGAGTGGAACTGCGTCTTTCTGGAGGCGAATCGGTGGTATCTGACTTTTCTCCAGTCATGAGAGGAGTCCCCCAGGGATCGAACCTGGGACCACTTTTGTTTATCCTCTATTGTGCTGATATAACCAAGTGTTTAATTAATTCTCAGTATCACATTTACGCAGATGACATCCAACTTTATGTATCATTTAAACCTAATGATTACGAAACTGCTATCGCCGGTCTGTATCAGGACCTGAATAGAGTTAGTGAGTGGGCGGAAAAAAACTCCTTAGTACTAAACCCTAAAAAATCTAAATTTATGTTGTTCGGTTCTCAGACCCAGCTAAGCTTAGTACCTGATTTTAGCATAACCGTCAAGGGAGAGACTATCGAAAGGGTAAATAAGGCCCGTAACCTAGGTCTCAATATTGACTCGAGCCTAAGATACGAAAAACACGTCGCTGAATTAGTTAGGAATTGTTTTTATAGGTTGCGTATTCTGTATAAAATGCGACCTTATCTGTCAGAGGAGCTGCGAGTGCAACTCGTTGAAGCGCTAGTATTATCAAAACTGAATTACGCAGATACAGTATACGGACCGCGGTTATTGGCTCGTACTGATAGGCTTATTCAGAGGGTCCAGAACGCTACCGCTCGTTTCTGCTTTAAAATAGGTCGCAGATCACACGTTACGCCGTTTCTCAACGAAAAATCCATTTTGAAAATGAAAACGAGACGTAAGTTTCATCTGGCGTCACCTATGTTTGGCATTGTCAAATATCAGGAGCCTGACTATCTTTATGCCAAATTGAGTTGGGTTGCTAATAGGCGCGAGTGCACGAGCAGGCAGTGTTCACAGCAACTATCTTTTTTACCGCACAAAATAGCAGCATTTAAGGGCAGTTTCCGCTATGCGGCGTCTAAGATCTGGAACAACTTGCCGCCGCCCATCAGATCTCTAAATACTATTGGCACTTTTAAACGACAGCTACGGCGGCACCTCATTGACGCACAGCGGAAACTGAATATGATTAATGTGAACGCGTCCCTTATCTAGATATGTAGGTATGTGTCAGTGCATTGAATTAAATTATACATTATATGTGTTGTCAATCTACTAGCAAAATTTATAGTGTAGAACTTAACATAACGCAGAGTTATTTCATTTGTGTAATTATTCGATTTTTTTTCCTTTTATTATAGTGTTGTAACACTTTTGTTTTAGTTTACGTGTTTAATATGCTGGTTGACTTTCGTGAGTCATTTATCCGCAGGTTGCGGTTGAAAATCAGTGTTTGACATAATTTTATGTCAGACGTATACTGAACCGTGACCTATTTTTGCCATATTCAATGTGTTTGTATTTTTACTCTGTTGTGTATAATTATGTATATCTTTGATCCGTTTTTTGTACTTGTAGTGTATGTATGTACCTATGGCAAAAATAAAACCTCATTTCATTTCATTTCATTTTCATTTCATTTCATTTCATAAATAATGTTTATATTTGATAGTCCAGTGTCAAATGTTTTGACACCATATTACCCAAATCATCATTTTAGTCAAATTGGTAGCATACAATTCATGATATTTGCTGCATTACATTTATGTAACACTCGATTGACTGTGCTGAATTTCGTGAATATTTGCTAAAGCGCTTTGAATAGATTAAAATGCTTATTTGGAATTCGAATATGGATTCATTCACGAAGTTTAGTATGAATAAATTGTGCATTATGCGCCAAAGAAGTCTTCATACCAACACTATTTCATTATAGTAAAATTACCCAGTTCAATTCAGGTTAAAACAATAATTTGGACAAACTGCATGCGAGACACGAACTGAACTGCATTTTTATGTAAGTTTAATATTCTATTAATGAGTTAAACTACAAGACTTAATTACCAATACGGTGTGCTACTCACAATGTAATGCTACCTATCAGATTACTAATTAGTTTAGATAGTAGTTCCTGGAGGGAATATAAACAAATTGGAATAACATTGTTTCTGGTATTTGAACAGTTTGTTCAGAGTAAAGTAAAAAGTAGAAGTGCTGTTACATAGTGTTTCAGTAACAGTACTTTAGTATGAAATTGATGTTGCCTTTGAATTGGTAATATACCGGTTATCATAAGGCTACCTGGAGTCAACTTGGCTCTTTTTACACTTTCGATATTTGTTCACGTCAAATAATAATATAGTCAAATCCCACAATGTACTTTCAGGCCCATCAATATCTTCAAAATCTGGATCAGGAGACACACACCAAATTCCTTTTTGGCATACTTTATCTAAATTAAAACATTCGATTCCGATTATTAAAAGAGTTCACCGTGGGGCAAGACCATCAGTGTCAAAAAAATTGGCTGAATGCAACGGTCTTGTCGTAAGGGAGAACTCAACAACGGCCTGGGAGCAATTATTAACATTACCTTATAGGATTTTACATGTTGATAAAAATCAGGCAGCCCAAAATTCATTAACATCCCAAATTAAACATCACACACAACATCACTACAACAACATCCTAAATCACTTTTAGAACAAATCGACCAAATTATCCTAATTACTTTAAAGAGAATTTTAAATGTGGACTTGGACGACCGAGCCTGGCTACAAGCGTCTTTGCCCATACGTTTGGGTGGGCTCGGCGTTCGCAAAATTTCCAGTGTTAGTTTACCGGCGTTTCTGTCGTCGGTTCACAGCACGGAAGAGTTAACTAGGAAAATTTTTATCACCTACACTAATTAACTCAGAAGTGTTGTGCAAAACCGAAGCTATAAACGCCTGGCAAATGGCTTGTCCAAGCACTGATTTGCCTACCAACCTATTCTCCCAAAGACTGTGGGACGCGCCGCTTTGTAACATAGTAAGAAAATATCTTTTGGATACTTCTTTAAATGTTGCAGAGCGTGCTCGCTTACTGGCTGTGGGAGAGTGGGAATCCGGTCTATGGCTTCGGGCACTACCATCTTCCAACACTGGAACCATGTTGGACAATGAGACATTCCGTATTGCCATTTGTCTTCGTTTAGGTGCTCCGTGTGTTTCTACGCATCGATGTCATTGTGGAGAAGACGTCGATAGCCTCGGCCACCATGGGCTATCTTGCAGCAGAAGCGCTGGTAGAATTCCTCGTCATGCCCATCTGAATGATATAATCCGTCGTGCTCTTGTCGCGTCTGGCGTACCAGCTGTATTTGAACCAAATGGTTTGGTACGCGACGACGGTAAGAGACCTGATGGTATGTCATTGTTGCCTTGGAACATGGGTAGGCCTTTTGTGTGGGACGCAACCTGCGTAGACACCCTCACGCCATCACACGTTCCAAGCACGGATGGCCATGCTGGCGCTGCTGCTGCAACTGCAGAAACCCTCAAACGGCGCAAATACAGTAATTTAGTAAGTAATTACGTGTTTGAGCCGTTTGGGGTGGAAACGCTAGGCTCATGGGGTCCGAGCGCTCGTTCTCTATTCCGGGAAATTTCGAAACTGTTAATCGACGTCTCACGTGACCAGAAGGCTGGTTTATTCTTTGCTCAGAGAATCAGCATTGCCATCCAGCGTGGTAATGCTGCCAGCCTTCTGGGCACGTTACCTGATGACATTGATGCGGAGGCATTTTACGACGCCTAAACTATGTAAATATTTTCAGTTTCTAAATTTGTTTTTAAGGTTTTTGTATTAGATTAGATTACATTAAGCTTCTTATAAATTATGTTACTTAATACAAAATGAAATAAAAATGAGAAAAAAATAATAATATAGTTATCAACTGACTGACTAGTCTATCCTTGATCGCGAACGATGTGCAGCGGTCGAAATATCGACAAACACGACTATATTTATAATTCAGACTTGACATGTTAGTAAATGTTATTAAAGATACAATTAGTTTGATCTAAAATTGCTTTTGACTGTTAATAATGGATAAATGCCAGTTGACTGACTTTGCATGACTGTCGGAAATATAACGGAGAACTCTCAGACATGCAAGTTTCCTTATAACAATGATTTCTAACTATTACTTTAAAGAGTCATTGGTGCGTGCCGTGCTTTGAACTTGACGTCTTCGGCTTAGCAGGTCGTTGGTATCTCTTCTAGGCTATCGGCTACGTATTTTTTTCAATAATTTCATTGTCTTTGAAAGTATATATACATGTATGAGTAAGATAATATATCTTCAATATTTTATATTCTTACGCTACAACCAGTTCCTTTTTTCCACTATGTGTACGTTAAGACTATTACCTACATCATAATGTTATTTTAAGACAAAAGTTGAGATTCGTTTCACTGGATGTGGCACAAAATAAATATTGCTTACAAAATCCTCTTTTGTATAAAAGAACATGAAATAATAATGTTTTCCCATTATATAGCCAATGTATTTGTCTCAAGTAAGCTATCAAGCGTTGTTGTACAGATATTGACTAGAAGGAAATACGTTAAACGTTACGGAAGGATGTTCTATTATTTGGCAGGTGAATACTGATTTCTATTTTACAACACTTTTGTAGATAGGTTTATTACAAAGGGCATTGTAATTTGTGAATGAGGCAGCTATATCATAGCCTAATGGAGATACCAACAGACTGCGACGCAGAAGGCATTGGGTTGAAAACAACGGCGCGCACCACTGACTTTTTTAAGTTACGAATATTTTTGTGCGCGTGGGATTGGGAGGTCTCGGGTTCAATTCCCGGGTCGGGCAAAGTGTTATTGGGTGTTTCCGTTAGGAAATTCTCTGTAGCAGCTCGGAGTCTGGTAATGTGCCCGATACGGCAATAGGCTCGTCCCCTATTACGTGGGACCTAAAAATTCATGGCGAAATGTGGGTGTAATATTACACTTCTGCCTATCCTTTCGGGGATACAGGCGTGAGTCTATAAATAAATAAAAACAATTTTGAATTGTGAATTATTGCTTGCTCCGTGTTTAGGAGAGCACGTTTAAGCTATCGGTTCCGGTTGTCATAAAGATTTTTAACAGTCGTTGTGTCAAGCATAACTTCATTTGAGCAAACCAATCGTTAAGGTAACAATAACGAAAAGTTTATGGTGCTCACCGTGGGTTTGTACTCGATATCTGCATGTGCAAACTGTTTGTATCTCTACTAGTCTATCGCCACCTCTAAGCGAATAACAGTATAGTGTAGACGCTTATTCAAAATGAGTAATAGGCGTCTACACCATGCAGTCATATAATTATTCTGTGTTCTAATACAAATGCTGAATATTATTTTCGCTTTCCTGCTCCTTTACCACTTATGGGGTAGCATTTTAGGGATGATATTAAACGTTCAACTTTGAACCGGCTGAACAGAGGTATATTATTATCACAAAGAAGAAGTGAGTTGAAAAATTTGCATGTTTTCTATACTTAAGTAATTTAAATGGCTTTTATTATAACATATGCCGGTAAACGTTGACTTAGTAGGGACGAACACGTGGGAAGAGGGACAATATTGTTCACTTTGATTCATACAATGATAAGTTAATGATGTTTCGATCCTAGGACTACTAGTCCTACAAAGAGAAGATTAGATTTCATCGTCGGATTCGCTTACTTTGGTGTCCGTTAATGTGATAAATGTGTAATTCTATGTGTAATTCTAATGAATAAGCCATGATTATTAAATTCTGCTAGCTTTATTAAAAGCCGTTCAGTGGTTTTTATCAGAAAGAATAATCCGAAATAGTATTGGATACACAATTTTTTATGTGTCGCTATGTTTGTTCCTCCGTCTATGTCTGTTTAAAATTGCGATGCAGTATATCTACGTTTGCAACTACAATGCTTGCATATACTTTCAAATTTTAATTTATAGTCATGCTAACGTTAGCACTCCTTCAGGGATGTACACATATCCTCATGTGTTACTTAACTGCACGCCGTATTCTACAAATACGTCATATCAATCTATCTATCTTCACGCCTGTCATCCATTGGGGTAGGCAGAGACTATAGCACACCAAATGCCCTGGTTCAACAACGAATTATAAGGCAGCTATATGTTGACTGAACTATGGATGCAGGCTGCGCGTAACGGTTTAGGTTCTCGTTCGATACTGCTATACTAATACACTGCCTGTTGATGTCGGTAGCGAGGATAGGGTTAAAAGCCACACCGAGAGCTCGCATGAATAACTTGCGATAAATACAAATTTGGATAGTTTATCCAATGTGGTTGAAGATGTGTTATTGTTTTAGCTCTGTTTTGCCATATTTAGCTGAAAATGAATAATAACCAAACTGGAATCAGGCATTTCTTTCAACTTTATATTTTTCTCACGTGCTTCTACTGTATCGTACGTCAAAAAGCAACATTGAATCAAAGTGCGCCCTAGCGTGGTCACAAAAACGTTTGTGGTAGATTTGAGTGAAACCAGTAGGTACAAAGAGAAAACGAGGACGCAGTATAGGTATAGGCCGAAGCTATTGGTAGCACATAATAAGGTCCACAACATTTCAAACTTAATTGATTGGCTCTATAAGCCTGGTGTGCATTCTGAAACAAGGGTTGTCTTATTATATTTTTATTTAAAATTTCCAAAGTCAGGCCGATTATGCAAAACAAAAATAAATACTTTGTTGTTTTGCATAATCATGCTGTTTTAAATTGTCTATACAATAAACTTTTACTGAGTAAAAACCTCATATGATTTTTGTTTCTATTAAACACTGCAGATAAGTACAACAAAGCTTAATATCTAAACATTATCCAAATATCTATATGCACCTTTGTTTAAACGAAAGAACTTTAAAATCGTACTGCAGCATTGCACTTTAAAGCGAAATAGGTTGCTATGTACACAGCGGTGTGACCTAGTTCGCGCCGATTCAGCACTGGGTGAGACTACTTATCATGGTCAAGTAATGGCTTGACTGACAGATTCTGTTTGCGATGCTTATGGAAGTGGAAACCAATAACTGTTTATGTAGTATATTGTGAAGTTCAAACTAATGATCATAAACTATCAGTTCATACTACTTAATTGAGTGCGAAAGAGCGAGACAAAACTATATATTTTTATACACTCGAGTAGGCAGAGGTATAATATCATGCCCACAATTTTGTAATTCCCACGATAGACAGAACGAGTCTATTGCCGTTACCGGGCACTTTGACAGACGCCGCGCCGTGCTGCTACTGAGAATTCAGAAATGCTGAGTAATATTGTTCAACCCGGGAATCGAATACAGGACCTCCTGATCGGCAGATCTATCGGACCACAGAGGCAGTCAACTAATGATCATAAACGATGAGTACATACTACATAATCACAAAACACCCAGCGGCCGCAGAGGATAGGGTGGACGGCAACGCAACACCGCATCTCCTCTTCCTCTGCTGCCCCACCGCGATGCACCGACACACGACTGCGAGGGACAGACAGAACTGTCCCTCGCACCCGCACCGTTGGACGCATCCTGCGCAGGCCCCTCTAAGCCCACGCGGAGCGTCCAGTCCTGGGATCTCTCTTAGTTTCACCGCGGGTGTCCAATCCAAGGTTACTGAGCCTCCCCACCACGACAAGGTGGAGATCCTACGGGGAGGGGGGACATTACGGAAGCACCATAAGGGCACCGCTCTAACCTAACGGATAGTTTTTAATTAATTGGTATTGAATTGACGGCGGGTTGTCACCGCTGTTTTTGATACCTAACAACTTCGAAACAGCGCCGTGCTTTGGCTGAGCCGTTACGATGTCGGTACAGTGTATAGATGGTAATAACGTAATCTTCTTTTTGACATTTATTTTTGCTTTTGCTATTTATAAATATAATTCTCTGAACCTTTTGACGTAACGTGAAAGCTTTTCCTATATAGCCTAATATAACAAGCTTTGTCCGAAAACAAACAATAAAAAGCCAATTCTTTAAATTTTATTGTATTGAAAGCGAAGACAATTTTCGAGCAAACTTGTCAATTGCCACTGTGTTAGGCACATTATTATCAATCTGACAGATTGGGTTGATGCCAAAATTAAGGAGAAAATAATATTATCGGTCCGTGTCAGGGTTTGCGAGGGAGTACAATAATATATTTAATTTAAAAGGACTATCCTTATATTTTCTTCGTGCGCAATTTCTGACATAGTATTAACAACATGAGTGTTATCATTAAATAGTTTTTTTTTTATTGTAGTGATATTTATGTACAATTTACTCTCAACTAAATAAAAAAGAAACTATTGCACACTTTTGCTACTGAAGACATGGCAATATTACCGTTTTATTTACGTTTATATATTTACGTTGTTAATGTATTTTTCATTAACTTATTTGATCGTTTCCTCCTCACCTGACATTGACAAATTCGTCCATAAGTAATGGAACCATTGCAAAATGATGATGGATAAATCAAAGGATTATAATTTGTACGTATTCAAGTTTAGATTGCACATGTGGCGTAGTGACTCATCGCTTAACATAGTGCCGACTGTTTTAGGTTCGATCCTCGCATCAGACAATACATTTTGTATTAAAAAAGTTTCGAATTGGGTTATTATTTTCACAAAAGTTATATTGTTTCATAATGAATCAATAATAACAGACTGTAAGGTAAGAGTCGTGGGTTGGATTAATACTTGTAAAGTACCCAGACAAAAAAGTCATATAGATACAATTGCACATACAATCAAAATAAATACCAACAATTCTGTAATAAATAGTATTCAAACTTGACAGTTCCTTTAGTCGCCGAATAGTCACCAACTAATGCCGAACTATCGTAGTTTACAGTTAAATAATGAGTTTCCCAGTTGTTACAAAATTTATTTTACGTTCAAAGTTTAACGTTCAACCACTAAAATTTAGAAACTGGATTATAATCATTAGAAACCTAAAATCATTGTTGGTAATTTGTTATACCTAGTTTTGTCTCCACTGGGCTATCGCTGCGTTACATGGATTTATATTTTACTTGCTGACCCGGCGAACCGCGAACCGTGCCTTTATTTCTTTTAATACTTCAAAATATTTTTTTAATGTTTTTTACATACAAATCTTCTCCTGACAATAACGAACATATGAAAGAAAGCAGAATAAAGAAGAGAGAAGAAGATTTATCCAATTTGGTGCAGTCGTTTGGAAGTTCTTACTCGACAATAAGCTCGTTAATTAGATACAAAAGCCCCTACCGCTCGACAAGCACTCGACCCTTGAAAAGGAAAAAACCCTACATACGTTTACTCAAATTTAAAGTTAAAAGATAATTTTTAACAATCTGGAGATACGAACAGACTGCGATTCAGAAGGTATGGGTTCGAATTCAGGACTGCACCACTGACTTTTAGTAGCGGAAAAGCTAAAGCTATTAAGTAAAATCTAGTTAGACTAGTAAGCGGGCCGGGACTGGGACTCGGGTTGCGACTGGGATACCGCTAGAAAGAAGAATGTAATCTTTACGTGAAATCAAGCTGCTGAAAAGTTACGGACCTAGTCTTTAATACTGTCAAATAGACAATATAAGTAGTTGAGTTGAAGTCAAAACTGTTTGTAACTGATTATAGCGTGCCACAAAATGATATTCACCTCTCTAATACGTTACGTTAGACGAAAAATCCGAGTATCAAAACTAGTTACTTAAAACCCATCGTACAGATTCAAATTAATAGTATTATTATATATAATAGAATTCTAGTAACATCAGCAATCCTAATAAAATAAAACTTTTATGGTTTTTGCTAGTTATTTAGACCAAAATGGTTTCCTTTTCATTACTTTGTTCAAAAGTTCTTATTGTGATCCAACTTATATCTCAAGAATTCGGCTTTCTATTCGAAGCAATGCCTTTGACATAAACTCAAAAGGAAAACTTTTTCAGTAACTAGTAAATATTTTCCAATCAGACATTCAAATAGATCATATATATGAAATTATTTTTCATGGTCTTTAAGTTACTAGACTCGAAACACGAGCTCTCCAAAACGGGCCGAATTTGCAACATTTTTTTAACGGGGCGAATTTTAAGGAGCGGATGGGCCTGCGAGCCCTTATCGTTTTTAGTTCTTTCGAGAATGCGATTCTTTGCTTTGCTATTATAAAATTTTCCTTCGACCACGTATAAATACTACATAACTAACTAACAGAAGAGATCTATAAACGTATAACCCTAAAGACAATATACATGGGTGCATAGGGTTTTTTTTTAAAGACAACTCCCGCATTAGGACTAAATCCTGTGTCGCGGGGGACTTTACAAGCATACAACTAACGGACACAATTAACACCCAGACTCGAAACAACAATTTGTGAATTACACAAAATGTTGCCTCGTGTGGGGATCGAACCCGCAACACTCGGCGTAGTGTCAAGCAACAAGGCGGCCACTTAAACCACTACGCCAACCGTGCAGTCACCACCAAGAACTTAGGGTCTCAGGCCAACCTCACCTGCAAGTTGTGCAACTGCCGATCAACGGACGCGGCTCTGGCAAACAGAATATCCCGATAAGCGGCAATAGGCTCGCCACCTATTACGTGGGATCAAAACACTGGCGAAAAGTGGGCGTTTAATATGCCTCTGCCTACCCCTTCGGGGAAACAGGCGTGAGTCTATGTATGTATGTATGTACAATATACAACTAAACAGATACATATATTCAATGAATTAACATCAAATCAGAGAACTTGTTATTGGCCAAAGACAAACTGCACACTTGGCAAAGTCACAAGTCAAACTAATTACTAATAATACGGATGAATGACAAGATACATCAGTGTTACCTGGTATAATCAACGCATAATGTGTTTGCCGTATTCTGCATGATGATCTTAACACTCGAATACGCTTTAACCGGGTCAGACGGATTAAATACGCAATCATCGGCGGGTTAAGTAAGGTACGTAAATCATGGATTTCATTTTTATAGGTAAACGACGGTTCGACGGCAAGTTATTAAACTGATTTAGCAATGCTTGATGGCATTTGAGAGGTTATAAAATTTGATGTGGGTGATTTGTATTCAATATTTTTATATGGGTGTGTATTTTGCGTCTCCATCGTTTGACCCGGTAGAAGTCAGGTTCAGTGTGACGGTCTCCATCTATATTAACTTTCGTGAGTTGAGTTTGGAAATTAAATATAATCTCTTAAGAATGCCACGATCACAGCTAGCAAAGAACTTTAAGGACGAAAGTGTCAAAAGTGATATTCAGAAAGAAAAACTGAAAACGGTTTTGAAACTGTTGTAAGTGGTATATACCCAGATACATGCTATTTACATAACTTCTCATTTACTATTAGACACCTTGTTATAGTAGCACATACATTGCCCCATAATTATTATAACACTACTTATTTTTTAGAGGTGCTATATACAACAAGGTTATGTTAAGTCAAATATTTACCTTACGAATATATCTGCTTTTACTTAACCTGTCAATGTCTTTGTCAGTTGCTTTGGTTTCAAATTATCATAGAATTTACGGTGCAATTTCAGTCCATGAAACTGTAGCTTAACGTTTCATATGCAAATACCGATAACAGTAAAGTTGTCGTGCAAATTTGTGAAAAAAATCTAATTACCGGTCTAACCCTTTTTTACCGTTGACGGAGATCAGCCGGTCAACCCTCTCGAATAAATAATCCCGATATACCTTCAAGTAGGGATATAAATCTACAATGATTCGCAAATAGAATACATCAACAGTCTGGGTTATTTAATTTTTCCTAATTACCACGTGTATCTGTGATTGGCCAGTTATATTTGTATCAGAAGTCTTTGTACCCTAGCTAGTCTGGCACTCTAATCAGATAAAACCTGATTAGACTGCCAGAGGACGGAGTGGTTATATTTTGTTTGTCATATAGAGAAAGATTGTGTGATATTGTGAATCACACAATGTAGTCAACGGTAACGGCACCGCTCCAACACAGCAATAACGTCAACATCTTTGTCACGAATGATTTTTCAATCTTAATATATAAAATCCTTGCGTTACTGACTGACTGACAGACACGCTACAGCCGAAACTATTGGGCACAGGAAGCTGAAATTTGGCATGTATGTTCCTTGGGGACCGTAGGGGTGCACTAAGAAGGATTTTCCCGAAATTCCCACGGGATCGGCCAAAACGGGTAAATTTAAAAAAAATGCAGGCGTTGCTGCTGGCGTCGTCTAGTATAATATATATATTAAAATTTTAATGTATATAAAGTGCAGAAGTTCAGAAGAGAACATAAAATGGCATATTTGGCTGTATGGCTGTGTCCTTAGTATTGCATTGCCATTGGAACTTATAACGTACAATATCCTCGGAATTAAGATTGCTAGATTTAACTAAGACGCACACAAAGTTAATAACTAACAAGGCAAGTTAAATAAAAGCTCGTCAAAATAATAGTAATAAACTTAGTTTTTTGTTTCAACTCTTTTGCTGCCGTCGACTCCGCCACTCGATCATAAGTGTGAGCGCCTGATTTGGGGCCTAAAAGATATTCCCTTAAAGACTTTCAGGGCCTGCCCACTACAACTACCGCAGTGTTCTCACCGTGGCGCTCGCACGCGTAACATGGTTAACATACTTTACTGCGACCTCGCTGGAAAATATCATAGCATTTCTGTTGGTGAGTGTGACTTGAGAGGGCCGGATGTCCAACCTCTCTCTTTTTCCTTCTACAACTAATTCTTTATTTTTTTCATTTGTTCCCTGCAACTACTTCTTGCCCTGTCTTACATAATATAAGCTTGAGTATTTTTAAGACAAAGCCGTGAGCTTTTTCGAGTGACTGTTAACTTTGGGTTGTGACTGTTAAATTCATGTTAACTTTGGGTGAACGACCGTATCTGGCTTTATTTAATTTCTTTTATCTTCTACATTACAACGAATGTACATACATAAACAAAATGTTATTTACATACTATGATTTATGGGATCACATGATTTTTTTTTCTTTTAGATCTCGTGGTAGTTGTAGCTGGCATTTCATAGCTACTGTCTACTACTTTTATAAGCCAATATCCTACTAATATTATAAATGTGAAAGTTTGTGAAGATGTATGTATGGATGTTTGTTACTCTTTCACGCAAAAACTACTGAACGGATTAGGATGAAACTTTACAGTAATATAGTTTATACGTCAGAATAACACATAGGCTACAATTTATAAAGATTTTGTATAATGTTGCCATAATATAAGGAAAAGTATCAACTAAGTCGGCAAAAATCCTGAGCTCTGAAAGCTGTCTTCGCGTGCGTTTCCTAAACCGTTAAAGTTACTTGAAGATAATGTACGGTGAAATTGTTTATCATAAAAAGCTCACTATGAAAAATTCAAGATGGCCGCCGTCACAAAATGGCGGATTACTTATTTCCCACAAATACCTCAATACGGGTATCAAATGAAAGGGCTTGATTCGTAGAATAGAGCTCACTATGAAAAATCCAAGATGGTCGCCGCCGCAAAATGGCGGATTACATATTTGCCACAAATACCTCAATATGGGTATCGAATGAAAGGGCTTGATTGGTAGAATAGGCTTACTATGAAAAATCCAAGATGGCTGCCGCCACAAAATGGCTGATTACATATTTGCCACAAATACCTCAATATTGGTATCAAATGAAAGGACTTGATTGGTAGAATAAAGCTCACTACGAAAAATCCAAGATGGCCGCCACAAAATGGCAGATATCTGATTTTCCACAAATACCTTGATATGGGCATAAAATGAAAGGGCTTGATTCGTAGAATAGGGCTCACTATGAAAAATCCAAGATGGCTGCCGCCACAAAATGACTGATTACATATTTTCCACTAATACGTCAATATGGGTATCAAATGAAAGGCCTTGATTGGTAGAATAGACCTCACTATGAAAAAACCAAGTGGCTACCGCCACAAAATGGCGGATTACTTATTTTTCAGAAATACCTCAATATGGGTATCAAATGAAAGGGCTTGATTCGTAGAATAAAGCTCACTAAAAATCCAAGATGGCTGTCGTAGCAAAATGGCTGATTACATATTTGCTACTAATAGGTACCTCAATATGGGTATCAAATGAAAGGGCTTGATTGGTAGAATAGACCTCACTATGAAAAATCCAAGATGGCCACCGCCACAAAATGGCGGATTACCTATTTACCGCAAAAACTTTCTTGCGTTTGATTGGTAGAAAAGGGCTCACTATGAAAATAGAATGAGAAGTATCAACTAACAACAAAACTAAAAACTTGAAAATAAAATAAGCTAAAAAAAACATTTATTTTAATTTTGGGCGTAGCGTATCCAGAATAAACATTATGATAGAAATTTCACTTGTCCAACGATTTGTACTTATTTGTCTGACCCAGATTGATGTGAAGTTTAGTACGATCTGGCAGCTAGGACTTACTGAATTACTTTTTAGCTTTTGGTACATAACCTAACTACATCATTTTTATTGTAATAAAACAGTATAACATAAAAAAATATGTTTTTTACAATGCTCATCCTAGAGTAGTTATCAAATTGTTTTCAAAATTGATATATTTATTGCCTTCAGTATTTAATGAAGATGAACTTTGTCTTTACAGTAAGTTGTTTGGACTAATAGTTTAAAAGTTATCACGATATAATTGACCTAAGCGCAAGCGCTTACTATGAGTTGGCGCGCTTAAGCGCAGCGGGTCGGTGGGGCGGTCTGATTATGTCCTTGGTGTTAATGCTTTCAGTTTTTATTTTAGCTGCTATTCTATTCAGTAGATACATAAGCTCTTCAATAACTTTAATAATATACCTACATACTAATCTTTACCTGAAGTTTGACGACTATGAAAACAAAAGTAATTTTAAGTATTATCTGTTTTATGTATGCTACACGGCTAATGTGCAGATCCGTTTGTGATGAAATTTGATATGGATAGTCTGAAACCTGGGGAAGTACAAAGGCTTCTCTTTATTAAAATTTCATGCGGCCTAAGCCGCGGGCGAAAGCTAGTTTACCATAAAGTAGCTGCAATAGGGAATATGCATGATTTTTTTTATTGTTGCTATCGTTTATTTATGGTAATATGACACTGTAAAAAAATATTAGTCGTGGAGAAGTCAACATTTATTTTAAATTAAATGTTGAAAAATGGAATGACATAACGCTGGTTTAAACACCCCCATTTTAGCGCGCTTGTGTTTACGTCAGCGTTCTCGACCTTTGAGTTGTTAACTGTCAAATCTCTCAATAGTTTTGACATCTCTGTCAAATGTCTGGTACTGTTTTGACACCTTTGAGTTGTTAACTGTCAACTCTATCAATTGTTTTGACATCTCTGTCAAATGTCACTTTTGACATATCCTCTGCAAACCGTGTCGTTACTTTGGGGTCTAGCCAATAGCGTTGCGTTTCGACATTTTAAATTTGACTCGTAAGTTTTCCACCTTTTATTAATTAATATTCGCGATTTTAGAGTGTTTAAATATAAAATAATGTTAGAGGTGTCTTTATTTACCGATAAAGAATGTCATAAAAATATATTATATATAAAATTATATGAAACCGAAATAAAGACCGGGATACGGTTCAATTGCATTCCCAGTTGCCGGCTACCTCCATCAGAATATTATTTCTGCTCCAAATATATCATGTATCTGTTTTCTCTGAACGAAGTTCCTTATCGCGCGTTGCGAAAGGGGGCTACACGGAAAAAATTAAGACGAAAAGTTGTAACGACACTTTTTGCTATAGTAAGCTATTGTAAGCAGTGCGGCGTGCGCATGTTTCTCTGTTTGTCTCTCTCTCTCTTATAAAAAGCAAGCATCATGTTCATGCTTTCCGATCACTAAAATGACATCTATTTGGGAATCCAAGATGGCGGACGGGACATTTTTAATAAAATTAATATGGGTATCATTATCGGGGTTTTTATGGATTCTGGTCACGAAAATGACATCTATTTGGGAATCCAAGATGGCGGACGGGACATTTTTAATTAAATTAATATGGGTATCATTTTTGGGGGTTTTATGGATTCTGGTCACGAAAATGACATCTATTTGGGAATCCAAGATGGCGGTCGCGACATTTTTAATAAAATTAATATGGGTATCATTTTCGGGGTTGTTATGGATTCTGGTCACGAAAATGACATCTATTTGGGAATCCAAGATGGCGGACGGGACATTTTTAATAAAATTAATATGGGTATCATTTCTGGGGTTTTTATGGATTCTGGTCACGAAAATGACATCTATTTGGGAAGCCAAGATGGCGGACGAGACATTTTTAATAAAATTAATATGGGTATCATTTTCCGGGTTTCTATGGATTCTGGTCACGGAAATTACATCTATTTGGGGATCCAAGATGGCGAACGGGTAATTTTATGTAAAATTAACAATTATTACTAAAATTGAGCCTACTGATTAAGTTTATATTACATAATATTTGTTAATAATAAAAAAAATATTATTATAACTTTAAAAAAATATATTACAATTCCTTCACTAATTAATCGAAAGGAAGCTTTTTTTTATTTTATTTATAGACTCACGCCTGTATCCACGAAAGGGTAGGCAGAAAATCATGAAGTTTTAGGTAACCACGTAATAGGGGGCGAGCCTATTGCAGTACCGGGCACATTACCAGACTCCGTGCTGCTACTGGGAATTTCTTAAAGGAAAAACCCAATAACACTTTGCTCGACCCAGGAATCGAACCCGAGACCTCCCAATCTCACGCGCACATTTATGCTGCGAGACCAACGAGGCAGTCATGTATCTGAATAATTTAGAATATTGCCAACAATAAATAATACTGAATATTTATTCGCTGAACAATACACATATTCCAGATTACTAGATTCACTCGGATGAATCCAAATTCGATTTCCATTTCTATTAACAAATCTGCTACTAACTTGAATTGACCACGTTTATATGAAATTTACGAATGATTTTTCTTTACATGATTGCTGTTGCCGTGTAAAGTACCAATTTACGCAGTAGCATGGGGAAAGATTGTAAAATTTTTTTTTGTTTGTATGACCGTAGTTCGGTTTAGTGAGATATTAAATTTACTTTTTTGTTGATTTGTTCACGGTAAAAGATTTATGTTTCGTTAGTATAATGGAGGTGTCGTTAAGAAATGTACCTACATATGTACAATAGCAGCGATAGCCGAGTGGAGGGACCGACAAACTCTGCTACGCAGAGGGTCTCGGGTTCGAATCCACTGCGCACACCAATGACTTTTCGAAGTTAAGTGCGTATTAAATTGTTAATTATCGCTTGCTAAACGGTGAAGGAAAACATCGTGAGGAAACCTGCATGTCTGAGAGTTCTCCATAATGTTCTCGAAAGATAGGTGAAGTCTGCCAACCCACCCTTGGCCAGCGTGGTGGACTATGGCCTTACCCTTCTCATAAGTGAGGAGAGGCCCGTGCCTAGCAGTGGGACAGTATAAAGGGCTGGATGATGATGATGATGTACCATTTTTTTACCTTTTCTCATAAAGGCTCTATTTTTGTATAGACATTGTATACGCCATGGGTTTAAATCCCATACGCTCTGCATGACAGTCTGTTTTTGTCTCCACTAGGCTATCGGTGCGTTACATGGATTTATTTGAGCCCACAAGCTGATCCGTCGAAATTTGTACCACTATAATTTTTTTAATATTTGCTATTAGTATTTTTTCAAAGAAACCTCCTGATAGTAACGAATACATTAAAGAAAGATTTATCCAATTTGGTGCAGTCATTTAGGATTTATGCGCGTACAAATATTTCAGTGAATCATTGTTATTTATATAGATTTTTCATATAATTTATTTCACTAATCTTGTATAACTAAGCCCGTGAAAAAGTAACATCCCAATTCTATTACTTCCTCATAAACGCCTCCATTTTGATTTAAAACATCCCTGGAACAATATACCGCTGCAGGCCTCGTGTACTCACTCAAGTGTAACAAATTAATTAATTAGATTGCTTACTGTAATCGTCAATAACGACCTTAATTAGCTACAAAGGCCCGTACCACTCGACAAGTACCTAACCCTTGAAAAGGAAAAGCCCTTGATTTCTTTATTCAGATTTAAAGCTGAAAGATAATATTGTATAATGCTTTTTAGGGTTCCGTAGCCAAAATGTCAAAAAAACATACGGAATCCTTATAAATTCGCCATGTCTGTCCATTCGTAAGTCACAGCCATTTTTTCTAGATAAAGTAGTTTTGGAGAGCTAAAAAAAGCTAGTTTGTCTTTCTCAACATTACTTTAGTCTTCTTTTCTCTACGGTCAGACTAGCTTTACTAGGTTTTCACCTATCTTCTGGCGGGTTGTCGGAAAAATATACTAAATGCGATTTGCGTGGCCCACCAGCAAGGAGCATAAAGGACACCGTGGTGGTTTGTATGTGAGTGTGTGTAGGCCACGAAGAACATCAGGGTATCAGAGGAGAGTCTCACACACCTCTACCACCAGCCCCAATCCAGTGGTTTACACTCATGAGGTTAAGGGGCGGAATCGGGCAGGCTTGAAAGGAGTTTACAATACGCCCCCTTAAAATACTGTCTTAGATCTAGGGATATGAATGCCGACCACATGGTCGACTTTGCAGGATCCTGCTTCAATGTTGCTTCCTGGCATAGAGGATATAAACGTCAGCTACACTAGCTATTTTTTATATTGGAAGCTCTTCTGAAGTTTACAAAATACAGATTATTGAATGTCTAGTTGATAATGTACATTATTGCGCACTAAGGCATTCCTTTCAGCCGTCATGATAAATTATGCTACACCTACGAAACTGAAATAGAAACTTTTGCGTAGTGTAAATAACATTTCGTTTTCATTATTGAACTAACAGTTTCAGGAAATACTTTTGTGCTCATTACGTACAAAAAACGGATTTAAATAGTTAAACTACAATTTTCTTACTTTTAAAGTCTCTTACATTTTATTGCATTTATATGCCAGGATGGTATCTCTTGAAAATCTACACTATCCAAGCGAACTACAGATAACAGTGAAATTTAAAACAAGCTTTGTTCACTAGAGCTAATTAAATCTTTTCATTAAAATTTTGCACCTGCAAAAAGATAAAGAAGAACGAAACTGGATTTTTAAATCCGTGCAATAGAAACGCGTTACGTAACACTAAGAGCCAAATTCAAGAAATCGTAGACTTTCTTGCACGATATAATAATAAACTTTTCCACTTTTAATTTATCTGAATCATCATAAGCCCTAGCGCTAATTCGGCTGGATCCAGTACTTTCACTAAAAACCCGTCGAGGTCTGCTTTCTAGTCTGACAGAAGCATTATATGGATGCTAGATGAAAAATTTATTCTAGTTTAAACAGTGTGCTGCGTACAACCTTTTTTGGAAAGTTTAAATAAAATTATATTGAGAGACAATTTTCCGGTGCCGTATAACACGTAGACAATGTAATAAAAATGACCCATAAAAAACAATACTTGTCAAAAAACCAAGTCTCGCTAGCGTAAAAAGTTGTGAGATCCATGTTATACCAAGTCGGTTCATTAAAAATCTTTAATGTTTTTTTAATAAATATATTGACTCGGCCATCGCATTAAAACACAACATATTATCCCATAAGTAATACATACACATATAAATTAGTTTGTTCAGTGCGATTGCCAATCTATTTATTTAAAACATTAAAGATTTTTAATGAACCGACTTGGTATAACATGGATCTCACAACTTTTTACGCTAGCGAGACTTGGTTTTTTGACAAGTATTGTTTTTTATGGCATCTCATTTCTTTTTGTAGATAGTCCTACTTTTTCCCTTTTCGGTACTTTCTACTTCTTGTACACCAACAATGAATTTTCTTAATTAAAGCCCTAACTGTAAACGTAATTTTGTAATCTTATATGTTTATATGGGATTACAACGTTATTTATGCAGTTGATGCATGTCGAAAACTGGACCGAAATTGAAAAATGTTTTAGTTTTTCCTTGTTTCATACACTAAACACTAAGTATTCTAAATTTGAAGCTTCTATGTCTGCTAGAAGTGCCTTAGACTTTTGATGATCGCTCAGTGAGTGACAAAATCACGAAAATTGACTCGTTATAATTCTTAAACTAGTGGTTCAAATTAAGTGAAATTTGAAACATACCATATTTATACAATGCCTGCTTGGGTACTTAAAAAACAGGCTTCTAATTTTACCCACAACGAAGTTATAGAGGGTCGAAAATGGCCTGAATTGCTTCGAGAAAAGGATGGTACGGCCGTGCCGCTTTTTTGCTCGAGTTGGCGGGGGCACTCCCGTGCCCCCAGATTTTGTATCACACATAACTCAACTTTCACAAAATATGTTGACTTATCTGTGAAGCGTTGATTGACTTTTAATGTTGATTTCAAAGTTAATCCTGGCTGACAGCACCACAATATTAATATTTATGAAGGGTAGTCATTCCATGACCTTGGCTTCTAATCTAGGTCGAAATGTCGGGACAATTGAACGATATTCACGAGAATGAGATCAGTTAAATAAATAGTAGTACGTGTACAAACCGTGGCAGTTTGCAAGTATTTAGGAATTTGACACAATTTTCTACGTTGTATTCGCTAGTTATTTTACGTCGGTTCAGCAGATCTTTGATAGATTGGTTTCTAGCTGAGACTGACGTACGTGTCGTACATAGCGACATAATAGGTTCACTATACTCGAAAGCTTTATGGGAGCGCTCTGAAAGAGAATGGTTCAAATGGGAAAAGGAAACTATTTGCTGCTTTTCATACCATTGAAATGTCATGCCACTATAGCTACATATTTTCAACTTCATGAAAATTGTCAACGTTGCTAAGCTAATGACACTTTTAAGTGAAAATTGTACCCAATTATCCTGTGTTTTATATTCTAATATAAAATAATAAAACTTTGATTATTATTCTGAGATAATTCACGAATTGTCATTTACACGGCTTCGTCTACACGGGTGTCAGTTATCGGTACCAAAGGTAGCCCAGCTGATACTTTGATGCATAAGCTATGATACTGTTTTTTTTTTCTAAATCTGTTCAGTAGTTCTTGCGTCAAATAGTCAAACAGCCATGCATCTATCTTCAACAAAATTCGCATTAATAAAGTAATTCGCAGTGAGATTAAATATGGAAATATGTTCTCAGCACAGATCATCATTGCCATCACACATAGATTTTGCCTGATTCAATTCGAGAAGAACATCCAAATACAAAGTGAATTATCATGCTCTTCACACAAACATTGGTCCATCCATCTTGCGGCCATCGGCTTAGCAGTCAGGGAACCACTAGACCATCAGCCCAGTCCATTACTCTGATTGAAATGTAGGTAACGTACGTGGGTTAAATATTATGCTCCTTCTGAACTGCATACGGAATGTTCTCTCTGGACGATTGCTAAACAATCTACAGTGAAATTACTTGATTAAAGACGCACCAGAATTATTTCTCGTTTACACTAAGTATGTATTTACGTTTCTAGCTGCAGCTGCAGTATCTTCTCCGCTTATATGTATTATTTTTTTAATTTATAGTCTCACGCCTGTATCCCCGAAGGGGTAGGCAGAGGTGTAAATATAACACCCACATTGCGCCATGATTTTTTTAGGTCCCACGTAATATGGGGCGAGCCTATTGCCGTTACAGGGCACATCACCAGACTCTGGGCTGCTACTGAGTATTCGGAAAAACTCAGTAACACCTTTGCCCTTATGTGTATTAAGGTAATTGCAAATGTGTATTAAGATAAATAATTTATTTTAAAATGTATATACAAAATGTCAGTAAAGCTTTGTTTATTTCTCCATTTCTACCCAATCCCGTGGGAATTTTATATCGCTTTGTATAAAATATCAACATGTTATTTTCCAAAATTATTATTACCCATTTTAGATTTATTCTCTGCGACATTATTTACTTGCCAACTTTGTGGTGTCACACAGTCTGAGACAACATACAACGGCTGAATTTATTGCATTATCTATAAATATATTAGACTAGAAGATGCCCGCGGTTACACTCGCGTTATTTAAGACTACTGCTCCGCTCCCATTGCTCATAGCGTGATGTTATATAGCCTATAGCCTTTCTCGATAAATGGGCTATCTAACACTGAAAGAATTTTTCAAATCGGACCAGTAGTTCCTGAGATTAGCGAGTTCAACCAAACAAACAAAGAAACAAATAAACTCTTCAGCTTTATATATTAGTATAAGATTATGCATTAAAGCTGTTATTGAATCTTATCTTCTTACTGAAAACAAATGTTTTAATAAACACGGCGTTGATTCTATTGTTCACCCTCTAAAGTTGAATGAAACTATATTTGTCTATTTCTTTGATTAATTAGGCAGTGCTCTGGGCACCTAGCTTGAAGAACCGATCTCCATTGGAGCAGGCTGGTTCTGGTACGTCGGTCAAGCATCGAACATGCAAGCATGGCTAGGCTCCCCGCAAGGTAGATAAATCTGGTTGGGATCGCAGGAAATGGTTGAACGCAAATGGTCTGAGTTCAGCATTAGAAGTCTTAAGTCTGAGATGAAAATAAGAAAAATATTATCAAAGTCAATCTGCAATCTAATAAAACAGTCCCATTGAAAGCTATAACAAAAAAAACTAATTTCACCCTAACTTATTTTGCTCCATAATTTTTGTTCTCCTTTAATTTGATAGCTTTAAAATATAACATGCTCTTTTCCGCCTTGGTATCTAGATAAAATATAGCAATAGTCTAATTTTAGTTTAGAAAGTGAAGAACAGAATAAAGGCATGGCCCGCAGTTCGTAGACCACGCGTAGTTCAATGTTCTACACATGTGCTACGACGACTTTGTTGACCATTGGCAACATTAATTTTATTGTTTTTGTTATGTTTTTCATTATACGCGGCAACACTATTGTGTAAAGTTAGTTGTCAAATAACCCTAATGTAATGTGCGCACGCTCCTCAATCTGTCCGCGAATAAATAATTATACAGTCCACTTTTCGTTTCAATATAACCAAGGGCATTCCCGTTCATGGCCCTTCGACCAGCGTGAAGATCAGCGATCATTGTCATTTGCAACGAGCTAAAAAGGTTTTCATATTGTGTGTGTTAGTCGAGTGTACATTTAAAAAAAAAAAAAAAAGGTTGTGTATTGTGGTTCCAATCGTAGAAGTTATATCTAAAGAGTATACAAATATCTTTTGTATACGCGATGGAAGATCAACTAAAGGCTCTTATTAGAAAACGGAGCGCCGTCAAGGGCTCCATCACAAAAAACACTAATGCCGTCAAAGACCCTGGCTCTCTCTCCAAACAGGCATTGAATCTACAGGAAGAGCGCTTGAGGGCATCATTCCAGAAGTACGAGGACCTGAATTTTGAGATATGTGCACTGAACCCCGACGACGACGACTCCGCCGTAGAAGAAGCTTATCTCGCAACTTTAACCGGCATAAAGGAAACTTTAGAGAGTATGGACTCAAATAGTGTTAATGGCAAAGATCATAGTTGTTATAGAAAACTCCCAGCCATAAATGTACCAACATTTACCGGTATGTACACCGAATTTCCCACATTCATAGGTTTATTTGATTCACTCATACATAAAAACAGTAAGATAGACAATATTCAGAAGTTCTTTTATCTTCGTAATTTCCTTCAAGGTTGAGCCTCACGATCTAGTCAAAAATCTTACTGTGTGTAGTGAGAACTATGAAGAGGCAAGGAAATTATTAATTGAACGTTATGATAACGATTTTCTTACTTCATGTGATCATATTTATTCTTTGTTAGACATTATACCTTTTACAAAATGTACAGCAAGTAATATAAGAAACTTTTTGTGTATTTTTAAGCAACAACTATCTGCATTAAAAAATTTAGGGCACAAGCTTGAACAATGGGACATAGTTGTACTTTGCATTCTTCTTAGAAAGTTAGACACAATCTGCAGAAGGGAATTTCACTTAGTTAGGGGTAAAAAATCCACTGTCACTATGTTAACAGATTTCTTAGAAAAGCGTGCTCTCGCGCTCGAGAATGCAGAACAAGTTGGCAAGCCCTCATCAACTCCGAAGACTGCTCATGTGGCCATGGTTAAGGGAGCTAAGTGCTCTGGTGCTGCCACTGATACAGCTGCAGGCGCATCAGCTATAGGTGGAAAAAGCTGCCTACTATGTAAGTCCAACCACAAATTATTTAACAGTCCTAAATTCAAATTAATGCATGCAAGCGATAGGATTAACTTTGTGACATCACAAAACTTGTGTGTTATTTGCTTAAACAATCGCAGCAAAAAATGTAGGTTTCATTTTAGGTGCCAGGTCTGCAAAGAGCAGCAGAACACTTTACTTCACAATGTAACGGAATCCTATGGACCCCAGGCTGATTAAAATTTTAGTTTTCTTACTAACTGGGTTTAAAAGGCCAGCCCCGCCAAGTAATTTGTGGCCAGGGTTCCCGCGCACCTCCCCGCGCAGGACCATGGAATTCGTCCTTACTTTATATTCCTCTGCTGACAGCATTTACCAAACGTAAATGCTTATAATTGAATGAAAGTGGACATCAAAATACTAAAGACAGCGATACATTAGTATGGGTTTGTCATCACAAAATCACTCTCCATATACTCGTATTCATGCTTCACATATTGGTACTTGAGTACAAGGCAGCGTATCTCAGAGACGGCAGCTTCAAGGAGACGGAGAACATGATCCAGGTATATTAGTCATATAGTATTATCGGTGCCGAGTATTTCAGCGATATCCTGTGTATAGTATTGAGCGTACAGTAACAGTCTCAGAACTGATGTCACAAAACGCCTCCTTGCCGCAAGTCACAACATTGAAGCCCATACAAATATAGTCAATTAAAACGTATTAAGCCATCGCGCATAGTTTGCAGGGAAGCTCTCGTTACAATCGCCGCTAGATTAGCCGCCGGGACTTACGTCTACCGCGTGACTGACAGGTGGCTCTTCTTTCGCTCTTTAAAACCTTGTCAGCTGCTATGTACTGGCTTGTACGCAGGTTTAGACAGCGATTGTGAAAGTCCTGCATTCTACCACCTGATCGCGAATACGGAGACTCCCATCATACATCGCTCGTCTTCACATCCATCATCAACAAGGTACGAACCACTACTAATGGTACACGCGGTTATTAATAATATAACTATGTACAATATCTCATAGAGAACTTTATATTTTAGTCAGCCTGGTATATATATATATGGTGTGAAATAGACATACATACACAATAGAGTTATTAATGTTATACAGTTCATGCAATAAATTACAGTAAAGTGAATAAAAGATACTCACCGGACTTTTAGCTGCGTCGCTGCCAAACTTACCCCTTGCCCTGTGCTGATCACCTTCTCTTCAAGCCGCTCGCCTTGTTCTTCGATATCACTAAGCACTAATTATCGACCAACACCGAACCTCTTTCGCGCTAGGCCAGGTCCGATCTCTCTCGCGCCATAAGACCGACTGTCTGAACTACCACGCGAGTCCGTTCCCGAGATCTGCCCTCTTCCGCGTGCTAAGATTGACTGTCCCGTGATCCACCCGGTTCCGCGTCCCCACATTGACTGTTCCATCCAACACCACCACTCCCACGTCACGCTGTCCTGGGACCCGACTAGCTCCGCCTCCTAAGATCGACTGTCCAGTCAAACACCCCAAGGCAACGCCCCGACCTCTTACTACCTGATAGGGTACGTTTCTTGTGGTTGTTCCCTTTTTTACGATCCTCAACTATGCCGCATGTGGACACTACAGTGCAAATGTTTTCTCATATTTCATGGCTATTACTTTACTCATATGCCTGTCACATAACTCTTATAAATTTGTCAACCTCTTAGAATTTATGTGTTTACTAATTGCAGATCGTTGGCGCCATCGTAGCGATAAGACAAACACATGTGGAAACAAGTATGCGACCTAAGGACTATATAGGTATTATTATTTAATTTGGTGTAGCGAGCAACACCATTACATTCCCCCCTCTGAAAATCAGACGCGTAGACTAAGTCATAGCGTATGAGCTTTCACTAAAGATACAATAGCATATGTAGTAGAGTACGCCAGTTAAAACTGCATCTTATTTTCCACCATTTAACTGCCGGCAAATATCATACAACTTTGTGACGTCGTGCCCCGGCGCCCGCGAGCCTCGCTACGAGTGACGCACAGCAGTGGGCCGCCCCCTCGCCCACTCCCCCTCGCCGGCCTTATAAATGCCGGGGACACACGAGGTTTCGCTCCCTTTTGCCCCGGCCAACACGACCAAGCTGAGTACCTCATCCGAAGACCTGTGAAGTGCCAACGTACCCCCCACGCCCACGTCTCATCGGCTAATCTCAAGTGTCAGTTTTTTTTTTGTATACTTAAAGCCATTGTGTAACTGGAATATAACGCGAGTTTAAACTTTCCTGGTGATATTTTTTATTTATTTCCCGTAAGTCAACCTAATTATCTCTCTTTAATTGCTCGGCGAGTGATCGATCCCGGCTACCCCGTGGAAATCAATCACTCGTGCGCCAACTTCCAATAAGTATCCATTGCTTCATACCATTTATCCTAACTTATAGTTGATTGATAATAATAACCCTACTATACCCTTGCTAAGGCCGCACCGTACGATACACTAACTAACTATACTCCGCCCATCCCTATACTATGACAACATTGACACTTATAGGAATCTAATTGCAATTGTTGCCTCAACCTCGTTTGCCATCTAAAGTTTATGAAAAATAATTGAAAAGCTTATTCTAATCCTTCTATGTACTACTTCTCCTACCAGACCAAAATTTCATATTAGAACTAGCGCACATACATAACCAAGATCACCAGTTGCCCGTAACCTATGTATTCCAATAAGCCAAATGGCGGTTTAGCAATCAATTCTTAAAATCTTAATATATAAAATCCTTGTGTTACTGACTGACTGACAGACACGCTACAGCCGTAACTATTGGGCGCAGGAAGCTGACATTTGGCATGTATGTTCTTTGGGGACAGTAGGGGTGCACTAAGAAGGGATTTCCCGGAATTCCCACGGGATCAGCCAAAACGGGTATATTTAAAAAAAATGCAGGCGTAGCTGCTGGCGTCCTCTAGTAGTAGTATAATCTGTATAAGACATCCTATCCATGCTTAGAATGGAAGTGTACATACCAGATGTCCTCTTGGTAAACGGGCAGTGTGGTATGATCGAGGTACCTGATTCGCCATTCTCACTCGTCGAAATCGGGTTCAGTAGCGGGTGTAGATAGCGTGAGGTAGCAGTGGTTGAAATAGTTCGCACACACTCGTATAAGATACTAGTTTTATCAAAATTGACAGACAAGTAGTTGCAATAGTTTTATACAGTGAGCTAAATAGTCGTAAATAATAGTACAGTACAGCAGTCGTTTTCCCCAGTCAATAGCTCGACAGTCCCTACAACTAAACAATTCTCAACTCAGTCCCACACTATGAATTATTCCCATTTAGCTAGAAATTGTACGCGCGGAGATCGTACCCACAACGTCTGGCGAGATGGCCGCTCCAATCGGTTCTTCATTCGGATCATCAAGCGTATCGACATGATATCTGTTTCACTATTAAGGCTCTGATTTTAGTTAACGTAAATAACAATTCCGATTTTTACTCGTGTAGTTGGACGCAGTTGCCAAATATATTATGTCATAAAGAAAAGTTCTATATAATGAACGACACACATAAGGCCCTATGTAACTTAAACCTTCCTTTAATATTGTATGTATATCTGAGAGGTCGGATCAGAGGGAGTCCACTTGCTTGAAGTTAGTCGATGTGCGCGTTTATAGTTAGTAAGGATAATGAAACTTAGCTCTGTGTGAGATGATCCAATACGAGATATGTCCTTCGACGCATACTGCAGCTGCCTTTCACGTTACCGGAACGCCGCTAATTTGAAGTCACAGCCGACGGACGCAACAACACGTGCGGTAGTTGATGTAAAAGGTGACGTAGGGTCCTGGAATTTTAAATGAAATGCCACGAGTATCAAACTTCCAAGATTAGTCATATAATATACGACTTCTATTTGAGTACTAAACCCGGATACAAACTAACAGATGATTAGAGATGTGATGCGGATCACCAATTAATATTTTTCAGTTCGGATGCATAATAAGTATTTTTGCATGAGTCTAGCAACAAAATATTATTTTTATTTGAACTCCAGAATCAAGTTAGCTGTTTACGAATATCACACGATAGGGCTAAACTATGTCTATGAGTCTAGTATGTATCAAGACGTTGTTAGCATACTGCTTACACACCTCTCGAATCTCATGAGGAATATGAACTCAATGTCAAGCTCTAAGCAATCCTGGGGCTCGAACCCTGGTACATTGAGCGCTCTTAAAAGGTATGTGTACAATATATCAGGCATAACAAATACATACATCATTGCCGCTGGCAATCACATTGTAACACAGATGAATAAGTATTGTAAATACTCAGCTAAACCCAATTCTGAGTTGGCTTAAACTGCAAGAGTTAGGTTTAATACTGATGTTTAGAATTAACACGTGTAGAATATCTATTTCATATGACGCACGGCGACAATCGAACCCACCCTAAAGACGGCGGAAATGACTTACAAAAGGCATTCAGTTTTTCAAAACAATGCAGCACATGTGCAGTCATATCTTAACAAAGTAGCCGATCTTGGCCCTTGGACAAAGCACATCAATAATACAAAAGAACTATGGCTCCTTTCACGATGGGAATCGAACCCATCCTAAAAAACGGCGTAAATGACTTACTAAAGCCATTCAGTTCCTTAAAACAATGCGCCACATGCGCAATCATATCTTAACAAAGTAGCCGAGCCGAGCCTTTTCACGTGCGCGTTTGTGCGTTTGGACAAAGCACATCAATAATACAAAAGAACAATATTTCCTTTCTAGCCTTCTTTCTTTTAACTAATAAACATCTTAAATTTATTTCCCTATTTGTTTTATCCCTTTTTTTCACACGCTGGCATTTGGAAACAAAATGTGCCAGATGTCGGCTTATTGCATTGCCTTTCTAGTTTGGGCAACAATTTTAAAACAAAACATTTTAAAACAATGGTCACTAAACCCAGCTCCAGACGCACATTGTCGGCGAAGTATTAATTTCTGCTATAATAACAACAATTAACAAAATAGTTGCCGTGTGGTTGACGGCATAGAATACAAGTGTCACCACCCCCTATCTTCCCGTGGGTGTCGTAAGAGGCGACTAAGGGATAAAACGCTGCAAATACCATCTTTGCGTAGAGACGGAAAACTCGACCTCAAACCCTATACGACTGCCTCGTTGGTCACGCGGCGTAAATATGCGCGTGGGATCGGGAGGTCCCGGGTTCGATTCCTGGGTCGGGCGGTGTTATTGGGTTTTTCTGTCACGAAATTCTCAGTAGCAGCACGGAGTCTGGAAATGTGCCCGGTACGGCAATAGGCTCGCCCCTTATTACGTGGGACTAAAGTATCTCTGGCGAAAAGTGGGTGTAGAAATACACCTCTGCCTACCCCTTCAGGGATAAAAGGCGTGACGATATGTTTGTATGTATGTATGTAACAAAATAGTTTCGTGTTCAACAATAGTGTGCATTCTTTTTATGTTTGGGAATCGAACCCAAAATATTTAAAATCACATTGTACGACGTCTATAAAGCCGACGCCGATCATTAGGTACATGAGTATAATATCCGCCGACTTTCACCAATGCTCAGGAATCGAACCTAGAGATTTTATAAGGTATACCAAAATACTGCAGTGGGCTAATATTACCCTAATCTACTTGCTAACACGTTAGGAAACTAAATTTACTGATATATGACCTCAGAATAATTCTTTTCTCAATTAAAGCTCGTGTACACTTCATCAATAAAACCCCTATGCATTCTGTAAGAATCTCAACTCAACCAATGTAATAAACTAATACATGCTTGTCCATAGAACGCGTATGTATAAGATAGATATTATTACTTGATTTCGTAATTTAATACGTTTGTTGACGCCATTTTCAAATATCGTTGCAACAGGAATCGAGCCCGCTATTTCAGTAAGTTTGTTGAAAACATTTCAAAATATCGTAGCAACAGAAGTCGAACCCGCTATTTCATTAAGTTTGTTGAAACCATTTCAAAATATCGTAGGAACAGGAATCGAACCCGCTGTTTCAGTAAATTTGTTAAAAACAATTCAAAATATCGTAGCAACAGGAGTCGAACCCGCTATTTTAGTAAGTTTGTTGAAACCATTTCAAAATATCATAGCAACAGGAGTCGAACCTGCTATTTCAGTACGTTAGTGTAATAAATTCCTGTCCCGCAACTCCAACAAAATATTATACATTATTTATCCTTAAATAATTCCCTCTTATTATATACAGTTATCGAACACGCTATTTATTATACGGCGACTAGTTTGTTGACGTTGCACAACAATATATATGTAGTTATCGTCACAGACATTGCTCAGGAGTCTAAACTGATTTAACTACACCTAGGTGTTCCACGGAATATTCTCGTGTGCATTATACATTAATCTCAAGCCATGTTAATGTCCTACACCAGATATCCTATAAATATAATCTATATAACATAAAATCCTTCTCTTTCCTTATCCAAAATTAGTTCTAACCATCGCTAGTCTGCATCACGAATCGGACTCAAACAGCAAACCTGATACGCAAGTGCTTGTAACCAATAATATGCTTATTATCGAGCCAAGCATTTTCTGTAGCCAATAATATAACCACTGTCGAGACTCGAACTCGACATACAGTATAAATGACACGCATGAGCAGCATTTATGTAAAGCGTTTCAACATATGTAGTCAGTTATATGTTTACTTTCAAGATACAGCGATATTATAAAAGGAAGCACAGGGCCATAAAAATAAATAACATATAGGAAAGTGTGGCACTTAGGCGCAATACCGCCCCCCTCGGACTATTAAATATTGACATAATTGCCGTGACTTAAATATTATTTCGTCTTTCTAAAATGAACATGATCGTCTATCGATTAATGAATGGCACGTTGTGTCTAATTCATTTGATATTTTCCTACGCTGTGTATGGTTATTTCTCTACGTTGTGTTTGTATTTTTCTACGTTGTGTTTGTGTAGTAACTCTTTAGTTCTTCCTCGTTGTTCTGAAGTGGATCAGAACATTTTATGACGAGGATCCTGGTCACGGCACCAAATGTAACGGAATCCTATGGACCCCAGGCTGATTAAAATTTTAGTTTTCTTACTAACTGGGTTTAAAAGGCCAGCCCCGCCAAGTAATTTGTGGCCAGGGTTCCCGCGCACCTCCCCGCGCAGGACAATGGAATTCGACCTTACTTTATATTCCCCTGCTGACAGCATTTACCAAACGTAAATGCTTATAATTGAATGAAAGTGGACATCAAAATACTAAAGACAGCGATACATTAGTATTGGTTTGTCATCACAAAATCACTCTCCATATATTCATGCTTCACATATTGGTACTTGAGTACAAGGCAGCGTATCTCAGAGACGGCAACTCCAGGGAGACGGAGAACATGATCCAGGTATACTACTAATGGTACACGCGGTTATTAATAATATAACTATGTACAATATCTCATAGTGAACTTTATATTTTAGTCAGCCTGGTATATATATATGGTGTGATATAGACATAGATACACAACAGAGTTATTAATGTTATACAGTTCATGCAATAAATTACAGTAAAGTAAATAACAGATACTCACCGGACTTTTAGCTGCGTCGCTGCCAAACTTACCCCTTGCCCTGTGCTGATCACCTTCTCTTCAAGCCGCTCGCCTTGTTCTTCGATATCACTAAGCACTAATTATCGACCAACACCGAACCTCTTTCGCGCTAGGCCAGGTCCGATCTCTCTCGCGCCATAAGACCGACTGTCTGAACTACCACGCGAGTCCGTTACCGAGATCTGCCCTCTTCCGCGTCCTAAGATTGACTGTCCCGTGATCCACCCGGTTCCGCGTCCCCACATTGACTGTCCCATCCAACACCACCACTCCCTATTCACGCTGTCCTGGGACCCGACTAGCTCCGCCTCCTAAGATCGACTGTCCAGTCAAACACCCCCAAGGCAACGCCCCTGACCTCTTACTACCTGATAGGGTACGTTTCTTGTGGTTGTTCCCTTTTTTACGATCCTCAACTATGCCGCATGTGGATACTACAGTGCAAATGTTTTCTCATATTTCATGGCTATTCCTTTACTCATATGCCTGTCACATAACTCTTATAAATTTGTCAACCTTTTAGAATTTATGAGTTTACTAATTGCAGAACGTTGGCGCCATCGTAGCGATAAGACAAACACATGTGGAAACAAGTATGCGACCTAAGGACTATATAGGTATTATTATTTAATTTGGTGTAGCGAGCAACACCATTACAACGAGGACAAAGCTCCTTCTCCAGTGACTCTGATGTCAGAGATTGCCACACAGCAGGTACTTTTACCCACAGCCAATGTAAAGCTGATAGCAAACAATGGTACAGAAGTTCATGTCAAGGCTCTCTTGGACAGTGGTTCACAGGCATCATTTATAACATTGGTTATAAATGATGCCCGTTATAAATGATTTTAATAAGCTTACAAGCTCATTGGAGCTTGTAAGCTTATTAAAATTACAGGTTAACAAGGTGAATATCCCTCTCACTGGAATAGGCAACACTGTGAACAAAATAAATGAAAGTGTCAACTTACAATTACACTCTCTCAGTTATATAAGTTAATGTAACATGTTATTTATTAAACAAAATTACTACTAAGTTACCTCAAAAGAGATTTGATATAAATCAACTTGTTTTACCAACTAACCTTCCCTTGGCAGACAAAACATTCAACGAGCCAAGTAACATTCACATTCTATTAAGTGCTGATGTGGTCTTCCAGGTGTTGCTGCCTTCTGAGCCCACAGCAGTCCTGCCTAGTGCAGCAAAGCAGTGCATACATGAATCAACTCTGGCTACACCATCAATAATAAACACAAGGTTTGGTTATGTCATCGCAGGTAACTTACAGTCACCTCATACACATCCAGTTACAAATTTACATTGTAAAACATGTGATTCCGAGTTAACTAAAAACCTCTCTGAATTTTGGCAAACTGAAAGTGTACCTGAAACATTTTTAGAATCACAATCTGAACATGACTTGCGTGAAACCATATTTTGTGATAATGTTCAGCTAGACATCAAACATAACAAAATTCAAGTTGTGTTACCTTTAAAATTGCAATTAGAGTCAGTTAACCAGGTTTTAGGTGCTTCATTACATTTGGCTTTAAAAAGATTTCATACTTTAGAATCTAGATTTAAAAAAGATTTATTTCTTTCCAAACTTTATAAAGAGTTCATTGATGCCTATTTAAAGCAAGGGCATGGTACAGTAATTGATATCAGTCAATACAACTTAACTACTGATCCAGTTTACTTTTTGCCTCATCACCCAGTACTTAAATTAGATAAAAAAAACCACCAAGTGTCGAGTGATATTTGATGGTTCTATGAAAACCAACAATAAAACTTCATTAAACGATTTATTACTTAATGGCCCTGTAGTCCAAAGGGAATTAGTAGACGTATTGTTGTTATTTAGAGTAAATGAATATTTTTTCATAACCGATATCAAAAATATGTTCAGAAATATACTATTACATCCCGATTATAGGTCATTACAAAATATTCTTTGGAGAGATTCTCCTAAAGACAATGTTAAATATATTCAACTTAACACAGTAACATACGGCTTGAAAAGTTCTTCTTATTTGGCAACACGATGTTTAAAATTGTTGGCAGATCAATACAAGAATGAACTTCCCGTTGCAGCTTTTATCATAAATAATTGTACCTATGTAGATATATGAGGCGGCGATAGCCCAGTGGTGTACGTAACGGACTGCCGAGACGATGGTCTCGGGTTCGATCCCCAGTTACCCCGGGCACACACCTATGACTTTTCGAAGTTATGTGTGTATTAAAATAAAAATATTAATTATCGCTCGCTTAAAAATGTGCCCGGTAGATGGCAATAGGCTCGCCCCCTATTACATTGGGACCGAAACATATCTGGCGAAGTGTGGGTGTGTAATGCACCTCTGCCTACCCCTTCGGGGATAAAAGGCGTGAAGAAGATATACTATGTAGATGATATACTACATTCTGAAGTATCTCAGGAAAAAATTGTAGAAGCTTAACAGCAATTATCTAAACTGTTAGAATTCGGCTCCTTTCAATTACATAAATGGGTTTCAAACTCACCAGAGCTGTTGAAAGACATACCACAAAATCAACAACATTTCGATGAGGTTGATTTACAAAAGAATAATTTTTCATTAAAAACTCTAGGTATTAATTATAATACAAAGTTAGATTGCTTCATAATGTCATGTTCTCATACAGGCGAAAGCATGCCTCAATCTAAGCGTGAAATCCTTAGCTTTATAAGTAAGTTCTACGATCCGCTAGGGCTTGCTGGACCCATTGTGGTTATTGCAAAATGCTTTATGCAGAAGTTATGGCTAAATAAACAAGGTTGGGATTGTTTGCTTAACAATGATTTACTTATGGCATGATTTTTATAATAGCTTGCTTGCAATGAAGCCATTGCCCATACAGCGACACATAGGTTTACACAATACTAGCTCTGCACAAATTATTGGGTTTGCTGATGCGTCTAGCACAAGTGCTTATGGTTGTTGTGTGTATCTCAGAGTGGTTGGTTCGACAGGCTATGCTAAAATATCCTTGCTATGCTCAAAATCGAGAGTAAATCCATTAAGCCAAAGCCTATCAGTTCCAAGACTTGAACTTAATGCTGCCTTATTGCTTGCAAAGCTTGTCACAAGGGTGCATTATGTTCTGGTCGCCAAAATGCACATACAAGATGTCATTCTATATTCTGACTCACAGATCGTTCGTGCTTGGCTACAAACTAACATAAACAAATTAAAAGCATACGTTGCTAATCGAGTAAAGGTAATTACACAGCTCACACAACAATACACATGGATGTATGTCAGCACAAACGATAATCCTGCCGATTGTCTCAGCAGAGGAGTCATGCCACATGAACTAGGGGACTATCCTATGTGGTGGCAAGGTCCACCATTTTTATGTTCACGTGAGTACAAACTACAGGTAAACATGTCTCCCCCACCACAGAACTTGCCTGTGGTCAAAGACTGTTCTGCATGCTTGAGTGCGATGGTTTGTACAACTTCAGATGGGCTACCATTATGTCTCGATTTCCTAGAAAAAATTTCTAGCATCAACACCATGATCAGAGTCTTAGCATATATTTTACGATTTAAGGAGAATGCAAAGTTAAAGGATAATAAAAATAGGCTTAGTTATATCACTACTTCTGAACTCAATGAGTCTTTAAAAATTATTGTAAAGTATGAACAACAAAAATATCTAGCTGAAGATATTCATACTTTAAAATGTAACAAAGCAATTGTTAAAGGTAATTTAAAACCACTTTTTCCATTTATTGATGACCACGGTTTGGTTCGTGTAGGTGGTAGGTTAGAAAATGCTTCTATTTCCTATACACAAAAGCATCCAATTGTACTGCCTCGAGATTCAAACGTCACGAATTTGATTATTTACAACGAACATTTAATAAATCTAATCTTCATGCAGGGCCTAAGCTGGTTCTGTCATCAATAAAACAACGATTTTGCATTGTACATGGTATAAGACAAGTCAAAAAGGTTTTACATAAATGTACTATTTGTTTTAGATTAAAAGCAGAAGCTGCAAAGCAATTGATGGGTTCCCTGCCTCCTGATCGAGTGAATGCTTGTCGCCCTTTTCAGAAGGTTGGCCTGGATTATGCTGGTCCAATCTCCCTCAAAGTGCTTAGAATTAGAAAGCCAGTAATCACAAAAGGTTATGTTTGTTTATTTGTATGCTTTGTTACAAAGGCCATACATTTAGAACTGGCCTCTGATTTAAAAACTGAGACATTTACAGCTTGTTTGAATAGATTCATATCACGTACTGTGTATAGATTTAAGTAAATATTGTTTAAGTTAGTAGTCATATTCTACATAATATGCTTGCGTATCTATAATACTTGAACAATAATGTAAATTTAGTTTATAATTTTAACGTGTAAGCAATATGCTTATTTATTATCTTTCAACTAAGCACCTAAACTGTAAGTTAGGTATTGTTGGCTTTAGTTGTTTATCTCAAGATTTAAGTTTATTAGATGCAAGAAAATACTTTTCATTCATTCATTTCATAACAACTGTATCACATTGTTATATTGGATATAATTTGTTGATAATTAAAATTCAGTTGGGTACATACTGACTTAGTCTCTATAACTTCAGTTTAATAAAAACATGTTCTATACTTAGCCATTTGTAATCTCAGTAACTGTATACCAGCTATTGTCTTTTCAAATAACCAGTAGTCATTCAAATAATAATATGATTGTAAGTAATTCAGCATTGTTTTTCTAAAACATAATTACTATTCAATTACAAAATATTGTTTGTATTCAAATTTGAAGTTTAGGGTTTGGTATAAATTAAAATAATCTTAGTTATTTAAAAGACTTGTTTATTACGATTGTTTGTTGTAACTCTGTAACACTTCGGTATTTCTAGTTGCCCCGGCAATATGTTGACCATTGGCAACATTAGTTTTATTTTTTTTGTTATGTTTTTCATTATACGCGGCAACACTATTGTGTAAAGTTAGTTGTCAAATAACCCTAATGTAATGTGCGCACGCTCCTCAATCTGTCCGCGAATAAATAATTATACAGTCCACTTTTCGTTTCAATATTACCAAGGGCATTCCCGTTCAGACTTATTGCTACGACTCGTCTACAGCATTTTGTTTATATTAAAACCAGACATCACCCACGGCTTAGTCCACCTGGGACTTTACTCTTATGGGATGAGATTTACAAAAATACTCTCTAAATGTCCCCTTATACTTCCCACGAATCATTCATACATACACATTACATGCTAAATTTTAGCTTCTAGCGCCCAGTAGTTTCGGCTGTTCGGTGTCTGCCAGTCAGTCAATAACGCAAGAATTTTATATACATTACTGATTGGTGTTGAATATTTATATTATTTTCCATAAGGATAGTTAGAAGTAATATTCAGAGTAAGTAAAGTTTTATAAAACTTATAACCTTTATATCAAGACATGTATCAAAAGCCAGTAGATATAACAGAAATCAGTTTTGCTCCGCAGCAAAGTTAAAGGCGGTGTGATTTTTTAAACCTTTTTTTATTTTTATTTTTTATAGGCTCACGCCTTCATCCCCGAAGAGGTAGGCAGATGTGTAATATTACACTCATATTTCGCCATGAATTTTTAAGCCCCACGTAATAGGGGGCGAGCCTATTGCCGTTACCGGGCACATTACCAGACTCTGTGCTGCTACTGAGAATTCGGAAAAGCCCAGTAACACTTTTGCCCGACCCGGGAATCGAACCCGGGACTTGCGATCAGCAGTCGCTTACGCTATCCACTGAACCACGGAGGCAGTCTTAAACCTAGTTAGACTTCCGTCTCCAAAGCGTCTATCTTGTATGTTGACTTTTATATTACAGGTCACAATCAAGTAATAATTTCCGCCTTTGGAAAGTGCCTTAAAATATAAATTAATTCAATCGATAAATTTATTTATTTAAAATTTCCTGCAAAATACATTGCACGAGGCGGACTTAATGCCTATAGGCATTATCTCCCAGTCAGCCTTTAGGTGATGCAAAGATGATCATGGCAGGTGTGTACTTACACAAAGAGAGTAAAATAAAATATAATATCCGATATAATACATACTATAAAACGTACAAGATCCATACATACGCATAAATATATACCTAAATAAATACACACACATATATATATATATACATAAATAGATATAAATGTATGCAAGTAAAAATATATATTCCGACAACTCACTATAAAACAGCTGGCGGATTCTAAATTTGAACATCATCATCCTAGCGCTGTCCCGGTTGCGCTCCAAAACCCATGCCTTGGAGCTCGGGGTCCGCTTTCCGGCTATGTCTCCTCCACTTTGCACGGTCTTCAGCATCCCTGGTGGTTAGTTGGTTGGCACGCATATTATCCCTTACGACGTCAAGCCAGCATTTCTTTGGCCTTCCCCGTTTACCGGGGCCCGGTGGAGGTAGCATGGCAAGACATTTGTTACCCACGTAAGATGTCGGTTGTTGTAAAACGTGGCCATAGCATCGTTGACGACACTCTTGCAGTTTGTCAGCAATGTCACGGACATGAAGGCTACCCCGGATGCGGGAGTTCCTAATGCGGTCCTTCCGCGTGACACCACACACCCAGCGCACCATGTTCATCTCCGTGACACGCACTCTGCTTGTGTCGCTCGAGCACAGGCCACGTCTCACTGCCATATAACAGGACAGGTTTAATGATGGATTTATAGACCTATCCTTTGAGCTTTACCGGCATTTTGGGGTCACAAATGACACCGCTCACCTCATGCCATTTGGCCCAGGCTGCCGAAATGCGTGCCTTGACGTCGCAATCGATGTCACCAGACGGATTCTAAATTTGAACGTGGCACGATAAGTTGACATTCTAATTTCGGGAGGGAGTGCATTCCACAGAAAGATGGATTGGATATTGAAAGAAGAATGTACTAGTCTAGAAGTGTGAGATGGACAGAGAAGAAGAAGTTTATTAGTAGTAGATCGCAAGTACCTGTCATGGTTGGAACAAAGATATTGAAAGTAAGGTACCAGATATGACGGACTATTAGGAGAGTGGAGATAAATGCCATGAGTATGTATATGAATTTAATACTTAAAAGTAACTGCCTCCGTGCTCCAGTAGATAGTTTAAGTGTCTGCTACTTGGGAGATACTGATTTCGATTCCCAGGTAGCGCAAAAGTGTTACTAAGTTTTGTCAAATTCTCAGTAGCAGCTCAGTAGCAGCACGGAGTCTAGTAAAGTGCCCGCATAGACTAGACACTATTACTGGGAACCAAAAATTCATAACAGGGCGAAATGTGGGTTTAACATCACGCCCCTGCTTACCCCAACAGGCATACAGGCGTGAGTCTATAAAAAAAATATACTTTCATATTACTATTTCGCAATTGTTACTGCAACGCTGGACATCATTTTGTCTTGCAATCATGACGGCAAAGGGAATTATAAAAAAATGAATCATCTTATGAACAAACGTTGCTTTCATCAGTTAATATTTCTTTCTTTACAAGCCGTATGATACAGACAGACGTCACAACATGGCGGCCGCTGATTTCAAAAACAGAAAAAATAAAAATGTTTCAAAATCGTATAAATCTTTTTTTATAGACACGCCTGTATCCCTGAAGGGGTAGGCAGAGGTGTAACATTACATCCACATTTCGCCTTGAATTTTTAGGTCCCACGTAATAGGAGGCGAGCCTATTGCCGTTACCGGGCACATCACCAGACTCCATGCTGCCACTGAGAATTCGGAAAAAGTAGCACTTTTGCCCGACCCGGGAATTGAACCCGGGACCTCCGATCAGAAGTCGCATACGCTATCCACTGGACACGGAGGCAGTCTATGTAGTATATCAATCGATTTCGTTATTTTATAAACTCAACAAATATTATCACATTTTTAGATACTTTGTCATTGTATTCGCCGAGTTAAATACTCTACAGTGAAGATTTATACAGAAAAAGCTATAAATCTTTTCTACTTCAAACTATGTAACATCACACTACAAAGGCGTATGTATACCACTCGGCTACTAGGATTAGTACACTCTCCAGGGAGTTTTATTTGAAAGCCGTGCTCGCCTCTGATTTCTTGGCGAATACCCTGCTATACTACAAGAAATAAAGGAATCCCATAAAAACAATACTTGTCAAAAATACCAAGTCTCGCGACCGTAAAAAGTTGTGAGATCCATGTAATACCAAGGCGGTTAATTAAAAATCTTTAATGTTTTAAATAAATAGATTGACTCGGCCATCGCATGGAAACACAATATATTTCATAAGTAAAACATATCTAAATTAGATTGTCTAGTGCGATTGCCAAGTCAATATATTTATTTAAAACATTAAAGATTTTTAATTAACCGACTTGGTATTACATGGATCTCACAACTTTTTACGGTCGCGAGACTTGGTATTTTTGACAAGTATTGTTTTTATGGGATCTGATTTCTTTTTGTAGATAGTCTCACTTTTGTCCTTTACAGTACCTTCTACTTACACTAACAACGAATTTTCTTAATTAAAGCTCTAACTGCAAATGTAATTTTGTAATCCTTTATATTCATATAGGATAACAAAGTTATTAATGCAGTTGATGTATCTCGAAAACTGGACCGAAATTGATATATATTTTAGTGTTTCCTTGGTTCATACACTAAACACTAATTGTTCCCTAAATTTGAAGCTTCTATGTTTGCTAGAAGTGCCTTAGACTTTTGATGATCGGTCAGTGAGTGACAAAATTAAAAATTTTGACTCGTTATAATTCTTAAACTACTGGTTCGAATTGAATGAAATTTAAAATACACCATGTTTATACAATTCCTGCATGGTTACTAAACAATCAGGTTTCTAGTTTTATCTAGTTATATTTATTATTTTGACGTTCATAAGCGTCACATTGTGACCCAAATGAATAAAGGAATTTGAATTTGAATTTGAATTTGAATATCCACAACGAAGTTATAGGATGTCGAAAATGGCCTGAATTGCTTCGAGAAAAGGATGGTACGGCCGTGCCGCTTTTATGCTCGACTTGGTGGGGGCACTGTCGTGCCCCCAGATCGTTGCTGGAATTGAACTGAGTGTATATAATACTTTCTGCTATGTAGCTGTTATATTTTCGCTGTAGAAGCTTTTAAGAGTTTCCCGTACAAAGTTTTATTGCTGTAACAGTTTGTGAGGATGGATGTATGGATCTTTGTTACTGCTTTACGTTAATAGTAAAACGTATTTTTATAAACCTTTGCAGTAATATGGATTATACATCCGGATAGCGTATGGATTATCTTTGGTTTCGGTAACTGCGCAGGTGAAACCACGTGCAGAAGCTTATAAATTATATTTAAAAAAAACACAGGGTTAGCACTTATATCTTTATCCTGATTCTTATGTAGGCATATGCATGTTTATATTCAAAATTATAGGCGGAGTAGTATTACACGACTATTGTCGGCAGGTGGAAGAGTATCAATTGCACCAAATCACATTAGACCTTATATGCGACCACCCTTTACGACCATGACACTCATAATCTCCCAATCGAATACAAAGCTTTAACATGAATAATACGTGATCAACATGACCGTCCCAACGGATCAATGAGCCAGTCCACTGAAATCAATAATGCAATTATCTTAAAAAAAGGAATAAAACAAATCTACCAAACCTGAAGCGCGTTTCACGTTCAAGTCCATTGTATAGCTACATTATGTTTAGGTTGCCTGTTCGACGCGATAACGGTATATCTCTTTCTAATCTCAGCAGATAAAAAGAGATAAAACATCGTATCATTGGTTAGGTTTAGTCAGGCTTGTAAGACTGACCCCTGTAATCCTTTGGGACGCAGGAAAGTTTGACGCCGAGCTTTGATATAGATGCGAATTTTCCATAAGACGGTCACAGCTATAAAAAAATCGAATATTTTGGTTAAGCTTCTTGTAATTGATACTGTTATTGAACTTTCTTTTGTATTTCAGTATTTCTGATCAGCGTATTAAGTCCTTATGTTCTTGCTGTTTTATAAGAAGTAAGACGAATTTGCGGTAACAACCGTATTCTTTTTGTATAAGGTCACCAGTGCAAGCGCTTGTTTTAAAATGGCCTTGTTAAAAATTTATGCGGTTGAAAATCGCATGGTTGCAACTACAAGAGTGTTTTACGGTTAGATGAATAAACCAATGAAATTAATACGTACCAGTAGACCAAAATTTCTCCATGATAACAATTCAATAATAAACATACCGACTACAACCCATCAGCCTATCGTGATATAGTAAGCTCATAAGAATTTACGACACAAATAAGGAGAAACCTATGTCCAACACCGAAAGGCTGATACAATGATTTATTAGTTAATGGATTTAGTTGCCATTCATAATGCCTGGGATACAGAAAGTACAAAAGTAAGTGTGAATATGATTCCAGTAATATTCCTTAGGCCAATAACAGACTACTGGAAATCACTCACCATGCAATAGTACAGCTCAATACTCTGTTTCCCCTAAATAACATAGCGCTAGAACTCAATATCCGGTTAACTTCAAAACTTCTGCAATTCTTCTGTAATTCAAAATATTCTAGTCTAAGTTTCTAGTTGTATTATGTAGAAAACTGGTAGAGACAGTAATGAGGTTTTGAGCACATAATGTGGTAAATGGCGCTAATTAACGGCGGGATCGCTTGTATTAGAAAATTCTAGCTATTCCTTGATTAGCTTAGTATATTTGTTTGTGTGTTAGATCACTTTCTACAGAGTATTAAAAATATGTCCTGTATTCAACGATGTACAGCCTTTTCTCATTGATAATATTGTTTTGAACAACAATGTAGAGATCAAACCCACAACAATCAAGGCAGTATTAACAACACAGATGGCCTCTCAAACGACCACGCCATCCGTACAGTCAAGTCTATAGGTACTTGTATATTACTTTGATTTTTAACACCTACATTTCAAGATCATCATCATCATCATCAGTCTGTCTCAGTCTACTGTCGGATATAAGTTTCTTCTATGGCCACTTCTGAGCTAGCTTTGTAGCTGGATGTTTTCGGCAGCTACCAGTCACTTTGCGTATATTATGGTCTCTCTATATAGGCGGAGGGCGCCTTACCGTAGTTTAATATACTTATATTGTTTTAACATCAGAAATACCCAAAAACATTTTTAATATACTAACATAGGATGATGAAAGACTGACCAAGCAGATATATAAAGCAAGTGTGAATGGGACAGGACGAAGGGGAAGACCTAGTTGGACGTTCTCTGACCAGATTGGAGACATCTTAAAAACAGGACAGGTTAGAAGAACCCTGAACAGAAGAGCATGCGTGAGGAATCTGATGGGAGGATCCAGGATCGTTACAAATGGCGTTTCGTAGTCTCTGTCTACCCCTCCGGGAAACAGGCGTGAGTCTATGTATGTATGGACATATTATAATTGTTCTTTGTCACACAGAACCATTAAGTATTTGCATTTGGCACTATTCGATTTTATTTATCCTTCGATTTACTAGACAAACTGATTTGATTGTAGTACGAGTAATATCCCAAAGGTGCGGTCAGCACTACAAACCAGATCGAACACATTCACCGTCCAATGTGGACGGTTCTCAGTAGGTAACATACCGCTTGCATCCAATGCTTACTTTACTATAAATCTGATACTACAACTCATCATCATCCTCTTAGCGTTATCCCAGTTTCAATCTGGGGTCCGCTTAATAGTCTAACTGGATTTGGCTGAATATTAGCTTTTCCACAGAGCGACTGCCAGTCTGACCTCCGCAACCCGAAGGGATAGCGATATACCATGGTTTAGACTAGTGTCAGTTTATTTAGAAGGTACTGACGCCCTGTAACGACTGTCAAAGATCTTCATGACAGCCGGGTGTTCGTTGAGGTGTGTAGGGGCGCATTAAGAGAGGATGTTCGGCAATTTCGCCCTTAAGGGTGTAAAACTGGTTGTCAGAGTTTGTATGAAACTTTTGATTCCATCAATGTAAATCACTTCAAACTTTGAATATTGGTTCCTCAAATGAAGTAAGTGAACACTACGAAAGTCTTTTTTGGAAATTCTTACCCAAAGGAGGTAAAAAGTGTCAAAATTGTTAGAAACCTTTGTATTCCTTAGTGAACACAAAGACATTTATTTCGGAAATTCTTCCCCTAAGAGGGCAGAAAAGTGAGTCCGAGTTTGTGTTAAACCTTTTATTTCTTAATCGAATCACTTTCATCTGTATATATAAAATCCTTGCGTTACTGACTGACTGACAGACACGCTACAGCTGAAACTACTGAGCGCAAGTAGGTGAAATTTGGCATGTATGTTCCTTGAGGAGTGTCGGAGAGTTAGTGCAAAACATTGTATCGACGCAAAATTTACGCGTGCGTAGCAGCGGGCAAAAGCTAGTTTGATACAAAATCTCACTAAGCTAATTTTTAATCTTCAAATTAATGAGAACAACGGCCTCTATTTCCTAAAACCCTTCCTAAAGTAATATTATAAAGACTCGTACATTTTTGAGTATCTGAAAGAAAATATGAGACTTAAACCACATCACCAAGTACAAAAAATATTCTTCTTATGATTTGGTAGCCATTATACACTCATGCCATTCATTTGGATCTAAAGACGGCACGCAAGAGTAATGATAAAATAGGCCGACCATTTCTAACATTACTTTCACGGTAAGCCGTCCGAACCAAAGGATTGGTCTAGAATGCTCTGCCAGTCAGCCTATCAAACTAACATCAATTATTTGTAGATCTGCCGACCGTCAACCCATCTTCAAAGGAAAATTCTCAAAGGACACTAAGATTTCTCCGTCGGTATCCTTTACCGAGTTGTTAGTACATACTTTCGATACTCAACAAGTATAGGTAACTGATAAAGACGTTCACAATGGGTAGATATTTCAAGAAATCTCTTCGCCGGACGTGAGCCGGGTTTCCTTATCCGGCGGAAATGAGCTGCCGGAAGCAGCGGCCAGCGGTTGGCCCATTTCACTTTGCGCGTTATAGAGGTAACACATGAATAAATACTTAGATGAAAATAAATTTATTGGATTATCTATTTACTTAAGGAATTCTATCATCTTGGGCCTTTGAAATGAATGTCTATGAACTTTTTTTTTTTTGAGAATGTGTTGCTATTTAATTCTATCGTTGAATAAAAAATCCTTAATATGTTATACATAAAACTAGCGGACCCCGGGCTCCAAGGCGTAGGTTTTGGAATGCATCCGCGACAGCGCTAGGATGATGACAATACCCCCCGTGGGATCTCCACCTTGTCGTGGTTGGGGGGCTCAGTAACCGTGGCTTGGACATCCGCGGTGAAGCTAAGAGAGATCCCGGGAGTGGACGCTCCGCATGGGCTTGGAGGGACCTGCGCAGGATGCTTCGAAAGGTGCGGGTGTGGGTGACAGTTCTGTCTGTCCCTCGCAGTCGGGCGCGGTCGCGGGAGGAGAGGCGTGTCGGTGTTGCGTTGCCGCGCGCCCTATCTCCCGCGACCAAATGGGGGCGCACCATTGTTGCGTCGCGGTGGGGCCGCAGAGGAAGAGGAGATGCGGTGTTGCATTGCCGTCCTTTCTATCCTCTGCGGCTAATGGGTGTTTTGGCGGTGGAGCCCAACACCTTCATCCGCCGCTAAGGGGGTTTTGTTCGGGGCCCGCCTGACCATCTGGGGGGCCAATACCCGTCGGGGGGGACGAATGCTTCGGCGATACCTGGCCCTCCGACACACGGGTACATGAGGAACACGGGTTGGTTTTAGGTCAGTAAGAGTCTTACAGTCCCCTTTGCCCTTCCCCCCAGGGCGGAGGGACTCCATGAGGATTTTCCAACCCGACACCAAAAAAAAAGGATGATGATAATGATGTTATACATAAAACTAGGCCAGAAAACGATGAACTTATACGTAAGAGCAAATGGTGAATAATACAATAATTTAATAATAACAAATATTACACGTGAAATTGGCAAACATTAAATTCGCACACAAACGAACTATTTAATCTATTACTTTTGAATATTGCCTAATTATATTTACACACCATCTCCCAAACGATATTGCCATTTAACAAAGCTAAATTTTCTCATTGCTGAAGTAAACTTATTACAGGCAAACCACTTCGATCTGCCGGAGCGATTATCCGACAAGTAATTGAATATTTTGGTGCTGAACGCCTTCGATTTCAAGAGTATTATGGTTAAGACTGTCGTTTCCAATTACTGGAGTATACGGCGATACGTGATATTGCCCGGCCCAATCACAATAAGCAGGATGGGTATAATTATTGTTGTAAAGTTAATTTGGATGAAGGTAAAATGCCGAATTGACCAAATTACCACGACTCAGCAAATGTAGTTTACCCTACACTAGGTTTGGCAAATACGAAATTATTTGACAGAGAACTAAAGTAACCGACATAGTGAATAAGCAAACTGAAGTGGTAAGGGCAGGTCATATGGCGCAGAACCGATTGTCGCTGGAACAGTCAGATTCTTGAGTGGCTACCGCGACTCGGCAAACGTAGTGTAGGATGTCTTGTAGCCAATTGGGGCGACGATATTCGTAGGGCAACGGCCAGGAAATGGAAAATGAAAGATGAAAACCGAGCTTATTAACGTGCCATGGGATAGGCGTATGAACAGCACTCGACTATTACAGCCTCAAAATGTATTCAACGGCAATTATTGACGACCGTCCATGCAGCGACTGCATGAAGTTCAACTCATCTACACGAATGGTTTGTATCGCTTTATATTATAATAAATATAAATAATAAAATAATATTCCACCGCATTACAAAAAAAATGCACACAGTGAAAGCTTATTATCCAGCATACCAAAGGCTTGTCTACCATTACCACAGCAAGCAAGACACACAATAACTGATTACTAACATGAAACCCTTCCCCTTCGTTAAAGAGGGAAGTGGATTATTTATTTTCCAAATGCTCCAACATACTTCTGATTAAGTTCGTTGCGAATTCCAAGACAGTTTAAATATGATTGTGACAACGAGTTTTAACACTCGTGAAATCCCGGGATTTCACGAGTTTTAAAATTCGTTGTCATCAATGGTGACTGCCACTGAACCTGGTGACACACAAGTGGGAATAAGGTTGGGACTTGTGCTACCATAAAATTTTCTTCATAACTTATTTCAGAAATTATATTCATATTTAACAAACTACTTACTGGATACTTTACAAGGAGCTTCAAACCATTTACACCTTAAATTTATGCATAGCAGTAATTATATAGAAACTAAACCAATAACGGAGTCCCGAAATAACCTTCGTTTTGAATTACAAATGGACAGATTATGCAAATTTAAGGCCCCTGTCCCATACATTGTTCTAGTTTAATGACATATCTTTAGTTTTAATGATATATTGCGCAATAATGTAGGATGTAATATAAGGTAAGAAACTTAGACAAATGATTAGTATCGCTTCGCTATACTAGACACCGCACTGCCTAAGAAAAATAGGTCCATAAGTGAGGCAACTCATTATGACAGAGTGTGTCAATCAAAAGCATCAAGACGCATGCGTGAAGAATTGTGTTGTCAGCTTCTCAACAGTTACCCGAGTTAATAGGAAAATATTTTATATTTATTTTTATTTATTTATTTATTTAATACTTTATTGTACACTTTTAAGAACATATGTATAGAAATTTTATATTAAGTAGAGTACAAAGGGCGGCCTTATCGCTAATAGCGATTTCTACCAGGCAACCTTTGGATGGAGATATTATTGGTAGGAAAGAAATGGTAGTTGTAAGTGTATCAGTAATAAGATGATAAATAATACTTTAAATATATACATTTATTTAATATTATAAGAATGTACTACACATATATAAATACTTATATATATACATATATATATATATATATAGGTACAACATTTACAATTATTTAAAAGCATCAATTTATTCGTGTTTGGGTTAGGCGCAGGTTTGATCATCGAAAAAATGGTGGGTATATTATCCAATGATTTGGTTGTATCCAAATAGGTTGTTACATAAGATATTTACAAATTATTACGTATTCAAAATAATCTTGTAAGTTATAAGTTATTTAGAAAATAGTGCATTATATTTCCATTCTAGCCGTCAATTGTTAGTTACACATTATTTAGTACGTATACCAAATTGACCTTTTAAGTTTTACTAAGGTTTATTTACTGTTAATAGTCATGTAGACACCAAAACTCACAAGTAACGATAGACAATATTAACAGACTGCCATGTAGACGGTTTCGAGTTTGAATCTACGGCGTGCCCGCGTGCACCACTTGTCTTTTCAAAGATATGTGCCTATTAAATTGCTAATGATCGCTTGCCCCGTGCTTCGGAGAGCATGTTAAACCGTCAGTCCCGGCTTTCGTTAAGATCTTTGAAATTCTTTACGGGGAGTCAGTCCCCTCAAACAAACCGATACTGGTCTAAACCCATGGAATATCGCTATCCCTTTGGATTACGGAGTCAGACGGCAGCCGCTCTGTGGAAAAGCAGATATTCTGTCATATCTGGTTGGACTAGTATGTAAGCGGACCCCAGGCTCCAAGTCGCAAGGTCTTGGATGCAACTGGGATAACGCTAGGACGATGATAATGGTGAATGACTGCGATACGTATATACCTAATTATTCTAATAGCATCTACGTGTAATGAGTAGCTGAATGTGAGGCCCAAAAGATATTTATTCTGTAACCACGAGAAGATACTGCGTAAACTGTTGAATTTTTTAGATTTTTTTACTAATAATTAAAATAGATAAAATTGTTCTAGGAACAAAATTGTGTTGAAAGATTTTAAATTACTTTTTAAGGAATCTTATCTTATCTTTGAAGTCCAAACGCATGTGCAACCTATCACTACTGTTACTTTGTAAAACAATATGAGCTCTCATTTGTTCAAGATGACTGCCTTGTATATTTACTTCAACACTATATGTATATAAATTACTAATGTAAACATTAAACAATACATAAATATGTTAAAAAAATAATAAGGTTAGATAAATGCAATAGATTATATTATAAAACACAATAAAAATACATTTATATTATAAAATCTCAACTACGAGGAAATTGTTCTTCTACGCGCAGCAACACTGAATGAAATTTTTGGTTTAATTTAATTTTAGGCTGAAATTTCAAATTTATTGTTATGTTACAGATGGTATGTGATCCCAGAGTCGTTCTTATTGCTTGCTGACTTATTTGTACTCGGGATAAAAGCGAAACTTGGCATTGTACAGCGAATTATTTGCATAATTAATTTGGTGGATATATGAACCTGACACACGGCTGTCAGTGTGACAGCCTCAAACCATGCCAGCTGGCATGGTTTTTTCTGCCTCATTTTACAAGTATGAGGGCTCCGTCTAGTAGAGCAGAGCGAGACCAATCATTAGTCTATGGTAAGAAACTTGTAATGGCAGGCCGAAATTGATGGGAAATAGCGTGAAGAGAGTACAAAGGAGTTCACATGTTGAAAAATTAAGTCAGACTTATTACAAAACGTGGTGATGTACAATAGGTTTATTAGGTCCACTAAGAATAAACCGGTTTGATTGTAGTATCTATAGATTCATTATGATTGTGAGATGTCAATAAAGTTTATTATTTATTATAAAAAGGTAAGATTAATGTTATTTTTAGGATTCTGAAACTAAAAATGATGTATTTATTCTTGTGACAGTGAACACCAATCAGAGAGCATTACGTCAAACAAGACGTCCGCCATTCATGTTGTTGACGTTTTAGTAGTAAATACAACTAAAACGTCAAACTTTCTACCTGTCAAATTGAATATAACAAAATATAGAGTGGGTACATCAGACCAGGCTTCTTACACGGTTTATTTTGTTCTGGACTTTGTGATATCACCCAACAGCTATGATGGTTTACAGCGTTTTCGTGTCAAATTCAAAAAGGTTTTTAAAAAGCCGTTATTAGTAATGTTGACGTTTAACGATATTTGAAGAAAAAATCAGGTATTTCAGTTTAACCTAATAAACGAACGAATCAGTCGCTAATTACATTTTTGGACACAAGCCTATTTTGGCCTTAATTGTGTAAATTTTTTGTACGTAGATTAATGAAAATTTTCCACCGCTTATCACACACATTTCATAAAGGAAAAGGAGTTTAGGATATGTTATTCAATCATGTCGTATATTTAAACTCAAGTACCTAGGCTATAACTGGCATGGCGATCTATATTATTGTTTATATACCTAAACAATGTTTTATATAAGTTAATAAGGCCTGCTACTACTAGTAATACTGAAACTAACGTTGGCTCATTATCCGCTTGACCGCGCACAAGTGACTATTCTCCCTTTTTCGAAATTCCGTAGACCGCGCACTCGGTCTGAATTTACTGTTTCTTACATTTCTTTCTTACGTTACATTTCTTCATGCTAAAAATACGAAGCGAGTCTTAAAATCGTTAACCCGAAACGAAAAAATAATGTCAAATGCCACTCTTTTTTTCGCGCGCTCCGTGATTACGTGCTAATCGTATGCGTGTAATTAAATATTTTTATACTATGATACATGTTTTTTTTATTTAATTCGGTGTAGATAGAACCCCTCTACAGTGAAAACTCATAAAATATGTATGTCATCGATTTACTTTTTAAAATAATCCTGTTCAAAATACACAAAGTGTTTTTTTCAACGATAGTCAATGTTCACTGCTAAGTATAATAAATTAGAAACTAAATATCAACAAATAATTCATACGACTTGAACGAGTCATTCATAAGGTTGAAGAAAAACAATTTACTCATGTCACCGACTTATCAACAATAAATGTCTATGTTAGCGCGCCCATCTGTCGAGCGGCGGCGCGACATTTTGTTTAGAACGTGAGTGGTCAAGCGAATTCGGCGAATTGGCGCTAGCGGTCAAGCGGTTATGTTAAAATTGACCAGTATTTTAAAACTGACTTCATGAGTACCCCAGTGTTTTAAATAAATCCAAAGGAAACAAATACGACAGTTGTTCAACTATCAAATAACTGACACGACAAAGTTATGATGAACACCAATCATAATACTATGGGTATTATGATACTATGGATACAAGCTCTGTGTAATTTGGGGACTAGATGGTTTTGTGTGAATATGAGAGAACTAGAGGACGCCAGCAGCTACGCCTGCATTTTTATAAATTGACCCGTTTTGGCCGCTCCCATGGGAATTTCGGGAAATCTCTTCTTAGTGCACTCTTACGGTCCCCAAGAAATATACATGCCAAATTTCAGCTTCCTGCGCTCAATAGTTTCGGCTGTAGCTTGTCAGTCAGTAAGTAACGCAAGGATTTTATATATTAAGATGATGATTATTATAATGGGAACAACTAAAGACGACACTCGACGACAAATTAATCGTCCAGACATAGTGGAAACGCGCTCTTAATCTGCATAAATAATCGTATTAGGCAAACATTCTTATTTAAGTTTCGTCAACTCTGCCATTGTCAATCCCAAGAACTCTGCCATTGTCGGTCCCAAGCCCGAATGAGAAAAGAGGCCGCGACCATCTATCGACCAGCTTAGTCTCGCTATAAAATCGTCAACGCCGAGAAATGGGCGGCGGTCAAATAACCCATCAGTCAGGGCGATCGAAGACCTTGAGTGACTAAATATCCTCTAAAAGATCGAGTACAGGTGTCTGGGAAACGCCTGGAACTAACTTCCCAAACCTTTAGAATGAAATGTCTGAAAATGATTTGAGTGATTTGTCCTGCGATCCGGCTAACGCCCGGCGCCACGAGGTACCCGGGCCCCGTGGTGTGAAATATACTACCGAAGACTGTGGAGATGTAGGTAACCAGGCATCTTCATCAGTAAATACTACTGGAAAGAAAACTTTAGTTCAACAGGTATTGCATCCAGGTCTTTTCACACAACCAAGACGCAAAAACTGCTCAAGCCCCTTCTCCTGTTAAAACCATCGAACCCCCAGAGTGGCAAAGAGTCCCTACGTCGAGGAACTACAAACGGAAGAAACTCACCCAGACTCCGTCACCGGAAGGAATTAAGATAACTAACAGCTATTCTGGCTTGCCATTAGTTGATTTAACTGAAAGCGATGCTGTAGCGCCAGAAAATAACTCCTCGGTAAAACGACCAAGCAAGCCACCACCTATCATCCTTCATGGTATTGAAGACGTCAACAAATTGACCGATCTCCTTGTAACAGTTGCAGAACATGGCACATTTACATACAAAATTGTCAACAAGAACCAGCTTAGAAAAAACACCGCTGATATTGAAGCTCATAAAAAAATTATCGGCATCATACGACAAAATAGAATCATAGGCCATACGTTCACCCGAAAAGACCAACGATGTTACAGGATTGTAATCTAAAACTTGCATCATACCACACACACAAATTGAAAGATCTGTAAACAAAATCGCAGGCAAAATTATTAACGCAAGATATGGACCCAATAAGCTTCCAACTTGCACATTTTTGTCAATATTGTGCCCGGACCAAACAACCAAGCAGTCAAAGAAATAAAAATCATCCATCACCAATCGGTAGTAACTGAGGACCCAAAAAAGAAAAGAACTATCCCGCAATGCCAGAGATGTCAGCAGTACGGCCACTCAAAAACTACTGCCGGCGACCATATAGATGCGTAAAATGCGGCGAAGGTCACCGTACTAGTGATTGTCCAAAAAAGGATAGAAATACCTCTGCAAAATGTGCCTTGTGTGATGGCGATCACCCAGCCAAGTATAAGGGCTGTGACGTATACAGGGAAATACTCCAGAGAAGATTGAAAATCAACCCCAAACGACAAGCCTGTAAAGATAACGAAACTCGCGCATTTAACGCAGTGAACATCGCAAATCAATCCAAGATGCACAAAGAAGAACCAAATGGTAACACAAAATTATTATACTCCGAAGTACGAACCATTCAAAAAAATGCATCGCCAGAAGACGCATTAGGAAATATAATTATGCTACAAACACAAAAAATGGACGTACTCTTACAACACATAAGCTCTCTATTGGGACTTATAACTACTCTGGTTGCTAAGCTCTCAAAATGACAGCTATCAAATTGGCAACTTGGAACATCAATGGTACCCTATCCAGCGCTAAGGAAATTGAATACTTTATCAAGTCCAATCGACTAGACGTAGTTCTCTTATCTCAGCCACACATGACTAGTAACAAAACCTTAAGCATCCCAGGATACATAACCTACAATACCCCACACCCGAATGGGAAAAGTCAGGGTGGTGCAGCTGTAATAATCAACAAAAACATTAAACATTCAGTCCGTGATGGTTTCTCTGCTCCTTACCTGCAAGCTACAACTGTGTCGATCCAGGATAACAATGGCTCACTAGTAGATATAAGTGATACTATGTTCGACGCATATTTTTCCACACTTGGTGCCCGTTTTATCTCGGGAGGAGACTGGAACGCCAAGAAAACTTTCTGGGAATCTAGGGTTACTCTCACTAGAGGAAGAAACCTCAAAAAAGCTGTAGAAAATAACAGGTTGTCTATTCTTTCCACAGGTGAACCAACCTATTGGCCCACTGATGTCACAAAGACTCCTGATCTCGTCGACTTTTTTGTCACTAAAGGAATTAATAACCTCTACACAAAAATTGAATCTAGCTCAGACGGTTCTTCTGACCATTCGCCAGTACTGCTGACTGTGAGTTCACGAGTCATAAATATAAAAAAGCCTGAGAGCCTGTGTAACACAAAAAACCTGTTGGGAAGACTTTAGACAGGACCTCTCTAATAGTATCAATCTCGGTACTCAACTGAGGTCTAAGGATGACATAGAGGATGCAAGTTTTGAGATCACCAACCTGATACAACTCGCTGTTTGGAAGAATACACCGGAGGAAACCCCCAATCTTTTTAAATCTCACAACATTCCTAATGAAATGCAACAGAAAATCGCAGAAAAAAGACGACTTCGAGTGAAATGGCACACTAGTCGCATTTCTAGCGACAAGACAGCTTTGAACCAGGTAAGCAAGGAGCTCTCACAAACGATTAAAGAGCATGAGAACATCACATTTCAGGAGCATATGGCGAGTCTGTCACCATACGCTAAAGACAATTATTCTCTCTGGAAAGCCACAAAAAATTCAAAAGATCACAACTGACCAACCCTCCTATAAAGATGGCGAATGATGAGTGGACACGTACCGACGAACAAAAAGACGAAACCTTTGCAACATATTATCTCAGATATTCCAACCAAATGAGGGTGACGACATTTATTAAATGAGCATGAGATAGACGAAGTATTAAAACAACCTTTTCAAATGGAGCTACCGCTGAGACCAATCACACCTGGAGAAGTACGATCCGAAATAAAAAGGCTCGACTCGAAAAAGGCTCCCGGTTTCGACCTCATTACTCCTAAAGTTCTTAAGGAATTGCTCAGGAAAGCCATACTTTTTATAACGCAACTATTTAACGCAATCTTTAGACTTGCCTACTTTCCACTCCTATGGAAAGTGTCACAGATCATGATGATTAACAAACCAGGCAAACCAACTAATGTAGTGACCTCTTATAGACCAATAAGTCTCCTACCGGTGTTATCCAAACTATGGGAAAGATTATTTGTTAAACGGCTAAAGAGTGCATTGTTGAGCTTACCTGACCACCAGTTTGGTTTTAGAGAGGGCCATTCCACCGTAGAGCAATTACATAGAGTTTATTCAACCATCAGAAAAAGTCTGGAGCGTAAACAGTATTGTTCAGCTGCTTTTCTTGACATTCAGCAGGCGTTTGACCGGGTGTGGCATAAGGGATTGTTGTGCAAATTCAAACAACAACTACCGCATATTTTCTGCCCAATTATAGAATCTTATCTTGGGAACAGAATCTTCCAAGTGAAATATGGAGAATCGAAGTCATCTTTCTTTGACATTAAAGCTGGCGTACCCCAAGGTTCAGTGCTTGGACCAGTACTTTATAACATCTTCACCGCAGACCTCCCACAAACTCCAAGTACTGTAACCGCTACTTTCGCTGATGACACAGCCATATTGGCTTGCGACACCTCTCCAGTCTGTGCCTCCAACTTTCTACAAGACCAACTTGAAATAACTAGACAATGGCTTCTTAAATGGAGAATACGTACTAGTGCAACTAAATCGACACATATCACCTTCGTACTTCGTAAAGGAGATTGCCCCCCGGTCAATTTGGCGACTAAGAACTCCCACATAAAAACTCTGTCAAATACCTGGGTGTTAAGTTTGACCGACGTCTTACATGGAAAGATCATGTCCGAACTAAGAGAGCTGAACTCAATGCCAGGCTTAAAGGCTTGTACTGGCTATTAGGGCCTCAATCAAAACTCCTGTTACACAACAAGTTGTTAGTATATAACACAATTATTAAACCTGTTTGGACATACGGGATCCAAATTTGGAGCACTGCTAGTAAATCCAACTTAGCCATTATCCAACGTGCTCAAAACAAATTTCTGAGAACCCTTGCCAATGCAGCCTGGTTTACTACTAACAAGGAAATACATGAGTATCTCGAAGTTCCTACCGTAGATGAAGTAATAAAACGTGTAGAGAATCGCTATCTAGATCGTCTACGAAAACATGTAAACCCACTCGCACGTGCTCTGGTTGAAGATGTTTCTACAACAAGAAGGTTGAAAAGGCGGCATGTCTTAGAAAACCTGATTTAAGAAGGGAGAAGGACTGAAGAGTCCGAATCCAAACCACCATTATTCTCAGTCCACTGATCCGCTTATAGTCTACTGACTGATCGCAGATGTCAAAAGCAACAAAAAAAAAAGTTTCGTTTAGGTGTTTTCATTAAATTCTGCTAATTTAATTGTGTAGGCGTCGTACCTTCATTACATTAAATTTTCAGCCATTTTACATCTGATTGAGTTAGGTTTTCGTTTAGATTGGAGTCGCGCTGTTAGCTGAAGATACTATCTAGATAAAATACAATTTATGGCTTCGCTGGCCGAGGGTCCGAAAAATATGTTGGAAGTCTCGCTAAGACTAAACCGAAATAACTAAATTGAGCATGTGGTTTTACATCAGTTATTGGTTTATTAAATATATCATATCTCAATCATTCAATGTAATAATATCATTTTTGTAATGATATTATTACATTAGATGATTGAGATTATAATAGTTTAAAAAATACATTCCATGTCTACATTTATGCAAACCTGTAAATAATCAGATTATATTCATAACTAGCTGTAGTTTAAGACCCAATAAAGAACGCATTTTTAAACCAATCTCTTAGCAAAAATATTTTAAGCTTGCTTAATTTGACTAGAACATTTAATTTGCGATTATATATTGGAGATTATTATATTTATTTGTCAAAGAAGATTCGATTTTGACAAGAGACAAATGTTTGTATTATTATTTAGAGCCATGTTTTTTATTCATTGTTTTACTCTCAAAGTCTTGGACGTTAGGTTAGGTAGGATGAATATTGTAAAAACAGTAATTATATAAAATCTTTGTACGTCTGTACTTTTTCTCTTTCACATGTCATTTTTAATTACTAGCAATGTTCTAATTATCCACATGTTCAGTCCAAGTAATCTACTATAATGAACTTCACCTTAAGACCTCCATGGCCTTATTTCATTGTCATTTAAACTATTACTCTAATACCAAATCATTAGAGTTACAGTTTAAATAACAATGGAGACCTTCCGTAACCTTCAGTAAGTCAAGCGACCTTACTTTAAGGTGAGGTTGCAGTACAGTGCGTAGCTCGACCTCACCCCCCGCAAAAACAAAAACACGGCGGTGGCGTCAGTGAGTGAGCGGGGGAGGGGAGGGGGGATTCCATGTGTGCGTGTGCCACAGCGCAGCGTAAAAAAAACCGTAGATGAGTTATGCGAACTTCAAAAGTGGCACCTTAAAAACAGGCTAAATGTCTTATTTGGCTTTAGTAGCGTACGCGCTGCGGTCGGAAGCGCTCGCTCTTTTACTCGCGTGTGTGTACGTTACATTTGAAAATGCCGTCGTGTGTAATGAGATTTTGCACAAACTATTGTAGGAAAATGACTAAAAGTTATGGAATCACTTCTCATTCATGAGTACTACAATATAACAACGTTTTATTTACAATTTATAATAAATTCAGTATCACAAATAATAGAGTGAATAAAAAAATTGGCATTTAGCGAGTGTAAAAGAGAAGCAGTATTGTGCGTGTTCAAAGACTAAAAAACAAAGTATCCAGATGGGACATTCGTAATAATAAAATACTGATGTGTGTTTTTGTCAAGTAATAAAAGTGATTTGAGGCTGAATCAACACAATATATTATTATTATAGAAATACAAAATCATACGTAAGTTACAAACATTGACGGATGATCAAAGTCCATTCATTTGTTCTTGTTTTTCTCCTTTTAGTATTAAACAACTAAGTAGATTGTACTGCACAGTTTTCGCTGCCGACCCACCGTACCCCTGGCAATACCCCTGGGGGTATGGTGGGTCTTTCAAAGCTTAACCGTACTCCCAGATAATATTGTTGTGTAATTAGTTTATTGATTTCAGTTCGTTAATTTCAAGTTCTACTATTTTGTGGGATCATTCCCAGTATAGTAGCAGTATTGAACAATTCTATGATAGAACTGTCCTAATTCTATTAGCACAACTTGATGAGGAGAACACAACTAATGAGATAAGTAATAGGAAATGTCCCAGTCTAGTTCTATGTATGTTTTTACAAGGGTATTCAATAGAACTACTGGGAATGATCCGTAGTGTCACGACATCGCTCTCATATATCCGAATAGGCGGGTCCACACAGACCGAGCAGCCTCGCGCGGAAAATGCTTCGCGAGGCTGCGCGCTCTGTGTGGACGTGGCTCGGTCGAGGAAATGGCACGGCAGCCGCGGCCGGGCGCCCGCGTGCGCGCGAGCTACCGAATTAGACACGTCCACACAGAGCGCGCAGCCTCGCGAGGAATTGGCGCGCGAGGCTGCGCGCTCTGTGTGGACGTGCCCCGGCCGAGGCAAGCGCGTGTGCCGCCGCGGGCGAGCGACCGAGCGGCCGAGCCATCGAGTTCGGATTTTTGTTTTGCCGCGGTCTGGACGATGTTTCGTGCCTCGCTCGAACATAGTAATCCCTACTAATAATATAAATTCGAAAGTATGTATGTATGTTGTACACTTTTATTATTAAACGGTTTTATTTAGCTTGACATTTTACCCCCTTACTGATGACAGATTGATCTGATATTTGGTACACCCTCTTAGTCTTGATGACAATACAACAAAATATATTCTAAATGACTGTAAATCCAAGATGGCCGCCGATACAAAATGGCGTATCACATATTACTTCACAACACCCTCAATATGGGTATCAAATGAAAGGGCTTGATTGGTAGAATAGAGCTCACTATAAAAATCCAAGATGGCCGCCGATACAAAATGGCGGACGACATAATTATTTCTTCACAACAACCTCAATATGGGTATCAAATGAAAAGGCTTGATTGGTAGAATAGAGCTCACTATGAAAAATCTAAGATGGCCGCCACCACAAAATGGCGGATTACATAATTATTTTCCTCAAATACCTCGATGTGGGTATCAAATGAAAGTGCTTGATTGGTAGAATAGAGCTCACTATGAATAATTTAAGACGGCCGCCACCACAAAATGGCGGATTACATATTTTCCACAAATACCTCAATATGGGTATCAAATGAAAGGGCTTGATTGGTAGAATAGAGCTCACTATGAAAAGTCTAAGATGGCCGCCTCTACAAAATGGCGGCTTACATATTTTCCACAAATACCTCAATATGGGTATCAAATGAAAGGGCTTGATTGGTAGAATAGAGCTCACTAAGAAAAATCTAAGATGGCTGCCACCACAAAATGGCGGATTACATATTTTCCACAAATACCTCAATATGGGTATCAAATGAAAGGGCTTGATTGCTAGAATAGAGCTCACTATGAAAAATCTAAGATGGCCGCCTCTACAAAATGGCGGATTACATACTTTCCACAAATACCTCAATATGGGTATCAAATGAAGGGGCTTGATTGGTAGAATAGAGCTCACTATGAAAAATCCAAGATGGCCGCCACCACAAAATGGCGGATTACAATATTTTCCACAAATACCTCAGTATGGGTATCAAATGAAAGGGCTTGATTGGTAGAATAGAGCTCACTCTGAAAAATCTAAGATGGCCGCCACCACAAAATGGTGGATTACATATTTTCCACAAATACCTCAATGTGGGTATCAAATGAAAGGGCTTGATTGGTAGAATAGAGCTCACTATGAAAAAGCTAAGATGGCCGCCACCACAAAATGGCGGATAACATATTTGCCACAAATACCTCAATGTGGGTATCAAATGAAAGGGCTTGATTGGTAGAATAGAGCTCACTATAAAAAAACCAAGATGGCCGCCGATACAAAATGGCGGATGACATATTTCTTCACAACAATCTCAATATGGGTATCAAATGAAAAGGCTTGATTGGTAGAATAGAACTCACTATGAAAAATCTAAGATGGCCGCCACCACAAAATGGCGGATTACATATTTTACACAAATACCTCAATATGGGTATCACATGAAAGGGCTTGATTGGTAGAATAGAGCTCACTATGAAAAAGCTAAGATGGCCGCCACCACAAAATGGCGGATAACATATTTGCCACAAATACCTCAATGTGGGTATCAAATGAAAGGGCTTGATTGGTAGAATAGAGCTCACTATAAAAAAACCAAAATGGCCGCCGATACAAAATGGCGGATGACATATTTCTTCACAACAATCTCAATATGAGTATCAAATGAAAAGGCTTGATTGGTAGAATAGAACTCACTATGAAAAATCTAAGATGGCCGCCACCACAAAATGGCGGATTACATATTTTACACAAATACCTCAATATGGGTATCACATGAAAGGGCTTGATTGGTAGAATAGAGCTCACTATGAAAAATCTAAGATGGTCGCCACCACAAAATGGCGGATTACATATTTTCCACAAATACCTCAATGTGGGTATCAAATGAAAGGGCTTGATTAGTAGAATAGAGCTCACTATGAAAAATCTAAAATGGCCGCCACTACAAAATGGCGGATTACATATTTTCCACAAATACCTCAGTATGGGTATCAAATGAAAGGGCTTGATTGCTAGAATAGAGCTCACTATGAAAAATCTAAGATGGCTGCCACCACAAAATGGCGGATTACATATTTTCACATATTATACCTCAATATGATTATCTAATTAAACGACTTGATTCGTAGAATAGGGCTCACTATGAACTAACAACAAAACTAAAAACTTGAAAATAAAATCTCATAAAAACATTTTTAAGTTAAATGGTTTTATTACAATAAAAATATGTAGATAGGTTATGTACTAAAAGCTAAAAAATAATTCGGTAAGTCCTAGCTACCACACTGCGGAGATCGCCGTGACCCAGTAGAGGACACGGCGCTGCACACCTTGGCGGAATGCCTTGCTTGGGCATCGCAGCGCCGGGACCTAGTCGCGGCGATAGGAGTGGTCGAACTCTCGCTTCGGACCTTGATTCGTTCTATGGTTCGGAGCGAGATGTGTTGGGACGCTGCCGCCTCCTTCTCTGAGACGGTGATGTCGACCAAGGAGGCGGCGAAGCGGGATAGGGAGCCCTCGCGACCTGTCTCCACCCGCAGAACCTGGCGTCATCGCCGGAGGGCGCTCATCGATCTCCGGCCACCGTGAGCACACGCCAGTGGGAGGCGGGCCTGTTTTGAATCGCCCGCCGTCCGCTAGGCCCGAGAGGCGGCGCACGCGCTCCGCGTGCGCCTCTCGTAGCGTTAGTAGACAACGTCGTTCTTTTCCGCTCGTAGTATGAAAAAGGATGTATGAGGACAAGTATGATGGATGCAGATGGATGCATGCGAGGGACGGGGCCCGCTTTGGCGGGCCAGCTCAGGCGGGGTCGCGGCAATAATACTAACGTAGATCCCGTGACCCCGCCATTCAATGGGATCGGAAAGAGGAACACCATGGTGGTTTTAGTGGGTAGTCCCGGCGCTTCTCGTCGCGGAGTCACCACACTCTCCCTAGACTGAGCCCCTTTAGGGGCCCAGCATGAGGGGTCAGCCCGAAAATTGTCTGGTTTCCACCATGAGTCAAAAAAAATGTCTTAGTTACCAGATCGCACCAATCTTTTCATCATTCTGGTGTATTCTTCAGATAAATATTAAATCGTTGGGCGCAGGGTATCCAGAGCAAACATTTTGATCAAAATTTCACGCGCCAAACGATTTTATATTTATCTGATCAATACCCCATACTGATTACCCATTTTGAGGTATTTGTGGAAAATATGTAAGCCACCATTTTGTGATGGCGGCCGTCTTAGACTTTTCATAGTGAGCTCTATTCTACCGATCAAGCCCTTTCATTTGATACCCATATTGAGGTATACATACATACATATCGTCACGCCTTTTATCTCCGAAGGGGTAGGCAGTGGTGTGTTTCTACACCCACTTTTCGCCAGATATTCTTTAGTCCCACGTAATGAGGGGCGAGCCTATTGCCGTACAGGGCACATTTCGAGACTCCGTGCTGCTACTGAGAATTTCGTGACAGAAAAACCCAATAACACTGCCCGACCCAGGAATCGAACCCGGGATCTCCCGATCCCAAGCGCACATTTATGCCGCGAGACCAACGAGGCAGTCGTATAGGGTTTGATGTCGAGTTTTCCGTCTCTACGCAAAGATGGTATTTGCATCGTATTATCCCTTAGTCGCCGCTTACGACACCCACGGGAAGATAGGGGGTGATGACACTTGTATTCTATGCCGTCAACCACTTGTATTGAGGTATTTGTGTAAAATATGTAATCCGCCATTTTGTAGTGGCGGCCATCTAAGATTTTTCATAGTGAGCTCTATTCTACCAATCAAGCCCTTTCATTTGATACCCATATTGAGGTATTTGTGGAAAGTATGTGATCCGCCATTTTGTAGAGGCGGCCATCTTAGATTTTTCATAATGAGCTCTTTTCTAGCAATCAAGCCTTTTCATTTGATACCCATATTGAGGTATTTGTGGAAAATATGTAATCCGCTATTTTGTGGTGGCGGCCATCTTAGCTTTTTCATAGTGAGCTCTATTCTACCAATCAAGCCCTTTTGTTTGATACCCGAATTGAGGTATTTGTGGAAAATATGTAATCCGCCATTTTGTGGTGGCGGCCATCTAAGATTTTTCATAGTGAGCTCTATTCTACCAATCAAGCCCTTTCATTTGATACCCACATTGAGGTATTTGTGGGAAATATGTAATCCGCCATTTTGTGGTGGCGGCCATCTTAGATTTTCATAGTGAGCTCTATTCTACTAATCAAGCCCTTTCATTTGATACCCACATTGAGGTATTTGTGGAAAATATGTAATCCGCCATTTTGTGGTGGCGGCCATCTTAGATTTTTCATAGTGAGCTCTATTCTACCAATCAAGCCCTTTCATTTGATACCCATATTGAGGTATTTGTGGAAAATATGTAATCCGCCATTTTGTGGTGGCGGCCATCTTAGATTTTTCATAGTGAGCTCTATTCTAGCAATCAAGCCCTTTCATTTGATACCCATACTGAGGTATTTGTGGAAAATATGTAATCCGCCATTTTGTGGTGGCGGCCGTCTTAAATTATTCATAGTGAGCTCTATTCTACCAATCAAGCCCTTTCATTTGATACCCACATCGAGGTATTTGAGGAAAATAATTATGTAATCCGCCATTTTGTGGTGGCGGCCATCTTAGATTTTTCATAGTGAGCTCTATTCTACCAATCAAGCCTTTTCATTTGATACCCATACTGAGGTATTTGTGGAAAATATTGTAATCCGCCATTTTGTGGTGGCGGCCATCTTGGATTTTTCATAGTGAGCTCTATTCTACCAATCAAGCCCTTTCATTTGATACCCACATTGAGGTATTTGTGGAAAATATGTTATCCGCCATTTTGTGGTGGCGGCCATCTTAGATTTTTCATAGTGAGCTCTATTCTACCAATCAAGCCCTTTCATTTGATACCCATATTGAGGTATTTGTGGAAAATATGTAATCCGCCATTTTGTGGTGGCGGCCATCTCAGATTTTTCATAGTGAACTCTATGCTACCAATCAAGCCCTTTCATTTGATACCCACATTGAGGTATTTGTGGAAAATATGTAATCCGACATTTTTTATCGGCGGCCATCTTGGATTTTTTATAGTGAGCTCTATTCTACCAATCAAGCCCTTTCATTAATTGGTACTCATATTGAGGTATTTGTGGAAAATATGTAATCCGCCATTTTGTAGTGGCGGCCATCTTAGATTTTTCATAGTCAGCTCTATTCTACTAATCAAGCCCTTTCATTTGATACCCACATTGAGGTATTTGTGGAAAATATGTAATCCGCCATTTTGTGGTGGCGGCCATCTTAGATTTTTCATAGTGAGCTCTATTCTACAAATCAAGCCCTTTCATGTCATACCCATATTGAGGTATTTGTGTAAAATATGTAATCCGCCATCTTGTAGTGGCGGCCATCTTAGATTTTTCATAGTGAGCTGTATTCTACCAATCAAGCCCTTTCATTTGATACCCATATTGAGGTATTTGTGGAAAATATGTAATCCGCCATTTTGTGGTGGCGGATTACATACGGTCGCGACAGACGGCAACAGGCAATTGTGAACCGCAAGTAATTACGACAGAGACCGTCACGAGAGATCACGACCGATAAATGTGAACGCGGCTTTATTCTATGGCCGCGGTCGTTGGGGGCCGTTTCCGCGCGCGGCAAAAGCCTCGCGAGGCTGCTCGCTCTGTGTGGACCCACCTAATGAATATGTTTTGTAGAAGTTCATTTGTTTAATGTGTAAAACAAATGAACGTCTACAAAACAAATGACTTACAGAAAGTGATCAGCTATCGATAGTGATTGCAGAAAACAGGTGCATGCGATTTTCAACCTAATTGACATTAGTCAGAATTTATAATTTTATTACCCTTATATTGCCAGAAAGCTAGAAAAAACAAAAAAAAAAGTTTGTCATGAATTGTCAATAAGGTCGAAAATCGCATGCACCTGTTTTTTGCAATCACTATCGATAGCTGATCACTTTCTGGTAGTCATTTGTTTCTTAGACGTTCATTTATTTTGTAGACGTTCATTTGTTTTGTAAACATTCAATTGTTTTGTAGACGTTCATTCGTTTAACACATTTTTATACATACATATTATTTATTCGGATATGTGAGCGCGATGTTGTGACACTACCCTTGTAAAACATACATAGAACTAGTGGTAAATTTCCTATAACTGTTTCCCATTAGTTCTATTCTTCTCATCAAGTTGTGCTAATAGAACTAGTGGGAAAAAAAGTATCACTAGTTCTATCATAGAACTGTTCAATAGAACTAGTGGGAATGATCCAACAGCGCAAGGATGATGATGATGACGGGTCTACAACAGTACCACAGATTATACCTATGTATAATATACAAAGCATTATAACCATTAGCAGTAATACCTAAACGTTTTATTCTCTAATTTATCTCCTTGTTGCACTATATCATCGTACTAGCGCTTGTCTTCACTTGTCTAAAAATACAAAAACGTAAGTAGTAAGTCATTATCATACGAGAGATAACACTGTTCAGTTTAATGTCCACGTAGCACGTTGGTATAACACTACGAGCATTTCAGCCAGGAGTACGGTTAAGCTTTAAAAGACCCACCATACCCCCAGGGGTATTGCCAGGGCTACGGTGGGTCCGCAGTGCACAGTTTTTATATTAACGTACTGTTTTAGGTTTCCATTGAATGAAATGAGAAGAATAAAATGTACTTTTTTAATAAATGTTATAAATAAATCACATCGACTTTTTATTTCCCTACCTTAAATGAATTAATCAAATTTACTTTGAGGCGAATTGAATTTACTCAAGACTGATAAAGTGATCATGTCGCATCTGGGTCAAATTATTTTTTGTGAAACGGTCAGCATGATGTCACAATGCGCGTAGGTACAAAAAGGCAAGCGCGAAATGGAGATAAACATATACTCTCTGTATATGTTTATCTCCATTTCGCGCTTGCGATTAGATGTGCTATCTCACTTACACTTCTTACCTAATTCTTAGTGTGTCGTTTTGATATATTTATATTAGTGTGCGTACGCTTTTCGCGATGCGTGCCACTCCTAAACTCCGTCATGTTACCTTGTCAGTAACCTGTCTACGGTTTCTTACTAGTATGTCTATGGTTTGAACGATTGAGTTTGGAATACGAATTACTTTGTACTTTTGCGAAAACGTACATGCGGGGGTGGAGGGGGATTTTGCGGAGCAACGACGTACGTCCGCCCTCAATCACGCCTAGACAGGCACTGAAGAACGGCCAGCGAGCGATATAATGCCAACATTTTGACTATTTTTTTTCTTGGAGAAAAATGATAACGAAATTACGAAATCTGTTTTTACCATTTATTTTAAAATAAAGAGCTGTTTTTATTGATAGTTTTTTCATATAAATTAATTATGGAATCTCTAAGCAGTACACGTTTAAAATTGTGATTTAGTGCCATGTTTGACATTTTTTTTTATCGAGCCAATCATTCCAAATCGTGTTTCTATCTTTACGATTTACTAGAACATATGTTCAACTTTTATACTTTAATTTTTATTCATTAAAAATATCATAGTTCATTAGACTTTCACACGTTCAAAAACCTTAAAAAGTACTGCAACCTCGCCTTAAGTAAGACCATAATTTACGATACGACAATATGACATTACTTATGTAAGACCTCAGCTTAGGCCTGGCCTTATCTTGGAAGGCGGAGATCGGCCTCAAGATTAGGACAATAGACTACATTAGAAGTTAGACAGCATGGTTGGTAGTTTTGATATTAGTTTGGCTCACAAATAGTGTATGCGATTATGCTACGTACTAAGTACGTAGCATAATCTACGTACTAACTTTGAGAAATAAAGCGACAGTAGTCTAGTTCTTTAACATTAGATTGCAACGCGGAAGGTCCCGGGTTGAAACTCCGCGAATCAGAAATGAAGCGATGATAATATACTAATTAAGTAACATAGCTCATTCAATGTAAATCTCTGTTCTTAATTTAATAAGGCTGCAAAGTTTCTTTGTTAGTTTGTTTTGAACGCAATAATCTATACTAGGAACTAAGTAACATAAACAAGCAGATTCATTACCTAAATTCATGCACTAACTTTGTGGTAAATGAATATCGTACGTAGCTAAACCGAAATAATTTGATTTTGAAATTTTGAAACCTAATACTTGCTACATCCACTTTGGCTGCAAATAACAACAAAGTCAAGACAGTTTACATCAATTCAGCATCACAATATTACATGAAACATTCAAGAAATAAATTCAGAAAAGAACATTTATGTACGTATGTATTATAGTTTTTAATTTGCCCCAGTGAACAAACTGCGATTAAGCCATATGCACAGACGCGGTTCTACCTTGAAACTGCTTTTTCTGCCATACCCAACACTCACTTCCATACATCAAGGTGGGCACCAGCACTCCATTTTGAACCACCAGTCGCACCTTTTTAGGCACAGTTTGGCCGTTCATAAAGGCATGCAGCGCTCCATTCACACGATGTACAATTTTTTATTTATTTTAAAGCGAAGCGGCTGCTTAAACCACTTCGCCAACCGTGCAGTCGGTTTTCTTTTACAGCTTTTACTAACTTAATCTAAATATTAATACCTTATAAAACCACCGCATAAAATGTAGAGGCACTGTAACATTAAATTTTTACCATCTCAGCAAATATGACGGCGTTATTAAAAATTGGCGTCGTCGCTTCAGCTACTAATTTCTTCTGGTCACCTACATAAATGTAAAAAAATATGAAGAGATTTTTCTTACGGTTTCGTTCGCTTACACGTAATATAAATTAGCGAAATATGTTTTTTACGATCCCATAATCCATTCACCAGTTTTTGCGTAATTAACGAGGGCAACACGTGTCGTAAAAGAAAATAACTATCCCAATATTATGCATAGCCCAATACACACTGGATCTGATTTTATGCCTCAATTCAAATTACCTAATTTGAATTGAGGCATAAAATTAAATATTAAAAAAAATTGAATCGCAATCTTCATTTACATACAAATTGAAAACAATATTGATTAACTGTCTTACTAATAAAAAAATATTACTCACACGTTTAACGTATGAATACTTACACAGCGTATAACGTCTGTTTAGGAGTTATACAGGGTTTACACAACATCGCTACTAATAAACGCAAAGACAAGCTTGTGTAACTACTCACGCTGTGTACACACAGCTACACATTAACCTAAACAAGCCCAATATTAGGCGAACTCCCTTAGTGTGACAAGTATTATATTTATCTATGGTGTGACCAACCTGCTTTTTTTTTATTCTTTTTTTTATTTAGGAGCTTTTGACCACATTAAGGTCATGTCAGCTCCATCATACCCTAAACTATCTTAGTAACATATCTTAACTTAAAGTAATTTTATAAAGTATTTTATAAGTGAGGATGGCAGGTTCAGATAATGGCTTAGCTAAAATACTTGTAAAGACGCCGACACCATTTAAACATATCTTTAATTTTCGAACCATAGTCTCTCTAAGTATTTGGGTTCTGACACATTCCACCAACAGGTGATGCACATCTTCGGGAGTGCCGCACTCTGAACAATTTGGGCTGGCACTTTTCGCCATGAGGTGTCGAAACCTGTTGAGTGGAACATGTCCTGAACGTGGTCTATGAGCTATTACAACATATTTTCTATTGAGCGTTGTGTTGGCAAACCAAGGTACATGAGGAGGTTCACTATGCACTGTTCGATACCAAATACCTTTGGTCGACCAACCTGTTGTTGAGTAGTTCAGCTAAAATTGGTTTTGTATAGGTTGATGTGTAGCTGTGTGTACGTCAAATATGCTGACAACCTTTTACGAAGTACGTTCAAAAACTTCTAATGGTAGCTTCGTTTTAATAATTTAATTTTATTTTATAGTTTATATAGAATTTTACTAGCTTAATTATACCTATATTAAATGGGGTTTCTTCTTAAAAATATCCCTTATCTATTAATCTAATGTACAAAAACTAAAGACTAATGGTTGTTATTTTCTGAAGGATAAATATGTTTTGATTTGTACTCATAGCTTCCGAACGCCTCCACCGACAATAACATTAATTTCATAGATCAAACAAATATAACCTTCCTAGTCCAACCTCTCTGTCATAGATTGCGCGCATAACCTAAGTAAAGTGACAACCTCAGCGTCCTCAGCTGGCCAAATAGCCGCCATTTTGCTCTTACGCACTCCTTATACAAGGGTTGTATAGAGCTTGTGTAAGTCTAAATAGATATTTTGAGCTCTTATAATGCATGTATACACGCAATCTGTCAAAATATTTTTTATTAGTAGCGTTTTTGTTACGCAATGCTTATAGTACTTGTATACACTGTGTCGTAATTTTTATTAGTCAGACAGTAAGGCAAACCAGTTCAAATTCCAAAGTATCCAATTCACACCCTCTTTACCGTGAAAGTGAAAAAATATAATATATATAATATTCAATCAGCATTTCTGCAACAGAAAATCCTACTAATTAGCAATGCTGAAACCTGAATCCTTCGCTCATTAAGTTTATCCCAACTAACGAGGAAAATGATTGTCACCGTAATAAAGACGCCTACCATTTTTCAAATAAAAGACGTAGTAGAAGGCTTTGATATTGTCTTAAAAGAATTGTTGTTAAATCATCAAAGGAAAATCAATGTGAGTTTTTGTGGCGCTTGCAATTAAAATTTCTGTTGAGGTGATATAATAACAATGAATTGATTAAAGAGGATAGATGACTAAAAGGTATTTTGTATGGAAGTCTCAGCCATTATTTAAGTTGCAACATTTTTGTAATTGTATCATAGCAGTTATCCGGTTAAAGTGGCTGACAACGACTGGATACGAACCGAAAATCGGGCTCATTGGTGTGCTATTGGAGAGGCCAATCTCTGGGCCTTAGAATAGGTCATTTGATATATATTTTATTATTTGGCATCAAAATACCTACTTATTATCCCAAATACGCATAATATACCGGACAGCAATATATTTTGCCGGATCACCAAATATGGCTTTATACCTAATCTGTAGAATCAAAATACTTATGTATCGTCAAATTATCGACTACCAACGTTAAATATAATATAGAAAATTAAATAATTAGACTTTTCACTTATCTAAAACGAGTCACTTTTTAGCGAGTTAAATTTCTCATACATCAAAGGAGTTAATCTACTAACAAAAAGCTGACGTCCATTTATACGACTTTTTAACACGCTTTTATTAGGTCGTCATGTATGTAACTAACTATTATTTATTTTATAGACTCACGCCTGTATCCCCGAAGGGGTAGGCAGAGGTGTAATATTACCTCCACATTTCGCCATGTAACTAATTATGTAATGGAATCTAAGCTAACTAATTTAACCATCTGCCGAGGGTCGTAGTGTAGTAAAAATTAGCATCTGTATGTATTTCTGATGAAAATACTCGTCGCAGCGGTCCTTTTTATATAATAAAATTATATAAAGGATTGCTGCGACGAGAACTGGAGACTTTTCAAATCTGCTAGAAATCGGTGTAATCAGATGGTACGCAACGCAAAATGCCAAGGCATACTTCATAACATTTCATCCTCATCCCCTGCCGATATCTGGAGGTTCCTTGGAACTTTAGGTATCGGCAAACAGCGACGTGTTGACTGGTTTGGGGCGCTTAGTTTAGATGTATCAATATACATTTCACAACTATCTCGTCACTGGATCACCAGATTGGAGGTGCCTCACGGTGAACTACTTAGCTGGTTTAGCCCAACCCGATGTCGAATCCTTCCACTTTTCTCCACTTGCATCGAATAAGATCAAAAAGACAATCCTTTCCATCAAATCCAATGCTGTGGGAAGTGACAACAGCAGACGACGAATGATCACTATTATCCTGGATCAAGTCCTTTCAGCCGTCACTCATATTATACATTTTGCCTTAGTTTTTGGCACCTTCCCATCCTCGTGGCTTAAAGCCTACGTTATTCCTTTGCCAAAAATCCAAAATCCTTCTCTTCCAACGCATTTTCGTCCCATATCCATTCTTTCTTTCCTATCCAAAGTTCTCGAGTCCTGTGTGCAACAGCAACTGTCCAGGTTTGTTTACATAAACAACTTACTAAGTCCTCTCCAGTCTGGTTTCAGACCTGGACATAGCATTTCTACTGCAATTCTTAAAGTAATTGGCGATATTAGGGAGGGCGTGGAAAACACCAAGTTCACAGTGTTGAATTTGGTTGATTTTTCAAATGCCTTTAATACCGTCAGTCACGATATCCCATTATCCCTCCTCTCCCATCTTAAGGTCTCATCCGCTGCTCTGGATTGGTTCTCAAATCTTCGGGGTCGTCAGCAGTCTGTCCACCTCTATGAGTCATCATCGAGCTGGTGCGACAGCAACTCTGGCGTTCCTCAAGGCGGTATTATTTCTCCTTTGTTATTTTCTATGTTTCTTAATCTCTTAACTAAAAATCTTCAATGCGCTTATCACGTGTATGCCAATGATATGCAGATTTACTCTCAGGCAACTGTTGAAGATGTTGCATTAGCAATCCATAGGGTTAACAAGGATTTACTTGCCATAAAAAGTTGGTCAGACAAGCTTGGCTTTTCTGTAAATCCCAGTAAATGCCAAGCTATTATCATTGGCAGCTAATGGTCAATAAAAACAGTAGATTTAGCAACTCCGCCAACGCTAATCTATGATGGTACAACTATAGATTTCTATCCAGTGGCCAAAAACCTTGGCCTGCATATGGATTGTACCTTGAGATGGCGTATACAAGTAACTCAAGTCAGCCAGAAAATTACCGGTACCCTACGTTCTCTCTTCTTCCTCCCACCCAAGACCAAGACTATGCTTGTGCAAAGAACAATGGTAGAATTTGGTCTGGGTTAGATGTGGTGACCTTAAACTGCATATAAACAAAACAAATTGTTTTTTTTCTACGATTTTTAATATTTTCACTTTGTCTCGTTCAAGCCAGAGTATTTTATGATGATAAAAAGCATTCCAATTGATAACGAACTAGGTACCTACTTTATTGATTGATTGTTGCCATAGACAATGGTGTGACAGGAATAGACGTGAATGCTATTGATCCGTATCGATTATTAAATAAGTCATCAATACGATCGACCTTCATAGGTTTGGTTTGGGTTAATATATAATTATTAAAATGCAGTTATTTAATATTTAATCAACATTATATCAATAAACTGATATTTTTGTAGCAAAACAACTTAATGAAATAAAAAGGTTTGAGCATCGCGTTAGTGTTGTATCAATTTCACATAAAATCGATTTAAAATGTGCAGCTTTGCTTTTGTCTTTGGCTGTAACTGTTAGATACTACAGAATACTTCTGCGTTTTGATGTCAATCGGACATAATTATGTCATTTGATAATTCAAGCGTACCTACTTACATTGTTCATGCTTAACTAAAAATAAAATCACCGATATCTTCTTTTTCCGGCTTTCTCGAGTGAAGATAGAATCATTTATAGACTCTGTTACTTACGCCGATTTTTTTGATAAATTTTTTATTACTGTACGCTTCAATTTAATTTCAGACTTTTTGATGTATGGATACCATTGTCCTTTTGGTTTTCCCGTTGATCGACTATGGTGATGTATGCTACTATGACCTGGATTGTCTTCTCAATAACTGCATTCGATTTATCTTTATCCTTCGCAAGTATGATCTTGTTTCTACTTATCGTTCTCAATTGAAGTGGCTTCCTGTTCGTCAAAGACGCAGTATGCGTACCCTCACTACTCTCTACTCTATCCTTATGTCTCCCAAAATACCTTAATTCTTATTTCGAATACTTGAGTTCCAACCACGATCAAAAACTTCATTCTTCCAATAATCTTCTCCTACTTTGTCCTTCACATAGTTCTGCTTTAATTCACTCGTCTTTTCCCATTCAAGCAATTCTTCTTTGGAATGCTATCCCTCTAGAAATCAGGATGCCTACTACAAAGGATCGCTTTAAATTCAGAATGAAACAGCTGTTGTTGGATAAGTTGGCAGAAGTATCCTAATTATATGTTTATGTATATTGGTATTTAGTGTATGTATATATTTAATATTATTATAATTAGTATCCTTAGTTTATAATTACTATATATTTGATTTTTTGTATGCTTAATTATTAATATGTTCTTGTATCATCAAATGTATGTATTTTTAAACTATGTTCTTGTTTAACTTGTTCAAAAATCAAGTGAACAGATGTTACGGGAAGTAGGTTACACAGATTGGCGCTTTAACGGGAGTTGCAGCACGAGTAATAAGTGGCTCTGCATTAAACAGTCTGTTCAAAGTACCAGTTTGTCAAATTCAGACAAAACATGCGCCATCAGCGAGGAAGACGACATCCACCGACATTTTTAACGCCTCTTCTTTCAGGAAATTAAGTACATAAGGGTAATGTTTCAACAGGGGCAAAATGTAGAGTTCTTGCTCGTGGACGAGATATCTTTGGTTCCCTTTGGTAACCCTTTGGCAGCATAAATGCTATGCTCTTGTGCGACCTCATGCAGCTTCCGCCAGGAAGGTAGTATTAGTATTTGTTAAAAATAAAGTATTTTCTGTTCCAGCGCCCCACGCTTTTACAATTGGTTCGGCGATACACCGAAACCGTAGGTAGGTTCTAAGCGACTTGGGAGGGAAATGGACTGTATACAAAGGATAGCGGGTTCTTAGCCGCCTAGGAGATGGATACGGGAAGAGGTGATTGTGAGTGGGTATAGGATATTTCAAGGATGGAGGGCACTTACCTTATACAATCTTCTTCGTTTCCGAAGGGCAGTCTCCTGGTGCTTTCGTGATGCAGCTGCTTGTTTTCACTTCACTTCACCGTCACTCCCACTTGCGAGCGGTTTATATATGCGGTAATAATCACATACAGCGATGCGGCGCGGTACGATATAGCGGACACGTTCTCAGCGAGCGGAATGTTCTGGACTGTTACTCGCGTCGACGATCGCGGCAACGAATCAGGCGAAAGGCAGTGCCTCTTCCAGGGAGTGGGATAGAGGGAGACGGAAATATGGTATCGCTCACACTTGTACGTGGAACGATTGATGTTGATGCGATTCGTTATAAATAGGAAGGTAGATGGCGCTACCATATCCCCCGGCCCTAAAGGGTTGCCTTTAAAAAAAATAGAATTGAACTTAGCTATGTTGGGTGTACTACCGCATAACCCCTCAATAGGCTAAGACAGCGATATGACAATAAAATTAATCTAAATTAACTTTAGCGAAAACTACAAACTCAATAATAGCGAAAACTACTAACTAAATACTTAAACTAAGAGGTAGGTCCAACTTCAGGCTAGATCTCACTGAGTTGGAAGCGGACGCGAGTTGATCAGTGCCTCGACTTGTGCAAGGACAGTTAAAGGCTCTTCGTAAGAGAGGATCTGTTGACCTTTAACTTTGAAGAGATGCGTTTTAATTACTTTGACCATGCTTACCCAACATCCACCGAAATGTGGTGATGCTGGTGGAATAAACTTCCAGTCAATATGATCTATGGAAAGTTCTTCTTGAAGACGAGTACGATAACCCGCGACGTGATTGAAACAAGTAGCGGGAACAAGTTCAATCAATTTACTAACGCGGTTGGCGACAAAAGTCTGCTAGCGGTGAAGAGAAGAACGAATCCAAGCGAGCACTACCTTGGAGTTGAAAAATGCGTATATTTATTAATAGAGTATTGGGGCAAAACTGTGTCTTGAACCTTGTGGAGCAACTGAGACAGCAGAAGGGCCGCGCACAACTCCAGTCTCGCAACCGAAATGGTTTTAACAGGCGAGACCTTAGACTTGGCACAAACTAACTGCACCGAGTAGTTAGAACCAATGCGGACTTGCAGATATACGACTCCGCCGTAAGCACGCTCGCTGGCGTCAGCGAAACCTATCAAGTTGATGGTACATCCATCTACCAACCCAAGATGACGCGGAATAGTAACTTGATTGAGCGCGGTAAGTTCAATACAAAACTGGCCCCAAGCGGCGACAATATGGTCAGGGGGTGTTTCATCTCACTCACACTTTGATAGCCAAAGCTCCTTGATCAAGAGCTTGGCGTACAAAATTGTGGGAGCCACAAAACCCATTAGTCCCATAGTCGAGCCACTGTGGAAAGCATAGTGCGTTTGGTGCACTTATCATCTGGTGGTGAGACGTCAAACCGAAAACTATCGCAGGATTTGTCCCAGCGTAAACCGAGAACTTTATGCGGTACAGACTTCTCAAACTCAATGTCTGGAGAAGCTTTATGAGAATCTGGTATGCGTGCGAGAACCCCCTTAGAGTTGCTTGTCCATTTGACAAGATCAAACTGGCCTCGCTTGAAAAGCTGAATAAGCTCTTCACAAAGCGAAATTGCTAGCGGAGCGGGTATGACATTACAGGCAATGTCATCTATATACAAAGCGGATGTGTAGTATAGTATAGTGTAGCGTAGCGTAGCTTAGCATAGCATAGCGTAGCATAGCATAGCATAGCATAGCGTAGCATAGCATAGCATAGCGTAGCATAGCGTAGCATAGCATAGCATAGCATAGCATAGCATAGCATAGCTAATTAGTGCTTTATCTTACACACAGTTTTAGCACCCACCTTGATCTCTTGAAGAGCAGAACAACAACAAGACGTAATACAATGAGAAGTATGTAACGTAGGTACGGTACCCATAATCACATACCCAAGTACCGTCTCAATAGCGGGCGGTAAATCATATCGCTCACTACGTACTATTTTAGTTAGCAGCAAGTGCGGAAATATTGAAGCTGCGATCAAAAGATCAATGCCTGCCGGATTCGCAAACTCCGCGTCGGCTAGCGGCAATGACTCGAGATGAGTGAGTGATGCTACGTCTACATTAGCGTTCGGCAATGCGTCCGTGATACGCTCCACGATAAGCGAAGAAATGTTAAAATTAATATTCCTATCAAAACGTGAATGTATTTTAATATCTACGGAACCCATGCAATGCTTTTCTGATCCGCCTATCCCTTTGACGGTTGAGTTAGTATTTTTAAAGTTATTCCATAATCCGAGGCGTTTGAAGCATTCCGATGTTATTAGATTGGTCTGAGATGCGCTATCTTCAGACAACGTACCATGTGCGGCGACCCATTAACTTCATATACGATAACTTGCGCTGTCGCTAACAGTACCGTCTTAGACGCCGTACACTGCGTTTTGGCCCTGCGCGGATCATTATAGATGCGCGAGTGCCGTCCTCGCGTGCGCGTCGCCCGCGCAATGGATGTCATACACAACGATACTTCGCCCTCAGACGCGGAAGGCGCAGCTACCGTGGTCTGCACCTGCGGCGCAAGTGTGTCAAGGTTAGCGGCTTGGCTTGACAACGGGTTATCTTTATCGAAATGTAACAGTGTATGATGTTTTTGATTACATGATCGACACTTTGTCTTACTAGAACAATTACTTGTTTTATGTTTTATGCTTAAGCAGTTAATGCAAGCTTTGTTATCTTTTACGCATTTAAAACGAGCGGTCGCATGCAAATTATCGAAGGCGGGACACTTGTATAAGTGGTCGTGCACTATATTACTGCACAGACACTTCTGTGAATTATTACTATTAGATTCCGAACATGTTACGTAAGATTGTGGATTAGGGACCGAATTATTATTACTATTTCGCGATTTATTCAACCTTTGTTTGTTGCTGTTAGTGTTAGACGGGCCAGGTGAACCAGACTGCGTATTATGAAATATTCGACACTGATCTTTTATGAACGAAATAAAACTATCTAGTGTAGGTATTTTATTATTGCGTTCCGTCATCTCGAATGCGCGAATTGTATCAGTGTCAAACTTTTTTAAAGCGAGTTGAAGCAACATAAAGTCGGCAAGATCTTCTAATTTTAAATTCCTAAGAGAATTAACCGCGGTTACGAAGTTATCAATAAACAGCTGGAAATTCGAGACAGACGCGTTGCCGGACAGTTTGAGATTTAAAGCTTGGTCAAAGTATGTAGACGCTAGGACGCGCGTGTCCTGATATCTGTCAAGTAGTGACTGAAATATGACCTGATAATTCTCAGCACTGGGTGTGACACCTGCAAATACGGACTGGGCCTTCAGTGACAGTTTACCTATTAAATAGTACAACCTGTCAGCATCTGTCAGAGAACCATTATCGTGCACTGTAGACTTAAAACTCGCATAGAATAACGGCCAATTTCGTATATCTCCGTCAAACGACATAATCTCGATTGGCGGTAATCTCGGTTTGCGGGCAACGGGCTCTGCTGAACATTTACCCTCCAATTGCGATTGTATACGCTTAATAATACAATAAAGATCTTCGAATGAGGTATACGCCTGATAGTTCGGTTTTTCATCAGGATTTATAGAAAGTAATCTTGCGTTATAATCGTCTAACAACTTATGAAAATCTGTTCGAATACTATCTACTGTTATACAATAACTGAGAAATGCTTCGCTATTACTGTCAGACATAGATGCGGTTTTTGGTCGTTCATAGATGTTTTGAATGCGCTCAAATAAAATATTGCGTTTTGCTTCTAAGATTGTCATCTCTTTGTCTTCCGACACGCGTGACTTCTTTTGTTGTGACATGCTTACGTAAGTATAAGCTAATGAGACCGAAACAATATAAGAATATCTAATGTACCTATTATTTTACCTAAGTAGGCTAAGTAGGCAACACTTTAGAGCTGTGGAATTAAAAGTTGCTCGAAATATGAGATTTACAAGACAACTATGATAGTTCCAGAATTAATAATTTAATAAGTAGGTAGCTACATAAAAGTTTACCTACTGATGCGGGCGGAAATAACCATGTGACGGTTATGTGTATATATTAGGAGTATAGCTAGGTGCTATAACTGCCTAGGTATAGCGATATAACGTATAAAAACGTAAACGAATCCGACTCGTATGGATCAAAAAAATGGTTCGGCGATACACCGAAACCGTAGGTAGGTTCTAGGCGACTTGGGAGGGAAATGGACTGTATACAAAGGATAGCGGGTTCTTAGCTGCCTAGGAGATGGATACGGGAAGAGGTGATTGTGAGTGGGTATAGGATATTTTTTAAGGATGGAGGGCACTTACCTTATACAATCTTCTTCGTTTCCGAAGGGCAGTCTCCTGGTGCTTTCGTGATGCAGCTGCTTGTTTTCACTTCACTTCACCGTCACTCCCACTTGCGAGCGGTTTATATATGCGGTAATAATCACATACAGCGATGCGGCGCGGTACGATATAGCGGACACGTTCTTAGCGAGCGGAATGTTCTGGACTGTTACTCGCGTCGACGATCGCGGCGACGAATCAGGCGAAAGGCAGTGCCTCTTCCAGGGAGTGGGATAGAGGGAGACGGAAATATGGTATCGCTCACACTTGTACGTGGAACGATTGATGTTAATGCGATTCGTTATAGATAGGAAGGTAGATGGCGCTACCAACAATCAAATATTATAATTAAAAGCACATAGTTTACACTTCAGCCCAGAAATAGAGACAACTTGAATGATCCATATTTCTTTTTTGTTTTATGTGCATTTATAAAAGTGTGTTTTTCTAGTGTTTATAAACTATTAATTTATTATACTCCTGACTTGAAAAATGCGTTATATATTAGGGTTATTCCTACCGTCCAATAGTTTTAGTAAAATCTGGGTTAAACGGAAAAATGGACTCCGAGTTCCAATGCGGAGGTTTTGAATTCCTATTAATCGATCCGATATTAGGGTATTGCATAATTATTCCAATCAAATACTCAATACTCATATTTTTATTGATTTCCACAGTGTTTGCTTAAGTACTTAAAATACGTTTGTAACAATTATGGACCCTTTTGGGCACAGCATAATATATATTATTAGGAGAGAGGAAGCTAGATCATCTTAATAGCATGGAATTCAATTAGAATTTACTTTAAAATATGCGATTGCAAAATTATTTTAATATCAATAGAACATAAATCTTTTACCTCCCATGTCTATGGTTTTGCCAATATTTAGTCGGCCAATGTCATGACTGAATTGAAATACGTCTTGTTATTTCAATGCAAGTACTGCAATGTAAGTTTCTGAAAATGTTTGTTACTCTTTCATACAAGAACTACTGAATGCTTGATGAAAGTGCAGCAATACGGCTATAAATCAGAATAGCACAAATCCTGCAATTCTTTGCCACAACCACACAGGCATAGCCATAGATAGAAGCTTGTGAATAAATTTTAAATCATTAATTATTAAACTACTATAATATAACATACTTAAATCTGTTGCTGACCAAATACAATATGTATTAGCTTAACAAAGAATTTCCGGTAAATAATTATGTATGTCATTGGCAGATAATTACATGCCTACTAGGAATTATCTATATAGGGAATTATCTAGTAGGCATGTAATTTATATATATATATATATAGATAATTCCTAGTAGGCATGTAATTATCTGCCAATGACATACATATTTATTGTCCGTGTGGTGACGGATTAAGAATACGGAATGTCACCACCCCATATCATCCCATGGGTGTCGTAAGAGCCGACAGAGGGAGCACATTGTGCAGAGAACATCACTGTAAGAGAAGGAAAACTTGATACAAACCCTATACCAACCCGTTTGGCCAGCGTGGTGTAGTAGGCCAATTCCTCCTTTCAAAGGAGAGGCCAAGTCCAGCAGTGGACTGTTAAAGGCTGGTGATGATGACATACATATTTACCGGAAATTCTTTGTTAAGCTAATACATATTGTATTTGGTCAGCAACAGATTTAAGTATGTTATATTATAGTAGTTTAATAATTAATGATTTAAAATTTATTCACAAGCTTCTATCTATGGCTATGCCTGTGTGGTTGTGGCAAAGAATTGCAGGATTTGTGCTATTCTGATTTATAGCCGTATTGCTGCACTTTCATCAAGCATTCAGTAGTTCTTGTATGAAAGAGTAACAAACATTTTCAGAAACTTACATTGCAGTACTTGCATTGAAATAACAAGACGTATTTCAATTCAGTCATGACATTGGCCGACTAAATATTGGCAAAACCATAGACATGGAAGGTAAAAGATTTATGTTCTATTGATATCAAAATAATTTTGCAATCGCATATTTTAAAGTAAATTCTAATTGAATTCCATTCTATTAAGATGATCTAGCTTCCTCTCTCCTAATAATATATATTATGCTGTGCCCAAAAGGGTCCATAATTGTTACAAACGTATTTTAAGTACTTAAGCAAACACTGTGGAAATCAATAAAAATATGAGTATTGAGTATTTGATTGGAATAATTATGCAATACCCTAATATCGGATCGATTAATAGGAATTCAAAACCTCCGCATTGGAACTCGGAGTCCATTTTTCCGTTTAACCCAGATTTTACTAAAACTATTGGACGGTAGGAATAACCCTAATATATAACGCATTTTTCAAGTCAGGAGTATAATAAATTAATAGTTTATAAACACTAGAAAAACACACTTTTATAAATGCACATAAAACAAAAAAAAAATATGGATCATTCAAGTTGTCTCTATTTCTGGGCTGAAGTGTAAACTATGTGCTTTTAATTATAATATTTGATTGTTGGTAGCGCCATCTACCTTCCTATCTATAACGAATCGCATTAACATCAATCGTTCCACGTACAAGTGTGAGCGATACCATATTTCCGTCTCCCTCTATCCCACTCCCTGGAAGAGGCACTGCCTTTCGCCTGATTCGTCGCCGCGATCGTCGACGCGAGTAACAGTCCAGAACATTCCGCTCGCTAAGAACGTGTCCGCTATATCGTACCGCGCCGCATCGCTGTATGTGATTATTACCGCATATATAAACCGCTCGCAAGTGGGAGTGACGGTGAAGTGAAGTGAAAACAAGCAGCTGCATCACGAAAGCACCAGGAGACTGCCCTTCGGAAACGAAGAAGATTGTATAAGGTAAGTGCCCTCCATCCTTAAAAAATATCCTATACCCACTCACAATCACCTCTTCCCGTATCCATCTCCTAGGCAGCTAAGAACCCGCTATCCTTTGTATACAGTCCATTTCCCTCCCAAGTCGCCTAGAACCTACCTACGGTTTCGGTGTATCGCCGAACCATTTTTTTGATCCATACGAGTCGGATTCGTTTACGTTTTTATACGTTATATCGCTATACCTAGGCAGTTATAGCACCTAGCTATACTCCTAATATATACACATAACCGTCACATGGTTATTTCCGCCCGCATCAGTAGGTAAACTTTTATGTAGCTACCTACTTATTAAATTATTAATTCTGGAACTATCATAGTTGTCTTGTAAATCTCATATTTCGAGCAACTTTTAATTCCACAGCTCTAAAGTGTTGCCTACTTAGCCTACTTAGGTAAAATAATAGGTACATTAGATATTCTTATATTGTTTCGGTCTCATTAGCTTATACTTACGTAAGCATGTCACAACAAAAGAAGTCACGCGTGTCGGAAGACAAAGAGATGACAATCTTAGAAGCAAAACGCAATATTTTATTTGAGCGCATTCAAAACATCTATGAACGACCAAAAACCGCATCTATGTCTGACAGTAATAGCGAAGCATTTCTCAGTTATTGTATAACAGTAGATAGTATTCGAACAGATTTTCATAAGTTGTTAGACGATTATAACGCAAGATTACTTTCTATAAATCCTGATGAAAAACCGAACTATCAGGCGTATACCTCATTCGAAGATCTTTATTGTATTATTAAGCGTATACAATCGCAATTGGAGGGTAAATGTTCAGCAGAGCCCGTTGCCCGCAAACCGAGATTACCGCCAATCGAGATTATGTCGTTTGACGGAGATATACGAAATTGGCCGTTATTCTATGCGAGTTTTAAGTCTACAGTGCACGATAATGGTTCTCTGACAGATGCTGACAGGTTGTACTATTTAATAGGTAAACTGTCACTGAAGGCCCAGTCCGTATTTGCAGGTGTCACACCCAGTGCTGAGAATTATCAGGTCATATTTCAGTCACTACTTGACAGATATCAGGACACGCGCGTCCTAGCGTCTACATACTTTGACCAAGCTTTAAATCTCAAACTGTCCAGCAACGCGTCTGTCTCGAATTTCCAGCTGTTTATTGATAACTTCGTAACCGCGGTTAATTCTCTTAGGAATTTAAAATTAGAAGATCTTGCCGACTTTATGTTGCTTCAACTCGCTTTAAAAAAGTTTGACACTGATACAATTCGCGCATTCGAGATGACGGAACGCAATAATAAAATACCTACACTAGATAGTTTTATTTCGTTCATAAAAGATCAGTGTCGAATATTTCATAATACGCAGTCTGGTTCACCTGGCCCGTCTAACACTAACAGCAACAAACAAAGGTTGAATAAATCGCGAAATAGTAATAATAATTCGGTCCCTAATCCACAATCTTACGTAACATGTTCGGAATCTAATAGTAATAATTCACAGAAGTGTCTGTGCAGTAATATAGTGCACGACCACTTATACAAGTGTCCCGCCTTCGATAATTTGCATGCGACCGCTCGTTTTAAATGCGTAAAAGATAACAAAGCTTGCATTAACTGCTTAAGCATAAAACATAAAACAAGTAATTGTTCTAGTAAGACAAAGTGTCGATCATGTAATCAAAAACATCATACACTGTTACATTTCGATAAAGATAACCCGTTGTCAAGCCAAGCCGCTAACCTTGACACACTTGCGCCGCAGGTGCAGACCACGGTAGCTGCGCCTTCCGCGTCTGAGGGCGAAGTATCGTTGTGTATGACATCCATTGCGCGGGCGACGCGCACGCGAGGACGGCACTCGCGCATCTATAATGATCCGCGCAGGGCCAAAACGCAGTGTACGGCGTCTAAGACGGTACTGTTAGCGACAGCGCAAGTTATCGTATATGAAGTTAATGGGTCGCCGCACATGGTACGTTGTCTGAAGATAGCGCATCTCAGACCAATCTAATAACATCGGAATGCTTCAAACGCCTCGGATTATGGAATAACTTTAAAAATACTAACTCAACCGTCAAAGGGATAGGCGGATCAGAAAAGCATTGCATGGGTTCCGTAGATATTAAAATACATTCACGTTTTGATAGGAATATTAATTTTAACATTTCTTCGCTTATCGTGGAGCGTATCACGGACGCATTGCCGAACGCTAATGTAGACGTAGCATCACTCACTCATCTCGAGTCATTGCCGCTAGCCGACGCGGAGTTTGCGAATCCGGCAGGCATTGATCTTTTGATCGCAGCTTCAATATTTCCGCACTTGCTGCTAACTAAAATAGTACGTAGTGAGCGATATGATTTACCGCCCGCTATTGAGACGGTACTTGGGTATGTGATTATGGGTACCGTACCTACGTTACATACTTCTCATTGTATTACGTCTTGTTGTTGTTCTGCTCTTCAAGAGATCAAGGTGGGTGCTAAAACTGTGTGTAAGATAAAGCACTAATTAGCTATGCTATGCTATGCTATGCTATGCTATGCTATGCTATGCTACGCTATGCTACGCTATGCTATGCTATGCTACGCTATGCTATGCTATGCTATGCTACGCTATGCTATGCTAAGCTACGCTACGCTACACTATACTATACTACACATCCGCTTTGTATATAGATGACATTGCCTGTAATGTCATACCCGCTCCGCTAGCAATTTCGCTTTGTGAAGAGCTTATTCAGCTTTTCAAGCGAGGCCAGTTTGATCTTGTCAAATGGACAAGCAACTCTAAGGGGGTTCTCGCACGCATACCAGATTCTCATAAAGCTTCTCCAGACATTGAGTTTGAGAAGTCTGTACCGCATAAAGTTCTCGGTTTACGCTGGGACAAATCCTGCGATAGTTTTCGGTTTGACGTCTCACCACCAGATGATAAGTGCACCAAACGCACTATGCTTTCCACAGTGGCTCGACTATGGGACTAATGGGTTTTGTGGCTCCCACAATGTTGTATGCCAAGCTCTTGATCAAGGAGCTTTGGCTATCAAAGTGTGAGTGAGATGAAACACCCCCTGACCATATTGTCGCCGCTTGGGGCCAGTTTTGTATTGAACTTACCGCGCTCAATCAAGTTACTATTCCGCGTCATCTTGGGTTGGTAGATGGATGTACCATCAACTTGATAGGTTTCGCTGACGCCAGCGAGCGTGCTTACGGCGGAGTCGTATATCTGCAAGTCCGCATTGGTTCTAACTACTCGGTGCAGTTAGTTTGTGCCAAGTCTAAGGTCTCGCCTGTTAAAACCATTTCGGTCGCGAGACTGGAGTTGTGCGCGGCCCTTCTGCTGTCTCAATTGCTCCACAAGGTTCAAGACACAGTTTTGCCCCAATACTCTATTAATAAATATACGCATTTTTCAACTCCAAGGTAGTGCTCGCTTGGATTCGTTCTTCTCTTCACCGCTAGCAGACTTTTGTCGCCAACCGCGTTAGTAAATTGATTGAACTTGTTCCCGCTACTTGTTTCAATCACGTCGCGGGTTATCGTACTCGTCTTCAAGAAGAACTTTCCATAGATCATATTGACTGGAAGTTTATTCCACCAGCATCACCACATTTCGGTGGATGTTGGGCAAGCATGGTCAAAGTAATTAAAACGCATCTCTTCAAAGTTAAAGGTCAACAGATCCTCTCTTACGAAGAGCCTTTAACTGTCCTTGCACAAGTCGAGGCACTGATCAACTCGCGTCCGCTTCCAACTCAGTGAGATCTAGCCTGAAGTTGGACCTACCTCTTAGTTTAAGTATTTAGTTAGTAGTTTTCGCTATTATTGAGTTTGTAGTTTTCGCTAAAGTTAATTTAGATTAATTTTATTGTCATATCGCTGTCTTAGCCTATTGAGGGGTTATGCGGTAGTACACCCAACATAGCTAAGTTCAATTCTATTTTTTTTAAAGGCAACCCTTTAGGGCCGGGGGATATGGTAGCGCCATCTACCTTCCTATCTATAACGAATCGCATCAACATCAATCGTTCCACGTACAAGTGTGAGCGATACCATATTTCCGTCTCCCTCTATCCCACTCCCTGGAAGAGGCACTGCCTTTCGCCTGATTCGTCGCCGCGTATTAATCGATCCGATATTAGGGTATTGCATAATTATTCCAATCAAATACTCAATACTCATATTTTTATTGATTTCCACAGTGTTTGCTTAAGTACTTAAAATACGTTTGTAACAATTATGGACCCTTTTGGGCACAGCATAATATATATTATTAGGAGAGAGGAAGCTAGATCATCTTAATAGAATGGAATTCAATTAGAATTTACTTTAAAATATGCGATTGCAAAATTATTTTGATATCAATAGAACATAAATCTTTTACCTTCCATGTCTATGGTTTTGCCAATATTTAGTCAGCCAATGTCATGACTGAATTGAAATACGTCTTGTTATTTCAATGCAAGTACTGCAATGTAAGTTTCTGAAAATGTTTGTTACTCTTTCATACAAGAACTACTGAATGCTTGATGAAAGTGCAGCAATACGGCTATAAATCAGAATAGCACAAATCCTGCAATTCTTTGCCACAACCACACAGGCATAGCCATAGATAGAAGCTTGTGAATAAATTTTAAATCATTAATTATTAAACTACTATAATATAACATACTTAAATCTGTTGCTGACCAAATACAATATGTATTAGCTTAACAAAGAATTTCCGGTAAATATGTATGTCATTGGCAGATAATTACATGCCTACTAGGAATTATCTATATATATATATATATATATATATATATATATATCGCGGAAGACTTCTTGCGTCTTTTCAAAGTCCAACCTTGTGGCGTCTACCACTGTTAATGAGATTTCAATTGTTAGTTGTGTGAATATAGTTACACTTTTGTCATGTTAATTCCATTATCAACAAGAAATTTTGATTAAACATGAAATGAAGATATTCAATTTCAAATAATTCTCACTGGTTTCTGGCGTCCGTTCATGATGGAAATAATGTGACGCACTGTATATTTCTGAATATGTTCTGTGTGTATTACAGATTATCCTACATCCATCTAAATTTAAGTTTATATCGCATCCGTATATTTTCCTGTATTTAATATAAGCATTCCATTAATTAAATGACTTCCTACTACATTAGAGGTCATATTGATACCGAATATTTTTTCTGTATATCGTCCATATATTGTGTTGAGAATGCTGCTTCCTCCTAAACTGATATATTTGTCGATACCGTACACTCTCGTGTTCCAGCCGTCATGACCGTTTCGAATGGTACCTACCATAAGTTGCCATATTTGATCTCACAACTATATACTGAAGAACTGTTGCTCAAGTTGTTGTTCTTTTTACATGTAATGTTTTTGTTGAAATCTCACTTCTTTTTGCTATTGATGGTCTTTATCAAACATCTCTCCTCATGGGGTGTTATTCTACCCTGCACCCCACCGTGACCCCCTTCCGTGAACCTCCATCCGTGCCCCATCCGTGGCCTCACCCGTGTACCCCACCCTTGGCCTCATCCGTGAACCCCTACCCTTGCCTTCATCCGTGAACCCCTACCCGTGCCTAAACCTGAGAACCCCCACCCGTACTCCCACCCATGAGTTCGCACCTGCATCCCCACTTATGTACTCCACCCGTGAACCCTCCCGTGCCCTCACCAGTGAACCCCCACCCTTGTCCCCACCCGTGAACCCCCACCCGTGAACCCCCACCCGTGTCCTCACCTGTGAACCCCAACCTATGCCCTCCACCCGTGAAACCCCACCCCCCGGGCCCCGACTTATGCACCTCCACCCGTGCTCCTCGCCGGTCCCTTCCCGGCGCTTGCCCGATCCCTACTCTGATCCTACCCTACGAGTACTTCTAGATAGCCAAAAATATTTGAATCTAGTAGGGACATAAACTGAATTCCGAATTCTAAACCACAGTTATCTTGGTGGAGTAATTAATACCTAATCCACGTACTACAAAGGTTCACAAACTTATTTGTGTAGATTCTAAAATATGAAAACTAGACCAAAATTAAAAAGGTACATTTGTTTGAATTTTTCCTAAAGGTTTAAGGATTTTTTTTATTTTTTAGGCTTAATGATAATGGTCATCAAAATTACAAGCTTATACCTATGTCTGCTAGAAATACCTTAGAATTTTATGAAGACCGTTGAGTGAGTGTGACAATCAATAATTTTTAAAGTACTAGTTCGATTTGGATGAAACTATGTAATATATTTTTCATCCCTTCTATTCGAAAAGTGTCGCTTTGTTCCTCTTTTAGTTGGAGCAAAATAGCTCTTTTCTGTTAAGCACTTTTTAGCGGGCGGAAAAGTGATTTGAATTTGGAACGTATATCATTCATAGAAATCGAACGAAAATTGTATAAATAACTGGCTAACTGGCCGTACGTGTTGGCTAACTGGCCGTGCAGTTCATCCCGATCCTTTTTCGCACCTCAGATTCACAAAAACCATTATTACTGTTAACCGTCTCTAAATTGAGTGACCCAGTGGGTTCAAGCTTGCCTGTGCGATCTATGACCATGATCTTCGTTTTGGACCTGTTTATAGAGAGACCTAGTTCACTGCTGATGCGCTCCATTCTATCCAGTAAGGTGATCATCTCGGCGTCATCTGACGCTAGCAAGGCGGTGTTGTCTGCATAACGCAAATTACAGATTTTGCGTCCACCAACGGTGATGCCTCCCTCCCAGCTATCGCAAGTGCGCCTCACTATATATTCACCGTTTATATTGAATAGGTTGGGTGAAAGGACGCAGCCATGTCAAACTCCTTTTTCAAAACTGAATGGCTTAGATTTTGTACCGTCAATCCTCACCACACTTTGGTTCTTGTGATATAAAGATTGCAGAAGTGCAATCAAGTCATGAGGTACACCCAGTTCTGATAAGACCCTCCATAGAAAAATTATGTATGTACGGATTTGGTGAACCAATCTACAAGTGGACAAAATCATACTTAAGCTATCGTGACTCCAAGGTTGTATTGAATGGCTTCAAATCATCCACACACACAAATATCGCAAAACTATAAAATGTAATACTTTCTTATAAATGTATTTCTGTATGCTTGGCAAATTTTTGTATCAGGAAAAGGTATGCTATGTAAAAAAAACTGAACTGTAATCCGTACTTTTTTTAACTTGTTATTAGTAATACTTATTTATGTTTGTTACTGTAAGTGTAAGTGGTGTTTGCTTATAATTGGATGTAACTGTTACTCTAGATCGTAAGATGTTTATAATAATTGCTTGTATTACTGTTACAATTGTTAGCAAACCTAAATAAATAAAAATAGACAGTCCCAGTTGACACAGTCAAATGCCTTACTATAGTCGTCGAAGCACATTATGACAGGTGTGTCGAACTCGTAGCATTTTTCCACAATTTGCCTGACGTTTAATATTTGTACACGCGTGCCTTTTCCCTTGACAAAACCGGCCTGTTCTTGCGGGATCTGCCAGTCAAGATAATACCGGACCCGGTTGTTTATGATGTATAACAGGACTTTGCTTGCGTGACAAATTAAAGCGAGTGTGCGATAATTATCATATTATTTGGTCGAACCTTTTTTATGGGCCTTGGGCCACTTGTCGTTCCACTATACGTGGTTGCAGATGTTGTGCAGTGTGTCAAAACCTTTTTCACCCAGAGCCTTCAACACTTTAGCTGTAATTTGATCCAGACCTGGCGCTTTGTTAGTTTTTAACGATCCAATGGCCTTTACTATCTCCGATCTTAGGATGTCGGGTTCCAGGTGCAATTTAGCCCATATGGATAACCTAGACGTCTGAATGTTTAATACCTAACTAAGAGAATATCATCAATATATATACATTCATTTAAATCGTAATAGTAGTTTAAGAATTATATTGCAAGTCAAAGTTATTTGATTTATAATCCACTTGAAGAAGGAGGTTATCAATTCGACTGTATGTTTTTTGGTATATTTATTTCGCGGATTACTCCGGCAATAAGGAACCGTTTTCAATGGTTCTTTGTTTTCGTAGGTCATACTTCAATGTTGGTCCCTTTCAAATTTTATCGAAATCAGCTGAGCAGTTTTTGAAAAAAATAAGAAAAAAATATATATATAATTATATACTACTCAAAACAAAATAAGGGCCACTAAGATTTGTTGCTGTACCATGAAAACAATAAAGACAATTGTTTAACTTATGTAACTACAAAATAATGTTATTGGTTATAATTTTATAGCCTGATCCATGATCAGGAATTGTTTTTTAAGTCCATAATGAAATTGGCCATATTGAATGAAAAACATGAACAAAATAAATCACCGAAAAAGTACAAAATACTGTTCTTGTCACTTTTGTTTCTTCTTTTTAGTAACGAGTATGTCCTCTTCTCTTAGCAATACACTCAAGAAGCCTTGTGTGCATACTCTGGATCAAATGCCTCACTTTTTCATCTGGAATCTCCTCCCAGGCAAGTTTGAAAGCGTCAATCAGCAGCTGTTGATTGTAGACCCCTTGCTCATTCACTCTAACCCTTCGTTTCAATTGGTCCCACAATTGCTGGATTGGTTTTTTTTTATTTATTTATTTAAATAAGTAAATACAAAATACATATATTACATGCATCACCATCTAGTCCCAAACTAAGCAGAGCTTGTGCTATGGGTACTAGACAATGGTTTGACATACATATTTTTTATTTAGATACATACCTTACATACTAACATACATACAATATACAATTTTTGTTAGTAAATAATAGAAATATACTTATATACTATGTTAAAATTGCTTCACTTATCTACGACCACGATAATGTTGTGCGTTCTGGTGGCACTTGTCCGCGGAAGCGACGGAACACCACACCTTTCGGCCAAAAGTCCTCCTTCATAACAACAGGCAGAAAGCACGTCGGTATCCGCACCACAAACGCCTTGAAGTTGAGGTTGCGTCGCGACTCCAGCAGCTGTACTCTCGGCATGTAGTTGGACTTTTGGCGCACGTACTCCGCGATGTCCTCCGCCTTAGTGGTGTAGTGCAGGCGAGAGATGTACACGGGTGTGTTCGGTGCGGCAGCGCGCAGGGTTGCACCAGCCTCCACAGGAGCCGTACCGCAACAGTTCTTGACGGTCTTCTGACGACGCTTCCTCCTCTGCACCGTCACAAAACCATCATCTACTACGTCAGCCTGTTTTTTCGCTTTTTTCGGCTTGGACTTCGCAGCTACGGGGGTGCTCGCAGTTTCCTGCTGAGCTTTTATTGATGTAGGTCGCGCGGCGATACACGGAGAAGTCGCGGGGACGGGGGCAGGGCTGCGGGGCGCTTGTGTAGCGCACTCAGCAGTCACAATCTTACGCGGCGACAGAACTGCTGACGCGAATCTTGCGACCGATGTATTGACGCATGCACGTCGGCGCGTGTTGATGTTACTATGCGCCGGTGACCCACTTAAATCGACAACCTTACGTAACTCGTCTAACTCCGTGCGCAAGAGTGCGACGGTATCTTCAGATGTCTCCAACTTCTTGTGTACATCCGCTAAACTTGCCTTCAGAAAAACTATGTCCTTCAAAAGGCTTGTAACATCGACGTGGTCGATAGTGACAGGAGGTAACTTGTTTAAGTCCCTCGCCACAAACGTCGGCACGTCGTCAGGATCGGTCTCTTTGAGTAGCGTGATGATGTCTTGTAGGCTTTTCTTTGTCCCGTCACGCCTGCGGGACACCATCTGGTCACATTTGTTTAGCGACCTGTACACAAGCAGCTTGGCAGCCGCAATATCCTCCTCGCTGAAGTTCGTTGCACAGATCTGGATAGCCAACACTTCGTCCATGACATCCAGCTTCTGCTGCAGGAACGCCAGCAGCTCGTTCACCACAAGTTTATCACTCATGGCGATAAAAATTGCGAGCGTCGGCTCGCGCCGCGCGAAACAATAATATAAAATTGATTTACGCGACACACGTCCGCCTTAGAGCGCAGTCAGACAAAAGATTTAAATCCGGAATTAAATCCGGACTGTTAGCTGGCCATGGTAATTGGACATGGTCTTGCTTCAGGATGAATCCAGGCCTCACCTGCTGTGCAAATGGGATCACTTGAGGCCTGATGACTTCCTCGATGTATCGTTCAGCCGCTCGCCGCGTGGTCTCCAAACCCTAACACGCCGATCATCATTGAAAATTTTTATTTTGCATTCGTCTGTAAAAAGCACCTTGCCCCACTGATTAATCACCCAGTTCAAATACTGACGCGAGAATCTTAAACGGTTTGCACGTTGAACCCTGGTCAGAGGAATTCGAACAACTCGTCGTCTTGACATTTGCTGGTCTTCGTGCAATCGATTACGTATAGTTTGATCACTGACACGGGTACCCGTTGTCAGCCGTAGGCGGTGTTGTAACTTACGGGCCGTAACTGTACGATCACGACGAGCACTTAGTTGGATGTACCGATCCTCGTGCGCCGTTGTTACACGAACTCTACCTGAACCGGGTCTCCTGGCAGCACTGCCGGTCTCTTGGAAGCGATTCCATACATTTTGGACAGCTCTTCAAGAAAATCCCAACTACAAACCCACGTAACGATGAGAACGGCCTTCTTGAATCATATTAATGGCTCTGGTTGCCGTTATTGTATCCATGTGCCTTCGTAATGGTAGCATGATTAACGCGAGATGATAAATGAATCAATTAAAATTGAAAAGTAAAACTTTTTTTCCTAAAATAACCGAGACAAGCTAGGAAGACAATCGAAGAAAAACTTAAAAATAACATTATTTTTTTTTTCTTGGAATGATGACCAATACTTTTGAAATTAGGAACACGAACACCAGCATAAAAGAGATCAAACACCAAAGAGTTCGTAATATCAATATAATGCTACTTATCAGTCACTTTCAGTTGACTAAAGTGCACTTAAATGTAAATAAACTAGTGGCCCTTATTTTGTTTTGAGTAGTATATATCAACTCAAGTGAACTATTCGAATTTTGTACACGATTAAAATCGGTTGTGTGCCATCTTTGGTGAAAAATAATTAGTCACCGACAGCTGACCCATTCACTCCACGATCATCATAACAGGTTAGTCATGTAAAAAAATATATAAAGACAACCAGTGGATATCGGGCGAGGCATCAAGGGAAGCAACCAGAAAATAATAAGGGACGTATAAGCCGCGCCACACAAGTTGGTGAATGTGAAGTTAGCTACAAGCTGCGCAATATCCAATACTGACTGAACCTCACATAAAGCTCCGCGTTGATTGGATATTGCGCAGCTGGTAGCTTATTTAACATCCGCTAACTTGTGTGGCGCGACCTATAACCAAGGTGGCATCAAGGGAAGTAACCAAGGGCCATCAAGGGGCCCAACTAAGGAAGCATCAAGAAGAAAGGAATTGTATCGGTAATACCATCAAGCTTTATTTTTGCCGAGTTATTAAGTACAATATTAAGACCATAATCATAAAATAAAAAAAAATTTCGCGATTCAAACAAGTCAATCTACAACACTAGACATATTTTTGTTGTAAATTTGACCCAAACAAACAAATAAACTGGTCAAGCTAAATAAAACCGTAAAATATGCGTAAAAAAATTTGAGGTAAAAAGTAGGTTTTCTTACAAATGCACCCTTTCTCTTAAAGAAGGAATGTTGTTACATCGTTTGATAGTTATGTTTATTATTGTCAATTATATGTAGGTAAAGCTTTTGTTGATAGCTTAACCTAATTCAGCAAAAAATTTTTTTATTAAAGGAAGTACGAGTTACGTAAACAAAACATACTCTACATTTCTTGGTATATTTTCAAGAAATATAATATTTACTATCAGCTTACAATTTGATTACAAGTTATTTACTTAAAAATACTCATTTACCTATTAATCATTTTAATTGAACTTTATGATAATAGTTACTTGCAAATGAACGTAACCTGGCACTTCTTTTCATGTTGCTGGTTATTTTACTTCCACTTCACACCACAAGTGTTTTTGCATCCGCCCCGGCTGGCTAGTCAAAACGGTGTAAACAAAATTACGCTGCGGGCCTCTAACAGGTTGCAACCCGCGTGCTAACTCCGCCCCCTCACACTAGCCATCTCCGTATTTGCGCTGTTTTGTTGGACGCAATTAAATCGCTAATTAGAATCGATAAAAACTTTTTATTATACTGACTAAGAATTACGGAAGCAATATTATCGGCATGATGTATGTAACCAAAATAATGAATATACGCCATTAATATACATCTCTCAGTAGCGGCCTCTAAAATTCGCGCGGCTCACTGCGGAACTAAAAAATACGCCGAAATTCACTCTCGTGACAAAACTACGTCCATGCCAATATTTCACCCATGCATTGTACTGATCTTTTGATGGCTCCTGGCTGAATTTGAGATATGGTCAATCTTGCGTCCGTATACAGGACGCAACAAGTCAGTCGGACGCAACATCATCGTAAACCGCCATGTAGGACGCAATATCAACATGGGGATGTAAATATATATATATATATATATATATAACCCCTATGATAGTGCAGTTGAAAAACGTTTTGCTACCCCAGGATGGTACCAACTGCGCTAGCGTTGGAGAATCCCTCTATAGACGTCCGCGTTCAGGACACAACGCATCTAAGCGTGGACGCCCAGGCCGCCCCTCGTACTCTTGGCAAAACTGCGCTCGAATTCCATAAAAAGGAGCAAATGTCCTGGCACCCCCTGCCACACTGGCCGTGGACTTCTGCAATATCAGGGGATTACACACCAACCTTAATGCTGTCCACCACCACCTCGAGACAACAAAGCCGGCCTTGCTCTTCTTGACTGAGACGCAGATATCGCCTCCAGCAGACACTTCCCACCTTACTTACCCTGGGTATGGACTTGAACACTCCTTTTTGTCCAAGGCCGGAGTGTGCGTGTATGTTAGAGACGATATCAGTTCTCGTCGACTTAGGAATCTTGAAGGTAGGACCTTTCCACCTTATGGCTACTTATAGATAGCGACGACCACCCCCGCGTCTATGCTTGCCTTTATAGGTCCCATAGCGGTGATACCGAAACTGACCGACTCATTGAGCATATCCAAATGGCTTCAGACTTTGTGCAGCAGCAGATCCCGTCAGCAGAGATCATCTTGCTTGGCGGTTTTAACGCCCATCACGCCGACTGGCTAAGTTCCAGTAAAACTGATCATGCGGGGAGATCTGTTCACGACTTCACACTGGCTTATGGCCTGACACAACTGGTTACCACGCCCACGCGAATCCCAGACGTTGAAAGCCAGAATCGTTCACTGTTGGACCTTCTGCTGACCTCTGGTATCCGTAGGCGCCCCACTTGGCTCCTCAGACCACTGCCTTGTACGGAGTGTGGTGCCTCTCACGTGCTCGCTGCGATCGCGGGCTACACGCAGTCGCCGTATGTGGCACTACAAGTCAGCAGGTTGGGATGGGATGCGGAACTTCTTTGCGTCCTATCCTTGGGGACAAGTATGTTTCTCGCCGGATGATCCCAACGCCGCTGCTGATTCTGTTGCTGATGTGGTGCTACAGGGTATGGAACTCTTCATTCCAACCTCTGTGGTCCCCATTGGTGGCCAATTTCGGCCTTGGTTTGGTTCATCTTCCAAAAAGGCTTCTCGCAGGAAGCAGGAAGCTTACCAAGCCTGGGCTGATGCGGTGGCGGCAGGGGATGAAAATACCAGCGCATTAAAAAAGAAGTATAACTTTGCCTCCAGGTCCTTCAAAAGAGACATTGCTACTGCGAAGACGAAGCACATCGGTAGAATTGGCGAGAGGCTTGATCGCCTTCCTTCGGGAACTCGTGCATTCTGGTCTCTTGCCAAAGCTATCGAAGGGAACTTCTGTAAGCCATCCTTTCTACCGCTACACATGGTAAATGACTCCTTGGCCCACGACGCAATGCAGAAAGCCGATCTTCTGGGCAAACTCTTTGCGTCCAACTTGACCTTGGAATTGTGTTGAAGATCTGCGCTCCAGAGTTGGCACCAGTTTTGACACGCCTTTTTCGTCTCTCTTACTCTTTTGGCGTAGTCCCAACATTGTGGAAGACAGCATTGGTCCACCCGATCCCTAAAAAAGGCGATCGCTCTAACCCGTCCAACTACAGACCCATAGCCATAACCTCCCTCTTCTCGAAGATAATGGAGTTCATTAGTAACTACCAGCTCCTTCGGTTTCTAGAGGATAATCAGCTGCTTAGTGACCAGCAATACGGCTTTCGTAAGGGTCGGTCGGCTGGTGATCTTCTAGTATACCTGACACATCGTTGGGCACAGGCGATCGAGACAAAGGGGGAGGCTTTGGCGGTCAGTTTGGACATAGCGAAGGCCTTCGATCGGGTCTGGCACAAAGCGCTTCTTTCAAAGCTCCCTTCCTATGGGCTGCTCGAGACATTATGCAAATGGGTCACCAGCTTTCTAACAGACAGAAGCATAAAGGTCGTAGTTGACGGTGAATGCTCTGACGCCTTGTCTGTAAATGCTGGTGTCCCTCAAGGCTGCGTTCTATCGCCTACTCTGTTCCTCCTGCATATCAATGATATGTTGCTAGATAGTGGCATTCATTGTTATGCAGACGACAGCACAGGCGATGCTTTATACACCGGCCACGCCAACATTTCTCGGGAAAAAGTCATCGAGAGCCGACATAAACTTGTGTCTGAAATTGAGACCTCCTTGGAGACGGTCTCAGATTAGCGAAGACTTCATTTGGTCCATTTTAACCCCACAAGGACACAAGTCTGCTTTTTCACCGCAGAAAAACTGTCGATGGTCGTATGTCCTCGTTTTGAGAGCACCCCATTAACTGCCTCCTCCAGTATTGGAATACTTGGTGTCGACATATCGAGCGAAGTCCAGTTCCGCGGTCACTTAGAGGGTAAGGCTAAGTTAGCCTCGAAGAAGCTTGGCGTGCTAAATAGATCGAGACGGTATTTCACTCCGGCCCACCGCTTGCTCCTTTATAAGGCGCAGGTCCGACCGCATATGGAATACTGTTCTCATCTTTGGGCAGGGGCACCCCAGTACCAGCTTCTCCCTCTGGACCGCATCCAACGGAGAGCCGCTCGAATTGTCGACTGCCAAGATATTTGCAATCGGTTAGACCCCTTGGCGCTGCGTAGAGATGTAGCCTCGCTATGCATCTTTTATCGCTTCTACTATAGGGAGTGCTCCGAGGAATTGTTCGGATTAATCCCTGCCGCCTCTTTCCGCCATCGTTCTACGCGACAGCGTTTCCATCCCCATCATTTAGATGGTTGGCAATCCACAACGGTGCGTTTCTCTAGAAACTTTCTGCCTCGCACCTCTAAACTGTGGAATGATCTGTCACCTGCGGTTTTTCCGAACCAATACGACCTTCAAACCTTCAAGAAAAGAGCGTATTCCTTTTTAAAAGGCCGGCAACGCACTTGTGACTCCTCAGGTGTTGCGGGTGTCCATGGGCGGCGGTAATCGCTTAACATCAGGCGATCCGTCTGCTCGTTTGCCCCCTATTCCATAAAAAAAACTCAACTGAAATTTATATGAAATTATAGTAAGGACTATTAAAATCTATCAAATTACTTATTTCCTTGAAATAAAAATATATTTATGAAATACTACGTTCTACCTGCGGCTTTATCCGCAAAAGCCTTCACTAGAGTGGCGCAGAAAAAAATATTGGCCAGGTAAGTACAGTAAGTTCGATTATCCGAGTGAAAAAGTATGACGAATAATATTCCTGGTCCCTGCAGGTACTTATACTAACTTTATATTACTTTTACTATAGATACATGCAACGAATCTATAAAACATACACTTCTACTGCAAAACAAAACTACATCTGCTCATTCGTCCTTCATTCAAATCAAATAAAGCTTTCAAAGACTCTAAAAGTATTGAATGGTACGGCACTTAAAAAGCCCTAAATAGTCACCTTGGCGTCGTTGAATGGGTAGCCTTAGACATTTCTAGAACGATCTTTCAACGCGATATTTTGTAAAGTGCTCAACGTAGTCAGCTGCCTGGCAACTCTTAATGACGACATCTTGAGAGAAATTTATTTTGCGAACGGTACCATCGTGCTTTTTGCATACAGAAGTTTTGTTTGCCCGCTTGCGTTTATCGTGTAACGGTGTTTGTGGGTTCGATTCTCGCTCAAATCAAACATTCGTGTCCACAGACATAAATGTTTGTCTTCATGTGGGTGTTTCTATGTATAAATATTTATGATTTTCCCAAAAAAGTTATAAATATTCATTGTTTATTTTGAGAATAGGTGGTGTTGTGTCTAAGTGCTACAATTAGATATAATTTTAAAAATAGTTCAAAAATAATAAATTCTGCAACGATATTGCTGTTCTTGAGAGTAATTATGTTGCTATGTATTTATGAATATCGTTCTCTGAAATCCACAGAAGAGTATAGAATTTAAATGTTAGTATAAAATAAATATTATATCTCTATCTGTTTCGGGAAACATAGGTAAGTTTGGGTTTCCAGTAACGTGACATTGTATTTAATTTTTTTATATTATTTCGTAGCCTGCCAGGCACATTTTCGGACATCGCATTATGTTGATTCCACTAAAAATATATCCAGATAAATATCTAAAAAAAAAAAATTAGATTGAATATGTTTTACTACATAGCATAGTCATTTAATCCAAAACATGTCAATAAACTTAAGAATTTCAATTTAACATAAATGAACCACAGAAAATACTACGTATACATTTTATCAAGGAAAATATTCTCAATTATCAAAATAACCGTTCCCTCAGTATAAAATATTGAAGTCTTAAAACTTTGCTGTAGCCAGCTGTAGTAAATATGAGTTTGATGTTGCTATTGAGAGTATAAAAGTTGCCTGTACGTGCTCTTAAATGGTTCAGCATGGTTCAGGTTTCTCTACCATTATCATAACTGATATTATAAAACGGGAAAGTTTATTTTTAAAGCTTCCACTTTGGTAAACTTATATTGAGCAAGGCGAAAATTTAAGGAAAAGAGACACAAATTCTAGTACAGTCACTCAAAATAAGGACATAATTATAACTATTAAAAGGAGAAGGTTTAAACTTGATGCCTATATTTTTTTCCATCTACGTCCTTCGATCATTCACCAATGAAGGAGAAATCTCTGTAATTTGCTTAAGCTGATTTAAAAAATCTTTTGTAGGCTATAACTATTCTTATTATTCGTAAGCGAAAGTTTTAATCAAATTGATACTTAGTGTGAAATAGTTTTTAGCGTTGTACTGTATACGTTGATTGAGAGCAGCGACAGACTAGTGAAGATGCTAAACTACTATCCACAAGTTCAGAGATTCAATTTCTTAAGACGATTTAAGCGTCCAGAGGTACGCTACAGGCTGCCGTTTTTTTTTATACAAGCTGTCGCAAGAAAACCATAAACCTGGTTTACATTACAAAAATACATTATTCTGTACAATTATCTGCTATATTCAATGTCTCCCCTGTACGTACTCTTAGCACAGGATTCAGATCTTGCAAGATTCAAAACGGTCGCAGCATCAAAAAGTAATAAAATGTTCAGAAAACTGGATCACTGCTTAGATTTGAATTTTACGAGTGTAACTTTGTGCAGTTTTGAGAGGAATCAGGTTTTACGACAATATCATTTCTTTCTGAGAATAGTGGAACTACCTTACGAACTTTAATAACACAGCTGTGTACTAATAAGAGAAATAATTTTATGCCGCCTTTCAGGCTCATTTTCGATGCATATTAACTCACTCGCCATTCCGTACTGTTATATCCATAATTAGTTCCTAATTAAATGCTGACATCTGCACTATTTATATTATATATAGGGCCATAAGCCACGCGGCCAACGAGTCGCAGATAGACCGCGAGCCGCAGAAGTCCCGTCGTAGCCGTTATTAAAACAAGTCAGACAGATTGTCATTTTCTATAGTAAAGTAAAGTGAGGCATTAGGTGTTTGTGTCTGTGTAAAACTATATTGCAATAAACTGTGGTTCCAGCTGAAATAAAAGTGTTTTTTTAAAAAGACAATCCGCGGCTGCCGCCTAACATTGGTGTCAGAAGTGGGATCTCGTAAGTGGTTTCCGTGCAAACCCTGAGATCCGAATCCGAGGTCGCCGCGCTTTCGTCACGTTGATCGACGGTCAGTCTCAGCCCCTGGAAGCGCTGAGCCCGCATCAAGCACTTCAGCATCGTGGTCGACAGTAAGTCTCCTCCTACGTCGAGCCTGCACCACCGCCAAACCACGTGGTCGACGATAAGCCTCCGCCAGCGTCGCGAGCCCGCACCACCACCGTCTCCAGACACCGCCCCGTGTCGTCAGCGTCTTCTGCACTCCACATCGTCACGGATCCTTGAAGCCGTCCGCACATCTCAGGTCGCGCCCCGTGTCGTCATTGAAGTCACCACGGATCCTTGAAGCCGTCCGCATACTTTCGGTCGCGCCCCGTGTCGACATCAATCCCGTTCGTGTACGTGTTATAGTTCGACTCTGATCGGACCTCGCGTCACGGACTCGTCAGCGTCTCTCAAGTTACTCCTCAAGAATTCGATTTCCGTATAGACTCTAAAACTACATCTTGCATAGGAACAGTGCGTCCGGGCATGTTGCTGATCCTGATACTGTAAGTCTTTTTATTGTTATTCTATTGCATTTTATATTTCTGTGTAATTCTGTGTGTATCCTTCCTAAATCCTAAACCATGTCCGTAAAAACCGAACATGAGAAGGTAACCCTAAATGTACTTACTAAATTCATTAGGCCATATAAGGGAGACCGTGAAACACTTCCGGCTTTCTTAACGAACTGTGACAATGCTATGTCATTAGCAGCACCTGAACAGCAGGGCATTTTGTGTAAATATATAATATCACAATTAGAGGGAAAAGCCCAACTAGCGTGCAGTCTAAAAACATTTACACAATGGTCAGACCTAAAATCATTTCTACGGTCCACCTTTGGTGAAAGAAAGCACAGTTCCCATTTATTAATAGACCTTCAAAATTGTAAACAGTTAGCTACAGAAACAGTAACGCAATATTCGTTGCGAATTGAAGCCTGCTTGACCAGAATCCAAGCAGACATCCATTATTCGTGTTCAAATGAACAAGAACTCATAGGTAGAATAGCTGCCATGGAGGATCTTGCCCTAAATACTTTTATAATGGGCCTCAATCCCAACATATCGAATATGGTCCGCTGCCGAAATCCTACTTCCCTAAATTATGCGGTAACACAAGCCGTAGAGGAAGAGAAAATTTTCAATTTAAGCCGCTTATCGCAACGCACAGGCAAATCTTGTACGATCTGTAACAAACAAGGGCATACTGCCAATGAATGTTATAAAAAGAAAGCTAGCTCTCCTCCAGTTCAAAAATCCTATCATGTCCCGAATCCTTCATCTCATTTTCAGGCATCTCCAAGCAATCGACAGTATCCTAATTCCAATAATTCTAATTTTAATAATTCTAATTTTAACAATAAGTTTTGCGCATATTGTAAACACAAGGGTCATGTTATAAACGAGTGCCGCAAGCGTCAATATAACAATCAACACCGCTCCCAGAACTCGCTACCCGATGCCGCGCCTCGAACTCAAAGTAATGGCGCCAGTACACGTGTACCGAATAACGCTGCGCGCGTGCATTGCTGTGAACACGACTCCAGTTATGCACCTGTTGATGGTAATAATGAATGCGATTTAAACGCGAATTGATTTCGGATTCGTGCCTGCCGAAATCAATAAATAATAACGGCACAAATTATTTTACTAATTTTAATGCAAACTCTTATCCTAAATCTAATACTAGCTCTTATACTAATTCTTATGCTAATTCTTATGCTAATTCTTATACTAGGTCTTTTACCAATGATCAACAGGATCATTCGGGTCGTATTTTAAGTAAACATAACTTACCAAATCATAATCCTAATTCTTATACTAGTTCTTTTACCAATGATCAACAGAATCATTCGGGTCGTACTTTAAGTAAGAATAACTTACCTAATCTTAATACTAATTCTTATACTAGTTCTTTTACCAATGATCAACAGAATCATTCGGGTCGTACCTTAAGTAGAAATAACTTACCAAATCTTATTCCTAATTCTTATACCAAATCTTTTACCAATGATCGACAGGATCATTCGGGTCCTACTTTAAATAAACATAAATTACCAAATCTTAGTTCTAAGTCTTATCCTAAATCTATTACTAGTTCGTATACCAATGATCAACTTAATCATTCGGGTCTTACTTCGAGTCAAAGTAACTCACTTAATCTTAAAACTAGATCTTACACTGAATCCTATAAAATACCTCAGAATAATCTGAGTCTTACTTGTACTAATTCTAAGTCTTTATCTCAAAATGATTCAAACGTCACCAAATCTCAATCTTGTGTCCTTGATGAGGTCAATATAGTGCCAGAGAACTCAAAAGTTTCTGTGCCTATTTTTGAAACGAGTATTAATAAATACAGAATCTCTTTACCTTTTACTTATCTCGTTACGAATTGTTCGCAAAAGCCTCTTAGCTTTCTTATCGACACCGGTTCGAGTGTCAGTATCGTAAAAAAATCTAGTTTGTCAACTAAACCTCGATTAACTGAGGAAATAATCCGCCTCAAGGGTATCAATAACTCTGGATCTTATAATGAAACCTTGGGTGCCTTTGACCTAGAGCTTCAGTTGTGTAAAGAAACATTGTTGCACAAGTTTCATGTCATTACAGATGATATAAATCTCAAATATGACGGTATAATTGGTACTGATCTCTTTCGTATTCATAACGCCAATATAAATTACGATTCTAAGTACTTAAATTTGCGAGGTCATAATCTACCGATTTATTTCGAGAATAAGACTTACATCATACCGGCGCGTTGTGAAACAGTAATCGAATGCATGGTGTCAAATGATATCTCGGAATTGCATAACTTACGCGAAGCGCTTGTTTTAGATCACGTAATTAGTGAAGGCGTTTATTTAGCGAATTGTATAGTTAGTCTAAAACCAAATAATCGAGTCAATATCTCAGTTTTAAACACCACTGAATCTGAAATTCGTATTCAAGACTTCAAGGTCACTTTAACTCCTTTAGAATTCCCTGAGTCCAATGAATCTCACGAGATAATTAACACAGTTTCCTCATCTCCATCTGATCGACGAGAACGCATCTTAAATTTAATTAGACACGATCATCTTAACTCGGAAGAAAGCCAAGCCCTATTAGAATGTTGCGCAGATTTTACCGATATCTTCTATCTTGAGGGAGACCCCCTCACTAGTACAAATGCAATTCAGCACTCTATTAATACAGGCAATGCGCCGCCTATCAATGTAAAATCATACCGTTTTCCCGAGTGTCACAAAGACGAAGTTGACAAACAAATTAGAAAGATGCTCGATCAAAACATCATCCGACCTTCAACCTCTCCTTGGAGCGCACCTGTTTGGGTGGTCCCGAAAAAGATGGACGCCTCAGGGCAAAGAAAGTGGCGCATCGTCATAGATTACCGACGACTTAACGACGTCACTGTAAACGAAGTTTATCCCATCCCTCTTATTTCAGATATCCTAGACCAATTAGGCAATTCTAAATATTTTAGTGTTCTCGATCTAATTTCTGGTTTTCACCAAATAAAAATCAATCCTGCTGACGCTGCAAAAACGGGTTTCACCGTAATCAACACAAATGGTACCTCAGGTCATTATGAGTTTACTAGAATGCCGTTTGGGCTTAAAAATGCCCCTGCAACCTTCCAACGGCTTATGAACACTGTGTTATCGGGTCTTCAAGGTCTGCACTGCTATGTCTACCTCGATGACTGTATAATCTATGCAAATTCCCTGCCTTCTATGATGGAAAAGCTCCGCCTAGTTTTCGAAAGACTCCGTCAATTTAATTTAAAACTACAGCCCGATAAATGTGAGTTCTTAAGACGTGAAGTGAACTACTTAGGCCATACTATCACCGATAAAGGTGTCTCTCCAAATCCCGACAAGGTCAAGGCTGTCTCACAATATCCCGTTCCCAAGAATCCTAAAGATGTAAAATCTTTCCTTGGTCTCATCGGTTATTATCGACGATTTATCGAAAATTTCTCGAAAATCACCAAACCTTTAACTTCGCTCTTGAAAAAGGATGCCGCTTTCCATTGGAATGCGGAACAGCAAACAGCCTTCGATATCCTAAAAGAAAAGTTAACCACCGCTCCTCTCCTCCAATACCCTGATTTTTCTCAACCCTTCCTCGTTACTACAGACGCAAGTAATTACGCCATAGGCGCAGTACTATCCCAAGGGCCAGTTGGCAAGGATAAACCTATCGCGTATGCTTCGCGCACCCTTAATAAAGCAGAAGGTAATTACTCCACGACAGAAAAGGAGTTATTAGCCATATTATTTGCCGTCAAAACTTTCCGTCCCTATCTTTATGGCAATAAATTCAAAATCATCACCGACCATAGGCCCCTCGTGTGGCTTTTCAATGTAAAAGACCCAGGAAGTCGTCTTATTCGCTGGCGTTTAAAGCTGGAAGAATATGACTACGAAATAGTGTATAAACAGGGAAAGCTTAATTCGAATGCCGACGCGTTATCACGTCACCCGGTACTAGTTACTACACGCAGCAACAGCCTTAACGATCACTCTTACGAACAATACTTTAAACTACAATTTACCAAATCTATTCCACCAACAAATACACAAATCGAAGAACATACTCAAGCTTTACACCTTACCAAATGCAAGCTGATAGCCTGCCCCACATCCTTAGATTTTGATAGTTCAATGCCACATTGCGAAAACATTTTATCTCAAATTGAAAATTCAGCCGAGATGATCGCATCCGAACGCGAACCTGAAACAATATTTACTACATTATCTAATAATAAACAATACTATTTCTTATTCACTAAAGTTCATCATTATGACGAAACTAATTATAAAACAATATATTCTCTTCTAATAAAATTACGTAACACTATACTAGATCAAAACATAAACGAACCTGAGCTCGCGATATCAGATTTTAGCGAACCGTTTTCTAAGTTAGTCTATACTAAAATATATAACATGTTAAACTTTATCTTCCATAATACTAATATCAAAATACATATTTACAAAAATCAGCTTATTTACCCTACACCCGCTGAAGTACCCAAAATACTTCAGGAAAATCACGACTCACCCATTGCCGGTCACCCAGGTATAAAACGGATGTTAAGTAGAATCAAAGAAGCCTATTACTGGAAGTCCATGCGTCTAGATATAGAAAACTACGTAAAAAATTGTAAACTTTGCCAGATAAATAAACCCTTACGTTGCTCAAATAAAGCACCTATGGAGATTACCTCTACTAGCACTAGACCTCTCGAAAGACTAGCGTTAGATATTGTGGGAACTCTACCAGAAGCTGGTTTGCAGAAATTTAGATTCATCTTGACCTTACAAGATGATTTAACTAAGTTTACCTGTGCTTACCCCATGATTACATCTACTAGCGATGAAGTTGCTCGTAACCTCATACATTTCATGTCACTATTCGGCTTCCCTAAAACTATACTTACCGATCTAGGTACATGTTTCACCTCAGAGCTTTTTAAACAAGTTACAGATATATGTAAGATCAAATCTATTTTCACTACTCCCTATCACCCTCAGTCAAACGGCGCTTTAGAACGCAGCCATGCTACTTTGAAAGAGTATCTAAAATCATTCGTCAATGAGAACCAAAACGACTGGCATTGCTATTTATCAACAGCGTTGTTATCGTATAATACTACACCTCATACCACTACTGGTTTCAGCCCTTTTGAATTGTTATTCGGTTATAAGCCTGTCATCCCAAATTCACTTTACGAAACAAACGGTAACAACACGTATCACGAGTATGTGCGTGCTTTGCAGTACAGAATGAAGTTTAGCCGCGAAAAAGCTTTACAGAACATCGTAAACAGTAAAGAAACATCAAAACGCTACTATGACGAATCAAGCCGTAGTACTTCATATAAGACTGGCGATATGGTATACATAAAACATCACCATAGGCTACGAAAGGCCTTATCCCCTATCTGGAAAGGTCCCTACAAAATTATAAAAACTAATGGTAATCATAACGTCACCGTATGCATTAATCGTAAACACGTAAAATATCATACCAATGAAATCAAACCCGCTCACACGTAGTGTTGTCTCTTTTCAGAACGCTATGGCGTCACTGCCACGCAGAGCCTACCTTAACGCCGATAGTACACAGCCCAGGAATTTATTTCGACCCTATTGATACTGTTTATTTTTATAATGATTACTGGAAAATAATAACGCATATAGATATAGTGTCTGTTGAACCGCATCTTAATAATATTGAAAATTTAATTAAATCAACTTTAGACCTATGTATCAGATCGCAATTAACGGAATTTATGCAATGTAAAGACCTCTTCAACCCAGTAGAAATAAATTTGCAAGCTAATTTGATTAAATTAGATTCTTTGTCTCATATCATATCCTCAGATTCACCAAACAGATTCAAAAGATCAATTGAGTTGGGTGGCGAAATACTAAAGTTTTTCTTCGGCACACTAGATGCTGACGATGCACGTAAATACGACGCCGCTATTGACTCATGTCAACAAAGCGAGGATGAGTTGTACAACTTAATGAAAGAGAATATTCATATTGTAAAGTCTAGCATTAACACATTTAATACTACTATTTCAAGGTTAAACAAGAACGAAATTAGATTAACTGCTCAAATTAATAAACTCAATGAGATTTTAACTCAAACCACTAAAAACAATAACGAAGTATTGTATATATCAAAAATAAATAATTTACTTAATATCATCGAAGGTTCCTTATTAACTATTTCTAATTTTCTAGATTCTGTCTTAAACTCTATTTTATTTGCGAAAGCGAATGTTTTACATCCTTCTATAATTACACCTTCTAACTTATTAATAGAACTAACTAAGCAAACTCATGTCATAAATAAACGATTAGATTTTCCAGCTCCACTCAATATAGAGACTATTCATACAGTCATAGATGTGTCAAAACTAACTGCATATTACTATAAGAAAAGAATTGTATTCGTCATCCAAATTCCTCTTATCTCTCCTATAAAATACAATGTATACAAATTAATACCATTACCTACCCCTTCCGATCAAACCAACCCTAATACCTTTGCCCTTATTCATCCTACAAACCCTTATCTAGCTATTACAGAAGATAGATTAAATTATGCTATGTTATCAAATTTAAATATAAAGGACTGTTTGAAAATAAATAATGATTATTCTATTTGTCAATTGGTAACTATATACTCTAGTGTCTCTAACCCATCTTGCGAGATGAAATTATTAACAGAAATAGTGTTGTCATTACCTAAAGAGTGTGATTTCCGATTATTATATGGTCAAATAGATATTTGGCAAAAACTACACAAAAATGAATGGATTTATGTGCAGTCCAACCCAAATAAGTTAACTGTAAAATGCAAAAACGGTCTGAAAGATCTTTCTGTACTTGGTACTGGTTTACTTCAGTTAACCCCTGATTGTATCGGTTATTCGAAAACTCTACAATTTATACCATCGACCACTATGACGTCAATGTATAATAATAACCCATTTACCTTAGATTTTGATATTACTCAAGATAATTGCTGTAATAAAGATTTCGTTAACAAAACAATTCCACTGTTATCTCCGTTATCTTTAAGTAACATAGATTTAGATTCTTTAACGCATACTTTTCATAAATTAGATGATTTGGAAATTGAAATTAATAAATACCAAAATCAATCTCATTTTGTTAAATATTCAACATATTATTCAGGATTCACTTACGCATGTATTGTTACGATAATGTTGTTTATTTTATACAAAGTGTATAATTATTTTAATTACAAAAGTCGCTCATCATGTTGCATTCAAATATTTAATCAATGTAACACTAGGAGAAATGTCCAAAATCAAAATAGAATCAGTAATTCTATTGAAATGATTGACCAACATGAACACTCTTTATCTGATAGCGATAACAACTCTCATCATTCATCTAATAGAAACATAAGTAATTTTTGAACCTAGTTCTAAATATATATCTATCTAATTTAAGCTATGATTCTAAGATGATTATTATATACAATGTCTTATACTAAATCTTATACAATGTCTTATACTAAATCTTATACAATGTCTTATACTAAATTTTATACAATGTCTTATACTAAATCTTATACAATGTCTTATACTAAATATTATACAATGTCTTATACTAAATCTTATACAATGTCTTATACTAAATCTTATACAATGACTTATACTTAGTCTTAAACAATATCTTAAACTATGTCTTATACTATATCTTTATACTGTGTTGATATAATTTCTTTAATTTTCTCAATGTTTTTGTAAGCCTCATTTTTCTTGAACTCGATTTCGCTCATCTCATCTCTTGAGATAATGCTTCATCTAAAGGGGGGAGATGTTATATCCATAATTAGTTCCTAATTAAATGCTGACATCTGCACTATTTATATTATATATAGGGCCATAAGCCACGCGGCCAACGAGTCGCAGATAGACCGCGAGCCGCAGAAGTCCCGTCGTAGCCGTTATTAAAACAAGTCAGACAGATTGTCATTTTCTATAGTAAAGTAAAGTGAGGCATTAGGTGTTTGTGTCTGTGTAAAACTATATTGCAATAAACTGTGGTTCCAGCTGAAATAAAAGTGTTTTTTTAAAAAGACAATCCGCGGCTGCCGCCTAACAGTACGTCGAAATCCCCAAATATGAAGTACTATATGAGTAACTACCAATGAAAATAAAATCATCATTTCGTTTGAAGCAATGGAAGTCAGATTACAAATGCTCTTAGACGCGAATTGACACTGACATACCGCATACGGCTAATGGACTAAAAAAAAAATTTTCACATTCGTTCTCTATGGCATGCGTTAACAAAAATCTCTTGCTCCCCGAACGAGGGCCTAAACGCCAATGAAATTGTACCTTAGAAGTCAGGGTTACTAATGACAGGACCGATGGTCTATTGGTAACCGCTAAGCTGCAAGTCATGGGTGATTGATTTAATCTAAGGACAATTCTTTGTGTGATAAAGAGAGTGATTTATTGCCTACATATAGTTTATATGTATTATACATGTATGTATCTAAGAATATTTAAGTATATTTAGGTATATTATCTGCTTACTATAGTACAGTGTTTGCTTATTTTGCATTCAGATATCCGTATGTAAATGTCCTTGATCCACGATTCCGTACACGTGGAACATATATTTTAAATTTAATTTTTATAAAAGACAACTCCCACACTAGGAATAAATCCTGTGTCGCAGGGGACTTTACAAATATACAACCAACGGACACAATGAACACCCAGACTCGAAACAACAATTTATGGATCACATGTAAGAATCGAACCCACAACACTCGGCCAATGTTAAGCGGCGAGGCGGCCGCTTAAACCACTACGCCAACCGTGCAGTCCAACAGCTTTACATCATACAAACTTGGGCCACTAAAGGACTTCCTTTGTGTTTGAACATTGAAAATGTTTTTTATCGAATGCTGATACATGTAAGCTAAATAAAGACAGAGCAAAATATAGACACAGCAGTTTTATAAGGAGGTGATACATTACTTACTTAACTGAGCCAGTGAGTCAGTGTCACTTTTAAATACGCAGTTGAAATAGCATTTGTTTGAATATTGTGAAGGAATAAATTGATCGACACATATAAAAATAGTCTCTGTGCTGATAAACGCTAGGAAATATATATCGTTAATTAGTGTATGTATTTTGGCAAATGCTTCGTCTGTTTTAATCTTTTAGAAGGAAGATATCTATTGTTCCTGGCATTAATTATTTAAAACTTTTGTGATTTATGTGTAGATACAAAGCAAAGACTAAGGGCCATTTTCAATATTCGATCCATATTCGATCCATATTCGATCCATCCATGGATTTTGAGATTCGAGATTCGTGTTTGACATGTTTTGTATAGAGCTCATGTTAAGAACGAATCTAAAATCTACAGATCTATCTATAGTTCGAATATTGAATTCCGTAGTATATCACCAATAACCAAGATTCTGTAAAGCCCACTGATTTCCAAGTAAGCTGGAGTTTTAACTGCTATCAAAACCAAAAATAGACTAGAACCAATATGAAACTTGATCTTTCTCTTAGCTTTATATCTAAAACAAATTACCAACAAAGAAATGATTTTAAGTCTACCTCGTTCTATAATGAACTACCGCCTACATAATCCAGTTTCTAAATTCTAATGGCTGAACGTTAAACTTTGAACGTAAAATAAATTTTAAAACAACTGGGAAACCCATTATTTAACTGTAAACTACGATAGTTCGGACTTCATTGGTGACTATACGGCTACTAACGGAACTATCAAGTTTGAATGCTATTTATTAGAAAATGGCTGTTATTTATTGCGATGTGCATTGCTATTTTTTGAAATCTTTTGTTTGTGGTAATTTAAAAACATCCCGCGACTCTTGCAATTGCTGTTACTGATTCATTTGCCAAACAGGGCAAATAACGTTTGTGCCCTCAATAATAAACAGATTCGAAATAGACATTTCTGAATTACAAAAAGTGTTGTCAACTATGAATCGAATCCAAAACATTCAAAACAATATTGAGCGGTGAGGCAGCCGCTGAAGCTATCATAACTCGAATAAATACTTATTGAAATTATCTGAATCCTTTAATCTATTCTATATCCTTGTCTCATCGTTCTATCATTATTTGTCAAAGCCTCTGGCGGGGAGGAAGAGATAAAATTAATTGATGAATAATACGATAAAAATGTTAATAAACGAAGTAGCGAAAGGTATAATAATATCAATGTTATTTGAAATGCGAAAGGTATTAGATTTTCTTGAGAATAGATATTTTCCATTCTTGGAATACATACGTTCTTGAAGATATTGTTTCTACAGTTAGTCTATCAATATCTCTTTCTGTCCATAAATATCACCACTGTAAAAAATAACTGTATTTAATGATGATCCATGTTGTTATTTCTTGCTCAGAAATTGGGCACGAAGAAAATATAAGTATAGTCCTTTTAAATTAAAAGTATTATTTTACTCTCTCGCAAACACTGTCACGGACCAATAATATTGTTTTCACCTTAATTTTGGCATCAACCCAATCTGTCAGCTTGATAGTAATGTTCCTAACACAATGGCAAGTTTCCTCGACAATTGTCTTCGCTTTCAATACCATAAAATATAAAGAATTGGCTTTTTATTGTTTGTTTTCGGACAAAGCTTGTTATATTAGGCTAAATAGGAAAAGCTTTATCGTTACGTCAAAAGGTTCAGAGAATTTATAGATAGCAAAAATAAATGTCGAAAAGAAGATTACGTGTATATATCGTCTATACACTGTACTGTTACAGTTCCCGTAACGTCACAACTGCAGCACGGTATGTGTGTTGAAGTTCTTACGTGCCAGCAATTGCGCGAAAAACCCGACTTTGGCATTTTATGCTGCCGTTATGAAATATATTGTTACGCCATCTATCGGTGAAATACTAGAAGAGATTGAATGTATCGGTGGTTTAAAGGTAATTCAGCTACTCTGTACTAGATGGTATTGCTGTATCGAGCATCGGACTGTTCGCGATTATTCGACAGTTTTGTGGAAATATCTAGAATACGCTAGTGATGTTATCCGGCCAGTATAAATAGAGCGGGAGCGAACGGACCGGACAGTTCAATTGAATACGGAAAGCGATCAACATCAAGCGAAGGAAATAAGTCGGAAGTGTTTAGTGTTGTTCTAGTGGTGTGAATAGTGTGTTTTATTAGTGAAGTGAAAATTAAGTGTGTGTATCTAGTGTTATTGTATTAGTGAATAAAGTGCAGTTTTTCTGGCATAGTGTGTATAATTTATCACGAACCCCAGCTCGTAACAAATTGGTGTCAGAAGAAAGGGATAAATTATGCCAGTTATGCCTAAAGAAGAAACTGAAGGAGTGCGCACCAGGAACCAGCGCTAGCAAGACCTGGATCAGAGACGCTTCGGAGACGTTCCTATTCCATCGTCTGGTGGACCAGGCGACTACGCGGCTGCACTGGAGCCTGCAAGCGCCACACACTCCGTGACGGTGCCCGACATCGCGGCTCTGATGGCGTTCATGCAGGAGCAGGCCCGCCGTCAGGAGGAGCAGGCCCGCCGTCAGGAGGAGCAGGCTCGCCGTCAAGAGGAGCACGCGCGCCGCCTGGAGGAACAGCTACAGCGCAACAAGGAGGAGCGGGCTCGCCGTCAAGAGGAGCACGCGCGCCGCCTGGAGGAACAGCTACAGCGCAACAAGGAGGAGCGGGCTCGCCGTCAAGAGGAGCAGGCCCGCCGTCAGGAGGAGCAGGCTCGCCGCCTGGAGGAACAGCTACAGCGCGACAAGGAGGAGCAGGACCGCCGTCAACAGGAGCAGGCTCGCCGTAAAGAGGAGCACGCGCGCCGCCTAGAGGACCAGCTGCCGCGCGACAAGGAGGAGCACGCCCACCGTCTGGAGGAACAGCTGGTGCTCATGAAGGACCTCAGCGCCGCAGTGGGGAAGGACTTGAAGGCGGTCAAGGAGGAACTCCAGCAGCACGAGGCCCGTATCACCGACATTGAGAAGCGTGTACATGATCAACTCGAGGCCCGTATTGCCGAATTGGAGAAGAAATTGTGTAGGCTCGGGTCCTACTACGTTACACCTGTAGCTGTGGCGCCCTCGCCTCGTTGGTTTAAGGTTCCACCATTTGATGGCTCGTCATCGTGGTTTGCATACAAGGTTCAGTTTGAGGCCGTTATGCGAGCGAATGGGTGGGACAAAGAACAGGCCTTCACCGCCCTAACCTTGGGCCTTCGTGATCAGGCCTTGACGGTGTTGGAGGCACTCGGGCAAGACGTCACCTACGAGAAGCTTCTGGAGGCGTTGGAGGTGAGGTACGGAGACGCGCACCTCGAACATGTATATCGTGCTCAGCTGAAGAACAGGACACAACGCACCGGAGAAACTCTGCAGCAGTGGGCTCTAGAGGTGGAAAGGCTGGTCAGGAAGGCATACCAGTCGTCGCCTGCGCTCATTGACGGGAACCTCGTACAAGCGTTTACGGATGGGGTCCGGGACCTGGAAGTTAGAGCAGCGGTAAGACTTGGGCACTTCAAGTCCCTGAAGGCAGCCTTAGCCTACGCTCTGGAGGTGGAAGCAGCGCGTCACGAGGATCGAACTTACCGTATCAGGGAAGTTGTTTCTTCACCACGGTGCTACAACTGCGGGGAAAGAGGCCATATCCGCTTGAGCTGCCCAAAGCGTAAGCGGCACGTTGGTACCCTGTCTCCACCAAAGGGGTCACCTGACGTACCTGTCTGGCGGCAAGAGCAACGTAGCGCAGATGCTCTGACAGGTAGGGCTTACCCCAACCAACGCAAACACTGTGCAAGACAGGAAGCGAAACCGGCAGCACTAGTGAGAATGTTGAAGACAGATCTGAGCGACGGATGGAAAGAAGCTTTGCAGCGTGCTCAGCAAGAAGACAAGGACGTACAGCCGATTCTCGAATGGAAGAAATCAGGCGCTCCTAGGCCCAAATGGAGTGATGTCGCTGCAATGAGCCCTATCACCAAGAATTATTGGGCACAGTGGGAAAGCTTGGTTGTCCAGGATGGAGTTCTGTGCCGCAAATGGGAAAACGCTCGCGGTAACCAGTGCCATTTGCAAATGGTAGTGCCCAAGACTAAGGTGCCGGAAGTACTATGGCTCTATCACAATGGTGCTTCGGGAGGTCACATGGGTGTTAAGAAGACGCTTACTAAGGTCCGAGAGCGGTTTTATTGGCTCCACTGTCGGAATGACGTCGAGGATTGGTGCCGCAAATGCACAAGTTGTGCGGCTGTGAAGGGGCCACATACTCGTAGCAGAGGTGCATTCAAGGTGTGCAATGTAGGAGCTCCATGGGGGTCGCGACGGCGGATGTCTGGGAGGATGAGGACTCGCTGCGACCGGAGGGCGAACAACAAGGGCTTCGATGAGGGGTCATTGGTGTGGCTTCATGGCCCAGTACGAAGCAAAGGCAAATCGCCTACGTTACAAGCCAGATGGGACGGGCCATATCGCATAATTACCAGGATGAACGACGTCACCTATCGAATCCAGAAGGGGTCGCGAGGTGCACCGAAGATAGTTCATGTGGACCGGTTGGCTCGTTACCATGGGTCCAACGATGTTCCAGACGAACACGTTTAAGAGGGGGGCAGTGTTACGCCATCTATCGGTGAATGGGGGTACTAGAAGAGATTGAATGTATCGGTGGTTTAAAGGTAATTCAGCTACTCTGTACTAGATGGCGATTGCTGTATCGAGCATCGGACTGTTCGCGTTTATCGGCAGTTTTGTGGAAATATCTAGAATACGCTAGTGATGTTATCCGGCCAGTATAAATAGAGCGGGAGCGAACGGACCGGACAGTTCAATTGAATACGGAAAGCGATCAACATCAAGCGAAGGAAATAAGTCGGAAGTATTTAGTGTTGTTCTAGTGGTGTGAATAGTGTGTTTTATTAGTGAAGTGAAAATTAAGTGTGTGTATCTAGTGTTATTGTATTAGTGAATAAAGTGCAGTTTTTCTGGCATAGTGTGTATAATTTATCACGAACCCCAGCTCGTAACAATATTATAGGTACTATTTAATGGTAAATTTTCAATGAAAATTTGACGCGGGGTTGGAACGGTGCCGTTACGGTGCTTGCACCATGCACCCTTAATATAATTAGCCTTTTCTACAAATTGTCATTTATGGACTTTTTCAGTTCGTAAAGACTGAAAACCTTTTTATTATTATAATAAGACAAGTAAAAGAAAGAAGAAACAAGCACATACACCTTCGGGAATAAATAGTCTCGTGTATTCATGAATTTTGGTTAGTCTAGACTTGGATAAGTAGTAGTAAGTAGTAAGATAGACAGTCGCTAAGGAAAAAAAACCAAAAGGTCATTGCCAATCAGTTTTGTTTTGTTTTTTTAGGTACACATAATTATAAAGCCTACATTTTATGCAATATTTTTTCTGCTAACACCTAATGATTCAAGAAATAGTAATTTCAGCATTTCAATATCTGCATAAATGTGATGCAGATATTGAAATGTTCAGAGATGATAGAAAGGATTTTTTTTTATTGATTCACGCCTGTAGACCCGAAAGGGCAGGCAGAGGTGTAACATTACACCCACATTTCGCCATGAATTATTAGGACCCACGTTATAGGGGGCGAGCCTATTGCCGTTACCGGGCACATCACCAGACTCCGTGCTGCTACTGAGAATTCGGAAAAAATCCAGTAACACTTTTGCCTGACCCGGGAATCGAACCCCGGGACCTCCGATCAGCAGTCGCATACGCTATCCACTGGACCACGGAGTCAGAATCATTATAAAATGATGTATTAAAAGGGGTTCATGTTGATGATGTGTGATTCATCATTGCAACTTAAAATAAATTAATTGTGTGCGCAATACAGCATTCCTTTTTTTTCGTTTAAAAAATGTGTGGCCAATTCTGATGTCGGAGTTTTTAGATCGCCTCAAGACCTCCGAGATGTCCTAACTATTTTGTCCATATACAAGAACCGAGACTGACAGATTTACATGCTTTCTGGAGAATTGTAGCGCTCTGTTGTAAATATCAAATGTGGACACCCATCCAAGTGGCGACCTGTGCCAGCATTACTTAACTATACCGACCTATTACGAACGGCAAGCCGGCTGGTTTTAATCTTTTAGATGGAAGATATCTATTGTTCCTGGCATTAATCATTTAAAACTTTTGTGATTTATGTGTAGATACAAAGCAAAGACTAAGGGCCATTTTCAATATTCGATCCATATTCGATCCATCCATGGATTTTGAGATTCGAGATTCGTGTTTGACATGTTTTGTATAGAGCTCATGTTAAGAACGAATCTAAAATCTACAGATCTATCTATAGTTCGAATATTGAATTCCGTAGTATATCACCAATAACCAAGATTCTGTAAAGCCCACTGATTTCCAAGTAAGCTGGAGTTTTAACTGCTATCAAAACCAAAAATAGACTAGAACCAATATGAAACTTGATCTTTCTCTTAGCTTTATATCTAAAACAAATTACCAACAAAGAAATGATTTTAAGTCTACCTCGTTCTATAATGAACTACCGCCTACATAATCCAGTTTCTAAATTCTAATGGCTGAACGTTAAACTTTGAACGTAAAATAAATTTTAAAACAACTGGGAAACCCATTATTTAACTGTAAACTACGATAGTTCGGACTTCATTGGTGACTATACGGCTACTAACGGAACTATCAAGTTTGAATGCTATTTATTAGAAAATGGCTTTTATTTATTGCGATGTGCATTGCTATTTTTTGAAATCTTTTGTTTGTGGTAATTTAAAAACATCCCGCGACTCTTGCAATTGCTGTTACTGATTCATTTGCCAAACAGGGCAAATAACGTTTATGCCCTCAATAATAAACAGATTCGAAATAGACATTTCTGAATTACAAAAAGTGTTGTCAACTATGAATCGAATCCAAAACATTCAAAACAATATTGAGCGGTGAGGCAGCCGCTGAAGCTATCTAAACTCGAATAAATACTTATTGAAATTATCTGAATCCTTTAATCTATTCTATATCCTTGTCTCATCGTTCTATCATTATTTGTCAAAGCCTCTGGCGGGGAGGAAGAGATAAAATTAATTGATGAATAATACGATAAAAATGTTAATAAACGAAGTAGCGAAAGGTATAATAATATCAATGTTATTTGAAATGCGAAAGGTATTAGATTTTCTTGAGAATAGATATTTTCCATTCTTGGAATACATACGTTCTTGAAGATATTGTTTCTACAGTTAGTCTATCAATATCTCTTTCTGTCCATAAATATCACCACTGTAAAAAATAACTGTATTTAATGATGATCCATGTTGTTATTTCTTGCTCAGAAATTGGGCACGAAGAAAATATAAGTATAGTCCTTTTAAATTAAAAGTATTATTTTACTCTCTCGCAAACACTGTCACGGACCAATAATATTGTTTTCACCTTAATTTTGGCATCAACCCAATCTGTCAGCTTGATAGTAATGTTCCTAACACAATGGCAAGTTTCCTCGACAATTGTCTTCGCTTTCAATACCATAAAATATAAAGAATTGGCTTTTTATTGTTTGTTTTCGGACAAAGCTTGTTATATTAGGCTAAATAGGAAAAGCTTTATCGTTACGTCAAAAGGTTCAGAGAATTTATAGATAGCAAAAATAAATGTCGAAAAGAAGATTACGTGTATATATCGTCTATACACTGTACTGTTACAGTTCCCGTAACGTCACAACTGCAGCACGGTATGTGTGTTGAAGTTCTTACGTGCCAGCAATTGCGCGAAAAACCCGACTTTGGCATTTTATGCTGCCGTTATGAAATATATTGTTACGCCATCTATCGGTGAAATACTAGAAGAGATTGAATGTATCGGTGGTTTAAAGGTAATTCAGCTACTCTGTACTAGATGGTATTGCTGTATCGAGCATCGGACTGTTCGCGATTATTCGACAGTTTTGTGGAAATATCTAGAATACGCTAGTGATGTTATCCGGCCAGTATAAATAGAGCGGGAGCGAACGGACCGGACAGTTCAATTGAATACGGAAAGCGATCAACATCAAGCGAAGGAAATAAGTCGGAAGTGTTTAGTGTTGTTCTAGTGGTGTGAATAGTGTGTTTTATTAGTGAAGTGAAAATTAAGTGTGTGTATCTAGTGTTATTGTATTAGTGAATAAAGTGCAGTTTTTCTGGCATAGTGTGTATAATTTATCACGAACCCCAGCTCGTAACAAATTGGTGTCAGAAGAAAGGGATAAATTATGCCAGTTATGCCGAAAGAAGAAACTGAAGGAGTGCGCACCAGGAACCAGCGCCAGCAAGACCTGGATCAGAGACGCTTCGGAGACGTTCCTACTCCATCGTCTGGTGGACCAGGCGACTACGCGGCTGCACTGGAGCCTGCAAGCGCCACACACTCCGTGACGGTGCCCGACATCGCGGCTCTGATGGCGTTCATGCAGGAGCAGGCCCGCCGTCAGGAGGAGCAGGCCCGCCGTCAGGAGGAGCAGGCTCGCCGTCAAGAGGAGCACGCGCGCCGCCTGGAGGAACAGCTACAGCGCAACAAGGAGGAGCGGGCTCGCCGTCAAGAGGAGCACGCGCGCCGCCTGGAGGAACAGCTACAGCGCAACAAGGAGGAGCGGGCTCGCCGTCAAGAGGAGCAGGCCCGCCGTCAGGAGGAGCAGGCTCGCCGCCTGGAGGAACAGCTACAGCGCGACAAGGAGGAGCAGGACCGCCGTCAACAGGAGCAGGCTCGCCGTAAAGAGGAGCACGCGCGCCGCCTAGAGGACCAGCTGCCGCGCGACAAGGAGGAGCACGCCCACCGTCTGGAGGAACAGCTGGTGCTCATGAAGGACCTCAGCGCCGCAGTGGGGAAGGACTTGAAGGCGGTCAAGGAGGAACTCCAGCAGCACGAGGCCCGTATCACCGACATTGAGAAGCGTGTACATGATCAACTCGAGGCCCGTATTGCCGAATTGGAGAAGAAATTGTGTAGGCTCGGGTCCTACTACGTTACACCTGTAGCTGTGGCGCCCTCGCCTCGTTGGTTTAAGGTTCCACCATTTGATGGCTCGTCATCGTGGTTTGCATACAAGGTTCAGTTTGAGGCCGTTATGCGAGCGAATGGGTGGGACAAAGAACAGGCCTTCACCGCCCTAACCTTGGGCCTTCGTGATCAGGCCTTGACGGTGTTGGAGGCACTCGGGCAAGACGTCACCTACGAGAAGCTTCTGGAGGCGTTGGAGGTGAGGTACGGAGACGCGCACCTCGAACATGTATATCGTGCTCAGCTGAAGAACAGGACACAACGCACCGGAGAAACTCTGCAGCAGTGGGCTCTAGAGGTGGAAAGGCTGGTCAGGAAGGCATACCAGTCGTCGCCTGCGCTCATTGACGGGAACCTCGTACAAGCGTTTACGGATGGGGTCCGGGACCTGGAAGTTAGAGCAGCGGTAAGACTTGGGCACTTCAAGTCCCTGAAGGCAGCCTTAGCCTACGCTCTGGAGGTGGAAGCAGCGCGTCACGAGGATCGAACTTACCGTATCAGGGAAGTTGTTTCTTCACCACGGTGCTACAACTGCGGGGAAAGAGGCCATATCCGCTTGAGCTGCCCAAAGCGTAAGCGGCACGTTGGTACCCTGTCTCCACCAAAGGGGTCACCTGACGTACCTGTCTGGCGGCAAGAGCAACGTAGCGCAGATGCTCTGACAGGTAGGGCTTACCCCAACCAACGCAAACACTGTGCAAGACAGGAAGCGAAACCGGCAGCACTAGTGAGAATGTTGAAGACAGATCTGAGCGACGGATGGAAAGAAGCTTTGCAGCGTGCTCAGCAAGAAGACAAGGACGTACAGCCGATTCTCGAATGGAAGAAATCAGGCGCTCCTAGGCCCAAATGGAGTGATGTCGCTGCAATGAGCCCTATCACCAAGAATTATTGGGCACAGTGGGAAAGCTTGGTTGTCCAGGATGGAGTTCTGTGCCGCAAATGGGAAAACGCTCGCGGTAACCAGTGCCATTTGCAAATGGTAGTGCCCAAGACTAAGGTGCCGGAAGTACTATGGCTCTATCACAATGGTGCTTCGGGAGGTCACATGGGTGTTAAGAAGACGCTTACTAAGGTCCGAGAGCGGTTTTATTGGCTCCACTGTCGGAATGACGTCGAGGATTGGTGCCGCAAATGCACAAGTTGTGCGGCTGTGAAGGGGCCACATACTCGTAGCAGAGGTGCATTCAAGGTGTGCAATGTAGGAGCTCCATGGGGGTCGCGACGGCGGATGTCTGGGAGGATGAGGACTCGCTGCGACCGGAGGGCGAACAACAAGGGCTTCGATGAGGGGTCATTGGTGTGGCTTCATGGCCCAGTACGAAGCAAAGGCAAATCGCCTACGTTACAAGCCAGATGGGACGGGCCGTATCGCATAATTACCAGAATGAATGACGTCACCTATCGAATCCAGAAGGGGTCGCGAGGTGCACCGAAGATAGTTCATGTGGACCGGTAGGCTCGTTACCATGGGTCCAACGATGTTCGAGACGAACACGTTTAAGAGGGGGGCAGTGTTACGCCATCTATCGGTGAATGGGGGTACTAGAAGAGATTGAATGTATCGGTGGTTTAAAGGTAATTCAGCTACTCTGTACTAGATGGCGATTGCTGTATCGAGCATCGGACTGTTCGCGATTATTCGACAGTTTTGTGGAAATATCTAGAATACGCTAGTGATGTTATCCGGCCAGTATAAATAGAGCGGGAGCGAAAGGACCGGACAGTTCAATTGAATACGGAAAGCGATCAACATCAAGCGAAGGAAATAAGTCGGAAGTGTTTAGTGTTGTTCTAGTGGTGTGAATAGTGTGTTTTATTAGTGAAGTGAAAATTAAGTGTGTGTATCTAGTGTTATTGTATTAGTGAATAAAGTGCAGTTTTTCTGGCATAGTGTGTATAATTTATCACGAACCCCAGCTCGTAACAATATTATAGGTACTATTTAATGGTAAATTTTCAATGAAAATTTGACGCGGGGTTGGAACGGTGCCGTTACGGTGCTTGCACCATGCACCCTTAATATAATTAGCCTTTTCTACAAATTGTCATTTATGGACTTTTTCAGTTCGTAAAGACTGAAAACCTTTTTATTATTATAATTAGACAAGTAAAAGAAAGAAGAAAGAAGCACATACACCTTCGGGAATAAATAGTCTCGTGTATTCATGAATTTTGGTTAGTCTAGACTTGGATAAGTAGTAGTAAGTAGTAAGATAGACAGTCGCTAAGGAAAAAAAAACCAAAAGGTCATTGCCAATCAGTTTTGTTTTGTTTTTTTAGGTACACATAATTATAAAGCCTACATTTTATGCAATATTTTTTCTGCTAACACCTAATGATTCAAGAAATAGTAATTTCAGCATTTCAATATCTGCATAAATGTGATGCAGATATTGAAATGTTCAGAGATGATAGAAAGGATTTTTTTTTATTGATTCACGCCTGTAGACCCGAAAGGGCAGGCAGAGGTGTAACATTACACCCACATTTCGCCATGAATTATTAGGACCCACGTTATAGGGGGCGAGCCTATTGCCGTTACCGGGCACATCACCAGACTCCGTGCTGCTACTGAGAATTCGGAAAAAATCCAGTAACACTTTTGCCTGACCTGGGAATCGAACCCCGGGACCTCCGATCAGCAGTCGCATACGCTATCCACTGGACCACGGAGTCAGAATCATTATAAAATGATGTATTAAAAGGGGTTCATGTTGATGATGTGTGATTCATCATTGCAACTTAAAATAAATTAATTGTGTGCGCAATACAGCATTCCTTTTTTTTCGTTTAAAAAATGTGTGGCCAATTCTGATGTCGGAGTTTTTAGATCGCCTCAAGACCTCCGAGATGTCCTAACTATTTTGTTCATATACAAGAACCGAGACTGACAGATTTACATGCTTTCTGGAGCATTGTAGCGCTCTGTTGTAAATATCAAATGTGGACACCCATCCAAGTGGCGACCTGTGCCAGCATTGCTTAACTATACCGACCTATTACGAACGGCAAGCCAAGTCACCATGAGCGCTCTTAAAGCAATGACAAGCTAGTTAAGTGCAATAACAGTCTGTAGACTACTACTACTCCCAAACTTACATAATATTAAGGAACTTCGCCAGTTGACCAAGTTTGATCGACATCGTTGGCTCAAATAAGCTCCCTCTTTGTAATATCCAAGGATCTATCAAATTTACCTAATAACCAGATACATGCGATGGATTAAGAATAAAAAGTGTCACTACCGCATTCCGTGTGTGTGATAAGAGGCGACTAAGAAAAATACACGAAGCAAATTGTACCTTCCAGAAGAGACGGAAAACTGGACATCAAACCCTGTAATCGATTTTAAACTTTTGCGATCAAACCCCGTGCAAGCCCGTCTGTCCTGGAATCTCTGTCTGTCTAGCGTAATATATTAATCATCATCATCATCAGCCTGCCATAGTCCACTGCTGGATGCAGGTATCTTCAATGGCACGCCACTGAGCCTGAGTGTCAGCGTGATATAGTAGGCCAATTTGGCCGACCGCCTCACAAATATATATGTATTCTATGACGCAATTTAAGAGATATTTATGCTCAGTAGTGGACTAAGGAAGGCGGATCATACGATATTTTTTGTTAATACTTTTGAACTGCATAGAACACTTTCATAAATATTCCACTGCCATGACCACATCATATCGCAAGATTAACGGTCTTACAAACCAATGAATATGACGTATTTGGACAAATTGAATACAATCACTGTTTCGTCTGGGTTCAAATTATAATTGTAGGATCAGCATTTACTACAGTTGTATGTTTTATTCAGGCGGAACTTCAGCACTGAAACCAATTGTAATGTAGTCTATTAATTAATTCAAAATGGCTTTTTGTGGCATGATGTTAAAAGGTACCACAAGATTGTTGTAATGCTACAGAAAATAGAATGTGTTAGATCTTGAGATTTACTTGCGCAACTTACTTTGATATGAGTAAGAAAAAAATCTACTTACCAAATGACTACTTTTTGAATATTAAATCAGATCAGGCTGCTGATCAGCAATTGTTTGTATTACTGATTCCTATGTCAGTAGAGGACAGTGGTCATGCCCGTTTCACCAAAAACGATCAGTGTTAAATTTTGATTTCAAATTAAACCAGAATATTGATTTCAGTTTAATTATCTGTCTTTTTCGTTGGAACTACAATAAAAACTTTGTTAGAAAGCTCGTCAAAGCCATTATTGGCTTGACTGTGGACAAGATAAGATTCATTTGATTTGACTCCTTTCTTTATGTATTCAGCTCTTTAGAACAAAAAGAAAACTAATAAAACTCTGAATCGTACGACTACAGACCATTCATCTAAAATTTAAATCCTTGCTCGTCCCATATTTAAATACTGTCTCTTCCAAACAAAAACCGCCGTGACCTTTTTCTTCAAAGGTATTAGTTACTTGCCGCCGTGACGGAGAAAAATTGATTTTATATTTGGCTCTCAAGTCAGGGAGGAAGTAACGTTTAATGAGGAGTACTGAAGGTGAAGTTAGGCCGATAGCTTTTAGCTTGTGCTCCATCACAAAGGTATCGATTTTGCAGTTGATGTTGCTCGCTCTGAAGTATATGACTGTGTTCCATTGCTTATTTTATTCCAGTTTGTATTGCATTTTTTTGTTACATCTGTGATCACTTAGATCAAAAATATTAAATGTACTGTTGTGAGTTGCTTGAACATACATCATTGGCCACTAGAATTTGCATAATACAAAATGTGAGGATAATTAAATCGGCGCCTTGAAATTAAACATTTGCGACACCTATCTCCATGCATGATCGTACAGCATATGCATGTCTATCGAGAGAGAGCGTCACATTTTCTCACACGATCTTTGCGTGGTAAAATATGTCTATAAATATGTCAATTTAAAATTACAATAAGCAAGATTTTTGTAATTTCAAATTGTACATGCGTACACGTAAACCTAAAAACTATATTTCTGTTACGTTATCAGTGGTAGTTCTACATGAGCTAGTAAACTCAGCTATCCTTAACAAAAGCTGAAGTGAGAGAAAATGCTAAAAATGTCTAAAAGAGCAATCCTTCGGATATGTTTCAATGCTCAACGTTTTCACCCAGAGAAATCTAACGAGTTTCCGAACATGGTTTAGCTAAACACGACAACATTTTTCGAAGCTACCTAAAACAAGAAACGGGTGATTCAATGCTCGCAAAAAGCTAATTCCGTCCCCGAAACGCAGAGGAACGGTGGAAAGTAAACTGATTTCTATCGTATCTGTGTATATATGTGCGATAGCCGATTGGTGCACAAGTCCCGGGGAACGTTGTCATCGCGAGAGATCCCTCGGAAACTAGAGCATGGGCTAAAGCTGAAGATAAAAACAACAGCGTTTTGGAGCATTCTCTAAAACGTCTAATTGGTAAAGAACATTAAATACAATTTTATACAACCTTAAACATAATTTACCTGGATTGTCTGAAACAAAAGAAGACTGAAATTTAATGAAAGACTTTTGTAAGTCTGCCTAAGTCTAAAATAACTTAAATAGTACTAGTTTTTCTTAATCGTTTACCATTGGCAAATGTTTTAAGATTAAGTGGCCAACTGAACACTTTAGAGCCTGCTAACAAAAGTCTTAGTTTAGACAGCTTTTTTATACAATTATAATATTTAATTTAGATTTGCTCAAACATGAAACAAAGGCCATAGCCAAAATTGCTGAAGACACATAATTCAAATTATTGATCATCATTCTAGCGTTGTAGATTGATTGTACGATCTTAAAGCTTGAGATATTCTTACAAGTATAACTAGATTTGACCGTTTCCTTTATGACCAAAAAGGGTATCGTATACATATAATGCTTTTTGCCAGATTCAGGGATATTGAATGCTTCTTGTCCAGCAATTCACTGCTTACATTAATTCGACTTGAAAGAGCTAAATTATTATTAACAGTGAGACGCTGAATGCTCATCACTTACACTAAACTCGAGGCCGTTGTCGCAGCAAGCGTTAAATCCTCAACTTCGGTAACACGACGGTGCCGTCGGTTTTATTTCCAAGTCTCCCGACTTCAACCCGAGAGTATCCTCCATGTTTCTGCAAAAATATTTTAAACAACCGTCTGCATGTGGTGCTGGCCAACTTTCAAATTCGTCTTTACCATAAATATTTTTGAAGTAGCCTTTTGGGATCGAAAGTTCGTAATTTTCTAGGATTGGACTAGGACAGTTTCACAAGTCCGAAAAGTGCTTCTTAAAATTAAATTTCAATACCACGGGAAATTAAGCTATTACTGTAATCCGAAGAATTCGGCACCTAATCTTGGACTCTAATTAGTTGAACAAAAAGGTACAGCATAATTAAGCTGTATTGTACACTGAGAAAGCTATAATAAGTATATGTCGAACTTTGTGTAACAAATTTTCTTTTTCATCTAAGACGATTTAGTATGTACAAGAAAATTAGTTAAAACTGCGTCACAGGCATCGTGGTAACACCAAGTCCTAAAACTTGTTCGGCTGTCTCCGACAATATACGCGGATCATTCTTTTTCTTTATCCACCGAGGCAAAAAATTGCCTGAAACTTTTATGGTTAATTTTTTGAAGATTTACATTTTTTTAACTTCACCCACAAGAAGAAAGCGGATTGTGAGAACAAATTATGTTCGTATACTTTAGAGATTTCTCTTGAAGATATATGAGTCATATGTCTTATAAGCTACTACTATTGGATAATACAGGTATTTTATAATTAGACGGCGTGTGTCGTGTGACCTTTGGAAATCGTGCAGCACACGATTGGTTATGTTTAAAAGCAATTGTGCCAGAACAGTGAGACTTACATACATGCGCTGCTTTAATAAGTATCAAAATGATTAGAGAGCTTTTTAATACGTTATTACTCTTTAATTCATTTGGTTTATTTTTTTATTTCATTCATATTTTTTAAGATCTAATATGCTGGCTTTTATGTTAAGATACTTTATTGTTTCATTTTTTTTCCAAAAAGCATTCTAGATTCCCATCATCGTGCCTCACGAAACCGCTGCTTATAATTTAAATTGAATTTCAATCACCAAAATTTCGTCCAAGTTCCTTCAAAGGTGAGCAAACAAAACTGATTATATGGTCGCATTTCTTAATTTACTTGAAACTTTGTACGGCTCTTCATAATTTACCAATTCTCTTAAGTTTCAAAGGCAGTGCAATATTGATAGTTTGTTATCAAGTTCTTTTGAAGTGGTTACCGTTTTATTCGACTCTTTGTTTTATGGTAATATTCCTGGAGTGCCGCTGAAGTACTTTAAAACAACTTACTACGGAACTTGGTTTCTCAACTACACAAGTTAATGTTCTTTTGAAAAGTACCTCTCTTATTAACAATTGGAATAATTCATTACTTTAAATGTTTTTTGTTTTATTCGATTTGTTAAATTATCTGTTATATGGTCATATTCAAATGGATCTCTTTTCAATATCATTTCTGTGTTAGTTTTGAATTGTTTTGTGGAACGGACGTTATTTATTACAAGGAACTTGTGAAAAATAACGTCCGTTCCACATTTGGATTAGATAGTAGGGTGCCTGGTGCCTAGTTAGTTGCTAGCCTCGGGTGACTAAACAAAAATAGCGGTGCAAAATAAACTCCCTCGTCTCAGTAAATGTGGATGAAACATTTTTAGAGCGGTATACAGACGTAGAAATTGTGTTATATTTGTCGTATTTCTTGTCGTACGGCACTGAGTCCCTGTGCCATAACACATGGATGAATTTTGCATCACGGCCTTCATAAATTGTAAGTGCATATATAAGTATTGATTTTTAATATTCGTTAATTTGTAATGGGCAAGGCAGCGATAGCCGAGTGGATATACCAACAGACTGCCATGCAGAGGGTATCGGGTTCGAATCCACGGCGCGCACTAATGACTTTTCAGAGTTATGTGCGTATTGAGTTGTTAATTATCGCTTGTCCCGTGCCTCGGAGAGCACGTGAAGCCGTCGGTCCCGGTTGCCATGACGTGATTTAGATTTCCTGAAGCCTACTGTCTCATTTGAGAAAAATCTATTGTTTTCAAAATACCACTCTAACCTTCTGTTAATAATTGAGTGGAAAACCTTACAAACGCATGATATTAAGCTAATAGGACGAAGAGAGAGGACTAGCATAGGATTCCAACCTGGTTTAGGGTTTGGGATTACACAAATATCTCGCCACTGCTTGGGTACGAAGCCAGTAGATAGAAAATTATTGAATAGGAATAGTAGAATACTTTTCCTGTTTTAGGCAACGGTTTCAACATGGAAAATGATATGTTATCACATCCCGGTGCGGTATCACTACTTTTAATACATGATTATTCTAATTTGTGTATAATTATGTAACGAAGAAGACCTACCAGGTGTGTTTAAATGAGAAACGTGGTTAAATGTTACAATAAAATTTGATTTAATTCTTAAATAAATTTAAACATCATTTAGCAAGCGTTTCACTAGCGAAAAAAATACTAAAAAATGTTATTAAAAAAAGATATAAACAGAGTCGCGTGATTCGGCGATGGTGAGGGATTTGTTGAGGGTCCGCCTGCCGATGGTCGCTCAGGAGTCGCAGTTGATGTACTTAGCTTTTTTTCGAGCCGATGTCGTCGAATGCAGCCAAAATGGAACGTGCGCAGCCAGCACCTCAGCTTATATAGCAGCTCGAGGTGCGGTGGGGGGCGAACATGCAGGCGGCTGGGAGGCGGTGTCATCACGACATCTCAGCGACGTCACACACTCCCCCCATTAGGCCAGAATTTTCCCAGAGGGAAAATTCTGAGGCTGGTAGGCGGCAACTGCATTCCGGAACCCTGAAACAGATGAGTGGTGGTGGTGTCAGTAGGTTAAATACAAGGCAACTACTAACCCTGAAAAAGAAAAAAAACAAGTATAACCCTCGACCATTCATACGTAACCACGCATTGAACGTTCCTATTACCTGACATACATCACATTCAAAAGGCCCACACACAATCATACGTATGAACAAGCCAGCATTCATTCCCGATGCGAGTCGTATTCATTATAATACACGACGCGCGAAGAGGTATTATACGTGAGTTTTATAGCAAATAGCCACCTAGTCTATGTTGGTAGGCACCACCTGACAACCCGTATTCGATAAGTGAAATTAATTGAAAGTGTTTAAGTCTTAAACTAATATTACGATTTTACTATATTACGATACTAACAATATTACGATCAGTTGGCAGTATCACAAACAAATTGCTCATTAACAAGGTCGATGCAATATTGCAAGGACAAATTGTATTCATTTAATATGGAATAACAATGATTACTGTGATCGAAAGTTTGAACCGGTGAACACGTGAGTCATCACCGCGCGCTTGGCGCTGACCGCATTCCATTGACGTGAGTCATTATCTAGTTTCTGTACACGATACAATTAATTAAAGACAATTGCACAATTCTTAGTAAAATGTAATGAATAATACACCATCGAAGGAGAACGTCGATGGTATAGTACACACTGCCACAGTTAAAAACACAAAAAACGGAATGTTCGGAACCAGATATAATGTATAATACATCGTCGAAGGAGACGATCGATGATATAGTATACACCACCATAGTTAAAAAAAACACAAAAAAACACAATCGAGAATCGAACCACAGACCGATCCGACAACAACCTTTCAGCCACTGAGCCATAAGGGAAAAAATAATTTTATTATATTTCGATCAGTCATTACTAAAGCTATATATAACAAGATATTTGGGTACATGATTTAGCTGTAATCGGGAGTTAAAGATTTTTATACTTTTGTAACAAAGCGTTAAGTTATTTCAGTGATTAGATCATTAGTGATGAGCATTAATCATTAGATTCTTAAACTTTGTAGTGATTTAATTTTAGATCTTTTATATGCAAATCACCAAGAGAAACATATCTGATATTTATATAGTTATGTGATAGTTAGATAGTTATCAGATAGTTGGATAGTTAGTTAGATAAATAAAAGATTCTTTGTAACAATATTACATTCAATAAATTTCTACGACAATTTATAACTGAAATATTTTTTTATTTTATGTTAGCATGTTTACACAAATCGTTAACACAACAATGCGTTATCTTGTGACTTGTGAGCTCCAACTCGAAAACAATAGCACTATTGTTGGCCTTCACAAACAACCATGTAGGTAATTATAATCTCGCATACATATGCGTCTTACATTTTTGTTAATGACACTGTACCCAATCGTTTATAAACACATTGATGCTATAACAGAATAAGATTTAATTATTTTATTCAACTTTTAGGTTAAAATAAACGACAGTGAAATACGAAATGGTATTATCTTTAACTTGTTAATCAATTAATTTGCTTTAGTTATTAAAGTATATAAATTATTGATTTATGTACAAATACCCACATTAGTTATTAAAGTATTGAAATAATTTATTAATTTGTGTGTAAACAGCCACTTTAGTTATTTAATGAGGTATAAATATTATTTATTTGGTTCATATGTAAATAGCCACTTATTTATTCAAGAATAGAAGTTATTGATTCAATTTATGTGCAAATACCCACTTAGTTAAAGTTAGTTTCAATTCAATTAAGTTTGATAAATTTAGTTTGATATAATAACATTTGCGTAAGCACAAGAACACATTATAACCACTACTTAAACTGGTTTAGTAAAACCAGATGCATAGCATTTAGTAAAAAGGAAACAAGTTACACATTGATAATTAAGTATTTATCCGGCTGTCAACGGTTTAATTTTATCATTTTTTCAACATTATATGTTTTATATATTTCAATAGAAACCAGACATTAAAAAAAAACAATCCTAGCGACACAAAAAAAATCCACAACAAAATATAATTCAATAATTGCGACGCAGGAATTTTATGTTTGAGTTCACAATGAACAGTAAATGCATAAATAGATGCATTCTCAAATAACATACCGATAGGCAGTATCAAGGCGATAAAATCGAAGACCAAAAACAACGATTGTAGCAAAATATACATTTGACAAAACGAGAAACTAATAATTCTACGATGATATTCGTATTTTATACAAAATAGACAAAGATTACATTCGTTCATTATTGTTAGTGAGCAACCTGCATGTGACACGTGAACATTTTATTAATAAATGAACGCGGAATTCTAGCTAAATACCTAGAATGTAATACGCTAGCATCTTTAGGTACGTTCATTCTCAGCCAGTCCAACTATAATAAGTAAACGTGGCATAACAAAGATGCAACTTTCTTAGTAAGAAAGAAAAAGAATAGTTAATTTTAAAAGATAATCGCCGTAGTAGGCGGTAAACGTATTATATAATACCGACTATATAGAAATATATCGCCGTACAAAATCGCTAGCAGAAGGTTATAGTAGAAAAATGAAAAGAAATGAAAAAGAGAAGGGTGTAAATTCCTTCCATAAGTCAGCCAAAGCAGATTATTAGCAAAAATAACCAGTAGCACTTAATTACCGTAGTGGCATTTAAAAAAGCTAATCGCGAAGCATACGATCAACGAAGGTGACCTTAGCGCGTCGTTAGAGGGCGTGAGGCCGCAATACAAAGAATGCGATCAATGAATGTGACCACAGCGCGTCATTTAGTTGACACGTGGTCGCAAGCAAAACGATTATAACTTGTTACTTATGCGGTTGATACAAAATTAATTATCACACGCGGCAACAGAAATAGTTATAATATAAAAATGCTTACCATGCGTAGTAAGACAAAATTTGTTTGTTGTGACCGGCGCAACACAAAACCGACCTTCCGTGCACAACAGAGCAAAAAGAGAAAATGTCTATTGTGATCGGCACAACACCACCGACTTCCCGAGCACAATAGAACAAGCAAAAAGAAACAATATATGCCACTAAAATAATCAGACACTGCTTTGGAACGATTTCACACATACACAGTTAAAAAAATAAAAAAAATTACTCACCGGGCAGCGGATTCTCAACAAAACCCTACCTATATATTCCCGTGGGAGCCACTGTAACAAAGGAGACCCACCTGGTGTCCACTGTAACGTTTTCCCTACTAAGGGTGTGTTTAGAATGAAAAATGTGAGTTGGATGTTACAATAAAATTGATTTAATTCTCAAATAAATTTAAACATCACTAAGCAAGCGTTTCACTAGCGAAAAAATTACTAAGAAATGTTATTAAAAAAAGATATAAACAGGGTCGCGTGATTCGGCGATGGTGAGGGATTTGTTGAGGGTCCGCCTGCCGATGGTCGCTCAGGAGTCGCAGTTGATGTACTTAGCTTTTTTTCGAGCCGATGTCGTCGAATGCAGCCAAAAAGGGACGTGCGCAGCTAGCGCCTCAGCTTATATAGCAGCTCGAGGTGCGGTGGGGGGCGAACATGCAGGCGGCCGGGAGGCGGTGTCATCACGACGTCACAGCGACGTCACAATTATTAAAGACTCTAATTTGAGATTAATCGAGTAAAACTTAGGATTTTGTAGACTAACGTAGGCAGGGCATAAATTTATTAACAGGGATTCACATTTATTTTTATCTAAAAATGAATTCTGAAACCTGTTGTTTTTAAACCATTTCATTTTCTTCCACATTTCATGAGCTGACGTAACCTCGTCCAAGGAGTCACAAAATGTGTGCCAAGAATTAGATTGTGCCCTACGTATAAGTTTCTGGGATTCTCTAATACAATTTTGAAGATTTGTCAGGTTTGCAGGGGTAGGATTTTTTCGAAAGATTGACAGGACTAGTCTCCTTTTAGCGATCCAATGTGAAAGATTAGGTTTCCAGTGGGGTTTTGTAACAAATTTACTGGTTGGGTTTAAATTAGTTTTTATGTAAGGGATACAATTATCTGCCGCTTTATTAATATGATCGATAAACTGGTCATAAATGATTTGAGGATCACCAGTTAATACTAAACTTGAAAAGTTCTCTTCGAGGTCAGCAACATAGGCATTCCAATCCGCACACTTAAAGTTACGTTTAATCACAAAGTTAGGAGCACATAAAATAGGAGAAGATATGTTAATTACAAGATGGTCACTCCCTAAAGACTCGTTTGTCACCGCCCAGTTAAAATGGCAGGCTACATCAGAGGTACAGAAAGAAATATCAGGGGAACTTTGTTGTACATTACCAGCAACTAATTTTATACGAGTATGACTACCATCGTTAAGAGACACTAAGTTCCAGTCGTTTATGGAAGCATATATTTGTGACCCTCTAACATCAGTTTTATATGACCACGTAAAATGGTGTGCATTGAAGTCCCCTAAAATTAAGGTTTTGTTACTAAATTGCGAAAAAATATCATACCAGTCTGTTCTACGTGTATGCGCCCACGACGGACAGTATATGGCAACTATATTATCTATACGACTGCAGTTAAAAACCTTTACATGTAACATCTGGATATTCTCATTAGGTTTTACTATATTGCAGAGTTGTCGACTCGATCTTGCCTAAATATATTGTAGTTACTTATTTTGAGATGACTATGAGGTTCCAACCAGGTTTCACTTATTGTGGCTATATGGATTTTATTTGATTTAATAAATTAGTAAATGCTAAAAGTTTTCGTCTCAAGCTTAGCGAATTTCACTGCATTATATTCATCACCACTGTCTCGGTACGATTGTTATTATTAGCCATTTTGTGAATTACAAGCAAATTCGAATATCTTCTTAAATATTGTTAAATCCCTGAAGTTTTCCATAACAGCAGATACGTACCAGTCTACGAAAGTATTAATTATATCTTTGATTTTTTGGGTATATCTTTCTGACATTATAATTAACTTGATTTTGTTAGTAAGCGATTCCAACGAAATTTTGTGTTCCGGCTCAGTGTTTACCTGTACGCGCTCGTGTTCATCAGGCATCTTATTATCATTGTCATGCCGCGTTTCCACGCTTGCCAAGCCTCGACAAGCTTCCACAAGCACAAGCGTGTAAACAGGCCGTCTGGCTTGGCTTGCGTGAGCTTGTGGACGCTTGCACAGGATCCGGTCTAGTGTCGGTTTTTGGACACAGATCAAAGGGCGCTTGCGTCGCTGTGATCTCGAAACGAACGGACGTCTAGATCTGTCTCAAAATGAGTGGCTGGTCGAACTTCTTTTGCTTGTTTGTATGATTATGCACTATATCGCTCCCAGAGGAATGTCAAGAGAGAACGTATTAATAATATGCAGGTGTATTGACATACCTAATGCCGTAACCTATATAGCACCAGTAATATTTCGAGGCTATGTAGGTAAGGTTTTCCGTAGAGGGTAAGGAAGAGGCCCTGGCAATCTACATCATACAAAATAATTGGTTTTGCTTCTCTTTAAGTGTATTTCAAATAAAAGTAGATTAAACCAAAGGTTATAGTCGATACAAGTTCGGTGTCCGCCATGCTTGGATGTACGTAGCATACTGACGCATTCACAAGCGTGTAAACGGCTCCCAAACGCCAAGCGAGATTTGTGGACGCTTGGAGCTTGTGGAAGCTTGTCGAGGTTTGGCAAGCGTGGAAACGCGGCATTATGAGTATCATTGAGTGCAGTAGTTGTATCTACGTGTATCGTGTACTCAGCTCCAGTGCGCCGGCGGCGGCGGCGGTCGTCACTGTCGTCAGTGTCGACGCACGACTCGCGCGAGGCGGCTGGCGCGCACTGCTCGCTGCCCGCTGTGTGTAGCTCCGACAACAATGGGGCATGTTACATTGTCAATAATATCACGATACCGTGGTAATATTGCTGGTGTAATAGGCTGTATCGCGGTATCGTGATAATATCACAAATTCAAACATCTTGAAATCCGCGATACTCAGGGGGCGGGGCTTCAATATTATTGAAATGTAAGCGCATCGAGATATTTTTCTATCAGTATGCGTTCGCAGCAATGGTGGAACGACGTCAAAGTTGTGACAATGTTGATGATTTTTGATCATGTCCTTCGTCAAAGTGACGATGACGAATTACGCTCCGTCGTTGATGCAGGAGGTAAAAATGATCTGGAGGAATTCATTCTTCTTTATGAAACATGCCCGTCCTTGTGGAACCCAAAATATAAAAATTATTTAAATAAAATTTAAAAAAATGAAGACCTCGGCAAGTTGTTGCAAATTTATAAACATACTAGAGGACGCCAGCAGCTACGCCTGCAATTTTTTTTATTTACCCATTTTGGCCGATCCCGTGGGAATTTCGGGAAATCCCTTCTTAGTGCACCCTTACGGTCCCCAAAGAACATACATGCCAAATTTCAGCTTCCTGCGCCCAATAGTTTCGGCTGTAGCGTGTCTGTCAGTCAGTCAGTAACGCAAGGATTTTATATATTAAGATTAAGCCGAATGCAACAAAAGATGACGTAAAGAAGAAGATTAATAGTCTTCACAGCAACTACAGGTGAGTAGTTTTTAGTCTTCTTGTTGGTCTTAGCGTTCCTCCCTGTTGCATCCGCGGCGAGCGTTGGAGCCCGTGGTTTATTACTTACGGAGAAATCAAATGTAAAATCTTCTCAAACAAGTCCTCACTCATTCTAAAATAATTGTTGTAATCGTCCAAATCGTCGCCCAAGATCATTTCTTGCGTAATATTTAAATGTGTATATTGGTATCGTTTTGAAATACAGTCTTTTACCCAACACTTCCTCTTTTTGCGCTTAGTTTTTAATGCGCATGCGAGTATTATTGCTATACTTAGCGGCTTTCTTTTTAGAATCCATGTTCTTTTTAAAATTTGTTCAAATTATATCTTGCACTAAACACTACTTTCTCTAGTAGTTTCAAACGCGTACTGATGATGATATTATTGATAATATAATAGCTCATGTCAATACTTATGATATCGCGATACTAGGATCATGATAATATTAACAAGTGTAACATGCCCCAATGACTCATTTTTTTCGCATGCGACTTGCTCCGGCGAACTTCGCTGCTTTCGTTTCGGGGTAGATTCCACACACCTGACCTCACTCGATGCACTTTGGATATCAGTTTGAAAAGATTTCAAAAGCGTTACGTATGTCTTAGGGCTCGATGGATAGTTATGCTCATTAGAATGCATATTTATGTTATTGCTTAACGTAAATTGATCTCGATCTCGATGAACAGGTCGTGGAGAAAAAGGCGGCACGTACAGGGTCAAAGCTCAGCGATAGGTACAGTTAAATTCCGACATCAGCGCCCTTATTTATAACTTATAACTTTCATTGACGGACATATTTTAACTGTATGCCCAAAGCGCCAGCACCGAGAACATTGTGTCACCGGGAAGACGTACGGCTCCACCGCGACTCTCACGTTAAATATCTTTATATATGCAGGTAGGGAGTTTCCATTAAAACATATACGAACGGTTTCGCTTTCTAGCTACTCGGACTCTGTAGCTAGCCGGCTCAATATTTTCACGGATATTATCTCAGTCTCGTTGCTGCTTTTTATGCATTCGAAAAGCTCAGATTCAGATAATTCAATATCAATGTCCCTAATAATACCATAAGTAAGTGGAGAATCAACAAAACTTGGGAGGTCGATCTTACCTTTTCTTTAAAGCATTGGCAATCAATTAGTTTTTCTGCACTTGCTTCATCATCAAAGCTCACAATAACTTTGAAGCCATTGATGTATTTCACTCGGTGTATTCCAGATATATTTTCCAGATTGAATAGTTTGGCCAAAGCAAACTGTTTTGGTAATTTATCCTTGCTTGATATACTAACATCTATCTTCTCAGGTTTACTTCTTTTTTCTTTTCTACTTACTAAATTCCAATTTCCATTAACCCCAAATCACATCCTCCTTCATTGTGTAAGGTCTCTTCATTGTAACATTGTTGTAATCTGTCTCCAGTCATGTCTTCTTCATCTATACTGTTTTCCTCCATATCAATATTAACATCATCCAAGTTTCTGTCATTCTCTAATTCACAGTCACTCATAATGAATACGGTTCTAAGTCTGTCGACACGATAACGCTCGACAGCGCACTCGCGCGCCGTCGAAAACCGGTATAAAATATGAATATAACCGGTATATAATATTTAAAATACTATTGACAATATTTCAACGCACGTCCTAATCACTCAAAGAGGGAGTGGACCCTGTACTTGCTCCTTCTCACGCGTCGATTATGTAGTATGTACTTATAGTTAATGATCATTAGTTGACTGCCTGCTGGCGGTTTACGGACCTAAAGCGTTTCAAGTCTGGAAATTTTAGTGTGAAAGATGAGGTTCGCTCTGGAAGCCCTGTCATAGATAAAATCAGTGCCATCTTTGAGAAAGTGGAGCAAGATCGACATATTAGTAGCTACGACATTGCTGAAGAACTACATATTGATGATAAAACAGCTTGACATTTGGGTACCACATGATTTCACTGAGAGAATCCTAATGTGTTTCCATTTGCGATTCTTTGTTGAAACGTAACAATTCCGAACCATTTCTTAAACAGTTGATCAAGGGTGATGAAAAATGGGTGACTTACGATAATAATGTGCGAAAAAGATCATGGTCGAAGCATGGACAAGCCCCACAGACTGCGGCAAAGCCCGGCCTGACTCGGAACAAAGTGATGCTATGTGTATGGTGAGATTAGAAAGGAATCGTCCACTATGAGATTTTAACACCGGGTAAAACTATCGATTCTGACTTCTACTGTCAGCAACTGATGAGGTAAAAAAAACTATTGAGAAAATCCCGCCGGCGGTGAATAGGACGGGCGTGGTGTTCCAACATGACAACGCCAGACCGCACTCATCTATAGCCACGCAGCAAACATTGATGGAGTTTGGCTGGGATGTGTTAATGCATCCTCCGTATTGCCCTGGTCTTGTTCTATCAGATTTCCACCTGTTTCGGTCATAGCAGAACTCTTTAGGAAGCATAAAGCTAACCTCAAAAGAACACTGTGAATCCTGTCAGATATTTTTAATCAAAAATCTCAAAATGTCTACAGGAATGAGATCATGGCACTACCCACAAGATGGCAACGAGTCATCGATCAAAACGGCACATACATATTATAAATAAATAAAAAATATACCTAAAATATATTTTCCTTTGTATGAACAATACAAAAATTCTTTTGCCCCGACCTATAATATATTCTACCACATTCACACAACATCATCTAGTCCCAAACTAAGCAAAGCTTGTACTAGATAAAGGATAAGCGTACATAAATACTTTTCTTTTTGTAAATACAAACATATTATACATATAAACACGCAGACCAAGACAATCGTCCATCTTTATGCACACAAATGTTTGACTTGAGCGGTAATCAAAACCCCGATTATATTGCTTATACCTCTATTATGATTATACCAAATCAGCAGCTTGCGCCCAATAGTTTTGGCCGTAGCTTGTTTGTCAGTCAGTCAGTAACGCCAGAAATATGTAACTGATAAAAGCAAAAAATGATAAAACTATGAAGAACTTGATAAAAACGAAAACGAAAAAAATACTAATAGAATCATAAACAAACGCCGAAAAGTGAACACGCAGAAATTTTTTATAAACAATAAACGGGATATGTACCTCGAAGTTGGTTCCATTTTAGATTGGTTTGTTTTGCTCGTTTTTGTTTCCAGCTGAAAGGTAAAATTGTATTTAATTTTTTTAATTTTGGCAAGTTTATTGGATATTGTTTGTCATTCGATTAGACCTGTGACGAGTTTGCAAAAGTTAAATTGTAGCAACGTGTCGTTGGTGAATACGCAAATACCTATTATAACGTTAACACCAATTAATTAATTCTCGTTTGTTTCTTGGCGTCCCAGACGCTTGCGACGAATATACCAAATTAAAACTTATACTTGTAGTAAGTTTTATTTCTTATAACCAACTACTTCAAACAAAAAACACGCCGAAGACACGATCTCAAAAAAAATTTGTCTCGTTCAGCCTCTTGATAAGTTAACCAACCAAATGTAATGGTACAAGATAAACACTTAAAAAAATGTAAAACAAGGATTCTAATTTTAAATGGCTTATGTTTAACTTACCACCAGATATAGTTACATATAACAGACAAAAATAGTAAATTATCACAAAAATGAAACCCGCATTTTAATGAAAAATTATAAGCAAGGTTTTAACATTTCGCTATCCTTTTTTTTATTACTTTCTCATGTACCCGTGTATCGGAGTACTCCCGACGGGTATTGGCCTGCACGCCGCGGGTTCCGCCGCCAAAACACCCATTCGGTCGCGGAAGATAGGGCGCGCGGCAACGCAACACCGACACGCCTCTCCTCCCGCGACCGCACCCGACTGCGAGGGACAGACAGAACTGTCCCCCGCACCCGCACTTTGAACGCATCCTACCACAGAACAATTAAAGGAGGTTAGAACGGAAATAGTTACTGATTTGTATTAGAACGCGTGTCGCCGATCGTCTCCCACTCTCTATCTCCACTACAAGCAATACACTAATACGTACGCGCATTACGCACACAAATCAACTGCACTTACTTAGATCGCGAGTTTGCCATTGGTTGTCACACTAGCGCAAACACTTCGCTTGACATGGAACTATCGCGCTTGACGATCACTCACACACTCTCATTAATGTTACGGTGTCCAAAAGGTCGATTATTTATATCGATAAAATACTGTTGTTTTGTTACTTTAAGTTTTGCAATTGTTTGTTTTTATTTCGGGATGGTGGGATAGGGTACAAATAGTGTGGCCTTTCTTAATATATATAAATAATAATATAAAATTAAAGGGGAAGATACAATATGGCCTTTATCATGTCCGAATACCAAGAGTTAAAAATCATGTCCACCTAGGATGTCAGTGTCCGTGATAAACTATTCATGTGTACTACCACATAAGCTTAAGTTTGTAAAGAAATAAATGACACAAGTATATAATACAATAATATTTTAATGTTGAACAATTTTTTTATTTTTTTTTATTTAGCCTGTACATGTGTCCCACTGCTGGGCAAAGGCCTCTCCCTTGGACCGCCATTTATCCCTGTCCTGTGCTATGTTCAGCCAGTCGCTGTCGAATGCATCTAAGTCGTCCCGCCATCTCCGTTTAGGTCTGCCGCGTCGTCGTCGACTATCATGAGGCACCCAACTGGTTATTAAATAAGCCCACCTTTCTGGGTACATACGGCAGAGGTGACCAGCCCAGTCCCACTTCAGCCTGGCAAATTTTAAACCAACATCGGCTATGCGTGTTTGGGAACGTAGCGTGGTGTTCCGGACACGGTCGGTCCTTTTTACCCCGAGAATGCTACGTTCCATAGCCCTTTGGCAAATCTTCAGTTTGGACTTCTGGATTTCCGTCAAGGACCATGTTTGTGCACCGTAGGTTAGGACGGGCAACAAACACATATCGACGAGCTTTCGCTTGAGTGTCAGTGGAAGGTTGCCCTTCAGTAGCTCTTTCATTGACCAGAAGCTCTGCCAGGCATTTTCGACTGAACAATAATTTAAATTAAATTTCAACACAGATTCTATTATTGTCCCTGAAATAAGACGTATTTATTAAGAAGCATACGCTTGCTATCTTTTAAATTCGAATTTTTCAAAATAAAATGCAATCTTACATTGATATATTTTTCTATGATAGCTTTAGATAGGTCTGTAACATGGCTCGCACTAGGATAAAATCCAACCTGGTGATAACTAATCAATCAATCAATCAATCAGCCTATCGCAGTCCACTGCTGGACATAGGCCTCTCCCAACACGCGCCACAGTACACGGTCCCCAGCCTTCCGCATCCGGTCTGTCCCAGCCACCTTTTTCAGGTCGTCGGTCCACCTAGCCGGGGGCCGCCCTACCTTACGCTTGCCGAGACGTGGTCTCCACTCTAGGATACGCTTGCTCCATCGGCCATCAGTCTCTTCTCTCTCTTCTCGCTCTTCTCTGGCCATATCTTCTACAGATATGGCCAGTCCACTGCCACTTGAGCCTACTGATTCTGTGAGCTATGTCGGTAACTTTGGTTCTTTGTCGGATAGCTTCGTTTCGTATTTTATCCTTCAAAGAGACGTCAAGCATAGCCCGTTCCATAGCTCGCTGCGTGACTTTTAGTTTGTGGACTAGTCCCACTGTGAGTGTCCACGTCTCGGCACCGTACGTCATAACAGGTAGGACGCATTGGTTGAAGACTTTGGTCTTCAGGCATTGCGGTAGGGGCGAAGAGAAAACACGACGTAGCTTGCCAAACGCTGCCCAACCCAACTGGATCCTGCGGTCGATTTCTTTCTCGAAGTTGTTTCTACCAAGATCTTGATAACTAATGTTGCTAAATAATTCAGTTCCGACAAAGGTGCGCAAGATCTTTGTTGTCAACATATATTATGTTCATTAATTTGCCGAAGATTGTCGGTGTAAATCTTTATATAATGATACAAGAGACCCCCTTTATCTTTTGCTACGGTAAATTTATGGTCCGAATTTATTTCATTTGACAGCAGTGCTCCAACGCATATGTCAGAATCAATTTTCTTAATTAAAATATGTGATATGTAACCCGCGATACTAAGTTAATAACCCACAATAAACATTAATCGGTAGTAATAAACAAAGTTATGTTAACCTTAATATTACTGATAACAATCATTTGAATACATTCACACGAAGGAACTCACAATCGACATTGTTCACAACTTGTTAGGTACAACACTATCGGACCCACCACCATAGATTTAGCAGAATTCAAGCTTTGACGTTCGCAGTGAACGAAATACATTGCGCAATCGCCTACGTAGTACTAGATGGTACCCACGTATTGCCAGCAATGTATATTTTATATTGGCTTGCGATAGTATCGTGTTTGTCTACAAATTACATAATACTATTGTAATAATTACAAATATCATTTTTATTTTAAAGTTTTCGGACTTACCGGTGAAAAGAAATCCCTTCTCGAGCCACAGCACATAACTGGCTTCTTTTTCGACACGTTATTATAGCGCAAGACGGCATAATTCTTTTATTTTCGCGGAGCTTCGTACGCTGTCGCAATATGAGCACGATTGTTGACAGCGTCAATCAAATTTTTCGGCATATGAGCGTTTGCTCACATGGACAGCGAGGCTGCCACGCCCACAAGGCCGTTCTAACCTCTCTTAACTGTTCTGTGCATCCTACGCAGGCCTCACCCAAGCCCACGTGGAGCCTCCCCTCCCGGGATCCCACTTAGCTTCACCGTGGGTGTACCTGAAACCTACGGTTACTGAACCCCTCCACCACGACAAGGTGGAGATCCCACGGGGGGGAACATTTCGCTATCCTATTTAAGCAAAATGACTCCAGATAAATCATCGCTGACCCAAAAGTAGTAAATGATCACCAAAATTAAACCAGCATTTTAATGTGAAATTATAACCAAATTTGTTTTTTTATTTATATGAAATACCAAAATATAAAAATTGGATTTGGTTACACCACCTACTTTAATAAACTAAGTTGAGGGCGCCCTGCTTCGCAGGGCTCCTATTTTTGAATTAAGGGTCACAAGAGAACCTAACATAACCTATTTATTTGGTGATCATTTACTACATTTGGTGTTCGAATTCAATTTGAATTGCAGTCGTGACTAAAATAGCTAGTACTATTGTAATTTTAGACTTTATTTTTCTGGTATTAAGTATATATTTTTGGTTAAACAACTAAGGTTATTAAAGCATTTTATGGTGGTCATTATATATAACCCCATTTTAAATAGATTACTGTTAATTAAATAAAATTAAATAAGTGTATACGTTTTGATATCAACAATACTGTCGTAGCAGAGAATTATCGCCAACAAATAACGAGGCTTTAGAGTGTATCGAGACATTTCATATACACAATTATTGAAACCAACAAGTAAGTTAAAATTAACACTAAGGCCTACGGCCTCTTTCACCACCCTCGAGTAAAGTGTCGAATAGGCTATTCACTGATTATACTAACAAGTAACATCATGTGTCAATTTCACGACGTCCGAGTAGCACTAATCGTACGATTAAACTTACTTGCCACCACGGCTACCGATTAGCGTGCATACTTACGATTAAAAGTTGACCGTTGGCATTTTGTGTAAGTCGGTGCATTTTAAATCATAATTTTTCAAAATTTGTTATCAAAAATTAATTTATTTGACTTGATTAATCATCAGTTGGATGAATCAGAACATTACACGTGGCATCGAGTACCTCGAATATGTTTATTTAAAATGCATGATGATTATTTTACGGACCTAGATGAAACATTTTTAGCCAGATTTCGTCTATCCAAGTATGGAGTAAACTAAGTGCTTAACTTGATGAAACATAAAATGATCTCTATATCACAAAGGTGAGTGGTATTTTGTTTATTGAAGTGATTTTGACCCTACCTAAAAAAATATAAGTACCTACATATAAAATGTACCTACTGAGCTTCTAAACGCTGTTTAATAGGTTTTACCTACTCCGTAAAATAGATGCCCAGTACCTATGTAACTAATAAAAATGTTTATTTCAGAAATCATCAATTATAGTAACTAAATAAATTCACACGCTCTCCAAACCAGACCAGACGCAAAAACACCACAAATGACAATCAACAAACAACTGTTAATGACGTTTGACAATGGGCTTGACGTTTTATTGAACGAATGTAACGTTTGATTTGTCGCATAGTTCACTTAACCAGTGAATTGTTACTCGAAGCTTGATTTTCGTTTGTGAAATTGACAAAATATACTCGTAACTTTTACTCGCCAGTTCACGTTAATTGCGAATTAGTTGAACGACACTTTACTCGGAGATGGTGAAAGAGGCCCTAAGATGGCCACATACTCATAGAACAACACAATTTTATAAAATTTACAGATGATTTACCTGTAACAAACATAGGCAATTTCAATATTAAAATACTGTAGAAAATTGCCATACACCGCGGTAATTGGAAATATCACGATAAATATTCCAGTATCAATTTCTTTTTTCCACGACATAAAACGGTTCAGGCCGTGGGCGTTCCCATTGAGAGCCGCTGTCCCCGCAAGGGTTGGCAATGATGGAGCTGGCTATGACTTCACAACACAAGTTTCTCATGCAAATCTCAGAAAAAGGGGCACTTGCTTCGTCGACGAATCCAATTTGCGTTTCAGTGAGACGCCATATAATCTTGCGAAATTATTCTGGTGGTACAGAGACTATTGACGGCTCGTTACGCCTAAGGATTTTCTCAGTAATTTGTTCAGGATTTATATAGTTATTGGATCATTTTTGTATCATGTTTTATTCAAAACTATTATACAGATTTTGTTGGGTATATTACTGTAAATTTGTGCCTTGGTTTAAGAAATGTTTATCTTACCTTTTTGGATGAAAAAATGAAAGTAACTTTATTACTGGAATTTAATTTGGTATCTGATTCTAATAAAACGCTCAAGGTTCTAATGCCGATATTTTAGTTTCGCGTTTCATTTGTCATTATCAGTTTTTAGGGAAATGTATTAAGAGGAAATAAAATTAAGGGAATACTTCCAGTTGAATATATTATTATGCACATAGTCTTCGATGAGTAAATACCAGCTGACGAATCTTCGAATGAATTTGAATCATAATGTTTCGTGTTGTACCTGAAAAATAATGCAGGCTAAGTGTTCTGCTTTTCGGCTGAAACGTACCATTTAATGGTACGTTTCAGCCGAAAAGCAGAACACTTTGTAATGTATACCTACCAGGCTAAAAGAACCAAACTCTGCACGGTACACACGTTACATACGGTATACACGTTACATAGGGTATACTTATACGTATTTTATACTTGAAAAATAAATTATTACTGCTTGACCTTTTTGTTTCTTAAAAATAATACAATTTTCCGCCGAAAAGGTCACAAATTTTCCACTAGAGTCACAAAATCATTCAAGAATTTCACGGCAAAAGAGCGACATAAAATAATATTTTTTATTCCATAAAATGGACGTGTCAAACTATAACTTAAGATTATAAACTATTTTGGCAAGGACACGTTTTGAAGAAGCAGCAGTTTTTCGCAGATGCCTCAGTGATACCCGCAAGACCGTGAAGTTTCACGATTCTGAATCTTTTTGCAATAATGCGCTTTAGAGTGGTGGCAACTTCATCAAGGACGCTCCAATGGTTTTGATATTGTAAGCATTTGACGGACTAAGGTATTTACGATAATGGTGAAGGTTTTTGGAAGATTTTTCACCTGGAGACAATATTGTGTTACCATTTAGTAAAGAAAACCAACTGTTTGACCAAGCCTTAACCATAAGTCTACAATGTTATGATAAACGTAGTATTTCTTTATATATTTTTTTATTTTGAGTAGTGAGCGCACATGAAGCGAATTACCCAGAAGAAGCAAACTTTCTGCTACAGGCTAGGATGCTGAAGCTAAGTTCAAATAAACCTGAGTGTTAAAAAAATTATACCCGTCTTAAATAACTATACAATAATGAGTTCTAGTTTTGTGTAAAGGTGCCACTCAAAGACACAATAGGTAAAAATTCTACGTGCCTTTAAGTCTACGCAAGAATTAACGCCAAGCTAAGAGTTCGAGAGAGAATAAATGAAATATAACTTAATCAAAAGTTGATCTTGATCAAAGTAAATAACACTTGATCGCTCATTTTCCCTTGATTACACCTAACACCAAGTAATCTACCTTGTATACAAAAATCACAGTATTATCTACAAAAATCCTATCCATTTCTTTAAAAAATCCATCAGCCAATATAGAATTTACACTTTCATCACCATTTTCGAAGACACCTTTCGGAATACTTCGCTACGCTCTACCAGATATTTAAGGTATGTAAATTGTGTAATACACTTACGTGTATCTCGTAGTTTCCAAAACCCGTAAGAGGGTTTAGGAAACTACGAGATACCTAAACGATGTTCATTAGACGCTACATTATTAAGCATTATCTTTGTAAATAGGCAAAGGGGCGAATAGTTGTCTCATACGATGTCATGTTACTTTGAACTTCGAGTTAAAACTGGATTATGGTAGTTTGCAAGTAACGACGACGCACGTTAACGTTTAAACTAGGCTAAGACTATTAACTAAGAAGTTGTGTACAATGAGATAGATTATTATGAACGTTAACAAAAATAAAAGCTAACGTAACTTAGTACTTTATTCGTTTTGGGCACTAAAGAACTTTGGAACTTTCTTCTTTTTTTATGCTATATATTATACGACACTTTTTATTCAAGGTACAATATTTTTTTACATGCCGACTTCTTAACTATTAGTTTACCTGCGGTATAGGTAGTAGGGCCATGCTGATTTCAGTACGAATGGGTCGGCTCGACCGGGGCGGTACTACCCTCTCACAGAAGATCAACGTAAAGTAGCAGTACTTTTCTGCTGCGTTCCGCTTGGTGAGTGAGAGCGCCGGAGGCCCAGCCCCTTCTTCCCATTCTCTCTTCCTTTCCTTTGGGGATGGCAGAGAGAGTGTGAAGGTTTAGGTGAGGGGGCGGTTACCGCAGCATAAGTTGGACCAGTGAAGTATTAGTGGAGTCATTGTGTGGGTAGTGGGGGTCGACCCGCCGGCCAGGGAGACCCGTAGAAACGGTGGTGCCGCTGGCCGCCTGCGGTATAGTATAGGGGCCCAACTGGGACTAACCATCTCGGGAGGCTGCCCCACCATGCTTTTTCTGACGGAGACTCAAATAAGCCGCCCTGCCGACACGACTTATCTGCAATATCCCGGCTATGCCCTTGAAGAGAACTTCTACGCAAAAGCCGGAGTATGCTTGTTCGTCAGGGCGGATATTTGCTGTCGTTGTTTACGCTGCCTAGAGGACCCCTCCTTTTCCGTCCTGTGGATACACGTAAATCTGGGTTCATTAGCCCGGATTTACGTGTGTCTATACCGTTCCCTTACTGGAGATGCCGAGACAACTCGACTTTTTGATTACCTGAGTCAGGCGGCAGATGATGCGCAGGAACAGTTTCCGACCGCTGAGTTGGTCTTTTTGGCAGATTTTAATGCCCACCATGAGACCTGGTTGGGCTCTCCCAAAACAGACCACGCGGGAAGGGCTGCTCACGCATTCGGTCTCACGCATGACCTGACCCAGCTGGTACTCCAGCCCACCAGGATACCAGATATTCAGGGTCAAGCGCCCTCTTTGCTGGACCTTCTGCTGACGAGTCATCCAGACCAGTACAGTGTGTCGGTTCAAGCCCCATTGGGCTCCTCCGACCACTGTTTGGTCTGCACTTCAGTGCCAACCGCTGCGCCTTCACAACATGTGGACGTAAAGCGACGCTTATGGCACTACTCTACAGCAGATTGGGATGGCCTGCGCAGTTATTACGCGTCCATTCCGTGGTCTCAGCGTTGCTTTGGTGGGAGGGATCCTTCGGAGAGTGCGTCTGCTGTTGCTGGGGAAATTCTGTTAGGTATGGAATATTATATTCCATCCACTTTTGTCACCAGCAACAGCAGACTCCGGCCCTGGTTCGATCGCGAGTGCGCCGATGCTGTTAAACAAAAACAGTCGGCGTACCGTGCTTGGATCAGGGCTCGGTCTCGTCGCGATCCGAGTGTCCATCTCATCAAAGCGGCCTATAACAGAGCCACTAAGGTCTGCAAGAGGGCATACATCAGAGCGGATGCACAGCGCGTTGCACGGTTTGGCCAAGAACTTCTGTCGCACCCTACGTGAAGCCGTGGATATTGGCGGCTGGCCAAAGCCGTGCAATCCAATTTCTGCCAGTCTTCGCTGCCACCGTTGCAATGCTCTGATGGATCACTGGCTCATGGGCCGCAAGAGAAAGCTGACTTGCTTGTCAATCTCTTTGCAGCCAACTCCCGAATCGATGACCGTGGTTCGCAGCCGCCATCTATAAACCACTGCGGCCACTCCATGCCTGATGTTTGCATCAGGCAATGCGATGTTCGCGCGATATTGCAGTTTCTCGATGTCCGGAAAGCCAGTGGTCCCGACGGTATCCCAGCGGTTGTTCTTAAGAAATGTGCAGCCGAATTGTCTCCAAAGCTTACACGCCTGTATCGCCTGTCTTACTCCTCTGGCGTCGTGCCGCAGGCTTGGAATAAGGCGAACGTACAACCGATTCCCAAAAAGGGGGATTGTTCTGATCCAGCTAACTATCGACCCATAGCCATCACCCCTATTCTCTGCAAGGTATTCGAACGGATTATCAATACCCAACTCGTTCGCTACCTAGAAGATCGCTCTCTTATCAATGATCGACAATATGGCTTCAGACCGAAACGATCAACGGGCGACCTTCTAGCGTATATCACTCACCTTTGGGGTGAGGCTATGGACAGGCACGGGGAGTCGTTGGCTATCAGCCTCGACATCTCCAAAGCCTTCGATAGAGTCTGGCATCGTGCGCTTCTTTCCAAGCTTCCGGCTTACGGCTTGCCACCTCGATTGTGCAACTGGGTTGCTAGCTTCCTGCATGAACGACGTGTTCGAGTTATTTGCGAAGGTCTAAATTCAAAGTTTATGCAGGTAAATGCTGGTGTGCCCCAGGGATCCGTCTTATCGCCCACGCTTTTTCTTCTGCATATCAATGGTATGCTCACTTTTGGGAGCATACATTGCTATGCACATGACAGTACCGTGCATGGGCGGTATCTCGGCCATCCTGCGGCTAAGCAGGCCGACATTGAGGAAAATAGGCGAAAACTTGTCGCTGAGCTTGACCAGGTTTTGAACAGCATCTCGAATTGGGGTGCTGAAAACATGGTCAAGTTCAACGCCAAGAAGACCTTCTCTTCTGGACACTCCACTACCGATACAGGACAGTCTAAATATACTTGGTATGGACATACGCCGCAATCTCAACCAGAGAAACTACATTGAGGGTGTCATTAAATTGGCATCTCGAAAACTCGGAGTCCTGAACAGAGTGAGGAGCATCTCTCAAGGCCGTCAAAGTGAGGGCCGTCATGTCACATTGCTTAACCAGCAATTGGGGATAGTGGCCTTCCCAATAGGACTTCACTCTGCTTACCATCAGGCAGCGTGAAGTCAATTTGACAGGTTTTTTTTTTATTAAAAAAAACATATTAATAGATATTATTAAAAATTGTTACGACCAAATGTTTTGATGTGCATAAGTAATTATAACTCACACAAAATAAAGCTACGATACGGCCAAAATTGGACGAAGTTTGAAATTAGCCCACGGGGTGTTTTTGTTAGGTTGGTTTGTCGCAAGGCTATTTGATACTCCTCAAATCAAACAATTTACGCATTGATCATGATGATGATGATGATGATGATGATGTCCTCCTCGACGTGTCCGTCGACGGCGACCCTAAACATCTTTTCTGGCATGTTCCCGGATGTGGCTGGCAAAGCCAAACTTTGTTGAAAATATGCGGTCACAGATGGTACAGTAGAGCTGGCTATTGGAGTTGTACGTTTAATTATAATTAGGCTTCGGTCGAGTCTTCCGTATTTGGCGTTTTGCATCAAGGTCTTCGAGACGCATTTTCTCGTACGAGTCAGCGGCTTTCTTTATCGTTCGCCGCCATTCAGGCCTTTGTAGACACTGTTCATCCCAGCTCTGTACAGGAATATTGTACTGATGTAAGTGCCTTTTAAGGACATCCTTGTAGCGGAGATATTGACCACCAGCTTTACGCTTGCCGCGCTGAAGCTCAGCGTAGAATACCGCTTTAAGCAGCCTCTCATCACCCATCCGTACCATGTGACCGCACCAGCGTAGTTGGCCTTTAATTAGTAGGGATTCAATGCCCGAAATGCCACACCGCCGCAAGACCACAGAATTTGAAATCCGATCTTGCCACTTAATTCGTAAAATAGCCCTGAGGCATTTCATATGGAAGCTGTCTAAGTGCTTGATGTCATTTTTGTAAAGGACCCATGTTTCTGAGGCATATAATAAAATGGGAATGATGATTGCTCTATAGACAGACAGTTTGGTCTTCAGGTGTAGCTCATGTGAATTCCAAACTCTGTGGTTCAGAGCGCCAAAAGCTGCAGCTGCTCTTGCGATTCTTGAAGCTATCTCAGTCTCCAGCCGATTGTCGTTACGGATCGTACATTCCAGATATCGAAAAGATGATACTTCCCTTAGTTCCTGTGTGCCCAGCTTAAGAGGAGCGACGTGTGGAGGTAAACCTCGAGCAGGTTGTTTCACTACCTGGGTCTTCGACACACTTATAGCTAGGCCAAATTTTCGGCACGAAGTATCCAGATGGTCTAGATAAAGCTGCAGATTTTCCATTGAGTCAGCCATAAGACATACGTCATCAGCATACAGGATTTCTAATATCTTTAGCTCTTTAACTTTCCGCTTAGCTCGAAATCGTGAGAGATCAAATACACTTCTATCAGAACGGACATTTAGAGCAATCTGATCGTTGCAGTTCTGAAGAGCGTCATTCATCACGGCAGTAAAATATATGGCAAAGAGTGTGGGAGCCATAACGCATCCTTGTTTTACGCCACTGGTCACCGAAAAGTAATCCGTAAAGTTGTTTTCGTGCTGAACGCAAGCCATCATACCATCATGGAATTGGCGGATAAGTTTGATAAACTTTTCGGGACATCCGACCTTCTGCAGAATCAACCACAGTGCAGTTCTAGGGACACGGTCAAAGGCTTTCTCTAAATCAACGAAGCACATATAGAGGTCACGGTGCTGTTCTAGGCACTTTTCCTGAATTTGTTTCAATACAAAGATTGCATCCACCGTGCCTCTTTTGGGCCGGAAACCACATTGTGTCTCAGGTAAGATTCGTTCGGCTAGAGAGTTGTTTGTTGATAATGTGGGATAAAACCTTACCGGCAACACTAAGCAAAGATATGCCTCTGTACGAACCGCAATCTGAGCGATGGCCTTTGCCTTTGTACAGTTTGCATATGGATGCATTTTTCCAGGCCTGAGGTATGACTTCTGATTCCCATATTTTTAAAATTAACTCAAATAGTTTGGTGTTTATACTAGGCCCACCGTATTTGTATATTTCTGCGGGCAGACTATCTAACCCTGGTGTTTTGTTATTTTTCAAATTTTGGACTGCGCGATTGAATTCTTCATAAGTTGGACACTCATCAAGCTCGGGTACGGTAGATAAGGCCTCTAAAGATCTAATGTAGTTGAGGTCAGCTCCTTGATTTGGCGGATTTAATACCTCGGAGAAGTGTTCTGCCCATCTATTAAGAACCTTGTCTGGGTCTGATAACTTTTGAGAGCCATCACGTGTATACACAGGTGCTTCTAACCTTTTTTTAGGTCCATAAACAGCGCGTAAGTTTTCGAAAAACCTGCCTATTTGATGTGTATCCGCTAGAAGTTGTAGTTGGACAGCTTTTTCACTCCACCAGCGGTTCTTCAGTTCGCGAGTTTTTGCTTTCAGTTCTTGATTGATGATCCTGCGCTTTTCAACATCAGCACATCTCAAAGCTTTTCTTGCATTTTCAATATACAGTTTGAGCGAACTTTTAGTGATGCACAACTGCTCTCCCATATCCTGTCGAATATGGTGTATCTCGGCTAACACATCAAGCCACATTAATTTCGCCCGCAGTCGTTTTGTACCGCCTGCATCTAATGGCATTTTGATGGCTGTACATTATATAGACCATGCACGTAGTAGTAGTAGGTACGTATTGATATAATAACGGGTGTCTCAGTAAGAGTGCACTTCTTAAAATTTGATTTTTTTTTCATGCAAGTGGCAACTCTGAAATTGGACAGCTGACACCTCTGTTTATTCCGATTATTAAAAAAGGAGTGCTTTTTGAAAGAAAAACGCGTTATAATTGTGAAAACTCATTACAAAAATGGGCAAAGTAACGCTGAAACCGCTCGCAAACTTCGCCAAATTTTCAGCCGAGAAAGTGCACCTAATGTGACGATGTGATGAAACCATTCGAAGAGTGATAAAACAATTTGGAGAAACTGGGTCAATTATGGATAATAAATATCCTTTGCGTCAACGCACCTATCGGTCTCTTGAAAACATTGCTGCTGTAAACGAGAGTGTCGCCGAAAACCCGAAAACATCAATTCGACATCGTTCTTAAAAACTTCAAATTTCACGAAGCACTACGCAGAGAATTTTGACTAAAGACCTCATGTGTACAAGATTCAGTTAACTCAGGACCTCAAACCAGCAGACCACGGAAAGCGCCGGCAATTCGTTCAATGGGTAATGGAGCAAAGTGAAGTCGATGCCAATTTTTCGAAAAAAGTCATTTTCTCCGATGAAGCGCATGAATGGCTTCGTGAATACACAAAATTGTCGAATTTGGGACGCAGAAAATCCTCATGCAATCCATGAGAAACAATTTTATTGCACCCACAATGAGTAACTTCTGGTGCGGATTTTGGTCAGGCGGCGTGATTGGACCTTACTTTTTGGAAAATGAGGCCGAAATTTCAGTGATTGTGAACGGCATTCGTTACAGGAATATGATAACGGACTTCTTGTGGCATCAACTGGAAGGCATGAATCTGGACAAAATTTTGTTTCAGCAGGACGGCGCGGCGCCACCTGCCACACCGCGCATGAAACAATCGACTTATTGCAGCAACGATTTCCAGAACACATTATCTCACGAAATTCTGATGTCAACTGGCCACCAAGATCGTGCGATTTAACGCCGTGTGATTTTTTTCTTTAGGGTTTTGTGAAATCTCGGGTTTATGCGAATAAATCCGAAACAATTCCTGAGCTTAAATCGAAAATCCAACGCGTCATCAGTGAGATATAGCCACATCTCTGTGCAAAAGTCATGTAAAAGTTCATGAAAAGAGTAATGGCCTGTCATCGGAGCCATGGGGTCGTTTGCCGGATATTTTATTCCATACTTAAGTGGAACATATCTTCTTTACAATACAATAAAATATCACAACTCTTTCATAAAATACTTGTTTTTTTAATGAAAAAGTGCACTCTTACTGAGACACGCTTTACAACAAGATGCCAGTTAAAATATTAGTAATATTTAGAAGCTAGTTTCTAGATCATTTTACAAAGTAATTTTAAAGTTATTTTCGTCGTTTGTTGATGATTTTTGATGACTGTATTGCAAAGTCGTGAGCCGTACTTCTTTTAATAAAACTCATTGAAAGAAAAAATGCTTTTGTTTATCAGATTCTAAATCCCGCTAACTACAGAGAATGTATTTAACTTATTAGTTAGTATCAGTTCAGCCATTATATTCACAGAGGCTCGTGATAGCATATAACAAAAAGTGCTATCAGCGTAATTTGTAAAATTTCTCAACCGATATGGCACTTGTATCGATTTTTATCGACCGTAGTGCTGCTAATGCCAATCTGTATAATTATATACATATAAAATCCTTGCGTTACTGGTTGACTGACAGACACGCTACAGCCGAAACTACTCGGCGCAAGTAGGTGAAATTTGGCTTGTATGTTCCTTGAGGAGTGTGGGAAAGTTTGTACAACACATTTTATCTAAACGTAATTGACGCCTGCGAAGCAGTGGGCAAAAGCTATTGGTTTATATTGGGCAAATTCGGGCTTATCAATTAGAAAATGTTCTCGTTATCATAATCAAAACCTGGTTTTGGATGGCAGCGTATTTTCTTTTGTTACTAACTAAAGTGAGATTTTAGTTAGTATGTATCGAAAATTACTGGAATTAGCCAAATTTTCCCCTTATTATTATATATAATAATGTATATAAAACATGCATATATGGTATACCATATATGCATGTATTTCTGTCGCATTAGTACTTTATTATAATAACTTCTTCGAAAGTGCTATAAGCATTACACACCTTTTTTTTGGCAATCGTGTAATTAACACGATCCTCGTCTTCAGCTTGAGAAAGTTGAGTTACCTCTCCTTCGTTGTAATTATTATATCCGAGTAAGTTATAATTAATATTATCTTTATTGGAACGATGTTTTTGCAGTGTTTAGTATAATTTTCTTCTTTTAGCTGTTATGTTTTATTAACTGCGAAATTATACATTCTGAGAACATGTTCATGTTTGAAAATGAAAGCTAGAAAGATTTGTCTTACACCTACATTCCTACTACCTTCTCGTGCTAAGGAATGTCCCGTGGACAACAGGTTTTCAACTGAACTGATGCGTATATTGTAGTTATTCTCCATTTATATACCTACACCTATAATACCTAAAGACTTCAAGCCAATAAAAAAGTACCAAGTACCATAACCCCCATTTTCAAATATTTCAAGTTGTCGCCAAAATATTCGTTGGAAAAAGGCTTTGTCGACGTCAAAAACATTTGGGTGATATTAAAAAAAGTGATGGAGTGCCGATATTAAGTTAACGATTTGGATTCAGATTGACTGACACTAAGTGACAATAATTCAGCATCATTATTTAGACTCGTCATCCACGTTATTGGAAATACAGATGCTTATACCGGTTGAATTTATTAATTGGTAAGTTAAAAGTTATAAAATGATTGTTAAGTATAATGTTTGAAACTTTTTGTGTAAAACTGTGTTAGCTACATGTATAAGTAGATACAATACTTTATCCTAAAAAAGAAGAAAAAACTAGACTACCTCCGAAGTCCAGTGGATAGCGTATGCGACTGCTGATCGGAGGTCCCGGGTTCGATTCCCAGGTCGGGCAAAAGTGTTACTGGGTTTTGCCGCACTCACGGTGGTCGGGCAAAAGTGTTACTGGATTTTGCAGCAGCACGGAATCTGGTGATGTGCCCGGTAAAGGCTCGGCCCCTATTACGTGGGACTTAAAAATTCATGGCGAAATGTGGGTGTAATGTTACTTATGTTACACCTCTGCCTACCCTCCATCACTACTATCACAAATAATTTCATTAAAGTAAATCAATTGAGAGAACCGGTTGATTTGATAAATTACTCTTGAATTCGCAAGTTTCGATAACTAATATCTTTGCCGGCAACTTTATTCTGTTGAAACGTTTGTTATCAAAAAGAAGAATCCCTTTGGGGAATAAAGTATAATTAGTTGGCTGTACTTCATCCCTTAGAGAATATTGTTCGTGATCTTCATTTTACATTGAGAACATAATAAAAGTATTGTAAGTAGGTATACCAACAATAATACTTGCGTTCTTCTGCTTCTTCCTAAACTGATTTCAGTTCTCAGTTAAGTAATTTAACTGAGAACTGAAATCAGTTTAGGAAGAAGAAAAACTAATTATAAGATCGGATTATAATCGGATATCGGATCAAAAATCATAAACAAGATCACAGTCATCATAAAACTGTTAAAATAAATAATAAATTCAGATCAAATGGATACAAAGTACATAATAAATATTTGTAATTTTGACAGATCCTTTATTTCAGTAATCATTGTGCCTTCAATTTGTAAATGTTTCAAAATATCTTTATCCGTTATCCCAAACATTGCCCAAGAGACTCAAAGATATACCTTCATCGAAATTGTGCTCAACAAGATTTTCAATTAAATGTAGATTATACTTACTGTCTCGTACAGGTTTATTTTGATGGGCTTTGTTTGATTGTTTGTATTTACTTATCATAATATGAGTTATACGGTCATAATATTTTAATTATAATTACTTATTCAATCACTTTTACTGTCTTTTATGTTTTGTTCATATTGTGCTCCGATTTTTACAAAATTACGTAAAAGCCTATGACAGAGGCGTAGGCTAAAACACGATACTGTTACTAGAAGTTTAAAACACAAACGATAGAAGTGTCTAATATTAGTGTTGGATAATTATTCATATAAGTCTGAGATATATAAAATAAGGATTTCTTAACAAGATAGCTTTAATAAGCATATAGCCAATTAACGCTTACAAGTAGAATTACATACAATGAACGCTTTAAAATAAGTAGCCAATGCCTGCCGAATATACAAGAGCTAAAATAATAAACAAATGTTACCAATTATCTAGCTCTCTTTGACTTGAAAACAGCTTTCATGCATAACTAATTAACTAATAATGAATTTTCTTTACGAGATGTTTTTACAGGTAACATTTAAACCTTTTCATATATTAGATGAATAGTTTCTCAGACGAATGATCAGCCCCGCTGACGATTAACGGTAACCTGGCTGATATATTATTATCTAAACTGACTGACTTGACAAAATCTCCAAGTTTCAAATGACACAGCGGCAGGTGAGGTTCAAATATAATAATAATAATAATCTAATGTATAATTCTCGTACAAAGTGTTTGTTTTCATACTCCACGGAAACGGTTTGACCAATTTGAATAAATGATTTTGCAATGATTTTTGGGCATTGTTTTTTATAATACGTGATTAAAAGCCCTAGAAATAATTCATATGACCGAAGAAAACTTGCCGGATCAGCTTTTTATATGCACAAATACGGGCGCAGTTAGATATTTATAAACGTATTTTATCAATTATCTTGATTAACTAAGTTCTGAAGCGTCTTTGAAGCTGGTATACATAGTCTTTTATCAAAGTTATTTTGGAATTCACTTGTTATCAAACATTTTACGGTGTTTTGTTAGCTCAAAGGAGGTTAAACTTATTTAAGATAATCCTTCTTTTTAATTATCAAAGATTCGCTTAAAAAGATTCACAGTTTCAGAGTTTGTTTAGAATTAAAACACAGTTTCGATCAACAAAAGTAAAATTAAAGGGGCTGTTTTGCTATTGAAAGTAAATAGTTGCTAGACGGATAAGTTTAATTAAAATACAGTAAATAGTTGTTAGACGAATAGGTTTAATTAAAATATAGGCTTTGACTCAAGACATCTTAGTTTAGTTCCACCTATATGTCTACCAGAGATGGGAATCTTACATAAATGTGAGCATATTGAATACAAATATGCGTTCCGCTTACCCTTTCGCTTGTGCTTCACTGACCGCTTTAGTTGAGGAAATGGTGGTAATCATGTCATTACTCTGACATTGATCATTTGATATTACTCTCTTACAGCCGATCTCAATATTTGAGCTTTTCTTTGGAATTGGTCACTAGAGATATAAGTTTAACATATTTTGTATGCAATTTATGTCAACTATCCAAAGCAACTCAAGTAGCCAAATTCATGAATCGCTCCAATATTAGGACTGGATGTTAATAAAATGATGTTTTTTCTACTTATGCAGTTCTGCAAAGCTAAAAGTCTATGAATGAAAACTGATTTTTGCATCCAGCATCAAATAAAAAAGTCGTTCAAATATCACAGCCATACTAGTTATTACTAAGGAACCACCCTTTCATAAAATTTTATTAAATTTTTTGCAGTGGGACGACTCTCTAAGAATGAGAATATTATTAAAGCGCAAGAGGATCGTGATCAAAGTTATCAAACGTCAAAAGTTCGTGACTTATTTGATACGAGTAATACGAATTTTTCGCTTGTCTAAATTAACTTGTCGCACGGACTGGCGAAAATGTCGTTCGGATATTAATCAGTTTCAGAGTGATATCATGAGAAAATTATTTTGATATTGTTTAATGCTATAATATAAAATGCTTTCAATCTATAACATAAAATCTACTCAAATATCTAATCTACTGACTTCTCAAAGTTATCCATTTATCGCTTGCCCGGTGCCTTCGTAATTGGTCTCTGCTGTCATGAAGATCTTTGACAGTCGTTACTGGTAGTCAGTAGCCACAAATAAACCATGGAATAACGCTATCCCTTTAGGTTGCGGAGGTCAGACGGCAGTCGCTTTGTGGAAAAGCTCATGTTTTGTTAAATTATTGTGTTGTATGACTAGTGAGCGGAACTCGGACTCTGAAGCGCGTAAGTCTTGGATGCACCCGGAATAACGCTAGGACGATGAATAATTACTTTAGTGAGTATTTTTAGTGTGTATCATAGCTAAGGGTGTACTTTTGGGCAGACAAAAAAATATATAAAGAGATAGTATTATCGTAATTATTTGTTTGCACCGAGAACCTATAAAATGTAAAAACGCTGTACTGGTGACTACAAGAACACATTTATTTTACTAATAAAAGCGTGCGTATATAGCCGACAATACACAAAAATGAGCGAATATGGATTTTATGATATTTTTTATGTAAACACGTACTCAAATCGAATATATTTTATCTTCCCTTATAAGACCTTTCTCGTGATAAATTATATTGATCATAAATATTCAATGTTTATTTTCATTCTATAGGAATTTTATTTCTAATCGCTTTTATTTGTGTGTTTTATTAATCTATTTGATTAGATATATCGGACCAATGAGCAGAAATACCTAGAAAAGAATGTTTAAAAAAAATAAAGATCATAGTGTTACGAGCTGAGGTTCGATGATAAATTAAATGCACTATGCCACTAAACTGTAGGTACTTTATTTATAACACACTAATAAAAACACCAATTAAAACACTAGAAAACACTTCCGACTTCCTTAATCTTCGCACTCCTTCGCTTCTCGATCGCTCCGATTATTCAACTGTACTCTTTGAGCTCACTCGTCCACGCAGTATTTATACCGGCCGGAAAACATAATGTTCTAGTCTTCCCGAGAAAGTTCTCGTAACAGTCGGAAACAGACGAACGTTCTATAAAAAACAGCAACGCCATCTAGTAGAGACTAGAGGAAACACTTTTAAGCCAACGATATATCCATTCTCTTCTAGTTCTCTCATTCACCGATAGATGGCGTTATTTTCAAAATATCGCCATTCGTAACAATAGTATCAATCGCACATCTACATATTTATTTATTTTTATTTAGCCTTTATTGTCCCACTGCTGAGCAAAGGCCTCTCCCTTGGATTTCCACAAATCTCTGTGCTTTGCAATCTCTGGCCAGTCGTCCTCAAAAGCGTCCAGGTCATCCCGCCATCTCCGTTTAGGACGTCCTTGTCGCTGCCGACCACCTGGAACCCAATTGGTAGCTACATGGGCCCACCTTTCTGTGTGCATGCGACAGACGAGTCCGGCCCAGTACCACTTTAGTCGGGCTGATTTTGCTCCTACGTCCATTAAGCCCGTTTTTGAGCGCAGCGTAGAGTTACGAACGTGATCGGTCCTCTTCACCCCCAGAATGCTACGCTCCATGGCTCTTTGGCAAATCTTCAACTTGGGACCATGTTTGAGCACCGTAGGTTAGGATGGACAGTATACACATGTCAACGAGTTTCCGCTTCAGTGATAACGGAAGATTTCCCTTCAACATCTGCTTCATGGACCAGAAGCTCGTCCAGGCATTTTGGATTCTTACTGTAATTTCCTTGTCTTGCCTGTTATCGAAGTATACTATCTGGCCCAAGTAAGTATACTCGTCAACATAGTGTATTATCTGCCCATCTACCATGACCCTACGTTTTGTGCTGTTGGTCATCAGCTGAGTTTTTGATCGATTCATTTGAAGTCCGACTTGAAGACTTGCTGAGCTGTGATCTTTGAGCATTAGCTCGAGCTCCAGTGCCGAAGATGAGAAGAGGACGATGTCGTCGGCGAATCGAAGATTTGTTAATCTTTTGCCGCCGACATCATATACATAATATAGGTATGTTAAAATTAACTATGACATTAATTAAATGTACCATTCCCATTTACAATAACTTGCTGAGCCATTACCTCCTCCATTCTCATGCGATAATAGCACTGTGATTAATTTCATCCGGTATTTATCGAGAATAAGTCTGTCAAACGGGCCTATCGAGCTAGATAACTTTACAACTCGGGCTAAGTAACTTTTATATTATAATTAAATCAATCAAACTCCGAGCTTGATGCTGAAACGATATAACGTTAATTAATTGTCAAACTTTGATTAGTTTTAGGGTTATATTTGGACACGTTGAGCGTGATTGTAAATATAGCGATTATGTAGTTAAAATCACAGACAGGTAGGTATGGATGTTTGTTGTTCTTTGACGCAAAAGCTACTAAAAGTATGACGCACGTATGACGCGCGGAACTTTACAAACATACATATAAGCAACATACACAAAGACAACCAGACTCGAAACAACAATTTATGGATTACACAAAGCGTTGTCTCGTGTGGGGATCGAACCCACGAAACTCGGCGCAATGACAACCGGCGAGACGCCCGCTTTAACCACTACGCGTGCAGTCAAAATTCATGTTGAGACAACACTGCGTGATCAACAAACTATCGTTTCGAGTCGGGATGTTCTTTGTGTCTTTTGTCGTTGTGATAAGATGGACTTCACAAATGTTCAATAATAACTTGAAGTCCTCTGAGACACAGGATTTATTAACAGAGCCGGAGTATAGCCTTCTTAAAAAAATGAATTACTTAAATGTTCTTATATGGTAGTATTAAATGACTGCCTCGTTGGTCTCGCGGCATAAATGTGCGCGTGGGATTGGGAGGTCTCGGGTTCGATTCCCGGGTCAGGCAGTGTTATTAGGTATTTCCGTTAGGAAATTCTCAGTAGCAGCACGGAGTCTGGTAATGTGCCCGGTACGGCAATAGGCTCGCCCCCTATTACGTGGGACCTAAAAAAAAATCCTAGCGAAATGTGAATGTAATATTACACCTCTGTCTACCCCTTCGGGGATACAGGCGTGCGTCTATATATAAAACTAAATAAAAGTATTAAACGACGTCAGTCAGATTTATTTTATCCTACGTTAAAATGACATTCTATTTAAGCGTTGCTGCGGCACATGATGCACTTGGTAGTTATCTAAACCACTATCTGAACTAAGTTGCGTCCGCTCGAGTAACTTTAAGCTCACAACTTTGTTCGTACTTAGGTTCTGCAGGTATTTGATACCTGTGAAGCTCGCCTTTGTAAGAGTAATATATTATAATAAATTACTTAAAAAATGTATATACAAAGCCCAACAAATAAATAATGAAAACTTTATACAACATTCAAAAAACAAAAGCAAAGCGGCGTGGGAAATAATCAAAGATAAGTCTAATAATATTACATTGAGTTCTGAAATTGATCACATAGTATACAAAGATAAACGATATGATGACCCAAAACAAATTTGCAATTTATTTAATGAATATTATTTATCTTTAACTAATATGAATCAAACTTAGACAACACATGGACCTATACTCAAACACAAATACAACATACCTCAAAATCCTAAAAGCATCTTTCTCACACCGGTCGAACCAACTGAAGTTTGGAATATAATAAAAAAATAAAAAAATACTAGTTCAACTGGATATGATGAAATTAATACAAAAATACTAAAAACATGCGCGTTAAGTTTAACAAAGCCACTCACCCATGTCATAAATCTATCACTATCCGAAGGGATCTTCCCAGAACGCCTTAAAATTTTCATTATTAAACCATTGTTTAAAAAAGGTACCAAAAACGATATGAATAATTACCGTCCAATTACTTTAATCCCAGTGCTATCAAAGATACTCGAGAAAGTGATGTACACAAAAATTGATAATTTTCTGACTTCTTGTGACATATTTAAGAAAGAACAATTTGGATTCCGGAAAAACAGTTCCACCACATTAGCTTGTTTTTCACTGATTAAACAGATAACAGAAAGTTTAAATAATAGATCCCTTATCGCATGTGCCTTTCTTGATATGACAAAGGCGTTTGATTTTGTTTGTCACGAAACTCTATTGTCCAAACTGTCCTGTTATGGAATACGTGGCAATGCAAATGACTGGATAAAGAGCTATCTCACAAATTGACGTCAAAGGGTTGAACTAACAAAGCTATGCAAAAGTCAACTAATGTCATTTACTTCAAATTATAAAATAAACAATCACGGTACCCCTCAGGGGAGCATTCTAGCTCCTTTATTATTTTTAATATACATAAATGATCGGCCAGACGCTATTGGAACCGAATGTATATTATTTGCCGATGATACAACACTAATTATAAAAAGTGACAATGCGAACAACTTAGAAAATGCAATAAATTTGACTCTTGACAACACAAGTAAGTGGCTAGACCATAATAATTTAAAATTAAATATAGCGAAAACGAACATTGTGCAATTTCAGACATATAATTCTAAACAAAACAACATTAACGTAAGATTTCAGGAATCTCAGATAACAGGTGTAAACGAATGTGTATTTTTAGGTATAACTGTTGACAGATTCTGTAACTGGAAATCACAAATTGACAAGGTAATAAAAAAACTTGACCGTTTTGTATTCGTGTTAACGAAAATAAAACTAACAGTAAATCTTAAAGCAGCAATGATGGCATATAATTCTTATGTATCATCAATTCTTAGGTACGGTCTTATAATCTGGGGAAATTCCGTAGAATTTGACAGAGTATTTAAAACTCAAAAAAGGTGTGTGCCTGCGATATGTGGGGCGGAGCCCTTTGACAGTTGTAAACCACTTTTTAAAAGACTAAAAATTTTACCACTGCCATGCTTATATATCTTAGACATATGTACATTTGTTAAAAAACATCCAGAATTGTTTCAAAGGTTTGGCGACTATCCAAATAGTAGAACCCAACGCAAGGACAAGTTATGTCTGCCCAAAATCAGATTAGAACTATTAAAGAAAAATGTGTACTATATGTGTATTAAACTATATAATAAATTGCCTGACAATATTATAAATTTACCTTTATGTTCATTTAAGAGATCACTAATTGACATGTTAGATGATAAATTGTATTATAATATTAATGATTTCTTAAACGATAAAGACATAAAATATAATGTGAAATGCAACCAATTAATGTAATTAAATGTAATGAAGTTGTATTCAAATTAAATTATATGTATTGAAATTAAATATAATTAAAATGAAATGTAATTAAATGGAATACAAATGAAAATAAATGTTATCAGTTATTCAATGGAAGTCTCCTTGATTATAATATGAACTTACATAATCTAAATAATATATTAATTAAACGTCACTACACTATAATTATAATAACAAGAATAAAATTGTATAATTAATAAAAATATTGACTTCAATGTATTTGCACGCCACTATGTGGTAGAATATGCATGAACATGCTTATGCTTTATAAAAACTATTGTCACCATATTCGAGCAAATAAAGATTTATTATTATTATTATTATTCCGTTTATTAAATATTGCTCTCATTATCACATTTTACATACTTAAATATTACAATAAAAAATAAATTAAATATATAAAATGGGACCACGGAGACCCACCGGCATCGGGCACAGGGACCAAGCTACCGGTGGTTAGGGCTCCAGAGAAAGGAACCTCCGTACGATACGTGTCGTGTCCAGCAATACTGCCTTCTGTATAGAGGACTTGATGCAGCCGTCTAACGAGAGCCTCTTGAGGTGGTGGTTGAGGCTCTTGGCAATAAGACCATTTACGGTCACGACTATCGGTACAATGATTGTCGAGTCAACATCCCACATGTCGACAATCTCGTGAGCCAGGTCCAAATACTTCATTTGTTTATCTTTTTCGGCTTTCACGAGATTCTCGTCATGGGGTATGGTGACGTCGATGATCATTGCAAGGCGCTCTAATCGGTCTATCACCACTATGTCCGGCTTGTTAGCCACAATAGTTCTGTCAGTAATGATAGACCGATCCCAATACAGAGTAGCACGACCATTCTCAAGAACTGGGTCGGGCACATACCTGTAGTACGGTATTTCAGAGTCGACAAGTTGGTACTTTAAGGCAAGTTGCTGGTAGACAATCCTGGCTACTTGGTTGTGTCTATGCAAATACTCGCCGTTGGCAAGACGAGAACAACCGGATACTATATGTCTGAGCGACTCACCAGGCTGGTGACATGCCCGACATATGTCGACCGTCCCATCCCTCAGAATATACTTCCGGTAGTTGTTCGTCATGATAACTTCGTCCATAATTGCAAACACAAAACCTTCTGTTTCGGCGAAAAGATCGCCAAAACGCAGCCAGGACACCGATGCTGAAAAATCTACGTCGGGCCCATGCAAGGCCCGGTAAAATCGTCCATGCAGCTCTTTACCTTTCCATACCTCCCTGCGCTCTTCTACACCAAGTACGACAGGTTTGCGCCAGTTCTCTTTCGCCAGACCCAGCGGGGTAAGCCCACTGTCTACAGCGACCACATATCGGTGCATCCCTGCGTCAGTGTTTAGAAAGTATTCTCTGAGATTGCACACCTCGCGATTGTGGAGAGTCTTGGCACTTAGGAAGCCACGACCCCCACACTTACGCGGGATGTACAATCTCATCACCGACGAACGCGGGTGATGCATCCGGTATGTCGTGAGTAGACAGCGAACTTTCCGATCCAAGGCGTCCAATTCTGTTTGAGTCCATCTGAGTATGCCGAAGGAGTACATTAAGACCGGCATGGCCCAACCGTTACACGCACGCACCTTATTTCCACCTGATAAAAAGCTTTTTGAGATTTTCTTCAGGCGGCCAAAGAAACGTACCTGTAACGCCTGTTTCATGCCCGCGTCATCAATGTCTAATGCCTGCGACATACCCAGATATTTGTAGGTTTCGGTTGCAGAGAGAGATCTAAGTTGTGTGAAATCTGAAAGCATTATACCATCAGATTCCACTCTCCTGCCTCGCTTTACATGCATGACCGCACATTTATCCACACCGAACTCCATCTTAATTGAATTACTAAAATTTTCAGTTGTCTTTAGTAACTCAGTTAACTGGAGGTCAGTGGGGGCAAATAGTTTTAGGTCATCCATGAAAAGGAGATGAGAAATAACCTGACCTCTACTCTGCAATCGATAGCCTAGCCCTGAACTTTCGAGCAAAGTGCTCAGCGGGTTCAGTGCTAGACAAAACCATAGTGGACTCAAACTGTCCCCCTGGAAAATACCTCGCTTGATCTTTATAGGTACGCCATACCCGCAAGGCTGTCGACATCCTGGATAGCGAAGCACCGTACTCCACTGCCCCATACATGCCCTCAAGAGGGCGCATAGAGTTGCATCTACTTTGTACAACTCCAGCACCCTCAAGAGCCACGTATGTGGCACAGAGTCATAGGCCTTCTTATAGTCTATCCAGCATGTCGCCAGATTCTTTTGACTACGGCGCACCTGTTGGCTAATGGCCATGTCGATAAGGAGTAGCTCCTTAGTACCACGTGCCCGGTTTCTACATCCATTTTGAGACTCAGATAAGATTTTATTATTGAATATGTGTAATGTCAATTTTGTTCTCAAAATGGATGTAAAAACTTTATAAACTGTAGGCAGGCAAGTTATAGGCCTATAGTTCGTAGGCTCCGTGGTACTACCAGACTTAAAGAGCAGGTGAGTTACGCCAGTTGTCATAAAACTTGGCAGCGATCCTGAGTCCAGAGATGACTGGAATTGGGATGCCAAGCGAACATGTGCACTGCGTAGCCATTTTAACCAGAAATTGTGCAACCCGTCCGGTCCCGCAGATTTCCAATTTGCTAATGGACAGACTGCACAATTTACGTCGCTGGCGTCTCTGGCTACAGGCTCCATTTGAGGTATTACCTCACATGATCGCTCAATGTCCCTAATCCAGTCACCCTCTGTATGGCTGACGGGAGTCGACCATAAACTGCGCCAGAACGCAATTGTGTTCGCATCATCTGGTCGACGCCCATCATCCACACCTGGTTCAGGTCACTCCCAATTCCTATAAACCAGCTTCTCATCTCTTTGGAATGCGCGATTTTGGGTATATCGGTCAATCCTTTTTTTGTACTGCCTGATGCGATTCGCCCACGCATAGATTTTCTGCTTCAGGAAGTCGATGCGTTCTGTGACCCGTGACGGATATTCTTGAGGACAAAGTCCTGTCCCCTTAAACGCCCGACTCACAAAACGCATCACTCTCGGGCGAGTATTGCCCGACCTGAAGCAGATTAGCTTACCTATGAATGCCCTGGTCTCAGCAATACGACGCTTAATTCTACGCTGCCAAGCCGGAACGGCATCCCGAGGAGCAATAGTAATACTGCTTTGTATTTTAATATTAGCTACTCGACACGCCGCTACGGCCGCGCAGTATAGAATTGAGTGTGTATCACTAAGATTTTCACTAGTGTCTAGGTAAGTAGGCAATAGTGAATCCAGGGCACACACAAGCGCTATATTTTTTCTATGCGTGGGTAAACGCGGCAGCCGGGGTCTGCTTTCTAATGTAGCATACCGATATTCCTCAATGGCGCACTCCAAAGTACTCCTTATCTTATCAATGCATTGGGTACTTACTTGTATATCCCTGTCCATCAGTTCCTTACCTTCTTCTTGGGCCCTGAGTGAAGCGTGCACTGTTGGAGCCTCATTGCGTGTGGAGGGTGTGATTTCAGGGATACCTCGCAAGTCTGAGCGTAGCCTCTCAAGTGCGTCGTCATTCAACAGGCGGCAGCGTTGAATGGCTCGCACTTGATCCGACAGTCGCTGTGCCGAAACGTTAACAGCTGGTTCCAAGGCCTGAAACAGAGGCAGTAAGCGGTCACGGTACGCCGTAAGGTTGGTTCCTCCCTCTGTAGCCACAAAATATGCCCGCATGACGTTCTCATTCATCGTTTGAGTCCATCTCATGCGGCGCACATCACCACCGGCAGCGGGGGCCCTGTTCGAAACCGGTGGGTCTCGGGGTCCCAAGCGTGACGGTGGCCGGCCTCTTCCCCGGCGGCGCGCTGGTGTTGGTGTCGTCGGCGGGGAAAAATACTCATCACTCGATGAGCTCGACGCCTCAGCAATGGCCGGCACTGTTGGCGCCGGCGGCTGCGAGGCGGAGCTGAGTGACGAGTCCGGGGGTCTTATTTGTGCCGCTGCTCTGGCTCTAGTCAACATTTTCTCTTAGTTGTATTTGTATTTTCTCTTGTATTTACTTTATTTGCATTGTTTACATTTGTGACATCTGATGTCATTTTGGTTTCTTGATATTTACTTTGTAGTTATTTTCTTTTTGGTTTTTAAAGAAGTTTGTGATAATAATTATTTACACAATTGTGTTTATCTCTAATATAGTATACGCCTCAGAAACAATAAAATAAATCAATACAAAATTTATCTAAGAAAATTGTCTGTTGACTTTTAGTGTTGCCAGTTATTATTATTATTATTATAATATAGTTTAGTAGAGTGGGTTTTTGCTATCGGTGACACGAAGTTTATTGAGGAAGTGTCATTAGTATGGTGTATTAAGTTTTGGAATTGTCACAAGAGTAAAATACTAACGTCATTTCGTGACCACGGTTGGTGAACACCCCGTCGAAGGAAAAGATATTTCACTAAACTGAGAAATCGTCATCATCATCATCAGCCTGGATGTTTGTTGTTCTTTGACGCAAAAGCTACTAAAAGTATGACGCACGTATGACGCGCGGAACTTTACAAACATACATATAAGCAACATACACAAAGACAACCAGACTCGAAACAACAATTTATGGATTACACAAAGCGTTGTCTCGTGTGGGGATCGAACCCACGAAACTCGGCGCAATGACAACCGGCGAGACGCCTGCTTCCTTCCTTCGCTTTTTTAAACCACTATCTGAACTAAGTTACGTCCACTCGAGTAACTTTAAGCTCACAACTTTGTTCGTACTTAGGTTCTGCAGGTATTTGATACCTGTGAAGCTCGCCTTTGTAAGAGTAATATAGTTTAGTAGAGTGGGTTTTTGCTATCGGTGACACGAAGTTTATTGAGGAAGTGTCATTAGTATGGTGTATTAAGTTTTGGAATTGTCACAAGAGTAAAATACTTACGTCATTTCGTGACCACGGCTGGTGAACACCCCGTCGAAGGAAAAGATATTTCACTAAACTGAGAAATCGTCATCATCATCATCAGCCTGCTAGTCCACTGTTGCTTATGGCCTCCTCATAATTTTTATATAATAACACGATACAGACTCGCTACGTAAATAGTGTGATTATAACAAAGATTGTAGAATAGAAATCATTTATTTGCAAAATAATATCTCCTAAAAAAATCATCATCATCATCAGCACTATATACTGTCCCACTGCTGGGCACGAGCCTCTTCTCGCTATGAGAAGGGTAAGGCCATAGTCCGCCACGCTACAAAAATAAAGTAGCTAAAACTAAACAAAAATGTAAGTATTCTCAGAAACTTCAATTGTCTTCGCTAAACCGAAACAAATCTCCTACCCTAGTTAAAACTGTTTACAAATTTCAGCCGAAAATCGGCTCAGTGCTCAATGCGTGTAATTTAAGAAAAAAATGTCCGCCCCTTAAATAAATCACATTAAGTTATGGCTTGGGTTGCTTCGCCTTTGAGCGAAGGCAATTATCGAATTACGGGCTTATGTATTTTTACCACACAGTATTTGAAATATATTTTTTCGTTCATTATTAAAATTGAAAGGATGGAGAAGGATTTTAGTTGGAACATTTTAAATTAAGATAATTTGATTAAGGGCCTTGTTTAGTTTCGTGTTTTTACTGGAAATTAAACGAGATTTTATTGCTTTGTGAATTTTTTGTTGAAGTAATTTTCTACAATTACTCTTCGTAAGTGTTCGAGCATATTTAATTCCCTTAAAATTATTTCTGGCTTCAATCTGTTTGTATATACAGACACTAGCCAGTTAGAGGGATAAATTAAGGTTGCGTCTTGCGCATTGTACGGATATTTATTTTAAATAACACTAGTGTAAGCCCGTAGCTTTACCCGCATACAAACCTCTTATGTTTTAAAATCAAAGGCGTTTACTTGTTTATATCATAATTCACAAAACACTGTCACTTTGAAGAAACATTCAATTGCATTTCAGTGCAAAACACAGCTACGAATAAAAAATCATAAAACTACGCTAAAATTAAACTCTCTTGGGCAAAAAGCTTTCCAAGGTTCTCTTTCCTTGTGACGACAGTTCATTATAATAATCCATTCTAAATATATCCACGGCTACCTACCTCTAGCAGAGGCCGACCCATTTTTTCTGGGATCGTTAGCAAGCGGAAAACATAGACTGCATATAAATAGCGAATAGATAGGTGATATTGTTTTGACGAGACGTCAAAACATTTATTTTAATATATTGTTTGACAAACTTTTTATGGAATTTCTGTCAAAATATAACCGAACACTTGATGTTATTTTATACGTGCCTTGGAGAGCACGTTAAGCCATCCGTTCCGGCTGTAATAAAGATCTTTGACAGTTGTTATACTATATTCGTCAGCACCTCTGAATAAATTGAAACTAGTCCCAACCATTTTTTATATACTTTGGGTATTTTGGGGATCAGACAGGCAGTCGCTCTGCGGAAAAGTTAATATTCAGATAAATCCGGGTGGACTAGTAAGCGTACCCGCGATTACAACTGGGATACCGTAATGATGACTTAATAGTATTGAAATAAGGTTCCCATTTGTGCATTTTCGTAGACCTTCAGAATCGTAGAACCATCAACAATTATAATCATCAGACAGGGTCAGACTCGATAAAGTATGTGCCCGTTTGAAAACGTTTGTTTTACACACGTTATCACTATAGCTCTAAGTTACCCCAAAAATAGCTGCGGTGTCGCTCGACGTCCTAGTTTGGCTTTTGGATTTCTTTCAGATTTTGTTGCAAACTGCAACTGTAACTAAATGTTGATTCTACACGGATATTATGGCAAAGATAAGCAACCGTATGCCATAGGATAATTTACAACATTGATACCGCAGATATAATCGTAGTACATTATGTCACGTGCAAATTGCCTCTAAACTCTCTCTTTCCCCGTATTTCTTTCCCACAACTTACCAAGGCCCAAATGTCTACCATCTCACGCTTTCTAAGTAGCGATTTTCTTTCCCCAAAACTCTTTTCCGTGCAAAAACATCTGTATATCTAAGTTAATTTTCTTATAGTAATATATAATATTCCGAAAACAACCCAACATTATTTCGTAGCGTTATTATCTTTCACACTGTATCTAATCCAATCAAAATTTATAACTCCTGAGTTGTCATGGGAATCGAAAATGAACCTTATGCCTTAAAGATAGGGTTGTAAGATGCTGGTAATACTGGCCTAATTTTGCCAATTGCGTGCGAGATCTCATTTCTCGTGTTCATTACATTTGTGGTAAAATTTTAACTTTTGTACATGCACCTGTGTTTTCTGGCTGAGTTTTGTGCATGGCTTTAGGCAATGAAAAGGTAAATAACATTAGAATATTACAGCTATACGGCATAATGTGCTTCACGTGGACTTTTTGCGGCATCGCCGTGTTATGAACAGTTAAGTCTTGCGACTTTGTGCAGGAATGAGACTTTAACCCGTCTTTCTTCCAGAAAAATGTTTCTAGATATTTATGGTTCATTTTTAAATATTTATAATATCAAAATCAGCAGAGTTTCACCTTTCACCTACAATACGTATTTATGTGACCGACAAGGTCAACGATCGATGTACGCGAGCACTATCATCAGAATTAAGTTCATGCAACCACGACCGATTAAAGCTGGCCGACTAACCAAATCGATATTTAATCGAATTCAGAATTGACTTATCAATATCGATATTAGTGGTGACTACTACGATTAGTTAATTAACGATTAAGACAAAAACAATAATCATGTTTCATGTTTATAAAACACAATACTTTAATATTGATTCTCCTTATTTAAAAAGTAATATAAATTAAGAATAAGTAAAACCTCGACGAGATTAAACATTCATACTGTTAGGTTGTTGTAAAAACATTACAATGAATGTTTACATAAATACGAACAACTTGCGGGCAACTGTTTTATTCACGAGAGCAATTTAATCAGCTTTCACCCTAACCTCGCATAAGACTAATATTTAATTTTCCCTCCTCTCTAATTTGCAATTAACAAGCAAGCAACCAGCAATAACTGCGAACTCCAAAAAAAAATAATTGGTCATTATTTTTAATTGTAATATATATAATGTATTAAGCCTTTTAAATATTATTATATATACTAGTGTTTATTTAACGGATATGTATTGTGAAATATATTGAAAATAAAGGTAAAACACCCCATATTTGCTCCGACGTTTCGACGTGGGTTACACCAGTCGTGGTCACGGGTTATCAATCAACTCGATAAAGAACCGTTAATAAATATTTATAACATAACTTCACGCCTTTCTCCCGAAAGGGGTAGGCAGAGGTATATTACACACCCACACGTCGCCAGTTATGTTTTGGGTCCCAATGTAATAGGGGGCGAGCCTATTGTCATCTACCGGGCGCATTATTATGCGAGCAATAATAGACATTTTTAATGCACACATAACTTCGAAAAGTTAGAGGTGTATGCCCCTATGATTTTCGATCCCCAGATACCCACCTGGGGATCGAATCCGAGGTCATTGTCTCGGCAGTCCCCCTTTCGGGAGAAAGGCGTGAAGTTATGTTATGAATATTTATTAACGGTTCTTTATAGAGTAAGAAAATTACTTCAACAAAAAATTCACAAAGCAATAAAATCTCGTTTAATTTCCAGTAAAAACACGAAACTAAACAAGACCCTTAATCAAATTATCTTAATTTAAAATGTTCCAACTAAAATCCTTCTCCATCCTTTCAATTTTAATAATGAACGAAAAAATATATTTCAAATACTGTGGGGTAAAAATACATAAGCCCGTAATTCGATAATTGCCTTCGCTCAAGGGCGAAGCAACCCAAGCCATAACTTAATGTGATTTATTTAAGGGGCGGACATTTTTTTCTTAAATTACACGCATTGAGCACTGAGCCGATTTTCGGCTGAAATTTGTAAACAGTTTTAACTAGGGTAGAAGATTTGTTTCGGTTTAGCGAAGACAAATTGAAGTTTCTGAGAATACTTACATTTTGGTTTAGTTTTAGCTACTTTATTTTTGTAGCGTGGCGGACTATGGCCTTACCCTTCTCATAGCGAGAAGAGGCTCGTGCCCAGCAGTGGGACAGTATATAGTGCTGATGATGATGATGATTTTTTTAAGAGATATTATTTTGCAAATAAATGATTTCTATTCTACAATCTTTGTTATAATCACACTATTTACGTAGCGAGTCTGTATCGTGTTATTATATAAAAATTATGAGGAGGCCATAAGCAACAGTGGACTAGCAGGCTGATGATGATGATGACGATTTCTCAGTTTAGTGAAATATCTTTTCCTTCGACGGGGTGTTCACCAGCCGTGGTCACGAAATGACGTTAGTATTTTACTCTTGTGACAGTTCCAAAACTTAATACACCATACTAATGACACTTCCTCAATAAACTTCGTGTCACCGATAGCAAAAACGCACTCTACTAAACTATATTACTCTTACAAAGGCGAGCTTCACAGGTATCAAATACCTGCAGAACCTAAGTACGAACAAAGTTGTGAGCTTAAAGTTACTCGAGTGGACGTAACTTAGTTCAGATAGTGGTTTAAAAAAGCGAAGGAAGGAAGCGGGCGTCTCGCCGGTTGTCATTGCGCCGAGTTTCGTGGGTTCGATCCCCACACGAGACAACGCTTTGTGTAATCCATAAATTGTTGTTTCGAGTCTGGTTGTCTTTGTGTATGTTGCTTATATGTATGTTTGTAAAGTTCCGCGCGTCATACGTGCGTCATACTTTTAGTAGCTTTTGCGTCAAAGAACAACAAACATCCATACCTACCTGTCTGTGATTTTAACTACATAACTGCAGAGTAACTAATTAAAAGTTCTTGCGAACTAAAATGTAACTTGAACGTAGCAGCCCTACTAGTCATCATCAGTCTTTAACAGTCCACTGCTGGACTAGGCCTCTGCTTTGAAAGGAGGAATTGGCCTAGTATACCAAGCTGGCTGGATTGGTTTAGGGTTTGTATCAAGTTTTCCTTCTCTTACAGTGCTGTTCTCTGCATTATATGCTCCCTCTGTCGGCTCTTTCGACACCCATGGGATGATATGGGGTGGTGACAATCCGTATTCTTAATCCGTCACCACACGGACAGCCCTACTAGTAAAGCATACTAATATAAGCTTCGTCGGATATTACTTAGTTTGGGCCGGAGCCAGACCGAGGTAATTAGTTTGTCTTGTTAGCTAAGTTGTTAGCTAATTAATTAATATCTAAATCATTGAACAATGGTGTAGCTTCCAACTAAATAATTCTCGAGGTAATTTGGAGATTTAATGACGTCATGAGTACAGCGAATAATTTTATTGTATTTAGCGGAAAAGATTTTTGACTTTTAGAAAAATCTTTTTATATGGGAATAGAAGAAGAGGACCGTATCATCAGATTTTTTTCAAATAGTTTGAGACAAATTGCGAAGCACAAATTGTTATTTCGATTCCTTGTGTGCGAGTTTTATACATTTAGTATATTAGGTACCCCATTTTCGCCAACACATTAGTGGCGTATGAAAGGTGCTTTTAGTACCTGTCTTATTTATTTTCAAAGTTAAAAAAGAGACTAGTTGTTCGCGTCCATCACTAGCGCGAGGACATGTGACAGCTGGAGTTGACATCTGTCAACTCACTCCGCAAATTCCGATCGCAGGAACCAGACGTTATAATTTAAAACATTGTAATTTACGACAGTTAAAGAAGTTTTTGACAGCTGTCATCGCAATGTAAACATTGCGTAATTAAATTTCTATAAATCATTAATTGCTTATCAGATTGTTTATAATGTAATTAGTTGGTGCCTAAGTGTATAAAAACCTATCGAATAAATATTTGCAGCAGTGTACGTGTGGCCAAATCGTAAAAACTACTTCCAATACTACTAACGGATTAACTTTGTCACTGCGATTTTTGTGAGGCTTGTGAGTTGTTGTCTGAGGAAATCGTGAGTACTTACCATATTCTACACTAATAAACACATGCTCACTATACAGAAGTTAGGTATAACAACGCAATTATAATTAAAAACCGTTGGAGAAAAATTGTTTTGAATCACATTGATATGACTAATAGCCAAGACCCATCCGACATTTCATGCGTACTGTTGTGACATATGACCGATTAGTAACTAGAACCAGAGACAATAAAGCCGACCACTCATGTCGATATTGATCGAACTATTCTGGCATTGGTTTGAATTAGAAACATGTCATCTAAAATCAATAAAAATACTTCTAGCAGTGGCCGCAAGATGTCTACACTTGTACAGTTGTAAAAAGTCTGTCGATATAAAGAATACGGCATTATGTATGGTTTGCAAAAACAGATACGATCTGGACTGCGACGGTTATCCGTCACAAACATACCGAATGAAGGATGAGGAAGCCAAAAAGAAATGGCGATGCAAAGTATGCATAAAGCAAAAAAAGGGCAATAGCTCCGCTGACTTACCTTTAAGTGTTACTACGAGGAAAATGTATAAAATTAACTCCAAAACCAGACCATCCCTCTCACCGCCAGAAACATCTAGCAATAGAATGATTAATCAATGTACTGACACAGCAAAACTCACGGTTCACGATATGCCTAGTCTGATGGATTCACAAGTACTTACTGATTTGGACGAGTCATATGAATCATATACCACACCCAATAAAATGTCAAAAAGCTTGGATACTACTATTAATGACATGTTATCTAATGCTGAAATGAAGGAAACTATATCTGAACTCACTTCTAAGCTATTAAGTACGGAAAATGAGCTAGAAAATGTAATTCTGCAAAATAACGACCTTAACAATCAGATACAAAGACTTACTACAGAAATAAAAATGCTGAGATCGCTGTGTCATACTACCACAGCATTGGAATGTAGCCCGTACAAGAACTCCAGAGAGAAAGCTATTCTGCAGCTAAACTCATCGTCCACTCCTTCTTCGCTGTCATTGGCTTCAAACCTTGACCCTTGTACTAACATCGCATCATCTTTAGCATTGCAGCGGGAAATAGTACAATTACAGCAACAACTCAAGGACGCAGAGCAGGAGATCACAGCACTCACTGTACAAATAGACAGCCTTACGAAATCCTTACATTCAGACGAAGCGACGGAAAAAGAACTCCAACATTCCTTTTTCTGTCATTCTACTGCTCACCAACAAAATATGACGAACTGAGAAGAAAAATTTATATCTTCGGTACTCAACAATGCGTGGACCTGGCCGCTGCCATAACGCACTTCCGAGTGAACACGAAGCATGAGACGTATAATGTCACCGCCGTAACGAGCCCAGGTGCCCCAACTTGTGAAGTAATAAAAAACTGTCGAAATATCAAACTAAAGTCGAATGATAAACTCATATTATGTGTCGGTGAAAATGATTCTAATCTGAATTCTGTTATCACACAACTCCAGAACTTATTGGAAACATTTCACCAAAACACTGTTTTTGTACTTAAGACCTTTTGGAATAATCAATTAGATGTGAATAAACTGAACAGTAGGATTAAAAAAATGTGCAATGGCCGAGAGAATTGTCACTTTCTAGACTGCCAAAATTCTAAATTATATAATATTTGTAGATCTATTAACTTTTACATAGATAGCTGTGACTACAATGATAAATATCTAATTCCTAGTAATCTTAAAAAGCTAATGGCCGCTAATAAATCCAGTTTTAAATTAGATAAAAAGACAATTGAGTTTAAAAAAGGGACGATTAATTATTATTTTAAACGCCTGAAACCAGCAAATGTGGAACTCTCAGATATTGATATATATCTAAAAAGCCTTATATGAAGCCGCAAAAGGGTACCATACCATTTTATTTCCCAGTAATTAATACAAGCAATACTTTTTTTCGAGCCTAATACTGATAATTCTGCAATATGTCATTTAAAAATAATGCATCAGAACATTGCCAGCGTTCTATCGAAGCGGGAATTGCTGGAGATAACAATAAAAGACTTACAAGAGACAGGAAACGCCCCTGATGTTATATGCCTCTCTGAAACATTCGTAAAAAAAGGACACGAAAATTATCTTAAAATCCACAGCTACAGTCTAGCTGCCAGCTATTGCAGGGATAAACAGAGAGGTGGAACTTGCATTCTGGTCAAAAGTGGTATGAATTTCAAAGAACTAATATTTGTCAAAAATCATGCTACTCAAAATACATTCGAAGCCTGTGGCATAGAAATGAGCTCCAATAAATTAATAATTATTTGCCTATATAGGACACCTCAATCTGACCCAACACAGTTTTTATCACGCTTAAATAATTTATTGGATGAAATAACAAACAAAAGTAAATTAAAACTACAATTGGTTATTACAGGAGACTTTAATATTAATACCTTAAAAAAAGGAATTACAAACGAATTACAAGATTTAGCATACAACTATAATTTGAAAATCCATATTGACGTGCCTACGCGAAAATTATCTTGTATTGATCAAGTATTGAGTAATATTCCAAATGCAACCGCAAAAGTACTACCACTTCACCTCTCAGACCATGACACAGCACAAATGCTGAGTTTTCCGCTAAAACGTAACCTAAAAACAGTTGCAACATACTACATCTATAAAAGAGACTATAATTTACAAAATATTAATAAATTTAGAGAATGCTTACAACAACTATCATGGTCAGATGTGTATATTGAGAAGGATGCCTATATAGCATTCAATAACTTCCATGAAATGATATGCATGTTTTACCGTCTGTGTTTCCCCAAAAACAGAATAAAGATAAGTTTTAACAAAACTCAAAAACATCATTGGATAAACAAGGGCCTAAAACAGAGTTGCAAAACTAAACGTGTTTTACGGTACAACTATTATAAAGACAAAAGTATACAAAATAAAATTAAATATACTAGATACACCACACTCCTAAAAATATATTTACAGATCAAAAAAGAATTCTAATATTAAATTTATCAATAAAAATGAAAACAAATGTAAAGCGACATAGACTACAATAAAATATGAAATAAATGCACCAAATATGACAAATAGTATTGTAAATATAAAAATTAAAAATGACATTATTACAGATCCCTTCGAAATAGCTTCATCCTTTAATAATCACTTCACTAATCTCAATCTCAACCCAAAGCACAAAAGGCTAGCTATAGTCAGAATTCTTGTGTAAACTCTATGTTCATCACACCTATGTCTGAACGTGAGGTTAAACAAGAGATAATGTCACTATAAAACACCAATTCTGAAGGATATGATGAAATCAGTACACGAATCATAAAAGCATGCGCTATTGAAATAATTGAAGTTCTTACGCATTTAATCAACCAATCGTTTTTACAAGGAACTTTCCCAGAAGCACTAAAGTTGGCAATTATTAAACCTCTTTTTAAAAAGGGGGATAAATATGACATGAATAACTATCGGCCAATAACCCTTGTACCTGTCATATCCAAAATATATGAAAAGTGTATGCTTAAAAGATTGATTAGTTATTGCAATAAATTTAATATAACTAATAGAAATCAGTACGGCTTTCAAAATCATAAATCAACTACTTTAGCAATGTTTGCCTTGTTCAGAGCTATATTGACGGGCATCAATGAGAACAATTATACTACAGGGCTATTTTTTGATCTAACAAAAGCTTTTGATCTGGTTACGCACGACATCTTACTTGAAAAGCTTGAAAAACTAGGGATCAGGGGACTAGCACTACAATGGATATCCTCTTATCTAACTAATCGACAACAACGGGTTATTATTTCCAGATTAAATAAAAATAGAGATATGTTGCAGTACATATCAGAATACACAGGGATCAAACAAGGTGTCCCACAAGGGAGCGTGTTAGGACCGGTTTTGTTTCTTCTTTATTTAAATGACATAATTGACATAACGAATCACAAGTCTGTATTATTCGCAGATGATATTTCCATTACAGTGACATCAAATAAAAATAAATATAATATCGATAATCATGAAACTGACATAAACAATACCATTGACAAGCTTACTGACTGGTTCGACCTAAACAATTTGATAATTAATCTTGACAAATCATTTTATATTCAGTTTAATAAATCTAATAATAGTATATATGACTTTAAACTAAATATACCAAAGATAAAACAAGTAAGTCAAACAAAATTCCTAGGATTGATAATAGACGAAGACATGAACTGGAAGGCACAGCTTGACAGTGTATCTGGAAGAATAAATAAATTTGTTTATGCTCTAAAGCAAATTAGAAACATAACTAGTATCAAAACAGCACTGATATCTTACCATGCTTATATAGAATCAGTTCTACGCTATGGTCTTATTATGTGGGGCAATAGCACTGATAGAAATAGAGGATTTGTGGCGCAAAAAAATGTATTAGGGCTATGTACGGCATTAAGTCAGATCAATCTTGTCAACCAATATTCAAAAAACTTGGTTTGTTACCGCTGCCATCGCTTTATATTTATGAAATATGTGTCTTTGTACGCAAGCATAAACATTGTTTTGTAACGGCTAACGATGTAAACCCTCGAAACCGTCGAGATCCAAATCGACTGGTGATGTATGATATTCCCAGATCAACCAAATATAATAAGAGTTGCCTAGCTATGTGTGTTCGCATGTATAATAAAATACCTAGCTACATTAAACTCAGTAATATGCACTTGTTTAAAACTAAATTACACGCATGGCTAGTTGAGCACAATTTTTATAGTGTTAAGGAATTTTTAGAGAAGAAATTTCAAAATGTTACCTAGTGTTAATGTGTGATGTTTGTCAATAAATTTAATATTATTAATGCATGCTTTAAAACCGTAGCAAAACATGTGATCTAAATGTATAATGTAACATCCTCGAATACCATGTTTTATGCAAATAAATATATGAAATAAGTAATTATTCTAAATTTATCATAGTTGTTATTCTTAACAGTTGTCCATCTTTATATTTATATACATTCATCACAAAATTTCAATTCTCCAATAGTCAAATATAATTAAGTGTCCTCAAATTATCCTTTTAGTGATGTTTTCCACTACTCACTAATACGACGTAAAAAAAATAATTGCAATAGTGCAATTTATTGTGAGATGCCCCAAAACGTCCATTCTACGCTGCAAACCCAACGAAGGTCATAATCAACTAAATTATATTACTGAGAGCATCGCTTAGCAAACGACTTCAGTAAAATCTCGGAGTAAAGAGCAAGGAATAAGAGCTCGCGTTTCGCTAGCGCTACGTAGTATGATTATTTTGCGCAGCCATATTTGTTTTTTTTTTACTATCCAGAATACCTTGAATACAAAAGAAAACATTTAATTACTAATAATAATCATGTCTCTGTCAATTATTAATATAATATTTTCTAAGATGTGGTCATTAATTCCTATAGCTTTGTTGTAACATTAGAAATCGAGATTTTGGCATAACAGACAAGTATCTGTTACTAGTGACATCAAAAAGAAAACAGAAGCTTGTCCATCCAAAACGACAATCTGGAACTCAGATTTTAAGTACTTACTTTTACGTACCGTACATCTGCCACCGCAGCTTATAAAAAAGTTTCATAATTTATCTAAAATTGCCATACATAACAAAATCTGAATCCAATTTTTATATCCACGCCAATTTTGTAAAACTCCGCGTAAATTAAACGTAATTACGTTTTGCAGAATTTAGATTTATTTCCCCAATTGCACCACAGGCTTAGGGTCTGCGACATAATTATCTGCCCTACACAAGCGTAAGATTAGGGGGACAATTTCATTATATTTTTCCGAGGGATTTCTTCCTCTGGAACCCCGGGCGAGGGAAAATAATGTGTCTTGTCTGGATGGCAATCATACTTACACGTGACCAGTACTTTTGTGGATAAAAAGATAACTTGATTAAATATGAGGAGAAAGACAGTTTTATTTTGTATATTAGTTTAATGTAGAAGACAATTAAATGCCTTTTAAACAGTAATCAGTATGAATATGAAATGTTTCAACTATTAGAAACTCGAAGAGTTGAGAGGATAGATGGATGAGTTTCTTTCACGCAAAAGCTACTGAGCGGATTTTTATGAAACGTTGCGGAAATATAGGTTATACACTAGAATAGCACACGGGTAGATTTTTGTCTAAATAACCAAACCCTACGCGGGCTAAGGAAGGCAAGCTAGTCATAAGTAACGTAAAGAAATCGAATTTGGGGAAGTTACTGGCAGCTCTAATGTAAGTAGGTGTACGTCAGAAAAAAGGCTGCTTACTTTTGGTAATTTTCTGATGCTTTAAATTTGTTTAGATGAAAACAGTAAAACGTTACAGCAGCTTTTTACGATCACGTACTTTAATTTTTTTAGAATTTGGAGAACTGGGACAAAGAATATCCTGAACCAGAATTTTTATTTGACATAATATATTTTATTCCATGTAAACCTCGAACACACAACACACACAGGTGCTCGAGGTGTCTATTCAAACTATAGAGCCATACCTACATTCAGTCTAATTACCAAATTCAGAACACAAGCGTCAAAACGTTCAAGAAGCAGAAACATCAAATAAAACAAAGGCAAAATATCCAAAGTTTAATGATGAGGAATGATCCTGATGAGATACCGTTATGTTTCAACTTGTTAAAAATTCCTGACGCCAAAGATTTCGCCATTCCTTCATAATGTTTTTTATAAGAATTTATTTCGAAACAATATTACTGAAGTTTTATTTTGTTATTGCAAAACGCCTGCGGGTACGGCCGTTGAGTTAAAAAAGAAATAAAAAAGCCGTGTGGTTGACGGCATAGAATACAAGTGTCACCACCCCCTATCTTCCCGTGGGTGTCGTAAGAGGCGAGTAAGGGATAACACGATGCAAATACCATCTTTGCGTAGAGACGGAAAACTCGACATCAAACCCCTTACGACTGCCTCCAGCGCCCACTACAGCGGGAGGTCCCGGGTTCAATTCCTGGGTCGGGCAGTGTTATTGGGTTTTTCTGTCACGAAATTCTCAGTAGCAGCACGGAGTCTGGAAATGTGCCCGGTACGGCAATAGGCTCGCCCCTTATAACGTGGTGTAGCGGGTTCTGGTAGTAAAAACGCAGTAGAGGTTCTAGATGCGTTTATTGCAGAGTATTGTCTCACTTCCCTTGCCGAGTATGAATTGTGACGTATGTCCGGTACTTACCGCGTTGCGTCACAGTGGGACTAAAGTATATCTGGCGAAAAGTGGGTGTAGAAATACACCTCTGCCTACCCCTTCGGGCATAAAAGGCGTGACGATATGTATGTATGTATGTGTAAAAAAGAAATGTTCGGTTTCGACGCTTGCTACGACACTGATCTTATCGAATATGTATCTTTTATTTTTTTAGTCGACTGCCCTCGTGGTCGAGTGGATAGCGTAAGCGTCTGCTAAACAGAAGGTCCCGGGTTCAAGGTCCGGGTCCGGCAAAAGGTTTTTCCGAATCCTCAGTAGCAAAGTCTGACAAAGTGCAATAGAATAGACCCCTATTGCGTGGGACCTACATATTCATAAAAGGGCGAAATGTGGTTTACTCTAAAATACGAGAACCGTAGTCCCTTTTTGCTGTAAAAATATCAAACTTATGCGTTATCTCAATAAAAAGATACTATTCATAATAATTTTATACGCGTACTAATTTAGATATAGGTCAGACAGATTAGGCACAACGAAAGCCAAAAATAGATACAAAGGTAATTCTCTCAGTAAGAATTATATATTATTTATCGCGAGTAAGACCCGCTATATAACCTTGTATAACATAATAAGCTCTTGAAATATAGGAATTTAAACTTTCGTGGTCACAATAATTACTTTGTACTGTTCCTATGAAATATATTCCAAAAAGGATATAATTTAAAATTTTGAATAATACAGTGACGGTAGCAACGTCGAATAGTGTAGATAAAGTTGGAGACAAAATTTACGATTTTTATTCCGATACGTTTATATCTCGAGGGGGAGGGATCTATCTTTCCGTATCTTTGCCTTCAAATTTTTCTAGTAGGCAGTATTAGACAAAATGTGAATGCTCCAGTAAAGTATTCGGATAGCATTGTCGTTTAGTTTTGTTTTTTGAAAAGCGGCAGATCTGTGCAGCCTATTGTAATATGAATAGAGGTGATTCTTTTGTTCAGGCCCTTTCTTAGTAAATGTATTTATATCAGAATTTGAACTGTGCAAATTGATAAACAATAGCTCAAATGTGTAGCTTATTTGCTCAAAAGTGTATTTTGTAATGGTTTCTAGATATAATATATAGTGTGTTTTCAACGGTTTTAACACCTTACTTTTTTAGAATCGATTGCCTGAACAAACATAATAGGAATTTACGCATTTAGTGTCAGAAATTTCCCAAATGCTGAAAGTTATAAATCAGTGGCGTAATTTAAATTCTTTACTGGGTTTATATGTATGTTTATTGTTAGCACTAAAGATCTGGTCTGTATGTTCTAATATTAAGAGTCACTTTTACAGTACGAGTAACAACATCACAAATAGCGTTGTGTGTACATTTTATGTGAACTCGTTCACACATGGCCGTACCCGATCTGGCGACGGGTTACGCTAGAACTTTAGTGTCAGTTTAGCAAATTTGTGATTTAATGTTTCGACAACGAACTTAGAACGGATAGAGATCTCGCAAAGAGACTGGTCGGTGCCTCATGTGCCCAAAAGCCTGATATGCATCTAGCACAAGAGTAAATTTACTATACAGCGTGGCAATGCTTTCAGTTAACAATTACATAAATTATATTTTTTATCGAATTATTTAATAGCTATCAATTTTACTTTTAGGTAATAAAGCTAAATAATACTGTAAATAGGTACCAGAAAATTGGACACTAATAATCAACCAATCTTATAAAGACTTGCGTATAAACACATGCATCATTCTGAGTTATATTTATATTAGCAAATACCTACATTGACGACTACGTAATCTAATTTATAGTACTAAACCAAAAGTATCCATGAAAATTTATGCTATTCCATACCAGGTATATTCTGCTCAAGTTGTCACTGAAACTAGACCCATAAAATGTTTACTACATACAATTTGCGGGTAACTTTCGCTAAAACTTTATATCTATGCATTTAAACCTGGTAGCAACTATGTTGTTCCTGAAACGACGGCCATATAATGTGTCGGAGTGACAACTGTACGGACGCTGTGCAGCGGAACTAAATAGATCTGTGTGGATGGGACCAAGGCAGAGCGAGAAACAAGGCAGTGGTAGATGCTTAGAATATATGTGGTGAGCTGCTCTTACTAACAAATTTTGCAACTGTTTATTAATATCGTAAATGCGAAAGTTAAGTTGTTAGTCCTTTTTTTCATGCTAAAACTATACTTTTAAATTTCATGAAGATTTTTGGAAATCGCTACGGGGAGTCAGTTGCCTCAAATAAACTGATATGATGCTGGTCTAAGCCATGGAATATTGCTATCTCTTGAGGTTACGGCGGTCGGATATGGAGTCACTCTGTGTAAAAGATAAAATTCAGTCAAATCTGGTTAGACTACGAAGCGGATCCCGGGCTACAACAAGAATAACGCTAGGGGGCTGATGATGAAAAGTAGGTACTCACAAATTGCACTCATAATATTCTTATATAATACTCTCCCAGTTACATACAACACCATCTATTCCCAAACTAAGCAGAGCTACTATGGGTACTAGACAATGGATAAACATACATACTTATATACTGCTTTTTTAAATATATTTTTAAATTATACTTAACTCTCTTATTGCCTTCATAAGATCTTCTAAGACATTTATTACCAAACCTCAAACTTTTCTTTAATATTCATTAAGTAGGTTTTAATTTGATTAAACAATAGACACAATTTATGGTAAACAAAGTTCATATTTATAATTACAACGATATTGAAAATTAATTTGAATGAACTTTCGTAGTTTATGAATGAATTTATTTACTTGTTTTAGAATTAATTCTGCTTATAGAAATACAGTTTGTAAAATATTTAAACTGATTTGTGCGAAAATGAAATATATTATTCTATTTTGATTAATACGGCGACGAGTGTATTCAAAAAATGAATCTAATAATGCTTATTCAATTAAATTATAACGATAAGTATAACTTTGAACTAAAAATAGAAAAGTGTATTCGAGAGTATAAATAGACAAGAAGACTGCCTCCGTGGTCCAGTGGATAGGATAGCGTTTGCGACTGCTGGTTGGAGGTCCCGGGTTCGATTCCCGGGCCGGGCAAAAGTGTTACTGTGGGTTTTTCCGAATTTTCAGTAGGAGCACGGAGTCTGGTGCAGTGCCCGGTAACGGCAATAGACTTGCCGCCGCTCGAAATGTGGGTGTAATATTTACACCTCTGCCTGCCCCTTCAGGGATACAGGCGTGAGTCTATAAATAGACCAGAAGATGATCGTAAACATAAAATTTAAGTAAATTTGAATAGATAATAATATTAATTTGCTTTGACTCGTAGCCGTGACTGCTATGCCAGAGGTCGTGGGGTTGATACCCACTCGTTTCAAAGCTTCGTGTGATGAGTTTGACTAATTCCTTGTTTTATAATATCAATGTTTTATCTTAAGTGTGAGTCGTGGCCAAGTTATAAAATACCATTTCATGAAATGTTCGCTCTTCATGAAAGGTGTCACCAAGCCGTTTGGGTAGCGTGGAATAGTATGCCAAATTCTCCTAATGTCTCACAATAGTCACACATTCTTGTGACGCAATTTGGGTTAAGCCATGTCTAGCAATGGACTTTTTTTTTTTTTTTTTTTTTTTGTTTTACGAGGTGGAAAATCCCTTCGGATCTCCGACTCATGGGGGAAATAAGAGCCGGAGTATGTGGTGTTTCCACTAAAAACCACCTCGACTTCCGCCATGTACCCTTGTGTCGGAGGGTGGGGCATCACCAAAGCACTCGTCGCCACCCTCCGACGGGTATTGGCCCGCCAGATGGTCAGGCAGGCCCCGAGCAAAACCCCCTTGGCGACGGATTAAGGTGTTGGACTCCGCCGCCAAAACGCCCCGCGGCCGCAGAGGATAGGGAGGACGGCAACGCAACACCGCATCTCCTCTTCCTCTGCGGCCCCACCGCGACGCATCGAATGGTGCGCCCCCATTTGGTCGCGGGAGATAGGGCGCGCGGCAACGCAACACCGACATGCCTCTCCTCCCGCGACCGCACCCGACTGCGAGGGACAGACAGAACTGTCCCCCGCACCCGCACCGTTGGACGCATCCTGCGCAGGCCCCTCCAAGCCCACGCGGAGCGTCCCCTCCTGGATCCCTCTTAGCTTCACCGCGGGTGACCAATCCACGGTTACTGAGCCCCCCCACCACGACAAGGTGGAGATCCTACGGGGGGGTCTAGCAATGGACTGCGAAATAGTCCATTGCTAGGACTCACCTGGAAATTAAGCGTTGATAAAATCGCTTAACCTAACAACAGGGTAAAAATAACCAAAAAAAAAAAAAAAAAAAAAAAAAAAAAAAAAAAAAAAAAAAAAAAAAAAAAAAAAAAGCCCCGATGAAATTAACAAGATACTTAATATATAAAGTACACTACAGTCTCCGCTTACACGTTGATTGATCTCCTTAAGTAGGTTACGGTTAGACAAACTAATAGCCGGCAAGGGATTCATTCTATTAATATGTATTAATACACATAGCCGGGTCTCGATAATTAAACAAGGAATGGAAACACCGATATTCGGTTATGCGGCTAATGACCTACAGACTGATTATGCTGTTTTATAGTTATTAATTATTTAGCTCTATATGGTTCGCTGGTCTTGTGGCAGAAGTTAATCTCTGTTTGGCGATCTGGTCCTGGCTTCTTGTTCCAGAAATTCGGTGTATTTAGGGAGTAAAAAATGAGCGGTTATAAGGAGGAATAAGGTGTAGTGTTCCTTTAACTAGAGGGAGGATCCTCTAACCAAACTGGGTGACCGTGCCTGGTGGATTGCCAGCCCGAAAGACGTATTTGAGAAGTTCTAAATAATATAGTCAACTCGTGCGCGAACACTGCTTGCGCGATTCAGAACTTTATTGCCGCCGTATCGTGTCCGATAGATATCGTCGTATTGTTGTTGTTGAGCCTTTGTCGTCGTTCGCTAGATGGCCTCAGTTGTATGTAGCTATCACTACATATTTATAGACTAAATTAGTTTGGGGGAGTAAAAATATGAGTGGGTTTACAGTTACAGGGTTGACAAATTTATTTCTTTTGTCAACTCTGCTGAAGCCTGGCTTTGCTTTGCTATATTCTCAGGCACTATTTTTTGTTTGATCTGATGTGGAGTTTTGTTTGAATAACTTTAGGAGTAGACCTTTATTTTAAACATTTAAAGATGATGAAAAATTACTTGACTATTTTTTTATATAAGTTGACTTGGTTTTGAAAATTCGTTTTGCTTTAAAATTGTATTTATTTTAACGACTACTGTTTAACTAGTTTTTATTTTAAAGACTTTGTACATATTTGCAATCATGCTATCAACAGACACAAGCTACATTTATGTCAGAATCACTATATAAATCCATATCTCGTTTTGGCACAAACAAAGTCCAATCAATCTTCCCCAATATGCAAATTAATTTGTCGAGCTCACAAATCGTCACAACTTGTTGTAACTAGGCCTTCTATTTCAAACGAGGCTATAGCGAACGCTAGTTAGTAAGTAGGACACATCAAGTGTAGTAAGACAGGCCTGTTAGTCAGACAGATTATCTTTTAAACTATGGTAATAAAGATATTAGAGCTGTCTTTAAGTAAGTTAAGGTAGAAATATGTGTCAGTGGAGAAATAAAAATGGACAAGATTGTAAATTATCATAAAACCCCTTATGTTTAATGCATTTTTACTTTGACGATATATTTACATCATACAAGTTTAGTTTTATCATCGCACGAGAAAAACGTCCACTGGTCCTATAACCAGTAGACGTTATATGCTTTGGGGTTCACCTGTGTCTAGCCCAAAACACATTTATTTAACTGGTTTTATAAGGTATCAATACCTACCTGTAATTTCTACTAGTTTCCAACCGGCTTACAACGGAGGGGACTCCCTCGATAATTACCTTGTATCTGCATCCGTTGGGATATTGGTCACAGCGACAGATGTATAAGAAATATATAATGGCCTACGATTACTATTGACGTGGCATGGCTGGGGATTATTTTACGACAAAGAAGAACATAACTTAAGTGTTTGATAATTAAAGTGAAATTTCAATAATGTAATAATATCCCTGCATTAACATAAACATAGTACAAGCTCTGCTAAATTTGGGATGTGAGTTGCCTCGGGCTATTAAAGTATATTATAAAAAAATTGTGGTACTAAGTATGTACCCAATGCTTTTTGTGGCGAGAGGTCTTATTTTGACTCCTTTAGTGATGTTTGTTAACATTTCTTGAAATAAGAGTAGTCTCTTATATTTCAGCTAATATAGTTATTAATTTATAGCTATTAATTTCAGCTTTTTGAATATTTGTTAGTACAAATATTCAAAAAGCTGAAATTGATCGTGTCAGTGTACTTTAATAAATACTGATAACGCCTAACTCCACCGTACTTTCCCGGAAAGGTGAATGATCTGAATACCTAACTCATCCTTTGTACTAATTGTTCAATTTCCCATGGGACTTCAAACTTATTAGTAAATAGCACATATAAATAATAGCAATAATTAATATTATTTTTTTATTAATTTTTACTTTTTGAAGTTGTTTTTTTTAACGTACCTAGTTATTTTTATTTAATACCTTTTAGTGCATTGTTGTAAAAAAATTGGCATTACCGCATGATTTATATTATATACATATTTCCCTGAAGTCACCATTATCATCATTGTGTAAGTAAAATAAATTTTTGTAAAAACTGATTTCGTATGGCTCCTTCATCGGACCCTAGAGTATCCTAGTTACCACCCGAACCAAAGTGCTCGTCAAGTCGAATCAAACGAGCCCAAACTCAATAGAGATTTGTCATTTAATTACTGAGTTCCTATGGCCACCTTTCAATTCCATCATTAGATCAGCTCTAAGTCATAATATTTTTTCATTGTCATCCAATTTACATACGTATACAAAATTTTAGCTCAATTCTTAACCGGGAAGTGGATCAAATTTACTCGCGAGATTTGATTTCAGACATCGAGATAGGTGAAAGTAAATAAAAAAAGCTCATAAAATAAGAACAACTAGGCCTGCCAGAATAAATTTTTTATGGGACCAATACGAAACTATTCCGCATCATACAAAAAGAATCCCGTAAATTGGTTATAAAACCTCAGCGAAATCGGTGTACATACATACAAAAAAAAATACCGGCTGAATTGAGAACATCCTCCTTCTTTTGAAGTCGGTTAATAATAGGACGCCTCATAATCTTTGGAATTTTTAATAGCTTAGCGTTGCCGGTAAAGTCTAGCCAGGTACTTAAATAAAAAATGAGAGGTAGTGTCGTATTATAAAATGTACCTACATTGTCACTAGTTTAAGTAAGAATACGTGCTTATAAAACACTGAGAATCGTATTATGAGTATGTCAAAAACACAACTTTAAAAAAATCTTAATTATAATAATTCAAAGAACATCGTTAAAAGAAGTCAAACGGAAGAATACATAAAGAGCGTTTACTTGCTTTTATAAGTCGCGCATCAAATTATCGAAGAAAAACAAAATATTAAAAAGATATTCCATCTTTTGATAATGTCGCGTTTCTTTAATATGCACCCAGAGAAACGATATTATTCCCTTTGCGTGGTGAATTTGAAATTGTACTGAGTATTCATAATTGAAACGAGCTGGCTTATTAATTATTCGGGTGATACTGGATATTACTACTGGATATTATATGGAATGGGTTTTAACGCAATTATGCATTTGTAGGAGCTCAATGAATTTGTTGGATTCGTGCATGATTGTGCTGATCTTTTTGAGAGTACGACTGCAATTACTTGCAATGACTACAATTGCCTTGAGCAATTGGTTCATTTGATTTATTCATATATTAGAAGTGGAGGGCGAGGGCTATCCTAGAGACTATATTTTATAAGCTACAGGACGCATATAAAAAAATATATAAGACTATACCATAAAGCAATAAAAAAGTTCAGTTTCATCACCTCAAGCACATTGTTCACAGAATAAATAGAGCTTATGGTCTTATAAAGCCCTCGACCGGGCGCGAAAAGATACCTGTAGTCGAATGGAATAACTCTTTTACGCACGTACGCCCGAGGAGAAGACGGAGCATGCACAAGAAAAGATGCATTCGTGACAACCTAGAAATTCTAACATACGACCAAACAATAAAGTTATTTCACACCAAAAATAAAAATAACTAATATAAACAGTCGCTCTGTGGAAAAGCTAATATTCAGCCAAATCCGGTTAGACTAGAAATCGGACCCAGATTGAAACTGGGATAACGCTAAGAGAAAGACTATTACATAGATATTTGTAAGGTAGAAGAATCTGTTTTCAAATTATTTCATAATAAAATATCTCTTAAACAGACTCGTTTGACAAGCAGCTCCGTAGCTAAATACATTATTTGTACTCAAAATAAATCTTTTAAACAATCAAAGGCAAATATTACTAAAACAACAGTCTTCACTGAAATAATTACGATGGCTGGCTTTGTTAATTGAAATATTTTGTACTCAATATTCACCATTATTGTTGTGAAGGATAATTTAATTTAAAATGATAATGAAAAATATCATAATAGTTTGAAAATAATAAAATGGCTTGAATTGTGGAAAGAAAGTGATTAATCCAGCCGCATCGCGTATGGTGGATATACATGGTTCCGTCGCTAAGGGAAGCGGCATACATCTCGGTAGATTTTAGCGCATAGGCTAATTATATTCGTCCCTTAGATAAATTGTTTCGCAATCTTATCTTATCACCAAGTCAAGCAAACAAGCGGTAAATGGTTTTCATTACAGCAGTTGTTTATAACGCCAAATAAAAAAGCTTCAGGTAGCTTTAGATCTAATAATTGTCTTCACCATAAGCATGCTGATGGCCAAATTGTACGCTTAAAATCGGCATCACACAAGGTTCAGTACATTAGTTGGACAATAAAAATGCCTCATGAACAACCAAATTCATCTTAAGCAATAGACGTACAACATAACAGACAGAATGTGATGTATATTCTTTCCAATTACCATTACAATAAAGAAGAGTATTCGCAGAGAAAATACTTGTGACTTACATCTAAGCTGAAATAACAAGAATTCAATTTCGTTTTTCGATTGTCGGATTAGAAATGCGGGTATCTCCAGGTTCTATTTGTAACGCAATCATTTCTTTTTGTGACTTAAGATTAGTTTTTCATGCATAAAATATTAAAGGAATGAAACATTATTTCTTGCCAAAAATAATATCGCTGATCCGTCTTGAAAATATAAATACAATGACATGGATTTTAGATTTCTGTTCAGGATTTTGTGTGATAAGATTTGTTTTGCCTTGTCAGTTTTGGGTACGCATTGGGTCTTTCTATAAAGAATTTGTGGAATGAGTCTTATTTATTAGTTTGGAATGAACGAAACAAATTTATTACCGAAGTCTTATTTATAGAACACATTTTAGTTTTTTTATTTGTCCTCTAATTGGGTCCAATTACTTTAGATATAAAGAAAGTATGTGATTTTTACTTTTGGCTACGTAATATTAAATGCAACTTTAACTACATACATATGGCCTACGTCCAGCAGTAGACTAATACTGAAAATGATGATGATAATAATTATGGTATCACTCAACTTCGACTAGCTTTTCCAAGGAGAACTATGTATCAGCATTAGCATAAGTGTTGTACCTTGGATAATTTACATTAATAGTTATATTTTATAAAGAATAGTAGTTATTTTGAAACGTACTGATAAGTTAGTTATCATCATCATTATCACAAGCCCTGTATATAAACTATCCTACTGCTGGGCACGGGGCTTTTCTTCCAATGAGAAAGGTAAAGCTACAGTCCACTAGACACTAGACTTCACAATATGTCTTTCGAGAACAATAGAGAAAATTCTCAGAAATGCAGGTTTCTTCAACATTTTTCTGTCTGTCGTTTATCCATAATCACTTAAACTCCTGTATATTTATCGGTGGTCTTATAGCTGTAATAAATGCTATGCCTTGTGCGGCAGCAAATTTTTCAGAATAGCATCATTAATAATGGCAGTTGGGTCAAATACACTTTAGTATCTACCACCTCTAAATCAATCTGCAAAGAACCTTTACCAAAATTACGTTATTTACTGCTCAACAAAGGGATCAAACATTAAACTGTAGTACAAATCCCGGTGCTACCGGCCATGGTGCACGTAAAGGAAAAGATAAAGTTGCCACATAAATTCTCGGTTGTCAGACGGCCGATAAGCCGGTTTGCTTAACCCACCCCTTTACCTGGACCTCTTACACCGAAGTGTAAAATGCATTTGAGGTATCAAATAATATGATTATTTTCGTTTTTTTTTTTTAATTTTAACCCTTAACTGATTTCGGCCACGGCGACATCTTGCATTTATAGCCATATAAGAATATTCTTAAACTAAAGATTTTGATACATACATAATTAACATTTTGATACATTCAAATTGTACGTTTTATTGCATGCTTATTTGTGAGTGGATAGTTCTAGCCCTATTAAGGAAGCCTCTTCATGAAGTTGTTTGACTGCAGTTTGAACCTTATCGCAAAAGGTGGTCCAGTGGATAGCGTATGCGACTGCTGATCGGAGGTACTGGGTTCAATTCCCGGGTCGAGTAAAAGTGCTACTGGGTTTTTCCGAATTCTTAGTAGCAGTCGGCAGTAGGCAACACGGAGTCTGGTGATGTGCCCGGTAACGGCAATAGGCTCGCTCCCCTTTACAAGGTACCTAAAAATTCATGGCGAAATGTGGGTGTAATATTACACCTCTGCCTACCCCTTCGAGGACACAGGCGTGAGTCTATAAATAAATAAAAAATATTGTATGCTTATTTGTGAGTGGATAGTTGTAGTCCTCAAGTAAGCCACTTCATGAAGCTGGTTGGCTGCAGTTTGAACCTTATCGCAAAACTCAAGATATAATATAATACTCCTGTTTAAGTGAGAATTGGTTTATCACCCACAGTGTATCCTGACTTGTCATTTGTAACAGATTGGAAAACGAAAGCAACTTTAGGAAAGGTTTCCCAACAAATTGGATGAGTGTCTGCCTGTTGTGGTAGTTACATCAGAGTCCTATAATGTTTCGAAGGGCACGTAAAACCGTTGCTCCCGATTATTATCTGACACACAAGAACCACGGAGGCTGACTGCCTCCGTAGTCCAGTGGATAGCGTATGAGACTGCTGATCGGAGGTCCCGGGTTCGATGCCCGGGTCGGGCAAAAGTGTTACTGGGTTTTTCCGAATACTCAGTAGCAGCCCGAAGTCTGGTGATGTGCCCGGTAACGGCAATAGGCTCGCCCCCTATTACGTGGGACCTAAAAATTTATGGCGAAATGTAATATTTATACCTTTGCCTACCCCTTCGGGGATACAGGCGTGAGACTATAGAAAAAGAACCGTTAAACAAGTCGAAGGTCTTCGAGTGGCCTGCAAATTCCGATATCAGCGTTAGCCACACATACAAAAAATGAAGAAAGAAGAGAAGTTTGTTAAATATTTTTTCTCTTATAACTTTTTTTGAGACGTGACCTACAAAAATCCAGTTCGGTGTAAATGTCGCCTAAGTTAGAGCCTTGGCACAACAACTCTACAGTTAACGTAATGGAATTAATGGCTATAGTATTAACCTCGAGGTTCGGCTGTTGGTGAGTTCAATTCAAAGACTGGATAACGATTGATTACTGAACTTGCTATTGAAAGGTTCTTTGTAAATGAAATTGGTTTGTTAAGGTTTTTGTTGGCAATGATGCTTATAGCGCTAGCCCGCGGTATCACTCGTCTGGGGATAGCCAGAGCAAAAGATAGCCCATAATATGCTATTCCCACTCTGATAATATGCGAGCTATATTACGGCAAATTTCAAACAAATTCCGTTTAGTTGCTTACGTGAAAGAGTAAGAAACATCTATACCCCAATAAATTCTTTAAACCTTTCGTAATAAGTTAGTTTATAGTAATAATATTGCGGACATGTAACCATGGAAAATGGCGTTCATTATGAATAATTATGATGAATGGAAAACTATTATGTATAACTTCGTACAATCAAAGCCAGGGAAGCGTTCTCGAAGTTTGAATGTTGATGGTCAACTTTATTTAACCCACACATTTCTATCGGGTAGCCTAAAGTTAATCAAAATGGGAAAACCCGAAATAAATAAGATAGTTCAGGTCTAAAGTATTTACCCATAGTTCAAATGTTACCACTTTCTGTGTTTTCTAGTCGAAAATAGAAACTAGTAATTTTAAACAAAGCTTTGTTAACAAGTATTACAGAATATTAATTGAGGAAGAAACATTTTCGAGAAATTCACGAGGCCTAATAACATTGACTAAAATAATTCAAATATCAAAGTGCAAATGATGTAAGCCACCATTTCCATTCACATCCATTATGTCCTAATATAAAATCAATTAGGCATTTCATGCAACCTACCAAAAATTTTCATTAGCGATCAATTGGCGTCGGTACTCAATTAAAATGGAATTCTATTGTTATGGTGGCTTTCCATATTTTGTCGATTGGAGCTTTTAGTTACGACGAGATGGCACCGTAACGAGATATCTTCATCCTTGGATAAAGGAAGCACAATAGTTTACGAGTTTCATTGAACAGTGATATCGTTGTCTAAGGAGAATTCAACGCTGTTTTATTATTCTCGGATGAGTAGGTACGATATTAGGAGGAGCTCGTCAAAAACTAGTGTAAGTCGCGGAAGTTTAAAATCATCTACTGGCTGTCTCGTAACAAAATGTTTATTTTTCTTAGGCTCAGTCGTTGCCCATCGCTCCTGAGGATGCCTCGTACATAGGCGAAATACGTGTCGAAGAATAGTCGGCGCATACAGCGAATACTGCAAGTCAGGTATCTTCCTGGAACCCATACCATTCCTATATCGCTTATCCTTTTAGAGGAGTTCGGTATTGTCAACCTTTTTCTATTGCTATAGTTGGGGTGGTCAATCCGAGGGTGCGTGGTGGGTTCCTCTTTCCGTCCATTAGGTTACAATGGAGTTCCACCAAGTAACGCATGATTCAATCAACTATATGGTTATTTTTATCAATTATATTCAATTAAATCGTACACGCCACGGAGCCGGCACATTGTGGTATAAATAATAATTCTTTATTCGACCACCGTTCGTTAATGCTCTGAATCGCTAAATTATTGGATTTATCTCCCATTCCAGTGTGTTCATTAAAAATAATGCCACGATTTATGCAACCACCGAAACGAATATTTCGGTATTTATGTATTGGTACTTGAATTTGGGGAAAATGTGGTTTGTGGTGGCTTTTCACGGGTCGTGAAAGCTGTGATGAAACAGCATAAATGTAGATAATGTTTCTATTTGATAGTCTGGTGTCAAATGTTTTGACACCGTATTACCAAAATCATCGTTTTAGTCAAATTGGTAGAATACAGTTCATGATATTTGCTGCATTAAATTTATGTAACACTCGATTGACTACGCTGAATTTTGTGAATATTTGCTAAAGCGCTTTGAATAGATTAAAATGCTTATTTGGAATTCGAATATGGACTCATTCACGATGTTTAGTATGAATAAATTGTGCATTATACGCCAAAGACATCTTCATACCAAAGCTATTTCATAATATAAAAAATTACCCAGTTCATTTCAGTTTGAAACAATCATTTGGACTAACTGCAGGCGAAATCTTTGACCCGAACTGAACTGCATTTTTATGTAAGTTTAATATTCTATCATTGTGTTGAACTACAAGACTTAATTACCAATACGGTGTGCTACGCACAATGAAATGCTACGTATCAGATTGCTAATTAGTTTAGTTAGTAGTTCCTGGAGGGAATATAAACAAACTGGAATAACATTGTTCCTGGTATTTGAACAGTTTGTGCAGAGTAAAGTAAAAAGTAAAAGTGCTGTCACGTAGTGTTTCAGTATCAGTAGATATTTTAATATGAAATTGATGTTGCCTTTGAATTGGGAATATACCGGTTATCATAAGACGGATGGAGTCAACTTGGCTCTTTTTACACTTTCGAGATTTGTTCACGTCAAATAATAATATTATAGTTATCAACTTACTGTCAGTCTATCCTTGATCGCGACCGATTTGCAGCAGTCGAAATATTGACAAACACGACAATATTTATAATTCAGATTTTACATGTTGGTTAATGTTATTGAAGATACAATTAGTTTGATCAAAAATTGCTTTTGACTGTTAATAAACTGGATAATTGCCGGTTGGCTGACTTTGCATGACTGTCGGAAACATTACGGAGAACTCTCAGACATGCAAGTTTCCTTATAACAATGATTTCTAACTATTACTTCAAAGAGTCATTGGCGCGTGCCGTGCTTTGAATCAGAGGCCTTCGGCTTAGCAGGTCGTTGGTATTTCTTCTAGGCTATCGGTTACCTATTTTTTTCAATAATTTCATTGTCTTTTAAAGTATATATACATGTATGAGAAAGATATTATATCTTCAATATTTTATATTCTTGCTCTACAGCCAGTTACTTTTTCCACACTGTATACGTTAAGACTATTACATCATAATGTTATTTGAAGCCAAAGTTGAGATTCGTTTCACTGGATGTGGAACAAAATAAATACTGCTTACAAAATCCTCTTTTGTATAAAAGAACAAGAAATAATAATGTTTTCGCATTATAATAGCCAATTTATTCGTCTCAAGTAAGCTATCAAGCGTTCTTGTACAGATATTGACTAGAAGGAAATACGTTAAACGTTACGGAAGGATGTTCTATTATTTGGCAGGTGAATACTGATTTCTATTTTACAACAATTTAGTTGATAGGTTTTTTACATAGGGCCATTGTAATTTGTGAATCAGCTATATCATAGCCTAATGGAGATACCAAAAGACTGCGATGCAGAAGGTATTGGGTTGATCATGACCGCGCGCACCACAGACTTTTTGAAGTTATGATTTCATTCAAGTCATTTTGAGTTGTAAATTATCGCTTCCTCCGTGCCTCGGACAGCACGTTTAAGCTATCGGTCCCGGTTGTCATAAACATTTTTAACAGACATTGTGTCAACCCTTACTTCATTTAACCTAGCCAATCTTTGAGGTAACAATAACGAAAAGTTTATGGTGCTCACCGTGGGTTTGTACTCGATATCTACTTGTGCAAACTGTTGGTATCTCTACTAGTCTATCGCCACTTCTAAGCAAATAACTGTATAGTGTAGACGCGTATTCAAAGTGAATAATAGGCGTATACACCATCCAGTCATACAATTATTCTGTGTTCTAATACAAATGCTGAGTATTATTTTCGCTTCCCTGCTTCTTTACCACTTACGGGCTAGCCTTTTAGGGATGACATAAAACGTTTAACTTCGAACCGGCTGAACGAGAGTATATTATTATCACGAAGAAGAAGTGAGTTGAAAAATTTGCATGCTTTCTATACCTAAGACATTTAAATGGTTTTATTATAACATTTGCCGGTAAACGTTGACTTAGTAAGGACGAACACGTGGGAAGAGAGACAACATTGTTGACTCTGATACATACAATGATAAGTTAATGATGTTTCGATCCTAGTAGTAGTCCTACATAGAGAAGATTAGATTTCATCTACGGATTCGTATACTTTGATGTCCGTTAATGTGATAAATGTATCCTATGTGTAATTCTAATGAATAAGCCATGATTACTAAATTCTACTAGCTTTATTAAAAGCCGTTCAGTGGTTTTTATCAGAAAGAATAATCCGAAATAGTATTGGCTACACAATTTTTCATGTGTCGCTATGTTTATTCCTCCGTCTATGTCTGTTTAAAATTGCGATGCAGTATATCTACGTTTGCAACTACAATGCTTGCATATACTTTCAAATTTTAATTTATAGTCATGCTAACGTTAACACTCCTTCAGTGATGTACACATATCCTCATGTGTTACTTAACTGCACGCTGTATTCTACATCATTCATATCTATCTATCTATCTTCACGCCTGTCATCCATTCGGGTAGGCAGAGACACATGATGATATGAGTAGGAAATGTTATTACACAAATTCTGTGATAACATTTCCTACTCATATTTTTCTTATTTCTTTTGCAACATTGTGTGTCCTTAATTCACAGCAATGGCCACTAAAGGTAATAAACCTGATGATACAGAATTAATCAAACAACGTGGTATTGTTAAAAGGAAACTCACATTATTTAAAAAATATATTAACCTCATTCTGCCCAATAATAAATTAACAGATATCCAAGTTATTGAGCTAAAAACAGACTTTTGGAGTTTAAAACAATACATAAAACTTTCCAGGACGTTCAGACACTTATTGAATTGAACGCTGACATCTCAGAGTTCACCGATGAACCAGACCCAGAAAGTGAACAATTTGAAAATGATTACCAGTTGTTGGTGGCACAGGCTTCCCGGCTTATTCAGTTAAATGACAAGCTGGTAACTAATCCAGAGTCAGACAAGGATCATTCAGGTGGGACCAAATCATTTATTAAACTACCCACTATTGACTTGCCACACTTCTCGGGTGATCATCAGGATTGGCTTGAGTACAGAGACACATTTCAATCACTTATTACGCATAGAACATTAGATAACATTCAAAAGTTTCACTACTTGCGTTCCTCACTATCGGGCAGTGCATCATTAGTTATAAAATCACTAGAAATTACAGGTGACAACTTTGAGGTAGCGTGGAAATTGTTGTGTGAAAGATATGATAACAAACGTCAGCTGATAGGAAATCACATTCATGCATTATACAACTTAAATAATATTGAAAAAGAATCCTCGGTGTGTTTGAGACAATTAATTGACACAGTTCAGAAAAACCTCAGCGCATTAGCCACATTAGGTGAAAAAACAGAATACTGGGATACATTAATAATATATTTAGTGTCAAGTAAATTTGACTCAAACACATTAAGATATTGGGAAGAACACAAAAACACACTCACAGACATGCCCACACTTGAGTGCCTGAATAAATTTTTAAGAGGTCGTGCTGATGTATTAGAAGTTTTAGAACAATCAATTATTAACAACAATAGCAAATCAGATACTCAAGTGGGACAAAACACAAAGTCATTTACAAAAATGAACACACAAAAAGTACCCATATGTCCTTTGTGTAAACAGCATCATCTATTATTTTCTTGTGAAAAGTTTAGACAGATGTCCATTGAACAAAGAATCAGGGAGGTACAGAGATTAAAAAATCTGCTCCAACTGTTTAAAACCTGGTCATGACAACAAATTATGCAGAAGAGGGACATGTAAGTACTGCAACAAAAAACATAATACACTTTTACACTTAGATGCACCAAAACCATCATCTGTCACATTAACTAGTTGCACGCAGAACAAAACAATATTACTGTCAACTGCACAAGTCAAAATATATGACAAACAAGGAAAACCACATATGGTACGAGCAATACTAGACAATGGCAGCACCTCAAGCTATATAACTAGGCACTTGTGCTCAAAACTGGGCTTACCCATTCAAACTATAGACACCATGGTCACTAGTATTAATAATCAGTGCACAAACATAACAAAAAATACTAACATTCACATTCAATCAGCACACAATAAAAAATACAGGACGGACATTTTATGTCTTGTGATTAACCAAATTTGCAATACAGTTCCACATACATACATAAACAAAGATAGCATTCAAATACCTAGTTGTATACAACTGGCAGACCCTGACTTTAACATTCCAGCCCCTATTGATTTATTATTGGGTGCAGACATATTCTTTAGAATTAGGAAAACAGCAACCAGTTCTACAACAAACAGATTTAGGCTGGTTGATATCAGGCTGCATTTCAAATACTCATATTCAAAATAAAATTCAAAACTAATTCTTTGTGAATTAGATCTGAGATAACATAAACAAATTTTGGGAATTAGAAAACATATCTAATCCTTCAGACACACCTCACATTACTCAGCTATCATGTGAAAAAATATTTACATCAACTACAACTCGCAATGCTGATGGTAGATTTGTGGTCACTATACCGTTCAAACAATCGCCAGAGTGCTTAGGCCAGTCATATAGTCAGGCAAAGATTCGTTTCCTTAACATAGAAAAACGTTTCAAATCAGACCCTACATACAAACAACAATATCTAACTTTTATGCAAGAATACCTTGACCTAGGTCACATGACTAAAAACACAAACAGTAACACTCTGACACCTTCATATTATATACCACATCATGGTATAATACAAAACACCAGCACCACAACAAAGTTTAGGGTGATTTTTGATGCACCGGCACGCACATCTAACAAAATATCACTTAATGATATACAGACAATAGGACCAGTAGTACAAGATGATTTGATTTCTATACTTTTTAGGTTCAGACAACACAAATACATAATATCAGCTGATATTGAAAAAATGTTCAGGCGAATATCCATCGTAGAAAACCAACGATCATTACAACAAATTGTATTTCGTTTCGATGAGTCAGAACCACTGAAAACCTACACATTAAATACAGTAACGTATGGGACAGCTTCAGCACCCTACCTCGCTACACGTTGTATCAGACAGGTTGGGTTGGACTGCCAACATGACAAGGAAGTGTCGGAGATCATCATACATGATTTTTATTGTGATGACCTGATTACGGGCTCAGACCGGAAGTCTCGGTTAATAGAAATAGCAATGTCAGTAAATGCAGCTCTAAAATCAGCACAATTCCATCTCAGAAAGTGGCAGTCCAACAGTCCTGATATTTTACAAAAAGCAAACCTATCATCAGATTCACTTCACAGTACCACAAACTTAGGTAATAAAGACCCATCAAAAACATTAGGTATATACTGGAACCAAAATCAAGATACAATAACATACTTAAGAGACATAGAAGACTCGGTTGATTACAATATTACAAAAAGGAAAATATTGTCAATCATTGGCAAAATATTTGACCCTTTGGGCCTTTTAAGTCCTTCAGTCTTAGAAGCCAAAATAATAATGCAAAAGTTGTGGTCACAAAACTTAAAGTGGGACAGCAGTGTCCCTCATGACATAGAAATACTATGGAAAAAGTTCATACAATCACTATCAGCTTTAAAACAATTAGTCATACCGAGACGAGTTTTCTATGATTCACCCAAAAATATACAGCTACACACTTTCTGTGACGCCTCTCAGCACGCCTATGGCGCCTGTGTATATGTGCGCACACACACCACAGATGGTGAAGTGTACGTACGGCTACTAACAGCCAAGTGCAGAGTGGCACCACTAAAATCATTAACAATTCCAGGACTAGAACTATGTGCAGCCCTCACAGCTGTCGCCTTTACAAAAAGGTCATTGACTCTCTCCGCAATTCACACATAATTTCAGACTGTTTCTTTTGGAGTGATTCCATGACTGTGCTGTCCTGGATAAAGTTGCCACCACACAAACTAAATGCATTTGTAAGTCACAGAATTAATGAAATACAAACAATAACACATAAACAAACATGGCGATATGTACCTACAAAACAGAACCCCGCAGATCTCATATCTAGGGGTGTCACAGCATCAACACTCATACATTCAGATTTGTGGTTCTCTGGTCCAGACTTTCTTAGGGATGATGATAGCAGCTGGCCAACATCACCTGGGCACAGCAGTTGTTCTGACCTTCCAGAAACAAAACCCCAGAGCCACAAAAACACTATTCAATGTTACTCACAGACAGACAACAATTCATTCATTTACAATTACCCTAACTTCACAAAATTAACACGCATAACTGCATACATATTGCGATTTATACATAATTGTAGAACAAAAAAACAAACAAGTAATTCAGCTTCAAACACCTTTATTTCATTAACAACAAAAGAACTATATCAGGCCAAATTAAATTTAGTAAAAATGTCACAGTTAAATTCATTTTCTATTGAATATGAGTTACTTTCAACGAATAAAACATTACCAATAAAAAACAGATTAATTTCATTACATCCATTTTTTTATCAGGCCGGCGCAGTTATTTGCGTGGGCGGCAGGCTCGCTAATTCGCGATTTCAATATGATAAAAAGTTTCCAATGCTTTTACACGCTAATCATCACATTTGCAAACTCATTTTTTCCACTCAACATATAAAACTTCTCCATGCTGGTCCACAGCTGTTGCTCGCCCACATACGTGAAACATATTGGCCTATCAGTGGTCGCAATCTAGCCAGAAAGACAGTACAATCATGCATTACATGTAGACGCTTTCAAGGAAAAACAATTACACCAATCATGGGTAATTTACCAGAGCCACGCATGCACTCTGATTTCGCATTTAATAACGTCGGTGTAGATTACGCCGGGCCAATCATGATTAGTAATCGTAAGGGGCGTGGTAGTCAGTTGATAAAGTCATACATATGCATATTCGTATGCCTTGCAGTTAAAGCTATACACCTGGAATTGGTTACCGATTTGACAAAGGAATCTTACTTAGCGTCACTAAATAGATTCATCAGCCGCCGAGGAAAACCTGCTCACATATATTCAGACAATGGCACTAACTTTGTAGGGGCGTCAAATGTTATCACGGGGTTTTTGGCGAAGAATCAGAATTTGATAAGCAACCATGTGGCAGAACAAGGCATCACTTTTCATTTCATTCCTCCATACTCCCCACACTTTGGTGGGTTATGGGAAGGCACAGTGAAGTGAACAAAACATCACCTTAGGCGAGTCTTGGGCTTGGCACATATCACGTATGAAGAAATGTACACAGTCTTATGTCAAATTGAAGGCATTTCAAATTCAAGGCCCTTAACGCCTCTATCGTCTGACCCGTCTGATCTCACCGCTCTCACTCCATTTCACTTCTTAATCGGTCGATCATTATCTGTACTACCTCAGCCACCACTGGCTGACTGTAATCCGCTGCATATACCCAGATACAAACGCGTGGAGCTCCTGCGTCAACACTTTTGGACTCGATTCTACAAGGAGTACATTTCACAACTTCAAATCAGAACAAAATGGAAGAAGTCGTCCGGACAGCTGACAGAAGGCACCCTGGTCGTCGTGAAAGATGACGCTCTCCCACCAGCCCGCTGGGTACTCGGGCGAGTAACACAGCTCCATCCGGGGCCCGACGGAGTCACAAGAGTGGCCGACAACAAGACCAGCACAGGCACTATCAGAAGAGCATTTAACCGAATATGGCCTCTCACTGGCGGCCCGGCAGAATGTCTATGACACGCTGCGCACAGCACTAGGCGCCGCCCCCCGCGCCTTCTGGGCGCCGCGCCACACGGGCGCCGGCGCACAAGCGGATGCACTGACAGTTGGTTGACAGAAACAGCAAGACACACTTTTTGAAGGGCGCGCCCAGGCTTGTCGGAATTTACAGTTTTGTAACGAACCATATCACATTTACGCGAAATACAGTCCGCTTTGCACAGTATCGCATAGTTTACTTGTATATGGATTATACAAGTGTCTATACAATAAACATTTACGTAGAAAAAACCTCATATCACATCTGTTTCTATTAAACACTGCGAATAAGTACAACAAAGCTTAATACCTAAACATTATCCAAATCTCTAGTATATGCACCTTTGTTTAAACGAAGGAACTTTAAAATCGTACTGCAGCATGGCACTTTAAAGCGAAACAGGTTGCTATGTACACAGCGGTGTGACCTAATTCACGCCGATTCAGCACTGGGTGAGACTACTTATCATGATCAAGTAATGGCTTGACTGACAGATTCTGTTTGCGATGCTTGTGGAAGTGACACCAAAAACTGTTTATGTAGTATATTGTGAAGTTCAAACTAATGATCATAAACGATGAGTACATACTACATAATCGACGCGTGAGAAGGAGCGTGTAAAAACTTTCAATACTATTCTTATTAATACAACTGTCAAAATTCAGTAGTTTTCCTCTTTTATGGAAGAGTGGTAGTCTAGTCGAGATTCCGATGGACTTGTTTGCAGTGGGTATTGGATTCATACCTACCGCGCGCAACACCGACTTTTCGGAGCTATGTGCATACTAAACAGCAAGAGAAAACTCTCTCAAAAAATGATGTTCTCAAAACACATGTGTAGTCTGTCAACCTGTACAAGTACATAAGTAGCGTAGTGTACGGGTCCTGGACGAACCCTTCTTTTACTGTAAGATGCCAGTGCCCAGCATTGGGATGGATTATAAACAAGGCTATTGATGATTTCAACAGTTGGGCTAACATTGATGATTTCTGCTGATTTGTCAAGTATTGCGATCGGTTATAGTGTTTTAAAACTAAACATGCTAATGACACCAAATTGTTTGTATGTAAAATCACTTCAATAGGTTTTAATGTGATGGAAATGGTTTGATTATTTCATGTCTCAAAACTAGGGTGATATACTCTTAATCTATTTTATTGTCCCCATAATTCTACCATATCAAACACAACGTAAAAATTGTTTGTGATAAATAAATAAATATATCAATATGGCTGCACTACACTCTGATAATTAATTAAAACGCCCATTACAAATTGACGAATATTAAAAATCAATATTCATATCCACATTTTATGAAGGCCGTGATACAAAGTTCATCCATGTTTTATCCCACAGGGACTCAGTGCCGCACGACAAGAAATATGACAAATATAACACCATTTCTACGTCCGTATACACCGCTATAAAAATGTTTCGTCCACATTTACTGGGGCGAGGGAGTATATTTCGCACCGCTATTTTTGTTTAGTCACCCGAGGCTAGCAACTAACTAGGCACCAGGCACCCTACTATCAAATCCAAATGTGGAACGGACGTTATTTCTAACAAGGAACAAAAACAATTTAAAACCAACACAGAAATAATATTGAAAAGAGATAAATTTGAATATGAACATATAAAAGATAATTTAACGAATTGAATAAAATAAAAAAACATTTAAAGTAATGAAGTATTCCAATCTTTAATAAGCGTGGTACTTTTCAAAGGAACGTCAACTTGTAAAGTGCAATTTCGAATTGAGAAACCAAGTTCCGTAGTAAGTTTGTTTTAAAGTACCTACTTCAGCAGCACTCCAGGAATATTACCATAAAACAAAGAGTCGAATAAAACGGTAACCACTTCAAAAGAACTTGATAACAAACTATCAATATTGCACTGCCTTTGAAATAAAAGGGAAGTGGTAAATTATGAAGATCTGTACAAAGTTTCAGGTAAACTGAGAAATACGACCATAAAATCAGTTTTGTTTGCTCACCTTTGAAGAAACTTGGACGAAATTTTGGTGATTGCAATTCAATTTAAATTATAATGCAGCGGTTTTGTGATGCACGATGATGGGAATCTAGAATGCTTTTTAGAAATAAAAAAAATATGATACAATGAATTATCTTAATATAAAAGCCAGCATATTGAATCTTAAAAAAGATTAATGAAATAAAAAAATATCAAAACGAGTTAAAAAGTAATGACGTATTTAAAAGCTTTCTAATAATGTTGATACTTATTAACGCAGCGTATGTATGTAAGTCTCACTGTTCTGGCACGATTCCTTTTTAACATAACCGATTGTGTGCCGCACGATTTGCAGCGGTTACCGTATGGAAACAGTTCGGAGGTAGAACAACACGCGCAGTCTAATTATAAAATACCTGTATTATCCAGTATATGGCTCATATATGTTTAACAAAAATCTCTAAAGTATACGAACATAATTTGTTCTCACAATCCGCTTTCTTCTTGCGAGTGAAGTTAAAAAAATGTAAATGCTCAAAAAATAAACCATAAAAGTTTCAGGCAATTTTTTGCCTCGGCGGATAAAGAAAAAGAATGATCCGCGTATATTGTCGAGGCAACCGAAAAAGTTTTAGGACTTGGCGTTACCACGATGTCGGGGACGCAGTTTTAACAAGTTCTCTTGTACATACTAAATATAATGTCTTATATGAAAAAGAAAATTTGTTACACAAAATTCGACATATACTATTATAGTTCTCACAGTGAATAAGCAGTCCCGTTTTGGTCGACTAATTGAATTCCAAAAATATGTAGTTTTCAAATTCTTCATATTATACATACATACACACATAGATAGACTCACGCCTGTTTCCCCGAAGGGGTAGGCAAAGGCATATTGAACGCCCACTTTTCGCCAGTGTTTTGATCCCACGTTATAGGTGGCGAGCCTATTGCCGCTTATCGGGATATTTTGTTTGCTTCATATTATAGTAATTACTAAATTTCCCTTCAGATTCAAATTTAATTTGAAGAAGTACTTCTCGGACTTGTGAAACTGCAAACCTAGTCCAAGAATAGCTAGTTAAAGTTTCGATCCCAAAAGGCCACTTTAAAAATATTTACGGTCAAGACTAATTTGAAAGTTGGCCAACACCATATGCAGACGGTTGTACAAAATATTTTTGCAGAAACATGGAGGATACTCTCGGGTTGAAGTTGTGAAACTTGGAAATAAAACCAACGGCACCGTCGTGTTACCGAAGTTGGGGTTTTAACGCTTGCTGTGACAACGGCCTCGAGTTTAGTGTAAGTGATGAGCTTTCAGCGTCTCACTGCTAATATTAATTTAGCTCTTTCAAGTCGAATTAAAGTAAGCAGTGAATTGCTGCACAAGAAACTTTAAATATCCCTGAATCTGGCGAAAAGCATTATATGTATACGAATACCCTTTTCGGTCATAAAGGAATCGGTCAAATCTAGTTATACTTGAAAGCATATCTCAAGCTCTAAGATCGTACAATCAATCTACAACGCTAGAAAGATGATTAGTTTTAATTTTGTGTCTTCAGCAATTTTGGCTATGGCTTTTATTCCATGTTTAAGCAAATCTAAATTAAATATTATAATAGGCTTGTGTCCACTAAGAATAAATCGGTTTGATTGTAGTATCTATAGTTTCGTTATGATTTTAAGATGTCAATAAAGTTTATTATTTATTATAAAAAGGTAAGGTTAATGTTATTTTTAGGATTCTAAAACTAAAAATAATGTATTTATTCTTGTGACAGTGAACACCAATCAGAGCATTACGTCAAATAGTACGTCATTCATTCATGTTGTTGACGTTTTAGTAGTAAATATAACTAAAATGTCAAACTTTCTACCTGTCAAATCGAATATAACAAAATAAAATTGGGTACATCAGACTAGACTTCATTCACGGTTTGTTTTGTTTTAGACTTTGTGATATCCATAGACTAATGATTGGTCTCGCTCTGCTCTACTAGACGGAGCCCTCATACTTGTAAAATGAGGCAGAAAAAACCATGCCAGCTGGCATGGTTTGAGGCTGTCACACTGACAGCCGTGTGTCAGGTTCATATATCCACCAAATTAATTATGCAAATAATTCGCTGTACAATGCCAAGTTTCGCTTTTATCCCGAGTACAAATAAGTCAGCAAGCAATAAGAACGACTCTGGGATCACATACCATCTGTAACATAACAATAAATTTGAAATTTCAGCCTAAAATTAAATTAAACCAAAAATTTCATTCAGTGTTGCTGCGCGTAGAAGAACAATTTCCTCGTAGTTGAGATTTTATAATATAAATGTATTGTTATTGTGTTTTATAATATAATCTATTGCATTTATCTAACCTTATTATTTTTTTAACATATTTATGTATTGTTTAATGTTTACATTAGTAATTTATATACATATAGTGTTGAAGTAAATATACAAGGCAGTCATCTTGAACAAATGTGAGCTCATATTGTTTTACAAAGTAACAGTAGTGATAGGTTGCACATGCGTTTGGACTTCAAAGATAAGATAAGATTCCTTAAAAAGTAATTTAAAATCTTTCAACACAATTTTGTTCCTAGAACAATTTTATCTATTTTAATTATTAGTAAAAAAATCTAAAAAATTCAACAGTTTACGCAGTATCTTCTCGTGGTTACAGAATAAATATCTTTTGGGCCTCACATTCAGCTACTCATTACACGTAGATGCTATTAGAATAATTAGGTATATACGTATCGCAGTCATTCACCATTATCATCGTCCTAGCGTTATCCCAGTTGCATCCAAGACCTTGCGACTTGGAGCCTGGGGTCCGCTTACATACTAGTCCAACCAGATATGACAGAATATCTGCTTTTCCACAGAGCGGCTGCCGTCTGACTCCGTAATCCAAAGGGATAGCGATATTCCATGGGTTTAGACCAGTATCGGTTTGTTTGAGGGGACTGACTCCCCGTAAAGAATTTCAAAGATCTTAACGAAAGCCGGGACTGACGGTTTAACATGCTCTCCGAAGCACGGGGCAAGCGATCATTAGCAATTTAATAGGCACATATCTTTGAAAAGACAAGTGGTGCACGCGGGCACGCCGTAGATTCAAACTCGAAACCGTCTACATGGCAGTCTGTTAATATTGTCTATCGTTACTTGTGAGTTTTGGTGTCTACATGACTATTAACAGTAAATAAACCTTAGTAAAACTTAAAAGGTCAATTTGGTATACGTACTAAATAATGTGTAACTAACAATTGACGGCTAGAATGGAAATATAATGCACTATTTTCTAAATAACTTATAACTTACAAGATTATTTTGAATACGTAATAATTTGTAAATATCTTATGTAACAACCTATTTGGATACAACCAAATCATTGGATAATATACCCACCATTTTTTCGATGATCAAACCTGCGCCTAACCCAAACACGAATAAATTGATGCTTTTAAATAATTGTAAATGTTGTACCTATATATATATATATGTATATATATAAGTATTTATATATGTGTAGTACATTCTTATAATATTAAATAAATGTATATATTTAAAGTATTATTTATCATCTTATTACTGGTACACTTACAACTACCATTTCTTTCCTACCAATAATATCTCCATCCAAAGGTTGCCTGGTAGAAATCGCTATTAGCGATAAGGCCGCCCTTTGTACTCTACTTAATATAAAATTTCTATACATATGTTCTTAAAAGTGTACAATAAAGTATTAAATAAATAAATAAATAAAAATAAATATAAAATATTTTCCTATTAACTCGGGTAACTGTTGAGAAGCTGACAACACAATTCTTCACGCATGCGTCTTGATGCTTTTGATTGACACACTCTGTCATAATGAGTTGCCTCACTTATGGACCTATTTTTCTTAGGCAGTGCGGTGTCTAGTATAGCGAAGCGATACTAATCATTTGTCTAAGGTGATATCACTCAACCGCCATGATGGTTTACAGCGTTTTCGTGTCAAATTCAAAAAGGTTTTTAAAAAGCCTTAATTAGTAATGTTGCTGATCGATTTTTGAAGAAAAAATCAGGTATTTCAGTTTACCATCTAATAAAGGTACGAATCAATCGCTAATTACATTTTAGGACACAAGCCTATTGTATAAAAGTGGTTTAGAATAAGGCTTTTGTTAGCAGGCTCTAAAGTGTACAGTTGGCCACAAAATCTTAAAACATTTGCCAAAACTAAACAATTAAGAAAACCTAGCACAATTTTTTTTTACGCTTTCGTTTTAATAAAATTGTATTTAATGTTCCTTACCAATTAGACATTTTAGATATGAATGCTCCAAATCGCTGTCGTTTTTATTTTCAGCTGTAGCCCATGCTCCAGTTTCCGAAGGATCTCTTGCGATGACAACGTTCCCCGGGACTTGTGCACCACTCGGCTATCGCACATATATACACAGATACGATAGAAATCAGTTTACTTTCCACCGTTCCTCTGCGTTTCAGGACGGAATTAGCTTTTTGTGAGCTTTGTATCAACCCTTTTCTTGTTTTAGGTAGCTCCGAAAAATGGTGTCGTGTTTAACTACTAAGCCATGTTCTTTGGTACACCTGGCTGTGCTTTGGTACACTGTCAAATTTTCCAACCCAATGCGAAAAGTGCGACGCACGTCCTTTACTTAGACGTGCGTATTCTGTACGATCATGCTCATGGCTACCGCAAATGTTTAATTTCAAAGTCTATTCTGAGTATTCTCAACTTTTGAATCATGTAAATTTCAGTTACAGACGATTTTTATACGATACATTGATCAAAAAGTGTAATTGATTACCAATGATGTCCGATCAATTCATAATATCAAAGTATTATTTATTTCTCTGACTCTGAATAATTACAAATATCTAACAATATAATTTAATGCAAACTTCAATTAAATAAAAAATGAAACACAGTCAATATACCCATACAATTCAGAGCAAAACTACGGAGAAATCGATACCTCTGTGATGGAGTACAAGCGAATAGCTATCGGCCTAACTTCACCTTCGGTACTTCTCATAAAAGGTTACTTCCTACCTGACTTGAGAGCCAAATATAAAATCAATTTTTCTTCCCACGACGGCAAGTACATACCTAATACGTTTCAAGAAAAAGGTCACGGCGTTTTTTGTTTGGAACAGACAGTATTTAAATATGGTAGGAGCAGCGGATTTAAATTTGAGATGAATTGTCTGCAGTCGTACGATTCAGAGTTTTTATAAGGTCTATTTTTGTGCTGACTGCGTAAAGAAAAGAGACAAATCAAATGAATCTAATCTTGTCAACAGTCAAGCCAATAATGGCTTTGAAGAGTCTTCTTACAGAGTTTTCATTATAGCTCGAACGAAAAAGGACAGATAATTAAACTGAAATCAATATTCTAGTTTCAATTTTAAGGAACAATTAAACATTGGTTATGTTTTGTCAAACTAGCGTCCACTGGCCAGCATGCGACTAACAGAGGATTAGTAATATAAGCCACTGATGCTAGTTTAACATTAAAAAGATGTCAAAATTGCATTAGAAGTTTCGTTTCCTATTCATATCAAAGTATGTTGAGCAACTAAATTTCAAAATCTTACACAGTGCTATTTTCTGTAGCAACATTTAAACATAATAAAATTATATTATGATATCTTGCCATTTCGAATTAACGAATAGACTATTATACAATTGGTTTCAATGCTGAAATTCCACCTGAATAAAACATACAACTAGTAGTAAATGCTGATCCTACAATTATAATTTGAACCTAGACGAAACAGTGCTTGAGTTCAATTTGTCCAAATACATATGCATTGGTTTGTAAGACCGTTAATCTTGCGATATGATGTGGTCGTGGCTATGGAATATTCATGAAGGTGTTTTAACAAGAAATATCTAATCAACAGCCTTTTTTAGTCCCCTGCTGGAGTGATTGGCCTCTCCTAATTTGCGTTACAATATATTTGTAAGGCAGTAGGTGGATTTGACCTACTGTACCATGCTAGCCAGATGGGTTGGCATACGGTCTGATGACGAGATTTCCGTCTCTTCTGGAAGGAATTATTCGTTTCGTGTATTTTTTTTAGTCACCTACTACCACACACGCGGAATGCGTTTGAGGAACGCAGTCGCTCAATGTGAGGCCGGCCTGAAACCCGCTGCAGTTTATTTATTTATTAAAGAATTGCATTTGATCTCATTGTGCTGCATCCTTCGCCACAAAAATAAACAGTCTTGTTTCTCATTACAATATTGATTTATTTGATTATAACATTAAAACGATATAATCTAGGGCTTACACCAGTAAAAAAAGTTGTATCAAGTGACCGTTGACATTTCGCTCCAGGCACAAAGCAATTCCGCTCCCTTAAAATAACAGGTAATTCACAAGGATTTCTTCAAACTATAAATAACCGATTGTTTGGTAGTTTCTTATGCTATACGAATTTATTATTCTTCTTGAGAGCAAAATATTTATAGTTAGTACTTGAACGGGTCAACGTCCAAAAATAAAACGATAAGCTTGCTTTGTAAATCTGCAACGGCAAAACTAGACTAAATTTAGAATAATTCTACTACAATCAAATGGATGCTAGAGTTAGCAATCAAATGGAAAAATAAGTGATTAACCTTTAGATTTTTATATTATTTTTTCCTTACCGAACATCGAATTATCAGATTTAGCCCAAATCCATACGTACACTAGACTATTTATTCCCGGAGGTATATTTTCTTTCTTTCTTTCATTTCTTATAGCTGTTGTAAAATAAACCTTCTTCAGCCTTGTCAAACTGAAAGAAGATTATTAGAAAAGGCTGATAAGGTCAAAGCACATTACGGAAGCACCATAAGGGCACCGCTCTAACGTTACGGATAGTTTTGAACCTTTAATTAGGCGCGCCAATAAAATAACATTGTTAGTCGCACGGGGTCTGCAGTTACCCCAAATTGATAGGTATGAAATAAGAAACATCATAATTAGTAACCAACTTTAATTGTTTTTATTCTACTTATTTCTTATTAATCTTTTAGAAAAATAAAATCTTAGAATGATGTTAAGAACAATAGAAAATTATATTTTTCGTAAGTACTATAAAAAATTCAACAATTATCACAAATTTTCTTTGCATTTCGAGGCGATCGCCACAGATAAATTTATTGCACTTTGCGGTCGTTTTCCTGTCGCTTTTTCGTGGACAGATGTTGTACCTTCCTCTTTTTTTTGAGTGCAATCCAGTGTTAGTCGTTGAAGGAGTCGCAACTTCAGGTTCTGACAATAGATTTTTCAAAGCACTGGGCAGGGACCGAACGAAAAAGCCCCTCCGTGCAGTGCGTGCGATCAACTCAGCGGCGCGGGCGACACTGAATCGCGTGGAGAGTAAAGAGTTAGAAAGTTAGCAAGAAATTCGGGTTGCCAGCATTAATAGCTAAAAAATAACTTAATTTCAGATCACTTGGGGTCGTGGTGACCCCGGGCGCCTAATTAAAGGTTAATTAATTGGTATTGAAATTGATCATCAAGTATAAAATTATTTCACAAACAGTAACATGAAATGTCAACGGCGGGCTGTCACCGCTCTTTCCGCTCTTTCTTTAACAACTTTGAAACAGCGCCGTGCTTTGGCTGAGCCGTTACGGTGCCGGTACAGTGTATAGAGTGATATAAACGTAATCTTCTTTTTGACATTTATTTTTACTTTTGCTATCTATAAAGTCAATTCTCTAAATCTTTTGACGTAACGTGAAAGCTTTTCCTATGCTGCCTAATATAACAAGCCTTGTCTGAAAACAAACAATAAAAAGCCAATTCTTTATATTTTACTGTACTGAAAGCGAAGACAATTGTCGAGGAAACTTGCCATTGTAATAGGAACATTATTATCTATCTGAAAGATTGGGTTGGTGCCAAAATTAAGGGAAAAATAATATTATTGGTCCGTGACAGGAACTGCGAGGGAGTAAAATAATACATTTTATTTAAAAGGACTATACTTATATTTTCTTTGTGCGCACTTTTTTTCAAAGAAATAACAACATGAATCATCAATAAAAAGACATTTTTACAGCGGTGAATATCACCGTATTATTATATTATATGGATAATTGTAGTAAGCCTAGTCTAACTGTAGAAACCATATCTTCAAGAACGTATCTATTCCAAGACCGGATATTCACTATTCTTAATCAAATCAAAATGGGAAAACTACAAACTTTGCATTACAAATAATATTGATGTTGCTACCTCTTTTGATACTATGATCGGTTTAGTGACGTTAATTATAACGCATTATTATTTTATTGACTAATGCGATTTGTTTTTCCACACAGATGTTAGATAAATCAAGGTATTCAGGGTTTTTCTATAAGTATATATTTGAGTTCAGACTGTACAATCGAACACTTAATGAACTTTGTGTAATGACTGCTTCTGTTATACACTGGATAGCGTATAATTATGTCTGATAGGGAGGACCCGGGTTCGATTTCCGGGTCAGACACAAGTGTTACTAAGTTTTTCTGAATGCTCAGTAGCAGTACGGAGTCTGGCAAAGTGCCCGGTGATGGCAATAGGCTCGCCCCCTATACGCAGGACTTAATTGAATAGCATGGCGATATCTGGGTGTAATATAACACCTCTGCCTACTCTATCGGGGAAATAGCCGTCATATAAAAAAGTGGCTCAACATCGTGCCGAGGTTTTGGGTTAAGTCTTGTAACAAAGAAGACCTTTCAGGTGTCTACTGTAACGTTATCCCTACTTAGGGTGTGTTTAAATGAGAAACATGGTTAAATGTTACAATAAAATTTGATTTAATTCTCAAATAAATCTAAAACATCATTTAGCAAGCGTTTCACTAGCAAAAAATTACTAAAAAAAATGTTATTAAAAAAAGATATAAACAGGGTCGCGTGATTCGGCGATGGTAAAAGTTTTGTTGAGGGTCCTGCTGCCGCTAAACGACGGTGAAATATGAAGTTGTATTATCTTTAACTTGTAAATCAATTAATTTGCTTTAGTTATTAAAGTATATAAATTATTGATTTATGTAGAAATACCCACATTAGATATTTAATTATTGAAATTATTTATTTAATTTGTATGGAAACAGCCACTTTAGTTATTTAATGAGGTATAAATATTATTTATTTGATTCATATGCAAATAGCCACTTAGTTATTCAAGAATATAAGTTATTGATTTAATTTATGTGCAAATACCCACTTTAGTTAAAGCTAGTTTAGTTCAATTAAGTTTGATAAATTCAGTTTGATAAAATAACATTTGCGTAAACACAAGAACACATAATAACCAGCACTATTTAAGATGGTTTAGTAAAACCAGATGCATAGCATTTTGTATAAAGGAAACAAGTTACATATTGATAATTAAGTATTTTAACGGCTGTCAGCGGTTTAATTTTATCATTTATTTATCATTATATGTTTTATATATTTCAATGGAAACCAGACATTGAAAGAAACAATCCTAGCGACACAAAACATTACAAAAAAAAATATAATTCAATAATTGCGACGCAGAAATTTTATGTTTGAGTTCACAATGAACAGTAAATGCATAAATAGATTCATTCTCAAATAACATACCGATAGGCAGTAACAAGAAGATAGAATTGAAGACCAAAAACATCGATTGTAGCAAAATAAACATTTGACAAAACGAACAACTAATAATTCTACGATGATATTCGTATTTATATACCAAATAGACAAGTATTAAATTCGTTAATTATTGTTAGTGAACAACCTGCATGTGACACGTGTACAATTCATTAATAAATGAACGCGGAATTCTAGCTAAATACCTAGAATGTAATACGCTAGCATTTTTAGGTACGTTCATTCTCAGCCAGTCCAACTATAATAAGTAAACGTGGCATAACAAAGATGCAACTTTCTTAGTAAGAAAGAAAAGAATAGTTAATGTTAAAAGACAATCGCCGTAGTAGGCGGTAAACGTATTAAATAATACCAACTATAAAGAAATATATCGCCGTAAAAAATCGCTAGCAGAAGGTTATAGTAGAAAAATGAAAAGAAATGAAAAAGAGAAGGGTGTGAATTCGTTCCATAAGTCAGCCAAAGCAGCAATTATTAGGAATAATTACCAGCAGCAATTAATTACCGTAGTGGCATTTAAAAAAGTTAATCGCGAAGCATACGATCAACGAAGGTGACCTTAGCGCGTCATTAGAGGACGTCTGGCCTTAAATCTTAATACAAAGAATGCGATCGACGAATGTGACCTTAGCGCGTCTTTAGAGGACACGTGGCCGCAGTCGAAAGATTATAACTTGTTACTTATGCGGTTGATACAAAATTAATTATCACACGCGGCAACAGAAATAGTTATAATATAAAAATGCTTACCATGCGTAGTAAGACAAAATTTGTCTGTTGTGACCGGCTCAACACGCCCGACCTTCCGAGCACAACAGAAAAAAAAGAGAAAATGTCTATTGTGGCCGGCATAACACCACCGACTTCCCGTCTACAATAAAACAAGCAAAAAGAAACAATATATACCACTAAAATAATTACACACTACTTTGGAACGATTTCACACATACACAAAAATAAAAAAAGGGACTCACCGGGCAGCGGATTCTCAACAAAACCCTACCTATATATTCCCGTGGGCGCCACTATAACAAAGAAAACCTTTGGGGTGTCCACTGTAACGTTATCCCTACTTAGGGTGTGTTTAAATGAGAAACGTGGTTAAATGTTACAATAAAATTTGATTTAATTCTCAAATAAATCTAAAACATCATTTAGCAAGCGTTTCACTAGCAAAAAATTACTAAAAGAAATGTTATTAAAAAAAGATATAAACAGGGTCGCGTGATTCGGCGATGGTAAAAGTTTTGTTGAGGGTCCTGCTGCCGGTTCGTCCAGGAGAAGTGGTCACTTAGCTCGGTGTCTCGAATGCAGCCAAAAAGGGACTGTGCGCAGCCAGCGCTTCAATATTTATAGTCCGTTGCAGGGCGCGGGCGGCGGGGTTGACCGGGCCGAGTGATGCGTCAAGGATTGACGTCACAGTCTTCACACCCGACAACAATATTTTGTTATTTAAAAATCTTTCGTTCGATGGGGCCCAATTCTCTTAAATAAATATAGTTTCGATATCATGTCAGTGTCATACTTACGTCACAAAAAGCGTATTCTTTTAAATTATCTGATAATTTAACGAAGTTATAATGAGATCGTTATTGAAACAAGTGTCGAAATATGTGTCAACGACGAACTGTTTATTTCAAATTATACGATAATGACATTAGGTTATCAGAATACCGCTTCTGAGTCCATTCAAAATATAATATCAATGTCATAAAAAAATAGGAGAAATGGCCCCCGATTGTTCTTCAGAGTCACAAAGGTTATATGTTTTGCAAACCCTGTTTGAAAAATTTCAAGTCACAGATTGCAATTTTTCATGACACAAGATTTATTCTCAGTGTGAAAGAAAAACACAACAGATTAAAAATATATAGGATTTTACATACAATGGTAATAAGTAACAACCATTTTGTAATAAATAGCATTCAAAATTTGATAGTTCCGTTAGTAGCCGCATAGTCACCAATTAAGTCCGAACTATCGTAGTTTACAGTTAAATAATGAGTTTCCCAGTTGTTCTTAAATTTATTTTACGTTCAAAGTTTAACGTTCTGCCACTAGAATTTAGAAACTGGATTGTGTAGGCGGTAGTTCATTATAGAACGTGTTAGACTTAAATTACGTGTGACACTGACTCACTGACTTCCTTATCAAAACTGCTGTGTCTATATTTTGACATTTAGCTTACATGTATCAGCATTCGATAAAAAAGATTTTTAATGTTCAAACACAAAGGAAGTACTTTAGTGGCCCAAGTTTGTATGATGTAAAGATGTTCCACGTGTACGGAATCGTGGATCAAGGACATTTACAAACGGATATCTGATTCCAAAATAAGCAAACACTGTACTATATTATATATTCTTAGATACATACATGTGTAATACAAAGAAACTACATGCAGGCAATAAATCATTCTCTTTATCACACAAAGAATTGTCCTTAGAGGAAATCAATCACCCATGACTTGCAGCTTAACGGTTACCAATAGACCATCGGTCCTATCATTAGTAACCCTGACTTCTAAGGTTCAATTTCATTGGTCGTTAGGCCCTCGTTCGGAGAGCATGAGATTTTTGTTAACGCATGCCATAGGGTGTGTGCCATAGGGAAATGTGGAAATATTTTTTTTTGTCGTTTAGCCGTTTGCGTTATGTCAGTGACAATTCTCGTCTAAGAGCATTTGTTATCTGAGTTGCATTGCTTCAAATGAAATGATAATTATTTTATTTTCATTGGTAGTTACTCATAGAGTACCTCATATTTGGGGACTTTGACATACGGAATGGCGAGTGAGTTAATATGCATCGAAAATGAGCCTTAAAGGCGGCATAAAATTATGTGTCTTATTAGTACCCAGCTGTGTTATTAAAGTTCGTAAGTTTGTTTCACTATTCTGAGCAAGAAATAATATCGTCGTAAAACCTCGTACCTCACAAAACTGCACAAAGTTACACTCGTAAAATTCAAATCTAAGCAGTGATCCAGTTTTCTGAACATTTTATTACTTTTTGATGCTGCGACCGTTTTAAATCTTGCAAGATCTGAATTCCTGTGCTAAGAGTACGCACAGGGGAGCCATTGAATAGAGTAGATCACTCTGCCGAATAATGTATTTTGTAATGTTAACCAGGTTTATTGTTTTCTTGCGACAGCTTGTATTAAAAAACGGCAACCTGTAGCGTACTTATGGACGCTTAAATTGTCTTATGAAATTGTATCTCTGAACTTCTGGATAGTATAGGAATTTAAACTTTCGTGGTCACTATCAATACTTTTTACTGTTTTTACGGGATATATACCACGTACCTCTGTTTTTGTTTTGAGTAACCGATATTTCGCCACTGTTGCAAGCGCCATGTTCACGGATGTACTGAAGTATTGCGAAGTTTCGACGGAACGCCACTATATACCTAGAATGGTTAAAGAAGCTATTGAAATTAAAAAGTACAAAAATTTCAATAGAGAAGATGGGCTTCAACTGTCGAACACCAGGCGTTCGACAGTTGAAACCCATCTTCTCTATTGAAATTTTCGGGTACGTCTATGTAAAACCCGTAAAAAGTTAAATCACGAGCCGACGTAGTGAGTACAGTGTGTCGCGATCGAGTACAGTGCGAGAGTGAAAACGGTGGTAGTGATTGTGCACGCAATAAACGAGTAAGAAAGCGGGTAGACCGTTTCACTTGTTTATAACATTCATCCACCCGGAATATAACATGGCGCTTGCAATAGTGCCGAAATATCGGTTACTCAAAACAAAAACAAAGGTACGTGGTATATATCCCGTAGAAACAGTAAAAAGTATTCTGGATAGTATTTTGTTAGCATCTTCACTAGTCTGTCGCTGCTCTCAATCAACGTATTTAGTACAACGTTAAAAACTATTGCACACTAAGTATATAATATAATCTGATTAAAACTTTCGCTTACGAATAATAAGAATAGTTATTGCCTACAAAAGACTTTTTTTAGTCAGCTTAAGCAAATTACAGAGATTTCTCCTTCGTTTGTGAATAATCCTATCGAGGGACATAGATAGAAAAAAATATAGGCATCGAGTTTAAACCTTCTCCTTTAATAGTTATAATTATGTCCTTATTTTGAGTGACTGTAATAGATTTTGTGTCTTTTTCCCTTACATTTTCGCCCTTGCACAATATAAGTTTACCAAAGTGGAAGCTTTAAAAATAAAACTTTCCCGTTTTATAATATCAGTTATGATAATGGTAGAGACTGCAGCTGAACCATTTAAGAGCACGTACAGGCAACTTTTATACTCTCAATAGCAACATCAAACTCATATTTACTACAGCTGGCTACAGCAAAGTTTTAAGACTTCAATATTTTATACTGAGGGAACGGTTATTTTGCTAATTGAGAATATTTTCCTTGATGAAATGTATACGTAGTATTTTCTGTGGTTCATTTAAGTTACATTGACATTTTTAAGTTTATTGACATGCTTTGGGTTAAATGCCTACGCATGTAGTAAAACATATTCAGTCTAATTTCATTTTTTCAGATATTGATCTGGATATATTTTTAGTGGAATCAACACAATGCGATGTCCGAAAATGTGCCTGGCAGGCTACGAAATAATATCATCATCAGCCTTTAACAGTCCACTGCTGGACTAGGCCTCTCCTTTGAAAGGAGGAATTGGCCTACTATACCACGCTGGCCAAACCGGTTGGTATAGGGTTTGTATCAAGTTTTCCTTCTCTTACAGTGCTGTTCTCTGCATAATATGCTCCCTCTGTCGGCTCTTACGACACCCATGGGATGATATGGGGTGGTGACATTCCGTATTCTTAATCCGTCTTCCGTTCTCTCTCCATTATTATTCTCTATTTTTATAAATCTCCTGACCCAGAATCTTCAGTGTGCGTATCACTTGTATGCTGACAACTTGCAGCTGTATACACAGGCAGGAGTAGACAACATCGCTTCAGCTATCGATGGGGTAAATCAAGCTCTGTCAATTATATTTGATTGGTCAGAACGGTTTGGTGTCGCTGTGAATTCCGCAAAATGCCAGGCCATTATCATAGGCAGTCAACGCAATAGGAGCAAAATCGATCTTTCAGCGCTTCCATCCGTCATATATAACCAGACAGCAATACCATTCAGCACAGTTGTCAAGAATCTTGGCTTATACATGGATAGCCACCTCAACTGGCGGACTCAAGTTACTTCTGTCAGTCAAAGAGTGACAGGATGCTTACGTTCATTGTACCGATTAAAGAACTTTCTCCCTCCTAGCACTAAGGTAATGCTCATGCAAACTTTAATCTTCCTTATTATCGACTATGGTGATGTGTGCTATTTTGACTTGAATGCAGACCTCCTCAACAAACTAGACCGGCTTCATAATAACTGCATTCGATTCGTTTACAACGTTCGTAAATATGACCATGTCTCTGAATACCGCTCCCAACTCAAATGGCTATTCGTCAACGCCACAGTTGCTCTCACTACTCTTTTCTCCTTTCTTAACTCTCCCTCTGTTTCTTCTTACCTAAGTCTTATCTACAATATTTATGCTCTAATCATGACAAACATTTACATTTATCTCGTCTCCTTTTGTTTCCCTCCCATAGTTCTAGATTCGTTAAATCTTCCTTTTTAGTCCAATCTGTCTCATTATGGAACGCACTCTCTCTCGAAATCAGGATGGCTAACAATCGGTTCACTTTCAAGGTAAGGGCTCGAGATATTTTACGGAGAGAAACGGCAGAATAATTCTATATTGACTGTACTTACTGACTTTTATCTGGGGGCACGGCAGTGCCCCCGCCAAGTCGAGCAAAAAGGCGGCACGGCCGTACCATCCTTTTCTCGAAGCAATCCAGGCCATTTTCGACCCCCTATAACGTTATTGTGGATAATACTAAAAGCCTGATTTTTTAGTAACCAAGCAGGCATTGTATAAACCTGGTATATTTCAAATTTAATTCAATTTGAACCAGTAGTTTAAGATTTATAACGAGTCAAAGTTTCTAATTTTGTCACTCACTGACCGATCATCAAAAGTCTAAGGCACTCCTAGCAGACATAGAAACTTCAAATTTAGTATACAATAAGTGATTAGTGTATGAATCAAGGAAAAACTAAAATATTTTTCAATTGCTTTCCAGTTTTCGAGATACATCAACTTCATAAATAACTTTGTAATATTTATGAATATACATACATACACATACATAACGTCACGCCTTTTATCCCCGAAGAGGTAGGCAGAGGTGTATTTCTACACCCACTTTTCGCCAGATATACTTTAGTCCCACGTAATAAGGGGCGAGCCTATTGCCGTATCGGGCACATTTCCAGACTCCGTGCTGCTACTGAGAAACAGATAGAGATATTGTATTTATTTTATAATAACACTAGCTTTTGCCCGCCGCTTCGCGCGCGTTAAATTCGGGGTAACACAAATCTACTTTCAGTCTCAAGTTGTGTGAAGACGCACCTGATTATTCTAAAGACTACAGAAACTCGATAGGGTACAAAGTAACTCGGTCAGTATCCATGATATTATCTACCGTTATCTACCGAAAGGTACATAATAACATCACCTTGCATACAGTCAAATGTCAAAGCCATGTTCTAATACATGTTCAATATATCTCTATAAACATTTTCGCATTTTAAATATTAGTAGGGAAAATCGTTTCAGCCGTTTAAGCTTATTATATAATTATTCGTTTATTTAAAATATGCGAACAATTTAAACGTGCACAATATGACATTATGTATGACGTGACAGTACTGACAGATATGCGATAGCACTTGCGCAGCACTCAATTATTAGCGCATGCGTTCTTGCTTCCAAGAGGTAAATTTGTGCCGTTCAAACTTCTACCCTCCCTACAATCCCTCCCAGTTTAATGTTTGCAACTTATTACGTAGCCTATGTCCGTCTCCATGTTTCAATATATCTCTATATTAAATTTCGACAAAATCGGTTCAGCCGTTTTAGCGTGAAAACGGAACATACATGCATACACACACACATTGGAATTTATAATATTAGTAGGGATTTAAATTCTATAATTCTTTTGTGGATTTCAGAGAACTATATTCATAAATAAATAGCAACATAATTACACTGAAGAACAGCAATATCGTTGCAGAATTTGGAACTATTTTTTAAATAATAATATTCTAGCACTTAGACACAACACCACCTAGTCTCAAAAATAAACAATGAATATTTATATTTTTTTTTTGGTAAAATCATCATATTTATAAATATATAATTATGATTGATTGATATTTAATAATATCAATCAATCATATATATTTATACATAGAAACACCCAGACCAAGACAAACGTCTATGTTCGTGGACACAAATGTTTGATTTGAGCGAGATTCGAACCCACAACCCTCGCGTGGCAAATTTATAGAAGAAGTTCTACAATAAAAATGTCGCTTAACACGAATGAAGTAACACCATTACACGATAAACGCAAGCGGGTGCACAAAACTTCTGTATGCAAAACGCACGATGGTACCGTTCGCAAAATGCATTTATCTCGAGATGTCGTCATTACCTAATAGTTACTAGGCAGGTGACTACGTAGAGCACTTTACAAAATATCGCGTTGAAAGCTTGCTCTAGAAACGTCTAAGGCTACCCATTCAACGACGACAACGTGACTATTTAGGGCTTTTTAAGTGCCGCACCATTCAATACTTTTAGAGTCTTTGAAACCGTTATTTGATGTGAAGGACGAATGAGCAGATGTGGTTTTACTTTCGCAGTAGAAGTGTGTGTTTTATGCATTCGTTGCACGTACCTATAGAAAAGGTAATATTATGTTAGTATAAGTACCTCCAAAGTCGAGGCATGTTATGCGTCAAACTTTTTCTCTCGGAATAATCAAACTTTCTGTACCTGGCGAACAATAGTTACTTGTGCAACAAGAGAGCAAAGTTGTTTTTTGTTTCGAGTGCTGATTTTGAGTCCCGAGCAAGCGAAGGATTCTATGATTGAAAGTGAGAATCCTGAGCGTAGTGAGGGACACAACAGCACGAAATACAAAAAGCTTTGCTCTCGTGTAGCACACATAACTTTTCACCACAGCAGTGAGAACACATATTACTTAGGAGACATAGAAATGAACAGGAAAAGATTGAATTCTGCATTAATCACTTGTTGATTTAACTCTTCTGGTGTTAAAGTACAGTCATCATCGCTAGTTTCACTCATCTTTTTAGATTATTTTATATATTATTATAATTTAACACGTTACGCTATACTGTATCAGCATCAGCGAAATTTTTATTTCCGCTACTTTTTTAAATCGCGTTTTAATACCGCGTCCCTGATGTTTAATTTTCAAATGTATCATTGTTGTAATTCCAAATAAAAATGTATTGGTTAAATACTAATTTTATACTATTAATTAGACTTATTCTTATTAAAACCCAATAATAAATTAAACATATAAACAATAACATATAAAAAAAGGAATTACTTTATTACAAATAAGTATCTTTTTTTATTTGCGTTTCCGAAAGTGTTTTCTTTGAGGTCGAATTCCAAAATCGAATTTCGAATTCGAAGGGGTTTGTTTTTTCACTCACTTTTTATATGCATGTGAAAGAGACAGAGCACAGTAAACTTCGAATGTTTCAAATTTATGGCGGAACAATGTCTAATCGTGACACTGAAGATTGAAAAATTAAAAAGCTACTTTTACTCACGTTCGAATCAAAATCGCGTTTTGTTCACTGTTGTCTCGCAGCAAAAGCGGCATGTTTGAGCTGCTGAGGTGAAAAATCACTTTTTCTGCACTACTCTATCCCCGAAGGGGTAGGCGGAGGTTTAATATGACACCCACATTTTGCCATTTTGAAATGAATTTTTAGCTCCCACGTAATAGCGGACGAGCCTATTATCGTAACCGGGCACATCACCAGACTCCGTGCTGCTACTGAGAATTTGGAAAAACCCAGTAACACTTTTGCCCGATCCAGGAATCGAACCCGGGACCTCCGATCTGCAGTCACACACGCTATACACTGGACCACGGATCTCGGATTCAAATTCACGGCACGCATTAATGACTTTTCGAAGTTAAGTGCGAATTAAATAGTTAAGTATTGCTTGCTTATCGGTGAAGGAAAACATCATGAGGAAACCTGCATGTCTGAGAGTTCTCCATAATGTTCTCGACAGACATGTTAAGTCTGCCAACCCGCATTGGGCAGCGTGGTGGACTATGGCCATACCCTTCCATAGACAGTAGAGGCCCGTGCCCAGCAGTGGGATAGTATATGTACAGGGCTGATGATGATGATTTCAGCTAAGCAGCATTTTGATCCGTTAGTATTTCAAAGAAGGCCATAATCTTACTACTATTATATATGCGAATATTTGTGCGGACGGATGGATGTATGAACATTTGTTACCTTTTTAAATCTGCTCAACAGATTTTGTTAAAACTACAGTAGTATAGCTTATACGTCAGAATAGCTAATAAACTAAATTTGGTCTAATAGCTGACCCTCACGCGAGCAATACATAATTTAACATATTTTTGACAGTATTTTTAGACACTAACGATGTTAATTTGGTGTTAAGCAGTAAGCTCAGAAGAAATTTAAGGCTCTCCCTCTTACTCAATACTCCTCTTTATTATTTCCCCACTTATAATACCTGCCTCGTTGGTCTCGCGGCATAAATGAACGCGTGGGATTGGGAGGTCTCGGGTTCGATTCCCGGGTCGGGCAAAGTGTTATTGGGTTTTTCCGTTAAGAAATTCTCAGTAGCAGCAGGGAGTCTGGTAATATGCCCGGTACGGCAATAAGCTCGCCCCTATTACGTAGGACCTAAAAATTCATGGCGAAATGTGGGTGTAATATTACACCTCTGCCTACCCCTTCGGGGATACAGGCGTGAGTATATAAATAAAAAATAAAATAATAGAGGAAGTTTGATAATTAGGCAAATTTTCATGAAGCTTAGCGCCCGCCCATATGGCGTATTTACGGTGTGGTTGTGGTACTTGTGAATAACTTCTAAAAACTTCTTCTAAACGAAAACCTTCTACGCAACGTTGGACCTTACTTGACTTAGGGATAATTGAAATCTTTCAGGCAGTTTTCATTTTAAGACCATAAAAATTCGTGTAAACGTATGTTACCTTTTTTTATTAGAATATATCGTTTGATGTACGAGAAATTAAATCGCTAATAGCCCACTCGTTTTACATTAGTGAAAAGTCTTATGATTTAATTTTTGTACACCTACCGTTGGTATATATATTAATATATTTTGATAATACATGAGCATATTGAAAGTAAACTAAAGTTTACGGATTTTATCGCGTTGTATTGGTTTCACTAAGTTATTACATTTGAAACTAAAGATCTAGAAACTATATTTTAAATTTATTACTAGCCGACGTTTCGAAAAATTGTGAAAGTGTCATCTACATACTGCTTGTAGAACCTCGGTGTGATGGTGGCAGTCTGCAGGGCTCAAACAGGGCTTAAACGGTGAATCTCACCACCATCCTAAACAGTTAGCTACTGTAGGAATGTCTCTGTTTCAGAGAGCCCGCGGGATCTGTGACAAGAAACACCTGGACGCTGAGCTTCAACATGTCAGGCAAGTTCTGCAAGACAACAAGCTCCGACCGCCGCGCCACTGTCACAGATCCCAGAAGAAAGAAAAACCAGCCACAGTAGAAAGACAACCTGCTGTCCTCCCATACATCAAGGGCGTGACCGACAAAATTGGCTACATCTTGAAGCGAGCTTCTATCAAAACTTACTTCAAGCCGCCAACGAAGATCAGTCAATTATTACCATCTGTCAAGTGTCAGTTACCCTTGCAAGAGGCCGGTGTCTACAAAATTGACTGTGAATGTGGGCTCTCATACATTGGACAAACCAAGAGAAGCATAGGCATTCGACTCAAAGAACATATAGCTGACATAAAACATAAACGCTCAACAAAGTCTGCTGTGTGTGAACATGTGGAACAAGGACCCAACCACTACCTGCGATTTGATGAACCACAGATACTCGCAAAAGAACATCGTTTTCTTCCAAGGATGATACGAGAGGCTATTGAAATTAAAAAACACCCTAATTTCAATAGGGAAGATGGTTGGAATGTTCCTCCAGCTTGGGACCCTGTCATAAGGCTAATGAAACCCAAGAAGGACAAAGTCACTAGAAGACCTAAGGACACTGTGAGCTCATTCTGCGTAAATAGTAACACCAGTAGTTGAAAAATGTTCGGGTACTTTGAGATAACTTATACATTCAAGAAAAAGACAAATATCACCTCAGTCTGCCGTGAACATGAATTCTGTAAAGAATTCGAAACGTCGGCTAGTAATAAATTTAAAATATAGTTTCTAGATCTTTAGTTTCAAATGTAATAACTTAGTGAAACCAATACAACGCAATAAAATCCGTAAACTGTAGTTTAATTTCAATGTGTAACATTCGCGTAAACCCAAAAAGATAATACATGAGCATTTTCTCATATCATACATAATATTATAAATATAAACGCGCTAGGATGCGCTAGGATCCTGTATCTGTTGTAGGTATTTTCATGCTAGATAAAAAATAATTGGCCAACAATGCTAAAATTAGTAAAAAATCGATAATAAACTGCCAGCATTTCTGAGCCTGCCATACACAATACCGTTAAGGCATCTATTCTCCTTCATCAAGTCATTCTCATTATGTCACCTCAAAAGAAACTTTAAGAATTTTTTATTGCAAGCGCCGCACAAACTCCCATTGATTCTCCTTTGCTGATTTAACAATTTTTTTTTAAATATCAAAACCACAATGATCTGCGCTAGGCTTTTTATTTGAAAAATTTAAGGCGTCTTTATTACGGTGACAATCATTTTCCTCTTTAGTTGGGATAAACTTAATGAGCGAAGGATTCAGGTAGGATTTAAAAAAAATCTCTTTATCTCGAAAGTTTTCGTTCTTTTTAAGCGTTGCTAATTAGTAGAATTTTATGTTGCTGAAATGCTGATTAAGATATTTTTAAATATTATATTTTTGGCTTTCACGGTAAAAGGGTGTGAAACGGTTACTTCGGAATTTGAACTGGCTTACCTTAGTCAATACTGTTTACAATTTCTTTGAAAATTAAGGTAGTGATCTTAGTTAATGAAGATAGTGTGTTTTTTCTGGATTATACCTAGTTTGGTACGAATTATAATATTATTTAAACTGTTTGAAATAGAAATATTTTTGTGACAAGTTCAATCGATTTTATCAATTTAGTTGCGTGTTACTTTGTCTATTGAAAATTTCTGACTCTGGTCACACTATGAACTGTCAATCCATTCATTCATTGTCGTTTCCCGCGGTCAGCGAAAAAACCTCTCTCCGTTCGCTCTGGAAGATTCCGTTTTGTGAGCGCGTTTTGATCTTGTATTTGGTTGTAAAACTAAAAACCCGAGTGAATGCCGCTTCTTTGATCTATAACCGGCACCGGTATATTGTGATAAAAGTCAAACTTGTGAACTATTGAACATTTGTAACATATTGAACATTGTAAAACTTGTGTGAATACGCCAACGTGCATCGTGTTCTGAAGAAAGACGCCGAACTGGACCTTCGAGTAGTAACTATAACGATTTGCTTGTTATTTTGGCCAAAATTATGAGTTTAATCTTATAGGTCCACTCCGGAACATCAGTGAAGATTTGGTAAGTAAATTTGCATACAACTTTGAATCTTTGCCTTGTCGTGGTCAGGTGGCTGTATTACAACTTCCACTGCGCACTCTGAACAATTTCCTGCCTGCCTACGGCAACTCTAGACAGTAGCTAAATTATAAAATCTGATCCAGTGTGTGTTGGACTGTGCACAATATTGGGATATTTAATTGCCCTTAAATGTGTTGCCCTTAGAAGGAATCAATCACTGTATTCAACTTGTTAATTATTAAAGCAAATACTCGTGAATGGATTATGGGATGATAAAAAAACATTTTCAATTTATATAACGTGCAAGCGAATGAACCTGTAAAAACCTCTTCATATTTTTTTATATTTTTGGAGGTGACCTGGAGAAATTAGTAGCTGAAGCGACGTAGCCAATTTTTAATAACGCCGTAATATTTGCCGAGATGTTAAAAAAATGCAATAATGCAGTGGCTCTACATTTTATATGGTGATTTTAAAAGCTTTATACGGTACACGAAGGCATCATGATTAATAAGTTATTTATAATTTCCTAAAAAACGAAATTGACTCCAAGTAGTAATTAAGTAGCCAAGTAGTTAGCCGGTAGTGATATCGTCTCGTGGTTCGCGCTTATACGAGCTTAGAAGCGCGTCAACGCTCGTTCGAGTTGCTTGTGTGCCAAACGGCGCGCCTATACGCGCCTACATGCGTTTCAAAAAACGAGCTTATACGCGCTACTCTGGCACCGCCCTAAACAGCCACCGTGCCGCTTGCCTTGCGCACAGTTTTGTCAGTTCGATCCCCACATGAGACAAGTTTTGTGATCCATAAATTGTTTCGAGTCTTGGTATTCTCTGTGTCAGTTGATTGAATGTTTGTAAAGTACTCCGCTACACATAATCAATCCAAAGCACGTCAACTCCTTATTAAAAAACAGGACCTATATTTTTTTGGATCACAAAATAAGTATAAAAACATTCACTAAAATAGACAATGTGCAACCAAAGTGCTTAAAATTTTACAACAATATAGATTCAATTTATACAATCATAAATTTTACAAGGAACACACACAACAAGTTCGTCGGTTGCTTCTACACGATTTAAAATAAATTCGGGTGAAATTTGGTTTAAAACAAAGCATCTGGTGGCAAAAACAAAAGGCAAACATTTTTTATCGTCACACCATTGTACTGCCACGGGCCGCAGCTAGTTTTATACGAAGTAGACATACAGGGAGCATTGTTTGTGCCAGTTTTAATAATTGCTTACGTAAACGGAGAGATATATTTGTCTAAGCTATTTTTTATATTTAATCCAGGCAATAAATTTTGTATCTGCCCCGTATATTGTTGTACTCGTATGTCCCACTACTGGGTACTTTGAAAAGCTTTAGACCTAGTCGACCATACTAGTGAAACGGTGATTGGCAGACTTCATACGTCTTTTAATAACATTCTAAAGAATTATCAGACGGTCAGGTCTCCTTGCAAGGTTTTCCTTCACCGTTTCGCAAGCGATAATTAACAAAGAGAGCGTAGCATTCTGTTGGTTTCGACTAGCTCTTACATCAGTTTTACTATAAAATGCCAAATGAAGGCGTTTATAATGTAAATTGCCAGAAGGGTAAAGAAATTATGTTATAAAGCGAGCAGCTCATTCCTAGTTAAACTATACCTTCACATGTGATATTAAAACCTTACCTACAATAGAGTTTGCATTTTAACATACTATTTATACGATAATTTAAACCTTCTACTGAATATTTATCAGCTGAGTTGTTTGTATGTTTTTACAACAGAATAATAATAAAATACAACTGTACTATTGTTACAAGGTAGAACCGCGTCTGTGCATATGATGTGCAAAGTGTGTCCACTGGGGCACATTAAGAAACTATTATACGTACGGAAATGTATTTTTCCGAATTTATTTCTTGAATGTTTTACTTTGTGATGCTGAATTGTTGTAATTAGGCTTGGCCTGGTAGTCATTTGCAGTCAAAGTGGAGGTAGCAAAACGTTAACTAGTTTCAGAAATGTCTTTTAAGCTATGTATGATAAGATTTTCATTTGCCGCTATGTTAGTGCATGAATTTATGTAGACAACATGCTTATAGTTCCTAAGATTAGCGCGTTCAAAACAAACAAACTCTTCAACCTTACTAAATTAAGAATAAATATTGACATTGAATGAGCCATATAATTTAATTTGTATATTATATGTATCTGCTTCATTCCTATTTCGCGTACTTTTAACCTGAGACCATCTGCGTTGCAGTCCTTTGTTTACTCATTAGACCACAAATACTTTATATCTTAAAGTTTTTAATCAGAAGCATATGGCGTACACTATTTGTGTGCCAAACTAATATCAAAACTACCAACCATTTTGTCTAACTCCTAATGTAGTCCATTGTCCTAATCTTGAGGCCAATCTCCGCCTTCCAAGATAAGGCCAGGCCTAAGCTGAGGTCTTGGTTATAATTAAAGTAAGGTCACTTGGCTTACTGAAGGTTACGAAAGGTCTCGATTGTTATTTAAACTGTAACTCTAATGACTTGGTATTAGAGTTATAGTTTAAATGACAGTGAAATAAGGCTATGGAGGTCTTAAGGTGAAGTTTAATATAGTAGATTACTTGGACTGGTCATGTGTATATTTAAAACATTGCTAGTAATTAAAAATGACATGTGAAAAAGAAAAAGTACGGACGTACAAAGTTCTTATCTAATTACTGTTTTTGCAATATCAATCCTACCTAACCTAACGTCCAAGATTTTGAGAGTAAAACAATGAATGATAAACATGGCTCTAAATAATAATACAAAAAATAAATATAATATCAAAGCACTATGATAATCGCAAATTAAATGCTCTAGTCTAGTTAAGCAAGCTAAAAATATTTTTGCTAATAGATTGGTTTAAAATTGTCTTCTTTATCGGTTCTTAAATTACAGCTAGTTATGAACATAATCTTATTTATTTACAGGTTTGCATATAATTATGTAGATAAGGTATAAGTTTCTTTTTTAAACTATTATATCTCAATCATCCATTATAATAATATCATTCTAAAAACTTTTAAATAAACCAATAACGGATGTAAAAACACATGCTCAATTTAATTCTTTCGGTTTAATCTTAGCGAGATCCGCAACATAATTATCTTTCGGACCCACGGCCAGCGAAGCCATAAATTGTATTTTATCTAGACAGTATCTTTAGCTTACAGCGCGTTTTCTATCTTAACGAAAATATAACTCAATCAGATGTAAAATGGCTGAAAATTTAATGTAAATGAAGGTACGACGCCTACAAAATTAAATTAGTAGAATTTAATGAAAATGCCTAAACGAAACTTAAATAAGAATATTTGCCTAATACGATTATTTATGCGGATTAAGAGCGCGTTCCCAATATGTCGGGACTATTAATTTGTCGTCGAGTGTCGTCCTTAGTTGTTCCCATTATAATAATCATTATTCTTTCACATTCACACTAAACCATCTAGTCCTCAAATTATACAGAGCTTGTACTATGGGTATTATGATTTGTGTTCATCATAATTTTGTCGCGTCAGTTATTTGATACTTGAACGACTGTTGTATTTATTTCCATTAGATTTATTTAAAATAATGGGGTACTCATGAAGTCAGTTTGAAAATACTGGTCAATTTTAACACAATGAGCCAACGTTAGTTTCTGTAGTACTAGTAGTAGCAGGCCTTATTAAAAAAACATGGTTTATATAAACATCGATCGGCACGACAGCTATAGCTAGGTACTTGAATCTAATAGGTATACCACATGATAGAATAACATATCCTAAACTCCTTTTTCTTTATGAAATGTGTGTGAATAGCTGTGCACAATTCTTCATTAAACTACGTAAAAAAATTTAAACAATTAAGGCCAGAATTGTACATCTGCCACGTTTTATAATATTTTATTATAAAACGTGTTATAGGGTTCCCACCAAGAACTTAGGGTCCCAAGTCAACCTCACCTGCAAGTGGTGCACCTGCCGATCAACGGACGAGGCTCTGGCAAACAATATATCCCGATAAGCGGCAATAGGCTCGCCACCTACGTGGGATCAAAGCACTGGCGAAATGTGGGCGTTATATATGCCTCTGCCTACCCCTTCGGAGAAACAGGCGTGAGTCTATGTATGTATGTATGTTATTAATTATTAATTTTACGTTTGTACTCTCTTCACGTTATTTTCCAACAATTTCGCCCTACCATTACAAGTTTCTTACCTTATCTTACATCCTAAATTATTGCACAATATATCATTAAAACTAAGGGTCTGACATTAAACTAGAACAATGTATGGGACAGGGGCCTTAAATTTGCATAATCTGTCGATTTGTAATTCAAGACGAAGATCATTTCGGTACTCCGTTATTGGTTCAGTTTCTATATAATTACTGCCATGCATAAATTTAAGGTGTAAATTGTTTGAAGCTTCTCGTAAAGTATTCAGTAACTTGTTTGTTAAGTGAGAATATAATTTCTCGAATAAGTTATGTTGACAATTTTATGATAGCACTAGTCTCAACCTCATTCTCACTACTGTTTCACCTGTGTAGCCAGGTTCTGCAACAGTAGCCATTGATGACAATGAGATTTCACATACCTGAAATCCCGGGGAAAGTTGAAATGTCTTTAATGAATTGAATTTAATCAGAAATATGTTGGAGCAGTTGGAAAATAAATAATCCACTTCTCTCTTTAATAAAGCGGGAGGGTTTTATGGTAGCAATCAGTTATTGTATTTCTTGCTTGCTGTGCTGATCTTAGATAAGCTTTTGACTTGCCAGATAGAAAGCGTTCCTTGTGTGCTTTAGAGCCATTTTGTTGTGACTCGGTGGAATATAAGGTCATACAAACCATTCGTGTAGCTGAGTTGAACTTCATGCAGTCGCTACATGGACACCTTAGTAGTTGCTTACATCACCAGCCTGTTATGTAATAGTTGATTGCTGGTCGTAAGCCTCTCTTAAGGTACGCTAATGAGCTCGGTCTTCAACCCAGACCCTGCCCGTTATCCTACGAATATCATCGCTCCACCTAGCTACAGGACGCCCTGTACTACGTGTACCACTATCCTCTCAGGTAGCCACTACTAGCATGCCAGTAAATAGGCAAGCGACTGGTTCACAACCATCAGGAACAGAAAATGCTATTGAAATGTTAAAGAACGCAGTTACCGAATTGACGCAGAAGATGGAAGCCATGAATGCCGAGTTGCAAGAAGTACGCAGAAGGCCACGTTCACGTTCCCGAGATTAAAGATGGAATCAAAGCCGTCCTCGATCACGTACGCCATATCATGACAACCAACATTGTTATTACCACAGAAGATTTGGAGATCGGGCCAACAGATGTACACGACCTTGTAGCTATACCAAGAAGTCGGAAACTACCAAGGCAGCCAGTAGAGGCGGTAAATGACTGCCAAGCTATATCAAGCCGCCTGTTTGTTACGGATCGCAAGAACAAAATACAATATCTAATAGATACGGGTTCGGACCTGTGCGTATTTCCTCGATCCTCTATACGGGAGCCACGAGCTAAAACCAAGTACGAGTTATTTGCCGCGAATGGGGCTATCATCAGCACCTACGGATTTCTACCACTTACCCTGGATCTAGGACTCCGCCGAGCTTTTTCCTGGCGCTTTGTTGTTGCCGACGTAGCCAAACCCATCATAGGCGTCGACTTTTTAGCTTTTTATAATCTTCTAGTCGACTGCCGCAACCAGCGCTTGATGGACAACGTCACCAGTCTTACAAGCCAAGGACAAATGCACAGATCCTGTGAAGCTATTTCATCAATCCGCACAATTAAGGATGATAGCGAATACCATCGACTGCTTAAGGAATTCCCAGATCTCACACGACCAGCTGGTAAACCAGGTGTACCAAAACACACTACAGTGCATCATATTCGCACGACTCCTGGCCCTCCAGTCTTCAGCCGCCCACGGCGTTTAGACCCACAACGCCTTAGGATTGCAAAGCAGGAATTCGAAGAGATGCTGCAGAATGGCACGGCACGCCGATCGGAGAGCGCATGGTCCTCTCCTCTACATCTAGTACGCAAAAAGAACGATGGCTGGCGTCCATGTGGCGACTATAGATCATTAAACGCCCGTACCATTCCAGACCGGTACCCTGTGAGACACCTACATGACTTCACGCACCAACTAACTGGTAGTACTATATACTCCACAATCGACCTTGTCAAGGCCTACAACCAAATATCAGTTCTTGAAGAAGATGTACCAAAAACTGCTATAACAACACCTTTCAAGTTGTATGAATTCCCATACATGACGTTTGGGCTACGCAACGCAGCCCAAACGTTTCAACGATTTATGGACGAAGCTCTTAGAGGCCTGGATTTTTGCTATGTCTACCTTGATGACAATTTGATCAGTAGTTGCAGCAGGAGCCAACACCTGGATCACCTCAAACAGCTATTCCAGAGGTTAACAAAATTTGGAGTCCTGGTGAACATTAACAAATGCACTTTTGGCCAAGAAAAAGTTACTTTTCTGGGTTACACCGTATCGGCAGCAGGAATCCAGCCCTTGCAATCGAAGGTTCAAGCCATACAAGATTTTCCCATTCCCAAAACCATCAAAGAATTGAGAAGATTCCTGGGAATGCTAAACTTCTATCGTCGTTTCGTACCAGCAGCGGCATCCTCACAAGCTCCTCTAAATAAATTGCTGTCCGGTCCGAAAGTCAAAGGCTCACATCCAGTAGAAATGTCTGCAGAACTACTAAACGCCTTCAATAGCTGCAAACACAGCGTGTCAGAAGCCACACTATTGGTTCATCCAGAACCACACGCAGAATTAACGATACAGACAGACGCTTCGGACACAGCGATAGGAGCAGTGCTGCAGCAACGAAAAGGTCAATATTGGCAACCCCTGGCGTTTTTCTCTAAGAAACTCAGCCCCTCGCAGGTGAAATATAGCCCGTACGACCGCGAACTTTTAGCGATCTACGAGGCTATACGATTTATGGTTGAAGCACGGGTATTTTCGGTTACCACAGATCACAAGCCGTTGACCTTTGCCTTCGCAACCCTTCGACAAAACTGTTCTCCGCGGCAGTACAGATACCTTGTCATCAGTCAATTTACTACTGACATCAGATACATCAAAGGTGAACAGAATGTCGTCGCAGATACACTTTCACGCATAAATGAAGTTAACGCGCCTTTAGATTACCAATCGCTAGCAAAAGAGCAGGAAACCGACGAGGAGTTACAAGAACTGTTGAAAAATGGATCGGCCCTAAAGTTAAAGAAAATTTGCATACCAGGATCCAACATCAAAGTCTACTGCGACGTCACTTCAACGCCAAGACCATTCCTCACAAAAGCTTTTCGCAAGAAAGCATTTTTCTCCGTACATAATCTGAGTCATCCTGGATTGAAATCTACTGTACGCCTGGTCACTCAAAGATTTGTTTGGCCTGGTGTGCGAAGAGATAGTCGTCAATGGGCTAGAGAATGTCAATCTTGCCAGAGGAGCAAAGTCACACGCCATACCTCAGCCCCACTGCTTGCTTTTCAACCACCTACAGCTCGCTTCCGTCACATCCACCTCGATTTGATTGGCCCTCTACCCGTATCTGCTGGCTACAGATACTGCCTTACAGTAGTAGATCGCGCAACACGTTGGCCTGAGGCGTACCCACTCCAAGATATCACAGCGGAGACCTGTGTATCAGCTTTAACGTCAGGCTGGATCGCCCGCTTCGGCTGCCCCGAGCATATTACTACAGACCGCGGCCGTCAGTTTACTTCACACACCTTCAAGGAACTCACCGTGCTGATAGGTGCCAATCATCACCTAACTACTTCTTACCATCCCGCATCAAATGGTCTAGTTGAGAGACTACACCGGCAACTAAAGGCTGCAATAACCTGCCACTCCACGCCAAACTGGACCGAAGTTTTACCATGGGTGTTATTAGGCATACGCAGTGCTTGGAAAGAGGGCCTCCAGTCATCAACAGCAGAGTTAGTTTTTGGAGAGCCCTTACGCCTACCCGGACAGTTCCTGACCTCTAGTTCTGAAGAAACGGTTGACATGAGCAATTTAGTGAGTAGACTGCGAGCACATATGTCCAAACTGACTCCCCAACCAACCTCATGGCACACTAGTCTAAACCGATCCTTCTACGTACCCAAAAGTCTGGCAACCGCCAGCCACGTCTTCTTACGCCAAGGACCGGAGAGACGACCTCTTCAAGCTCCTTACATGGGTCCATATAAGGTTCTTCGACGGGCCGAAAAGACATTTGACATCGAAGTCCAAGGCAAAGAACAAACGGTGTCTCATAGATCGCCTCAAACCCGCGTACGTGACCAGAGAAGACGTAAGCAGCGATCAAGCTAGAACGCCCGATCACCACCAGGAACCTGCAGACACCGTAGTGAAACAAACCAGAAGCGGGCGCACAGTATGGTTCCCTGACTACTATCGCCCATAGCTGTACTATGGTCTCCCGGGGGGAGTGGTGTGGCGAGTAAGCAAGTACTCGCACACGACTAAACACAGCACGACATCGTATGATCGCCTACGTCATTTTGGGTCACTACCTGCGATGCTTCGGGTGAACCACTTTTAACCGGTACAATAGCAACGCCTCCAATATGGACGCCGGCGCATCTATTGTACTAAGCTCCGCCCGCGAAGATGGCCGACACTACACCTATTGTCTCTCGATATAAAAAGTGCCAAGTGCGAGAGGTTTTCTAAAAAGTGTCAAGCGTGAGCGTTTATTATTATTAATAGATTTTATGTATAAAAACCCTAGTGATTAAGATTATTACATTCATTACGCTCTGTACTTTGAAAGCAATATATACTACTCAAGTTCGTCCTTATTTTATTTACTGTTACGCTGTCTACATAGACCAACAGACATATAAGTGGTTTGGGTCCATAACAACCACTTCCCTGACTGCTCCAGCAGCGATCGGTTCTGTGGCATATATAGGGTATACAGGCCCGCTGCCACTTCTGCTTGCTTATTCACTGAGCTTTGTCGGATACTTTAGTTCTCTGTCAAAGAATTTGGTACTCGGCAAACAGTGTAAGGTTACACTTGGGCAGCTCGATTCGGCTTATTACTTTTATCGAAATTAACTTTTCAACAATAATTATACCCATCATGCTTATTGTTATTGGGACGGCAATATCACGTATCGCCGTATAATCCAGTAATTGGAAACAACAGGCTTAACCATAATGCTCTTGAAATCGAGGGCGTTCAGCACCAAAATATTCAATGACTTGTCGGATAATCGCTCCAGCTGATCGAAGCGGTTTGCCTGAAATAAGTTTACTTCAGTGATAAGAAAATTTAGCTTTGTTAAATGGCAATATCGTTTGGGAGATTGTGTGCAAATGTAATTAGGCAAAACTAAAATATCATGGATTAAATATGGTTTGCGGCGAATTTAATTCATAAGGAATCCTTTTTCAATACCTTTTTGGAGTTTGTTGGCCAATTTCAAGAGTTCATTAATATATTTTTATGTAACACTTCACCACTTGGTTTTACATTTAAGTTCATCGTTTTTTGTCAATGTTTTATGTACAAGGCTTTATGATTATTTGTTCAACGAAGGGATAGAATACCAAGACATCCACCAAGAAGAAAAAAATATCGCAAGAATCCACTTCAAAGCGCCAACATGAAAGAAATAAGTAATAGATAATCCAATAAATTTATTTTCATCAAAGTATTTATTCATGTGTTACCTCCATCACCCGAAAAGTGAAATGGGCCAACGGCTGGCCGCTGCTTCCGGCAGCTCATTTCCGCCGGATAAGGAAACCCGACCCACTTCCGACGAAGAGATTTCTTGAAATATCTACCCATTGTTAACGTCTTTATCTGTTACCTATACTTGTTGAGTATCGAAAGTACTGAACGCAACTCGGTTAAGGATACTGACGGAGAAATCTTATCGTCGTTTGAGAATTTTCTTTTGAAGATGGGTTAATGTACATAGAAGATCTAGAAATAGTTGATGGAAGTTTGAAAGGGTGACTGGCAGAGCATTCTAGTCCAATATTTTTTTATTGCCCTACCAAGATATATCAGAAATGTGTCTAATTGTCCTCCTTCACTCTCCATCCACCTGTATCTATTTTCAACATTTATATTTCGTTCAGTATTAGTCCAACTATTCCTTTATTTTTTCTAAATTTATTATAATATTTTAAAATGAGATTTCTACAATGTCACCTAACTTTCACATCAATAATTTCAATAACAGACGATAGCTCAATCAATTTAGTATTATATTAAGTTTCAACAATTACAGCAATGCCGATAACTTGATAACTTCTATTTTCAAACGGTCTCCAATCGGCTATCTTTGCGAGTCTATAATACGGTTTCTATTGAACGAATGACCTTTCAACGTTGTGTATGCGGAATATTGATTACTATAACTATAATATTATTCGCTATAGGTATTGTGATTTAAGAGTAGTGGTAGCCTAGAAGTAATAATTAATTTTCTCGATTGCTGTGAAGCAAAAATCGATGTCTGGAAGATCTGACTACCGTATGATTGTCACATAAAATCTACAGAACGGTTTTTAAGAAGCTTTACAGTAACACATACATAAGAATATCACAAGGCTACACTATGTCACAATAACCGGCACCTTTGTGGTAGCCAACTTCAAATATAAATCAAAATTAATGTTTTTCGATTATGCAAATCTATATTATTAAATCATCATCCTTGGTTCGATCTCCGATCCAGGTCGCATCCAAGAGTTTCACATTGAATACCCGAGCTCGCAGACTAATCTATCCAGATCCGACGGAATAGTAGTTTTTTCATAGAGCGACTACTGTCTGAATTCCTTAACCTAAAGGGCTAGGCAACATGCAATGAGTTACATCAGTGTCAGTATATTTAAGTGTATTGCCCCCCTGTAACAATTGTTAACAATCTTCATGACAGCCGCAACCGACACGCGACGGTTAAACGTGCTCTCTGAGCCACGAAGCAAGCTATAATTAACAATGTCGAGAAGTTAGTGAAGCATGCCGTAGGATTAAACCTGTTGACCAATTCTCTTATCGACACTGTTCTTTGAAGAAATTCGATAACATTTTTATTACTTACAATTGGTATTCTGCTAACTTAATTTCATTATTGTACAAATAGTCGGTCGTTCACACATATTTTGACAGACCGATTAATTTACGATCTAGTCTCGATATCACTCAAATACCAATTAATTTAGGAGAATACCATTTACGACATCAAAATGACACTGACAATAAATCGAAACTGCACTTTGAACAAATATAATTGCTTAGAATTGGCCCTCTGATGCCTTCTGCATGGCAGTCCGCTGCCCTTAACTAACCAACTAACTTAAAACATGTGGCTTTTATTAAAATTCATTCAGTCATGTGTTGGGTCCATTTGGGACAAAGGACGGTTAACTTGGGATTCAAAATGTTTAATTTTATGGGACCAAATGTTTTTGAAAGCGTGTTATCCATTATGTTGTTGTGATGTTTGCTTTAAGCTTATTTTGTAACTTCTCTTCTTATGTTCGTTTTATTATGTTAACCTTATTGATAAAGTATTTTAAAAAGCATAATTCGTAGCAATCTACGTATCAAAAAAAGTATAGTAATATCATTGAATAAATCATTTTAGCGAACATTTATCTTAAAGACATTAGGAATATGGGTCGCCCACGACCCAGGATATATTCATAGAGTATAATTGTCTTTAAAATAAGTGTTTAATAAAATGATAGTAGTATTTGAATTGAAAAAGAGGACAAGTATCCAGCAAAACATAACAAATACCTACGACTCTCCAATTTTAACTATAAAGCAGTTGTATCAGCTATAGTAAAGTAAGCATTGCATGCTAGCGATATCCTACCCACTGGGAACCGTCAACATTGAACGGTGAATATGTTCGAACTGTTTTGTAGTGCTAACCGCTCCTTGGGGATATTACTCGTACGAGAATCAAATCAGTTTGTATAGTAACCCAATGGATAAATAAAATAGAACAGTACATAATGCAAATACGCAATGCATTTTTTGTGCAATAAATATCAATCTGTGGTTTATTTATAACTGAATCCATATAGTAAATCTAGGTAGTAGTCGGTAACTGAAAATAAGAGCCGAAAAGAGACCTTAAGGTCGTGCCATAGGAGATGCCTATTTCAAGCAATGCACTGCGGCAGCTAGGCTCATCCCCTATTACGTGGGACCTAAAAATTCATGGCGAAATATGGGTGTAATATTCCTCTGCCTACCCCTTCGGGGATAGAGGCGTGAGTCTATAAAAAAAATACTACGGCAGCCTAAGTATGAGAGTAAGGGCGGTTTCAGATTAGCGTTTTATACGCGCGTTTATGCTCGTTTTTGGAAGCGCATGTAGGCGCGTATAGGCGCGCCTTTTGGCACACGCGCAACACGTACGAGCGTTGACGCGCTTCTAAGCACGTACAACCAAGAGCCGTCAGAATCCATGTTGACACTGACAAGACGTCACTACCGTTTCGAGTGAACACGCCCGTTTACGTGAGTCTGGTTTTTCGAAGCGCGTAATGTAGCGCGCGTGTAAGCGCGTATACTGAAACGACCGTATACGCGCAGAAAAATACGCTTATCTGAAACCACCCTTAAGATCATTAAATGTTATTATAAACAATCGATTAATAATCGTTTAAGAGGCCATCCTGGTCGTCTATATTTCGTCGATTGTTGTTGGTTCGAACTACACATTGCTGTTTGAAACAAATAATTAAAATAAGAACATTTTAAGCTGTTCTGATAGAATAACCGACATATGTTTTACTCTCTGTAGAAAGTGATCTAACTCACAAACAAATATACTGAGGTAATCATGGTATAGTTTCAACATTCTAAGACAAGTGGTGCCGCTGATAATTGGCACCATGCACTATTTTCTCCAAATCTCATTACTGCGTGTTCATATTTCCTAGAAAATACAGCTCAAAACTTAACTGAACTGAACATTTTGAACTGCACAAGTTTTGAAATAAAAGCCAGTATTAAGTTTTAACGCTATTTTATCAAGTGAAAACTGTATGTATTGAACGGTGACTAGTTTTAGTTATATTGTACGTTAGTCCTTTCAGAAATTACTGGCATCAAATAAACTCATGTTGAAGTCTCTTTAAGTGTCCCAGACTATGACCAACAACCAGATCATTAAACTGTTACACGTTGACATATTTAAGAAAAAAATGCTCAGCGGCAGATTCATAGACTAGCCTGTCGTGCCATAGCGAGCACGTTAAGCCGTCAGCGACCGTAGCCATACAGATCTCTTAAAATCGTTGTTACGTCTAGTCAGCACTTCTATATGCCAATGGTGTGCTCCGTGGGTTTTAACACAAGTTGGGTCAGAATAACTATCTGATAGTCTCCTATTGAATATCGTAATCTATTATCTCAATTTCTGTGATAATTAGGTACTGTAAAATATTTTTGGGTTTGTACGTACAAAAAACAAGAATTCTACTCCATTCACAGATCAGAAATACTGAAATACAAAAGCCAGTTCATATCAATCAAAATTGGATTAACCAAAACATGTCTGATTTTTATAGCAATGACCGTTTTCTGTATCAAAGCTCGGCGTCAAACTCTCCTCCATCCCAAAGGATTACAGGGGTCAGTCTTACATGCCTGACTAATCCTAACCAATGATACGATGTTTTATCTCTTTTTATCAGCTGAGATTAGAGAGAGATACCGTTATCGCGTCGAACAGGCACCCCAAACATAATGTAGTTATACAATGGGACTTGTACGTGAAACACGCTACAGGAAATTTGGTAGATTTGTTTTATTCCTTTTTTTAAGATTATTGCATTGTTGGTTTCACGGGACTAGCTTATTGGTCCGTTGGGACGCTCATCTCGATCACGTATTATTTACGTTGTAAGTAGTATTTGATTGGGATATTGTGAGTGTCATGGTTTTTAAGGGTGACCCACATGAAGTGGGCGTATTGTTATTTGATATAATTGACGTATATTTTTTCTTGCATTAGTATTGCATTCGTTTTTAAATAAAGCCTAAATAATTGATTCAAACGAAGGCATCTATCATGAAAACATAATTAATTAGAGAGAGGCATTACCCTCAAATATCACGGAATGTGGCTAGAATATCAATTGAGTAATACGAGTATTATAGCCTCATTCTACTATTCCATAGACAATTCACTATACCAACCCGTTTGGCCAGCGTGGTATAGTAGGCCCATTCCTTCTTTCAAAGGAGAGGTCTAGTCCAGCAGTAGACTGTTAAAGGCTGATGATGATAATGATGAGAGCCATATTCTGTGATTTGAACTTTTGGCAGGACATTTAATGGATGGAATGTGATGTGTATAAATCAATTATTGATATAAAATGAACATATTATAATTACTTATATTCTCAAATTGGTCAGACGCTGATAGCAATTTAGGCTCCCAAGAGGCAGGTATATACATAAGATTTCCGCCTTGGAGCCTGAAGCCCGCTAACAACCGGTATAGATCAAGAATGATAACGGTGATAGTTGATGGTCACAATTGTTTTTAATAAGTTTTTTGCCACATTTACAGGCATTCGTTTTCTGCTACATATTGCGTTTAGCCATATATAATTTACTTGCTAATGTTCACGCCATCACTAACGTGGGGTCGGTTATTGATACAAAGGTTAGTCCCAATGCTGTACTGATGTAGTTACTGCAAAGTTTCATCAAAATCCGTTTAACCGTATACGTAAAGCGGTAACAAAGATCCATACATCCACCCTCACAAACTGTTACATCTATACAGTAATAAAACTTTACACGGAAAACCCTTAAAAGCTTCGTCAGCGGAAATATAACAGCCATATAACATCTAGAGTAGTATATACACTCAGTCCAATTCCAGCAACGATGCCTTTATTTCTTGTTGTACAGTAGGGTATTCGCCAAGAAATCAGAGGCGAGCACGGCTATCAAATAAAACTCCCTGGAGAGTGAACTAATCCTAGTAGCCGAGTGGTATACATACGCCTTTGTAGTGTGTTGTTACATTGTTTGAAGTAGAAAAGATTTTTAGCTTTTTCTGTATAACACTTGACTGAATAGAGTATTTAACTCGGCGAATACAATGAGAAAGTATCTAAAATGTGATAATATTTGTTGATCTTATAAAATAACGAAATCGATTTATATACGATTTTGAAACATTTTTATTTTTTCTGTTTTTGAAATCAGTGGCCGCCATGTTGTGACTTCTGTTTGTATCATACGGCTTGTAAAGAAAGAAATATTAACTGATGAAAGCAACATTTGTTCATAGGATGATTCATTTCTTTATAACTCCTATTGCCGTCATGCTTGAAAGACAAAATGACGTCCAGCGTTACAGTCACAATAGCGAAATTGTAATATGAAAGTATAATTTGTTTATAGACTGTCGCCTGCATGTCTGCTGGGGTAAGCAGGGGTAATACCCACATTTCGCCCAAGACTCCTTGCTGCTACTGAGAATTTGACAAAACCTAGTAACACTTTTGCGCTACCTGGGAATCGAAACCAGAATCTCCCAATAAGCAGACACATATACTATCCACTGGACCACGGAGGCAGTTAGTTTTAAGTGTTAAATTAATATACATATCCATGACATTTATCTCCACTCTCCAAATAGTCCGTCATATCTGGTACCTTACTTTCAATATCTTTGTTCCAACCATGACAAGTACTTGCGATCTAATAATAAACTTCTTCTTCCCTGTCTATCTCACATTTCTAGTCTTGTACATTCTTCTTTCAATATCCAATCCATCTTTCTGTGGAATGCACTCCCTCCCGAAATTAGAATGTCAACTGATCGTGATACGTTCAAATTTAGAGTCCGCCAGCTGTTTTATATTGAATTGTCGGAAGCTCCTCAGTAGCTGCCGCCTCTTACTATTAAAAAAGAAAAGAAAAAGCACTCTATCAACCTTTAGTAATCTATCTATTTAATATTTATTTTTACTTGTTTATTTAGTGTTCATATAGTATTATATGTATTTATGTGTATATCTATTTATATATGTATATATTTATGCATATGTATGGATCTTGTATGTATTTATAGTATGTTTTATATCGGATATTCTATTTTATTTTACTCTCTTTGTGTAAGTACACACCTACAATGATCATGTCGGCATCACCATAAGGTTGATTGGGAGAAAATGCCTACATGCATTAAGTCCGCCTTGTGCAATGTATTTTGCAAGCAGTTTTAAATAAATAAATTTATCGATTGAATTAATTTATATTTTAAGGCACGTTTCAAAAGTGGAAATTATTACTTGATTGTGACCTGTAATATAAAAGTCTACATCGTTATGCGAGCCCTATACTAGATAACTACAAGATAGACGCTTTAGAGACGGAAGTCCTCTTTTTAGTGTAACTAGGTTTAAAAAATATAATTATAATATAAACTTAAATGACAATATGTAAATAGATATTTAATTATTATTAGAAATGTATATACAACATAAAATACCCCAAATATTGTCGCCAGCGCATTCCTCCTTTCTTCTTCTTTTGTAAATTGCCGTGCACGTCAGGGTCCATATTTGATCTATTTATGTATGTAGCACCATGAAAACATATGGAGAGCAATAAAATATTTGAATTTGAATTAACTTTGCTGCGGAGCAAAACTGATTTCTGTTATATCTACTGACTTTTTATACATGATAGTCTTGATTTAAAGGTTGCTAGTTTAATAACATTTTACTTATCTTAATATATAAAATCCTTGCGTTACTGACTGACTGACAGACACGCTACAGCCGAAACTACTGGTCGTAAGAAGATGAAATTTAGCATGTATGTTCCTTGGGCACCGTAAGGGTGCACTAAGACGGATCGGGCCAAACGGGAAATTCGAATTTATGTGCGTGCGGAGCCGCTGGCGTCGACTAGTTATAAATATTACTTCTAACTGTCCTTATGGAAAATAATATAAATATTCAATATCAATCAGTGTATATAAAATTCTTGCGTTACTGACAGACTGGTAGACACCGTACAGACGAAACTACTGGGCGCTAGAAGCTAAAATAATTTAGCATGTAATATGTATGGATGTATGTTCTTGGGAAGTATAGGGGGGCGTAAGTAGGTCTAACTCACATTTTTATTTATCAATAACTTAGACATACTTCTACTCTCTGCATCTGCGTCCGATGCAGAGTTTGGCGAATGGTCATAGGTGTAGCGCAGGTCATGCAAATCCCTAAGACAAGGCTGGTGGACTATCCTTCCCGAGGTTGCCGCCCGTTGTTGGTCTGGTTCCATAAGAAACAGACGTAGGTAACCAAAACCTCCAGCCGCCACACACACACACACACAGCGTGCAGACACACACAAAAACACGCGCGTAAGCAGACACATTCACCTATACCCACACACATATACACGCACAATAACACACACACACACGCTCTTACATGGACGCACACACACACGCACCTAAACACCACTTCAAACACTCACACACATACACAAACACATACTCAACACAGACTCATACCAACACAAACAGACATTATGGAAGTGAAACAAAATAGTAGCGTACCCCAGGAGGGTACCAGCGTCCGTGACGCTGGAGAATCCCTCCCTGCACCATCGTGTGCAAGCTGCCCCACGTATTCTGGGGGGGGGGCAATGTTTCACGTTGTCAAGACAGCTTAAATCTGCACAACCTGGCCAACGCCATGCCTCGTGCAATTCACAACTCATCCACTTCCTGGATCATCGCTCCGCGTCGAGCTAACGCAAGGCGGACGTTGACTCCGCGTCAACTGCGAATCCAGGTAGTCGTAGACGATGCGGTAAACGCTACCGCCGTTACAAACGCTCACGTGAGCAAACAACACAGTCGGGTGATAGCGCATCGAATAATTCGGCTAGCGCACTCCCAACTGCGACCACGACGGCTGGTAAAAATAACCAGCGCGGCGACCAAACCTCGACTGGTGGAGCGGACGGTCCACCCCGGACGACGCAGCCGGACGGTTGTGTTGCACCGCTGACGGCAAAAAGCGCGACTGCAGTAACAGTCAGCGCACTCCCGCCTGCGCACGGCGCATCAACTGCGGCTGCTCCCGGGACGCCCCGTCGCGCTTCTCCGGTGGGGATTGGTAACGCTGCGCAGCCGCCGTGGAGAAACAAGGAGCCGCACCGCAAACGCGGCCTAAGAAGACGCGGTCCGGCGCCACCAGAACACTCCAAACGTCCTGAAGACTCCACACCACCCAGCGCCGGGTCGAAACGGGCGAAAACAGACGCCACACCGAAGAGCGGTAGGAGCTACGCAGAGGCGACAAACTCGCACCTGATGGTAGCCATCTCTCCTACCCCTGCCACGGACCTGACGGTGGAACAGGCGAAGCAGCTCGAACGCTCAATTGAAGAGAGCATAGTTGAGACTGCCTTCGCCACACCGCCGAATAACGGGCCGGCACTCGGACCTTCCTTTAGGGGCAAACCTCTTGCAGTGGAGGGTGTCCTGAAGCTATGGTGCGAGAATGAAGACTCTATAACGTTGCTCAAAACCACTGTAGCCAAAACAAGATCGCCGATTGAGGGAACTAGGCCGGTCGTCATCAGGCAGTCAGACATGACGAAGCGCGTACGCGCAGCGCTATGGCTGCCGAAGACGATCACACTGGAGCTACCCAAGATCCACCATCTCCTCATTGCCCAAAACCCCTGGTACGCCGTACAAACGTAGCAATTGTACGGTGCATCAGTACAGGAGCACGGAGTCTACCTCACCTTGGGCATCCCGGAACTCGAGATCCCCAGGATCACGGAACGCGGCCGTCGGGTTTCCTTCTTCGCTGGCAGCGTATACGTAATGTTCCATGCTTCCAGCGGGGGGCAGAGCTCGGCGGCTGTAGGGCCCGAGGAAACGCCGAATGAAGGTAAGAACACAGCGGGACGAGCTGTACCAGCCATCCCAAGCACCTTGGGCATAGCCCGCATTACACCGGCGCCCGCAGCGACTACACAAACACCCACCACTGCGATGGACGCAAAAGACGAGCATGACTCGTCTGACGGGGAGTCTATGGACAGCAATGTTCTCGACTCTTCGTCAGACTAGAGTCATACAAACTAACCTCCAGCATAAGCAAATTGCAACGGCTACCCTACGCAGGCTGCTGGAGGTTAATCAGCAGACAATAGCCCTAATCCAGGAGCCGTGTATTAGAGGCGACAAAATATGTGATTTAAACAACATCGGAAGTAAGCTACTGCACAACTGCTCGGTCATTAAACCGAGAATATGCATATACATTCCCCGAACAATACCAGCATTGCTGCTAACCAACTTCTGTTCTAGAGACCTCACTGCCGTAGGACTCCAAACAGGGCCCAACAAACAGATGTTAGTACTAGCTTCGGTCTACATGCCTGGCGATGAGGACATCCCATCTAAAGAGCTGGCCGAGCTGGTGCAGCACTGTGAGGATCACGGCTGGCAGGTAATCATCTCGGTGGACGCGAACGCGCACCATCCGTTGTGGGGAAGCCCCGATGCTAACAGACGAGGTGAGATCTGGACTGAATATATCTTTTCAACAAATCTATCTGTAGTTAACAACGGTTCGGAGTCCACCTTTGTTAGCTCCAGATATCAAACCATAGTAGACATCACGCTAGCATCGGATGGGGCTGCGGAACTTGTCACAAATTGGCATGTGTCCGCTGAGCCATCCTTTGCAGACCACAGACGAATCTGCTATGACATACGTGTGCAAGAGAACGTCCCACAACCTAGGCGCAACCCTCGCAGAACAAACAACGCAAAATACAAGACGCTTCTCGCATCACAGGTTGACAGGTTCTATTTCAAGGACATGTCAACCAGCACTGACAACATAGAGCATAACACCAACTTACTAACAGAATGTATACAAACAAGTTACCAGCAAGCCTGTGCACCCACACTCCCAAAGTCTAGTAAAACCCAGTGGTGGGGAAGAGAACTAAAGGGACTCGGGCAAAACCTGAGGAAACTCTTTTACAGGGCTAAAACACGAGAATGGAAGCAGACTGGCTCAAATACAAAGAAGCCCAGTCCCACTACAAGAAATGCATAAGATTCCAGAGGCGAGTCCTGGCGGCGTTTCTGCAGTGGCATAAATGCCACGAATGAAGCAGCCAGGGTGAAAAAGATCTTGTCTCAGGACAGCAACAAAACCCTTGTCGCCATTAAAAAGCAAGATGGAACCTACGCAACTACAGACGCTGAAATTAGCCAAGTGCTAATTGAAACTCACTTCCCAGGTTGTGAAGTAACCAATGACCGTCTGTGGGACGAATCAGACTACAGACCACCGACCCAAACAGACTGGCTGGTAGCCGAAAATGTGGTCGCCACAGACCGGCTGAATGACCCATCATTAACAGCTTCCAGGCATTCAAATCCGCAGGCCTGGATGAAATCATACCAGCATTCCTACAATGGGGATGCACAACGAGTGTGCCGCACCTGCTCGACATCTACAGGGCCTCAATAGCACATAGATACGTACCTTGCAGGTGGAGGGAAGTTAAAGTCATATTCCTCCCAAAACCTGGCAAAACTGACTACTCACAAGCGAAAGCATATAGACCAATCAGCTTGACCTCCTTCTTACTGAAAACTGGAGAGACTTACGGACCGACACCTCCGTGAGGGCGCATTACTGCGTAAGCTGGGTGTAATGACACCTACATCAACACGCCTACAGAAGTGGCAGGTCAACTGAATCGGCGCTGCATTCCGTTGTGGGAACCATTGAAACAGCGCTTACCAACAAGTTAATGACACTGGGGGCCTTCATCGACATAGAAGGTGCCTTCGACAAAACTAAGGTCAACAGTATCAGCCGGGCCCTCGAAAAGTTCGGAGTTGAGCAAACCCTTAGTGGCTGGATTGATCAACTGCTGAAACAGAGGGCAATACAATTGACAGTAAACTCCACCACGTGGGGCATAGTTGCAAAAGGCTGCCCTCAGGGAGGTGTACTCTCACCCCTGTTGTGGAACATTGTGGTGGACGATCTGTTACGGAACTTAAACGACAGACGATTCTACACGGTCGGCTATGCAGACGACATTACCATACTGATCAAAGGTGATTCAGAAGACACGATCCGCAATCGGATGCAAACAGCCATCAGGATCATGGAGGAATGGTGCAACCAACATGAACTGACGGTTAACCCCAACAAAACGGAACTAGTACTTTTCACCAACAAAAGGAAAACCCATATGTGCAAAACACCAAAACTCTTTGGAACGGAGCTTACCCTATCGAATGAAGTCAAGTACTTGGGCGTAATACTTGACCATAAGCTAAACTGGGGTAAGCACATCAGCACCAAAACAACAAAAGCATGCACAATCTTCTGGCAATGTCGGAGAATCATAGATAAGAAATGGGGTCTCAAACCATCTATCACCCTGTGGATCTACACTGCCATTATACGCCCCATGCTTACATATGGTGCAGTAGTGTGGTGGCCACGCACACAACTAAGCACAATCACAAAAAAGCTACAGAGCCTTCAACGCCTAGCCTGCTTGGCCACAACAGGCTGCATGAAGACCAACCCAACAGCCGCCTTGGAGATACTACTGGACCTAAGACCGCTGCACCTCCATCTATCCAGCAGGAAGATCCAGCAGGAAACTGGCGCTGCAGCAATTCGTCTAGACAATCTCGGGCTGTGGAGAAAGGATGATCGAATAACCCACGCACGCCTAAAAGGGACCTTAACCAAAGAGATCCCGATGCTAGAGGCCGCTTGCGATCTCATCCCTAAAACCTTTGTCTTTGACAAAAAATATCGCATCCAATTACAGGAGGAACACAAAGACAGCTCTGGTTTACACGAAGTCAGAGTATACACAGACGGCTCAAAAACGAAGCATGGGACAGGTGCGGGCGTATTCTCCCATGACTTAAATATCAACATCTCAACATCCCTTGGCACTCTCAACACCATATTCCAAGCCGAGTGTGCTGGGATAACAAGAGCCGCAACAGCAATCGCGTCTAGGAACGTAAGTGACCTGTCTATACGCATTATCACGGACAGTGTCTCTGTACTACAAGCTCTCGGCAGCAACTGCTTTAACAGCGGCCTCATCATGGAATGCCACCTAGAGCTGCAAAAGATCGCAGAGAAGAATCGGGTTACACTGCAATAGAATGGATGAAGGCCACAGCAACTCCGCAGGCAATGACGCCGCAAACCAACTGGCACGGCAAGGATCGGACACAATGATAATGGGACCTGAGCCGATTGTACCGATACCGGCAAGCCAACTCAAAACGTGGATACGCGAGAGAACCGCACATGAACATGAAAAACAGTGGGCAGACATAAAATAATGCAGACAAACAAAAGATGCTATCCCATGCTTGAACAAGCGACTCTCGCACAAGCTGCTGCATTCTAATAGAAAAACTCTTAAGCATCTGACAGGCATAGTAACCGGCCACTGTCTATTCAACAAGCACCTATTCAACATAGACGTTACGGACAGCCCACTGTGCAGAGGCTGCATGGAAACCGAAGAAACACCCGCTCACGTCATTCTGCACTGCACAAGTGTGAGCGATCAACGTTCAAAGCTGCTGAACAACCCCAGAACCATGTGTGAGGCTTTGAACGACATCAGCCAACTAATGGCTTTCTAGAAGGAGCTAAGGTGGTATGAGTAGTCGGCGTCAATCAAGTCGCCACTTACGCACAATGACCCAAATAAGTGGCTAAGTGCGGAAAACCCACGACCAACTAAACTAAACAACTAAGGGGGGCACGTAGAATGAGTATTTTTGTAAATCTCATCTCATAAGAGTAAAGTCCCAGGCGGACTGAGCCGTGGGCGAAGTCTAGTTTTAATATAAACAGAATGCTGTAGACGAGTCGTAGCAATGAATCGTCGTAGCACATGTGTAGAACATTGACCTACATGTGGTCTACGAACTACGGGCCATGCCATTATTCTGTTTTTCACTTTCTAAACTAAAATTAGAGTATTGATATCTTTTATCTAGATACCAAGGTGGAAAAGAGCATGTAATATTTAAAGCTATCGAATTAAAGCAGAAGTACAAATATTATGGAGCAAAATAAGTTAGGGTGAAATTTGATTTTATAGCTTTTAATGAGACTGTTTTATTAGATTGCTGATTGGCTTTGATCATACTTCATCAGCCTTTAGCAGTCCACTGTTGGACTAGGCCTCTCCTTGGAAAGGAGGAATTGGCCTACTATACCACGCTGGCCAAACGGGTTGGTATAGGGTTTGTATCCCTGTATAAGTTTTCCTTCTCTTATAGTGCACAGTATGATACGGTGTTGTTCTCTGCATAATATGCTCCCTCTGTCGGCTCTTACGACACCCATGGGATGATATGGGGTGGTGACATTCTGTATTCTTAATCCGTCACCACACGGCTTTGATCATATTTTTCTGATTAACATAATATTTTCTTGGGTGTACGCGAATGTTACACATTGAAATTAAACTACAGTTTACGGATTTTATCGCGTTATATTGGTTTCACTTGTTATTACATTTAAACCGAATGATCTAGAAACTACATTTTTATTACTAGCCAACGTTTCGAATTCTTTACAGGATTTATGTTCACGGCAGACTGAGGTGGTATTTGTCTTTGTCTTGAATTTAAAAGTTATCTCAAAGTACCCGAACATTTTTCAACTATTGGTGTTACTATCTACGCAGAATGTGCTCACTGTGTCTTGATGTCTTCTGGTGACTTTGTCCTTCTTGGGTTTCATTAGCCTGATAACAGGGTCCCAAGCTGGAGGAACATTCCAACCATCTTCCCTATTGAAATTAGGATGTTTTTTAATTTCAATAGCTTCTCGAATCATTCTTGGAATAAAGCGGTGTTCTTTTGCGAGTATCTGTGGTTTATCAAATCGCAGGTAATGGTTGGTTCCTTGTTCTACATGTTCACACATAGCAGACTTCGTCGAGCGTTTGTGTTTAATGTCAGCTATATGTTCCTTTAGTCGAATACCTATGCTTCTCTTGGTTTGTCCAATGTATGAGAGCCCACACTCACAGTCTATCTTGTAAACCCCGGACTCTTGTAAGGGTAACTGACTCTTGACAGATGGTAATAATTGGCTTATCTTCGTTGGCGGCTTGTAGAAAGTTTTGATTGAAGCTCGCTTCAAGATGTAGCCAATCTTGTCGGTCACGCCCTTGATGTATGGGAGGACAGCTGGTTGTCTCTCTACTGTGGCTGGCTTGTTCTTCGGGGATCTGTGACGTTGGCGTGGCGGTCGGAGCTTGTTGTCTTGCAGAACTTGCTTGACATGTTGAAGCTGGGCGTACAGGTGTTTCTTGTCACAGATCCCCCGGGCTCCCTGAAACAAAGACATTCCTACGGTAGCTAACTGTTTAGGATGGTGGTGAGATTAACCGTTTAAGAACCTATTTGTATGTGTCTTTTTGCTATACACAGTGTGGCTCAAAGAGTTGTTTTTGTTCCTGATAACAAGTACATCTAAGAAAGCTAAAGAATTGTTTGCCTCTAATTCCATTGTAAATTTTATCTGGTCGTGAATAGAATTAAGATGGTCTAGGAATACATTAACACTATCTGTTGGTAAAATTGTAAAAGTGTCATCTACGTACCGCTTGTAGAACCTCGGTGTGATGGTGGCAGTCTGCAGGGCTCGCGCCTCGAAGTCCTCCATGAAGATGTCAGCAACAACAGGCGATACTGGAGAGCCCATTGCCACACCGTCTACTTGTATGTAGTATTTCTCATCCCATAACAGATAGCCAATTGTTAAGCAGTGTTTCAATATTTCTGCATATTTCTCAGGCATGTTGTTCTCTATTAGCTTCCTTCTAGTTATTTCAATACAGTCATGTGCTGGTAAGCATGTGAATAATGACTGTACATCAAAACTAACCATAGTTTCCTTGTCAGAGAGATGTAGGTGTTTTATTTCACTGACAAATTGGTAGGAATCCTTTATTTATTTATTTATTTATTTAATACAATTACTCTCACTACTTACAGTCACCCAACACGTAACGAGAGCTAAGGTAATATTATTTTAAAACACATAAAACATTGCAATTAATATACAATTTCACTCTAATAATATATAGTTATGATATAATTCCTACATTTAATAACTTAAATCTAAATCTTTCATTAAAGCGCATTAAAATTCAATAGTATCTATCTTGTATACATTAATGTCATAACAATTATACAAGTCAAACAAAATATTAAGTCAAATTCGTCATAATAATTATTATATTTAAAAAAAATTTAAAATATACATCTATCAAAATTGTCATATTACATTAATAATTTGTATCATATTCCCAAGCGACTTATACACATACATAAATTTACTTACAGACGAAATAAAAAATCTTTAATATGTCGCTTAAATTGCGAAAACTTATCATAAAATATGTCAACATTTGGCTGTTGAGCAATCATAGTATTAAGCATTGTAATGGCTCGATTGGTGGGCGCGTACTGCGAGGTACATGTGCGGAAAGGCGGGGCCGCCAACAGACGGCGCGAGCGCAGCCTGTTGTACTGGTTTGGAACTGAAAATCCACAACGTCTGAGAGTATCGGGATCATCTATTTCACCGTTGAGCAATAAGAAATAGTGTACCATTACTGCGAACTTACGTCTTAACTCGAGAGTATCAATGCCCACCATGCCTGACACAAACAAAGACGGGTATAAATACGGATAATATCCATAAAGCTTCCTATACAATGCCCTTGCGAATTTGCGTTGAACTCGTTCAATCATCACCCTATACCTCACCTCGTGTGGGTCCCAAACCAGGGAGTTGTATTCGAGTTTGCTGCGCACCAAGGCAAAGTACAAGGAGATGACCGTATTTCTGCTAGTGAAGCGAGCTGATTGCCTCATGACAAAGCCAAGAGCCTTATATGCCCGTTTGCACATCGCAGTTATATGGGTGTTAAAGGTAAGCTCCCTGTCTACAATCACACCCAGATCGCGAGTTTCTGTGACACGCTCCAGCAGAACACCGCCTAAGCTGTACTGATAATCATAAGGCGAGTGAGACCGAGTAAGCGTAATAGTTTTACACTTAGTCGGATTGAATTCCAAGTGATTACGCTCACTCCACGTTACTACATTGTTTATGTCCTGCTGAAGCGCATCACAGTCACTCACACTCCTTACACCTACAAACAGCTTAAGATCATCAGCGAACATAAGGCACCGAGCCGTACCCACTGCCTGCGGCAAGTCATTTATCATTATTAGGAAGTGTGTTGCTCCTAAGGTACTGCCCTGGCTCACCCCAGACCTCGTCAAATAGGGGACAGATCGACAACCACATACTTGAACGTATTGTGTTCTATTTTTAAAGTAACAGCAAAATAATTGTAGTAACTTATGACTTAATATTTACATGCGCTCTCGTCTTGCCTCTGAGAGGCGAGAGAATCTTTGCAAGGTGTTGAGCCAATCTGTAGGTTGGTGCCCCTATTCTACTGGCTATAGGGCGCAGTGGAGCATTTTTCTTGTGTATTTTCGGTAGACCATACAATTGGGGAGGTTTTGCACACGATGGTATTAAGTATTTCACGTCCAGATTCAGTTGTTCGGAGTATTTCTTCACAATATCACTCGTTTGCTTGAGTATTTTGTTGGTAGGGTCCGTCTTAACCAATTTATATGTACTTTCATCAGACAAAAGATTTTCCATTTTTTGTTTATAATCGGACGCGTCCCTCACTACCGTTGCATTTCCCTTATCTGCTCGGAGTACTGTTAGTTCAGGTCTAGCTCGTAGGTTCTTCAGTGCGAAATACTCAGGTTTTGGTAGATTCCTTTTCGGCACTTTCGACTGGCGCAATACAGCAGAAACGTCTTGACGTATGGCCTCGAAATCTTCCTTACTCACATTGTTCTTGACTAGACAATCCTCAACGTTGCAAATAATGGTCTCATACGGTATTCTGGATGGAGTTTACGCATAATTTAAACCTCTGTTCAGTACATTTTCAGTGTTTTGATCTAACGTGTGTTTTGACAGATTGACAACTGTTTGTCTATGGTCGGCGGACGGTAGCGTGTGATTGGTCCGTGCAAAAACGTTCTGTTTCATTTTGTACTGGTCATTTGATTTTTGTTGTAATTTTTCAAATTTTTCTATTTTGTTACGTTTACACGCGTAATATTTTTTATATGTTTCTCTGTTATTTATTGCATTTATGCATTTTTCAAAATCAAATGGAGTTATCAATCTGTACATTTCGTTAGACAAATTCTCAACATTTCTATTTATTCTGCGTAAGTCAGCGCGGTGTTCGTGTATCTTTTGAATGAGTAACATATGACTTGCCTGTTTTAAGATCTTAGCGCTCCCACGTATGTCCTTCTTGGCTGATATTTTGCAGCATGTTGGGATGAGATCGTGATCACGGCATCTCTTCAAGAAATTTAACGATGTTATATATCTTGAATCCTGTAAAGAATTCGAAACGTTGGCTAGTAATAAAAATGTAGTTTCTAGATCATTCGGTTTAAATGTAATAACAAGTGAAACCAATATAACGCGATAAAATCCGTAAACTGTAGTTTAATTTCAAGATATTTTTCTGATTTTCATCTCAGATTTAAGACTTCTAATGCTGAACTTAGACCACTCGCGTTCAATCACTTCCCGCGATCCCAACCAGATTTATCAACCTTGCGGGGAGCCTTGCCATGCTTGCATGTTCGATGCTTGACTGGCGTACCAGAACCAGCCTGCTCCAACGGAGATCGGTTCTTCAAGTTAGGTGCCCTTAGAATTGCCTAATTTATCAAAGAAAAAGACAAATATAGTTTCATTCATTTTTAGAGGGTGAACAATAGAATCAACGCCATGTTTTCTAAAACATTTGTTTTCAGTAAGAAGATTAAATTATATGACAGCTTTACTGCATAGTCTTATATATTTATAGCTAACTAGCTTTTGCCCGCCGCTTTGCCCGCGTCAAATTCGGGGTAACACAAATCTACTTTCAGTCTGAAGTTGTGTGAAGGCACTCCTGATTATTCTAAAGACTTCAGAAACTCTATAGGGTACAAAGTAGCTCGGTCAGTATTGATGACATTATCTACCGAAAGGTACATAATAACATCAGCTTGCATACAATCAAATGTCAAAGCCATGTTCTAACTTTAAACATTTTCGCATTTATAATATTATTAGGGAAAATCGTAAGTTTATATATGTATGTGAAAAATGTAATCACCACAATATGACATTATGTTTGATGTACTGACAGATATGCGATAGCACAACATGCGCAGCACTCAATTATTAGCGCATGCGTTCTTACTTCCAAGAGGTAAAGGACATCACCCAAATTGGGCTGATTTTATTTTGCCAGCCAATCAATAAAATAGTGTTATTTTAATAGAACACACTATTTTAAACATTTTTTACTATTACACCAAAGTTATAAGTCAATACTTAGGTTTTAATATACGTCTTAAAGTATCGTAAAGCAGTTTTGTTTTGCCAAAAGTGATCAATCAAAGATGGGTAATGGAGGTCAACTATACGTTTCCAGTCTCACACGAAGCGTTAAAAGCTGTGGACTCATAAAAAAGCAGTAAAATTCTCTTGACCAAACGTAAAAATATCGTGTAAACCTTCAGTAGAAATGTCTATGACATGCAGATGTGTTGTATATGGGCACGACACCCTAGCGGCGATAATTCCTGTTGAAGATGTGGTTGAAGAGATGTCTCGGCATTCTCATTTTCTGGGTTACGCAAGCACGCACCGGCCAGGGTTGTTTCGGCCAATACTTATGCAGCAAAAGCCAGGAAGAAACACCCAGATGTGACAGCAGTCGCAACCCTGTCGAGGAATCGTTGCTGCAATCGTTGGAATACCCGGCTTAGGCATCGGAGTGCTGTGAACTGATCGTCATCCTAAGCCATTCGCAACCATTTTGGTGTAGGCCTTCTTCAACAACATCCATTCTGTTCTGATTTTGGGCAATCTTCAACCAATTACTGCCCGCTATCTTTACGATGTCATCTTTCCATCTCATTTGCGGTCTTCCTGCTGGTCATTTACAATCCCACGGTCTCCATTCTAATCTTGACTTGCATCATGTTTCGTCTACATGTCCAGCCCACTGCCACTTTAGCTTCGCTACTCTTTTGAAATCTGATAGTCGACTTTCTTTTCAGAGCCATTTATTCGTATTTGTGTCTGTTAGTGTCACGTTTATTGACGAACTGGAGTTTTCACTGGTCATGTTTCCAATTGGCCGTGAACTGGTAGCGGCAATTGTTCCAGTCGTACCCTCGCTCCCTGCCCTACCCTGGTCCGGTGCGTGATGGCTTGGACCGTCACCGTCTCCTTCTGTGAGCCAGTAATCAATGGCGAAGCGAGCGCGGGATATGGAGCCGCTCCCCGTCCGCCAGTAGGCTGAGGCGGGCGCGTCCAGAAATGAAAATGAGCAAATATGATGTGGCCCGACAGCATCCAACGGCGAGCCTAACCCTAACAGGATCGCGGTGTACGACGCGATGCTAACCGCAATTCACGTGTGCCCGCCGTCAAGGGACACCGTGGTACATATTGTGAGTACCAACCAAGCTCCAAAAAAATGGACGTGTGCATATCTAAGCTACTACACAACGCACATTACATGGGACCAGCAGCCGATAGTTCTTCTGCTTTTAAGGCATACTGAAAGAACAGAAAGTAAGCAGCGCACGCGGTCAGCGCAGTGCGAATTTATTTAACATTAGGATTTATTTAACTAGCAGTATAGATTCTTTGAGCTCCAATATTATCTCAGGGACTAAACTTAGAACTTTAGTGTAGTAATAAAAAGTGTTTAGCTCTTACTATTCTATAATAATTTTAAGTTTATTTTAGTTGGCCGCCACTTTTAGAATGGGTGCTAATTAAACAGGCTTCTTTTTAATATCATTATTTGCCTCCAAAAATGTATGTTGCCTTCTAAATTACTAAGTCAGCCACAATTAACGAGCATCTAAATAATACTATCTTAGCCACCAGTTATCTTCTATGTAAACCATTCTAAATACAACTCAGCATGATGGTTGTTTTTTAGCATCTAAATTTGTAACATGTATTCTAACAGTAAACTTCTAAAATACTATTAAATGGCATAAAAAATATATTTATTTAGCTTCTAATTTTTTAACTCAGTACGTTTAAAATGTAACTCATCCCATATTAATTTACCGTCAAAATTTTGCTAATAATGTCATCAAATAGTACTTATATTGGCCACTAATATTACCAGAAGCTGCCGTGTGGTTGACGGCATAGAATACAAGTGTCACCACCCCCTATCTTCCCGTGGGTGTCGTAAGAGGCGACTAAGGGATAACACGATGCAAATACCATTTTGGCGTAGAGACGGAAAACTCGACATCAAACCCTACACGACTGCCTCGTTGGTCTCGCGGCAGAAATGTGCGCGTGGGATCGGGAGGTCCCGGGTTCGATTCCTGGGTCGGGCAGTGTTATTGGGTTTTTCTGTCACGAAATGCTCAGTAGCAGCATGGAGTTTGGAAATGTGCCCGGTACGGCAATAGGCTCGCCCCTTATTACGTGGGACTAATCTGGCGAAAAGTGGGTGTAGAAATACACCTCTGCCTACCCCTTCGGGGATAAAAGGCGTGACGATATGTAATATTACCAGAAGCTATTGAGGAGAGACAAAATAAGACTTTATCTTTTATAATCAATTTGTTTATTGAATTACCATCATTTTACTTTTAGTAAATAATAGAAACATATAAAAATAATGTAGGTAGGTACCTAATCAAAAAAGAAAAGTAAACCATTATTGGATTATTAACGGAACTCACGCTTTAGTTGGCCTTCCACGCTTTCTTTTTAATCCAAGTGGTTGTGTCTTTGCCTCTTATGGTGGCGACACGTATTTCAGTCTGATTGCAAGGCCTATCAAACGCTTGCAGCTGTACTTGCGATAAAAGTCTGCACAATCACAGCAACCAGTAATCCACTCGGTCTGATTGTTCGGTAGTATTACGTTCCAAGATGAGAAATACACTTTTTTGTATTCGTCAAAACACCAGAATTTCTTCTCAGCTTGATTCATTTTGAATGAGTCGTTGCCTGGAATTCAATATGTGGTGCTGGCTGGTGTTGAATGTACAGTCACGAGCATAAATATATTACTATGGGCACATTAGAAAATATATCTGTCCCAAGAATGAGTTCAATAATATCTGTCTGCACGTACGCAGCAAAAATATCTGATATTATCAAGCAGCATAATAAAGTGGCATCAAAATGATGTGATGACAATGTCGAAGCATAAATATCTGATGGGACAGCCGGCAAAATGTTATGATCCCTTGTGGAGAGCAAATATATGTAACGTTTTCTATTTGTGTAATTTGCATTGATTCCGCCCTAAAAGCGTAAATATGTGACACCAACTAGGTGGCAATAATATCTGACATACCTACTTACAATTTATAAACAATACAATATTTGATATTATATATAGCGCCGGTAAAATGGGCCAAATTATTTATTGAATAGTATTAATATTATGTATTTTGCCGGGCAAAGAATATGAACAAAAACACGTGAAAAATATTTTTTTTTGCCTAATCAATTTAATAAAATAATGATTTTAAGCGAGTATATATGTCACTTGAGAATGACAAGAAACGCAAATTTATAAATTTTCTAGGAAATGTACAAATTGTCGTAGGATTCTAAACGAGAGATGAATTGTATTATTTTACGCCCACATTTTTGCAAATGGCGTAACTTACGACTTCACGCGTAAAATAATAAGTCAGCAATTACCAAACGCCATGTGCGCTCTGATTGGTTGAATAAGTCACGTGTTTTTTCCTTCCTCTCCACCGCCATTGTTCGCTACTAACGAATAAACTGGAACTTTAGCGATGTTTATGAGCCTAAGTTAACAGAACCAAGCTTCGCAAGGCGCAAAGCTCCTATTTTCTGTTTAGGGTCACAAGAAAACCTAACATAACCTATTAAGTTGAATTGATGCCGACCTTATTTATCACCGACCGACGAATCAGAGAGCAGTACCTATGTTATTTGCCGTATTTTAAAGAAGCGTAAAATTAATGCGAAATTTCTGTGATTGGTTGAACCGTTTAGAATCTTACGAATTGATATCCGTTAGTTTATAAATTTACCATGTGACGTTGCGAGAATATGGGCGTAAAATAATACAATTTATCTCCCGTTTAAAATTTCCTAGTAAATTTATAAAGTTATCTAGCGGTGACATCTAATTATACATAATGAATTAAAATCGAGTAAATCCACCATTTGCATCATTATGTCCTGTAGCCTCTCTTGCATTGTAGAACTATATTAGCTCACACTTGCGAGCCTCGGAGTGACTACCAAATGTCAAAGGTGTGACATTATGAGTTCCAGCCAGAGTTGGATCCTATTGTTGAAACATTGAGCTCCACAGATTCTCAATGGGATTCAAATCAAATCAGGGCTCTCTGAAGGGAAATTGAGGAACTTTAAGGCCTCTCTTTGAATATTAACTTTTAAACCACTCACGAGTTATTCGAGAGCAATTAATGGAATATGCGCATCGAATAGTATCCATGTATGTCTTCATACATGGATACTAGTCGATGTTTCGATTTCATTGGATTGTCGATAACTCATCGTCCATCCAATGAAATCCAAAAAAAATAAGTAAGGTCCGATATACAGGGTGGCGCTTGCATAGCGGCACTTTTTAAACAAAGGCATAGCTTACAACATTCTTAAGCCTTGTACCAAAAATCAATTAAATCGGTGCAGTAGTTTAGCCACAATATCGATTTTAAGTTCCGCAATTTTTGCACACGCTTTGAGTTCCATACAGCTGATACAAAACGGTCAACGACCCTACATTGCGCGCCGCGACTCGCTAGGTACTACTCACGACGCGACGCCTCGACGTCATCCGAAGCTAGGCTTAGCGCAGACAGAACGGAGCGCAGCGGAGAGGATTTTATCAACGCACTTGAAAATAAACTTTAATGTTTTTAAAATAAAGTTCATAAATGCTTGAACCTGATAAAAAATATTCGCGCGTCCTCGAAGATACGCGGAAATCCCCGCACAAAGTCGAGTCGGCGCCCGCGTCGTACGCGTATTTTCAGGATTTAACGAACTTTCGCGACAAAATATTTACTGTAGATTGGTAACCCAGAACGTTTTACTCACGCAGGCTCGCGAGGTCGCGCGAAATCTTGAGCATACGCAATCCGTAAAGAAAATGCGCGAGACCGCGCGGGGATTATTCGACGACTGAGGACGATGACGTCTTCGTGCAACGTCGCTTCGCCTCGAAGGTACCTACCTACGACTCGTCGTTGTAGGTTAATGCGTAACATTTTTAACAGAACAAAACTTTTGAAACTTCCTAATTACCTTTTCAATAAAGTTACATAATAATAAAATGGATCGGTTCCGCTAGCACGAAAAAATCTGATTAAGTATGCACAGTAAATGCACTACGTGTGACAAGGACAAACATAGTCTAGCCAAATAGAGTTGCCCAATTATAAACAAAATATTGTCAATAGTATCGATAAAAAATGCGCACCGTAAAAGTTTGTTGTTTATTGTATCGACGTTGATTGTATTTAACGTTAATGTAATCGTCTTATCAATGATAGTATCGATAAAAAATCCTACGCACCGTAAAAGTTTGTTGTTTATTGTATTGACATTGTTTGTATTTAACGTTGATGTAATCGTCTTATCAATGACTTTACGTTCGAAAATTTCAAAGTGTGATACAAATAAAGACGACGTTTTTTAATAGGTAAACAATGATAATCATGTAAAGATATTCAATTATTTAATCATTTAAAATAAGTTAATAATCATTGACTATTTTAGCTCGGTCCGTATGGTATTTTTTAAATGGTCTAATGGGTTCAACAATCTACTTAAGAATTATAATAACTATGTACTAAAACTACTGAACTAATTGAAGTATGTGCATAGTATTTCATAAACTTGTGTAACTGTGTCGTATCAGCAACACAATTAAGCAATAGCATTATTGTGAATATAATTAAGAATGCATAGTTCGTTGTATAATAACATTTTGTGTTATTTTGTTGTTAACGTATTAACGTGTCAAAAATATCGACATTCATGGTACCTATTGCGCATCTCTATTTCCTATCCTAGACATGTCGGCGCCAGCGGCGCATCGGTGATCGTTGACTCATCAAAGGTTTGTTTAGTGCCGCAAAAACTATTAACTTAACTTTATGCGACAGTTGTTTTTGGTATTGAATTGTGTGATTGTATTTAGTTGTGTTGTTGTTTAGTGAAATTTATCATTCATCATTTTTCCATTATTTGTGTTAATAATGACAAACTTTATGTCGTCCGAATATGCGGATATGATTGTGTAACGTGGGTTCTTGTTGTGAAAAAGACACCAGTGCTTTCCTAATTACTGAACTTTCATTAGAGTGATTTGTAGAATTACTGAAATAGGTAATTCGTGATAACAATGGCGGCCATTTTGAGAATTTGAAAATTTTGTGCTACCTTTTACGTGGGTTTGTGTTAAGTGGGTTTTTGTTGATATGAAAAAGACACCAGTGCTTGCCTAATGAGTGACCAAACATTGGAGTGATGTGTAGAATTACTGAAATAGGTAATTCGTCAATAAATGTTAACTACCGCCGTGGCATCGTCTGCCGCATAGCACACGTTGCCGTTCTTACAAAGGTCAGTAACCTAATGTCATATTGGTCTACAAATGGTGTTTCGTTTTGCTACTCATATTTTATAGTATATTTTGTTTGAAAATGTTATTATTTTATTTTGGCCCCATGATCTTTTTTGTTGATATAAAACATTTTATAGGCATCAATGCTACGTCCTTTTTAAATCAATGCCCCTATGCAAGCGCCACCATGTATTACTATAAAAACAAAGGGGATCGGATTGTATTAAAAATAAATTGCAAATTATCATTTATCAAAAAGAATCAGTCTCAAATCACCACTATAAATTCTTAAATTTAAATTTTGCGCTTACAGCAAATTTCATATAAATACAACCATAAAAAATTACAGCAGTTGTTAAATACAAAACTATCGTTTCGACAGGTGACAAAAAGTTACTGATTTGACTAGGCAGTCCGATACCGTATTCCTAAACTATTAGGTACTCGGCAGCCGTAGATAGAATAGATCTACTCACTACAATGAATAAATAATTTAATTCGGTCGTGATATTGGATATGTCTAGATATAAAATATAGTACAAAACGACAGCCTATATTAAAAACAATGTAAAATAACATTTATTTTTTAATTATTTCGTATGAATTTTAAATTAAATTGAAGATAAAATAATGTCAGATATTATTGCCACTTAGTTGATGTCACATATTTATGCTTTTAGGGCGGAATCAATGCAAATTACAGAAATAGAAAACGATACATATACAACTAACTTATTTAAGGTATAAATACCTATTTGGTTCCGACGTTTCGCTCGTCTTGCACCGAGCGTGGTCGCGGAGAGAATGATGAGAGCTCAGCGCCGTCTTGTGGAAGTGCGGGTTTCGACACCTACCCTCACTTGGTCTTTATTTAAGTTCGCAATGTCGGTACTCCGACACACTACACTAATGACGTCTACACACTGTTGAGATTTATCACTGCAGCGGTGTCTACACTTGCTGATGACTGGATTCCAAGTAGCCGATAATCTATATCCATCCTCCCGGTTGAAATTGTTATGTTTCTTGATTTCTACCGCGAAGCGGTAGAAATCAAGAAACATAACACACCACCGCAGTGATAAATCTCAACAGTGTGTAGACGTCATTAGTGTAGTGTGTCGGAGTACCGACATTGCGAACTTAAATAAAGACCAAGTGAGGGTAGGTGCCGAAACCCGCACTTCCACAAGACGGCGCTGAGCTCTCATCGGTCTCTCCGCGACCACGCTCGGTGCAAGACGAGCGAAACGTCGGAACCAAATAGGTATTTATACCTTGAATAAGTTAGTTGTACGCGATTAAGACCCGCTAATTTATTTTGTATGATCTGTACAAATCGCGAAAGTTTAAAATCGATTATAATATTTACTTTTCAATTATTAATTTCAACTCAGCTTGATATCATTTTAGTTTAATATTTTGATGTTTCCCAGTCTTGATAAGCATATATGAGTATCAATTCTGTCTTTCAAGTAATCATCAACAACTTTTGTGATTTTTTGTTCATTTGTGAAATAAATTTTTCTTTTTGGACTGTTTATTCTTCCTATTCTATTTTGTTCAAGTTTTAAATCACTATTGCTTGATTCTTCTTTTAAAACACTTATTAAAAGACAAAGGTTTGGACGTTTCATAATTTTTTTATTAAGGCGACTATGCCACCCTTCGGCATGATTTGTCGTTTTGATTCTAGTGAAGTTAGAACATAATATAAGTATACTTATTTAACATAATGTAAATAATTATTGTAATAACAATTTGATATTGCTTTTATTAAAACTCACTTGAATTTCTTTGAACAGCGTATTCTTCATCGACCATATTTTCATTATTAATCCCTCTTAAGATTTCTGATATTCCAACGAAATCCATTGCTGAAATTTATTTCTTCAATTAGTTTAGATAAATGGTGTTTAAAACTATTTGGCACCTTAATTTCCTAGCAGCAATAAATTAATAATTTTTAACTTATCTAACTAATGAAACGGTCGAAAGTCGGCCATTTTGATTTGACAAATAACGCGTGTTATCTACAATCTATCGGAACAATTAAGCACATACTTACATAGTTTGTATAAATTTACAACAAAGTTATCTTGAAGTTTACCATGGAACTAGGTATGGGTATTTTAAGGATTTGCTAATAGCATATTATATTTTGCCATTTGTCACCAAATGTCTTCATGTCATGTCTAAACTTTGGTGCATTTCAAGATTATGTAAATGGTTTTAACTGCAAAACAAACTACTAGCTTACTAAACATATTACAATGACACTAGTTTTCTAAATTATTTTAAGTACAAAATTATCAAATTAACTTACCTTGTCTTTTCTTTATTTAAAACTTTCACAACACAGACATCACTCATGATCACGCATCCGTTCATTTCTATGGAATCGTCGAAAGGCGTCGTCATTCGATTCGAATGACGACGCCTTCTTGCATACAAGACGTAAGAGAGAGACAAAAAAATGTACGACTATACTATCTCTTTTTAGGTTTAGGATGTTTAGGTATTAAGGGTTTAATTTTAGATATACTAACTCACTAAATGCAGAAACTGTTTCTGCGGTTGAAACCGCAGTTTTAAGTTTAATATACATACATTATATATGAATCGTATCTATTTATTCCAATTATTAACAGTAATAAAATTGTTTATTTTAAATAAAGATTACATGATTTGAAATCACTTGTTTCATTGACTGTACCATTCCATACATTCGACGTGGAGGCACTAGGCAATTTTTTTTTGTGGTAGTAATTTAACGGTTAAGTAGACGTAGCGGTAATGAAATAGACTTTTTAAACGACTCAACGAGGCGGGAATAAATGCGTGTTTTTTTCGGAGTAGACGTAGCGGCTACTCGACGTGGCGAGACTCGACATCAAGGGAACAAATCCGCCTCAAATAGCAAATATATTTGAAATATGGGTAGTGCGTACTGCCCACGTCTTTTCTGCACTCACGGCTTCTTCGGAAAAGCTTACACATGAAAATATTATGCTTTCTGTAGAAGCTTGAAATATTTTTTTTGAGGACATTGCGCTGAAGCTGTAAAACGTAAAATGGTGACGAGATGTAAAATCCGTGGCCGAGTTAGTAAATTAGGTGGCAATGTATAAATGAGAAGGACGAGTCACAATAATTGACGATTTTACTTGACGCTTTCTATAGAATATTTAGCGTTTGGCGTTGTAAAAAAGACGAATTAGTTTATTAGAGGCTATGTCATTTTCCTGTTGCTTACTTATAATATTAGAAGTTTAATCACGTGTCCATTAAATAATTTTGTGGCTAGACTTATAATTTCCCTTTTAGAATTAGCCCAAGTATGGAGTGATCTCCTTTTTGCTGTACAAACTTCTACCCTCCCTACAATCCCAGTCTAATTTTTGCATCTTATGGTAGCCTATGTCCGTCACCATGGTCCAATATATCTCTATATTAAATTTCAACAAAATCAAAATCAAAATTTGATGTTTAGATCCTCTGTGTTAGAAAGAAGTAAAACAAAGTTGACAATATGTGGTTGGACGTCAAAATATGTGAAATACATGGTAATTTTTGGTGACGCAGTGGAAACTCTACTTAAACCTCGACTCCACTATTGGCCGCATGAGTGCAGTTGGGAACTGGTGGAAGAGATGTGTGAAACTCTCCCTTGATCTTCTGATGTTGTTTGTAGCCTACTCACTAAAACCAACACTTGAGCTATACATCCCTTGAAAACGGGGCCACTCAAATCGCATTTTTTTACCGAGACCTCGCCATAAGATGCATAACCTATGTTTGAAACCTAGTAATGGTAGTATAATGGTTAAAGAAAATAAAATTACAAATAATGTTTTAGAAAGTCAAACCAGTGTTTTTCTTGACTCGGTACCAAACTACTTCATCTAGAAAAAACATTATTCAAAATTATCTTTTCATTTTAAACCTGAATAAACAAATCAAGGTCTTTTCCTTTTCAGGGGTCCAGTACTTGTCGAGTGGTAGCTAATTAACGAGGTTATTGATGATTATAGTAAGCAATCTAATTCAATAATTTGTTACACTTCAGTGAGTACACGAGGCCTGCAGTGGTATATTTATTTTGCGAGAGATGTTGTAAATGAAAAAAGAGGCGTTTATGAGGAAGTAATATTATAGAATTGGGATGTTAGTTTTCACGGGCTTACTTATACAAAATTAGTGAAATAAATTATGTTATGAAATATCTATAATCTATAAATATCAATAAAAATGAATCACCGCAATGTATGTACAATAGTTGTAATGTAGAAGATAAAAGAATTGAATTATAGCGGGATACGGTCGTTCACCCCAAGTTTGTTGTAGTTAATAATGATTAAAATTGGTCGAAGACTTGCTGCATTATTTTGAATGAGCCTAGAGGGAAAATGGACAAAAAGGACAGATAGAAAGCGAACGAAATGAAGACAGATTTTGCTCCTCCAGTACTCTCACTCACCAACGGAAATGCTATGGTATATACAAAAAAAACCTTAAGTTTCTGTCCCCGGCGGGGTCCCGCTAAATTTTTGTATGTTAAGCGTAGATCGCGTGACCTCGCCTTTACGCAGCATCGAGGACACTACGGTAGTTTTAGTGGGTAAGCTCCGAAAGCCGATATGGAGAGATCTCGACAGCCAACCTCAACTCGATCGATTACACTCTTATGATCGACTAGCGCGGTGCCGTTATCGTACCTGCAGAACTTGTCATAAGCATAAGAATTAACAACGACTCCTTACAAATGCAAGTGGAATGCGAGTGTCTTTGCTGTACATGACAGTCATTTATTTTATTTTTTATTTATTTATTTATTTTTATCTCCTTGACACTATCATTACAAGCTTACACCTAATGCGATAGAGTGGTCTTAATCTAAGTACACTTATAATTAAGTACAAAAATAAAATTTTAAATTACATTAAAAATACACATTCAGATCTTACATTACTATGAATATAATAAAAACGAGCATAATAATTATATTAAAAGAAAGAAACTAAAATAAAAAATAATCTGTATCATAACATAAAGTATATAATAGTACCTATTTAACAACTACGTCCTCTACCAGATTAAACGAGCTAGGGTACAATGACTTCTGATTCAAAAATATCTGGCCAGTCACAGTGACACGTGGTAATTAAGAAAAATAAAATAACCCAGACTGTTGATGAATTCAATTTTCATCATTATAGATTTATTATCCTTACTCGAAGGTATATCGGAAATATTTATTTGAGAGGGTTGACCGGCTGACCTCCGTCAACGGTAACAAAGGGTTAGACCGGTAATTAGAATTTTTCTCAAATTTGCACGACGACTGTTATCGGTATTTGCATATGAAGCGTTAGGCTACGGTTTCGTGCACCGAAATCGCAACGTAAATTCAATGATAATTCAAAACCAAAACAACTGACATTAAAGACATTGATAGATGCATTAAAATTAGTGATACTCATAATGTAAATAATCGACTGAACACAATATTGTAAAACATCGCACCGGCCCCCGCAAAATAAGTAGCTGTTATAATTATTGGGCAGCGTATGTGTTACTACGACAAGGTGCTTAATAGTACATGAGAACTAATGTAAATAGCATGTATCTGGGTTGGTCTATATCACTTACAACAGTTTCAAATCCGTTTTCTGTTTTCTTTTCGGAAAATCGCTTTCACTAGTTGTGATCGTGAAATTCTTAAGAGATTATATTTAATTTTAAAACTCTACTCAAGAGAGTTGTATAGCGAGTGTCACACTTAACCTGGCTCACGCCGGGTTAAACTAAAGAGACGCAAAACACACATCCGTAAATAATATTCAATACAGATCACACACATCAAATTCTAACGTCTCAAATGCCTCAAGCATTGTTAAACCAGTTTAATAAATAATTTGCCGTGGAACCGTCGTTTTCCAATAAAAATGAAATCCATGATTTACGTACCTTACTTAACCCGTCCATGATTGTTTATTAATCCGTCAGAGCGGGTTAAAGGGTATTCGAGTGTTAAGATCATCAATCCATCAATCAACGGTACAGAATACGGCAAACACATTATGCATGCATTTAACATTGATGTATCTTGTCATCCATCCGCATTATTAGTAATTAGTTTGACTTGTGGATTTGCCAAGTGAGCAGTTTGACTTTGGCCAACCACAAGTTCTCTGATTTGTGGTGAATTCATTGAATTTATCTATTTAGTTGTAATATAATTATGATGATCTGCATTTGCAAAATGTTTTTAGAATACAACACAAATACAGTATACTTATTAACCTAAAATTATTTAAAACAGTGTGCGCTGATACCCGAGAGACCCTATTTTCATTGAATGTTGCTAAGATAGTAAATCAGAATAAACTGATAACTGGCGGTAGGTACGTGTGCTAGTGTGTGATCGGTACCTGTAATGCGAGCTCGCGGCGATCAGCCGAGCGGCGGCGGTCAGGTAATACACCGAGCTGATTTTTTAAATGTTGATTGCGATTCTTTTTTTATGTTTTCAGTGTGTTATTTTTTATGAATGTATGTATTCAGTTATAATAATATATTCACCCCTGACAATATTTTGCAAATGCATATCAACACGCTGTTTACCATACCATATATACTGTTGAACTTATTATTTAAATTCCCCGCCTTTCCATAACTGTTCAATATAAAATTACTTGTATACGCTGTGGTATCTTTCTTTTTCTAGAATGAGCATATGACTTATCTATGAATATAAATTCTTTATGATTCTGTGGTACAACGAGTGTTTTATTTGAATTCCTTTATTTTATAACTAGCTGACCCAGCGAACTCCGTATCGCCTTTTTAAGAGTTTTTATTTAATGCCCTTTTTTCCAAGCCCCTTTTTCAAAGTTACCTTTGACTTAGCCCTTAATCTCTTATCATTTCAGAGTCTATAATTATATTAAAATATATCTATATATATATATATATATCATAGTCTATATTAAAATATCGGAGACGATACCCATATCGACTTTAAAAAAAAATCCGGTCTCCATATATGATTTCCTATCCGCCATCTTTGATCACGAAATAGATGTTGTATTTGGATTTCCCATCCCTTTAATCATTAAGGACGATACCCATATTGATTTTTAAAATTTTTCCCATTCGCCATCTTTGATTTCTCATCCACCATCTTGAATCACGAAACAGATGTTGTATTTGGATTCCCCATCCCTTTTAACATCGCAGACGATACCAATATTGATTTTTTAAAATTTTCTCATCCTTCATCTTTGATTTCCCATCCGCCATCTTTGATCACGAAATAGATGTTGTACTTCGATTACCCACCCCTTAAAATATCGAAGGCGATACCCATACTGATTTTTAAAATTTTCTCATCCGCCATCTTTGATCAGTAAATAAATTTCATATTTATAGTTGATTGAATCAGGCGTTACTTGGCGGAACTCCATTGTAACCTAATGGAAGAAAAGAGGAACCCACCACGCACCCTCGAATTGACCACCCCAACTATTGCAATAGAAAAAGGTTGACAATATCGAACTCCTCTAAAAGGATAAGGGATATAGGAATGGTATGGGTTCCAGGAAGATACTTGACTTGCAGTATCCCGCTGTATGCGCCAACTATTCTTCGACACGTGTTTCGCCTCTGCACGAGGCATCCTCAGTAACGATGGGCAACGACTGAGCGCTTTCCAACCGTGGGCATGTTTTATAAACGATTGTACTTTCTAATCCCCTCCCTCCGTTGCTCGACTGATGTGAGTCATTATGACGGTGTGCGAATATATTCAGCAATGGGGACCCGTTAAAGTTGGTTTGATCGTTCAGTAATGTATGCTTGTCCCGCTTTAAAATCTCTAATTGTTCCAATACGCACATCTAATACCCTTTTGACAAGTGTGTATGACGTCAAATGAATGTCCGCTATTTAAGGTATGACCCGATTCAAGTAAATGTTCGGCAAAATGACACTTTTCCGGCTGGTTGTTTCTAAACGCCGCTAAATGTTCTTTATATCTCAGCTCAAAACTTCGACCCGTCTGTCCTATGTACTGATTTTGGCATTGGTCGCATGTTAAGCAGTAAATACCGGACTTTTTGTTCTTGCATACTTTATCTTTACCATTGCAAAGAAATTTTAACGTTTTGTATGGTTTATAGGCTGATCTGATACCGTTCCTCCTCAGTATACGCGCCATACGGTCAGTTATGCTTCCAAAATAGGTAAGAACAGCGGTATTATTTATAGGTTCTTTTATAGAGGGATATAAAAGTGACTTGGCCATTCTAAGTTGTTTTCCTCTAATCATTTTGTCAATTAGGCGTTTACTATACCCGTTGGATTGAGCTATATTATATATATATATATTATATATATAATTTCATATTATTAACCAGCGTCCCGAAAATCTCAAAAACGATACCCATATAGATTGTATCCTATTCGTTTAGCCTTTTTTTTGCCTTTGACCCAACCCTCCCCCTTCTCGTTTGACCATTTTATTATTTTTGTCTGGCCCCTAAAAGTTATAGCTTAATTTTATATAGCTTATAGCCTTTCGGAATAATTGGGCTATCACAGGCAATAACAATTTTTAAAAATCTTCTGCTAGTTCCTGAGATTAACCGACATTATCTTTTAGACTTTTTAGCCTTTTGCCCAGCCCCAAAGGGTCGAAGCGTTGTTTTATATAGCCTTACGGAATAACTGGGCTATCGTATACAAAAATAATTTTTCAGATCCGACCGGTAGTTCCTGAGATTAGCGCATTCAAACAAACAAACAAACAAACAAACTCTTCCGCTTTATTTTATTAGTATAGATATGCGAACAATTTAATGAACGTGCACAATATGACATTATGTAGGTATGACGTGTCAGTACTGGCAGATATGCGATAGCATATGCGCAGCAATCAATTATCAGCGCATGCGTTCTTACTTCCAAGAGGTAAATTTGTGCCGTACAAATTTCTACCCTTCCTACAATCCCTCCCAGTTTAATTTTTACAACTTATGGTAGCCTATATCCGTCTGCACGATCCAATATATATATATCTCTATATTAAAATTCAACAAAATTGGTTCGAGCTGGCGAATTGGTAGTGTGCCGACATAACCTAAAAGTAGCGTGGTTCACTTCAAATCGTCAAGTCGTTAAAATACCAATTATCATGGCTAGTAGTAATCCTCTGGCACTTATAGAAAAACTAACAGGCCGAGAAAATACAGTACCTAACGATTTGCTGTTAAAACATACCTCCAACATGAAGAGCTTTGGGAATGTATTGAAAATCCCAACAACGAACCAATTAACCAACGAAGAAAAAGGACACAAAAGCAAAATCCAAAATCATTTTACTTGTCGACAGTATCAACTTCGTACATATCCAAGAGGCAGAAACAGCAAAAGAAGTGTGGGAAAACCTGTCCCATGCTTTCGATGACTCGGGGTTTACTCGCAGAGTTGGCCTACTACGTGATCTCTGTACAACTACACTCTCTAGTTACCAAAATATAGACGAATACGTGAGTAAGATAATGTCTACAGCGCACAAACTCCGAAATATAGGATTCAAAGTTGATGATGAGTGGCTTGGAACACTTTTACTCTCCGGACTACTTGAACATTATAAACCAATGATCCTTGCTATAGAAAGCTCAGGGATGAAAATAAGCGCAGACTCTGTTAAATCTAAATTGCTCCAAGAAGTAAAATCTGAAAACAGTAACTCTGCTTTTACATCTGCTCATGGTTCTCAAACCAAGAATGTGAAAAAGAAGTCAACAAAGGTCCTAGATGTTTTCAGTGTTATAAATATGGACACAAGAGTCCAGAATGCAGGTCAAAACCGAGAGAAAAGGTTGTTAAATCAAATAGTTCATATGCTGCCGCATTTGTCACTCCGTTTGATAACAACAGCTCTGCATGGTACATTGATTCTGGGGCAACCATGTACATGACGAGACATCAAAACCTTCTTCAAAATAAACACTCACCACCTATAGAGCAAATCAAAGTTGCTAATAACAAAACACTTTCAGTAAGTAGCTCTGGTGATGTGACCTTGAATACATTGAATGGAGAAAATCAGTCAAACATAATTTTATTTACAAATGTCTTGTATGTACCAGAACTTTCAGTGAATTTAATATCTGTACATCAAAGTACAGAAAAGGGTGGTCAAGTTAAATTTGATTCTAAAGGCTGTGTTATACTGAACCAACAAAATGTTATTGTAGCAACAGCAACAAAAGTTAACAACATGTACCGGCTTAACATGAATACTGATTATGCATGCATGTCTGATGTCAAACAAGATGATATATTTTTATGGCACCAACGGATGGGTCATCTGAACTTTGACACCCTGAAAAAATTGAAAGAATGTTCTGAAGGATTAACATTATCTGATAAACAAATGAACAATTTAACTTGTATAACATGTCAAGAGGGTAAGCAAACAGGATTGCCTTTCAAGAGTCAAGGATCACATTCCTCAAAGCTATTGGATGTGGTGCATTCTGACTTGTGTGGCCCCATGGAAACACAGTCATTAGGAGGGGCTAAATACTTCTTAACATTTTTGGACAATTATTCCAAAAAGGAATTTGTGTACATTTTGAACAACAAAGCAGAGGTATTGTCAAAATTCAAAAAGTTCAAAACAGAAGCTGAAAATCAAACTGAATGTAAACTCAAATGTATTCGGACCGACAATGGCCTAGAATATGTCAACAAACCATTCTTTGACTTCCTAATAAGTGCTAGAATAAGACATCAAACGTCAACACCTTATATTCCAGAACAAAATGGAGCTGCAGTGAGGCTAAATAGGACTCTAGTCGAGAGAGCAAAGTGTATGATCCTGAATGCTGGCTTGGCGAAGTTTTTCTGGGCTGAGGCCATAAAAACTGCTGCATCTATCATAAACAGATCTCCAACTAGATCCTTATTGTTTAAAACCCCTGAAGAAGTTTGGATCGGTCATTAACCAAATGTCAGTCATATGAAAGTGTTCGGGTGTGAAGCTATGGTCCACCTGCCTAAAGAAAAACGCAAAAAGTGGGATCCAAAAGCACAGAAGATGATCTTTATTGGCTATTGCGAGAACACAAAAGGATACAGGTTCATAATACCAAACACCAGAACCGTTATAAAGAGCAGGGATGCTGTATTTCTTGAATCCACTGTGAAGAGAAACTATGCCGCTCTGAAATTGTCTGAAACAGAAAATAAAACATTAGATATACATCCCAAAAGTAATAAAGACAGTTTAATATCAAATGAGTCCGACGAAGAAAGCAGAAAAGTTTCCTATAGCTCAGATTGCTCATACAATACTGTTAAAAATAACTCAGATTCAGATGAATACTTACCAGATGGTAAAATTGATACTCCCTCCCGAAGCAACATAACATTGAGACCTAGAAATAAAAATAAACAACAAAATTACCTTTGCTATGATGAATGCTTAGTACCTGAGCAAATCCCTGAAACATACAAAGAAGCTATTAGTTGTGAGAATGCTGAAAAATGGAAAAAGTCTATTGAAGAGGAACTTGAAGCCCATAAAGAAATGGTACATGGATATTGGTAACCAAACCTGAAAATACAAACATCATTGGCTGTAAATGGGTTTTCAGAGTCAAAGACCAACCAACGGGTCCCCGCTTCAAGTCCAGGTTATGTGCAAAGGGTTATGCACAAGCGAAAGGTATAGACTATAAAGAAACATTTTCACCCCCTGTCAGGTATGATTCAGTACGATAGATTATTATTATCTCTAGCTGCTCAAAATGGTTACTAAATTCTTCAACTTGATATTAAGACAGCTTTTCTGTATGGGGAACTGGAAGAAAACATATATATGTATCCCCCTGAAGGTCTAATATATGAACCCAATAAAGTATGTAAATTAATAAAGTCACTGTATGGTCTGAAACAAGCACCACGGTGCTGGAATACTACATTTAATTCTATACTTCAGAAGTTTGGTTTCATAAATAGTCTTCTTTCTCTTAGCGTTATCCCAGTTTCAATCTGGGGTCCGCTTACTAGTCTAACCGGATTTGGCTGAATATTAGCTTTTCCACAGAGCGACTGCCTGTCTGACCTCCGCAACCCGAAGGGATAGCGATATTCCATGGTTTAGACCAGTGTCAGTTTATTTAGAAGGTACTGACGCCCTGTAACGACTGTCAAAGATCTTCATGACAACCGGGACCGACGGCTTAACGTGCTCTCCGAGGCACGGGACAAGCGATAATTAACAATTCAATACGCACATAACTCCGAAAAGTCATTGGTGCGCGCCGTGGATTCGAACCCGATACCCTCTGCATGGCAGTCTGTTGGTATATCCACTCGGCTATCGCTGCCTTTTTCGTTTTTCGTTTCATAAATAGTAAAGCAGATCAATGTGTATATGTTGCAAATGTCAAAGGAACAAAGTGTTATCTCTGTATTTATGTCGATGACGGGCTTCTATTTTCAAAATCAAGGTCTGTTCTGCAATCTGTAACAAATGATTTGAAAACAAGCTTTGATATGATAATATACCCACCTGGAAATTTTGTTGGAATGGACATTCAAGTTTCTGACAAATACATCTTTATACATCAATCTAAATATATTAAACAGTTATTAAATAAATTTAATATGGAAAATGCCAACCCCAACAGCGTTCCAGTTGATCCTCATTCTAAGCTGGAGAAAAGTGAGCACCAGCCTGACAAGAATCTTCCTTACCGAGAAGCAGTTGGTTCTCTGATGCATGTTGCCATAGTAAGTCGACCAGACATAATGTTCGCTGTAAGCTTGGTGAGTAGATTTTTGAACTGCTATAATGAATCTCACTGGACAGCTGTCAAGAAAATTTTTAAGTATCTCAAAGATACTGTCAATTATGGTCTATGTTACCAATCAGCATTGAAATGTTCAGAGCTAATTGGCTACAGTGATGCTGATTATGCCAATGACATCACAACCAGAAGGTCAACGACTGGATACATATTCATTAAAAATGGAGCTGCCGTGACATGGTCCAGTCAAAGGCAACACACTGTTGCTCTATCTACAACAGAAGCTGAATTTATGGCAGCCTGTGCTGCCACCAAAGAAGCTATTTGCATTAAACAATTGTTATGTGACTTGGGTGAATTAAAGCAACAAACCATAGTACTAAATATAGACAATCAATGTGCAATCAGTGTTATTAAAATCATAAACTTTCACAAGAGGTGCAAACATATAGACACTAAATATAATTTTATTAAAGAAAAGTATTGTGCCAAAGTTATTGATCTATAATATGTTTCAACAAGCAATCAGCTTGCTGACTTTCTAACTAAGGCTTTACCTAGAGATAAATTTAAATATCTGAGAGACAAAATTGGAATGTTATCTATTGATATGTTATGTAATCCTTAATTTAAATTGATGTGTTTACTATGTTGTTACCTACTATTGTAATTAATTTAGTATATGAAAGGCTTGAATTTGGCAGGAGTGTTGAACTTATTATTTAAATTCCCCGCCTTTCCATAACTGTTCAATATAAAATTACTTGTATACTCTGTAGTATCTTTCTTTTTCTAGAATGAGTATATGACTTATCTATGAGTATATATTCTCTATGATTCTGTGGTACAACGAGTGTTTTATTTGAATTCCTTTATTTTATAATAAAGTCATCATATACCTTTGTTTCGAGTTTCATGTTACAGACCACGAAAGTTTAAATTCATAATTATATTAGATGTATTTAAATACGTGGGACACAGTTTTGCGACATTAAAAAGAAAGGTTCTATAAGTTATTATATTTTTTATTATATCTTTTCAAAGTACTCTCCACCAGCCTCTATACAAAGTTTCATGCGTCTGAATCAGTTTTCGAAACACTTTTTCCAGGCCGCCGCAGACACCTCGTTTACAGCCTGCTCGAACGCTGAGAGCGCATCATCCGGCGACGAAAATTGTATCCCATTGAGCAGATTTTTTATTCTTGGGAATAAGAAAAAGTCACACGGTGCTAAGTTAGGACTATAAGGAAAAACTCCTGGGTCACCCACCCAGGAATTTGACCGGTGTGCTGTCTAGGAAGTCCCTCGTTTTGATTGTGGTGTGGGTGGGCGCATTATCGTGGTGGAGCTGTAGCCCGCGGAGCCCTGTGTTTGGTCGCTTGTTGCTCACAACAGAGAAAACTTCTGCCAAACATTTGGTAGTATACCATTCAGCGTTTATGCTTCTTTGGTTTTGTAAAGGAATTGACACCAAGTAGCCAGTCAAACTGAAAAAGCTCGCGATCAAAATTTCTCCCCCGCTTCTAGGTCGCTTTACTTTGGTAGGCGTTGTTTCCTTTTGAAACGCTCAAACCGTCGACTGGCGCTTTGTTTGTGGATCGTATTGATAAATCCAGGATTCATCACCTGTAACGATGTCGTAAACACGCCGAGACGAGCGTGCTTCAAATTTGTCTATCATATCATGGCACCATTCCACCCTTGCCTGCTTCTGAACATCGGTGATATTGTGCGGCACCCAGCGTGAAACTATCCTCCGCACCCGTAATGCACGTGTAGAATCTCGTGAAGGCTTTCTGATCCAATCTGCAGTATATGCTGAATCTCTTGGTATGTAACTCGTCTATTGTCTTGGACCAACATTACTTCAACCGCGCTAATTTTTGACCGCGCTTTAATTCATTATACCAACGATACATGTTTCAATGCCATTTGAAGTCTATCGTACGATTCGTCTGGTTTCAGGTGACACTTGAAATCGTAAAAATTCATAGCGCGAAAATGTTCTCGACGCAAATCCATTTTTCAATGAGACACGGTAATTTTAATTAGCTCGCAAAAAATGTGGAGGGAAGTTTTGAATTTAGAAAGTACGTATTTTAATTATAATTAATCATATTTTTAAATAATTTATAGCTGGGGCCCAATTTTCCTAAATAAATAAATACAGTTTCGAAATGATGTCAGTGTCATACTTACGTCACAGTGAGTCCATTTAAAATATAATATCAATGTCATATAAAAATAGGAGAATTGGCCCTTAGGCCAGTCTCACATACATAAAAACTTTTTTTTGCAATACTTTCTGAATGACCTGGTACCTATAGTTCATAAAAGATAGCTTGATCTCTGCGACATATGTGAAACTGACATTGGTAGGCTTGACACGATATAAAAAAAATGTCGATAGAAATTATCGACGTTTCTTACTATTATCGATGCTAATGTAACATATAATTAGGTTTAATTTAATTACAAACGATACTAAATTAATCGAATAAGTATATAAAATACATTTATTCTATTAAAGGAGTACACCCCAAATCCATATCTGAATCAGTTTCTGAATCGCTAGAACAATCTTGTAAATTTATTATTAACTCTTGTTCACAAATATTATCATATCGGACGTCCCGCTCCCAGTCTTCTTCCATTAGTTTTCTGCAGATACATTGTCGACCGCACTTTTTAATAACTGCAACATTTTAACAGCGTGTAATAAATAAATAAATAAATTAATAAATTTTTTATTAAGTTTTATTTAAAATATCGATAGTTTATAGTTAGTGGTCGATGAATCATTGCCCATCACCAATTAGGTCGACGTGCCCATAAAGTATGACAATGACAGGTATGTCTGTACCATAGTCTGTACTATTAAGAAATTCAGGACTTCATAGGCGTGATTTTATTGATAGCTGTCGCAGAGATTAAGCTATATTTTATGAAGTATAAATGGAAAATATTATATTCGAGTTACTGAAAAAGTTTTCCTTTTGAGTTTATGTCAAAGACATTTCTTGGAACAGAGAGAAGCATTCTTGGGACATAAGTTAGATCTCAGTAATTCTTTTTTAACAAGTATGAAAAGGAAACCATTATTGTCTATATAAATAACATATCCAAAAACTTTTATGTTATTGGGATTGCTAATGTTCATGTTATTAAAATTCTAAGTAAACCCGTTTAATTAGTGAAAAGCGGAGGCATTCATAATTTTTCTATTAAACTTAACAAGGGCTAGAATTGTAATTTTATAGTTAAATGGTGTCTATGACACGCTGCGCACAGCACTAGGCGCCCCCCCCCGCGCCTTCTGGGCGCCGCGCCGCACGGGCGCCGGCGCACAAGCGGATGCACTGACAGTTGGTTGACAGAAACAGCAAGACACACTTTTTGAAGGGCGCGCCCAGGCTTGTCGGAATTTACAGTTTTGTAACAAACCATATCACATTTACGCGAAATACAGTCCGCTTTGCACAGTATCGCATAGTTTACTTGTATATGGATTATACATTGGTCCATTCGAAGCCATCCATACGTGATTGAAGACCGTCGCCATAAACACCATCTTTACAAGAAGCAACGTGGCCACTTCTAGAAAAATCATCACGGCGAGGACAACGAGAGTCGAAGACAGCCACGACGGTCTCAGCGCAGCACAGCATCAGGATAACAGATAATCAGACCAATTATTTTTTCCTTTATTAACTTTTCAACTGATTTTTTCAAATTGCTACAGCAATTACTGAATCAGACTTTTCAGACTCATATTTTCATGATAATTGCATTATCAAACTAAGTACAAATTTATTTCAATCAAAAATAAGCAAAAATATTCACAAAATATCAGCATTTCATAACCTCTCATGTCAATCCTTCTCATCAAATTAGCCCTTTTTTCATAAAACTAAAACCAAAATAACATTCCCCAGCATCTGGATAGCTTGCCAAGCCTAAATTGCCAGCCGCCTGCCTCAATAAGGAGCCCCCACGTGGTCATCCCACGCGCATGCGGCCTAGGGCTTCGCCCACCACGTGTTAGCTGTGCACTCAAACTTTGCACAGCCTTGCTTTCTGCCGCTTGCTGCTATAATTTAAGTATTGCACAACTATCTACACAAATTCTGTGATAACATTTCCTGCTCATATTTTTCTTATTTCTTTTGCAACATTGTGTGTCCTTAATTCATAGCAATGGCCACTAAAGGTAATAAACCTGATGATACAGAATTAATCAAACAACGTGGCATTGTTAAAAGGAAACTCACATTATTTAAAAAATATATTAACCTCATTCAGCCCAATAATAAATTAACAGATATCCAAGTTATTGAGCTAAAAAACAGACTTTTGGAGTTTAAAACAATACATAAAACTTTCCAGGACGCTCAGACACTTATTTTTGAATTGAACGCTGACATCTCAGAGTTCACCGATGAACCAGACCCAGAAAGTGAACAATTTGAAAATGATTACCAGTTGTTGGTGGCACAGGCTTCCCGGCTTATTCAGTTAAATGACAAGCTGGTAACTAATCCAGAGTCAGACAAGGATCATTCAGGTGGGTCCAAATCATTTATTAAACTACCCACTATTGACTTGCCACACTTCTCGGGTGATCATCAGGATTGGCTTGAGTACAGAGACACATTTCAATCACTTATTACGCATAGAACATTAGATAACATTCAAAAGTTTCACTACTTGCGTTCCTCACTATCGGGCAGTGCATCATTAGTTATAAAATCACTAGAAATTACAGGTGACAACTTTGAGGTAGCGTGGAAATTGTTGTGTGAAAGATATGATAACAAACGACAGCTGATAGGAAATCACATTCATGCATTATACAACTTAAATAATATTGAAAAAGAATCCTCGGTGTGTTTGAGACAACTAATTGACACAGTTCAGAAAAACCTCAGCGCATTAGCCACATTAGGTGAAAAAATAGAATACTGGGATACATTAATAATATATTTAGTGTCAAGTAAATTTGACTCAAACACATTAAGATATTGGGAAGAACACAAAAACACACTCACAGACATGCCCACACTTGAGAGCCTGAATAAATTTTTAAGAGGTCGTGCTGATGTATTAGAAGTTTTAGAACAATCAATTATTAACAACAATAGCAAATCAGATACTCAAGTGGGACAAAACACAAAGTCATTTACAAAAATGAACACACAAAAAGTACCCACATGTCCTTTGTGTAAACAGCATCATCTATTATTTTCTTGTGAAAAGTTTAGACAGATGTCCATTGAACAAAGAATCAGAGAGGTACAGAGATTAAAAATCTGCTCCAACTGTTTAAAACCTGGTCATGACAACAAATTATGCAGAAGAGGGACATGTAAGTACTGCAACAAAAAACATAATACACTTTTACACTTAGATGCACAAAAACCATCATCTGTCACATTAACTAGTTGCACGCAGAACAAAACAATATTACTGTCAACTGCACAAGTCAAAATATATGACAAACAAGGAAAACCACATATGGTACGAGCACTACTAGACAATGGCAGCACCTCAAGCTATATAACTAGGCACTTGTGCTCAAAACTGGGCTTACCCATTCAAACTATAGACACCATGGTCACTAGTATTAATAATCAGTGCACAAACATAACAAAAAATACTAACATTCACATTCAATCAGCACACAATAAAAATTACAGGACGGACATTTTATGTCTTGTGATTAACCAAATTTGCAGTACAGTTCCACATACATACATAAACAAAGATACCATTCAAATACCTAGTTGTATACAACTGGCAGACCCTGACTTTAACATTCCAGCCCCTATTGATTTATTATTGGGTGCAGACATATTCTGGGAAGTCATGGGTACTGGAAGATTGGAATTAGGAAAACAGCAACCAGTTCTACAACAAACAGATTTAGGCTGGTTGATATCAGGCTGCATTTCAAATACTCATATTCAAAATAAAATTCAAAACTCATTCTTTGTTAATCAGATCTCAGATAATATAAACAAATTTTGGGAATTAGAAAACATATCTACTCCTTCAGACACACCTCACATTACTCAGCTATCATGTGAAAAAATATTTACATCAACTACAACTCGCAATGCTGATGGTAGATTTGTGGTCACTATACCGTTCAAACAATCGCCAGAGTGCTTAGGCCAGTCATATAGTCAGGCAAAGATTCGTTTCCTTAACATAGAAAAACGTTTCAAATCAGACCCTACATACAAACAACAATATCTAACTTTTATGCAAGAATACCTTGACCTAGGTCACATGACTAAAACACAAACAGTAACAGTCTGACACCTTCATATTATATACCACATCATGGTATAATACAAAACACCAGCACCACAACAAAGTTCAGGGTGGTTTTTGATGCATCGGCACGCACATCTAACAAAATATCACTTAATGATATACATATGCAATGCATGCAATAGGACCAGTAGTACAAGATGATTTGATTTCTATACTTATTAGGTTCAGACAACACAAATACATAATATCAGCTGATATTGAAAAAATGTTCAGGCAAATATCCATCGTAGAAAACCAACGATCATTACAACAAATTGTATTTCGTTTCGATGAGTCAGAACCACTGAAAACCTACACATTAAATACAGTAACGTATGGGACAGCTTCAGCACCCTACCTCGCTACACGTTGTATCAGACAGGTTGGGTTGGACTGCCAACATGACAAGGACGTGTCGGAGATCATCATACATGATTTTTATTGTGATGACCTGATTACGGGCTCAGACCGGAAGTCTCGGTTAATAGAAATAGCAATGTCAGTAAATGCAGCTCTAAAATCAGCACAATTCCATCTCAGAAAGTGGCAGTCCAACAGTCCTGATATTTTACAAAAAGCAAACCTATCATCAGATTCACTTCACAGTACCACAAATTTAGGTAATAAAGACCCATCAAAAACATTAGGTATATACTGGAACCAAAATCAAGATACAATAACATACTTAACAGACATAGAAGACTCGGTTGATTACAATATTACAAAAAGGAAAATATTGTCAATCATTGGCAAAATATTTGACCCTTTGGGCCTTTTAAGTCCTTCAGTCTTAGAAGCCAAAATAATAATGCAAAAGTTGTGGTCACAAAACTTAAAGTGGGACAGCAGTGTCCCTCATGACATAGAAATACTATGGAAAAAGTTCATACAATCACTATCAGCTTTAAAACAATTAGTCATACCGAGACGAGTTTTCTATGATTCACCCAAACATATACAGCTACACACTTTCTGTGACGCCTCTCAGCACGCCTATGGCGCCTGTGTATATGTGCGCACACACACCACAGATGGTGAAGTGTACGTACGGCTACTAACAGCCAAGTGCAGAGTGGCACCACTAAAATCATTAACAATTCCACGACTAGAACTATGTGCAGCCCTCACAGCTGTTCGCCTTTACAAAAAGGTCATTGACTCTCTCCGTAATTCACACATAATTTCAGACTGTTTCTTTTGGAGTGATTCCATGATTGTGCTGTCCTGGATAAAGTTGCCACCACACAAACTAAATGCATTTGTAAGTCACAGAATTAATGAAATACAAACAATAACACATAAACAAACATGGCGATATGTACCTACAAAACAGAACCCCGCAGATCTCATATCTAGGGGTGTCACAGCATCAACATCTCATACATTCAGATTTGTGGTTCTCTGGTCCAGACTTTCTTAGGGATGATGATAGCAGCTGGCCAACATCACCTGGGCACAGCAGTTGTTCTGACCTTCCAGAAACAAAACCCCAGAGCCACAAAAACACTATTCAATGTTACTCACAGACAGACAACAATTCATTCATTTACAATTACTCTAACTTCACAAAATTAACACGCATAACTGCATACATATTGCGATTTATACATAATTGTAGAACAAAAACACAAACAAGTAATTCAGCTTCAAACACCTTTATTTCATTAACAACAAAAGAACTATATCAGGCCAAATTAAATTTAGTAAAAATATCACAGTTAAATTCATTTTCTTTTGAATATGAGTTACTTTCAACAAATAAAACATTACCAATAAAAAACAGATTAATTTCATTACATCCATTTTTTGATCGGGCCGGCGCAGTTATTCGCGTGGGCGGCAGGCTCGCTAATTCGCGATTTCAATATGATAAAAAGTATCCAATGCTTTTACACGCTAATCATCACATTTGTAAACTCATTTTTTCCACTCAACATATAAAACTTCTCCATGCTGGTCCACAGCTGTTGCTCGCCCACATACGTGAAACATATTGGCCTATCAGTGGTCGCAATCTAGCCAGAAAGACAGTACAATCATGCATCACATGTAGACGCTTTCAAGGAAAAACAATTACACCAATCATGGGTAATTTACCTGAGCCACGCATGCACTCTGATTTCGCATTTAATAACGTCGGTGTAGATTACGCCGGGCCAATCATGATTAGTAATCGTAAGGGGCGTGGTAGTCAGTTGATAAAGTCATACATATGCATATTCGTATGCCTTGCAGTTAAAGCTATACACCTGGAATTGGTTACCGATTTGACAAAGGAATCTTACTTAGCGTCACTAAATAGATTCATCAGCCGCCGAGGAAAACCTGCTCACATATATTCAGACAACGGCACTATCAGAAGAGCATTTAACCGGATATGCCCTCTCACTGGCGGCCCGGCAGAATGTCTATGACACGCTGCGCACAGCACTAGGCGCCCCCCCCCCGCGCCTTCTGGACGCCGCGCCGCACGGGCGCCGGCGCACAAGCGGATGCACTGACAGTTGGTTGACAGAAACAGTAAGACACACTTTTTGAAGGGCGCACCCAGGCTTGTCGGAATTTACAGTTTTGTAACGAACCATATCACATTTACGCGAAATACAGTCCGCTTTGCACAGTATCGCATAGTTTACTTGTATATGGATTATACAAATGGGACGATCATCATTATTTTTTCCGATAAAATAACCGATAAAATGAGACGAACACCCACCAACCTTAAGAGTTAAAATAATAATAGAGGCGAGCTTATCTCCATTTACGAGGAATAATTCAAGAATATGAAAATTTTTACCTTAAAAGAAACAAAGATACTTACATTTATGGCAACAGACAAGATTCAAAACAACGCCAAATTTAAATATTTAGGTATTATAATTTAAAAAATGAACACAGTAATATTAATCAAAAAAATGTAACTCTCTTTGTGTATCTCGGTTCGACTTACCACTAAGTAGGCCGAAGATCGGACAATGCAAAAACATTGTAGAAGGAAATTTGACCTCGGGCTTCAAAGCGAAGTTCTTGGATCGCAACCGAGACAAAACTAAGATGATGCTGAAGTAGCGACATTGTGTCTAACGGTTGCAGCAACTAGGTGCCTTCAAGCATGTGCCACCATTAGGGGCTGGCATAGACTTATATTGGAATCAACCATGAAAACTCGTCCCTTACCCAATGACATTTTCTGTTACCTTCCGAATAGGTGAAAATGTTATCGCAAACATTCGCTTGACTGCATAAAACAAAATCCACACAGTTTCCCTTAACGGCACATATATCAATCGTATCAGTAGTTATTTAAAACAGATTACCTTCCGTCCGTAGAATGCTTCGCGTTGCAGTTCACACGAAAAACACATTACAACTTTCAATAAACGAGTGCAGAGCGAGTTGTATAAAAGAAAAAAAAATACCGGTACCGGAATTTTCATTTGAATCTGTACGATTGGTTTTTAGTAACTAGTTTTGATACCCGGATTTTTCATGTAACGCAACGTATTAGAGAGGTGAATATCGTTTTGTGACACGTTCTTATTGATGACAAACAGTTTTGAACTCATCTCAACTGACACGGTGGCTTTGTAGTGTCTTATTAATATACTAGAGGACGCCAGCAGCTACGCCTGCACATTTTTTTATTTATCTGTTTTGACCGATCCCGTGGGTATTTGGGAAATCCCTTCTTAGTGCACCCCTACGGTCACCAAGGAACATACATGCCAAATTTCAGCTTCTTGCGCCCAATAGTTCTGGCTGTAGCGTGTCTGTCAGTCAGTCAGTAACGCAAGGATTTTATATATTAAGATTAACTCTTTTCAGGAGCTTGGTTTCACGTTATCGCAGTTGCAACTCATGTCCCGGTCTCAGTTTGCTTACAAGTCTGACCGGATTTGACTGAATATTAGCTTTACCACAGAGCGACTGCCTGTCTGACCACCGCAACTTAAAGGGTTAGCGGTATTCCATGGTTAAGACTAGTGTCAGCTTATTTATAGGTACCAAATTCCTATAACTACAGTAAAAGATCTTCATGATAGCTGGGACCGACGACTTAATGTGTGCTCCGAGGCACGGGTCAAGCGATAATTAACAATTCAATACGCACATAACTCCGAAAAGTCAGTGGTGAGCACTGTGGATTCGAACTCGATATCGTCTGCTTGGCAGTCTGTTGGTAGCTCCACTGGGCTATCGCTGCCTATTGTATATTTGTATATTAACCGTGCGGAGAAAATACCCTCAAGCTTTCAACAAGAGTAATTCGAATCGTTAGTAGCAAAAGTTGACATTTACACTCAATTATTCAAATCAAGAGTCAATATTTGAACATGCATCACACGATTTTGTTTGGTATATTTTGACATACCGTTCGAACAAGATCGACTTCTCGACATAACGTAAAGGAAACCAATAATTTTGTTCAAATAACCATCTGAGTAGAATTTAAATTAAATACAAACATGGCCCCGATGTGGATATCGGGGCCATGTTTGTATTTAATTTAAATTCATCCATATACTACGCTTAAATTGAGCTTAGTTCGAGTCATAATCGGATGTTGTTGCATCATTTCAGCTTGGGAAATCGAGGCAAGTGCATCGGTAGTATTGCAGCGCACTGAGGATAAAAGTGAACGGAAAAAGGATTATAAATCGATTTACATTTTTATTCACATAGGAAATATAATGCACATTCTAATTTTTAAATTGTACCAGTACACTTTGATAAGGCTATCCAAAATGTATAAAAATTAGAAATTGTGATCCTATGTTATTCTTACAAAAATGATTTTAAGAATCAAAAGAATATCTAAAGAATCAAATACTTTTTTTAGCTTTACAGCCGGATATAGAAAGCAATATCAGATACTCATGTTATCTGCTGATCGTTCATATTAGACGTTTTGTAAGGGTAAAGCAATTGTTAGGCAAGAAATGGGCTTGATAGTGCTAAAAATGAACTGTATTCAAACGCTTTCTGAATATGAAACTCATGTACTACTCGGCGAGAGTAAAGTATTAAACTGAATAAAATGTTTTCGGATTACTAAGGTATGAATATTCGAAGACTTTCCATTCCTCTTTTACATTTGATCTCAGTGTTGTAAATGCAATATATTATGATGAAGTAAGCCGTATACACTCTTTTATTATCCTCTTCATAATGTGTATAATATCACTTGTCCTGACTTACATACGTAATATTAATTGCAGACCCTATAAACTACGGAAGCTTAAAATATGAAACACTTAAAGGATTTATTAATATTCCTTACCTAAGGTGTAATAATTACGTTCGATAGTTTGTTTGGCAATCATTCCAAATCTACTACGTAAATAAACTCTAATAAGTATACATTTGGGGAAACACTTTTGTGTCTTATACCTATCTTCTATTTGAATCGGCTAAGTTCTGATTTTCTTTACTCTTCATGTACTGCTCAGTCTCTTGCTCTGATATGACAGTTCTTTCCAGAATTAGCGTTCTTGAGATCAGGATCATCATTTGGTCAATCATCACGAAGTGACATTACATTGACTTCGCCCTGACAATAATAGCGTTTTAACCAAAATATACATCGAGGCGTAGGTACAATGGTCTACAGAGTGTATTAGTTCTACGACTAAGTCAGAAATACGACATTACGCTCAATGCATCACAATATTTTGGACAGGAAATTTAGCACGCTGTAATTGTCAACGTAGTGTAGGACGCCTTCTGGCTAGGTGGAGTGACAATATACGCAAAATGGCTGGCAGTGGCTGGACACGAAGAGCCGAAAATCGGGCTCAGTGGCGTGCCATTGGAGAGGCGGAGAGAGAGAGAGAGGAGGAGTGGACTGCGTCAGGCTGATGATGATGATTATTATTATTGTCAAGCAACCAATAAACCATCAAAAGATATTTCTAACAGATTTTAATCGGACTGCCGTATACCGACTAGATTAGACTTTTGGGCTGGCAACACCCGCCTTGTTTACATTACCTCTGTGATTAATATTGTATTTATTTGTGAATAATGTTATTTAAGTTATCAAAAGTGAATAGAAATACTGTAAAAACTGTGAACTCAAAGTGATATTGTTGGTGCCTGACAATAACAAGTGTAAACAAACTTATAACAATCACCTTAGGATTGAGTGATAATAGTGAAATAAACTCCATAAATAGTGAAAACAAACAATATTAGACACTAATTGTTCAGTGAGTAACTTAATATTAAACCAACAAACGTTTGAGACACGTTAAATAATATAATTAATACAGGAATGAATATTGGAAGACGTTAAGAAAATATTACAATTTGAAAACATACTACTAGTGACACTATTACTCCTGGTGGTCGATAGCTACATTACCACATACGACAACTACTGCCGTTCTCTCATCCTGCGGCTGATAGCTGATATAAAATAATTGTCACTAACGTCATTTAAGAACTGTCATTGCTGTCACTTACGTCATTTATACACATATTGAATATCTATTTCAAGATGTTGACTCGCAAAGCAGCTGTTAAGAACATAGATGACAAGCTTAGGGCAACGTTGATAGAACTGGAGTCCACAAAAGTTCTTTGTAACCAACTGATACAGGAAAGGAATGAAAACGAGGTAGAAGTGAAGAAAGTTGTAGACTGGAGCACCACTCTCAAGAATCAATTGACTGACCTGCATAACCAGCACATGGACTTATTGGATCGACACAACCAACTTCAACAAGTAGTTGCCTCATTTCAAGAATGCAGTAACACACATGAGTCGGCATTACAGCGAATAGTAAATCTTGAAATTGAATTAGGGGAGGCTCACAAGACTATCTGCACATATGAGTCCTCTAAAGCTAGGGAGCAGGCTAATGACACCCAGTGCTTGTATGATGAGTTGGTAGGCTGTTTGTCCAAGTCTATGTGTGAACCAGGGCAAACAATTGACTTGACTGGTGATGATACCATTACGCAATGTCCATTGTTTTTAAGTAGGAGAAAAATAAAGAAGTATATTAAAATTAAAAAGATGACTAAAAGGTACCAATCTGCCTTGAAACTGTATAACTCAATTAAAAGTAATGTTAACCTTCGTAGGGACCGCTATAGATTAATTAGACAAATGAGCTTATATACTGTCAAAATGGAGAAAAACAAGAATATCTATGATTTAAATATACAACGCTTGGAAAATGGTTTGCTAGAAAAGGAAAATTTATTTACAGACATTTTAGCTAGGTATCAAATGTCACAAAACCAACTAAGTGTGCGCTTACAGGAGGCCACTGAGCTGGTGGAATTAGTGAAATGCAATGCTGAAAGATATGAGTCCCTTACCAATAATTTTGCATGTTATTGTGCTCACCAAGATCGGTGCACTGACCTTCAGCCTGTTGTACCTGGTAGCGCCATCTACCTTCCTATCTATAACTAATCGCATCAACGTCAATCGTTCCACGCTTGTTTGTCTAGTGCGAGCGATACCATGTTTCCGTTCCTGTCTCCCATTCCCTAGGAGGGGCACGCCTTTCGCGGATTGGTCGCCGCGATCGTCGACGCTAGAGACAGTCCAGAACTTTCGATTCGCTAAATACGCGTCCGCCATACCGTATCGCACCGCGCCGCTCCTGCTATAATTATTACCGCTTATACAAAACCGCTCGCAAGTGAAGGTGATTTGCAGCTTCATCCCGAAACCACCAGGAGACTGCCCTTCTGAGACGAAGAAGATTGCCGTACAAGGTAAGTGCCCCCCATCCTTGGAATATCCTATACCCACTCACAATCATCTCTCCCATTCCAATCCTTACATCACCACCTTCATCCAATCCTAGGCGACTAAAACCCGCTATCCGTTGTATACAGTCCATTTCCTTCTCCAAGTCGCCTAGAACCTACGGTTTCGGTGTATCGCCGAACCATTTTTTTGATCCATACGAGTCGGATTCATTTACGCTTTTATACGTTATATCGCTATACCTAGGCAGTTATAGCACCTAACTATACTCCTAATATATTCACATAATCGTCACATGGTTGTTTCCGCCCGCATCAGTAGGTAAACTTTTATGTAGCTACCTACTTATTCAATTATTATTTCTGGAACTATCATAGTTGTCTTGTAAATCTCATATTTCGAGCAACTTTTAATTCCACAGCTCTAAAGTGTTGCCTACTTAGCCTACTTAGGTAAAATAATAGGTACATTAGATATTCTTATTTTGTTTCGATCTCATTAGCTTATACTTACGTAAGCATGTCACAACGAAAGAAGTCACGCGTGTCGGAAGACAAAGAGATGACAATCTTACAAGCAAAACGCAATATTTTATTTGAGCGCACTCAAAACATATACGAGCGTTCAAAAACCGCCTCTATTTCCGACAGTAATAGCGAAGCATTTCTCAGTTATTGTATGACAGTAGATAGTATTCGAACAGATTTTCATAAGTTGTTAGACGATTATAACGCAAGATTACTTTCTATCAATCCTGATGAAAAACCGACCTATCAGGCGTACACCTCATTCGAAGATCTCTATTGTATTATTAAGCGTATACAATCGCAATTGGAAGGTAAATGTTCAGCACAGCCCGTTGCCCGCAAACCGAGATTACCGCCAATCGAGATTATGTCGTTTGACGGAGATATACGAAATTGCCCGTTATTCTATGCGAGCTTTAAGTCTACAGTGCACGATAATGGTTCTCTGACAGATGCTGACAGGTTGTACTATTTAATAGGTAAACTGTCACCGAAGGCCCAGTCCGTATTTGCAGGTGTCACACCCAGTGCTGAGAAGAATCAGGTCATATTTCAGTCACTACTTGATAGATATCAGGACATTCGCGTCCTAGCGTCTACTTACTTTGACCAAGCTTTAAATCTTAAACTGTCCGGTGCCGCATCTGTCTCGAATTTCCAGCTGTTTATAGATAACTTCGTAACCGCGGTTAATTCTCTTAGGAACTTAAAATTAGAAGATCTTTCTGACTTTATGTTGCTTCAACTCGCTTTAAAAAAGTTTGACACTGATACAATTCGCGCATTCGAGATGACGGAACGCAATAATAAAATACCTACACTAGATAGTTTTATTTCGTTCATCAAAGATCAGTGTCAAATATTTCATAATACGCAGTCTGGTTCACCAGGCCCGTCTAACACTAACAGTAACAAACAAAGGTTGAATAAATCGCGAAATAGTAATAATAACTCGGTCCCTAATCCACAATCTTACGTAACATGCTCGGAATCTAATAAAATTAATTCACAGAAGTGTCTGTGCAGTAATATAGTGCACGAATATTGATACAAGTGTCCCGCCTTCGATAATTTGAATCCAACCGCTCGTTTTAAATGCGTAAAAAATAACAAAGCTTGCATTAATTGCTTAAGCATAAAACATAAAACAAGTAATTGTTCTAGTAAGACAAAGTGCCGCTTATGCAATCAAAAACATCATTCTCTGCTTTATTTCGATAAAGATAACCCGTTGTCAAGCCAAGCCGCTAACCTTGACACACTTACGTCGCAGGTGCAGGCCACGGTGATTTCCCCCTCCACGCCTCAGGGCGAAGTATCGTTGTGTACGACGTCCATTGCGCGGGCGACGCGCACTGGACGGCACTCGCGCATCTATAATGATCCGCGCAGGGCCAAAACGCGATGTATGGTGTCTAAGACTGTTCTGTTAGCGACGGCGCAAATTATCGTTTATGATGTTAATGGGTCGCCGCACATGGTACGTTGTCTGCTGGATAGCGCGTCTCAGACCAATCTAATAACATCGGAATGCTTTAAACGACTCGGATTGTGGAATAACTTTAAAAATGCTAACTCAACCGTCAAAGGGATAGGCGGATCAGAAAAACATTGCAAGGGTTCCGTAGATATTAAAATACATTCGCGTTTTGATAGGAATATTAATTTTAACATTTCTTCGCTTATTGTGCAGCGTATCACGGACGCATTGCCGAACGCTAATGTAGACGTAGCATCACTCACTCACCTCGAGTCATTGCCGCTAGCAGACGCGGAGTTTGCGAATCCGGCAGGCATTGATCTTTTGATCGGAGTTTCAATATTTCCGCACTTGCTACTAACTAATATAGTACGTAGTGAGCGATATGATTTACCGCCCGCTATTGAGACGGTATTTGGGTATGTGATTATGGGTACCGTACCTACGTTACATACTTCTCATTGTATTACGTCTTGTTGTTGTTCTGTTCTTCAAGGGATCAAGGTGGGTGCTAACACTGTGTGTAAGATAAAGCACTAATTAGCTATGCTATACTATGCTATGCTATGCTATGGTATGCTACGCTATGCTACGCTATGCTACGCTATGCTACTCTATGCTACGCTATGCTACGCTATGCTACGCTATGCTACCCTATGCTACGCTATGCTACGCTATGCTATGCTAAGCTACGTTACGCTTCACTATACTACACATCCGCTTTGTATATGAATGACATTGCCTGTAATGTCATACCCGCTCCGCTAGCAATTTCGCTTTGTGAAGAGCTCATTCAGCTTTTCAAGCGAGGCCGGTTTGATCTTGTCAAATGGACAAGCAACTCTAAGGAGGTTCTCGCACGCATACCAGATTCTCATAAAGCTTCTCCAGACATTGAGTTTGAGAAGTCTGTACCGCATAAAGTTCTCGGTTTACGCTGGGACAAATCCTGCGATAGTTTTCGGTTTGACGTCTCACCGCCAGATGATAAGTGCACCAAACGCACTATGCTGTCCACAGTGGCTCGATTATGGGACATAATGGGTTTTGTGGCTCCCACAATTTTGTACGCCAAGCTCGTGATCAAGGAACTTTGGCTATCAAAGTGTGAGTGGCATAAAACACCCCTGACCATATTGTCACCGCTTGGGGCCAGTTTTGTATTGAGCTTACCGCGCTCAATCAAATTACTATTCCGCGTCATCTTGGGTTGGTAGATGGATGTACCATCAACTTAATAGGTTTCGCTGACGCCAGCGAGCGTGCTTACGGCGGAGTCGTATATCTGCAAGTCCGCATTGGTTCTAACTACTCGGTGCAGTTAGTTTGTGCCAAGTCTAAGGTCTCGCCTGTTAAAACCATTTCAGTTGCGAGAATGGAGTTGTGCGCAGCCCTTCTGCTGTCTCAGTTGCTCCGCAAGGTTCAAGACACAGTTTTGCCCCACTACCCCATTAATAAAATATACGCATTTTCCGACTCCAAAGTAGTGCTCGCTTGGATTCATTCTTCTCCTCATCGCTGGCAGACTTTTGTCGCCAACCGCGTTAGCAAATTGATTGAACTGGTTCCTGCTACTTGTTTCAATCACGTCGCGGGTATTGAGAACCCCGCAGATTGCTTGTCTCGTGGTGTCACTCCACTTAATCTTCTGCATCATCTATTGTGGCATCGTGGACCTTCTTGGATCTCCCATGATCCGTCAGAATGGCCCATGCAACCCTTTGACCACAGTGCAGAAGACGAAGATGTACCCGAACGAAAGTCTGTTTCTTATCCCGTGATTGCTGAGGTTGCGGAGTCTCCCATCTATGCACTCGCTCTACGCATGTCATCGTGGTCTAAGTTACTTCGCGCCATCGTTTATGTCGATAGGTTTCTTAGGCACCTGCCTAATGAGACTTTTGTATCAAGTACTGATATCAAATTCGCAGAATGTAAGTTACTACGAGCTGTACAGGCTATTCATTTTAGTAACGAAATTCAAAATTTGAAAGACAATGTACCTTGTTCTCCCGCTATCCTTAGACTCAAGCCGTTTCTCGATGAACACGGCGTCATACGCGTTGAGGGTCGTCTGTCCAATTCGGATGAACCTAATAACTACAAACATCCTTGTATTCTGCCACGAAATGATCATGTTGTCGACCTTCTTGTTGATTTTTATCACAAGAAGCACCTCCATGCCGGTCCGGAGTTGCTTATGTCCTTACTTAGGCATAAGTATTGGATTTTAGCCGCTCGACGAATATTTCGTCACAGAATACATAAATGTAACGTCTGTTTCAAATTCCGTCCGCGTCCGACTTTCCCTCCCATGGCCGATCTCCCAAGCCAGCGCGTCAACCAGGTTGCTAAAGCGTTTACACACACTGGTTGTGATTACGCAGGACCATTGCAGTATACGCCAGTCCGTGGTCGAGGTGTTAAAAGCCGTAAAGCCTGGCTATGTATTTTTACATGCTTAACGACGCGCGCTACGCATATTGAAGTTGCGACAGATTTAAGCACGGTGTCATTCCTGGCAGCCCTTAAACGATTTCTCTCACGGCGCGGCACTATACAGTATTTGTACACGGATAACGACACTTGTTTTGTGGGCGCAAGCTCTTATTTACGCGACCTTTATAAGTTTCTCAGGGAGGAATATCGTACTCGTCTTCAGGAAGAACTTTCCATAAATCATATTGGCTGGAAGTTTATTCCGCCAGCATCACCACATTTCGGTGGATGTTGGGAAAGCATGGTCAAAGTAATTAAAACGCATCTCTTCAAGGTTATAGGTCAACAGATCCTCTCTTACGAAGAGCTTTTAACTGTCCTTGCACAAGTCGAGGCACTGATCAACTCGCGTCCGCTCACGGCATTGAGTAGTGACCCTGCAGAACCATCCGCGTTAAGCCCTGCACATTTTCTGAACACAGTGCCATTATCGTCATTTCCGGCTCCTGAAGCAGACTCTTCAAGCTTGCTCCAGAGACATACTCTGCTGGATAAACTCGTGCAGTCGTTCTGGCGGCGCTGGCGTGCGGAATATCTACACCAGCTTCAGGCTAGATCCAAGTGGAATAGTCCTGCATCCCCTATACAGGAGGGTATGTTAGTCGTTATAATACATGATAATGCTCCGCCGCTTTCATGGCCGTTAGCCATCGTAGAGAAATTGCATACTTCCAAGGACGGTACAACCCGCGTTGTTACCGTGAAAACCGCTAAGGGGAGCTACGTGCGCTGTACGTCTCTGTCCGCTTCCAACTCAGTGAGATCTAGCCTGAAGTTGGATCTACCTCTTAGTTTAAGTATTTAGTTAGTAGTTTTCGCTAAAGTTAATTTAGATTAATTTTATTGTCATATCGCTGTCTTAGACTATTGATGGGTTATGCGGTAGTACACCCAACATAGCTAAGTTCAATTCTATTTTTTTAAAGGCAATCCTTTAGGGCCGGGGGGATATGGTAGCGCTATCTACCTTCCTATCTATAACTAATCGCATCAACGCCAATCGTTCCACGCTTGTTTGTCTAGTGCGAGCGATACCATGTTTCCGTCCCTGTCTCCCATTCCCTAGGAGGGACACGCCTTTCGCGGATTGGTCGCTGCGATCGTCGACGCGAGAGACAGTCCAGAACTTTCGATTCGCTAAATACGCGTCCGCCATACCGTATCGCACCGCGCCGCTCCTGCTATAATTATTACCGCTTATACAAAACCGCTCGTAAGTGAAGGTGATTTTTGTAGTGAAGTGAATCAAGCAGCTTCATCCCGAAACTACCAGGAGACTGCCCTTCAGACACGAAGAAGATTGCCGTACAAGGTAAGTGCCCCCCATCCTTGGAATATCCTATACCCACTCACAATCATCTCTCCCATTCCAATCCTTACATCACCACCTTCATCCAATCCTAGGCGACTAAAACCCGCTATCCGTTGTATACAGTCCATTTCCTTCTCCAAGTCGCCTAGAACCTACGGTTTCGGTGTATCGCCGAACCAGTACCGTTACCTGAGGTAGTTCAGATTAATGTAAGCTCTGATATGACACCTACTCAGACATTAGTATTTAGCGATAGATTAGGTGTAGGATTAGCTCCTTTCCTGAGTAACAATTTAAGCACTAATTTCACTAATATTTGTTATTCAAATTTAAAGTATAATATGATTATTAAAAAAATTGCAAACTGCTCTCTAATTAATAATAAAACCATAGTAGTGTTGTTAATAGGAAATAGTATAGGTCTCCAGAAAAGGGACTTTGTGGATGATATAAACACCTTATTAAAATTAAATATTTATAAATTATTTTTATGTGCATTACCGTATAGTGACTCATTTTCTGAAAATCAAAATAGACATATATATAACTGTAATACAATTATTCACACATTGACTTGTCGTTATAGTGACAAATTATTATACTTTGATACTAATAAGTTTATTAGTGGATTTAGGTTAATTCGGGGAGTTACATTTCTTCCCAAAACATACAGACATGATATTGCTATATTGTTAGCTTATAATATTAATGCAGTCATAGATAGTATGACAAAGCTTAGTTTAAGTGACGAATCAGTATTGCTTAGTTGTTCTAACAATGCTGTGATAACTTCTTTAAACTTCTAGAACCGACAATAGAGAAGCATTTACATGACATTATACTATATCATCAGAATATTAATAGCTTTTCTAGCAAGATATTAGACATAGAACTCTTAGTGGATAAATATCATATTGAGATCTAATGTTTTTGCGAGACATGGCTAAAGCCAGACAGAATGCAGTTTAGTATAAGTAATTTTTTAGTTGCCAGTGCGTTCAATCGTCTCTCAGCTGTTGGAGGAGGAACAATAATTATCTGTAGGAGTAGTCTAAAATTTAAGGAAAGAAAGGATATAAGCTTATTATCCATTGATCGCTTGTGTGAGGTAGCATGTGCAGAAATAGAAAATCATATTATATTATGCGTGTACAGACCACCTGGGTCCAATTTTGCTTCTTTTATTACAGCTTTGGAAGACGTCTTGGGGAAAGTTTTTAAGAGTAATAAATTTGTTTTTGTCTGTGGAGATTATAATGTAGATATTTCAGTTGATACACCTGATAAGCACAAATTGTTAGCATTATTTAGCTCTTTCAATTTAAGTCGTCTAATAAATGAACCCCAAGTGGGTTCATTTATTAGATGACTTTATATTACCCCCACTAGCAGTACATGTTTAGATAACATTTTTACAAATCGTGACACAAATCTCGTTACCTTATTAAGTGGTGTTAAGTCAGACCACTTGGGTCAACTAACTAGTTTTAAAGTTCACAATGGGTCTCAGAGTACGAAATCAATTAAGACTAGGCTACTTACTAAAAATAAAATGAAATTGCTTCATGATAAGATAGAGGACCATTTATCTGTGACTAAATTTACCTCTAAAGATCCTAACATAAATTACAATAAGTTGTTTAGCCTGATATGTAAAGAATTTAATAAAGCATGTCCCATCAAGAATTTTAAATTAAATGATATGATGTTTTAATGAATGGGCTACAAGGGGCATAAGGAAAAGTAGAGATACCTTATATAATTTATATTATAAAAAGTCATTTACATCCGATCCTTCATTTCACAATCATGTTAGAAACTATTCAAAAGTTTTTAAAAGGGTTTGTAAAGTTGCGAAATCGAAATTAATAAGCAACAAGATAAGTAAAGCTAGTAATAAGATAAAAGCCGTGTGGAAGATTATAAATACAGAAACGGGACGAACTAGGAACCGAAATACTGATTTTATTCTGCGGGCTGAAGGTAAGCTAATATCGGACAAGGTTGAGGTTGCTGACACATTTGAACGTTTTTTTGTGAACATTCCAGTTGAAGTGACTCACTCACTAAACTCGTCATCTTCATTGGCAGAAACACTTCTGAAAAAATATTTTGTTAAAGACATCTCTTGCTTTGAATTTACATACGTCACTGACTATACAATTCGGAAAACTTTTAAAAATTTTAACACTAAGCATACTGAAGACTTATGGGGCATTTCTGTAAAAGTACTTAGTTCTGTTATTGACCAGATAGCTCCTGCTCTTGCAGATATATTCAATCAATTTGTAGATATAGGCACCTTCCCCGATCTGATGAAGCAAAGTAAAGTTATTCCAGTTTTTAAAACAGGTGATAAACAGAATCCCTCAAACTACAGACCGATTTCAGTTCTACCATCCTTGAGTAAGGTCTTCGAAAAAGTTATGCTTGACCAAATGATGTCTCATTTTCATAGAAACGAGGTTTTATACGATCAGCAATTCGGTTTCACGAGAGGTAGGTCGACTGCTGATGCAGGTGCAAAATTAATTGCTAACATCCTGGAAGCATGGGAAGAATCGCGAGATGCTATCGGCGTCTTCTGCGATCTTTCCAAGGCTTTTGATTGCGTAGATCATGATACATTTGCAAACTTAGACACTACGGTGTTCGTGGACGTTCTCTCGAACTAGTTACCTCGTATCTTTCTCAGAGACAGCAAAGGGTAGGTATAGATGGAACAACATCTTCAGGGTCTTTAGTTAGGATGGGTGTTCCTCAGGGTTCCATTTTGGGTCCTTTTCTGTTCCTTGTTTATATAAATGATCTTCCTTACATGATGTCGGCCATATCTAATATTATTCTTTTTGCAGATGATACTTCTCTTACATTTAAAATTGATAGAAAAGACGTAAACCAACACACAGTAAATGCTAGTTTATTATCCTTATCAGAATGGTTCAGCGCAAACAATCTATTGCTAAATGCTACAAAAACGAAATGTTTAAGATTTTCTTTACGAAGACGTTTCTCAGGAAGGTTTAGACATAATGCTTGAAGATAACAAGTTGGATATTGGGGAAGAAACAGTATTCCTAGGTATTACTATAGACGCGAAATTACAATGGGGAGCTCATATTAATTCTTTATCTAGCAGATTAAGCTCTGTCGCGTTCGCTGTTAGAAAAATAAGACAACTTACTGACGTTGCTACTGCTAGACTTGTTTATTTCGCTTACTTTCAGAGTTTAATGTCCTACGGGGTCTTGCTATGGGGGGCGGCAGCCGATCGTGACTCAATATTTATTTTGCAGAAAAGAGCTGTCCGTGCTATTTATGATATGGGTCCATGAGAGTCTCTCAGAGAAGTCTTTAAAGAAATTAACATTCTTACTATGCCCTCTTTATACATTTACGAAAACATCATGTTTGTACGTAGGAATCTTTCAATGTTTGACATTTTAAGCAACATTCACAATATCAACACCAGAAATAAACAAAAATTAGTAGTACCTAGATTTAGACTAACCAAAACTAATAAATCATTCCTAGGTAATTGTGTACGTTTCTATAACAAACTGCCTAAAGCAGTTACAGACCTTACTGACGGGAGATTTAAAAAACATGTTAAGATAGCTCTCGTTAAAAAAACATATTATAAGATAAGTGATTACATTGACGATAGGGATGTATGGCGTTAGTTGTTTTCTGCACATGCGGCTTCCCTGGCAACTGAAGTAACCTTAGGTATTATTGAAGTCTTAGTATTTATTAGTCAAATTTATTTCTAAGTAACCGGACCTAGAAAGTTTGTTTTCTCTAGTTTATAGCAGGTACCCGGTTTTGCCTTTTTCAGCATGTAGGTTATTATATTAATTGTTTTTAAAGAAATCTACTTTGTAAAGTGAGCACAATGTTAGCTGATAATACTATGATCGTCAAAGTATATCTCATAATAAAGTCCAGATCTTTAATCTTGCAAACTACTGCTCACAGTTAATTTATATATTTGCTATTCTACATTGTGCTCGCTTTTTCTTGACAAGATATTGTAACTCTTAAAAGAAAATTGTAAAAAAACAAAATATTTTAAAAGAGTATCCAGAGGAGTTTCTTGCCGGAGTCTTCTCCCTGGGCCTACCTTTTGGAACCGGCAACTAGAGTCAGTGACGTTTCAATAGAGTATGTAAATTACCAACTTGAAATAAAAATATTTGAATTTGAATTTGAATTTAGAAAACGGACTTAACACCAAGATAAAGTTAGAATGGTGATCTTATTAGCACTTACCTTATAAATCTCAAAACTTTCAACCCAAACAACTATGTAAGAATTGTTATGTAAATTTCAAGCGACGACGACATTGCTGAACTGAAAAGGATTTTCGTATAATTTATTTAAATTTCACCCTAGTACCCTAGAAAGATAACACAGTGCCACCGAGTGTGGCTCTAACTTTATGCGTTTTGCATTTTATCTAGCCAATAGCTCGTCTAAGAATCTGGATATAATAATTTTAAGCGGTGGCTCAGGTATAAGGATTGACTCAGGACTTATGAGCCGACTGAACGTGGGAATTAATTCTGAGTTAGACATATCTTGTTGCCTAGTGGTGCCCGCTTGTATTTTCGTTTTGTAAGTTTTCGGATTCCATGCGTTGATGGATTCAAAATACAATAAGTTTAAAGTCATTATCCAATTTTATTCCGTGGGTGCCATAAGAGGCAATTAATAAAAAATCGGATTTATTTGGAACTTTTTTACAAAATCACATACATACATATCGTCACGCCTTTTATCCCCGAAGGGGTAGGCAGAGGTGTATTTCTACACCCACTTTTCGCCAGATATACTTTAGTCCCACGTAATAAGGGGCGAGCCTATTGCCGTACCGGGCACATTTCCAGACTCCGTGCTGCTACTGAGAATTTCGTGACAGAAAAACCCAATAACACTGCCCGACCCAGGAATCGAACCCGGAACCTCCCGATCCCACGCGCACATTTATGCCGCGAGACGAACGAGGCAGTCGTATAGGGTTTGATGTCGAGTTTTCCGTCTCTACGCAAAGATGGTATTTGCATCGTGTTATCCCTTAGTCGCCTCTTACGACACCCACGGGAAGATAGGGGGTGGTGACACTTGTATTCTATGCCGTCAACCACACGGCTGACAAATTAAATTTACAAAATCAGTTTTAGATAAATGTTGAACAACAAGTATTACAAACTATGTGGATGCCTAATTTACTAGCAAAATGTTTAAAATAGTGTGTAGCTCCTGGATTCTTGATAAATAAATGCTTTATCAAAGTATACTTGTATGCTGCAAATTATGGTAAAGGCACTATCGGACCATTATTCACTAAAATTCAGACAAAAGTGTGTCTTTGTGCAAAAAAGGCGCTGAGACAATTTGCCCTTCATGTTTTCCACACATATCATTCCAAACATTTAACTTAATCAATTGAAATCTGCGTTTTTTTTTGGCAAAGCATCTAGTATTCATAATTGCAAATCTGAGATACGTGTATACTGCTAATATAAAAGAACGCTTAACATTCTGTTCTAGCCGTCTATTCATACCTAAGTATGAATAGACGGTAGAATCGGTACATAATTAAACTCCTTGGTGCTTATGGCTATAACACATAGTTACGTAGATTCAAACTAATGAAAAAAAGTGAAAAGTATGCTAAATATTCCCACTCATGTAAGCTATTGCTATAGTAGTAGTATTTTTCTAGAACTATATTTAAACTCACCGCTTCATATAGCGTCATCAAGTGAGAGCCAAGCTTTAATTTATAGCGGTCAGACATTGTTTGGGGACCACCCAAATAATTTCCGGGTGGTTAAGTTTCCTGAATGTATGCCTCTACACAAAGCCTCAAAAACCTTATAGCTTTATAAGTGCATTATATTTTGAAGTATTATATTCGTTGGAGTGAAAGACCCTCGATAGGTTGATCACTTACATATGTTCTACGTGTGTATCCCCTTGGACACTGAATTGATGTAGTCTTCCATAACTGTTCTGAAAGCGTAATTATGTGCAATTTATGTGTGTAAGCGCGGACCGATTAGTGGGAACGCCTCGATATTACGACGTGACGTGAACTATTAATTATAGATAAATTGTGTTCCCGCCTTACGATTATTTTGGATGTATCTACTGAAGGTTTGTGGTAAAACTTTATTGCAATTTGTAGATGTAACCACCATCCTCCTACCGTTAGGTAGGAGGATGAGGATGGTTAGTTCGACATCAAGTATAAACGCAGCTTTGCAAATACGTAGAATATTATACATAATATTATTAATATAATAATTTATAGATATTCCTACAGGAATATCTATAAATTGTCGAGTATCCTCTTACAGATATTACAAGATAACTATCACTAATAACTTGCTATGTTCCAGTTTCACGTAAAGCTTCTGATATATCATATTTGCTCGCATCTGCTTCAATTTAATTCTAGGCAATAATAGCCGTCGAAACCGTATATTCTATTGTTTGGCTATAATAACTTCAGATATGGACGAGTATACCTACTCTCAACAGGTACATCAAAACCTGTTACCTAATAACAAAGTTTGGCACAATGTATGGATGTAAAATGTGCTACGCTAAACATAAGCCTTCCAAGTTAAAGAGTGCTCGTATCTGTTAAATAATAATAATTTATTCATCCTCAAAAATACAAAAAGGTACACTACAATTAGCCTTAAATTAGATTAATTGGTATAACTAGCCAAAAGTATTTTATTTAGTTTTACATAATATCATACATGGCTGAATAAACAATAGTGTACATAAGGCTAAAAAAATAACTATTTGCACCATTGGCAAAAAAACTAATATTGCTTTATAATTATAATACATCGGCTACCTGCTCGAACTAGGTTATACCTGTGTTTCGAGCTGACGCTTGAATATTACATAATGATCCAAATGACAATTAATATTTAATTGTAAGCTATATTATAACGTACATACATACATACATAGACTCACGCCTGTTTCCCGGAGGGGTAGGCAGAGACTACCGAGCACCATTTGCAACGATCTTGACATATCTCTCTTGCTTCATTCACTCCCATCAGATTCCTCATGCAGGCTCTTCTGTTCAGGGTGCTTCTAATATAACGTAGTCGTAAGTAATTAAATTAAGATTTATAGTAAAGTATTATAGACTAATTTATTTAAAATTAATCATACAAATACGAAATACAATTTAGAAATTCAGGTCAGTCAGTAAAGTTACTTATCAGTGCGAAACCACACGTAAAAATTTAAACAAACACGTAAAAGTAAAAATATGATTAATATTCTGACAACATTATTAAAGTTCATTTTAAAATTACTAGTAATTTTTCTGTGTCATCGTAATTAAGCTTTTGTAAATATTCTGATAGTGTTGTATTGCACATTTTATAATTATGACTATATATATTGAGTAATTTATTGAATTTATTATATAAGAACGAGCCTAGAAAAGTGTAAAATCTATTAACAAAGACATGATTCGTATGAGGTGTTGTACAAACTAGGTCCTTTCTTCTTCTTTCAAAAGGAATAGGGGAATAAGGGATTTCAGTGTGCTGTTTTAATATAATGTTGAGTATAAATAGTTGGCGCACTGTTAGCACGTTGCATGACAAGTAGAGCTGGTGCGTAGGGAATTTAAAAGGACGAAAAGTAGCAACTTTAAGTATTGCTCTTTGTGCTCGTTCAAGCGGCAAAAGAACTGATTTTGCCGTACCACCCCACGTTGTAATGCAATATGTTAATATGGATTGACACAAAGCTAAATAAACCTGTTTTATTAATTTGTAATCGGCTATGTTACGTAGTTTTTTGAAAATATAAATTAATTAACGCGTTCTCGCACATAAAATATCAATGTGGTTACGAAAATTTAGATTTGTCTCGAGTGTTATACCTAGATATTTAATATTGTCAGTTTTAATTAATGTGGGACAAGTACATGCTAGGTCAGCGTGCATTCCACAGTTGTGTGCATAAATGTGTAGGTTAGTAGGTGATGGATTAGTATTTCTCATTTTAAATAATATGTATTTCGTTTTGTTAATATTCATGGTTAGCAAATTTTGGTGTAGCCAGTTTGAAACAATATTAAAACCATTTTGGGCACGGTCATATAGCTCAGAGTATGTATTTCTCGAGAATAAAAGCACTGTGTCGTCAGCATATGATATTAATATACCATTTTGGACATTTAAGCTGCAAAGGTCGTTTATATAGATGAGAACCAACGTTGGCCCCAGAATACTACCCTGTGGAATGCCAAAATCACTATTTTTACGTTCAGCACCAACATTTTTATCAATTTTCACACATTGATAGCGATCGCTCAGATAGTCAGAAAAAAGCGCAAGTTGTGTACCCCTTATACCGAATGTCTCGAGGTTGCGCAACAGGATGGAGCAAGATATTGTGTCAAACGCCTTGGCAAGGTCTAAAAAGATTCCCATGGAGTGCATGCTCTTATCTAGACTATTGGTTATGTGCGTCGTGAGCTGGTGTACTGCTTGATTAGTGGACTTTTTTGGCCTGAAGCCAAATTGGTTATTTGAAAGCAGCTTATTATCTTCGAGGTACTTAATCAATCGAATGTTTATTATTTTCTCTAAGATCTTTGAAAGGCCCGTTAAGACTGAAATTGGCCTATTATAGTTAATAATACATTTTTTATCACCGGATTTAAAAACAGGGGTTACTACTGCCTTTTTAAGTAAGCGAGGGAAAACTCCTTCTTGTAAGCATAAATTAAAAATATGTGTTAACACCGGCGCAAATATGTATTTGAATTTTTTGATAATATTGTTTGGTATATTATCCTACCCCACTGCACACACCTCTTTCAAACTACTTATGATACTTATTACTTCATTAACGTCCGTATCCAGTAATACAAAAGAACTTAGCGGTGATGATTGGCTCGTTTGCGACGGGAAGCTACTTGGTTTAGGAGTATTTTCCGCTAAAGATCTACCGACGTTAATGAAATAATCGTTTATCTTATCAATTGCTGATATTGGACTTATGTCTATTGACAGTAGGTCGAGTGGTGTTTCTGTATTTTTACAAGTAAATGTATTGTTTTTTATAAATTTCCAGACGAGCTTACTATTTTGTCCTGCCTTTTGCAATTGATTTTTGCCGTATTGAATTTTTACGTTTTTTAGAAGATTGTTGCAGAAATTTCTGTACCTTTTATATGATACGGATAGTATTTCATTGTCAGGTGCCAGTTTCAGTTTTTGATGGAGTCTATTTCGGTGTCTTATGCAACGAACCAAGCCGGGAGTAATCCAAGGTTTTATGTTAGTATATTTTCGAGACGTATGTATAAATGACGTATGTTTTGTTACTGCATCTTGTACTGAGCTTATAAAATATTGTAGAGAGCTATTCGCATCGTTCGAGTTAAAAATGGGTTTAAAATCTATGCTATTTATACTACTTGCGAGGGCTTTCATGTCCACTTTTGCATAGCTGCGTGTGCAATTGTTCCTGGGTGAAGTTAATTTTATGGACAATAGAATAGCACAGTGATCTGTTAATGATGAATTAGTTATGAATGTTATTGTTGGCTTGATGAATTTTATAATGAAATGGTCTAAGCATGAGCCACTCTGGTGAGTTGGGTGATAATGTGTTGGTAACAACCCATGAAATGAGCAAATGTTTAGGTAACTATGAGCATGAATGTCGGTTCTTTGAGACGCGATATTAATATTTATATCACCTGTCAGTATAATGTTCTGAAAATGTGATAACCTTTTTAAATGTGTGTCTAGTGAATCCAAAAATAATTCAATGTTTTGGGAAGGCGGCCTATAGATTGCTACAACTACTGTATCTAAATTGATCTTAACTATCAAGCAATTACTGCCCTGAAATAAAGGTTCCTCTACGGATGAATTTAAATTATTTTTGGAGTAGACTACTAGACCATCATTTTAATTTAACTTAGTTTCTGTTTTGTGTACACAATATCCATCAAGAAGTGGAAGAGCAGTTGTTTGGTTTGACAGCCAACATTCTGTTAGCACTATAATGTCACAGTTAACCTCGAGATTATGTAATAAAACTTCAAAACCATTTATATTACGGTTTATGCTGCGAATATTTTGTGTCAGCAAAGTCTTCGTCTCCTTTTCACTACTCGGTACAGAATATTTACACGCATCGACATCACATATTTTTGTTTCAGACACAGAAAAATTGTCTAAGTCACCGATCAATTGATTAGTCATTTATATGTAAAAACTAAATACAAGTAAAATATATAAGTTAAATAAGTAAAAGCGCTTACTAAGTACAATAGAAAGTGACGCTCTTAGGCGCCCTTATAATCTATGGACTGTATGTATTTATCCTCAGCATACTTACGTGCAGGACAGTTTAGGTCACCAGTTTGATGGTCGGATTTCCTCTTAAAACGTTTGCACGTTGCACAACTAGGAGAGACTGACTTGCTGCTACATTCTTTGAAGAAATGACCAAGTTCGCCGCAATGATTGCAAGTGGGGCTTGTTTCTCGGCAATACTTAGCGGCGTGACCGAACTGCTAGCAATTGTAACATCTCGTAACAATTGTAAAGTCTCGCACCGGGCATGACGTCCAATTGATGAATACGCGACCTTGATTTACCAGTGCCTTTCTGATAGAGGGAGCTACTTCCAAAACAAAGTAACAGGTAGGAAGGTTCTTCTTACCTGATTTATGGCTCAGCTTAATTGCGGCTAAGAAATAATCCCGAGTAGATTTCGGGAATTTGTTGGCAAGGTTTTGCTCATAGTAAATACGCAGTCGAGCACTTCCTTTTCGCTAAGGGATACGGGAACACCTACGATGGTAATTCTTGGGCGACGTTTCGTTGGTTCCTCAACAGTAAGGCCCGATGAAACTAGCTTTTGCGAGTTCTTAAGCTTTTCAATGTCCTACTTAGTTTCGGTGCTGATTAGGACGCCTCCATTACGTACTTTCCTCACACCGCATACGTGAAGTTTTAGTTCCTCCGGTGAACTCCGGTTTACACAAAACAAACTGCATCCAGTAAAAACTGACAGTAAGAATGTAATATTTTTTTCAGACCAACTGGGAGTGGGTTTAGGGAGCTTAATTGATCATTACACTGAGCAACCAGTACAGAACTTTTGTTCACCTGGAGCTCAGTCTTGTACCCTAGTTGATAAGATTAAGAATGCCGACTTGAATGCACAAACTACTGTCATCATATTGTATGGTGACAGCTCATTAGTCTCCAAAAACAGTCTCATAGAATTAACAGACTTAATGATAGATATTAGCTCAAAAATAGGATGTAGCTTTATTATTTGTGCATTGCCTTATTCATATGCTCTCACAGATGACCAAAACAGGCAGATAGGCAAATTAAATCTATTATTGTACAATAGGACATGTCATAGTGACAGTATTTTATTTTTTGACACTAATATTTTTATTAGTAATTTCTTTTTAACAAAAGATACTATGTATCTTGCTTATGTACATAGGCGACAACTTGCTAAATTATTAGCATTTAATTTATATACTGACAGGAGTACTACTAGAGTACTTAGGAATTTGGTAGATAATAGTTATACCAATAGTAGTATTGACACATCTATTAGTTTAAACTATTAGATGAGACAACAGATAGGCATTCATGTGTTTTAAACTTAGTTCATCAAAACATACAAGGCCTATCTGGCAAAGAATTAGAAATAGATTTATTTTTAAATAAACATAAGATTGATATCTTATGTATTACAGAACATTGGTTGCGAGGTGACCAATTAACATTTAACAATCAACATTACTCAGTTATAAGTGCATTCGTAAGAAATAAGGCTATTCGTGGTGGCTCTCTAATATATGTATGTAATAGTTTGAAATGTAAAGAACGTAAGGATATAGCTAAACTTTCTATCGAGCGCACTGCTGAGATTTCTTGTGTTGAGCTTGAACAACATATTATAGTGTGTGTGTATCGACCACCACAAAGTGACTTTACTCAGTTTGAAAGCATTATAGAGGATGTCTTAAAACACATAATTTCTAGTAGGAAGTCTATAATCGTATGCGGCGATTTTAATGTCAATTTGTTAGAAAAATCACCAATTTGTACTAGGTTAGTTAGCTTATTTAGGTCATTTAATTTAAATGTTTTGTTCTCTGAACCAACCAGAATAACCTCACATTCTTCTACATGCTTAGATAATGTTTTTTGCAATTGTCTTTATTTAAGTAAGGCTGTTTTAACTGACTTGACATCGGATCACTGCGGGCAAAAGGTTGTAATTCCAACTAATACAACCCCTAAAGTACAAGAAATTACATGTAGGCCAATGACCTCTGCTCGCCTCAAACACTTTAGTAATGATGTTGCTGCCAAGATCGCCAGTATTGACTTAACCGTTGATGATCCCGATGAATTATATAAATGCTTATTTAAAATTGTTAATGATGAGTACAATAAAATTTTTAAACTGAAGACGTTTGCAAGGAGCATTAAAGTAAATTTTTGTGATTGGGCAACAGTAGGTATATACAAAAGTAGAGCTATGTTGTATGATCTATATGGTATGAAGAAATACAATTTTAATCCTGAATTTATTCAATATGTTAGAAAGTATTCAAAGGTTTTTAAGAGGACATGTGCTTTAGCCAAATCCTTATATTTAAGCAATAAAATCAAAGAATCCAAGAACAAAATTAAAACTACTTGGAGCATTATTAACAATGAGACTGGTCGAGCTAAATTGGTAGATAACAATTATGAATTAAAATTTAATGGTGAAATTATTACTAGGAAAACTGATGTTGCTCAGACATTTAACAATTTCTTCATAAACATAACAGTGAACACAACCAGCTGTCTAGATTCATGTCCAAGCAAAGCAGAAATGTTGGTTAGGGGCAATGTGAATGAGTGTGATGTGCTTTTTAATTTTAAATATATTGACACCAATGACATACTGAAGGTATTCAAGACGCTCAATAATAAAAAATCTGTTGACTTATGGGGCATTTCTGTTAAACTTGTGCGACAAATTATTTCTAGCTTAGCTCCATATTTAGCTGCAATATTCAACAGATGCGTAGATACAGGAGTATTTCCTGATCTAATGAAACACAGTAAAGTAGTACAATTATTCAAAAAGGGATCAAAGAGCGACCCTAGTAATTTTCAGCCAATTTCTATCTTGCCTGTTTTTAGTAAAATTTTTGAAAAGATTATTTTGCATCAACTAGAGAGCCACTTTCACACAAATAATTTATTTCACAGTGAACAGTATGGCTTTACTAAGGGTCGCTCCATCGTTGGTGCCGGTGTAACTTTGTTAAAGCATATTTTTAATGCTTGGGAAAACTCGAAGGATGCCATTGGTGTTTTTTGTGACCTATCAAAGGCCTTTGACTGTGTGGAACATAATACACTTTTACTTAAATTGAAACTTTATGGTATTAGAGATACCGCACTCAATCTTGTTGCCAGCTACCTTAGTGATAGAATTCAGTATGTAGATGTTAATGGGAGTAGGTCTCTAGGTTTGCCAGTAGGAATGGGCGTTCCAAAGGGCTCTATTCTCGGTCCATTTCTTTTTTTAATATATATTAATGATTTGCCTTTCTTTGTACACAATTTATGTGATATTGTTTTGTTTGCCGATGATACGTCACTAATTTTTTAAGTTGATCGTAATTTAAGTAACTTTGATACCGTCAATAACACTCTTGCACAAGTATTAGATTGGTTTTCGACAAATAATTTGGTACTCAACTCAAGCAAAACCAAATGTGTTAAATTCTCTTTGCCTAATGTCCAAAGTGTTCCTACTAATATAATTTTAAATAAGGAAACAATTCAACTAGTCGAATCAACCGTATTCTTAGGTGTAACTTTAGATTGTAAGCTTCAGTGGGGCGCCCAAATATCCTGTCTCGCAGTAAAACTTAGTTTTGCAGCGTTTGCAGTTAGAAAAGTTAGGGAATTTACAGATATTGATACTGCTAGACTAGTTTACTTTAGTTATTTTCACAGCGTAATGTCTTACGGAATAATGTTATGGGGTACAGCTGCTGATATACAGACTATTTTTGTCATTTAAAAAAGGGCTATACGTGCAATTTATAAGTTAGGTGCTAGAGATTCTTTACGTGATAAATTTAAAGAAGTAGATATATTGACAGTTGCATCGCAATATATATATGCTAACTTAATGTACATTAAGAAAAACTTAATTCTATACCGCAAAAATAGTGATTTGCACAAATTGAACACAAGGAATAAGCATAAACTGGTGGGAACTAACTACCGTCTACATAAAGTTCAGAACTCATTTGCGGGGATTGGTATACGATTTTTCAACAAATTGCCTCTTGAAATAATGAATTTACCCATGCACAAATACAAACGGACAATTAGGAACTTTCTTTTACAAAGGGGTTATTACACTATTAAGGAATTTTTAAATGATAAGACACCGTGGGGATAGGCTTAGGCTTGTTTAACTCACGATTATTTTATTTACATGTTAAGTGGAGGTGCCTCGTGAACACATGATTTTTGCAGGATTTGGATATTTTATGATTTGTTGAATGTAGTTTAACATTATTTATCCCTGATCATATCATTGTTCACTTGTCACCTTCACAAAATTCTTTCTACATTTGCATTCCTTCACGCGTTCCACTAACTTATGTTAATAATAACGATCTGGAAAGAGGAGGTAATTGGCGGTCATGGTCAGTATACCAATAAATTGTTTCTTACTGCTGGTTCGTATACCGTTGTCGTCATGCTCACTAAAATGTCATTTCTTGTGGTGGCGTCGTGTGTCGGGTCATCCCTGTCCCTCTAATATGGCGAGAGGGATGATGGCTGGCACATGCGTCATACTCGTGAACGGGTGCTACTTGCGATGACTGGTCGATGACGGTCTTGCGGGCTGGTATTAGATTTTAATATTTAACTGCATCATTTCCATCATGGTTCTGATCACTTTCGCGGATTGCCTGCATTATTAGGTATATATAATGTAAGTGGATGCTCCTGTTCACCATGTCTATTCTGAGGAGGCTAACCAAAACTATTATGCTTTAGTATTATTATGTACAGTAAATGTATACAAGTGATATAGAAGGTGTAACAGTTGCAGCACCTTACAAAATGTAAATTGTGTATTATGCAAAACCTGGCTATGAAAAAGAGTGACCGTGAGTTTTATTGCCCGTTCTTTCTCATGGTTCTACCTATTGCTTTGCGAACGTGGCAGTAAATGTAAATGTAGAAGCATACAGTAATAATGTTTTAAATTTGAGTATAAGTAATTATTTTATAAATTTATTATTTTGACGTTCATAAGCGTCACATTGTGACCCAAATGAATAAAGGATTTTGAATTTGAATTTTGAATTTGAAATAATCTTTTGGACGAGGGATTTCGTATCGTTGCTCGATTTCGATTTGTCACTGGGATAAATTGCAATGGTACTTAGGTTATTAGGGCGTACAAACTGATCTCTTCCTTTCTTCACCATATCTGCAAAAGAGTTACTGCTTGCAGGTTGTAATTTATCCTCGACTGTCGCCTTAATTTCCTTGAGCGAGCTACTAAGGTCCAGCTGGGTATTTAGGTGTTGTATTTTCGAGTGCGTAAGGATGGTCTTTTGTTTCAATGATTGATATACTACGGCTATATGGGCTGTCGCACCCATAACTTTACGGCACAGACCTGAGACCAGCTGTTTCTGGTTCGAGTTCATTTTTCCTTCGGCAACGACGGTGCATAACTCATTAAGGGAGGTCTCCACCGTATCCAGCCATCTTTCAATCTCCGGCGTAGGCACGACTTCCTGGGGCATCTCATTATGGATACCTTTCTTGAGCGGCTGGGGCACATTTTCTATTACTAGAAGGGAGGGCGGAGTTGGTGTTGACGGAGGACTTCGTCCTGTTTTTTATCGCCGGCCAAACGGGCTAAATCCTGGGATCGACATAACTCGCACAAGTATTGTTTGTGTACTGATTTAATGCAGTTCATAGTTGCTGATTGTTATTAACACACACGACACAATTAGGGTCAGACTGCTGACACGACGTCGCAAAATATTGTTCGTAATTATTTAATTACTTTACAACAAAAGACAAGAAACACGTCTGCATAGTCTAACGTCTGTTGTATGAAAAAAAGAAAGAAATGAAATAAATGAAGATGAACTGATATTCACCCGTATGTGACTAGAGACTAGACTAAGCCGACCTCAATATTACTGGGAATAATACACCTAGGAGAACTGCTATAAATATAATAGCAGTATCTGTTAAACGACTTGTACAATATATTCAAATAAAACCATAAACAGAACCTAAAACTTAAATGGATGTTGGATTTTCAATTTAGGTGGTTAATAGTAACTTTCGCTAGGGGGATCAACATATTTGCTAAAAATTGTTTAATTGTTTTGTTAAAATTTCGTTATTTTAAGGTTTTTATCGTTATTAGTACCTAAACGTTAAGATTATTCCTATTTTTAGTTTATTTAGAAGTAAAGTTTTGTGAAGATCAAAAATTGCAAACGAAGATAAACCTTATCTAGCAATCCCCACAACATAATACTGCCTATTTGTCCGCGATAAACTCCAAAACTACAGAACGGATTTTCGTGTGTCAATATGAAATAATTTCTGCGTAAGATTTTGACTGTAAAGATTAAGTGTAAAAATTACGTAGTTAATTAAGATTTAGGCCCACTTGCGTAACGTTTGATTTAAGTCACTCCTTTATTTAAATTTGTTGAACAGAATTAACGGCATAAAATAATTTAACTTAAAAGTATTTAGCATCCTCTTGCACAACGACAACAACGCTTAGATTTAGTTAAACATTTTATGAGGTCGGTAAAGTAGTTTCTACGTTTTGTTTCATGGCATGAAGCCTTTTTGTTACGATTTTTACAAAGTTATGTGTATGGTTTCGCATAAAACCTTAGACTATATATACTTTGAGCATAAAACAAAACGCATTGTCGTCGCCTAGCAACGAAATGACAATTGACAAATAATAACTAGAAACTTTTGAGCAAACCCTTTAACCCTACATGGGGTGCAGGTGCACCCCACACGGATTTGTTTTCTAAATATCTCAATTTCTTTAATATCCACGAATTCGCGCGTCGGAGTATTTTAGTTTGGTGTCAACCGCTCGCGTTACGTCAATACCGTGACGAGGGACCGCGTTGTGTGGTCGCCTGTATAAGTGCTGTGGGGTACGCCAGTATCCCAGTGTAGTAAAATCGTAAGATTATTTATTTATTACGATTGATTCATTTATATGTAATAAGTTATTAAATTTGATTATTTATTAAAACAATAGTCTTATATGAATGAAATACAGATATTTTTAGATATTATGAAGGTAAAATTCAATGAAGTTTATTTATTTTGTTTCGGATGGCTGTCAGAGGTTTGAATTACGAAGAAATAAGCTCTATTCTAGACCACAAATCTGGCGAGGAAGAAATAGAAGTTGGGACCAGTTGTAATTCCTGGGTTCTTTACAAGTGTTCAAGATCAAATAATAAGCCAAATATAAAGTTTCAGCAGACAGTTTTGAAATTAGGTTTGGAACTGATACATGAACATTTGGAGGACCGTTACCGGATGCCAACTTAGTCCATTGCAGTGATCCTCAAAAAAGGACCAAATCCTACAAGCGCTGTTGCTCAAACTACATTTAACTTTGTGTAATAAGGCTGATTTGTGATCTCAAGTAACCGATTATGTTTAATAAAACGTATTTTCATGAATTGTTTTATTTTATTTTAAGGATTACAGTCATTTTAGTATGGGGTGTTCCAGCACCCCAGTGTAGGAATAACATGTGCGCCAAATAGTGTAGGATTCTAGGGTTAACAATACGTAAGGGTACACAAGTAGGTACATTGTTATCAGTTATATCATCATCATCATCATGTCAGCCTAGGGACGTCCACTGCTGGACATAGGCCTCCCCCTGCTGCGTCGTCCGGTCCAGTTATATAATTATAGATAATTTTCGTCGCTAATGACAAGTTGCCAACGTCAATGTGACAGTTCATAAACGAAATTAGCCACTAAACAGCCGATTTTCGGTAATTAATTTTGACAGTTCTTAAATCATATTACTCGACAAATTTTTCGTTGTGCAAGACGCTAGTGGTGTTTAATACTTTTTTTCTCGTTAAACACATCTTAATTCAATTTAAGAATCGTTGTGCAAGTGGGCCTTAGTGTAAAAGTGTAAAACGTAGTCTTAAATTTAATATAACTCAATAATAATCACAAATTTAAGTAAACACTGGAATACATGAGGCAAATATATTTACTTTCATCTCATATAAACCAAAGTGAAATTTAAAGTACTTAGAATTACTTATGTGTTCACGGCACGTAAATACGAGACGTTTGACTGAACTTTGAAGTAGTCTCAAACTACCAACTGTACGTTAGTAAGAAGCCAATTATTGGAAAACGGCAGGATTTCCTCCAACAAATTTTGAAATCCTGCAATAGCTTTGAAGAAGTTACCTTTCAAAGTCAGATTTAGAATTGAGTTTTGAAGCATGTTAAATATCTTACTTATTCCGCAAAAACGTGTTTGAGTCGAGTATTGCAATCTAGTTGTCTTTAATATAAAATTGTTCTAATTAAATATCACAACTAGATGTGTACAATTGGAAATGGCATATTCTTCAGAAAAAGGTTAAGGTATAATAAAATCAGTATTGATATAATTCTAGTTAGGAAATGGTTTCTAAATCGTTTTTCGAACAAACAATTTGAAATACAATATAATTAACTTAAATTGATTAAAAATTTAAAGTTGAGTAAAGTCATCATACAAAAAAGCTGGGGATGCATGGAGGCACAACTCCATCTTAAAGATCAGATCCCAGCCCACCTCACCTGCCCGTGGTGCATCCTGCCGACCAGCGAACGAGACTCTGGCGACCGACTAATGGCGGTATAACCAGTACATATAGGCGTAGCTAAATATAGCAGATCGGTGACAAGCAGCAGCGTCACCGGTGCGAGAACTACGCCCTGCGATCACCAACACGCATGCCCAGCGTGGTGATTACGGGCATAACCTCAATAGCACCCAAACCTACGCAACGGCCCCCAGTTCCCGGTCGCCCCGCTATTCCTAGCCAAGGCGGCGGACATGGTAACGGCGGGGCAGGGTACGTATAACGGACGCACGCTACGGCTCGTACATCTGGCACAACTGGAAGAGGAACTGAGGTGCATAGTATGGCATGTTTTGGGACTATGCGAAGTCCGAAGAGAGGGTGAGGATACCATTACCCTAGATTGAGGCCATCTTATGTACTTCAGGAGGGGAGAACAGCCGTCCCAAGGTGGGGTTGGGTTCTTGGTCCATAAGATCCTCTCTGACAACATTTTAGAAATGTCCAGTGTGTCGACAAGGATAGCATATCTTGTGATCAGACTCACCAAGAGGTATATTCTCAAGATTATCCAATTGTATGCACCGACATACTCGGATGATAAAGTAGAAGAAATGTACGAAGAAATTTACATTTACAGCCTTACACCACACCCAAAAGGCCCACTTCAATGTTGTCGTGGGAGACTTCAAGGACAAAGTAGGAGTACATGAGTACATACTTGCGGTGAATCGGTAATAGGACCACACGGATTTGGTAGGAGAAATCATAGGGGGCAGATGCTCGTCAACTTCTTAGAGAAGGAGAAACTGTTCTTAATAAGCTCGTTCTTTAAGAAACAGCCTCAACGGAAGTGGACGTGGCGGAGCCCCGGTACTATGACAAAAAATGAGATAGACTTCATTATGGCGGACAAGAGGCGGATATTTAGGGATGTCTCCGTGATCACTAGGTTCAACACCGGAAGTGATCACCGACTTGTACGAGGCACTCTAAATATTGATTATAAGCTCGAACGCATTCGCCTTGTGAAGTCCACGCTCTCCAGTTAAAACTGGAAAACCGGTTCACTGCCTTGGAAACCACAATAGACGCTGATATGGACCAGGAACTCGAGCAAGTAGTGGAAATCCTGCGGGATGAGGGGACGAAACTCTTTAAGACGCATCACACCGGCAGGAGATCTCAACTTTCGCGAGAATCTCTGCAGCTAATAGAGAGCGCTTCGTCAGATCTAAATAAACGGATCTTCAAGCTGGTAAGACGCGACCTTGGTAGCTCCAATACACGCTCTATACAAGAAGCAATCGAGCATTTAGGTCGAAGCTATCGATATAGTAGTAAAAAAAACCGAGTATGTCGATGATCGAAGCCATCTGACGAATCGAAGTAGTTCAGGAGTACCTTGGGCAAACCTTGCAGTTGGGTAGAAACAACTTCGAAATCCTTTTCGAAGTTGTTTTTTCTGATGCGAAGATGAAGAGATGAAGATTCTTCTGCCAGCCTCCTGGCTGGCAGAAGAATACGGCTGGGCTGTGCAGCATATAGGAAACTCCGTCAAGTCTTTTATATTTAGCGTTATGACTTACGGAGCCGAAACGTGGACACTGACGGTGCAACTGGTCCACCAATTTTAGATTGCTCAGCGAGCTATGGAGAGGGCTATGCTCGGACTTTCTCTGAAGGATCGAATACGTAATGAAGTGATCCGACAGAGAACCAATGTCATCGACATAGCTCAAAGAATTAGTAAGCTGAAGTGGCAGTGGGCCGGCCACATTTGTCGAAGAATCGATAACCGTTGGAGTAGTCGTGTTCTAGAGTGGAGACCGCGCCTTGGCAAACTTAGTGTAGGACGTCCTCCGGCTAGGTGGAGTAACGATATACGTTAAGTGGCTGGCAGCGGCTGGACACGAAAAGCCGCAAATCGGGCTCAGTGGCGTGCCATTGGAGAGGCCTATATCCAGCAATGGACTCTTGCAGGCTGATGATGATGATGATGAGAAATAAGCTGCTGTGAAAGTATTTTTTAATTCTTTCACATCATCTTAATTTCTCTTCTGAGTCCGATGTCTACTCTGTTATCGGAGTTTCTAGACCACACAGAGTTTCCGACATGTCCTAACAATACTTGTTCAGAGCCAAAAACTGAGACTAACGGCTTTGCGTGCCCGCCCCACAGCACTGCAATCAGCACTAACGAGTAGCCCAAGTTGTGCACTTAAGTTTCACCTTAACCTGAAAAGCATCATACAAGCGTCATACACGTGACAACAAAGACTGTTGTCATAGAGCTTTCAACAAGCAAGATTTGACAGAATATTAGATTTCATTGACTTTACTCTGAGCTACGCGAGGTATATCCCAACGGGGTAGGTATTTATTTATGTTTTAAAGGGATAAATCAATCAGGATATTGATGGCTACTGATTCCCCGTACCGACTGTCATCAATCTTCGCGACAGTCAGGTTAACCATGTCCAGAAGCTATGCTTCCTCTTCCGATCCGAAAACCAAACCATGACAAACGAGCTTTACCTCACGATTAGATAGATTTGCGAAGTCACAATTTGAATGAATCTTTCAACTTACTCAAGAAAATTTGAAATCTCGAACTATAGATATGGGTATAAGTTTCATATTCATAATTCGTTTTGGTCATCTACAGAATTATAAATCACAGAACACGCTTACAAATAGATCTTGTTTGGCCTATTCCAATAACACGGTTACACGTGTCCCAAAATTATTAAATCCATCTCCCAATTCCCAATCCAAACTCTGCACGTACTCAGAAACCCCAATAGATATTTCATAAGCGTTACCTGTTAAGTTGACACATTAACCTGACTTACGATAATTTTAGACATAACATATACCTAAACACTAAACAAGTGAAAGTTTGATGAGTACTCAGGCTGCCAACCTCCAACTGCGACACTTTAGCATTCTGCAAAGTTTCGGTATTGTTCTGGAGCGCCGATATTGTGGTGGGTAAGCCATAAGATTACAGTGATCATTCCATTTTATAGATTACCAGGGTATGCCCGCAGATTTGCCAGCCTAAAGAAATATAATGTTTAACCCCATTTTAACCACCTTAGGTGGAACATGAAAAAATAACTCTACTACTCTGTTACTGCCCTACATAACACTCCACAAGGAACATACATCCATATTTATCTCTGCGTTGTCGATCAGTCGGGCAGTAACGAGTTATACGTTTAAGTTGTACTTAATTATTTGTATTCATAAATACACTGATTGCATGTTTTCATTTAAAAGGTCTTCTTGTATTATAGTTTTTCAGTTTATTGTTTCTTTTCTTTGAAAGATTTTTATTACTTACTTTTACTGTAACGAGCGGCTTAAATAATTAAGTTTCCTTGTATTTGCTTAAGTAATGCTTGTGTTACAACCCTTTCGTATTTATTTAATGTTACACAGCCTATTGCCTGCCTGATGAATGAAGCTATTTTATACATAAATATTTCAATTCCAACTTGCAATTTCATACAAAATAAAATATTTTGCTTAAATATTTTATTGAAGGTATACTACAGGTACTGATAAAATAAACTCAGTGCGCTGATTAAGACTGTAAAAAATGCAAGTTATATGAAATACTATGATAATAGTTCATACTAACGAAGATAGAAATGCTATGTTATTATTTCATACTTACAAAACTAGTTAAGAAAATTACCTTCACTAATAATAAAATTACTTGAACGTAAATAGTAAGTATATTTTAGTAACTAAGCTTTATGAAGTAAAGTAATGGTAAAGTGATTAGCTATCTAAGTTGTTTTTAGGGTTCCGTACCTCGAAAGGAAAAAACGGAACCCTTATAGGATCGCTTTGTTGTCCGTCCGTCTGTCAAGACCCTTTTTCTCAGGAATGCGTGGAGGTATGAAACTGAAATTTATACTAAATACTCAAATCTACGGTTCCATAGAGCTGTAAAAAATTCAAACTTCTAATCCAACGCAATCAAAAGATACAGCCGATTATGCTGCAAATTGCAGCATATTTTTAAACTCGCATTGGAATCAAAACCTAAAGGGTACTTCCCGTGAACTCAGAATCTTGAAATTTGGTACAAAGCAACGTCCCATATCACATATAAAGGAAAAATTAGGAAAACCGTAAATTTTTAGTTACAGCATATAAAAAAATAGTTTTAATAAATTTAAAGTTACTACCCCTTTCTCTTGAACGCGTGGAGGTATTAAATTGAAATTCATATCAAATACTCAACTATATAACACCTTTAGGCTGCAACAAAATCAAGCTTCTATGTCAACGCAATCAAAAGAAAGAGCAATATAAGCATATTTTCAAACTCGCGACTACTCGCAAGTAAATCAAAACCTACAGGGTACTTCCCGTGATATCAGAATCTTGAAATTTGGTACGAAGGAACGTCTTATATCACATACAAAGGAAAAATTGCGAAAACCGTAAATTTTTAGTTACAGCATATAAAAAAATATTTTTAATAAATTTAAAGTTACTACCCCTTTCTCTTGAACGCGTAGAGATATTAAAATGAAATTCATATCAAATACTCAGGTATATAACACCGTTAGGCTGTAGCAAAATTAAACTTCTATGTCTACGCAATCAAAAGGAAGAGCAATATAATCATGTTTTCAATCTCGCGACTACTCGCAAGGGAATCAAAACCTACAGGCTACCCGTGAACTAAAAATCTTTAAATTTGGTACGATGCAATGTCTTATCGCACAGATAAAGGATGCGGAAAGCTGAGGACCGTGTACTGTGGTGCGTGTTGGGAGAGGCCTATGTCCACTGCGATAGGCTGGTTGAGATTGAGATTTCAAATAATCACATATTCTTCAAACTGTTTTGCTAATTATTCTGTTTGTCGACCAGCCAGCTTGTCATGTAGACGTCACTATATGATACTATGACATACGCGCTCTTTTATAACCGTAGTGTGAACATGGTGTGGACAGTAATACTATCACAATATAATTATGGCTATAGTTGCATTAATTGTCAACGAAAATACTATTTAACATAGTATAATACCTATGCCTCCCGATGGAAGTTGTTTATTTCATGCAATAGCATTCTCTATTTATAATACCACTAATTTTGAACAAACCCAAGTACTAAGGACCACAATACTTGTTTATATTTATAATAACTGGGACGAGTTTCATTTATATACAAGCGATGCCCGGAGAGATCTTTTCTCTTCACGACATGAGTACAAAGCTACGATGCTCCAATCCTCTAGCTATGGCGGTACTGCTGAGGTGAAGGCAGCAGGATATTTGTATTCAGCGAGGTTCGAAGTGTATGAACATAATACGGGTATTCTGAGGGGTGTATTTTGGCAGAGAAGGATATGTAATAAAGCGTTTACTTCTTTCAGGCAATTTATCATCAGGTCATTATGATTTTTGTTTGTCAATTGTGTGCGAAGGATTTCTTAATAATACATACAATCATATTAAGGTAAGCTTGGTAAAAAAAACTCTAGATTCAAAGGTTGGCCGTCCTAAACGCAATAAAAGTGGTCGTCCTAAAAAATCTGAAATGTACTGTTCAGAACAAGAACGGCCAGCTGTAGCGTTGCATAAATACAACAATATACGGCAGTAACCTCAATAGGTATAATTTATGTTCTCGTCTGATGGTCGTGGGAGACTTCAATATTGATTTTAGAATGAATCCCCAAAATGGAATTTCTACATGTTTTTCATCTATAAACATGTTTCCGTTAATAAACACTAGCACAACACGAAGTAGTACAACTAAAGATAACTTTTTTCGAACTTCAATATTCAATGTGGTACTATTTCTACCTTTTTCAGTCACCATTTACAGGTCTGGTTCAAATTTGATACTTAATTCCATACTTTAAAATTTTCATTTCCATTTTTTGTTTTTTTTTTGATTTACATAACGTATCACATCTTTACATACATCACGCCTTTTTATCCCCGAAGGGGAATGCAGAGGTGTATTACACACCCACACTGGGCCAGTTCGCTAGCCAGGGTGTTTTACCTCTACTGATCTGTCCGATCGTAGAGAAGAGGCATTCGGGTTTGCGCTCCCGGCTTGCTCGAGCTGTCGCAATCACTACTAATATCCCTTCCGTGATTGCGGCATCCTTTGTTACCTTTGACATCCTTTCCGAACACCAACCTCCTTTTCCCTTATCCCATCCTGTATTTCCCTTCCATTCCTTATCCGAAGTAGAGGTGGAGAAGATGGCGCAATGACTATAAGGGGATTCAATATTACTATACCCCAGGAGGGTACCGGATCTACCGGAGAATCCCTCTCTGAGCATTGTCGCTCAGACTGCCCTATCGTATCTGGGGGGGGCAAAATTCCCAACGGCGACGTGCTTTGCCACACGTCACGTGTTGTCTCCCCGTCCAACAGAGGCAAAAAGAGGGCTAGGGAATGCCTGTTTGCAACGGTGAATGTTTGTGGCGGAATGGATAGTAAGATCGATGAATTATGTGAGATGATGGATGTAAGGAAAATAGATATACTAGGAGTGAGTGAAAGTAAGAAGAAAGGTTGCTCAACAACTACTCATGGTCAATATCATGCATACTGGTCTGGAGTTGTTGAGCCTGAAAGAGCGAGCCAAGGAGTTGGAATGATTCTGTCGGATAAGATGAATGAGTGTGTGAAAGAATATGAATGTGTTAACTCCAGGCTTCTTTGGATGCGATTACAACTTGGCTTAATTAAAGTTTTCATTGTTTGTGTTTATGCTCCGGATATGTCCAAACCATTGAATGTCAGACAGGAATTCTGGGATGGGGTCAGAGATGTGCGTGCTAAGTGTGAGAATAATGAAAGAATAATTATGTTAGGCGATTTTAATGGATGGGTGGGTGTGTATCGTGATGGATATGAAAGAGTTCTATGGCAATTTGGTGACAATAGAGTGAATGAAAATGGTGAAAGTTTATTGGATATATGTATGGAGAGTAAGCTTGTGGTGACAAACACTATGTTTAGTCACAAAATGATTCACATGTATACATGGCAAAGGCAGACAGAAAGAAGTATGATAGATTTTGTTGTGATAGATGAACGTTTAAAAGCGAAAGTAAAAGTTACAAGGGTGTACCGAGGCACAAATGTGGGTACTGATCATTTTTTGGTAGTTAGTCGTATAGCTGGTCTAACCACTAAATGGCGCCATCGTCCTCGCACACACCTACCTGCCATAGGAAGAGTGAAAATTGAAAGATTTGAGGAAGAGGATCTACGTAGTCAGTATAAGGAGGCATTGGAAGAAAGGTTTAAAGAATTGTTTGAGGAAGATGATCGCGAGATAGAATAATTTTGGAAGGAGTTTAAGAATGGAGTAATAGATACAGCAACACAAGTATGTGGCGTAAGTAAGAGGAAGCATGTTAAAAAGATATGTAATGAATGGTGGGATCAGGAAGTAAGAGGTGTGGTTGCGGAAAAACGTAAAGCATGGATGGACTTGCTGGCCATAAAAGCCAACAAAAGGATACCAGGTAGTGTGAATGACAACGAGAGGATTGTAAAAGAAAAGTATGACAGGTTGAAATATAAAGTAAAAAAGATAGTGAGAAGAAAGAAAGAGGAATGTAAGGATAAGTTTGATAAGAAATTTGCTAAGAATTTTCGAGGCAATATTAAATTATTCTGGCACTTGGTCAGAACAGCCCGGGGCAATTCGTCAGAAGACTCGAAAGTTGGGGTGATAAGGGATATGAATGGAAATATTATTAGAGAGCATGGAGATGTTCTGAATCAGTGGAAGGTATATTTTGAAAATTTGTTTGAGCAAGGAAAAAGTGTTACCAGGAATATAGTAGCGGATGAGGAACATGATAGTGAAAAAATTATTAGTATGGAAGAGATAAGGTATGCATTAAAAAGTATGAAAGCGGGTAAAGCTGCGGGATATGACAGGATATCTGCTGAAATGCTCAAGGTAGGCAAAGGCGTCACGGCAAGCCTGCTGTACCTGCTTTTTAACAAATGTTGGCGGTTCGGTCGTGTCCCAGGTGACTGGAACAAGGCAGTAATTGTGCCACTTTACAAGGGTAAAGGGTCTCAGCAGGAATGCAAAAACTACCGCGGTTTAAGCCTCCTGAGTGTTGTTGGCAAATTCTATGCAAAGATACTGATCGAAAGAATGATTTCTGAAACGGGTAGTAAGATTTGGGATGTACAAGCGGGATTTAGAAAGGGCATGGTATGTACGGATCAAGTCTTATCCTTAAGGTGCATTGCAGAGAAAATCTTAATGAAACACCAGAAGGTTTTCTGCGCCTTTATTGACTTGGAAAAGGCTTACGATCGAGTGGTGAGGGATGAACTTTGGTCAACACTTTCCGTGTATGGAGTTAGCAGCAGTCTGATACGGGCACTTACATCCTTATATAGGGATTCAAGTGCCTGTGTCAGAATAAACGGGGCCTACACAGACTGGTTTAACATTGATCGTGGTGTTAGACAGGGACTATGTAGCGTCTCCTTGGCTGTTCAATCTATTCATGGATAGTTGTTTGACTGATTTGAAAGAGTCTGAATGTGGTTTAAGAATGGGTGAATCTGTGTTTAAGACCCTGTTATACGCTGACGATCAGGTTCTTTTTGCGTCGTCAGCGTCTGATTTACAGCAGATGGTCACTGTAATGGATGAGGCATATAAGAATAAGGGCATGAAAGTGAATGTTAGCAAGACTAAGGTCATGGTCATAGAGAGGGAAGATAGCGTAACTGAATGTAACATAATGATAGGAGATGAAAAAGTGGAACAAGTGAATGAGTTTGTCTATTTAGGGTCATTGTTTACAAGAGATGGAAAATGTGAGGGAGATATTGAAAGGAGAGTGAGAGCAGGAAATTGTGTGAAAGGTGCCTTACAGACCATTTTTAGCAGTAAAATTATACCGAGTAAGGCTCGCCTTGCTATACTGCAGGGAGTTTTGGCGCCAACGTTGATGTATGGAGGTGAATCGTGGGTATGGCAAAAGAAGCATGAAAGTAAAATTAATGCTGTGGAGATGAGAGCTTTGAAGAGTATGTGCGGAGTAAGAATGGCAGATAAAGTGAGAAATAGTGTTATTCGAGAAAAGTGTGGTTTGAAAGAAGATGTAGTGTCAAAGATTGAGAAAGGTATGTTGCGATGGTTTGGAAATTTGGAACGGATGAATGCAAGGAGATTCACGAAAGATGTGTATCGAGTAAGAATGAATGGAGATGTCGGTAGAGGACGCCCAAGACGGACCTAAGCCGACCAAATTGGTGACGTACTGCGTAAGGGCCAAATCAAAAGTACCCGTAACCGACGAGCATGCATGACAAGGTTCATGAATGTCGAAGAAGCGAAAGAGGTATGTTTGAGTGTAATAGGGGGCGAGCCTATTGCCATATACCGGGCACATTACTTAGCGAGCGATAATTAACGTTTTAAACACCCACATATGTAACTCCGAAAAGTCAATGATGTGGGTCTGGGGTACCTGAGGATCGAACCCGAGATGATCGTCTTGGCAGTCCGTTACGTACACCACTGGGCTGTCGGCGCTTACTTATTTTTGTAATTTTTTTTTTATTAAGAATATTAATTATTGTTTTATTTTGTGTGCAAATAGTCACCTAGTAAAAGTTTTATTTTCATCGCAAATAAATATTATAATTATTAAAAATACTTAATTAATATTTTTGTTACAGATTTCTAATAGTCACTAAAAACTTTGTAAATCAATAACTTTGATAAAAATATCTCACCATCATTCATCAGCAGACTTTTGCAAGGCTGCTGCAAGGCTAGTATAGGTATTTAAGTTATATTATAAAAGAAGCGATATATGTTAATATAAAATAAAGGATGACTGATTACAGACGACAAAGAGGCCTTTTTCTTTAAATAAATTAAGGAAAAAGGCCTCTTTGTCTCCTCCAGCTTTCCATACTGTAATGTCATGGTTTTCATTTTGCAATAAAAATACCATAACTATGACTGGTGAACTTTTCTTATATACCTACAGGTTTGTACGGAACCCTCGGTGCGCGAGTCCGACTCGCACTTGACCGGTTTTTTTTATTAGAGCATAAAACTTAAATCTAAGTCTATTTTATTACCTGCTCTAATTTTATGTGGTCTAAAATAGCCGGGTCACAGTTTTATAATGCGAATAAAAATTTAATACGCAAATTTGTATGTCATTAGTAAGAATAATGATTAAATTTTGTGTTGGTTTGCAAATATAATTTTCTAGGAGTTGTCACGGCTTCGCCCGCGCATAACTTTTACCTCTTTTTCGCACTCTTTGAGCAGTAATATAAACAATCCTTGTTTAGCGGTTGCTTACGTTATAAAAAGAACCTGCTGTATTTTCATGTTTGTAGCTTCATTAGTTTAGACTCTGTAATCATATGTCAGTCAGGTTGTGTCCCGTGTTAACTTGAAGTTCTAAAAGTTCTCATTTTTCTCACTTTTTTTTAACAATATGTATATACTAGAATTAAATAGGAAAAATCTTTGAGTATTACAATTATTATTGTCCATGTAGTATTATAAAAACCTCCGTTAGTTTGTGGCTTAAACCAAACGTTTATCCAATGCAAAGTTTCAAGCAATTGACCACGAATTATTATCTTTGAATATACTGTTTTGTTAACAACAAGTACACTACACACATTGTTTGTGGGCGTGACTGGCTTGTGTAAGTAAGCCGTAGCCGTAACGTTTACATTCAATACTCTTGTGGATGTGCGACTTAAAGTGTTTCGGGTAATCTTTACTGAAATATTATGAGTATAACGAGTCCAGAAGGCTAATTCTCGTATTTTTTATGACATTGACACTATATTTTAACGAAATGAAATTAGATTTTGAATTGACTTACAATTGTATTCTGCTAAATTAATGTCATATTATGTTGACATATTGTTAAATTTTTCAATCTAGTGGCGATATCATTCTCCGAAATCAGCTGATAGGGTAGACCGAGGCGAATCGGATCAGTGCGTGAATCGGATCAGAATAAGAAATTTGTGAATAATTTTAGTAAAGCGTTGATACGGAACGCAAGCTGTTGGCGGCTCACAAGCCACTTCTACCCTGCACCTCCTGCCATCGGTTTCGTTTCGATACGACTAGTATACCAGCGTCAGCGCCGCTCGCCAGTGAGTCGCTTTTTGTGTTCGTTAAAATTTTCGCCCTCATCCAAAATATGTATTTTGGATGTATGCTTACTATTTCTGGGTGTAAATCTAAGAACTTGTGTTTAATCTTTGAATTTTATAGCTTAAACGGCTTAGGACTAGTTCTATTTTAGAAAACATTTTAGCTTTTAAGCACAGTATTGTAGGTTAATATGTGAAACATTAATTTCAAAAGTCTTCAATATGGGGCGATTCGGATCGCGTCATCGTGGGCGAATTGTATCACTTATTTAAAATGATTTATTTTATTTTACATAAGACAATAGTTAAGTATTTTTATTCAATTACAACAATAAAGATAAAAAGCAGAAGAATGGTCCCCAAATAAAAATTATAGCCCCAAAAAAAGTACTGGCCCAAGAATTAATCTTATGTCTGGCTGCTGAGATTTAAACATTACCATACACGAATTTACAAAGAATAGTTTCTCTCTCCAGTGATGTCATTAAGATACGTGGTAGACAATAAAACGAATATTGCGTTTGACTCCACTCCAGTGTATGATTAATTTTTACGAAAGAGATGCTAAGAAGAAACTAAAAACTGCCGATAAAGCCGTGAAAATAAGAGAAACTCACTAAATACCAAAGAAAATATGGAGAATAATAAAATAACACCTTGAATAAAAATCAAAGGTTTACGAGCGAAGCACAAAGATTGACTTTGTATTAACTGATAAAAATAATCATTCATCCACCATCATGTGAAACATGTTGCCATGAAAATAGTGCTGATCTGGGTGGGAAAGAAGGCCCGTATCGATGTGATTTATGTTTCAGTAAATAATATTGTTCTGATTATTAATTATTATAATGTTGTTTTGATACAAAAGCCTATAATGCTGGAAAAACCTTAATTATTAAAATTAAATTTATTATAAAAATAATTGGGTCGTTTCGGATATTTCTTTCTACCTTTTGATTAATATTTTGCCCAATTCATAAGCAATTTGAGTTTCAAAATTTTTAATGCGTAGCCAAATAATTACTGATTACTGTTTTGGCAATTAAAGTTACATATATTCCACTTTAGTATGATTTTTATGTCCTCAAATAAAAATTGATCCGATTCACCTCGGTCTACCCTATTTGCAGTTGATTTCGGAGAATACCATATACGTCATAAGTATGACACTGACATTATATCGAAACTGCATTTAAGTAGTAGTAGTAAGTAGTAAGTGTTTTTATTTGCAAGAATACGGTAGAAGTAGATACAGTTGGTCGTTAGTATAGACTACAGCATATTCTATCATAGGTACTTTGATGTGCAAATTTTATACAGTAATAAATTATTAGATTAGATTAACTAAGTGTACAAAATTATATAAGATATTAGAATTATCATCGATGTATTACACATGCAGAATTACAGTATTGAATTGCCTAAGATTTATTACAACATCAGGGGGCCAATTCTGCTATTTTTATATGACATTGATATCATATTTTGAATGGATTTAAAAGTGGTATTCTGATAACCTTATATCATTATCGTATAATTTAAAATAAACAGTTCGTCGTTGACACATACGATCTCGTTACAATTTCATTCAAATATCATATAATTTAGAAGAATACGCTTTTTGTGACGTAAGTATGACACTGACATCATATCGCGACTATATTTATTTAGCGGAATTGGGCCCCTGATGTCATTGTGATAATAAATTCAAATTTATATTATTAATTATATGAATGTCGTTAGTATGCAAATTATAGATTTCTATTCACTAAAATGTCAAATTATCATTAAAATATTCACGGATGTCATAATACATTTTTCCAATAATATGCCAAATAGCCTACGCTTAAATAATGTCACAGGTAATTCTTTCAAACCACTGGGCAGATGATTGAATATTTTAATGGCCATACAATAAGCATTATTTTTATGGAATTCTAATCTTATTTGCGGTAGCCTATCTCTGTGCCTAGTCCTAGAGTTTTTATCGTCAACAAATTGTATAAATAGATTTTAAATAGATCATATAAATGGATGTTTTTCCACAAATATGCACATGTTGTGAATATAGATGCACAGTAGTGGAAGGATCCTTTGCTTTTTGAATAGTGGTTTGCAGCTGTCCAGAAAGCCGGCACCATACATAGACCTGACGCACCTATTCTGTGCTTTAAAAACTCTATCTGCCTCTGTCGAGTTGCCCAATACAATAATACCGTATCGCAGAATTGACGACACGTATGCGTGGTATGCCATTATTGCGGTTTGTAGATTAACAATCTGGCTTAATACATAAACATAGCGATCTATTTTATTTAATACTCTCTCAATATGCGGTTTCCAATTACAGTATTTGTCAACACTTATACCCAAAAATACGCAATCGTTGACAATATTCAATGAGTTATTTCTATGGCAAATATTGATATCACATGGGTTTTCATTGTAGGTCTGAAATTGTATAATATTAGTCTTCGTCATATTAATTTTCAGATTATTATGTTCTAAACAAGTTACAGCGTTGTCAATCGCGGCGTTTATTTCATCGGCTAGTGCGGTTTTGTATTTGCTTCTTACGAGTAATGTTGTGTCATCAGCAAATAGAATGCAATTCTGATTCATCGCATCTGGGAGGTCGTTTATGTATAGCAGAAACAGTAATGGAGCTAAAAGACTTCCCTGTGGCAAACCGCAGTTGTTTGGACGGTCAGCCGATTTAAATTGTATTTGTTGCGAATTTTCAGTTTCGGTTATTTCCACATACTGTAGTCTCTCTGTGAGATAGCTTTTAAACCAGTCGTTTGCCGTTCCACGTATATCGTAGTTGTGTAGTTTCAAGAGAAGTGTTGTATGACAGACAAAGTCGAATGCCTTTGTCATGTCTATAAATATACCAGCTATGTTAGATTTTTCGTTTAAGCTTTCAGAGATATATTTGATTAAGCAGAAGCATGCCAATGAAGTGCAGCTATTTTTCCTAAAACCAAATTGTTGTGAATTGAGTATGTCACAGGATGATATAAATCGTTCTATTATATTATATATGATTCTCTCAAATACTTTGACTATCACGGGGATCAAGGTTATGGGTCTATAATTGTTTACGTCTGTTTTGTCACCTTTTTAGGGTTCCGTACCTCGAAAGGAAAAAACGGAACCCTTATAGGATCGCTTTGTTGTCCGTCCGTCTGTCAAGACCCTTTTTCTCAGGAATGCGTGGAGGTATGAAACTGAAATTTATACTAAATACTCAAATCTACGGTTCCATAGAGCTGTAAAAAATTCAAACTTCTAATCCAACGCAATCAAAAGATACAGCCGATTATGCTGCAAATTGCAGCATATTTTTAAACTCGCATTGGAATCAAAACCTAAAGGGTACTTCCCGTGAACTCAGAATCTTGAAATTTGGTACAAAGCAACGTCCCATATCACATATAAAGGAAAAATTAGGAAAACCGTAAATTTTTAGTTACAGCATATAAAAAAATAGTTTTAATAAATTTAAAGTTACTACCCCTTTCTCTTGAACGCGTGGAGGTATTAAATTGAAATTCATATCAAATACTCAACTATATAACACCTTTAGGCTGCAACAAAATCAAGCTTCTATGTCAACGCAATCAAAAGAAAGAGCAATATAAGCATATTTTCAAACTCGCGACTACTCGCAAGTAAATCAAAACCTACAGGGTACTTCCCGTGATATCAGAATCTTGAAATTTGGTACGAAGGAACGTCTTATATCACATACAAAGGAAAAATTGCGAAAACCGTAAATTTTTAGTTACAGCATATAAAAAAATATTTTTAATAAATTTAAAGTTACTACCCCTTTCCCTTGAACGCGTAGAGGTATTAAATTGAAATTCATATCAAATACTCAGGTATATAACACCGTTAGGCTGTAACAAAATCAAACTTCTATGTCTACGCAATCAAAAGAAAGAGCAATATAATCATATTTTCTAACTCGCTATTACTCGCAAGGGAATCTAAACCTACAGGGTACTTCCCATGAACTCAAAATCTTGAAATTTGGTACGAAGCAACATCTTATATCACATATAAAGGAAAAATTGCGAAAACCGTAAATTTTTAATAACATCATATAATAAAAATATTTTTAATAAATTTAAAGTTACTACCCCTTTCTCTTGAACGCGTAGAGATATTAAAATGAAATTCATATCAAATACTCAGGTATATAACACCGTTAGGCTGTAGCAAAATTAAACTTCTATGTCTACGCAATCAAAAGGAAGAGCAATATAATCATGTTTTCAATCTCGCGACTACTCTCAAGGGAATCAAAACCTACAGGCTACCCGTGAACTAAAAATCTTTAAATTTGGTACGATGCAATGTCTTATCGCACAGATAAAGGATGCGGAAAGCTGAGGACCGTGTACTGTGGTGCGTGTTGGGAGAGGCCTATGTCCACTGCGATAGGCTGGTTGAGATTGAGATTTCAAATAATCACATATTCTTCAAACTGTTTTGCTAATTATTCTGTTTGTCGACCAGCCAGCTTGTCATGTAGACGTCACTATATGATACTATGACATACGCGCTCTTTTATAACCGTAGTGTGAACATGGTGTGGACAGTAATACTATCACAATATAATTATGGCTATAGTTGCATTAATTGTCAACGAAAATACTATTTAACATAGTATAATACCTATGCCTCCCGATGGAAGTTGTTTATTTCATGCAATAGCATTCTCTATTTATAATACCACTAATTTTGAACAAACCCAAGTACTAAGGACCACAATACTTGTTTATATTTATAATAACTGGGACGAGTTTCATTTATATACAAGCGATGCCCGGAGAGATCTTTTCTCTTCACGACATGAGTACAAAGCTACGATGCTCCAATCCTCTAGCTATGGCGGTACTGCTGAGGTGAAGGCAGCAGGATATTTGTATTCAGCGAGGTTCGAAGTGTATGAACATAATACGGGTATTCTGAGGGGTGTATTTTGGCAGAGAAGGATATGTAATAAAGCGTTTACTTCTTTCAGGCAATTTATCATCAGGTCATTATGATTTTTGTTTGTCAATTGTGTGCGAAGGATTTCTTAATAATACATACAATCATATTAAGGTAAGCTTGGTAAAAAAAACTCTAGATTCAAAGGTTGGCCGTCCTAAACGCAATAAAAGTGGTCGTCCTAAAAAATCTGAAATGTACTGTTCAGAACAAGAACGGCCAGCTGTAGCGTTGCATAAATACAACAATATACGGCAGTAACCTCAATAGGTATAATTTATGTTCTCGTCTGATGGTCGTGGGAGACTTCAATATTGATTTTAGAATGAATCCCCAAAATGGAATTTCTACATGTTTTTCATCTATAAACATGTTTCCGTTAATAAACACTAGCACAACACGAAGTAGTACAACTAAAGATAACTTTTTTCGAACTTCAATATTCAATGTGGTACTATTTCTACCTTTTTCAGTCACCATTTACAGGTCTGGTTCAAATTTGATACTTAATTCCATACTTTAAAATTTTCATTTCCATTTTTTGTTTTTTTTTTTATTTACATAACGTATCACATCTTTACATACATCACGCCTTTTTATCCCCGAAGGGGAATGCAGAGGTGTATTACACACCCACACTGGGCCAGTTCGCTAGCCAGGGTGTTTTACCTCTACTGATCTGTCCGATCGTAGAGAAGAGGCATTCGGGTTTGCGCTCCCGGCTTGCTCGAGCTGTCGCAATCACTACTAATATCCCTTCCGTGATTGCGGCATCCTTTGTTACCTTTGACATCCTTTCCGAACACCAACCTCCTTTTCCCTTATCCCATCCTGTATTTCCCTTCCATTCCTTATCCGAAGTAGAGGTGGAGAAGATGGCGCAATGACTATAAGGGGATTCAATATTACTATACCCCAGGAGGGTACCGGATCTACCGGAGAATCCCTCTCTGAGCATTGTCGCTCAGACTGCCCTATCGTATCTGGGGGGGGCAAAATTCCCAACGGCGACGTGCTTTGCCACACGTCACGTGTTGTCTCCCCGTCCAACAGAGGCAAAAAGAGGGCTAGGGAATGCCTGTTTGCAACGGTGAATGTTTGTGGCGGAATGGATAGTAAGATCGATGAATTATGTGAGATGATGGATGTAAGGAAAATAGATATACTAGGAGTGAGTGAAAGTAAGAAGAAAGGTTGCTCAACAACTACTCATGGTCAATATCATGCATACTGGTCTGGAGTTGTTGAGCCTGAAAGAGCGAGCCAAGGAGTTGGAATGATTCTGTCGGATAAGATGAATGAGTGTGTGAAAGAATATGAATGTGTTAACTCCAGGCTTCTTTGGATGCGATTACAACTTGGCTTAATTAAAGTTTTCATTGTTTGTGTTTATGCTCCGGATATGTCCAAACCATTGAATGTCAGACAGGAATTCTGGGATGGGGTCAGAGATGTGCGTGCTAAGTGTGAGAATAATGAAAGAATAATTATGTTAGGCGATTTTAATGGATGGGTGGGTGTGTATCGTGATGGATATGAAAGAGTTCTATGGCAATTTGGTGACAATAGAGTGAATGAAAATGGTGAAAGTTTATTGGATATATGTATGGAGAGTAAGCTTGTGGTGACAAACACTATGTTTAGTCACAAAATGATTCACATGTATACATGGCAAAGGCAGACAGAAAGAAGTATGATAGATTTTGTTGTGATAGATGAACGTTTAAAAGCGAAAGTAAAAGTTACAAGGGTGTACCGAGGCACAAATGTGGGTACTGATCATTTTTTGGTAGTTAGTCGTATAGCTGGTCTAACCACTAAATGGCGCCATCGTCCTCGCACACACCTACCTGCCATAGGAAGAGTGAAAATTGAAAGATTTGAGGAAGAGGATCTACGTAGTCAGTATAAGGAGGCATTGGAAGAAAGGTTTAAAGAATTGTTTGAGGAAGATGATCGCGAGATAGAATAATTTTGGAAGGAGTTTAAGAATGGAGTAATAGATACAGCAACACAAGTATGTGGCGTAAGTAAGAGGAAGCATGTTAAAAAGATATGTAATGAATGGTGGGATCAGGAAGTAAGAGGTGTGGTTGCGGAAAAACGTAAAGCATGGATGGACTTGCTGGCCATAAAAGCCAACAAAAGGATACCAGGTAGTGTGAATGACAACGAGAGGATTGTAAAAGAAAAGTATGACAGGTTGAAATATAAAGTAAAAAAGATAGTGAGAAGAAAGAAAGAGGAATGTAAGGATAAGTTTGATAAGAAATTTGCTAAGAATTTTCGAGGCAATATTAAATTATTCTGGCACTTGGTCAGAACAGCCCGGGGCAATTCGTCAGAAGACTCGAAAGTTGGGGTGATAAGGGATATGAATGGAAATATTATTAGAGAGCATGGAGATGTTCTGAATCAGTGGAAGGTATATTTTGAAAATTTGTTTGAGCAAGGAAAAAGTGTTACCAGGAATATAGTAGCGGATGAGGAACATGATAGTGAAAAAATTATTAGTATGGAAGAGATAAGGTATGCATTAAAAAGTATGAAAGCGGGTAAAGCTGCGGGATATGACAGGATATCTGCTGAAATGCTCAAGGTAGGCAAAGGCGTCACGGCAAGCCTGCTGTACCTGCTTTTTAACAAATGTTGGCGGTTCGGTCGTGTCCCAGGTGACTGGAACAAGGCAGTAATTGTGCCACTTTACAAGGGTAAAGGGTCTCAGCAGGAATGCAAAAACTACCGCGGTATAAGCCTCCTGAGTGTTGTTGGCAAATTCTATGCAAAGATACTGATCGAAAGAATGATTTCTGAAACGGGTAGTAAGATTTGGGATAAATAAATAAATAAATAAAAACAGTTTATTGCCATTAATCATTACATATTATCGGATTAAACAGCGGCCCCACACTAGGCATAGCCTGTCCTGTGGGTACCAGGTACGATTTCCTTACATTTTAACAATTTTAGCTCGGGCGACGTGTTTTATAAGACTAAAAAAAAAATATATATAGTTGTGTGTGTGTGTGCATACATGTGTGTGTGTGTGTGTGTGTTGTGAGTGAGTGCGTGAGTATGTGTGTGTGCGATGTGTTTATGATAGGCATACCATAAGATTTTCGGTGGAGTCATATGTCAAAGAAGTGAGCCATTTAGTGACTTTTAACTGCATATCTTTCACCGAGCACAGCTTTATCTTGCATGCGTTAGCAGTTTTATTATAAATAAATACGTCCTTAAAAGGGCTAAAGCGTTTGGCAAAGCTTGTGTTGACTGACGGGACTGGTAGTCTGTACACGCGACGTTTCAGGAGGTTCGGATATTCTGCAGATCGAATTGCTTTCTTATGGGCACGGACAACTGTTTTCAGGATGAATAATTGGCGTACGTTTAACAGTAGACTTTCCTGGTATAATGCTGTTGTTGGGTATCGAAACGGTTTTCTATACATGGTTTTGATTACCGAACGCTGTGCCCTTTCCAATTGCAGCATTGTTGTTTTTAGAGCACTTCCCCAACAGGTGATGCAATAGGTTATTAGAGACTGGGTCAGTGCCAAGTATACAGTTTTCAGGATCTTAATAGGTGCCGAAGAGCGCAATAATTTTAAAATATTTGCAGTCTTACGAACTCTAGCTGATAATAAGTTAATGTGCGCTTTAAAATTTAAATGTTGATCCAAAAGCACACCGAGGTATTTTGAAGTCTCAGATTTCATTAGTGTATCACAATTACAAACCTGGTTTTGATCTAAGCACTCGTGAAGTCGAATGGTACAACTGATTGTTGGAGCTGATGCGGCAGTTTTGTGAAAACAAATATATTTACTCTTCTTAGCATTCAAAGTGAGTAGATTATTTTGTAACCAAATGAGTACATGTTTCATTCCATTCTCGGCGTTTGATATGGCTTCCCCCCAGTTTATACCATGAAACACGATAGCAGTGTCGTCCGCATAACATATAACCTCAGCATTAACACTGTCTTGTATATCGTTGATATACATGATAAACAAGGTCGGACCAAGAATACTGCCCTGCGGAACTCCAAAATTGATGGCTCGTTGGTCACTTTTGTTGCTACCAACTCTCACACACTGTCTCCTATTTGTCAAATAAGTCTTGAACCAGTTAAGGGCTAGGCCTCTGATACCAAAATAGTTTTCCAGCTTTTTAAGTAATATTGGTGTTGACACGGTATCAAAGGCCTTAGCCAAATCTAGAAACACTCCTATGCAAGCCTTATTATTATCTAAGTGAGAGGATACAATAGATGTAAGGAGTGTGACAGCTTCCTCCGTTGACTTGCCTCTTCTAAAGCCGAATTGTTTTGGTGATATAAGATTGTTCGTTTCTATATATTTGACGAGCCTTTTGTTAACAATCTTCTCTAGGAGTTTTGAGAATGTTGTTAAGAGCGAAATGGGTCGGTAGTTTTCAACAGACGCTTTAATACCTTCCTTATGAATCGGTGTAATACAAGCTATCTTCCATGTGTCTGGAAAGATACCCAACTCTAAGCTGGTGTTAAATATTGCAGTTAGTGGTGGTATAATCGCGTCCTTTATGTCTTTTAGAAGAGTATTAGTTAAACCATCAAGGCCTGGTGCTTTATTGTGTTGTAGGGACAATATCAAGGATTCGACCTCACACTCATCTGTTGGATGAAGGAAGAAGGAGTTCATTATTTGTTTTGTACGAATATTTTTAGCTAGATTCTCCTGGTTCGCACGTAATTTATTGAGCATCTTATCCGCCAATTTCTCTCCCACAGTAGAGAAGTACGTGTTGCATATGTCTAGCGAGTTTTTGGCACTGCAACTACCAGGCAATTTAAGAAGTTCCTTCGGCTCCTTATTTGTTTTTGTGAGGTGGCAAGCAGTTTTTATCGTTTGCCATAGTTTCTTAGGGTCTTTTGTACTATTAGAAATCTCACTATTCTCGTATTCTGTTTTGAGTTTTCGCAGGAGATCATTGCAGAAGTTCCTGTACCGAGTGTAGGTTATTTTCAGAGGTGTATTATGAGGAAATTTCTGTACTTTAATATGCAGGCTGTCTCTATGTTTCATACAGCGTATTAGTCCTGGGGTAATCCATGGTTTTATGTTATACTTAGAGTGGCTTTTGCGAACCATTTTTGTGTGATTGCCTATTATTTCCGTAAGTCGGTCGGTAAAAAGATTAACAGTTTGGTTTATATCTGTGTATTTTCCTAACACGCTCCAGTCCTCAGCCATTATATCCTTTTTTATGGCTTCCACATCCCGTTTTATGAATGTCCTGTCCCGTGATGCTTGCCTCGTTTTTCCAAGAGCTAGTCCTAGTATTGCCAAATCATGGTCAGTGATGCTCGACGAACAAATAATCCCTAACGCGTTTTGGACATTGCTTACAAAAATGTGATCCAGACATGCGGCATCCCTTGTCGGCTTCGTTATGGCGGGGAAAAGTCCATGTTCAGCAGTGAGGCATACGTATTCTAGGTCTTGATTGCTTCTTGATGATAGAAGGTCAATGTTAATATCGCCTGCCATAATCAGTGTTTTGTTTTTACATGAGAGATCTGCCATTATATGATCAAGCGAGCATAGGAAATTATTAGTATTAGAGAAAGAAGGTGGTCGGTATATACCGAGAATGATGATTGCGTTTGACAGTACCAGCTGTAGGCAGTTTGCATCTTCAATTTTCGGTTCCGTCACACATGCACTTAGCGTCTCTTTGACGTATATTATGACACCGCTGTTTTGATTTAGTTTTTTTCGTGTGTGGTGTGATGTGTAATGTGGCAGTTGAGGTATAATAGACAATTCATCGAGCCAGCACTCAGTTAAGATAATTATATCAAAATTATCATTAAATCTTTTCAAGGTTATTGTAAATTGATCGAAGTTTTTGTTTATACTTCTTATATTAAAGTTAAGAATTTTAAAGTTGTAGTCTGTGCTCATTGCTGTGTGAAAATATTCAGGCGCTTGTATTGTATGGCAGCTTATGCTTAGACAATCCAGTTCATCAGCTACATCCATGCTATTCATAATACAAAGAATATCAATGCTTCTAGTGATTTGATTGATGGATTAAGACAACTGCCCAACAACACATGCACTAGATTACAAATGTTATATTTTATTATCATAGGACAAATAAATATAGGTAAACATTTACTAGTTAACATTATTATCGATCTAATACAGTAGTATAAAATTTGCATGGTACCCCATGAACACACTTTCATATCATTTATTGTGTAATGTTGTGTATGATGTGAAGTGTAACATAATTTTTTGTGTAAGAGTAAGTTAAGTGTATGGTGTGACGTATTAATAAATATGCTATAAAACAGTATATTAAAAGAGTACATAATTTTAAAAAGGAGACATTTATGATTATGGTAAACTCTAAATGTAGGTTTAGTTTGTGCTATCGTGGTTTTCGCTGACACAGTTGAAAATTCGAGATAGGTTATCAAACGTACGCACGGGCAGCGCAGCTTTTCCCTCCCGTTGTTTAACAAATATGTTGCCGTGAGTAACCCAACAGTAAGCGTAATCATTTTCTTTGCATTTAGCCCGCGCCGCTCGAAAAAGCAGCCTGTTCTCCTTAGTTAAGCGTTCATTGTAGTATATTTTGGTGGATATACCGGGCACATCTAGGTCCGCGCTACATATGTTCTTTCTAGACTTTGCTGCTCTCAATAGCTGGTCTCGTTTATGGCGGCGAAGTAGTCGCATTACTATAGGCCTCGAGTGTTTTGGATCGTTTTCAGCGCGCTTAACACGGGGTCCCACTCTAGCCACCCAGTCAATGTCACAATGTACAAGCGGGATTTAGAAAGGGCATGGTATGTACGGATCAAGTCTTATCCTTAAGGTGCATTGCAGAGAAAATCTTAATGAAACACCAGAAGGTTTTCTGCGCCTTTATTGACTTGGAAAAGGCTTACGATCGAGTGGTGAGGGATGAACTTTGGTCAACACTTTCCGTGTATGGAGTTAGCAGCAGTCTGATACGGGCACTTACATCCTTATATAGGGATTCAAGTGCCTGTGTCAGAATAAACGGGGCCTACACAGACTGGTTTAACATTGATCGTGGTGTTAGACAGGGACTATGTAGCGTCTCCTTGGCTGTTCAATCTATTCATGGATAGTTGTTTGACTGATTTGAAAGAGTCTGAATGTGGTTTAAGAATGGGTGAATCTGTGTTTAAGACCCTGTTATACGCTGACGATCAGGTTCTTTTTGCGTCGTCAGCGTCTGATTTACAGCAGATGGTCACTGTAATGGATGAGGCATATAAGAATAAGGGCATGAAAGTGAATGTTAGCAAGACTAAGGTCATGGTCATAGAGAGGGAAGATAGCGTAACTGAATGTAACATAATGATAGGAGATGAAAAAGTGGAACAAGTGAATGAGTTTGTCTATTTAGGGTCATTGTTTACAAGAGATGGAAAATGTGAGGGAGATATTGAAAGGAGAGTGAGAGCAGGAAATTGTGTGAAAGGTGCCTTACAGACCATTTTTAGCAGTAAAATTATACCGAGTAAGGCTCGCCTTGCTATACTGCAGGGAGTTTTGGCGCCAACGTTGATGTATGGAGGTGAATCGTGGGTATGGCAAAAGAAGCATGAAAGTAAAATTAATGCTGTGGAGATGAGAGCTTTGAAGAGTATGTGCGGAGTAAGAATGGCAGATAAAGTGAGAAATAGTGTTATTCGAGAAAAGTGTGGTTTGAAAGAAGATGTAGTGTCAAAGATTGAGAAAGGTATGTTGCGATGGTTTGGAAATTTGGAACGGATGAATGCAAGGAGATTCACGAAAGATGTGTATCGAGTAAGAATGAATGGAGATGTCGGTAGAGGACGCCCAAGACGGACCTAAGCCGACCAAATTGGTGACGTACTGCGTAAGGGCCAAATCAAAAGTACCCGTAACCGACGAGCATGCATGACAAGGTTCATGAATGTCGAAGAAGCGAAAGAGGTATGTTTGAGTGTAATAGGGGGCGAGCCTATTGCCATATACCGGGCACATTACTTAGCGAGCGATAATTAACGTTTTAAACACCCACATATGTAACTCCGAAAAGTCAATGATGTGGGTCTGGGGTACCTGAGGATCGAACCCGAGATGATCGTCTTGGCAGTCCGTTACGTACACCACTGGGCTGTCGGCGCTTACTTATTTTTGTAATTTTTTTTTTATTAAGAATATTAATTATTGTTTTATTTTGTGTGCAAATAGTCACCTAGTAAAAGTTTTATTTTCATCGCAAATAAATATTATAATTATTAAAAATACTTAATTAATATTTTTGTTACAGATTTCTAATAGTCACTAAAAACTTTGTAAATCAATAACTTTGATAAAAATATCTCACCATCATTCATCAGCAGACTTTTGCAAGGCTGCTGCAAGGCTAGTATAGGTATTTAAGTTATATTATAAAAGAAGCGATATATGTTAATATAAAATAAAGGATGACTGATTACAGACGACAAAGAGGCCTTTTTCTTTAAATAAATTAAGGAAAAAGGCCTCTTTGTCTCCTCCAGCTTTCCATACTGTAATGTCATGGTTTTCATTTTGCAATAAAAATACCATAACTATGACTGGTGAACTTTTCTTATATACCTACAGGTTTGTACGGAACCCTCGGTGCGCGAGTCCGACTCGCACTTGACCGGTTTTTTTTTTATACATAGGTATTATTTTTGACTTCTTCAGACGACTTGGGAATATACCTTCTGATATTGACAAATTTATGACGTATGCAAGCGGGGCTGCTAAGGTTGCAGCACAGTTTTTAAGCACTTTTGTACATATGTCATCATATCCGGTGGAGTTAGTTATCTTTAGATTTTGTATACCTTTATATATGTCGCTGTTATTTGATGGTGTTAAGAATATTGTTTTAGAATTTTGAGGAATAGACGGTGTATTATTTGAGTTAGTCACGATATTGTTATTATTAAGGGGTTTTGTCATTGAAATATAGAAGTCATTAAATATGTTGGAGATTTGAATAGGATTTTTATAATTGATATTATTGAAATTTATGGCGTCAATTTGGGATTTGGTAATCTATTTGTTAGTGTTTTCATTTATTATTTTCCAGGTTGCCTGACATAAATTTTTTGAAGACGTTATGTACCGCTGATTATTAAGTTTTTGGGCCTCTCGAATGCATTTGTTTAATAATTTATTGTAATCGGTATATGTTCGCCTGTTTTGTTTTTTTAAGTCTTTGTTTAAATGATACCTAATATATGGTGTTCTCTTTTTGATACAACAGCGCTTTATGCCCCTTTTTAACCATTTATTTTTAACTGGCTTATTAACATGTTTGATTTTTATCATAGGAAAACAGAGATTGTGAAAAAGTGTTAGTGTGTCATGCAGGCTGTTGAATGCATCATTTGTAGGTTTATGTTCGTATACTTCAGAGAAAGAAAGAGCCGATAGATATTTTTAATGTTTTTCTAAGTTTTCGTTACTTAAATCTCTAACCATTCTAAACCAAACTTTGGGCATATTTTTCTTACTTTGTTTGTGCTCTATCTGAAATGTTTTTGTTTGCCCAGTTTCATGGTCTGAAAGAGCCAAGTAATGGAGATTTGACTTAATATTATCTATATTACTAACTATGTGGTCCAAACAAGCGGTTTTTTGTGTTGGTAATAGTATTCACTAGGTTGTTGTTTTTTAGAATAGAGTTCAACTCACTGGTGATTTTACTGGTTTTAAGTATGTCAACATTCCAATCTCCGCAGAATATAACTTTTTTGTTTGAATTCCTACATAGATTATGTGCGAGCATTTCCAGTTTATTCAGAAAGGTTGTAGCGATAGAAGTCGGAGTTCTAAAAATGCATGCTATAATAAGATTAAAATTTATTAGTTCAACCGCACAACACTCGAAATGAAGGGGTATAGAGGGTGTTAGGTTTTTGATTTCTCTGCATAGTAGGTTATTTCTCACCAGGATACATGTACCACCTCTACGTTGATTTGGCCTAGAGTAAAAAGATACTAACTTTTAGTTGTTTAGTTTGACGTTAGAGTGAGACCCCATCTTAAGAAATGTCTCAGATAGGCAAATGATGTCAACGCCCTGGTAGATTTTATTTAAGTCTGTCAATGCTATTTCAAGTACCTCTTGTTTACTGAGTAAGCCTGCGATATTTTCATGGAACAGTGTAATTTTTTTATATTTATGTTGAGGGACGAAAAAAGTCCGCTGCACATTCTCCCTTTTTTGATATTTTTTATGATCCTGAAAATATGACGTGATTTTAGTTTGCTTGACTTTTGCGGGGATTACTTTTGTCGTACGGGATTGAATTGGTGTTGTAAGTTTTAAGGGATGGTTGTGTGGTTTTGGTTTAGTAAGGTTCTGTTTAAATTGTCTTAGTATAGTTGATTTATAGTGTACGTAAGCAATTTCAATGTTTATTTTGTGGCAAAGTAGAATATAATAAGTTGGTTGGCTTAAATATCCTACTCTGAATTTAACAACAGCGACGAATAATAAGAACAAGTAGTCTCGAAGAGCTTACCAAAATGACAATTTTGAGCCATTCTCAGTCGCAAGCTACATAGGTTTATTGTATTAATTTTATGTGTGTTTTTGTGCACTTATTATAGTCCTATTCTATGTACACTTTGGCTGTCATAAAGTGTTAGTTTTTGCCTCACATGATTACAAATTATGACTACTAGAGTCACATACATAATAATACATAACTGTTTCAATATTTTATTTGGTTGTAAGTGGCTTCGGAGCTTTTCTTAACGGTGTGTGTAGCGCTCATACCGAGACTTGCCTTCGGAGGGCACGTAAAGCTGTCGGTCCCGGTTCTTGTCTAAGGATAAGGAAAGTTAAGCCATGTTGGAGGCCTTCGGGCGGTCTGAAAACTCCAACAGCAGAGTTAGCCATACGCTCACACGAATAGTGTATCACCTGCTAAATGTCATCCCACTGTTAAAACGAAATACCCGAATCGAAAGTCACCATAGACTGCGTCTAAAAGGTCTAAAATGCCACCTTATACAGTATCCAAAAAGGTATACTTCACAATAGGCGTATGTTACCTGAGTGTACCTAGTTCCAATCAGCACCGTGTAGTACGTTTATACCTTTAGATACAGTGACATATCACCGCGTGTACAACCTTCGATTGTGCCGAATTTGTACTGTTTAATTGCTAACGCCCTGATTGTAGCTGAAGAGCCTGTGTGTGACGGAATTTAGATTCGAGGAAATTAGTATACTCATAAAAAATAAAATAAACGGCGATGGCCCAGTGGTGTACGTAACACACTGCTGAAACTAGGGTCTCGGGTTCGATCCCCAGGTACCCCGGGCACACACCTCTGACTATACAAAGTTATGTTTATATTAAAAATGATGACAAACATTTTACATGAGATGGTAAGAATGAAGAAGATATTGAAAGAAGAGTTAATGCCGGTAATAGAGTGAACGGAGCGCTGAAGGCGTTTATAAACAACAAAAACGTGTCCAAAAAGGCACGTTTGGCTGTGCATAGAGGGGTATTAGTGCCTATCCTTATGTATGGTAGTGAAAGTTAATCATCATCATCAGCTTATAACAGTCCACTGCTGGACTAGGCCTCTCCTTTGAAAGGAGGAATTGGCCTACTATACCACGCTGGCCAAACGGGTTGGTATAGGGTTTTTATCAAGTTTTCCTTCTCTTACAGTGCTGTTCTCTGCATAATATCCTCCCTCTGTCGGCTCTCACGACAACCACGGGATGATATGGGGTGGTGACATTCCGTATTCTTTATCCGTCACCACACGGACAAGAAAGTTGGGTATGGTATAATCTCATATATATTCAGAAGAGACATGAAAGTAAGAGAAGGATGTATCGTGTTTTTTTGACCGACAGAGTGAAGAATTGTGTGATAAGACAGTGTTGTGGGGTAAAAGAAGATGTAGTGACAAGCATCGAGAAAGGAATTTTAAGATGGTTTGGGCACATGGAGAGTATGGGTGACGATAGACTGACAAAGAAGATAGGTATATAAGGGAAGTGTGAATGAGACAGGAGGAAGGGGAAGACCTAGGTGGACGTTCTCTGACGAGATTGGAGACATGCTAAAAAAAGGTCAGGTCAGAAGTACCCTAAACAGAAGAGCATGCATGAGAAACTTGATGGGACTGAATTAAGCAAGAGAGGCATGTCAGGATTGACATTGACAGTAGTCTCTGCCTACCCCTCCGGGAAACAGGGTGAGTCTATGTATGTATGTATGTAAAAATGTTACTTATCGCAGCTCGTTTAAAAGCGTGCCCAGTAGATGGCACTAGGCTCGCCCCCTGTTATATGGGGACAGAAACATAACTGGCGAGAGGTGTAAAGGGTAAGAAGAGGTGTGTAATAGACTTCCGCCTATCCCTTCGGGGATAAGGGCGTAAAGTTATATTATTCATAAATTATTGTAAATATATGAAAGCCGTCAGTTTCGGTAGATGGTTAGGTAACCAGTGAAATAATACTAAGTCATTAATATCTATACACATAATAAAAAATAATAAGAACTGTTTATCAGGAAAATTATGTTCATGTCATTTATTTATATCACTGTTGTATTTTACCCAAGCTCATCGATGGTCTTGAATTTGACTTAGTGCCTTTAAATAAACACAAATATCAGACAGTTGCTCTGCGCAAAAATAAATATCTTGTCAAGCCTGATAATATTTCAAAGCTGACTTCTTGCTTTAAATCTGACTATTTGGTCTTATGATTATTGATAAATATATACCATGCATTTATGTAAGTCATAAGCTTCAGCCTTTCTAAAACATCAATACGCACTAATTAGGCTTCGAAGTCAAATGGCATGTACTCCATAAAAACAGCAATCAGTTCATACTTAAGACAGACAATACAAAATAATATATGATTAGTCTGAAATACACACCCACGAAAAAAAACAAACACGTAAATAACTAATGGTTCAACATCATAAATGTTTTGGTAACTACCTGAAAGAAATCAATCAGCGTGTACCCTATAATTTTCACCCATATTTGTGGGTAGAACGAAAATAATTCAAAGGTACGCTTTCAAAATGTCGGCTAATGTGATAAGTTTGGTTGGCACACGAAATCATTCGTAAAATACTTGGGATATGTAGAAAAGGTAGGTCAACCTTTGTGGTTCAGCCTTTGTAGGCCGCCGTTCCGTGTGTCATTTAGTGGATAAGGTTGTATGAGCTTACGGTCTGCAGAAATTTGCGCTCAAAATAGGCCTTTATGTACTACGGGGACGTGGATTAATTTTGGTTAACTCACGACAAATAAGATTTCATTAACTGCTATTGATATGGAATGTGTGAATTTGAAGTTTTTCTGCGATGGAATCAGACATGAAGAGATACGCAGGAGAACCAAAGTCGTCGACATGTCTCCGAATTGTTTAATTGGAATGGCAGTGGAAAGAGCGCGTAGTGTATACAGGGTGTTGATATACATTTGCAAAATATTTTCAGAAACGAATATACTACTAAAACTGAATACAAATACATGAAAAAATCACTCACTAAAACTCAACATTTCTTTTTCGTTATCATACATTTTAAAAATCATCTTGGTGTATTGACCGCCACCGCCGCACAGCTGATGCAGGTACCTAACACACACAAGCACACTTACCTACCGTGCAGTCTTATTCTGACCCAGTCAACAGTTTATTCTGATTTACTATCTGAGTAACATTTAATGAAAAATAGGGTCTTATATCATCGCACACTGTTTGAAATAATTTTAGGTGAATAAGTATACTTACTATCTATATTGTATTATTAAAATACTTTGCAAATGCAGATCTACACCCTGTATTTGCAAATTAATGCAATATGAATTTTGTGAACCTGTTCAGAAAATCACCGACCTAATATTTGAGAATCAAATTGAACATAAAATCAAGCATAGATTTGACGTGGGATAAGACCAATATTTCCTTTCCACAGCCAACAAAACCTGATATTTCTTAGAGAAATGTATGTGAATATTCATCTTATCCATCTTATTTTATTAATCTATAGTTATTACTTAGTTGGTTGCGTTTGTGCTTTAGTAAATACTAGTTTCAGCATGAAGATGCACAAGAGCTAATATTATTTCTTTATATATTTGTTTGTTCTTATTTCACACTACTTAATGGATTTTAATCTAACTTTGAAATAATGTAGCTTATACATCATAGTAATATAATAGAATGCCCACGCGGGTCGCGAGTGAAATCTAGTTACAAATATTGTTACTACCACGCATTCATTTATTCATTAATAGTTTAAGTAACCTCTTTGTTATTAAAAAAAAACAATAATCGTATTAAAAAGAACCCGCAAGGAGAATCGGTGGAAATAGCGTTATGTCAATTATTCTCCAAAAAATATTTGTTTTCAATAACTTCGCAAAATCTTTCGTTGTCACTAAAACAAAGAAATCACACCGCAAACACAACAAAGACAGCACAAGCTCCCTGACTCGTAAAGTACAATCGGGCACATAATTACAGAGAACAGGGTACAGTTAGAAGCAAAAGCGAAATAGCGTCATCAATACCAGACTGTCTCTGGATGAAAACGGTAATGTATAATTTGGTGGAATTTTTACTTGGGAACACGGAAGCTTTCGGATGTAATGATATTCGTGAATTGGAAGTGGAATGAATATTTGGAGTGCTAGGTTCATCATCATCATCATGTCAGCCTAGAGACGCCCACTGCTGGACATAGGTCTTCCCCAAGGTTCTCCACACACACCGATTTTGAGCCGCCCGCATCCAACCAATTCCCGCGATCTTAACCAGTTCGTCAGTCCACCTTGCGGGAGGCCTACCTCTATGTCGTGCTTTCATTTGGTTTAAAATTAATTGTATATATAAAATTATATTTTTTGTACTAATTATAATATAGTTTTGATGTTTGTACTGGAAGAATTTGGCCCCTGAATTGAAACAAATAATAAATGAAGAAGTAAACAACACAGTTTTTCGAAGATGCACGTTCAAACATTCTATTTTTTGGAGTTCGGATGCATGATGCCGACGTTACTGGCCTAAAATCAGATATTCAATTTAATGAATCTATTAAGTATTTAATTATTTAAACTTAAAATTAACTAATGTGCATAAGTTAACTTCACATGATTAATGCCTATGTGACGTAGTGAAACAGCCAAACCGCATATTTTACAGTCATAAGGTGTAGATTTGCTGAAGTTAACGTTAGTATGATATTGAGAGTGTGTAGAGTGAGAAGCTTCTTTCTACTTGAGATCTAGCAGCTTTTACCACTGCGAGATATGTGGTCTCGTCTTGGCAATATTTTACATGATTTTCTTTACGTGAGTTATCACTGGCTCAATGTGAGTTTGTAGTGTAGTGTGTGAGTCACGTTGTTACGTATTTAATATAGATATCTTAGCGTAGATTAGGTTGGTTTCAGATGTAAGCAAGATAAGGGAAGTTGTATGGTTAGATACTAAGGTTATCATAAGGCATAATAAGGTACTATATTGTATATAAGCGCATCTAGCTACCGACTGATGGAAATATATATATTCATTGCTATACTCGTACTGTATTCATTGTTATTATACCAATATACTCATACAATAGATCGAGAGTCTGTGTTCTTATTGCTGATGGGATAGTCAGCCCACCGCTACTGCCACCTCCTACCCTTCCTCTAACGACCCACTTCACTACAGACTGAACCCCACATCACAGTAGATAGGCAGGAAGGAGTAGACACTTATTTTGGGCGTGTAGATTCGAATGCAGTCTGGTATTTGCACTAGACTATCACTCACTGCCGATAGTTTAATATATTAATATTACAACATCATTTTTATATGAGCGGATTACCAAATACCTGCTACTGCTAAAGAATTCGGATTTAATAAGCTCCTTTTGTGTCAATTACACGAAATGACAAACTCAGACATAATAGTCGTAATGACTGCCTCGTTGGTCTCGCGGCATAAATATGCGCGTGGGATAGGGAGGTCTCGGGTTCGATTTCAGGGTCGGGCAAAAGTGTTACTGGGTTTTTCCGAATACTCAGTAGCAGCCCGGAGTCTGGTGATGTGCCCGGTAACGGCAATAGGCTCGCCCCCTATTACGTGGGACCGAAAACTTCATGGCGAAAAGTGGGTGTAGTATTACACCTCTGCCTACCCCTTCTGGGATACAGGCGTGAGACTATAAATAAAATAAATGAAAATAGATGTAATGGAATAGGCAGTAATGGAAAATGGAAATAATATACATAGTAATGCGCTAGTAGCTTAGGGGCTATAGGTTTTGCGGCTAGTGACTCTAATATACTATATATACTCTATAGGCAGTGAGTGTGGCCCCGATTCACATTCAATACATTTTGGTATCTGTGGAATGTAGAATATTACCTGAATGTATTTAAAAATATTCCATCTAAATTGGATGAAAAATAACTTGGAAGAAAATGGCAGTTCAGATGAACAGTCCCATGTTTATAGTATGCCAATTAAGTTGATTAATTTTATTCAGTTTATATCTAGTAATGTTTTATTCTTTTTAGCGTTTAAGTTGCCTTATTTGCAGGCTCTAGTGTCCTAAGCCCCATTTTATAACTCAGACCACATTCTTAAACCTAAGATTATTTATTATTTAGTCTGTGCTGTCTCATAGCTTTCAAGGACTAGCAAAGGGCACATTCTTCAATTAATTATTATGTCTCAGTCGCAAAATGGTCACTTCTCAAAATTACATCCACGCACTGCCATTTATCACTGGTGGTCCGAGACAAGTTTTCAGCTTACCTCAAACACCTACCCAAAATTTATGCCAACTCTCCTACTATGGCTTCATGTGGAAGTTTTAACTGCTTACAAACATTTGCATTCAAACCTCTTGGTCTTTTCATCTCAGCCTATTGCATGCCACTGCTGGATGTAGGCCTCCCAAGGGTACACCACAAGACTCGCACTCCTGTTTTCACCATCCAGCCACTACCAGCCATCTTCCTTAAGTCATTGCTTTATCTGGCCAGAGGGCGTCCAACACCATTTCTCTATAATCAATCTTTTGCATGATTTTGCAAAGATGATTTGCATAGATCTATGAAAAAATATTACACCTGACTAACTTTTAGATGCAATGGTTTGATCTGAGACCATTACGTGGCAAAGTGCATAAAAATAGAATAATATATTTCTTTATGACTAATTACAAATCAGTTTAAAATTTCACAAATTATATTTCTGTAAGCATAGTTAATTCTAAGGGTGCATAGGGTTCCCACCAAGAACTTAGGGTCCCAAGCCAACGTCACCTGCAAGTGGTGCACCTGCCGATCAACGGACGAGGCTCTGGCAAAATATCCCGAGAAGCGGCAATAGGCTCGCCACCTACTACGTGGGATCAAAACACTGGCGAAAAGTGGGCGTTTAATATGCCTCTGCCTACCCCTTCGGGGAAACAGGCGTGAGTCTATGTATGTGTATGTAGTTAATTCTAAACAAGTTAATAAAATCATTAATAAACTACGAAAGTTCATTAAAATTAATTTTCAATGTCGTTGTATTTATAAATATGGACTTTGTTTACCATAATTGTGTTTATTGTTTAATCAAATTAAAAGCAAATAGAATACCTACTTAATTAATATTAAAGAAAAGTTTGAGGTTAGGTAATTAATGTCTTGAAGGCAATGAGAGAGGTAAGCATAATTTATAAGTTAAAGGATACGCAACTTCAAGAGAAATCAATTTGCCATGGTTTAGACAAGTGTCAGTTTATTGAAAGGAGCTGACTTCCTGTATCGACTGTCACTGATCGATAAAAGCAAAGATTCGTCAGAATCCGTTGAGATGTTTTAGCTTTAAAGAAACACAAAGTAAACGGGCTAACACACTTCTGCATTTTTGATCTTAATATGGAGTCGCAAAACTAGGTATTAAGAACATCTCCCCATCTTAATATATAAAATCCTTGCGTTACTTACTGACTGACAGACACGCTACAGACGAAACTACTCGGCGCAAGAAGCTGAAATTTAGCATGTATGTTCCGTAGGGACCGTAGGGGTGCACTAATACGGGATTTCCCAAAATTCCCACGGGATCGGGCAAAACGGGAAATTCGAAAATATATGCGTGCGAAGCCGCTGGCGTCGACTAGTATATTATATTCTAAGCATCTACCACTTCCTTGTTTCTCGATCTGCCTTGGTCGCATCCACACAGATCTATTCAGTTCCGCCTGGTTGCACAGCGTCCGTACAGTTGTCACTCCGCCACAATATATGGCCTTCGTTTCACGAACAACATAGTTGCTACCAGATTTAAATGCATATGTATAAAGTTGTTACGAAAGTTCGCCGCAAATAGTATATAATAAACATTTTATGGGTCTAGTTTCAGTGAAAGCTTGAGCAGAATATACCTGGTATGGAAAAGTATAAGTTTTCATGGATATTTGTAGTTTAGTACCACAAATAAGGGTATGCCGTCTTCAATATAGGTAAATACTTATTTTGAGGTAAAATACAACGCAATGATACATGTGTTTATAGGCAGAATATTAAATGATTGGCTATTTGTCCATTTTCTCCGGTACTTTTAACAATATTATTAATTAGCTAGAGTACTTTTAAATTAAATTGATATCTATTGCATACTTTGATAACATCGTCAACGTCATTGAAATAAAACTTCATTTTACGCATTTTTCGCGATTTATTGGTTTGACTGTGTTTAGATTTATACAGAATGATCTAAAATGTATTTAATTTATTCCAACGTTTCGATTACTTTACAGGAATTGCGGTCACGAAAGACTTAACGTAGGCAGCATTGCCAGGCTGAATAGCGATGCATTTTTTTATGCTAGCATGCCAACCTTCTGGTTACGCGAAACGCCGACCGCCTCTTTGCGAGATCTCTATCATCGATATGAGATTTGATTTGACAAAATTGCTAAATTGACACTAAAGTTCTCTCAAAACATAACGAGTTCTGTCACTGGCTCAGGCATGTATAAACTAGTTTACATAAAATGTGCACACCGTGATATTTGTGATGTCGCTACTCGTACTGTGAAACTAATTCTTAATATTTGAATATATAGAATGGAGCTTTATTGCAAATTATACACTTGTAAATCCTGCAAAGAATATAAATTACGCCACTGATTTATAACTCGTCGGTTATAGGAAATTTTTAACACTAAATACGTTTATTCCTTTTCTGTCTCCTTAGGCAGTCGTTTGCAAAATCAGTCAAATAAATAAAATAAACCTTTGAATACATATTACCCAAGTTTACACCTATGCGAATATGCCACATAGATCTTCTTGAAATAACTAGACCAAGTTGGGTCAAGTGGTGAATCAAGATCGGTCCATTTGGAGAGCCTGAGGAGAGGCCTATGTCTAGCAGTGGACGTCTTTCGGCTTAATATGATCGTGCCAAAAATAAAAATCTAATACTTTCTTTACCGCCATATGTCAAATGTAATTGGACCCAACTAGGGAACAAATAAAAAATGTTAAATGGATTTTTTAAATAAGACTTCAGAAATAAATTTGTTTCGTTCATTCGAAACTAGTAAATAAGACTCATTTCACAAATTCTTCATACAAAAACCCATACGAACCCAAATGTATGAAGGCAAATACCAATTTTTTTACACAAAATCTTGAAAAGAAATCCGAAAACCATCTCATTGTATTTTTATTTTCAGAACGAATCAGCGATATTATTATTGACAAGAAATAATGTTTCATTCCTTTAATATTTTATGCATGACAAACTAATCTAAAGCCACAAAAAGAAATGATTACGTTACAAATAGAACCGGGAGATTCCCGCATTTCTAATCCGACAATCGAAAATGAAATTGAATTCTTGTTATTTCAGCTAGGATGTAAGTCACAAGTATTTCCTTAGTGAATACTCTTCTTTATTGTAAGGGTAATTGGAAAGATTATACATCACATTCTGTTTGTCGCGTTTAACATTAATTGCATGAGAAGATTAATTTGGATATTCATGTAGCATATTTAGAAACAGATCCACCTATTGGTACCAGTACTGGACCTTGGGTGATGCCAATTTAAAGCGTACAATTTGAGCATCAGCATGCTTATGGTCAAGACAATTATTGGATCTAAAACTACCTGAAGCTTTCTTATTTGGCGTTACAAACAACTGCTGTAATGAAAATCATTTACAGGAATGCAAAACTATTTATGTAAGTGATTGATGTTCGGCATATGCACTTAAAAACACGGCGATGTCCTAAACTTGTCATAATGACGGAAACACGCGAACCTTTCATACACGATGTGACTGATTAATCACTTTTTTCTATAATTCAAAGCAATCTATTACTTTTTAAATTTTGCCACAACTGTTGTGATATTTTTCATTATCATTACAAATTAACGGCCATTTTCAATATTCGAACTATAGATAGATTTATAGATTTTAGACTCGTGTTTGACATATTTTGTATGGAGCTTATGTCAAAAACTGTCAAAAACGAATTTAAAATCTACAGATCTATCTATAATTCGAATATTGAATTCCGTAGTTAATCGACCTTCACAACAACAGTGAATTTTGAGTTCAAAAGACTTAAATTAACAAAGCCTGCTATCGTAATTATTTCAGTGAAGACTGTTAGACTGTTGTTTTAATAATATTTGCCTTTGATTACTTAAAAGATTAATTTTGAGTACAAATAATGTATTTAGCTACGGAGCTGCTTGGCATAAAATTATTCGTTTCAGGTTCTTCTATCTAACAAATGTGTTAGCTTATTTAATAGCTTTCGCTCGTATGTTAGCATTGCTAGATTGTCACGAATGCATATTTTCTTGTCCATGCTCCGACATCTCGGCGGTCGTACGTGCGTAAAATAACGATTCTATTCGGCTACAAGTCTCTTTTCACACCCGTTTGAATTACTTATAAGACCGATAAGCACGACCTAATCCTAGAAGACGTTTCATTTCGATACCATCTGAATCCGTTCTGTACTCTATGAGCAGTGAGATTTTTAACTGTACTTTTTTATACCTTTACTATCATTATGGTAACGTCTACTCATGATACACATCCTATAGCTTTTAAAAAACAAGCCTAAGCTAAAACCAAACCAGAAAAAACAGGCCAATAGCCAAACTATCCTTCGCCTTTTTTCCCCCTTTTACAAGATATCAATTAAATCAATAGGCTGTAGAAATGAGTACTGGTGATTGAAATCATAGAGTCTAAGAGAGATCAACACAATTCTGCACGATTACAACCGATTCATTGAACTTCTACAAATGCATAATTGCGTTAAAACTCATTCTATATATTATACAGTGTTCATACCACCCGAATAATTAATTAGCCAGCTCGTTTCAATTATGAATACTCGGTACAATTTCAAATTCACCACGCAAAGGGAATAATATCGTTTCTCTTGGTGCATATTATAGAAACGTGACATTATCAAAATATGGAATATCTTTTTGATATTTTGGTTTCCTTCGATTCTTTGATGTGGGACTTATAAAAGCAAGTAAATGCTCTTTACGTATTCTTTCGTTTTACTTGATTTAACGATGTACGTTGAATTATTATTATTATAGGTTCTGTTTTTGTCGTTCTCATTATTTTATTCTCATCTCAGTTATTTATGAGCACATATTCTCACTTAAGCTAGTGACAAGAGATACAACTGAGATACAACTACAGGCTCAGACACGTACCAAGACCGTTGAGTGTGCGAGGTGGCTGGGGTGGGGGCGTGGGCTTTTATGTACGCCGCGACCTCAAGGTCCGAACTATGGCACATCCGGTCGCACCGAGTGTCGAACAAATGTGGCTCAAACTCACTGTCAACTCTCAAGCAGTTATCATAGGAACAGCATATAGACCACCTTGGTTAGACATTAGCACCTTCCTTGATGCGATCACAGCCTCTCTTACATCTTTCAGTAAAGCTGATAAAACAGTACTACTTGGAGATTTTAATATTAACTGCCAAAACAGCAATGAGAACAGTACTATACTGTTAAATAATTTTATACAGTACACTAGTCTCAGCCAAGTCATCCAACAACCTACACATTTCACAGACCATAGCGAGACTCTCATAGATATTGTGTGTACTGATGCTCAAGTAAATAATGTATCAGTTCAATATATACCTGAATTAGGGCAGCATGCCATTATATCTGTGACTTGCATATTTAAGCTTAGTAAACCTACCCCGCAATGGATCCATTACAGACCATTAACTAAGATCATGCTTGATGTTTTCCAGGACGACCTCTGCAAACTAGACTGGCCCTATATAGCAACTCAGGACTATGTGAGTGACATGGTTACAATATTTAATACTTTCTTCCTAACTTTATTTGATCTACATGCACCAATTACCAGAGTTTTAATTAGAGAAAGGTCTTACCCATGGATCACAGATACAATTAAGGAGATGGTGAAATTGCGTAACAAATACCAAGCACGATACAAATCAAGCAAATCAGATATACACAAAAATTGTTACAAAGATTTAAAAGTATTGTATCTAGTGCAATTGATGAGGGAAAAAGAGCCTATTTTAAAACCTATATAAATGGACACATAATAAATCCCAAAAAACTATGGCGCAATCTAAAATCTACTATAAATATAGGTAAACAAGAGTGGCATGATTTACCATCTGGCCTTAACAATCCAGAAGATCTTAACAAGCATTTTTTGAACATCCCTGGTAATGATACAATTTCGCTCCCCGATTTGATATATTTTGAGACAAACAGGTTCCACACGAATACCTTCAGTATTGAACCGGTCAGTGAGGAGGTGGTCCGCCTGCATATCACCAGTATTAAATCAAATGCCTCCGGTGTTGACAGCATTACACTGGAAATGCTTAAGATGACTCTACCTCATAGCCTTTCATACATTACAGCCATAATAAATAAATCTATTACAACATCTACCTTCCCTCATATATGGAAAACTGCGGTTGTAAAACCAATACCCAAAGTTCCCAATCCAACCTCAGCTAAGGATCTTAGACCAATTTGCTTACTTCCTTGTTTATCAAAAGTATTGGAAAGAGTGGTGAGCAGCCAATTCAGGAAGTACCTCGAGAAGTATAGCATCATTCCTCAGAGACAGTCAGGGTTTCGCCGGGGACACAGTACGACCACCACTCTCATGGATGTTGTTGACGATATTTTGGATGATAGGGACAAGGGTATGGGTACCCTGCTTACCCTACTTGATTTTTCACGTGCCTTTGAAACGATAAATATTTCACTCCTTAGTGCCAAACTTTCGTATTACGGCTGCGACTCAGCAACAATAAAATGGTTCCATAGTTATCTGACTGACAGATTTCAATTTGTGCAACTGGATAATGACAGGGATGGTAACAAGGCAACTTCTTTTTGTTGTCAGGTAACCCGAGGTGTTCCACAGGGATCAGTGCTCGGTCCTCTCCTCTTCTTATTGTACAGTGCAGATGTTACCAACCATATACGTAATACACAGTTTCATATGTATGCCGATGACCTCCAACTATACATATCATTTCATCCCAATGACTGCCATGAATCTGTAAATAAAATTAATACAGATTTAGACAAGATATCTGAATGGGCTAAAAATAATGCACTGGTACTCAACCCCACCAAATCCAAATTTTTAATATTAGGCTCAAAGGAATGCATTAACAAGATACAAAATCTAAATCCTGTACTTCTCGTTAATACCTGTCCCATAGAGCAAGTCAGTGAGGCTCGGAACCTAGGTTTGGTCATGGATGGTGAATTGCATTTTGAGACGCATGTACTGGAAGCTGCCAAAAACTGTTTTTACCGTCTCAAGTTGTTATATCGAATTCGCCAACATCTGAGTACTGAATTGCGGATATTGCTTTGTGAGACTCTTAATTTGTCTAAACTAAACTATGCAGATACTATGATTGGTCCATGTATATTGAATAGAACAGAGAAAGTAATTCAGCGAGTACAGAACGCATGTGCTCGATTTTGTTATAATATCCCACCTCGTTCACATGTCACTCCATTCCTGAATAGTGGGAACCTTATGAAGATGACTGCTCGCAGGCATCTTCATCTGGCAACTCTACTGTTTGGTATGGTTCTATACAAAACACCGGCATACCTGTACAAAAAGTTGTCATGGTCTCGTGATATTAATCAGTACAGTACGCGGGCGGCATCACATCTTTTGGTCACAGCGCAACACAGGACCACTGCTTTCCGAGGTAGCTTCAGATACGCCGCCACCCATTGTTGGAATGACCTTCCGCCCCCCATGCGCAACCTGAAAACATTACACGCATTTCGCAATAAGTTTAAGTTATTTTTAAGAAACAAACAAAAGTCACTGTTATGAACTTACATACTTACTTTTAGAATAAGTAGTACGTCAACATCACTTACGTTAGACACGTAAAGACTGACGAAAGATATTGAAATTATTGTGATATTATCTTAATATATAAAATCCTTGCGTTACTGACTGACTGACAGACACGCTACAGCCGAAACTATTGGGCGCAGGAAGCTGAAATTTGGCATGTATGTTCCTTGTGGACCGTAGGGGTGCACTAAGAAGGGATTTCCCGAAATTCCCACGGGATCGGCCAAAACGGGTTAATTTAAAAAATAATGCAGGCGTAGCTGCTGGCGTCCTCTAGTAATGTATATAATTTGTTAGTATACAATTGCGTATGCACAGCGATTTTATTTGGTAAAAGTAACTGTGCTCCGGACTCTGGTAGACGACGCTTGCTTGACAAGACAATTGACATTCATGACAGATGGAATCTTTCAATCTTTGGCCTATATTGAAACGTCAGTCTTTCAAGTATAAGTAGCGTTCGGAAACAAATTACTCTTTGCTATTTTTAATTTTTATTTTTATTTTGATGTAACGGAGGCATGTATTGTGTATTCTATATAATAATATATATATTATAAAACTTATTAATAATATGTACACTATATACGTATATATTTGTATATAATTTTGTGTATATTTATATTAATTTGTCGTTATTATATTTTATTTATTTATAGGTAAATTTAATCTTATATAATTATAATTGCATATAGGCCTGTGAGAATACCAGCGTTGTAGTTTTATAACTGCAACAATAGCTGACGCAGTTGCCTAATTTGTTCTCCACATACCGCCTTCTGTAAATTTAAGTAAGAAAATGTATTTTAAGTTTTGGAGAAGCAAATAAAATATTTTTTGTTTTGTTTGTTTTGTTGTTTGTTTGTTTAGTAAGACACTATCTATCATTTTTATATGACATATCTCACAGAATCAGTAAGCTTAAGTGGCAGTGGGCTGGGCATATCTGTAGAAGGACTGATGGCCGATGGAGCAAGCGTGTCCTAGAGTGGAGACCACGCCTCCCCAAGCATAAGGTAGGCAGCGGCTAGGTGGACCGACAACCCGAAAAAGGTGGCTGGGAAAGACTGGATGCGGAAGGCTGAGGACCGTGTACTGTGGCGCGTGTTGGGAGAGGCCTATGTCCAGCAGTGGACTGCGATAGGCTGATTGATATCATATTTTCTTTTTATTTTATTTATTTATTTTTATCTTGTTGGAGGAAGGCTTACAGACTAATATAAACTTAAGTATTATAATATCAAATAATAATTTTGCTAATAACAAGCCTCCGCAAATAAATATAATTGCACAAAAAAAACGCCTTGAACATATATATTTGGATTGCTATATTTTATAACAAGCAAAAAAAAACTTATAAATAAATAGATAGGTACCTAAGCATAGGGTTAGCGTAATGCAATATGCGTAATAATGCGACCAATAAGTATTACATACAAAACACAAAATAAATAGAAAACACACAAGAGTCATGTAAAAAAAATATATAAAAGCAAACAAAGTAAATACAAAAACAATCAAGCTTGGGTAATGAGAAAAAAAACCGGTCAAGTGCGAGTCGGACTCGCGCACCGAGGGTTCCGTACAAACCTGTAGGTATATAAGAAAAGTTCACCAGTCATAGTTATGGTATTTTTATTGCAAAATGAAAACCATGACATTACAGTATGGAAAGCTGGAGGAGACAAAGAGGCCTTTTTCCTTAATTTATTTAAAGAAAAAGGCCTCTTTGTCGTCTGTAATCAGTCATCCTTTATTTTATATTAACATATATCGCTTCTTTTATAATATAACTTAAATACCTATACTAGCCTTGCAGCAGCCTTGCAAAAGTCTGCTGATGAATGATGGTGAGATATTTTTATCAAAGTTATTGATTTACAAAGTTTTTAGTGACTATTAGAAATCTGTAACAAAAATATTAATTAAGTATTTTTAATAATTATAATATTTATTTGCGATGAAAATAAAACTTTTACTAGGTGACTATTTGCACACAAAATAAAACAATAATTAATATTCTTAATAAAAAAAAAATTACAAAAATAAGTAAGCGCCGACAGCCCAGTGGTGTACGTAACGGACTGCCAAGACGATCATCTCGGGTTCGATCCTCAGGTACCCCAGACCCACATCATTGACTTTTCGGAGTTACATATGTGGGTGTTTAAAACGTTAATTATCGCTCGCTAAGTAATGTGCCCGGTATATGGCAATAGGCTCGCCCCCTATTACACTCAAACATACCTCTTTCGCTTCTTCGACATTCATGAACCTTGTCATGCATGCTCGTCGGTTACGGGTACTTTTGATTTGGCCCTTACGCAGTACGTCACCAATTTGGTCGGCTTAGGTCCGTCTTGGGCGTCCTCTACCGACATCTCCATTCATTCTTACTCGATACACATCTTTCGTGAATCTCCTTGCATTCATCCGTTCCAAATTTCCAAACCATCGCAACATACCTTTCTCAATCTTTGACACTACATCTTCTTTCAAACCACACTTTTCTCGAATAACACTATTTCTCACTTTATCTGCCATTCTTACTCCGCACATACTCTTCAAAGCTCTCATCTCCACAGCATTAATTTTACTTTCATGCTTCTTTTGCCATACCCACGATTCACCTCCATACATCAACGTTGGCGCCAAAACTCCCTGCAGTATAGCAAGGCGAGCCTTACTCGGTATAATTTTACTGCTAAAAATGGTCTGTAAGGCACCTTTCACACAATTTCCTGCTCTCACTCTCCTTTCAATATCTCCCTCACATTTTCCATCTCTTGTAAACAATGACCCTAAATAGACAAACTCATTCACTTGTTCCACTTTTTCATCTCCTATCATTATGTTACATTCAGTTACGCTATCTTCCCTCTCTATGACCATGACCTTAGTCTTGCTAACATTCACTTTCATGCCCTTATTCTTATATGCCTCATCCATTACAGTGACCATCTGCTGTAAATCAGACGCTGACGACGCAAAAAGAACCTGATCGTCAGCGTATAACAGGGTCTTAAACACAGATTCACCCATTCTTAAACCACATTCAGACTCTTTCAAATCAGTCAAACAACTATCCATGAATAGATTGAACAGCCAAGGAGACGCTACATAGTCCCTGTCTAACACCACGATCAATGTTAAACCAGTCTGTGTAGGCCCCGTTTATTCTGACACAGGCACTTGAATCCCTATATAAGGATGTAAGTGCCCGTATCAGACTGCTGCTAACTCCATACACGGAAAGTGTTGACCAAAGTTCATCCCTCACCACTCGATCGTAAGCCTTTTCCAAGTCAATAAAGGCGCAGAAAACCTTCTGGTGTTTCATTAAGATTTTCTCTGCAATGCACCTTAAGGATAAGACTTGATCCGTACATACCATGCCCTTTCTAAATCCCGCTTGTACATTGTGACATTGACTGGGTGGCTAGAGTGGGACCCCGTGTTAAGCGCGCTGAAAACGATCCAAAACACTCGAGGCCTATAGTAATGCGACTACTTCGCCGCCATAAACGAGACCAGCTATTGAGAGCAGCAAAGTCTAGAAAGAACATATGTAGCGCGGACCTAGATGTGCCCGGTATATCCACCAAAATATACTACAATGAACGCTTAACTAAGGAGAACAGGCTGCTTTTTCGAGCGGCGCGGGCTAAATGCAAAGAAAATGATTACGCTTACTGTTGGGTTACTCACGGCAACATATTTGTTAAACAACGGGAGGGAAAAGCTGCGCTGCCCGTGCGTACGTTTGATAACCTATCTCGAATTTTCAACTGTGTCAGCGAAAACCACGATAGCACAAACTAAACCTACATTTAGAGTTTACCATAATCATAAATGTCTCCTTTTTAAAATTATGTACTCTTTTAATATACTGTTTTATAGCATATTTATTAATACGTCACACCATACACTTAACTTACTCTTACACAAAAAATTATGTTACACTTCACATCATACACAACATTACACAATAAATGATATGAAAGTGTGTTCATGGGGTACCATGCAAATTTTATACTACTGTATTAGATCGATAATAATGTTAACTAGTAAATGTTTACCTATATTTATTTGTCCTATGATAATAAAATATAACATTTGTAATCTAGTGCATGTGTTGTTGGGCAGTTGTCTTAATCCATCAATCAAATCACTAGAAGCATTGATATTCTTTGTATTATGAATAGCATGGATGTAGCTGATGAACTGGATTGTCTAAGCATAAGCTGCCATACAATACAAGCGCCTGAATATTTTCACACAGCAATGAGCACAGACTACAACTTTAAAATTCTTAACTTTAATATAAGAAGTATAAACAAAAACTTCGATCAATTTACAATAACCTTGAAAAGATTTAATGATAATTTTGATATAATTATCTTAACTGAGTGCTGGCTCGATGAATTGTCTATTATACCTCAACTGCCACATTACACATCACACCACACACGAAAAAAACTAAATCAAAACAGCGGTGTCATAATATACGTCAAAGAGACGCTAAGTGCATGTGTGACGGAACCGAAAATTGAAGATGCAAACTGCCTACAGCTGGTACTGTCAAACGCAATCATCATTCTCGGTATATACCGACCACCTTCTTTCTCTAATACTAATAATTTCCTATGCTCGCTTGATCATATAATGGCAGATCTCTCATGTAAAAACAAAACACTGATTATGGCAGGCGATATTAACATTGACCTTCTATCATCAAGAAGCAATCAAGACCTAGAATACGTATGCCTCACTGCTGAACATGGACTTTTCCCCGCCATAACGAAGCCGACAAGGGATGCCGCATGTCTGGATCACATTTTTGTAAGCAATGTCCAAAACGCGTTAGGGATTATTTGTTCGTCGAGCATCACTGACCATGATTTGGCAATACTAGGACTAGCTCTTGGAAAAACGAGGCAAGCATCACGGGACAGGACATTCATAAAACGGGATGTGGAAGCCATAAAAAAGGATATAATGGCTGAGGACTGGAGCGTGTTAGGAAAATACACAGATATAAACCAAACTGTTAATCTTTTTACCGACCGACTTACGGAAATAATAGGCAATCACACAAAAATGGTTCGCAAAAGCCACTCTAAGTATAACATAAAACCATGGATTACCCCAGGACTAATACGCTGTATGAAACATAGAGACAGCCTGCATATTAAAGTACAGAAATTTCCTCATAATACACCTCTGAAAATAACCTACACTCGGTACAGGAACTTCTGCAATGATCTCCTGCGAAAACTCAAAACAGAATACGAGAATAGTGAGATTTCTAATAGTACAAAAGACCCTAAGAAACTATGGCAAACGATAAAAACTGCTTGCCACCTCACAAAAACAAATAAGGAGCCGAAGGAACTTCTTAAATTGCCTGGTAGTTGCAGTGCCAAAAACTCGCTAGACATATGCAACACGTACTTCTCTACTGTGGGAGAGAAATTGGCGGATAAGATGCTCAATAAATTACGTGCGAACCAGGAGAATCTAGCTAAAAATATTCGTACAAAACAAATAATGAACTCCTTCTTCCTTCATCCAACAGATGAGTGTGAGGTCGAATCCTTGATATTGTCCCTACAACACAATAAAGCACCAGGCCTTGATGGTTTAACTAATACTCTTCTAAAAGACATAAAGGACGCGATTATACCACCACTAACTGCAATATTTAACACCAGCTTAGAGTTGGGTATCTTTCCAGACACATGGAAGATAGCTTGTATTACACCGATTCATAAGGAAGGTATTAAAGCGTCTGTTGAAAACTACCGACCCATTTCGCTCTTAACAACATTCTCAAAACTCCTAGAGAAGATTGTTAACAAAAGGCTCGTCAAATATATAGAAACGAACAATCTTATATCACCAAAACAATTCGGCTTTAGAAGAGGCAAGTCAACGGAGGAAGCTGTCACACTCCTTACATCTATTGTATCCTCTCACTTAGATAATAATAAGGCTTGCATAGGAGTGTTTCTAGATTTGGCTAAGGCCTTTGATACCGTGTCAACACCAATATTACTTAAAAAGCTGGAAAACTATTTTGGTATCAGAGGCCTAGCCCTTAACTGGTTCAAGACTTATTTGACAAATAGGAGACAGTGTGTGAGAGTTGGTAGCAACAAAAGTGACCAACGAGCCATCAATTTTGGAGTTCCGCAGGGCAGTATTCTTGGTCCGACCTTGTTTATCATGTATATCAACGATATACAAGACAGTGTTAATGCTGAGGTTATATGTTATGCGGACGACACTGCTATCGTGTTTCATGGTATAAACTGGGGGGAAGCCATATCAAACGCCGAGAATGGAATGAAACATGTACTCATTTGGTTACAAAATAATCTACTCACTTTGAATGCTAAGAAGAGTAAATATATTTGTTTTCACAAAACTGCCGCATCAGCTCCAACAATCAGTTGTACCATTCGACTTCACGAGTGCTTAGATCAAAACCAGGTTTGTAATTGTGATACACTAATGAAATCTGAGACTTCAAAATACCTCGGTGTGCTTTTGGATCAACATTTAAATTTTAAAGCGCACATTAACTTATTATCAGCTAGAGTTCGTAAGACTGCAAATATTTTAAAATTATTGCGCTCTTCGGCACCTATTAAGATCCTGAAAACTGTATACTTGGCACTGACCCAGTCTCTAATAACCTATTGCATCACCTGTTGGGGAAGTGCTCTAAAAACAACAATGCTGCAATTGGAAAGGGCACAGCGTTCGGTAATCAAAACCATGTATAGAAAACCGTTTCGATACCCAACAACAGCATTATACCAGGAAAGTCTACTGTTAAACGTACGCCAATTATTCATCCTGAAAACAGTTGTCCGTGCCCATAAGAAAGCAATTCGATCTGCAGAATATCCGAACCTCCTGAAACGTCGCGTGTACAGACTACCAGTCCCGTCAGTCAACACAAGCTTTGCCAAACGCTTTAGCCCTTTTAAGGACGTATTTATTTATAATAAAACTGCTAACGCATGCAAGATAAAGCTGTGCTCGGTGAAAGATATGCAGTTAAAAGTCACTAAATGGCTCACTTCTTTGACATATGACTCCACCGAAAATCTTATGGTATGCCTATCATAAACACATCGCACACACACATACTCACGCACTCACTCACAACACACACACACACACACACATGTATGCACACACACACACAACTATATATATTTTTTTTTTAGTCTTATAAAACACGTCGCCCGAGCTAAAATTGTTAAAATGTAAGGAAATCGTACCTGGTACCCACAGGACAGGCTATGCCTAGTGTGGGGCCGCTGTTTAATCCGATAATATGTAATGATTAATGGCAATAAACTGTTTTTATTTATTTATTTATTTATCCCAAATCTTACTACCCGTTTCAGAAATCATTCTTTCGATCAGTATCTTTGCATAGAATTTGCCAACAACACTCAGGAGGCTTATACCGCGGTAGTTTTTGCATTCCTGCTGAGACCCTTTACCCTTGTAAAGTGGCACAATTACTGCCTTGTTCCAGTCACCTGGGACACGACCGAACCGCCAACATTTGTTAAAAAGCAGGTACAGCAGGCTTGCCGTGACGCCTTTGCCTACCTTGAGCATTTCAGCAGATATCCTGTCATATCCCGCAGCTTTACCCGCTTTCATACTTTTTAATGCATACCTTATCTCTTCCATACTAATAATTTTTTCACTATCATGTTCCTCATCCGCTACTATATTCCTGGTAACACTTTTTCCTTGCTCAAACAAATTTTCAAAATATACCTTCCACTGATTCAGAACATCTCCATGCTCTCTAATAATATTTCCATTCATATCCCTTATCACCCCAACTTTCGAGTCTTCTGACGAATTGCCCCGGGCTGTTCTGACCAAGTGCCAGAATAATTTAATATTGCCTCGAAAATTCTTAGCAAATTTCTTATCAAACTTATCCTTACATTCCTCTTTCTTTCTTCTCACTATCTTTTTTACTTTATATTTCAACCTGTCATACTTTTCTTTTACAATCCTCTCGTTGTCATTCACACTACCTGGTATCCTTTTGTTGGCTTTTATGGCCAGCAAGTCCATCCATGCTTTACGTTTTTCCGCAACCACACCTCTTACTTCCTGATCCCACCATTCATTACATATCTTTTTAACATGCTTCCTCTTACTTACGCCACATACTTGTGTTGCTGTATCTATTACTCCATTCTTAAACTCCTTCCAAAATTATTCTATCTCGCGATCATCTTCCTCAAACAATTCTTTAAACCTTTCTTCCAATGCCTCCTTATACTGACTACGTAGATCCTCTTCCTCAAATCTTTCAATTTTCACTCTTCCTATGGCAGGTAGGTGTGTGCGAGGACGATGGCGCCATTTAGTGGTTAGACCAGCTATACGACTAACTACCAAAAAATGATCAGTACCCACATTTGTGCCTCGGTACACCCTTGTAACTTTTACTTTCGCTTTTAAACGTTCATCTATCACAACAAAATCTATCATACTTCTTTCTGTCTGCCTTTGCCATGTATACATGTGAATCATTTTGTGACTAAACATAGTGTTTGTCACCACAAGCTTACTCTCCATACATATATCCAATAAACTTTCACCATTTTCATTCACTCTATTGTCACCAAATTGCCATAGAACTCTTTCATATCCATCACGATACACACCCACCCATCCATTAAAATCGCCTAACATAATTATTCTTTCATTATTCTCACACTTAGCACGCACATCTCTGACCCCATCCCAGAATTCCTGTCTGACATTCAATGGTTTGGACATATCCGGAGCATAAACACAAACAATGAAAACTTTAATTAAGCCAAGTTGTAATCGCATCCAAAGAAGCCTGGAGTTAACACATTCATATTCTTTCACACACTCATTCATCTTATCCGACAGAATCATTCCAACTCCTTGGCTCGCTCTTTCAGGCTCAACAACTCCAGACCAGTATGCATGATATTGACCATGAGTAGTTGTTGAGCAACCTTTCTTCTTACTTTCACTCACTCCTAGTATATCTATTTTCCTTACATCCATCATCTCACATAATTCATCGATCTTACTATCCATTCCGCCACAAACATTCACCGTTGCAAACAGGCATTCCCTAGCCCTCTTTTTGCCTCTGTTGGACGGGGAGACAACACGTGACGTGTGGCAAAGCACGTCGCCGTTGGGAATTTTGCCCCCCCCAGATACGATAGGGCAGTCTGAGCGACAATGCTCAGAGAGGGATTCTCCGGTAGATCCGGTACCCTCCTGGGGTATAGTAATATTGAATCCCCTTATAGTCATTGCGCCATCTTCTCCACCTCTACTTCGGATAAGGAATGGAAGGGAAATACAGGATGGGATAAGGGAAAAGGAGGTTGGTGTTCGGAAAGGATGTCAAAGGTAACAAAGGATGCCGCAATCACGGAAGGGATATTAGTAGTGATTGCGACAGCTCGAGCAAGCCGGGAGCGCAAACCCGAATGCCTCTTCTCTACGATCGGACAGATCAGTAGAGGTAAAACACCCTGGCTAGCGAACTGGCCCAGTGTGGGTGTGTAATACACCTCTGCATTCCCCTTCGGGGATAAAAAGGCGTGATGTATGTAAAGATGTGATACGTTATGTAAATAAAAAAAAAAACAAAAAATGGAAATGAAAATTTTAAAGTATGGAATTAAGTATCAAATTTGAACCAGACCTGTAAATGGTGACTGAAAAAGGTAGAAATAGTACCACATTGAATATTGAAGTTCGAAAAAAGTTATCTTTAGTTGTACTACTTCGTGTTGTGCTAGTGTTTATTAACGGAAACATGTTTATAGATGAAAAACATGTAGAAATTCCATTTTGGGGATTCATTCTAAAATCAATATTGAAGTCTCCCACGACCATCAGACGAGAACATAAATTATACCTATTGAGGTTACTGCCGTATATTGTTGTATTTATGCAACGCTACAGCTGGCCGTTCTTGTTCTGAACAGTACATTTCAGATTTTTTAGGACGACCACTTTTATTGCGTTTAGGACGGCCAACCTTTGAATCTAGAGTTTTTTTTACCAAGCTTACCTTAATATGATTGTATGTATTATTAAGAAATCCTTCGCACACAATTGACAAACAAAAATCATAATGACCTGATGATAAATTGCCTGAAAGAAGTAAACGCTTTATTACATATCCTTCTCTGCCAAAATACACCCCTCAGAATACCCGTATTATGTTCATACACTTCGAACCTCGCTGAATACAAATATCCTGCTGCCTTCACCTCAGCAGTACCGCCATAGCTAGAGGATTGGAGCATCGTAGCTTTGTACTCATGTCGTGAAGAGAAAAGATCTCTCCGGGCATCGCTTGTATATAAATGAAACTCGTCCCAGTTATTATAAATATAAACAAGTATTGTGGTCCTTAGTACTTGGGTTTGTTCAAAATTAGTGGTATTATAAATAGAGAATGCTATTGCATGAAATAAACAACTTCCATCGGGAGGCATAGGTATTATACTATGTTAAATAGTATTTTCGTTGACAATTAATGCAACTATAGCCATAATTATATTGTGATAGTATTACTGTCCACACCATGTTCACACTACGGTTATAAAAGAGCGCGTATGTCATAGTATCATATAGTGACGTCTACATGACAAGCTGGCTGGTCGACAAACAGAATAATTAGCAAAACAGTTTGAAGAATATGTGATTATTTGAAATCTCAATCTCAACCAGCCTATCGCAGTGGACATAGGCCTCTCCCAACACGCACCACAGTACACGGTCCTCAGCTTTCCGCATCCTTTATCTGTGCGATAAGACATTGCATCGTACCAAATTTAAAGATTTTTAGTTCACGGGTAGCCTGTAGGTTTTGATTCCCTTGAGAGTAGTCGCGAGATTGAAAACATGATTATATTGCTCTTCCTTTTGATTGCGTAGACATAGAAGTTTAATTTTGCTACAGCCTAACGGTGTTATATACCTGAGTATTTGATATGAATTTCATTTTAATATCTCTACGCGTTCAAGAGAAAGGGGTAGTAACTTTAAATTTATTAAAAATATTTTTATTATATGATGTTATTAAAAATTTACGGTTTTCGCAATTTTTCCTTTATATGTGATATAAGATGTTGCTTCGTACCAAATTTCAAGATTTTGAGTTCATGGGAAGTACCCTGTAGGTTTAGATTCCCTTGCGAGTAATAGCGAGTTAGAAAATATGATTATATTGCTCTTTCTTTTGATTGCGTAGACATAGAAGTTTGATTTTGTTACAGCCTAACGGTGTTATATACCTGAGTATTTGATATGAATTTCAATTTAATACCTCTACGCGTTCAAGGGAAAGGGGTAGTAACTTTAAATTTATTAAAAATATTTTTTTATATGCTGTAACTAAAAATTTACGGTTTTCGCAATTTTTCCTTTGTATGTGATATAAGACGTTCCTTCGTACCAAATTTCAAGATTCTGATATCACGGGAAGTACCCTGTAGGTTTTGATTTACTTGCGAGTAGTCGCGAGTTTGAAAATATGCTTATATTGCTCTTTCTTTTGATTGCGTTGACATAGAAGCTTGATTTTGTTGCAGCCTAAAGGTGTTATATAGTTGAGTATTTGATATGAATTTCAATTTAATACCTCCACGCGTTCAAGAGAAAGGGGTAGTAACTTTAAATTTATTAAAACTATTTTTTTATATGCTGTAACTAAAAATTTACGGTTTTCCTAATTTTTCCTTTATATGTGATATGGGACGTTGCTTTGTACCAAATTTCAAGATTCTGAGTTCACGGGAAGTACCCTTTAGGTTTTGATTCCAATGCGAGTTTAAAAATATGCTGCAATTTGCAGCATAATCGGCTGTATCTTTTGATTGCGTTGGATTAGAAGTTTGAATTTTTTACAGCTCTATGGAACCGTAGATTTGAGTATTTAGTATAAATTTCAGTTTCATACCTCCACGCATTCCTGAGAAAAAGGGTCTTGACAGACGGACGGACAACAAAGCGATCCTATAAGGGTTCCGTTTTTTCCTTTCGAGGTACGGAACCCTAAAAATCACATACATTTTTATTAAAGAAATGGTTATTTAAGCTTTTTCTTACTGTGGTCGCACTGGTGCAAAACAGGTCTATGTTTAAGTGAAGGGGAAGTTTGTTAAAGCTTCTCGCGCTTCTCAATGAAAACGTATTCTGCCTATAGTTAGTCATTGCAAAAGGTACTTGCAGCAATGGTCACTGCCGCAAACCGGTTTGATTAGTGCTTAGGGACATTTTAGCAACCAGATCAGGACTGTCAATCGATCCATTTGCAATATTTACAAGCGTACATATATCGCTTACTTCGCGTCTGTATTCTAGTGGTAAAAACTGGTATCTCTTGCAGCGATGATTGTAATCTACGGATTGTTGTTGTGTCCTATAGTCAAGATACCTCAGAAACTTTTTCACCCTCAATGCGGTACTTATAAATTTCATACTGTGGGTTCCATACTTGCGACGCATATTCAAGGTGACTTCTGACGTAGTAACAGTATAAAATCTTTATAGGCTTCAGTACTTCTTATTATAGAGCCTAAGCCTTTTGATGCTTTTTTAACAATATTATCAACGTGTTCGTTATATAGAAGCTTACTGTCCTGAGTTATGCCTAGATCTTTTAAACTTTTAAATTTTGTAATATTATGATTGTGTAATGTATATACCGAAATAATTGGTGATTTCTGATGGGTAAAAGTGATATGAAAGCATTTAGATACGTTTAATTGTAGTTTGTTACGGAGACAGTAAACTTCAAACCTATCCAGACCGCATTGTAGTTGCTCAGTGTCAGTGATACTGCGAACTGTTTTATGTACCTTCATATCATCAGCAAACTGTAAAATATAAAAATTTTGAAAACAGGATTTAATATCAGCAATGAATAAGATAAATAATAAAGGTCCTAAAATTGATCCCTGCAGAATTCCTGAGGGAACATTATACCATTGTGAGGAGTATCCCTGAAGCACTACAGTCTGTGTTCGATTTTCAACGTATGAGGCGAACCAGCGATCAAGGTCACTTTAAATAACACTTTAAATAGTTAAAAGTATTCGGTGGTTTATACTGTCAAAACATTTGTGATAATCAGTAAACACTACATCTACTTGTGCATGCTGATCCATGGCTCCCGTTATGTAATCGTGGGACAATATCAAGTTAGTAGTGGTTGAACGGTTTCTCAAGAAGCCATGTTGCTCATCACCAAAGCTGCTCTTAACTACAGAATACACTTCGGCGTTTACTATTCTTTCCAAAATTTTAGAGAATAGACATATTTTAGATATTGGACGGTAATTCGCAACATCTGACTTGTCACCCTTTTTTAAAATTAGAGAAATATATGCTGCTTTCCATATTTTTGCGATCTCTTAAATAAGATGCAAATAGGGTCCACTATGCTTTCAGCGACATTTACTATAAATACTGGTGGAATCTTATCAGGGCCACCCGATTTGGAGACATCTAAGGTTTTTAGCAATTTAAGAACACGATCTCTGCATATTTCTATAGTGCTTATGGAATGGGTAGACAAGAAGTCAGACTCATTTAATGATGATTCTAAAGGATCTTCCATACCTGGATTTTGAAAAGTATAATGGAAGTAGATGGCAAACAAATTGCTAATCTCTTCGCCTGAGTCAGCCGAGTCATTCTGATATCGCATTACATTCGGCAATGCATTATAACTCTTCTTACTTTTAACAAACGACCAGAAAGATTTTGGGTTTTCAATTATCATTGATTCTATTCTGCCCATGTAAATATCAAAGCAAGATTTTTCAAGTTTGATGGCCCTTCTGCGTAGTAATGAAAATGTATGATAGTCATTAATATTACCGTATGTCTTAAATTTTTATGAAATTTAAATTTTTCTTTTAATATTTTAATTAATGCTGAGTTATACCATAAAGGATACAATGATTGCTTAACTGATTTTAATGGAACGTATTTATTTCTGACTTCATATAGGTTATTATAAAATTGGGTTACAGCGTCCTCTAAGGATACCTCATTCAGTAACTGGGTCCAATCAACGTTATTAAGTTCTGAATTAATAGCAGGGTAATCGGCCCGGGAAAATAGGTACTTAGCAGTTATGTTATCAGCTAATCTATGATTTAATAAGTATTAATTTAATAAGATTTAATAAGTAATGTAAGCGCGGTAAACGTAGCTTACAATAATTGATAATTATGTGGGTATAGTGAAATAATCGACAAAGACAATGCATAACTAGAATTATTAAGTTCGAATCTGTCATATATAATGACTTGTGATTCTTGTTTATAGAATTGAACAATGTAGGCAAAATAGGCTTAGTGATAGGCAGCGGAATAATACGTTGAAATATCAACCCTGTCTTATAAAAAACAAGGTTGGTATCACAATACGACAGAAAGTAATTATGTGGAGACTTACTTGAATGCACAGCTGATCTACTACACAGTTATAGGTATAAAATGCGAGTAGCACACTGCGATATGCGGTCCCCAAACTTTGATGATTTTTTATACAATATATATGTTTTATTTAAATACCTGGCACAATTTTACCAGCGCAGCTAAGCTATTATAAATTCTAAAGATTATGAGGCGTCCCATTTTTGCAAATTGCTATCTTTCCGGAAGAGTTAAGCTATTAAAACATCCAGAAATTTAAAGACATCTCACTTTCGGATAGACGCTGCTTTTGCATTAAATCTGTCAAACAGGCATGGTACACAGTTGGTACAAAGGGTGTGTTTATGAAAAAATCTGCTCGTAATATTTTAGGTGAATACTCATCTAGAGTTTTTTTTAATCTACTGTCTTAACTATTAAAGATTTTTGCTATATCTATGTATGTTCAAAAACTTTGTATATACATATCACTTAATAGTATGACAATAGAGTTGAAATATGAGCTCTCGTCAAAGAAGCTTATGCCTGAGCATCGGGAACATCCATAGAATAACAACTACTACAATATAATATTCTTCGACAGCTCACATCGCAAACCTAGCAGAATTTCTTCTATGGCGTTAATTATGTTAATGCAGACGTATTATTCTATCCGTGTGGTGACGGATTAATAATAAGGAATGTCACCACCCTATATCATCCCATGGGTGTCGTAAGAGCCGACAGAGGGAGCATACTATGCAGAGAACAGCATTGTAAGAGAAGGAAAACTTGATACAAACCCTATACCAAACCGTTTGGCCAGCGTGGTATAGTAGGCCAATTCCTCCTTTCAAAGCAGAGGCCTAGTCCAGCAGTGGACTGTTAAAGGCTGATGATGATGATTATGAGAGGTATTATCCTGTATGGAAATTTCACTTTAATTATCAAAAGCTTATGGCATGCTCTTCATTGTAGTAATTCTCAGCCGTGTGGTGTCAATAGTAATCGCAGGACTATTATATAGGGGGAAGTCCCTAGTGGCGGACACCTAAGGTTTTTAGGAAATATAATAAAAACTACTTTGAAAAATGTAATTTTACTTATGGATTTGTTCATTCAACAAATTATGAAATCTAATTCTATCAAAAGAAATACGATTTCTGCATAATTATAATCAGGAACTTCAATTAAGTTTTAACAAAGAAAAATGTTTAATGTCTAGCACCGGACGTCTGCAAAACATCGTCCATTGATCGCATATAAATACGTCTCCACATTCAGGTACTTCTGCACAAGCTCCAAGAGCCCACCCTTGGCATCTGGAGCACTGTAACCAGTCTTGATCATGGTTCGTCATGTGTGTGTTTTTTTTGTGTTGAATATTTGAGATAGTGAAGTCTTTTTGTTAGCTTAGCTCCACTTTTCCTTTAAGCTTTAATAAGTTTGGTTTGTCTACACTTTTCACCTATTGCTCTTTTGTACTTGATGCCCATTTCTTTCCTTTTTTCCCTGAGATAACATGATTTTGGTCTCTTCAGCTACAATTCTACTGGATGACGATGTTAAAATTACACTACTTTTTCTTTTCATTGTTGAAGCAGGTGATATGAAAAATTTTCAAGTAATCTGAACAACTGCTGAACCAAAACTGGTCGACGTCTTCATACTGATGGTTCAAGATTTGTTGATAAGACATTTAGGAGGATCTACGTTTGATATCAGATCCCTAGACAGGTTTTCATCGCAAGGTTAGAGTTATTTACTTTCATTATTAAAAACATAGAAGTGCAAACCATTCGTAAACTGTCCGCTGCTACGGGACGTCTTAGTTTCCAGTACTAGGGGCCCAGCAATCTTCAAAATTACGCGTATTATATAAAATCCATGAAGGATATTAGGAAAATCTGAAATATTTTACGAGTCCCGATGGCACACTATATTAATTAACAAATTAAACTAATTCGTAAGTATATAACGTAACGCAATACTTTGCCGCCATAAACAGCAAAAGGCTGCTACCACTGTGCCCAGTTGCAGCGCTGGAAAACGGCGTTGCGTGATCCTGTATTGATATGTTATCCCGCACCTCTTGCACATATTTTTAAATCGTTCGCATTATTACTTGTCGAAATAGTGTAGGTGTCCGGCACTAGGTGCCGTCCGGCGTTATTGGACTTCCCCCTACATATTTCTTATAAATGTTTTGTCACTTTGACCAACATACCAATGGATGGATATACCTACAAGAAACCAAAACCAAAATAAGTTATAATTGATTACTTTCAATTACAAAGCTTCCTATTTTGACCTTACAAATAAAAAGAGATAATTTTAGTTGAAAACCTAAAAATGCGCCACTGAATCACAGAGCGTTGTAACGTTCCTTTCAAATACGTTACGTTTTTGGTTTCAAATTCAGCTTTATCTTTGATGTTTTCGCCGTGAAAGTATTCGTATGTATCTGTCTACTTGTATGTATAAACGCCTGAGGTTTAAACATTGTTGTTTGTGTGGGTTTGTGATGGCATATAGAATTGTTTAAATAACTTTGTATTTTGAAAGTTTTGGTGCTGCATTTCTGCATTTTATTCGGATAAAGGAATATACTGTATTTCAAATGTTTCAATAAAATAAATGTCTGCGGGTCTCAGTCGTGTAATTATCGAGGGAGTCCCTCCGTTGTAAGCCGGTCGGAAATATCTTAATATATAAAATCCTTGCGTTACTGACAGACTGACAGACAAGCTACAACCAAAACTATTGGGCGCAGGAAGTTGAAATTTGGCATGTATGTTCCTTGAGGACCGTAGAAGTGCACTAAGAAGGGATTTTCCGAAATACCCACGGGATCGGTCAAAACAGATAAATAAAAAAAAATGCGCAGGCGTAGCTTCTGGCTTCCTCTAGTACCTTATAAAACCAGTTAAATAAACTTGTTTTGGGGTAGACACGGGGTACACCTGTGTCTACACGTTTATTTAAAGATTTTTTTTCTCATACGATGATAACACTAAACCCGTACCTATGATGTAAATATATCATCAAAGTAAAAATGCATTAAACATGAGGGGTTTTATGATAATTTAAAAGCTTGACCATTTTAAATTCTTCACTGAAACATATTTCTACCTTAACTTACTTAAAGACGACAGCTCTAATATCTTTATTACCATAGTTTAAAAGATAATGTGTCTGACTAACAGGCCTGTCTTACTACACTTGAGATTTAATGGGTCCTACTTAATAACTAGCGTTCGCAATAGCCTCGCTTGAAATAGAAGCCCTAGTTACAGCTAGTTGTGACGATTTGTGAGCTCGACAATGCACTCATATTGTAGCGAACTTTCATTTGCATGTGGGGAAGATTGATTGGACTATGTTTGTGCCAAAGCGAGACATGGGTTTATATAAAGTGATTCTGAAATAAGTGTAGATTGTGTATGTTGAGGGCATAGTTGCAAATGAGTGCAAAGTCTTTCGCGACACAGGATTTATTCCACGTGTGGTTGTTTAGGTTAAAATAAATATTTTTTTAAAGTTATCTGAGAAAAGTGGGTGTGTAATACACCTCTGCCTATCCCTTCGGGGATAAAAGGCGTGAAGTTATGTTTATGTTATGTTATCTGACAAAGCAAATGAATTATCAAAACCAAGCTAGCTTATATAGAAACATAGAAGTAATTTTTCATCGTTGGACTATGTTTGTGCCAAAACAAGACATGGCTTTGTATACAGTTATCTTGAAATATACATATACAGGGTGTGAAAAGACCCTTAACGAAAACTGAAATCCCATGTTGTACCAATCAGTACGAACATTTTTTACTTCGGTGCCATACCTGGGAAATTACTGGTTCAGGAGATATTGAGGCTCAATGTTAGTATGGATTTTTTCTAATTAGGTACAAAATCGATGTATTTACCCCGCCAATATGTCCTTAAGCTTTTATAACCCCATGGATAAGTAGGTATTTCGAGCATTGCACACGCGCTTTTAATTGCGGTTTAAAAGTTAGTATGATTTGGCATGATGTCCACAACGAGTAGACTTCGGCTTGGTGATGGGTCTTGTGACACCCTGTAGGTATGTTTGTTTAGTCTGTGTGTATTTTGTGTCGTTGATGGTATGTTTGCAAAGAACCTCGCATCCCTTTATTTCTAGAATGGGCAATAGCAAAAACAAAATTTTAAAAGTAAAGAATTGTAGTCTTAAAGCACAAATTAAATGTCAGAACCGCTTTGGGTCTGACATTTAATTTGTTCATTAAACCTAATATGGGAAAATTGAAGTTTCTCTCTAAAGGTCCCTTATAAAAATCTTTTTTAGGGTTCCGTAGCTCGAAAGGAAAAAAACGGAACCCTTATAGGATCACTTTGTTGTCCGTCCGTCTGTCAAGACCCTTTTTCTCAGGAATGCGAAATGGTATCAAACTGAAATTTATACTAAATACTCGAATCTACGGTTCCATAGAGCTGTAAAAAAATCAAACTTCTAATCCAACGCAAACAAAAGATACAGCTGTATATGCTGCAAATTGCAGCATATTTTCAAACTCGCATTGGAATCAAAACCTACAGGGTACTTCCCGTGAATTCAGAATCTTGAAATTTGGTACAAAGCAACGTCTCATAACACTTATAAAGGAAAAATTGTGAAAACCGTAAATTTTTAGTTACAGCATATAAAAAAATATTTTTAATAAATTTAAAGTTACTACCCCTTTCTCTTGAACACGTGGAGGTATTGAATTGAAATTCATATCAAATACTCAAGTATATAACACTGTAAGGCTGCAATAAAATCAAGCTTCTATGTCAATGCAATCAAAAGTAAGAGCAATATAAGCATATTTTCAAACTCGCGCCTACTCGCAAGGGAATCAAAACCTACAGGGTGCTTCCCGTAAACTTATAATCTTGAAATTTGGTACGAAGTTACGTCTTATATCACATATGAAGGAAAAATTGCGAAAACCGTAAATTTTTAGTTACAGAATATAAAAAAAATAATTTTTATAAATTTAAAGTTACTACCCCTTTCTCTTGAACGCGTGGAGGTATTACATTGAAATTCATATCAAATACTCAGGTATATAACACCGTTAAGCTGCAACAAAATCAAGCTTTTATGTCCACGCAATCAAAAGAAAGAGCAATATAAGCATATTTTTAAACTCGCGCCTACTCGCAAGTGAATCAAAACCTACAGGGTACTTTCCGTGAGCTCAGAATCTTGGAATTTGGTACGAAGCAACGCCTCATAGCACATACAAAGGAAAAATTGCGAAAACCATAAATTTTTAGTTACATCATATAAGAAAAATATTTTTAATAAATTTAAAGTTACTACCCCTTTCTCTTGAACGCGTGGAGGTATCAAATTGAAATTCATATCAAATACTCAAGTATATAACACCGTTAGACTGCAGCAAAATCAAACTTCTATGTCAACGCAATCAAAAGAAAGAGCAATATAAGCATATTTTCAAACTCGCGACTACTCGCAAGGGAATCAAAACCTATAGGGTTCTTTCCGTGAAGTCAAAATCTTGAAATTTGGTACAAAGCAACGTCTTATATCACTTATAAAGGAAAAATTGCGAAAACCGTAATTTTTTAGTTACAGCATATAAAAAAATATTTTTAATAAATTTAAAGTTACTACCCCTTTCTCTTGAACGCGTAAAGGTATTAAATTGAAATTCATATCAAATACTCAGGTATATAACACCGTTAGGCTGTAACAAAATCAAACTTCTACGTCTACGCAATCAAAAGAAAGAGCAATATAATCATATTTTTAAACTCGCAAGGGAATCAAAACCTACAGGGTACTTCCCGTGAACTCAAAATCTTGAAATTTGGTACGAAGCAACGTCTTATAGCCCAGATAAAGGATGCGGAAGGCTGAGGACCGTGTGCTGTGGTGCGTGTTGGGAGAGGCCTATGTCCAGCAGTGGACTGCGATAGGCTGATTGAGATTGAGATTTCAAATAATTACATAGTCTTCAAACCTTTTCGTTAATTATTCTGTACTTTATAAGTATTTTTAAAACAGATTTCTAATAGTCACTAAAAACTTTATAAATCAATAACTATGATAAAAAATCTTACCATCATTCATCAGCAGACTTTTGCAAGGCTGGTATAGGTATTTAAGTTATATTATAAAATAAGCGATATATGTTAATATAAAATAAAGGATGACTGATTACAAAGACCTCTTTTTATTTCAGTTATGCTCCTCTAGCTTGCTAACTGTAATGTTATGGATTTCATTTGGGAATAAAAATACCAATACAACTTTTACTTATATACCTACAGGTTTGTACGGAACCCTCGGTGCGCGAGTCCGACTCGCATTTGACCGGTTTTTTTTAGTTATCGCTTCGAACACTTGGTACCTGAGAGTATAGCAAGGAGAAGCTAGGCTTCAATAAAGTTGACAGAAGTAATATATATTGTAAACCCACTCACATGTTTACTTCCCCATACTAATTTAGTCTATAAATACACCGAATTGAGAGAAACTTAAACTTATGCCTCAAGACCAGCGAACCATGAACAGCTAAATAATTAATATAATACAGCATAATCAGTCTGTCAATCGCAGAGTTCATTAACCGCATAACCGAATATCGGTGTTTCTATCCCTTGTTTAATTATCGAGACCCGGCTATGTATTAATATAATTAATCCCTTGCCGGCTATTAGATTGTCTAACCGTTACCTACTTAAGGACATCGATCAATATGTAAACGGAGACTGTATGTACTTTATATATTATTAACACTAGAGTGCACTCACCCATTTATACTCCTTGAGTGCACGCGCGGGCTACCGGTGTAGCCCATTTGTAGATCAGTTAATTCTATGAAGAAGTAAACAAATTAATAAAACTAATTGCCTAATTTAAATCAAAAAGTAACTTTATTATAATCAGAAAGGAACATAAAATTAATCAACACTTGTCATCTCAATTATAATATCAAACATATTATGATAAACCTACTTAAAAATTATCAATATTTGGCAGGCTTGAGATGCCCTAGTCTTATTTTCTTTTAGGAACGTAATATTTACCTTAAAGTTTATCATTAGCAATGGTATTAACCACATAATTAAATAATTCGCAATAGACTGTTCTATTGGCGAGCACTCAAAACACACACCTTCCTGATGTTCATTACAAATGCGCCTCATACATTTGCTGCATTGCTTGCGTGTGCTGCAGAATAAATACCAACCAACTCCTGCCCGAATAGGCGTATTTTGTAGCTGGGGATGTTCTTTTAATCCTGTAGTAGCCTGCCTTTCAGATTGATAACTCTTGGGACACGATCTTGCTAGATAGACTTCCACTTTTTAGAAATATTGACGTCAGATCACTTTTATTTGGAGATTATTCTTTTTTTATTTTATTATGAGACCGTTTATACCTGCCATGTTACTGACCGACTAGTTGTGCACTAGGCAAATATTTTCCTTAAACGCACGCGCGGGGCCACAGGTGTAGCCCACCAACTTCCAGGACAATTTTTGCGCACGTCCTTATGCCGATGTAATAGGCATTCCACTAATAGGAGCGGGGAGAACCAATTGAGGAATACACAAGACGATTGCGTTGTGGCATACCTAGTTCCGCCAATATAAGACAATGTTACACCCTGGGCTACATATTATGTGTATGTGCCCACGCGTGTACTCTAGTGTTAAGTATCTTGTTAATTACTTCGTGGTTTTTTTGGTTATTTTTAGCCTGTTGTTAGGTTAGACTGTTTTGTGAACGCTTAGTTTCTAGAAAATATATACCAGTATTTCGTAATCCACTGCTAGATAGGTGACCGCTCCACATTGGCGTCACAATAATGTGACTATTGTGAAACAATAGGAGGAATTGGCCTACTATTCCACGCTGGCCAAACGGGTCTGTAACACCTTTCATAAAGTGCGATCATTTCACGAAATGGCATTTATAATTTGCCACAAAATACACATAATGTTATAAACTGATATCACGAACGCCTAAAGCAAAGAACAAGGAATCAAGCTCATCGCAAAGCTTTGACATGAGTGGGTATCAAACACTCGACCCCTGGCATAGCAGTCAGGTTCACGAGTCAAAATAACATTTAACTGAGAATACTATTCTCAATTAAATTTTATTTTAATTTTATGTTTAGAATAATCTTCTTGTCTATTTATTCTCTCAATATGATTACACTTTTCTATATTTTGTAGAGTTATCGTAATAAATTAATTTAACAATCATTATTATATTAATTTTATGAATACACTTGTCGCCATATTAATCAAAATAGAATAATTAATATATTTCATGCTTGAATAAATACAAATCAGTCTAAATATTTCAATTTAAAATTGTATTTCCGTAAGTATAATTAATTCTCAACAAGTTAATAATTTCATTCATAAACTACGAAAGTTCATTCAAATAAATTTTCAATGTGTAAATGTTTTAATTATAAATATGAACTTTGTTTACCATAATGTGTTTATTGTTTATTCAAATTAAAAGCAAATAGAGTACCTACTTAATTAATATTAAAGAAAAGTTTCAGGTTAGATAATTAATGTCTTGAAGGCAATGAGAGAGGTAAGTATAATCTATGAGTTAAATTTGTGAGTATCAAGTCTTCATCACCATCCCCCTAGCTTTATCCAAAGTCTAGCTGGATTTGGCTGAATATTAGCTTTTCCACAGAGCGACTGCCTAGTGCCTGTCTGACCTCCGCAACCCAAAATAATAGCGATATTCTATGGTTTAGATTTGTGTCGGTTTATTCATAGCAACTGACTCCATATGGCTTAACGTCCGAGGCACGGAGTAAGCGCAAATTAACATGATCGATGAACTTTAATGCAGAGGTAGATACGTGTATTATCCAGAAACATTAAATTTTCGTATCCACGTCGATGGTCGCACCATATTGTTCGCACTGACAAAAAGTTATCAGACCTCATGTAGAGCCAAGATTTTAGTGGTAAACTCAACCTGCCTCAATTACTGCAATTGATATAATTAAATCTAACCCCACTCATTAATTTTAAACTCACTTTACGTATTTATTGTATACTAGATGACGCCCGCAGCTACGCCCGCACATTTTATTTAACTGTTTCTGCCCGTTCTCGAGGGAATTTCGGGAAATCCCGTCTTAGTGCACCCCTACGGTTCCCAAATAACATACATGCCAAATTTCAGCTTCCTACGCCTAGTTGTTTTGGCTGTAGCTTGTCTGTCAGTCAGTCAGTAACGCAAGGATTTTATATATTAAGATTATTTTAGGATCGGTGTGTAGTAGTAGGTTAGAGGTACTACCCCCTGAGGGATCTCCACCTTGTCGTGGTGGGGGGGCTCAGTAACCGTGGATTGGACACCCGCGGTGAAATAAGGAGAGATCCCGGGAGAGGACGCTCCGCGTGGGCTTAGAGGGGCCTGAGCAGGACGCGTCCAACGGTGCGGGTGCGGGGGACAGTTCTGTCTGTCCCTTGCAGTCGGGCGCGGTCGCGGGAGAAGAGGCGTGTCGATGTTGCGTTGCCGCGCGCCCTATCTCCCGCGACCAAATGGGGGCGCACCATTCGATGCGTTGCGGTGAGGCCGCAGAGGAAGAGGAGATGCGGTGTTGCGTTGCCGTCCTCCCTATACTCTGCGGCCGCTGGGTGTTTTGGCGGCGGAGCCCAAAACCTTAATCCGCCGCCAAAGGGGTTTTGTTCGGGACCCGCCTGACCATCTGGCGGGCCAATACCCGTCGGAGGGTAGCGACGAATGCTTCGGCGATACCCTACCCTCCGACTCACGGGTACATGAGAAAGTCGAGGTGGTTTTTAGTGGTAACAACACATACTCCGGCTCTCGTTTCCCCCAAGAGTCGGAGATCCGAAGGGATTTACCACCTCGTAAAACAAAAAAAAAGAGTAGTGGTACTAGTAGGTGGCGGCAATCGCGAAAAAAGAAACTTATGTGTTACTTGATTACATGCAATGATTCATAGAAATTCCTTCCATAGCTTTGGCATGAAAGAAAGATAAACAAGAACACTTTTATATTTATGATATTAATAATAATGTACAGTCGCAAAATTTGTTAGTAAGAGCAGCTCACCACATAATATATATTCTAAGCTTCGACCACTTCCTTGTTTGTCGTTTTGCCTTGGCTGCATCCACACAGATCTATTTAGTTCCGCCTGGTTGCACAGCGTCCGTACAGTTGTCACTCCGTCACAATATATGGCCGTCGTTTCAGGGACAACATAGTTGCTGCCAGGTTTAAATGCATACATATAAAGTTGTTACGAAAGTTCGCCGAAAATTGTATGTAGTAAACATTTTATGGGTCTAGTTTCAGTGACAACTTGAGCAGAATATATGTACCTGGTATAGAATAACGCAAGTTTTCATGGATACTTGTGGTTTAGTACCACAAATTAGGTTACGTAGTCTTCAATGTAGGTATTATATACCTCAGAATGATGCATGTGTTTAAACGCAATTCTTTATAAGATTGGTTGATTATTAGTGTCCAATTTTCTAGTACCACTTACAGTATTATTTAGCTTGATTACCTAAAAGTAAAATTGATAGCTATTAAATAATTCGATAAAAGTTATATTTAAGTAATTATTAACTGAAACCATTGCAATGCTGTATAGTGATGTGACTTTTGTGCTAGATGCATATCAGGATTTTGGGCACACGAGGCGTTGACCAGTCTCTTTGCGAGATCTCTATCCTTTCTAAGTTCCTTGTCGAAACATGAAATCACAAATTTGCTAAACTGACACTAAAGTTTTATCGTGACCCGTCGCCAGCTCAGGTACGGCCATGTGTGAACGGGTTCACATAAAATGTACGCACAACGATATTTGTGATGTTGCTACTCGCACTATAAAACAGACTCTTAATATTCGAACATACAAACCAGATTTTTCTTGCAAACAATAATCATATAAGCCCAGTAAAGAATTTAAATAACGCCACAGATTTATAACTTTTAGCTTTTTTTGGAAAAATTCTGACACTAAGTGCGTTTATTCCTTTTATGTTTCTTCTAGCAATCGATTTTAAAAAAGAGAGGTCTCAAAACCGTTGAAAAGTACACTATGAATTATATCTAGAAACTATTATAAAATACACTTTTGAGCAAATAAACTACACATTTGAGCTATTCTTCATCAATTTGCACAGTTCAAGTACTTATATAAATATATTTACTAAGTAAGGTCCTGAACAAAAGAATCACCTCTATTCATATTGCAATAGGCTGCACAGATCTTCCGCAGTTCAAAAAACAAAACTAAATGACAATGCCAACCGAATACTTTACTCAGTGTAGCATTCACATTTTGTCCGATACTGCCTACTAGAAAAATCTGAAGGCAAAGATACGGCAAGATAGTGCTCCCTCGAGATATAAATGTATCGGGATAAAAATCGTAAATTCTGTCTCCAACTTTATCTACACTATTTGACGTCGCTACTGTCACTGTATTATTCATTCTTATTGAAAAACCTATGATTTTGTAAGATTATATCCTTTTTGGAATATATTTCAAGAATTTTTTCATGATCATAACCTAGCATAGATTATGAGCTTGAATTATTATTAGGGTACTATTTTTGGAACCAGACTCTATCGTGTATTTATTTTTGTAGATAAAGGTGATATACCTTACATTCATTCTAGTGTCTCGGTATGGGTTATATCAGCCGTGAGCACGGGAAATCTTTACTTTTTATCTGGAAATAACGTAAGCTACCTACTAACTATATACCTTCACTATACCTTTTTTTTATCCTCTAGTACCCATGTGTCAGAGGGTAGGGTTTCACCGAAGCATTCCTCGCTACCCCCGACGGGTATTGGCCCGCCAGATGGTCAGGCGGGCCCCGAACGAAACCCCCTTGGCTGTGGATGAAGGTGTTGGGCTCCGCCGCCAAAACACCCAGCGGCCGCAGAGGATAGGGTGGATGGCAACGCAACACCGCATCTCCTCTTCCTCTGCGGCCCCACCGCGACGCAACGATGGTGCGCCCCCATTTGGTTGCGGGAGATAGGGCACGCGGCAACGCAACACCGACACGCCTCTCCTCCCGCGACCGCACCCGACTGCGAGGGACAGACAGAACTGTCCCCCGCACCCGCACCTATGGACGCATCCTACGCAGGCCTCACGCAAGCCCACGTGGAGCGTCCCCTTTCGGGATCCCGCTTAGCTTCACCGTGGGAGAAAATCAAATCCACGGTTACTAAGCCCCCCCCACCACGACAAGGTGGAGATCCCACGGGGGAGGCCTTCACTATACCTGTCTACAGTCGAAACAATTTCCATAATAGCAAGTAATACTTTCAACCAAGGATAAATACTACGATGAATTAAAACAAGAGGGATCCGAAACCAAATCAGTTCAAATATCAAAGAAATATCACATAATTCCTGTAGTTGCAAATACTGTGATATTATACAAATGTTTGATCATTCCATGTAACACTTTGTAAAATCCGTTATAATTGTTATCGATTTAGCTCAGTTTAGTTAAGTAATTTGTGGTTCCTATCTATAGATATTTTATTAATGGACCAAGTTCTTTAGTTATTTTGGGAATCGATATAGCTGCTAGGTAACGTGATAAATAAAAAAGATCTGATGTTACATTCAGGAGGCATGGGAACGACACGCTCGAACCTAGTGAATAAAATATATTATGCGGCAGCGATTACGTGGTCTAATTACTAGAGAATTACGTGAAGATATGCCGTAACTTACCGAACGCCGCCCAACCAAGTTGGATGCGACGAATGACCTCTTTCGCGACGTTGGACCTACCCAATTATCTTATGTCCCAGGTTAACGTACTTGTCGACAACTTCGAGTGTAGAGTTCCCAACCTGAATAGGAGTAGATACAACATGGACGGTAGACATGATCTTCGTCTTGTCCATGTTCATCTTAAGACCTCCTTGTTGGGAGATACTACAGAGGCCACAGAGCATTGTGCCGAGGTCTTCAATGGTCTCAGACATGACTACGATATCGTCAGCGAATCGAAGGTGAGTGATGTACTCGCCGTTGATGTTGATGCCGACTCCTTCCCAGTCCAGAAGCTTGAAAAAGTCTTCCAGCGCAGCGCTGAATAGTTTCGGAGGTATGACATCTCCCTGCCTCACCCCTCGCTGGAGTCGAATAGGTTTCGAGCTCTGGTCCTGAAGGCGGACTGACATGGTGGCGTTTTTGTACAGCACTTCAATGTATCGGTAGTCGATCTGGCACCGTTGAAGAGACTTCAGCAGTGCCCAGGTTTTGATCGAATCGAAGGCTTTCTCATAGTCCACAAACGCCAAGCATAGAGGCTGGTTATACTCCTCTGACTTTTATATAACCTGCCGCAGCGTACCATAGACCACATACATAATGTGGTCTATGGCACTTTAGCCCTTACGGAAACCGGCTTGTTCGGGGGGCCGGAAGTCGTCTAGCTTGCACGCGAGACGATTTGTGATGACCCTTGAAAACAACTTATAGACGTGACTCAGAAGTGAGATGGATCTTTAGATAGATAGATAGATTATACTTTATTGAACACCAAAACAAACAAAGTATTTACAGAAGTATATAACTTAAAACTAGTGTGCAATTGGCGGCCTTATCGCTAATAGAGCGATCTCTTCCAGGCAACCGCGGATGGACAGAAATGATGTAGGTTAACAGTCATGTATATTGATGGTGTAGCGTCAGTAATCTATAATATTTATAAATAAATAAGTACCTAAATATATACAGTAGTGTATATATACAGTAGTGTATAATATATAGAGTAGTGTAGTGTAGTTCTTCAAAAGGGTGGTGCCTACATCATAATAATAATATGCCATGAATATTGGGCAGCCTTTGACATTTAAAATAAGTTCTCTTACCGTATATATATTTTGTATCGTACATTTTGCACCAATAAACTTCTCTATAAACGTCCGAGTGGCCTATATGTAGTTTTTTCTTGTATGTTTTCTCACAAAATGCCTATCTAATACAAAAAGCAACCAATATTATAGCTCTTTCCCGTAAACTGCTTTTTAGCAATTAGAGTCGCAGCAACGTACAGGCAGTTTATCATTCTTATGCCTATTGTTAGATGGAACAATATAATAAATACTGACACTTTCGTAATTTTCACGCGTTCGAGAGTAAAAAGTCTCTAAATTGATAGATGATCAGACAGTCGGATACAAACTAACAAACTACATGGAAAATTGAAAACTCTGTGAATGTACAGTGGCAGTGCATCAAATATTAAGTTCTTCAAATTACGTCGGTTTCTGCAAACACACCAGGTCCAGTGTCTAACCTTTTGAGCTACAAACCCCTAAAAATACAAGAAACATAATTTTAATTGAAAAAACAGGGACAAGGTTAATACTTATGCTAATGCTGACATAATTCTTCTTGAAATAACTAGTCCAAGTTGAGTGATTATAATATAGTCTGTTGTATTTAATATTATCTAGCTAAAATCGAAATCAACTTTTCCTTTGGCGCAATATATCTAATGTAATTGGACCCAATTAGAGAACAAATAAAAAAACTAAATTGGTTTCTTTAAATAAGACGTCAGTACCAAATAAATTTGTTTCGTTCATTACAAACTAATAAATATGAATCAATCCAAAATTCCTTATAGAAAGACCCAATGCGTACCGAAAACCATGTCGTTGAATTTATATTTTTAAGACGATTCAGCGATATTATTTTGGCAAGAAATAACCTTTAATAAAATTCCTTTAATATTTTATGCATGACAAACTAATCTTAAGTCACAAAAAGAAATGATAGCGTTACAAATAGAACTTTCTAATCCGACTATCGAAAAACGAAATTGAATTCTTGTTATTTCAGCTTGGATGTAAGTCACAAGTATTTTCTTGACGAATACTCTTCTTTATTGTAATGGTAATTGGAAAGATTATACATCACATTCTGTTTGTCATGTTTTACATCTATTGCCTGAAAATATGAGTTTCGTTGTATATGTGGCATTTTTATTATCAACTGTTGGTACCAGTACTGAACCTTGGGTGATGCCAATTTAAAGGGTACAATTTGGCCATCAGCATGCTTATGGTGAAGACAATTATTAGATCTAAAGCTACCTGAAGCTTACTTACATATTTTGCTTACAAAGAACTGCTGTAATGAAAACCATTGTAAAGAACGCGGATATATTCCTTTAATCGTGGCTAATAAATGTTTGGCCTATGCACTAAAAACCACCGCGGTGTATTCCCATGGTTTCGTCGCTAAAGGGAAGTGGTTCCTTTAGCTACGAAATGTATACGCGATCCTTTTTTTTATTGACTACGGTGGAAACTCGATCGACGTCCGCAGGCACTAAAACCCAGCGGCCGCAGAGGATAGGGAGGACGGCAACCTGACAACACCGCATCTCCTCTTCGTCTGCGGCCCCACCGCAACCGAGCAAATGGTGCGCCTCTATTTAGTCGCGGGGGATAGGGCGCGCAGCAACGCAACACTGATACGCCTCTCCTCCCGCGACCGCGCTCGACTGCGAGGGACTGGCAGAAGTGCCTATACGCGATCCTGATGGATAAATTACTTTCTTTCAATAATTAAAGGCAATCTATTATATTTTTAATTTAACCGCAACTCTTGTGAATATTTTTCAATATCATTACTAATTAAATCTGCCTTCACAACAATGGTGAATTTTGAGTACAAAAGACTGAAATTAACAAAGCCTGCCATCGAAATTATTTCAGTGAAGACTGTTTTTTTAATATAATATTTGCCTTTGATTGTTTAAAAGATTAATTTTGAGTACAAATAATGTACTTAACGACGGAGCTGCTTGTCAATAGAGTCAATCTAACAGATATTTTTATATATATTTTATGTATATATTTATTACTTGTGTACCTATATATTTATTTTTATTTATTTATTTATTTATACTTTATTGTACACTTATACATACATTGGTAGAAATTTTCTGAACAAGTAAGTACAAAGGGCGGCCTTATCGCTGACAGCGATCTCTACCAGGCAACCTTTGGATGGATATTATTATAAGACAGATGACAGATGACATTTAGAAATAAAAGGTATCGGTGACCGACAGTAATTATATAAATAAAAACATGTTTCAATTACTTATTAGATAAAAAGTGAAGTAAATAAGTGGGTACAAAGTATGATAGAAAATGTTACAAATTACTACCCGAACCGGCGGTTGACCAAAACAAACAATAAGTTATTTTTTTTGGGCAACAGTTCTTTTGGACTTTGTGGCTGGCTTCGCTGCTGTGTGTGGTTTTTCCACGCCATCCTTCTGCTCAATCCTGTGCAACTCGCCGAGATTGACCACGCGATGACGCGAACCATCAGACGTAGTAGAGACGTGTATTATGCCTTCCTTGGTCCAACATTGAGACACACCAAATCTCTGACGCGCGGCCATGAAAGTGTCATGCCGCTGCTTGGTTAGGAACTCCGACGCTGTGACTCCGGTGGCCTTAAACTTTGTTTTGGCAAACCAAATACTGTCTCGCAGGGAGGAGCTGTTAAACTTAATAACTATGGGCCTGGGTTTGAGGTTACCTGATGTGCGTCTTATCCTATGGCAGCGCCGCACATCAGCAACAGATATGTCAGTCTTGAGGTGTTGCCTGATTACCTCCACCGCCACCTTGGCTGTGTCCTCTATATTTATTTATGTTTGTATATATAATATGTATGTGTATATGTGTATATAATATGTATTTATATATTATTACTATTAAATTTTATGTAATGTATGAGTTTATCATATCTATTAATTTCTATTAAATATATAAGTCAAACTTCACTTCTAAAATACACCTCTAAACCACCATTAATCTCTGCACCACTCTAATGTAGACTGGCAGAAAATGCCTAAGGCATTAAGTCCACCTTTATACTTATAGTGTATATAAAGATAATAAATAAAATAAATAAATAAATATTTTATTATGAAATTATATGAAAACTGTTTGTACTACCTTACAAATATCTATGTAATAATATTAGTTATTTTAAACGTGTAATAATATTAGTAATTTTAAAGCTGCATGAACGATATGAGGGAAATGGAATGTGGGATCGATATGGCAGGATTGCGTGTTAAGTGCCTCTTGTACGCCGATGATCAAGTCATTCTCGACTGGGTTACAACAAATGATGAACTGCATGAATGAGAGCTTTAAAGCGAAAGGTATGAAATTAAATGCCGGAAAGACGAAAGTGATGGTGTTTGAGAAGGATGAAAATGTGACTGAGTGTAATATTGAGATTGAAGATGAAAACGTATAAATACCTATTTGTTACCGACGTTTCGCTCGTCTTGCACCGAGCGTGGTCGCGGAGAGACTGATGAGAGCTCAGCGACGTCTTGTGGACGTGCGGGTTTCAGCACCTACCCTCACTTGGTCTTTATTTAAGTTCGCAATGTCGGTACTCCGACACACTACACTAATGACGTCTACATACTGTTGAGATTTATCACTGCGGCGGTGTTTACACTTGCTGATGACTGGATTCCAAGTAGCCGATAATCTATATCCATCCTCCCGGTTGAAATTGTTGTATTTTTTTATTTCTACCGCTTCACGTACTATCCTGGAGTAATAGTGACGATGGGTGGATAAGACTTGTGGTTGATGCAGTTCTATCCAGTGGTTTGAATAATACTTATTTTCAAAAATCACGTAGATTCCGTTCAAATCCATACCGTCGACTTAGTTTATGATTTTTATAGTTACGATTGATTTAGAACCCAATCCGAGGGTCTAGTACGAAATTTACACGGTGATGATAGGCTAGTCGACGGGAACAATTTTCATACATTTCCTTAATGCACCCTCTATCGATCGCTACTATCCGATAAGGGCGCTTTTAGAAAATCTATGGAAATAGGGTTGTTTCCAACTAGTCAAATCAAGCACTTTTAATTAAATGTCAAAAACGACCTTTGTCAAGGGTTTTGTATGAAATATGATATAGTGACGTCATAGTGTTTTGCTGTCAAATAGAATACTTATTATCAATAATTTGACGATAAAAAAATGTTAAATTAATTTTTAACATTAATTGATGAATGAAACTACTATTATTTTGATATGTTTTACTAGATAAAAATACTTGTATAATTTATTTCACATGCAGGAAACTTCCGTGACGATCGCGTGCAAAAGTCGTGGTTTGTTTGAAAAACAAACACTTGGTAGACCCCCTATATACATATAAGACTCATTTTTTAAATTCACACAAATTCTGTTTTAATTCAATTCTTTGTAAAACTGTTTACCCTTGAATGTAAAATAATATTTCTACTTAATTATCACTTTGTATCGAATGTAAACCATTGCGGTTGCAATTATTTATCATCTATAAAATGTTGTATTAGCTTTAAAGACTATAGTATTATATAAAATTATTTACTTCAAAATACTTTTATAATAATGTGACGGCCGGTGTCATGCCAAGCTGTCATCACTACCGTTGCCAAGGACTTCTGACGTCTACACGACAAACTATCCGGTCATCAACACAAAAATTTATTAGCAAAGAGGTTTGAAGACTATTTTATTATTTGGAAATGAGTTTTTAGTTCGATGACGTATACACTCTGTCAAGTGTTCGCTAAATTCACCAGTCATTGACAACAAGGCGATGGCCGTGCGGATAACACATTCCGTTCACGTTCTGAAGGCGTGGGTTCAAATCCCAGTGATAACTGTTATGTGGATTATGGTTTTTATGAAATTTGGAAAATGTTTATGAATATTTGGCAAATATTTAAAAGGTTATTTAAATATTTCGAGTAAAAATTAGAAAATTCTAGAAACTTCAGGAAGGAATGGAAAGGTTAAAAAGAGACAGGAGATGGAAACACAAATTTAAATATTTCGAATAAAGATTAGAAAATTCTAGAAACTTCAAGAAGGAATGGAAAGGTTAAAAAGAGACAGGAGATGGAAAAACAATTGAATAACGAAAAGACAATCGAAATTAGTAGATCTAGAACATTCTTAGGGGTATATAAGGCGGTGTAGACGCGCTAAGCGCCAGTTTAAGTTGAAAAGTCGTAAAGTGAAGAAGAAAAGGAAGAAGTAAAGGAAGAAAGAAGAAGAAATAAAAAGTGAAGTGAAAGTATAGTGCAGTGAAGTGCAGAAAAGTGCAGTGAAGTGCAGTGAAAAGTGCAGTGAAAAAAGCAGTGCAAAAGACGCTAGTGTTGGTGCTGTCTGCGTCGGAATTAAACGGCGTGTCGTGTGTCAAGTCGAATAAAGTGTCATCAGTGCTACTCGGTGTTTCCTTTCAATCCCGTTACCCCGTCCGTAACAATTGGTGTCAGAAGTGGGATTGGAAGGTTTAAAGATGCCAGTCATGCCGAGGGAAGGGCCTACGACACGTGCGAGGGCTGCCGCTCAAGAACAAGGCGACTCTAACCCAGAAGTCGTGGGCAGGGAGGCTCCTTCGCAAGAAGGTGGCTCCGAAGGAGGGATATCAACGTCCGCAAGCGCGGCTAACCCGCTATCTCTCGCAGACCTCGCAGCACTATTCCAACAATCACTTGAGCAAAACTCGCAGCAGCTACAATCTCGACTCGAACAAAACTCGCAGCAGCTCAAATCCGAACTCCAGCAAAACTCGCAGCAGCTCAAATCCGAACTGCAGCAAAACTCGCAGCAACTCAGCGAGATAAAGGAGAGCCGGGATGAGATTCGCCGTTATATATCTGAGAACGCTCGTAAGATTGCCGAGATAGAGATGTGTATCGGTGAAGTGCAATCTCGCGTGACTACCATTGAGGAAGAGGTGCAGTCCCGCATGGCGTCAGTATCGGAAGAGATGCACACCCGCATAGTAGCTACTGTAGAGGAGGAGTTCAGGAGGATAAAGACTAACGTCCCGTCGGTTACAGTAGCCTCATCAGGTGCTGGTAATTTTAAAGTACCTTCTTTCGACGGTACCTCATCTTGGGAGGCGTACAGGATGCAGTTTGAAGCCGCTTCTTCTAGTAACAGCTGGAACAGAGAGCAGGCCAAGAATGCACTCACTCTGGCGTTACGCGATGGTGCATTATCAGTGCTACAGTCTGTGGGGAAAGACGCCACATATGAACAGCTCATCGAGGCTCTAGAGTCCAGGTATGGAGAGGCGCATTTGGAATTTGTATTCCGTGCTCAGTTGCGTAACCGCTGTCAGCGCCCTAACGAGTCATTGCAGCAGTGGTCTCTAGAAGTAGAGAAAATGGTAGGAAAAGCTTACCAGTCTGCACCCCCGGCACAAGTCCAAAGCATGCGTCTCCAGCCGTTCATTGATGGTATTTATGGCGATGAGGTCAGGTCTGCCGTTCGTCTGAAGCACCATGACAACGTTAAGGACGCTTTAGCGCATGCTCTCGAAGTGGAGGCTGTCCGTCGAGACATCAAGGGTGGACGAGTCCGAGTTGTGGCCGCAGAAATGCAGCGAACAGAGCGAAGATTTGGCCCAACATGTTATAGCTGCAGGGAACCAGGACATTTCAGCAGTAGCTGTCCGAAACGTAAACGTAAGACTGACGCTACTGTTCAAACGCCCGAACACGACCAGGAAAACTAATTCCAGCCAGGGCTGCGGGGCAAGCGCTGGCCGGTAGACGAAAAGCCTCTAAAGTTTGTATCCGACAAAGCACGGATGGGAACAGTTTAACCATTGATGGAGCGGTCAATGGCGTTACCTGTTTGCTGACCTTGGACACCGGTGCGTCTCGAACTGTTATAGGGACTCACCTAATAAGGAAGAATGGAAAGATTCTAAAACAGTCAATTCGACCTCGACTGACAACGGCTACCGGCCAGCACATCCCAGTCAGGGGAGAGCAAATAGTGGCTTTCAAAGTAGGTGACAAATTATATTGGCAAAAAGCACTGATTGCAGACATCATCGACGACTGCATTGTTGGGCTAGACTTTTTCAGAGATCACCAATGTAGATTGGATATTAAGTGTGGTATCCTAAAGTGTGGAGACGTGGAGATTCCAATGAAAGGTGGAGACACGGGAAAGGTTTTGTGCCTCAAGGAGAGCAAGCTGGCACCTAGGTCACAGACCTTTGTTCCTGTCACATTACCTGGCACTTCGACTCAGCGACGCTGCATAATGATAGAAGACAATAGAGATGACGATCCATGGTTGCCGGCGTGTGTAGTTGTTGCTTCTTCACAAAGGGCAGTTATACCTGTCCTAAATTTAAGTGATGAAGAAAAAGTGTTGAAAAAGGGTTCTGAGATAGGAGAGTCCGAGGAAGTCGCTTGGTTACGAAACTGCCAGAAAACCAAGAGTCTGGCTGAGACTGACATTAACGTGGATAGTGTATTAAAAGGTTGCAAAGACGATCTAACGGAAATCGAAACAGAAAAAGCAAAGAAATTGCTGACACAGTACGTCGACATTTTCTCAAAGAACGATGGTGACATCGGAAAGACAGGAGTAGTAAAACACACTATCAATACAGGGAATGAACAACCGATCCGTCAACGCCCACGACGTGTTCCTTTTGCCAGAGAGAGGGAGGTAGAGGATATGATCGAAGATATGAGGAAAAACGGGGTTATTGAGCCATCGACTAGCCCGTGGTGCTCGCCTGTAGTATTGGTACAGAAAAAGGATGGATCGACTAGATTCTGCATTGACTACCGAAGATTGAATGATGTAACTAAGAAAGACAGTTATCCTTTGCCTAGAATAGACGACACGTTAGACACGTTATGCGGAATGAAGTGGTTCACAACAATAGACCTAAAAAGTGGTTACTGGCAAGTGGAAATGGACCCAAAAGACAAAGAGAAGACTGCTTTTTCAATGGGCAGAGGGCTTTGGCATTTCAATGTTATGCCTTTCGGATTGTGCAATGCACCTGCTACTTTCGAAAGGTTAATGGAACACATCCTTGCCGGGCTTTTAGGGGAAGCTTGTCTGGTGTATCTCGATGACATAATTGTAATGGGCCGAGACTTCGATGATCATCTCACGAAGCTAAAAAGTGTACTCAATAGATTGAAACATGCAAATCTGAAGCTCAGTCTTAAAAAATGTTCATTTTTCAAGCGACAAGTTAACTACTGGGCTTTGCTCTTATTACAGACGTTTTGTGAATAATTTCTCGAGCATCGCAAAACCCTTACATGAGCTGACGGAGCAAAAACGACCATTTAATTGGGATGAAAAATGTCAAACTGCTTTCGAAGAGTTGAAGACGCGTTTATGTGAAGCGCCAATTCTTGCATATCCCGACGTCAATGGAGAATTCATTGTTGACACAGACGCAAGCAATGTGGGTATTGGTGGAACTCTTTCCCAGAGACAAGGAGATCAGGAGGCTGTTATTGCCTACTTTAGCAAATCGCTGTCTAAACCGGAAAGGAACTACTGTACCACACGAAAAGAGCTTCTAGCGGTAGTAAAAACTCTCCAGCATTTTAAAAAGTACTTGATCGGAAGAAAATTCCGGATCCGGACGGACCACGCAGCGCTTAAGTGGCTTTTACAGTTTAAAAATTGTGAGGGTCAGGTAGCTCGATGGATAGAACAACTTCAAGAGTACGATTTCGAAGTTGAGCATCGTGGCGAAAAATCTCACGGTAATGCTGATGCCTTATCAAGACGTCCCTGTGATATGATAAGAGCTGCAAACATTGCGTGCGACAAGAAGGAAAAGAAGAAGCTGCCATCAAGGTAATTAGAACGGATACTATCAACGGGCGATGGAACAAGCAGTTCATTATTAAATCGCAGGAAGAAGATAAGGATTTGAAACCGATACTGGACCGGCTAAAGAATAACTCCCTTCGGCCAGAATGGAGTGAGGTGGCTGATACTAGTACCGTGACGAAAAGTTATTGGGCGCTATGGAACAGCCTAATAATACAAGATGGACTACTTTGTCGAAAATGGGAAAGTGCTTCTGGAAGAGACAGTTATCTTCAAACAATAGTGCCAAAGTCAATGATTCCTGAAGTTTTGCAAGCTTGTCATGACGGCCCATCTGGCGGGCATCTTGGAGTGCGAAGAACCTTACTGAAGATTCGTCAACGTTTTTATTGGCTGCACTGTAGGGAAGACGTTGAAGACTGGTGCAGGAAATGCGTTAAATGTTCTTCAGTTAAAGGGCCGCAAACTCGGAGCCGCGGAGCACTAAAACTGTACACTGTGGGAGCTCCTTGGGAACGTGTTGCTGTGGATATAGCTGGACCATTTCCTTTGACAGAAAGTGGTAATCGCTACATTCTGGTGGTAATGGATTATTTCACGAGACGGCCAGAAGCTTTTGCAGTCCCCAATCAGGAAGCAATTACAGTTGCGACAAAATTAGTAAATGAAGTATTTTGTCGATATGGTTTACCGTTAGAAATCCACAGCGACCAAGGGAGAAACTTTGAATCTCAACTCTTTCAAGAAATCTGCAAGATGATGGGGATCCACAAAACTAGAACAACTCCGTATCACCCTCAATCGGATGGAATGGTAGAGAGATTTAACCAGACATTGGAGCGCCATCTTGCTAAAGTAGTCGATAGCCATCAGAGAAACTGGGACGAATATATCCCACTATTTCTTCTGGCTTACAGAGCCGCAGTACATGAAAGTACGGCAACAACCCCGGCGCGAACAAATTTAGGAAGGGAGCTACGACTTCCAGTAGACCTTCTTGCTGGATGTCCACCGGGGACACCTAGCTGTGTTACCGATTATGCATGTGAATTAAGAAGAAAGCTCGAAGAAATTCATGAACACGTTAGACAAGAGAATTTACAAGCGGGAGTAAGAATGAAGACCCGATATGACAGACGCGCAAATGCAAGAGAATTCGAAGAGGGGACTTTGGTGTGGCTTCATAATCCGGTCCGATGTAAGGGAAAATCTCCCAAATTACAGCCAAGCTGGGAAGGACCATATACTGTAATAAAGAAAATTAACGATGTAACCTACAGAATTCGAAAGACACCTAGAAGTCCACTGAAAATCGTTCATGTGGATAGGATAGCGGTATATCATGGATCCAACAATGCTCGGGACGAGCATGTCTTAGAGAGGGGGTAGTGTGACGGCCGGTGTCATGCCAAGCTGTCATCACTACCGTTGCCAAGGACTTCTGACGTCTACACGACAAACTATCCGGTCATCAACACAAAAATTTATTAGCAAAGAGGTTTGAAGGCTATTTTATTATTTGGAAATGAGTTTTTAGTTCGATGACGTATACACTCTGTCAAGTGTTCGCTAAATTCACCAGTCATTGACAACAAGGCGATGGCCGTGCGGATAACACATTCCGTTCACGTTCTGAAGGCGTGGGTTCAAATCCCAGTGATAACTGTTATGTGGATTATGGTTTTTATGAAATTTGGAAAATGTTTATGAATATTTGGCAAATATTTAAAAGGTTATTTAAATATTTCGAGTAAAAATTAGAAAATTCTAGAAACTTCAGGAAGGAATGGAAAGGTTAAAAAGAGACAGGAGATGGAAACACAAATTTAAATATTTCGAATAAAGATTAGAAAATTCTAGAAACTTCAAGAAGGAATGGAAAGGTTAAAAAGAGACAGGAGATGGAAAAATAATTGAATAACGAAAAAACAATCGAAATTAGTAGATCTAGAACATTCTTAGGGGTATATAAGGCGGTGTAGACGCGCTAAGCGCCAGTTTAAGTTGAAAAGTGGTAAAGTGAAGAAGAAAAGGAAGAAGTAAAGGAAGAAAGAAGAAGTAATAAAAAGTGAAGTGAAAGTATAGTGCAGTGAAGTGCAGAAAAGTGCAGTGAAATGTGCAGTGCAAAAGACGCTAGTGTTGGTGCTGTCTGCGTCGGAATTAAACGGCGTGTCGTGTGTCAAGTCGAATAAAGTGTCATCAGTGCTACTCGGTGTTTCCTTTCAATCCCGTTACCCCGTCCGTAACAATAATATAATTAATCACATTAGTTTATCAAATGTAACGACCTCCTTTATTTAGTTCTCGGACGTCACTGGCCGTACTGGCCGATTGACTGGTGACGTGGTGTTATGCTTTTTCACCATAACTTTGTTTAGCGACTTTTGAAAAGTCATGGTCACCTACTTATGCCCTTTTAAGATAATCATTCATTTCTGGCGCTTGTCATGTTGAGCAATTAAGGTATATTATGGTGTACAGCGATATTGAAAATCTAAATGTGGTCATCAACTTTTGACGCTGACTGTACTCGTACGTCAAATTATTATAATTAAGATTTTTTAAGGTTGTGTTTCTGACGTGCTTATAAAAGGCTTCTCTGTCTTTTATGAGCACGTATTTTTACTTAAACTAGTGACAATAAACCTTGTACTAATATATGAAGCTGAAGAGTTTGTTTGTTTGTTTATTTGGTTGAACGCGCTAATCTCAGGAACTACTAGTCCGATTTGAAAAATTATTTCAGTGTTAGATAGCCCATTTATCGAGGAAGGCTATAGGCTATATAACATCACACTTTAAGCGACGGGAGCAGAGCAGTAGCCTTAAAAAACGCGGGTGTAATCGCGGGCATCGTCTAGTAATGAATAATTTGACACTACTTAATTTTTTTATTTAAATACCTGGCACAATTTCACCAGTAACGCTAAGCTATTAAAATTGCCAAAGATTATGAGGTGTCCCATATTTGAAAATTACTATCTTTCCGGCAACGCTAAGCTGTTAAAGCATCCAGAAATTAAAGACATCTTAGTTTCGGATAGTAGCTGCTTTTGCATTAAACCTGACATACAGCCATGATCAGTTCGACCATTACTCCAAATGCTTGTTCTAGTTAAGTATTCAGATCATTTACCTTTCCTGGAAACTGCGGCGGAGTTTATGATGAGAGAGATGGTTACGAAAAAATCCGTGAAGGATATTTAGGTGAGTACTCAAACGGCAACGGATGCAAGTATAGGTATCACCAAATATCTAGTTCCCTCTGAAGTTGCTGCGTATAGCTGCGCAGTAATCGAAAATTAGGTGTCAGTGGGACGGGGGCGGGTAGCGGGAGGAGACTTCATGATTTGTAGCGTGACGCATTTCGGCTATGATTGGTTGCATTCGGGTATTATGTTCTATTGCATTTGAATTTGTGTTCGAATCTTCCGTAAAGTACAGTCACTAACAAACGCGCCATATGTTGTGTTTTATTCGCTTGTTCTTGTTTTAGTTACATTTGTTGATTGTTATTTTATACTTACCTATATACGCTTATACGTCTGTGATATTCACTTACTCATCATTCTCTTAACGTTATCGCAGTTTCAATCTGGGCTCCGCTTACTAGTCTAATCGGATTTGGCTGAATATTAGCTTTTCCGCGGAGCGGCTGCCTGTCTGACCTCCGCAACCCGAAGGGATATTCTTCACTTACTATTTTGTTTAATTGTTTGTCATCCACCAAGAATATTCCTCACCTCTACCGTGAATTAATAAAGAAAATTCATGTACGTAGATAATATATGTTTACAGTTTTCAACATCTTGTTGCCTAAATATTAGACCTTAATTCACATACAGTTCATTACTTTGTATTCACAATAAACTAAAAGTTAATTTATTTGTCATAGTAACAAAAATATGTATATTGAAATATATTTTTTGTAAAGATTTGCTGTTTTGCTGTACCAGCGCAAACACCTGCATGGTTCATCTTCAGAGAGCACAAGAAGTTTGGCGAAAACTATACATACATGTAACTAGACACCAAAACAAAAATAAGCTATAATTGATAACTTACAAACACAAATCTTCCTATTTTCACCTTACAAATAAAAAGAGGAAAAGTTTGTTGAAAACCAAAGAATGTGCCTCGGAATCACAGAGCGTTGCAACGTTCCTTTCACATACGAAACGTTTGTGGTTTCAAATTCAGCTTTATCTTGGACGTTTTTGCCGTGAAAGCCTTTGTATGTATCTGTCTACTTGTATCTATAAACCTGGGGCTTAACATTGTTGTTTGTGTCGGTTTGCAATGGCACATTTAATTGGTATTTTTTGTATTTTGTAAGTTTTGGTGCTGCATTACTGCATTTTGTTTAGGGACTTTATGATAATTAGTATATGTGTAACGGGCCTCAGTTGCGTAAATAAAATAAAGGTGGAATGCCTTTCGGCATCCGATCGGGCGTAGGTTATGCCAACCGAGACTATAAAACTATTAAAATTTAAATACATAACTGAAACACGTATCATAAAAACGAGTAAAATAGATGATATGCAATTGAATGGAATCACGATAGCCGAATTCTTGCTACATAAACATGTGATTTTCGATTAAGTGAGTCTTCTTGCACAAGTCAGTATACATCTTGTGGAATAACTCTAATGGACAACTTTTATAAATAAAATACACAAATGCTGTGATAATAATAGCAAATAGCCTGAAATAACATTCTCTTGTATTTTTTTGGAAGCCACTAAATATAAATATATATGCTATTTTATTTTATGTTAGTCTATAAGATATATATGTCGCTAAAAATGTTAGACATAATTATTATCATTGTAGAAACAGGCCGTCATATCTATGGATTTTTGTTACCTGAAAATAAGTGAATTTTATTTTTATAATTTTTTATCGTCCTATCGGCAAAAAGTAAGAGAAAACATAACCTGTACCAATTAGACGTCTATCGGCTGATATAATGAAATTAAACTTGTATGACGAATAAAAATCGCGAATGGTTTTATTATTTATAATGGTTTTATTAATTTGATAATATTTTATAATAATTGCCATTCTTATTTTTCCACCAAAACTTATTTCTACCTAAACTTATCTACAGCCAACAACTACTATGTCTTAACTACCATAGTTTTAAAAAGATAATCTGTCTGACTAACAGGTCTGTCTTACAACAGTTAAAATTTAATGTGTCCTACTTACTAACTAGCGCTCGCAATAGCCTCGCTTGAAATAGAAGGCTTAGATACCTACAGCTAGTTGTGACAATTTGTGAGCTCGACAATGCATTCTTTATGTAGCAAACTTTCATTTGTCTGTTGGGCAGATTGATTGGACTACGTTTGTGCCATAACGGGACATGGATTGATATACAGTGATCTTGAAATGGATATGTTTGTATGTACTTTGTTTCTGTTGATGGCATGATTGTAAAGTCCCCCGCGATACAGGTTTTATTCTGGCTGTGGATCGATAAGCGTTATCATCACTCTCTTCGAGTTATTCGAGTCGTAAGCTAGGGTATGCTTACTAGTCTCACCGGAATTGACTGAATATTAGCTTTTCCACAGGGCGACTGTCTGTCTGTCCGCAACCAAAAGGGATAACAATATTCCATAGTTTAGACTAGGTGTCAGCTAAGTCAGAGGTACTGAATACCTATAACGACTGTCAGAGATCTTCATGACAGCTGGGATCGACGAGTTAACGTGCTCTCCGACGCAGGGGGCAAGCGATATTTTTATTAACACATCTTTACACACATAGCTGCGGTAAGTAAGAATTGTCACAACCAAGCCGACTAATATAGATTGAAGTCATTTTTCACTGCCTTTGAACCCCTAAAATGTAGCCTAGCTCTATAAAATATGTTCTCTCAATAAAGGACCATGAGTCAAATGGGCTCAGTGTCCAACAGAGTTATGGCATATGCCATTGTAAATGATTTTGTTGGTACTAAAATTGTTACTACCAGCACCACCTTCAATTCCATTACAGAAAAAAAATATGCACATATGCACTTAAATAGGTTTTATAGAGAAATACAATTGTTAATTATAAAACTGTTATAGTAATAATATAATAATACTTTAAAATCAGTGACGTAGCTAGCTTGGGTGGCACCCGGGCGGAAGTAGGCGGTCGACCTTTTTCTTTTTCTTTTAGTCGATACCTAACAATTATGGGCTAACTGCCCCCGAATCGTAGTGCTGAGCTAGTGCCTATGTTTTTTTATATGTTTGTACATTGTTCTTAAAGTCGAGTTTGGGGTGGCACCCCAAAAAGGGTGACATCCAGGGCGGACCGCTCCCGCCGCACCCTCTCCCTTCCTACGCCACTGTTTAAAATAATGGTAAACAATAGATGCGCTTGCGCCCCTGTGATTTACAACATTCTCCTTCTCTTTCACACCTCTCGGACGCCTGTCCGGGCGCCCGTCTGCTCCCAGTCAGTCGACTCGTGATTCTCACGGTGTTATCTGTGTGTCCTAAAAACAGGACAGGTTGGAAGTACCCTGAACCGAAGAGCATGCATGAGGAATCTGATGGGAATGAATGAAGCAAGAGAGATATGTCAGGATCGTTGCAAATGGCGTTCCGTAGTCTCTGCCTACCCCTCCTGGAAACATGAGTGAGTCTCAGTATGTATGTATGTTATCTGTGTGTTTTCGTGTATCCTCTCGGCACATACAATTTAATCCACCGGCAGGTCACCTAAACGATATTATTATTGATATTGATTGAAATGTTAATAAAAATATTTTTAACTGTTAGCAGCTGTTTTATTTTTTATGTATTCTTTGCACATGGAATTAAAACTATATAAAGATATGAAACAACAAAAACTACAACGCCATAACAGCATTAATTTGCAAGATTTTAGTTTATTTATGGTAGCAGAAAAATATTTACAACAAAATAACCCTATGGATTCTTCGCAAAAATGAGTTTATATCTTTATATTTAGTGCTTTACAAGTATATTCAAAGTAGTCTCATCTCTGTTGGTGGGTGAGCCCAGGCTTCATACATTTTTGCCCATGGTCCTTTCTTTATCGAAGAAATAGTACTTGAGAATAGAGCAAAGCAAAGCTAGGCTTCAGTATAGTTGACAAAAGTATTCTACAAACCCACTCACATTTTTACTCCCTCACACTAATTTAGTCTATAACTACACTGAATTTCTTGAAAGAATAGCCTGAATCGGATTTTCATACAGAAACTTAAACTTATGCCGTAAGACCAGCGAACCATATACAGCTAAATAATTAATAATTATAATACATTATAATCAGTCTGTGAATCGCAGAGGTCATTAACCGCATAACCGAATATCGGTGTTCCTATCCCTTGTTTAATTATCGAGACCCGGCTATGTATTAATATAATTAATCCCTTACCGGCTATTAGTTTGTCTAACCGTAACCTACTTAAGGTGATCAATCAATGTATAAACGGAGACTGTAGTGAACTTTATATATTAAGTATCTTGTCAATTCTATCATGGCTTTTTGGTTATTTTTAGCACGTTGTTAGGTTAGACGGTGTTATCGACGCTTAGTTTCTAGTCATTATCATCAAACCAGTATTTCGTAATCCACTGCTGTATAGGCCTCTACCAATAATTGGCGTAACAATAATGTGACTATTATGAGACCTACTAATCCATGCTGGCTAAATGGGTTGGTGACATCTTTAATAATGAGCGACCAATTCACGAAATGGCTTATTTTATAATTTGGCCATGATACACACATATGATAAAAATAATATATGTATTATAGAACAAGGAATCAATCAAACTCATCACATAAAGCTTTGAAACGAGTGAGTAACAAAACCACGACCTCTGGCATAGCACTCACGGCTACGAGTCAGAGCAAGTAAATATTATTATCAATAAAAAATTTAAATTTTATGTTTTAAAATACATACATACATACATACATACATACATAGACTCACGCCTGTTTCCCGGTGGGGTAGGCAGAGACTACGGAGCGCCATTTGCAACGATCTTGACATATCTCTCTTGCTTCATTCACTCCCATCAGATTCCTCATGCATGCTCTTCTGTTCAGGGTGCTTCTAACCTATCCTGTTTTTAGGATGTCTCCAATCTGGTCAGAGAACGTCCGCCTAGGTCTTCCCCTTCGTCCTGTCCCTTCCACACTTGCCTTATATATCTGCTTGGTCAGTCTTTCATCATCCATCCTCTCCACGTGTCCAAACCATCTTAGCATACCTTTCTTGATGCTTGTCACTACATCTTCTTATAATATACATATATAGATGTGTGTGTGTGTGTGTTATAATCGTTGCAAATGGCGTTCCGTAGTCTCTGCCTACCCCTCCAGAAACAGGCGTGAGTCTATGTATGTATGTAAATTTTATGTTTACGATCATCTTCTTGGCTATTTATACTCTCTCTCTCTCTCGTCATAGGGCCTATCGATGCATTCCGCCGTGCACGTGGAAGTCAAAGGCAACCGCTGAAGGAGACAAGGACAACCGTACGAAGTCGGAAAACTAGGCAGCGAGGTACAGTCGCCGTCCGAGGTCTGTACCGTAACCCCGTGCCCCCGTTAATCTGTTATGGACTATAACACAGGACTACGGTTTCTCGTAGATACTGGTGCTAACGTTTCGCTATTACCGGTGTCTAAAAGGATTTTTAAAGGTAAACAGTGTTCTGATTATAAATTATATACTGCCAACGGTAAAGAAATTGCAACTTACAGTATAAAGTCTTTAGTTTTAGATCTGTGTCTGCGCAGAGCGTACCGTTGGGAGTTGATAATAGCTAACGTCACTAAGCCCATATTAGGGGCAGATTTTTTGTCACACCACAAAATTCTTGTTGATTTACATGGATGCAAGTCAATTGATCAAGTGACAAACATAAATGTTGCAGCATCCATTGTGAATAATAGACAGCAGTCAGTATAAATTCAATTGTAGAAAATCACCCAAACTACGATTTATTAAGCACGTACCACAGGGTACGTGCTTAATAAATCGTAGTTTGGGTTCATTACCAAACCAGCGTCATTCAAGGAGACGCCCACGCATAATGTTATCCACTATATAGAGACAACGGGCCCACCTGCTTACGCGCGTGCCAGACGTATGCCACCGGATAGATACAAGAAAGTGAAAGAAGAGTTTAGGGTAATGCAGGAAATGGGTATTTGTAGGCCATCCAAGAGCGCTTGGGCAAGCCCGCTGCACGTCGTTACAAAGAAAAACGGTGAGCTGCGGCCCGACAGATAGCCAATACCGCGCTTGCATGATTTTACTTACATTTTGGCAAATAAAAAGATTTTTTATAAATTAGACATAAATATGGCATAATTATAACATTGTATTTGTGTTGCACTGGAAAATATCGAGAAAACTGCGATTATAACTCCATTTGGTTTATTGGAGTTTCCTCGCATGACTTTTGGTTTGCGTAATGCAGCGCAAACCTTCCAAACGTTCATGAATAGCACCGTTTTACAAGGCTTAGGGCGATTTCAGATTAGCGTATTTTTCTGCGCGTATACGGTCGTTTCAGCATACAAGTTTACACGCGCGCTACATTACGCTCTTCAAAAAGTCGGACTCGAGTAAACAGGCATATTTTGGCGTGTTCGCTTGAAACTGTAGTGACATCGTGTCAGTGTCAACATGGTTTCTGACGGCTCGCGCTTATACGAGCTTAGATGCGCGTAAACGCTCGTACGAGATGAGCGTGTGCCAAAACGAGCGCCTATACGCGCCTAAGTGCGCTTCTAAAAACGAGCTTATACGCACGTATAAAACGCTAATCTGAAACCGCCCTTAGACTTCTTATATAATTACTTAGACGATGTCATCATCGCTAGTGAAAATGAGACCCTACACTGTCAACATTTACGGTTGGTTTTTGAATGATTTAATACTTACAGTATTAGGATTAATTTGAGTAAGTGTTGTTTTGGACAATCGCGTATAGAATTTTTGGGCCACGAGGTTAGTGTAGATGGTATTAAGATGAAAAAATTAAAGCTATAGTTAATTTTCCTAAACCACAAACCATAGCGGATTTACGGCGTTTCCTTCATCATCATCATCATCAGCCTGCCGTAGTTCACTGCTGGATATAGGCCTCTCCAATGGCACGCCACTGAGCCCAATTTTCGGCTCTTCGTGTCCAGCCGCTGCCAGCCACTTTGCGTATATCGTCACTCCACCTAGCCGGAGGGCGTCCTACACTACGTTTGCCAAGGCGCGGTCTCCACTCTAGAATACGGCTACTCCATCGGTTATCGGTTCTGCGACAGATGTGACCAGCCCACTGCCACTTCAACGTGCTAATTCTCTGAGCTATGTCGATTACCTTGGTTCTCTGTCGGATCACTTCATTACGAATTCGATCCTTCAGAGAAACTCCGAGCATAGCCCTCTCCATAGCTCGCTGAGCGACCTTAAATTGGTGGACTAGTCGCATCGTCAGTGTCAACGTCTCGGCACCGTAAGTCATAACGGGTAGGACGCACTCGTTGAAGACTTTAGTCTTAAGGCTTTGCGGTAGGGATGACGAAAAGACTCGACAGAGTTTCCTATATGCCGCCCAGCCAAGCTGTATTCTTCTGCAAGCCTCCCTCTCGAAGTTGTTTCTACCCAACTGCAAGGTTTGCCCAAGGTAGACGTACTCCTGAACAACTTCGAGAGGGACCCCGTTTAGGATAATCGGTTCCGGAGAGACATGTTCATTGAACATTATTTTGGTTTTATCCAAGTTCATCCGGAGACCGATACGAGCAGAAGAATCAGCTAGGCTGCTCAGCATATACTGCAAATCTTGCACGGTTTCAGCCACGAAAACGATATCGTCTGCAAATCTTAAGTGTGAGAGGTACTCGCCGTTTATGTTAATACCGCGTCCTTTCCAGTGCAGCGTCTTGAACATATCCTCCATTGCATTTGTGAACAATTTGGGGGACATAACGTCCCCTTGTCTCACACCTCGATGCAGGTGGATAGGTTCAGACTGCTGGTTCTGTACTTGGACGGTCATAGTCGCGGCGTCATACAGACCTCTCAGCACTTGGACGTACCGCTAATCGATTTGGCACCGTTGCAAAGACTCCAGAACAGACCAGGTTTCGATGGAGTCAAAGGCCTTCTCATAGTCCACAAACGCTAAGCACAGGAGCTGATTATTAGTGATTATATTATCAGTACTGTCTTCTGTATAATCTGCCGCACTGTGTGGATGTGGTCTATGGTGCCATACCCTCCTCGAAAACCGGCCTGTTCGGGCGGGTGAAACTCGTCGAGTCTACGCGCAAGACAGTTCGTGATGACCCTGGAAAACAGCTTATAGACGTGGCTCAAGAGATCGGTCGATAGTTCTTCAACAGAGTTTTGTCTCCCTTTTTGAAGAACAAAACATCTATGCTCTTGCTCCACGCCCTTGGAGTTCTCCCCGAAAACAGGACAGAATTAAATATGCGTTGGAGCTGCACCAGTATAGGTTTTCCACCTGCCTTTAGCAACTCCGTCGTAATTCCATCTTCCCCGGGGGCTTTTCCATTTTTAAGCTGCCTCAGGGCCACCACGATTTCGTCTTGGCTGACGTCTGGCAAGTCTTCCGTGAAGTGGCGGGTTAAAGTGGCTCTTGGATCCTCGGAGTCGGGTTGGGGACGGGACGCTTTCGAGGTATAGAGGTTGCCGTAGAAGCTCTGAACCTCCGCAAGAATCTCCGGTCTAGAAGTGGCGACTTTCCCGTCTGAAGTGGTCAGCTTCGTCAGATGACTTCGACCTAAATGCTGAGTAAAAACTTTCGACCCCCGATTTTGCTCGATCGCATCTTGTATAGAGCGTGTATTGGAGCTAGGGAGGTGGCGTCTTACCAGCTTGAAGATCTTTTTATTTAAATCTAACGAAGTGCTTGCCGGGTTTTCTCGTCGCATCTCTATGAGCTGCAGAGATTCTCGCGAAAGTTGAGATCTCCTGCCGGTGTGCTGCGTCTTAAAGAGTTTCGTCCCCTCATTCCGAAGGATTTCCACCACTTTATCGAGTTCCTGGTCCATATCTGCGTCTATTGTGGTTTCCAAGGCAGCGAACCGGTTTTCCAGTTTTAGCTGGAATGTTTCAGATCCAACCACAGATTGGAGGAAATTTGGCCGGAGCGTAGACTTCATAAGGCGAACGCGTTCAAGCTTATAATCGATATTCAGAGTGCCTCGTACAAGTCGGTGATCACTTCCGGTGTTGAACCTAGTGATCACGGAGACATCCCTAAATATTCGCCTTTTGTCCGCCATAATGAAGTCAATCTCATTTTTAGTCATAGTGTCGGGGCTTCGCCACGTCCACTTTCTTTGAGGCTGCTTCTTAAAGAATGAGTTCATTAAGAACAGCCCCTCCTTCTCTAAGAAGTTGACGAGCATCTGCCCCCTATGATTTCTCCTACCAAATCCGTGTGGTCCTACTACCGATTCGCCGCAAGTATGTACTCCCACTTTGGCGTTGAAGTCCCCCATGACAACATTAAAATGGGCCTTTTGGGTGTTGTGTAAGGCCCTGGAAATGTCTTCGTACATTTCTTCTACTTCATCATCCGAGTATATCGAAGTCGGTGCATACACTTGGATAACCTTGAGAGTATATCTCTTGGTGAGTCTGATCACAAGGTATGCTACCCTTGTCGACACACTGGAGATTTCTAAACTGTTGTCAGAGAGGACCTTATGGACCAGGAACCCAACCCCGCTTTGGGATGGCTGGTCTCCCCCCCTGAAGTACATAAGATGGCCTGAATCTAGGGTAACGGTATCCTCTCCCTCTCTCCGGACCTCGCATAATGCCAAAACATGCCACCTTATGTACTTCAGTTCCTCTTCGAGTTGTTCCAGATGTTTGTTGAGCCGTAGCGTGCGTCCGTTATACGTAGCCATGGTCAGTCGGTGTTGGCGGCCTACCGTAACCCGGGGATTCTTCGCACCCCCTGCCCCGCCGTTACCATGTCCGCCGCCTCGGCCAGGAATAGCGGGGCGACCGGGAACTGGGGGCCGTTGCGTAAGCGTGTCTGCCATTGAGGTTTTGCCCGTAATCACCACGCTGGGCATGCGTGTTGGTGATTGCAGGGCGTAGCTTCTCGCACCGGTGACGCTGCTGCCCGTCACCGATCTATTATATTTAGCTACGCCTATTTGCAACGGTAATACCGCCGTTAGTCGGTCGCCAGAGCCTCGTTCGCTTGTCGGCAGGATGCACCACGGGCAGGTGAGGTTGGCTGGCGTTTCCTTGGACTACTAAATTTCTTTTTTTTTTTCAGGTCTCACTTCCCTCCCGCCCGTGGGATCTCCACCTTGTCGTGGTGGGGGGGCTCAGTAACCGTGGGATTGAGGTACACCCACGGTGAAGCTAAGCGGGATCCCGGGAGGGGACGCTTCACGTGGGCTTGGGTGAGGTCTGCGTAGGATGCGTCCAAAGTGCGGGTGCGGTGGACAGTTCTGTCTGTCCCTCTGGGGCCGCAGAGGAAGAGGAGATGCGGTGTTGCGTTGCCGTCCTCCCTATCCTCTGCGGCCGCTTGGTAGTTTGGTGGCAGAGCCCAACACCTTCATCCGCCGCCAAGGGGGTTTCGTTCGGGGCCCGCCTGACCATCTGGTGGGCCAGTACCCGTCGAGGGGTACCGAGGAATGCTTCGGTGAAACCCTACCCTCCGACACATGGGTACATGAGGAGCACGTGTTGGTTTTTAGTCAGTAAGAGTCTGACAGTCCCCTTCATCCTACCCCCTTAGGGCGGAGGGACTCCATGAGGATTTTCCAACAGGAAACAAAAAAAAAAAGTCTCACTTTCCTAATTTAGCTTCGTACCAGTGTGAACTTAATCGATATTTTGTAAATTCTAAGAAGGATGACAAGTCTAAGATTATGTGGTGTACTAATTCTGAATTCTGAAAACGCATTTGAAAATTGGAGAGATAAATTAGCTCTGCAAAAGGCTGTCACCTTGTCACATCCATTACCCGATGTGCCGTTAGTTCCAATGACGGATGCATCAAACAGTTGTATGGGAGTGGTGTTGCAGCAGAAGGTAAGTGGATACTGGAAACCGCTAGGATATTTTTCCAAAAAGTTCACACCTTCTTCATCCTTGACGGTGTCACTCTTGACAGAGTGGTCGTGGTCATCATTTCAGGTGTTGGTGGCTAGCTTCACAACACGCCGCCACTCCTCCCTGATGGCCGCCTTCCTCGTGATGATGAGCCATTTACTGCCGCTTTAATCTGGTCAGTCCACCTCATAGGCGATCTACCTCGTGGCCTGGTGCCCTCAATCCTTCCCTGGACCACGAGTCGCTCAATAGCCACTTCCCCTCGGCGCCATACGTGACCAAAAAAGGTGAGAATACGAGATTGTACCAAAGATGATAAACGCTGCTTGATGCCGAGTTCTCGAAGTATAGACTCGTTGGTACGGAATTCAGTCCAGGATACTCCGAGCATTCTTCTCCAGCACCACATCTCTAGGGCGTCTATATTCTTCTTTTCACACCTACAGAACAGAAATACGCCACATACGATCACGAGCTACTCGCCATATACAAGGCTATTAAATATTTTCGTAAATCATTTGAAGGTCGACCTCTGACAGTGTTTACAGATCATAAGCCATTGTGTCACGCATTCTCGAAAATAGGCAAGGACGATAAGGAAGCACCCAGAAGATTAAGACATCTTCTATTTATTAGTGAGTTTACAAGCGATAAAAAGCATATCAGCGGCAAAGATAATGTAGTAGCCGATGCCTTATCGCGTGTAGAGACAATTTTGTGCCCGACTGTACTCGATAACAGCAAACTTGCTGACGAGCAAGTTAACGATGAATACCTTGTACGGTTGACGTAATGTTTAGGTAGCAGTAATAATAATGTCATTTTGAAACAAATGTTATTGGCTAATTGTAGTAAACATATTTATTGCGAAATTCCCGCAAACGCTGTTAGACCGTATCTGACGGAATATTTTAGAAAACTTGCATTTGACAGCGTCCACGGATTAAGTCATCCTGGTGTGCGTACCAATCGTAAAATGATGTCCAAACATTTTTTTTGGCCAGGAATGAACCGAGATGTAGGACAGTGGGCTAAGACCTGCATACAGTGTCAGAAGTCAAACGGTCAGTCGCCATGTAATTTCGGGTTTGGGAGAATTTCCTACGGCCGCGCGTTTCGAACATATCCATGTTCGAAATTGTTGGTCCCTTACCAACGTCTCCATAGGGTTTTAGGTACTTAGTGGCCGTTTAAGACAGGGTAACACGTTGGCCGGAGGCGTTTCTGGTGCAGGAAATAACAGCGGATATAGTTTCCAAGCATATTTTCGAAGGCTGGATTGTTAGATACAGATGTCCCGTACGCATCACCACTGATCAAGGTAGACAGTTCGAATCAAATTTGTTTAGTAAATTAATGAAATTTTTAGGCATCCATAAAATACGCACTACGCCCTACCATCCGCAAAGCAACGGAGCGGTAGAGCGATGGCCACCGACCCAACACACGTGTCAGTCTTATGTTTAAGCTCTATACATGCAAAGTTTTGTCAGAATTTGTACAGTAGTTTTAGCATGAAAAAAATCACAAACAAGTTCACATCACTTTTAATTTAATGATATTAATACGGATGCACAAGATTTGGTGCAATCGAAATATCACCAAAGCCACAAAGACCCGACTCGTCGGAACACCAATTTTCCTGTATGCTGCGGAGACGTGGACTCTTAGGGAGAGTGAAAAGAAAAGGATCGACGCCTTGGAAATGCGGTGCTGGAGGAAGATGCTGAAAATATCGTGGACAGAATTTCGGACCAACAAATCCATACTGGAAGAATTGAACATCGGACTGCGTCTATCCTGCATTGTCAAAGGCCGCATCCTAACTTTCTTCGGCCACATAGCGCGGAGTAGCGACGATTCTATCGAGCGTCTTGTGGGCGGGGTTGAAGGTAAAAGAGCGCGCGGCAGATCACCCACAAGATGGACTGACCAAATCAAGGCAGCAGTGGACGCACCCCTGCATCTGTGCACAAGAAAGGCTGCAATGAGGGACGAGTGGAGACGGATTGTCAAGCTTGCCACCAGACCGGACACGATGACCACGACGACTCTGTCAAGAGTCTAACGACTAAGAAGAAGAAATACAGAGTTGCAAAACTAGTTAATAAGAGCAGCTCATAGATATTCTAAGCAACTACCACTTCCTTGTTTCTTGCTCTGCCTTGGTCGCATCCACAGATCTATTTAGTTCCGCCTGGTTGCACAGCGTCCGTACAGTTGTCACTCCGCCACTATATATGGCCGTCGTTTCAGGAACAACATAGTTGCTGCCAGGTTTAATTAAATGCATAGATATAAACTTGTTACGAAAGTTTGCCGCAAATTGTATGTAGTAAACATTTTATGGGTCTAGTTTCAGTGACAGGTTGAGCAGAATATATGTACCTGGTATGGAATAACGTAAGTTTTCATGGATACTTGTGGTTTAGTACCACAAATTAGGTTACGTAGTCTCCAATGTAGGTATTTGCTTATATAACTCAGAATGATGCAAGTCCTTATAAGATTGGTTGATTATTATTAGTGTCCAATTTTCCGGTACCTACTTACAGTATTATTTAGCTTGATTACTTAAAAGTAACATTGATAGCTATTGAATAATTCAATAAAAAGTTATAATTTATGTAATTATTAATTGAAAGCATTGCCACGCTGTATAGTTATGTTACTTTGGTGCTAGATGCATAGATCAGACTTTTGGGCACACGAGGCGCCGACCAGTCTCTTTGGGAGATCTCTATCCGTTCTAAGTTCGCTGTCGAAATATTAAATCATGAAGGGGAATGGGCAAAAATACATGGAGCTTGGTCCAAATTTCCACCACCAAAAAGAACTATGGCATATGAAGGAACACTGCGTACTGAATCATAACAAGAAGACTACAACCAAAAATATTTACTCAGTATAAAGTTACGACGCCATGAAAACTTGCAATTTAAAAACCTTTTTACGCTTCTTTATTTCACTATATTTTTTAAACTACTTGATTGATTTAGGTGTATGACACTTCGTTGTAATTCATACTTTATTCTGTTTGACATAAGCTATATGACGTCAAAATAAAAACAATATTGCGCCCGTGGTAGGTACCTCGCTACGTTAAAAAAATCAAACCCTATCATGTGGGGTATCAAATGAAAGGACTAATACCTATCTTTACAATGCTTATATTTATTTTAAAATATTTGTAATACTGGGAAGAATGTAATCACAAAAATATTTCACAATAATTTTATTAAATTCCTGTCTCACAGTGTGGGGTCTGTCTTTAAAAGAGTACATCTCATATGTCTTCATCCACAATAACATTATCCAGATTCGCAGCTGGAAGTAGAATTGTGGGTTCGTGTCTCGCCCATCCAAAATACCAAATAATTACCATGACGTGGGCATAGCAATCCACAGTTCGCATTCCAGAAAGACAAGAACAGTAGTAGTTCGAAATGGTTTCTCGACTATGGATCATTACATACGAGTAGTATTGTCTTGCACGTGCGCGTCGGAATTGTATTCTTGCGCGTAGCAACATAGCGTTTTCAGGTTCAATGCCAAAATCAACTATTTCACTAAATGCTCCATCTTTGCTCTGATTTGAGCGCATTACAGAACAGGGGGAATGCGTCATCATTGCTACCATGTTTTTACTGCTTGAAATGTGGCTATGTGCGAAAAAATTAACGGTTAAATAATTAAAAATATGTATTTTTAAAACAGTCATAACTTTTTTCAGAGTGAATATATTTTTTTCGCTTAGCCTTTAATTAGGCGCGCGGGGTCGCCGTGACCCCAAGTGATCTTGAAATTAAGTTATTTTTTTAGCTATTAATGCTGGGAACCCGAATTTTTTGCTAGCTTTCTAACTCTTTATTCTCCACGCGATTCAGTGTCACCCGCGCCGCGGAGTTGATCGCATGCACTGCACGGAGGGTCTTTTTCGTTCCGTCCCTGCCCAGTGAATTGAAAAAACGATTGTTAGAACCTGAAGTTGCGACTCTTTCAACGTCTAACACTGGATTGCACTCAACAAAAAAGAGGAAGGCTGATCTGTCCACGAAAAAGCGACAGGAAAACGACCGCAAAGTCATAGTAAAAACAGAATAGTAAGCTAGCTAAGGCCGCTCGGCGAGTTAATTGCCTACTCTTGCGTTGACGCATGGGTTGTCACTTGTTTACACCGCGGCGCCGGCTTTGTCGGCGCTCGCGCTTTTTCGCCGCTTTTTTAAGTGATCGCGCTGAATGCTTCACAATTTAAGCTTGAATTTATTTTTTTTTCAAATACCTACTGACTACCTAAGCGTTATGTAACTATCTAAATGCCTTTTTTAATGACAAAAAGTAACAAGTTAAATTTACTTACGTTTAACACATTGTATATTATTAATAACGTTTATTACAAAACTGAATGTATATAAACAATTCAAGCGGGCGAGCAGTGTAGTACCTACATGAATGCACTCGATCAGACGCGCGGCGCATCCCGTACTGAATCCGCGCCGAGCTTGCCGCGCTCGTGAGATTGTGTGCGTGAAAAGTGCGTGCGTACACGGCGCCGGCGACTCACGCGTACAATCAAACCAGCGCGGCGGCTCGGCGGCCGATTTGTATGAAGCTATCCTACTCTTCTGTTTTTACTATGGCAAAGTGCAATAAATTTATCTGTGGCAATCATACAATAGTTATTTGTGCAACAAGAGAGCAAAGTTGTTTTTTGTTTCGAGTGCTGATTTTGAGTCCCGAGCAAGCGAAGGATTCTATGATTGATTCACGAGCGTAGCGAGTGAATCAAAGTTAGAATCCTGTGCGTGGTGAGGGACTCAACAGCACGAGATACAAAAAACTTTGCTCTCGTGTAGCACACATAACTTTTCACCACAGCAGTGAGAACACATATAACTTAGGAGACATAGAAATGAACAGGAATAGATTGAATTCTGCATAATCACATGTTGATTTAACTTTTCTGGTGTTAAAGTACAGTCATCATCGCTAGTTTCACTCATCTTTTTAGATTATTTTATATATTAATATAAATTTAACACGTTACGCTATACCTACTGTATCAGCATCAGCGAAATTTTTATTCCCGCCCCGCTACTTTTTTAAATCGCGTTTTAATACCGCGTCCCTGACGTTTATTTTTCAAATGTTTCATTGTTGTAATTCTAAATAAAAATGTATTGGTTAAATACTCATTTTATACTATTAATTAGACTTATTTTTATTAAAATCCAATAATAAATTAAACATGTAAACAATAACATATAAAAAAAAGTAATTTCTTTATTCTTTCTTTTTGCGTTGCCGTAGGTGTTTTCTTTGAGGTCGAATTCCAAAATCGAATTTCGAATTCGAAGGGGTTTGTTTTTTCACTCTTTTTTTATATGCATGTGAAAGAGACAGAGCACAGTAAAATTCGAGTGTTTCAAATTTGTGGCTGAACAATGTCAATTCGTGGCACTGAAGATTGAAAAATTAAAAAGCTACTTTGCCTCACGCTCGAATCAAAATCGCGTTTTGTTCACTGTTGTCACGCAGCAAAAGCGGCATGTTTGAGCTGCTGTGGTGAAAAGAAAATTTGTGATAATTGTTGGAATTTTATAGCACTTACGGCAAACATATTTTTCTATTGTTCTAAACATCTTTCCAAGATTTTATTTTTATTTTTGTAAAAGATTAATAAGAAATAAGTAGAATAAAATCAATTAAAGTTGATTACTAATCTTTTTCAGATTTCTTATTTCATATCTATCAATTTGGGGTAACTGCAGACTCCGTGCGACTAACAATATTAGTATATTGGCGCGCCTAATTTAAGGTTAGTAATCAAAATTGTATGGTATTTAGTCGACTTTAAGCTAACATAGCCCCCAATAGTGGTGGAAATTTGGACCACTTCTGCTCATTGTCTTTTGCTAAAGTGACACTAAAGTTCTATCGTGACCCGTCGCCAGCTCAGGTACGGCCGGCCTTGTGTGAACGAGTTCACATAAAATGTACACACAATGTATTATATATATATATATAATATTAATATTCAAAAATACAGACCAGATCTTTATTGCAAACAATTAACATATTTAACTCAGTAAAGAATTTAAATTACTGATTTATAACTTTCAGCTTTTGGGAAATTTCTAACACAAAATGCGTTTATTCCTTTTATGTTTCTTCAGGTGTGTGTATGTATATATACCTTTTATGTAGAATCGATTATTCTAAAATAGTGAGGTCTTAAAACCGTTAAAAATACACTATGAATTATATCTAGAAACTATTAGAAAATACACTTGTGAGCAAATAAACTACACATTTGAGCTATTCTTTATCAATTTGCACAGTTAAAGTACTTATATAAATTCATTTACTAAGTAAGATCCTGAACAAAAGAATCACCTCTATTCATACTACAATAGGCAGTACAGATCTGCCGCAGTTCAAAAAACAAAACTAAATGACAATGCCAACCGAATACTTTACTCAGTGTAGCATTCATATTTTGTCCGATACTGCCTACTAGAAAAATCTGAAGCCAAAGTTACGGCAAGATAGTGGTCCCTCGAGATATAAACGTATCGGAATAAAAATCGTAAATTCTGTCTCGAACTTTATCTACACTATTCGATGTCACTAGTGTCACTGTATTATTCAATCTTTTTAAATAACCTATTATTTTGTAAGCGTTATCCTTTTTAGAATATATTTCAAGAGTTTTTTATGATCATAACCCAGCGTAGATTATGATCTTGAATATTTATTAGGGTACTATTTTTGGAACTACCTACACTCTATCATGTATTTATTTTTGTTAATACAGGTGAAATACTTTACTTTCGTTCTAGCGTCTCGGTATGGGTTATACCAGCCGGGAGCCCGGGAAATCTTTGCTTTTCATCTGGAAATAACGTAAGCTACCTACTACTCTATACACCTTCACTATACCTATACACTGTCGAAACTATTTTCATAAAAACAAGGAATACTTTCAACCAAGGCTAAATACTACGATGAATTAAAACAAGAGGGATCCGAAACCAAGTCAGTTCAAATATCAAGGAAATATCGAATAATTCCTGTAGATGCAAATACTGTAATATTATACAAATGTTTGATCATTCCGTGAAACGCTTTGTAAAGTGTTGAGTCATCCGTTTTAATTGCTATCGATTGAGCCCAGTTTGGTTAAGTAATGTATGGTTCCTATAGATAGTTTATTAATGGACTAAATTCTTTAGGTCTTTTGAAATTATATAGCTGCTCGAGTTACGTTGGTGTAAACACCGCCGTCATCACTCATCGAGCATCACCTTACACTTTTTATTAGAATTGTTTAGATTACGCCCGACCAAACCTTGTACTTTCGTTTTAAAATAAAGTCAGTTCTGTTTCAACCTCTAAGCCGGACAGTAGACCGAGAGTTTTATTTTTAAAAAACTCCTTCGCCGGTCGACGGTTCATATCTGGCGCAGTCGGTAGGATCGTGTCTGTTATACGGTTGCCGAAAATCTCTTTTCCGGTACATCCGCGACGCGATCACAAAGTTCCTACGGTCAACCGAAGAAAAGCGGCGGAAAAGCGGCGAAGAAAACCGGCGAGGAAGCAAAACTCAGCCTGACATCGGCATGCTCGTGGGGTAAGCATCAACCTCTGTTTCTCCCGAGATCTTTCCTATATTTTTATTTATTAACTGTGTATCAAACTCTACACCGTTAATTGATTTATGTGTACTGTATTTTGTGTGTGATTTCCACTTTTTACAGCTATTTTGTTTTATTTTTATACTTTTTGTGTGAGTTTGTGTATTTTTCATTGTGCTAAAATGGCTCACGAACAAAAGAAATTAGACATATCTGTAAAAGAAGAAAAGTTGAAATCGACTATAAAACTTTATCCTTTTTCTTGCCCGCATACGACGGCAACAAGAAAACGCTAGCATTTTATATTAAAAGCGTAGAGAATGCTTTAGAGTTGATAGAAAATAGGCAGCATCCAAGCATAGCATGCTTGATTAGGAATAAGCTAACAGGCAAAGCAGTAGAAGCATTATCAGAATGCACTGAATTTAATAGTTGGGAAGATATTAAAGCCATACTTACCCGTAGATTCGGCGAATTCCGAGACGAGGTACAGGTAGTTCAGGAGCTAATGAATATTAGAAAATTAAGTTTAGATATAGATAGTTTTGCAGATAAAATTAGAGAATTAACTTACATTTTGATTCACTTAGATCAAACCAAAAAGGATTATTATGAAAAAATGGCTATCAATGTATTTCTAGACCAGCTAGATCCGATCTTAGCACTAAGCGTAAAAGTCCAAAAGGCAGATTCCTTAGAGCAGGTTATCGTCCTAGCTAAACAGGAGGATCTTAAGTTAAAAAATAAAAGATCAGTAGATTTTAGGTCAAAGCCTAACGCACCTAGGCCTAACCCTAACCAGAATAATAATTACCGTTTTCAGCCACCTTCCGTTAACCCATATAGGTCTCAACAGATGGCACAACCTAGATTCGCTAACTTTAGTGCGCAACAGCCGCAAAGACCATTAAACCGTCAGGTACCTAACACGCAACCTATATACTAACCCGGTACGTATAAAAATGATAACAATAGCCGACCTATAAATAAACCCGTGCCCTATGCACCTGTAAACTTTCAAACCGAACCAGACGATTCTGTAGAAGAATGCCATGATTTAGAGAATGTTAATATTTCCACCTCAGAAAATAGCTATGTAGAAGATTTAGGAGATAATGAAAATTTTCAGCTTTACCCGGACACGGACAACGAAACGTAGCGTTGATTAATTTGCATTATCGTAACCGCTTACCATATATTTACATTAAAGAATTAGGCGGTCGCTTTTTAATCGATACTGGCGCGACGCAATCACTCATATCACCTAACGCAATATTAGAAAACAATGCCCACTTTGAGCGTGAAATACACTTCATAAAGACGGCGCATAGTATAACTAAACACGATACCGTTGTTTATATAAAACTTCCTTCACTCTTCAATTGCGACTATACTCACAAGTTTCTTTTGTTTGACTTTGACCCAGACTTCATCGGACTCTTAGGTGTTGAAGAGCTTTAAACTGTAAAATTGACATGAAAGATATGACGTTAAGAACAGACGTTGTTTGTATTCCAATAAAGGGCGATATGAAATCATATACAACAATAGAGCCACAGTGTGAACAGATTGTTTATATTTTATGCAATTACCGAGAAGGCGACTATGAATTAATTGAACAAACAACCAGTGACGGATTAGTATTCCCTTCTGCATTTGTATCCGTAAAATCAGGAATGTTTACAACATCAGTTATAAATAAGTCAGACAGTAAAGTTAGCTTAATTAACAACTATAAAGTACAGTTAGTACCACTACAAAAGGAACCATTTACAGATAGCTTTTCAAAGGTTTCATCAATTAATACATTGCATTCTAGTAGAGAGTTAGACCAGTTACTTAAGAATAACCTTAGCAGACTTAGAACCAAACACATGAACGACGAAGAGAGACGTGAAATAGAAATATTATGCTATAATTATCGCGACATATTTTACTGTGAAAATGTACCACTTACCTTTACCCACCAGGTTAAACATAAACTTAGAATTACTGACGACACTCCCATCTTAGTACGTAACTACAGACAAGCGCCGAAACAAAAGCAGGAAATCCAAAAACAGATTGAAGAATTATTACGTCAGAATATAATTAGAGAAAGTAGCTCACCTTGGTCATGTCCAGTACATATAGTCCCTAAGAAAATAGACGCAACTGGCCAACAAAAGTGGAGGCTAGTTATCGACTACCGTAGGCTTAACGAGATAACTATTGAAGATAAGTACCCGCTACCAAACATCAATGATATTCTGGATAAATTAGGACGTGCCCAGTATTTTACCACATTAGACCTTGCATCTGGCTACCATCAGGTGGAGATGGACCCTTCAGATATTGAGAAAACAGCTTTTAGTACAGACCGAGGACATTACGAATTTATGAGAATGCCCTTTGGCCTGAAGAATGCCCCTAGTACGTCTCAGCGACTAATGGATTCAGTCTTGCGAGGATTAGACAATTTTTTAACGTATCTCGATGACGCCATTATCTTTTCATCTTCCTTACAAGAACACCTAGAAAAATGTAGACAGGTATTTGATAGGTTCCGATATCATAATCTTAAAGTGCAACTAAATAAATCCGAATTACTACAAAAGCAAGACAAGTTTCTTGGTCATACACTTACAGACGAAGGCCTTAAGCCTAATGCTGATAAAATAGAAGCTGTCAAGCGATTTCCACTTCCTAAAACACAGAAGGAAATAAAATCTTTCCTAGGACTCGTGGATACTATAGAAAGTTCATTAAAGACTTCGCGCAACTTACAAAGCCTTTAACTTCATGCCTTAAGAAAAATGCCAAAGTAGAAGCAACCCCGCAGTTTATAGAATCTTTCAAAAAATGCAAAGAAGTCCTTACTAATGCACCTATATTGCAATACCCCGATTTCGAAAAACCTTTTATACTTACCATCGGACTTACGCATCGGACGTAGCACTCGGTGCTGTACTCTCACAAGCTAAAGTAGGTTCAGACAAACCCGTGGCGTACGCTTCACGAACGCTGTCGGAGACAGAGCAAAAATACTCAACTATAGAAAAAGAACTATTAGGAATAGTTTGGGCAATTAAGTAATTTCGTCCGTACCTTTATGGCAAACAATTTACCATATACACTGACCATCGTCCGCTTACGTGGATCATGACTTCAAAGGACCCCAATTCAAAATTATCAAGATGGCGTTTAAAACTGGCTGAATATGATTTTAAAATAGAATATAAGAAAGGTAAGATAAACACGAACGCCGACGCATTATCCCGTGTTCAAATAGTTTACAATAACGACATAGAATCCGTGACTAACGACGATCAATTAGTAGACATGATATTAGACAGTGAGAATCAGACAAACTTATCGACAGAACCCCAACCCGGAACGTCGCGTGACACGTTTAACGATCTCGACGGAATAGACATCGAAGCACTTATTGACACCTCGACAATATTTGTTCCACCACAGTTAATAGACAGCCGGATAGACACCCCGGAACCCATTCAGTTAGACTCAGACAACCAATTAGACTATAAAATTCCCGAAACATTAGATGCCATAGACAGGCAGTTAAAACAGTTTCATATACGAAAATGCCCTGGCTTTGAGTACAGAGTAGACAACAGAACCAAAGGCAAGATAGTAATTAAAGATGTTTTTATCCCCATTAACGAAACTGAACAGCAAACTATAAATTCCTAAAGGAACATACCATACCGGACCGCATATTCCATTGTTATTTTTACAACGAAGAGTTATATCCCATATTTTGCAAGGTAGTTAAAACCATTTTCAGCAATAGAGGCCCCAAGCTAATACGTTGTACTACAAGGGTAACTTTAGTAGAAAATAACAGAGAACAAATAGAGTTGATAAAAAAATATCATGAAGGCAAAACCATCCATAGAGGCATACAAGAAACATACAAACAGCTACACAAGAATTACCATTGGCAGAACATGTTACTATCAATTCAAAGGTATATAAACCAATGTGTAACATGTCTCAAGTCTAAGTATGAACGTAACCCTTTGAAATTACCACTGTCTCTTACAGATACACCCTACAAACCCATGGAACACATGTTCATGGATTTATATAGTAGCGGTGGCGTTACATTCCTAACCGTAATAGATAACTTTTCGAAATACGCACAAGCAATACCTCTCACAGCAGCTACAAGCATTCATATAGCAGAAGCGCTACTTAGTTTGTTTTCAATAATAGGCGTACCAAATAAAATAACAACTGATTCAGACCCAAAGTTTGACAACGAAGTTATCACAGAAGTATGTGCTATGCATAACATTCATATACACTTTACCACTCCTTATAATCCGAACTCAAACTCACCTATTGAAAGATTACATTCGACATTAGCCGAAATGATTAGAATTCAACGCATAACGGATAAAAGTGAACCCACTAATCTAATGAAATACGCTATCATAGCATATAATAATACAATCCATTCCGCAACAGGATTCACCCCTTTCGAATTATTATTTGGTCACACAAATAGCAGAAACCCTCTCGAGTTACATTTTCCACAAGAGTATTATCAGGCATACGTAAATAAACATAGACAGATAATGGAAAACGTACAGAAATTAATAAACGCTAGAATGTCAGAACAGAAACAAGCAGTAATAGAAAGAAACAATAAGAACGCGGAAACGCCCATGTTTAAAGTAGGAGATAAGGTTTATAAACAAGTCGCGAAAAGCGCACGTAGTAATAAGTTAGAATCTAAGTATATAGGCCCTTATACTATAGTCCGTATACATCCAGAGCAGATAGCAGAAATAGTAGGTAAACATGTAAACGCCAAGACCATTAGAGTTCACTTTAGAATTTTAAGAAGACCTGGAAATGTTTCAGGCACGCCCTCGCCTTCGGCGCAGCCCTCAGGGTCATCGCAGCAGTCGCCGTGATAGAACCCACAGCTCACCATCAAGTAGATACATTCCATTTAGTTATATCCTATAACGTTAGTAGAATACGCGATATATACATAGAAGTAAGCAGAGATTATTTTACATTTAAGTTATATCATAAGAATATATCTAATTATAAAGATAGTTTGGTTACTAGAAACCAATTAGAATACCTAATAGATAAGATAGAAAGTAAGTTAGTCTACTTAGGATCTACTGAACTCAGCTTAGGAAGAACATATATCCCTAGAATTAAAAGAGGTTTAATTAATGGACTAGGATCCGTAATAAAATCTATCACTGGCAACCTAGACCAGGAAGATGCAATTAGCTTAGAAAACCAAGTTCAGGAAATAAGGAAATTAACAGTAAATAAGCAAAGCGAAACCTTAGGAATAATGTCCGATTTCATTAATGAATATCACAGTAAATTAGAAAGTATTACTAAAAATCAGAAAGAGTTAACTAAAGCGATCGGAAAATTAGTAGAAGAAAATCAGGAAATAGAAAATTTTATTTATTTATTTAGGTACACAAAACAAAACATAGTACATATTCAGGAAATACAACATTAAGGCTATATAAGTTTTGTCTTAAACTATGTCTCTAAATATTGTGCACACATCATGGCTATAAGTTATGACAGTACGATATTATGCTATTATGATACAGAGCATGTGATACAATTTATAATTAATTAATTATCTATCCTTTATATTATTGTTGATACATATATAATAGAAAAAAAAAGGATGATAAACAAAATTATAACAAAATTCGAATTGAAAAACAGACAGCAGTAATATTAGTAAACAGTAGACGTTATGTTAAGACCTGATTTGATGACGACAGAATATGCCTGACATTATTTCTAAATTGAACAAAGTTACAATTAAATACGTCAAGTGAACTATGATGTTTTGGTAACAGGTCATTGTACGTACGACACATTCTGACCAACGGATTGTAAAAAGAAGTATTGTTGACATGTACATCCAAAATAAAGGTTTTTAATTGTGGTTGGCGCGATCTGAACCTAGTGTTTATGTTTATATAGGATAATAATTCTGGACAGTCTATTGTAGAATGAACAATCTTATGAAGGTACATCAGAGCCATGAAATTGCGTCGCGATTCAAGAGAGAGCAAGTTAAAGTATTTCAATCGTTCTTCGTAAGAGCATAGATTTAGGTTAAGTCGGTGTTTATAACATAGTATTCTTGTCATCCTTCTCTGAATACTTTCGATCCTATCTACGTGTACGGTATAGAAAGGCGACCATATCGGGGAACCGTATTCTAAAATGGTGCGAATGAGAGTGCAAAATAGATAGAGCATACTACGCGGTCTCACAAAATCCTTTGTAATCCTTAATATAAATCCTAACAATTTGGAGCTTTTGGCTATAACATGGTCAAAGTGCGAGTGAAATGTGAGCTTTTCGTCGAAAAATATGCCTAAATCTTTAACACAGGTTTTTCGCTCAAGTATATGACCCTCGAGACGATAATCAAACAATATTTTGTGAGTCTTACGAGTGAAAGATATTATATAACATTTTCCTGCATTAAGGATCATATGATTCTCCGAGCACCAGGTATTGATACACTCAAGGTCCTTCTGGAGCGCCAAAGCATCATTGATATTATTAACGATAGTGTAGACCTTTAAATCATCGGCATATAATAGGCAGGGGTTATTTAGCCTTTCAATCAAGTCGTTGATAAACAATACAAAAAACAAGGGTCCCAAATGCGATCCTTGTGGGACTCCTGATGAAGCTATAATAGGCGAAGATAGGTTACCTTTTAAAGAAACAAGTTGGCTCCTTCTGGCTAGGTACGACTCAATCCAACGAAGTAAACTGCCATGAATGCCGTAAGCCTCTAACTTAGCGCACAACATGCTATGATTGACTCTATCAAAAGCTTTTGAGAAGTCAGTGTAGATAGAATCTACTTGCTGCCTCTTACCAAAAGCGCGGCATAAGTAATTCTTATAGACTAATAAGTTTGAAACAGTGGACCTGTTCTTAATGAACCCATGCTGTTTTACAGAGATAATTGGGATAAGGTTGTGATAGAGGCAGTCATAAACAAGGGACTCAAAGATTTTAGCCAAACACGACAGAATACTTATCGGCCTGTAATTCTCACAGCAGGATCTGTCACCTGCCTTGTAAATAGGAACTATGTGTGCCACTTTCCAAGCTGCAGGAAAGATGCCGGAACGCAAAGATTTACTAAATAAAATGGATAGAGGTGCACACAATTCCTTACCACATGTTTTAATGAACGAGGGCGGGATACCATCAGGTCCGGCACCCTTATTCGCATCCAACCGACGAATTTTCAGATATATATCATTTTCCTGAATTGCAATGGATCCAAATGTACAGCTTTGGCTACAAGATAAGGTCCTGACCTGACCCTGATTTCCTACAACCGAAGGCATATACACAGAGCTGAAGTAGCTAGAAAATAGGTCACAAATACCTTTGCAATCAGAAGACCTCAAGTTACCATAGGTCATTGTAGCAGGAATGGCATTAGTGGCTTTCTTGGCATTCACATACCTCCAGAACCCCTTTAAGTTGTTTTCTAAGTTTGATTCGACCAACCAAACAAATGATCTATAATCTTCTTTCATTAGCTTTTTGCACCTAGCACGAAGGATACTATAAGTGTCGTAGTCACGTGGGTTACTGTATTTGCGATATAGTCTGTGGTATTTAAGTTTTTCCTGCAAGCATCGTTTTAGAGCCCTGGAAAACCAAGAGGGATAAATGTGTGAGTCATCTTTAGTCATAGGAGTGCGCCGGGCCGCAACGTCATTTAAAACGTTGTAAAACATATTAACAGATGAGTCCACGTCCGAGCTACCCAAAACAGTACTCCAATCTACAGCGCTGAGCTCCTCTCTGATATTTTCGTAGTTGGATTTGTAAAAGTTTAGTTTCCATCGTCTACATGATGTTAGAGTCTTTAATGGACAGACAGGCGCATAATCTATTGTCAACGCAGGATGATGAATATCCAGGCGTACTAACGCTTCAGCTCCATATACGCTTGTACTATTAAGGGTGGACAGAACTAGATCTAGAAAGCGGTTGTTGTTATTAGGGATGTTATTTAGCTGATGTAAATTGCACAAGTCTAGAGTCTCTATCAATAGTATGGATTTCCGTTCTAGCGGCAAACTAGGTAACAGAGCTGTGGAGTGCGGGTCAATAGACCATGTGATTAAAGGGGTATTGAAATCACCTACCATAATGAACTCATATCTTTTACAATTTTCCAATATAACCTTTTGACAATTATTATAAAAAGTATTAATCAAATGGAGCGGGAGATCTGGTGGGAGGTAACAAACACACAAGGCTGTTCTCTTACCAGATTGCTCTTCGCAAGGTAGAAAGGACAGCCACAGGTCTTCCACTGTGGATTCCCATTTCAGCTGCCTAATTGTACTAAACTCCTTCTTAACAGCGATAAGCACGCCACCACCATCATCTTTCATTATTAATGTGTCACATCTGTCCCGCCTAAATATATTATATCGACTATCGAATAGTTCCGAGTCCAAAACATTATGGTTAAGGTTGGTTTCAGTCAGGCATATTACGTCGTAACTGCTGTTAAGTACATTTAAATTGAATTCGTTAATTTTGGACCTTATGCGGTTAACATTTTGGTAGTAGATTAACATAATTAAATTCAAAGAAAGTTACAATATATTAAAGTTACAGTACTTATTGATAAAAAGAAATACTAATTACCACAGAAAATAAAGTATTACCAATTAAGTTAATTTGTTTAACATTTCCAAATTTTTAATGTGAATGTGATCAGATCTTTCTCCTTTGCGCATATATACCCTATCGTATTTAACCCAGACAAATGTGTAATTAAGCTCCTTCGCTTTTATTCTGGCGGCAGCATGCAGCGCTTTACAGTCAGGCGAGTTGTGCTCGGAAATAAATATTTTTGAATTATTGGTAGTAAGCCCCAAGTGACCACTATTCAGCGGTTCATTTTTGTTAGAAATTCTAAAGCGACGACAAGCGGAAATGACTCGATCTCTAAGTAAAGAGCTGAATAACGAGACTAGGATGTTGCGTGGGCGGTTTGAATCTGGATTTATCTTAGCAACTCTTCTGCATGATAAAATATTGTAGTCGTCCACCTCCAAACCCACAGTCTTGCAGAGTGTCTTAAAGAGAAGGAGAACATTTTCATGTTTATTTTCAGGAACGGCCTGTAATTCTAGGTTCTGATTACGTGATATTTTTTCTAATGTTGATATGCGGCGATTCAGAGAGATCTTTTTGCAAAAGTTCATTCTTTTTTTCTAGTTCCTTTATAGTTTGAGTTTTAGTACTTATTTCTTCCCTTAAATCTCGTTGATCTGCACAAATGTAGTCCGTAGTCCTTGTAAAGTCCTCTTTTAAAGTAGCAACGGTGGCCGCCACCTCTGATTTCACATGTTTTATCACCTCTTCACGAATAATTGATCGGAAATTCTCCATCATTTGCTGCAGGGAATTATTTAGTTTTTGATCTAGCAAATTGCTGATATTTTCCATTGTAACCATATTATTCGAGTTGAATGAAGCACTACGTATATCCATATTATTAGGTGGTGTATGAAGATCAAATGACACGTTCATGGACTCATCTTGCGGTGTGGCAGGCACTTGCGTACGCCGAGTTACATTGCTACATGATGCACACAACCAATTCAACTTATGTTTCACTGATAAGTTGTTATAATCTTCAATGCTTATATTCACGCATTGGCAATGATATTTATAACAACATTCCTTGCATTGTAGAAACTCGGCTCCCAAGTTGCGTTTACAATTAAAGCATTTCATTATTAGAAACAATTCGAACTCGAACAGAAACAATTCACAAAAAGTGAAGGGGTTTACTGAGTCTCGAACTCGCGTCGCGTCGCCTTTGTTCCGTTAAGACTCCTTCGTTCAGGCAATACGCCACCGATACGTTGAATGTTAGAGCGAATTTGACATTCACTATCTTATGTATATCGGTACTCGGTAGTGATATGATTTAGCATGTAATGTTTTAGTTAATGTCACTTGATATTAATGATTATGTAGGTAAGTACACAAAATGTTCACTTTGTAACGTTTTCGAAAAGTTTTTAATACGCTATTTCACTGTGGCGCTTTATACGATTATTGGTTTTACAACGCAAAAAGATAGTTAGAAACAATGTGAATGTTTTTATGTATCACACACACGGTATTGATTACTTTTAACTCACTTAACTATTAAACTTAGCAGAGCAAACAAAATACGTCTGGTACTCTCAATGTCAGTTGACAACTGTAAAGTAAAATAAAGTATATACCATGCAAATATTTTTTTTTTTTAAAAGACAACTCCCGCACTAGGACTAAATCTTGTGTCGCGGGGGACTTTACAAACATACAACTAACGGACACAATGAACACCCAGACTCGAAACAACAATTTATGAATCACACAAAGTGTTGCCTCGTGTGGGGATCGAACCCACAACACTCGGCGCAGTGTCAACCGGCGAGGCGACCGCTTAAACCACTACGCCAGCCGTGCAGTCAAAATCTAAATCGAATATATAATCAAATTGAAACATGCTTACAACAAGTATATGATAGATTAGTTAACTTATAGAATGCCATAACATTCAGTCACCTAGGACGACTACATCCTAGTATAGTCGAACCTAGCTATCTTATTGCAGAGTTAGCGAGCATCCAAATGGATAAGCTTCAAAGATTTGCAGTTACCTTATGCACCAACAATGAAAAATATACATATAATAGAAAAATCTATTGTAGTCAAAGCATACAGTACAAATGAATCGATTAACTTTGTGTTAGAGATCCCCTTAGTAACTAATCATCCTTATAGTTTACTCCATTTATACCCGATCCCGAATGCAAACAATTCTATCCTAATACCTAAAAATCCTTACCTGATCTTGGGCAGCAACATGTTTGCGTATCCTCGCGAGCCATGCGCCTCCATCACCGACGAAACTGTCATCTGCCATCACCTGGAACTACAAGAACTCATCGCATCACAAGACTGCGTCGCACAATTACTACAACACAAGAAACCATACAACTGCACTTACGCCACAGTAGAATTCAACGAGAATATTATACACCAAATTAAAGAAAACAGCTGGATCGCCATCCTGAAACAAGAAGAAGTAATTAAGACAACCTGCGGAGAAGAAGTACACTACCAAAGATACAGCGGCGTCGCACTATGGAAAATATAGGTCGGTATCGGATCAAAAATCTGTAACTTCATGAATTTTTGTCGTATCGTGATGAAATTTGGCACAAATATACAGTAAGGTTTGGAAATTCGATGATGTGTAGTTTATAGTGTTTTCTTGTATATCTATGTAAGTTTTTTGCATAGAATGAAAGAAAAGGAAAAAAAAAAACACGAAAAAAATAGTAAAAAATTTATTTCAAGTGGAATACAAGTTTATAATGACTGAAAAGATTAAACCATGGTTAATTACAACAAGCAAATTAAACAAAATATATGTATATGAAAACAATTTACTAAATTAAAATCATATTACTAATAGGTACATCCTATACTCTGGCTTCAGGAAATGATGTAGCTAGGTACAAATATAAGTAATAACTAAATGTAAATATTATTTTTAACTTATACCACTTCAGGATCAGGGTCAGTAAATGTGGGTTCACTTTCAGGCGCCCCGTTTAAAAGGCTTAGTGCCTCTTTTTCGAGTTCTTTCACATTTCTTACGTACGGTTTTCTCAGACTTGTTATATATGGATCTGACGTGTATAAAAGCGTTTTATAGACATCTTCATTTGTAGCAGATCGGGAACATTTTCTGGCATGGTGAAGTCGTATGTTTCTCTAGTCTTTGTTGCGAGACTCTTGTGCGTCTTCCGATAGCTGTCCAATAGGAAGCACCGCAAAATGTTTGATAACGTTTTCCCCGTGTGTGAGTATTTTATGAACGGAGGATGGCATATAATACCAATCGTAATTACTTACATAGATTTTTGCAGTTTCTATTGCATATGCCCCAAATTTTGCAGGGTCGATCATCATTCCAGAAGAAAGAACTTACAAGATAATATATAGGCGTTTTATCAATGCCTTCATCTTCACCTGTTATTTCCGATGAGCAAGTGCTATTATAGAAGAATCTTCGTGCGGTATTGCCATCGTTCGTATTCCCGCTAACTTGTCAAGGTTTGTCGACGATTAATCCCAACTCCTCCCTGAAACGTTTTTGAACAAGTTCTTTCTTTTCTTTTGTTAATCTCTTATTTTCCTCAGTTGAAGCAGACCAAGTCTTAAACGAAAGATTATAGGAAATATACAATATCATTTCCATGCAGCAAATCCAGGTGTGTAAGGTCGACGATCCGTATTGGTAGGCGTTTTCGTTTTCAGGTCTGGCAGTTACTTTCGATAGGTCATTCATTAGCCGTGAAGTAGCCCCACATATCGTGCATGTGGAACCAGATGGAGTATCTGTAAGGACCTGAGCCACCATTTCCATCGATCATCGTTAGAAATAGTTCATGCTTCACATTTACTAACAACACCATCTTTGTTTATAAGTAATGCTTGTGCAGCCCTAATTAGTTTTTGAATATAATCGACAGTTGCCTTGGTTTTTTCTGGCGTTTCCTTACAAAACTCAATAGAAATGGGTCTGCAAAAACGAACAGATGAAGGTACCGGATTTTGCCAAGTTCCATATTATTCATGTGAATGGTGTCAGTGGTAAACCTCAAAAGATACCAATTTTCGGGTTCTGACTTTTATCAGTTTTTTTCTCATATCTTCTAAACCCGCAAATATCCGCAGCTGATTTTTTTGCATTCTATTTATGAATAGTTAGACTACTAGTCAACACAAAAAATAGCGCTTGGGCAAACGTGGGTAATACTGAAAACCTTCGACGAAAAAAAATATAAGTGAAAAATAAGGAATGTCACATTTTAAGTAATTACTAAAATATTTTTCTTTTCTTTTAAAATCATTAAGCTGTATCGCAAAAATTATAAAATAACCTTTCTAAAAATGTATTATACTGCATATCTGAACCAAGTATTTTTTTCACAATATGGTATTGAAACATGTATACGCAAAGACTTGAGTTTGGCACTTCTGTCTTCTATGTATTTCTATCTATGAAAAACATAATAATTTCGCGTATCAAGTGAAAAAATCCTAATGAATATTATAATTTGACTATTAGAGAATCTAATAAAATAGCCATATTAGCCAAATTATGATATTCGTAAAAAGCATTTTTGATATGCGCTTGTTCTAACATTTTCCATAGTGCGTCGTCCTGATATCAATCAATAACCAATGCGCCATTGGCATAGAAAGAAGAACCCTACGTACACACAAGAAATTCCTCATCAACAGAGAAAGCGTTCCCCTGCCTAGAACACAGTACAGCCCAACGAATAAGCACTCACAATTGAATCTACAAATAGAAAATGTTCAGCTCAACGAACTAGACAAACTAGTAGAAAAGACTAAAAATTTACAAGAAAAGGAAGAAACAGTCATCATCGCTACTAAACCCAGTTGACCCACCATATGCCTGTATGCGATCATGACACTAGTCACCATAGGCTTCATCACCCAGCGATATCTTCACCGAAGGGGAAAACCAGCAACGACCGAAGCCAAGCAGCTCCAGCCACAAGAGCCCTTGCCACAGGACCAGCAGTCTTCGGCGTGCTTCTCACTTAAGGGGGGAGGAGTTACGTTGGTGTAAACACCGCCGTCATCACTCATCGAGCATCACCTTACACTTTTTATTAGAATTGTTTAGATTACGCCCGACCAAACCTTGTACTTTCGTTTTAAAATAAAGTCAGTTCTGTTTCAACCTCTAAGCCGAACAGTAGTCCGAGAGTTTTATTTTTAAAAAACTCCTTCGCCGGTCGACGGTTCATATCTCTCGTTACGAGAAAATAACTTGAAAATGTTAAAGCACGGCTTAATTTAACAGCACCGATCCTGATCAGCGACTTAAATAATAATAGTCTAAAAAAATTATTCATATGGTAGTATTTATACAGTTGTTTGGTTTGTACCGCACAAGTTTTTTTTTACTGAGGGAATTTCTTTTGTACCTATTTTTGGATTTTCGTCGTACCTAATCTGCCTGACTATATCCGGATTAGTACGCGTATAAATTTATTATAATGGTATCTTTTTACTGAGATAAGAAATAGGTTTGATATTTTTACAGTAAAAAGGGACCACGGTTCTCATATTTCAGAGTAATTTCAATATTTCGACGACTTTCTGAGTAAAACCTTTTTTAACAAACAGAAAATCATACCTGCTAACGAACCACATGGATTACTGAAAACGTTGGAAGATCAAATGGCAATACATAATACTTTTAAACTGTCGCGAATTGTACACATACCGACTACTATTGAAGGAAGATTCCCATTACTACATATAATATGAAAACTTCGAGTGCCGTATTACCTTCTGAGCTACGAAACCCTAAAAATATACTTTCACGCCTGTATCCACAAAGAAGTAAGCAGAGATAGATACACCCACATTTCACCATTATGAATTTGTATGTCCCACGTAATAGAGGTAGAGTCTATTGCCGTTGCCGGGCACTTTGCCAGACTCCGTGCTGCTACTGAGAATTCGGAAAAACCCAGTACCACTTTTGCCCGACCCGGACATTGAATCCAGGACCTTTTGGCTTAGCAGACGCTTACGCTGTCTATTCGCCCACGAGGGCAGTCTACCCGTAAAATAAAAGATACATATTCGACAAAACCAGTGAAGTAGCAAGCGTCGAATCTGAACATTTTATATTTTTTTAACTCAAAGGGCGTACCCGCAGGCTTTTTGCAATAACAAAATAAAACTTCGGTAATATTGCTTCGAAATATTTTTTTATGAAAAATTATGAAGGAATGGCGGAATCTTTGGCATCAGGAGTTTTTAATAAGTTGGAACATAACGGTATCTCATCAAGATCATTCCTCATCATTAAACTTTGGATATTTTGCCTTTGTTTTATTTGATGTTTCTGCTTCTTAAACGTTTTGACGCTTGTGTTCTGGACTTGGTAATTAGAATGACTGCAGGTATGGCTATAGTTTGAACAGACACTTCGAGCACCTGTGTGCTGTGAATTCTAGATTTACATGGAATAAAATATATTCTGTCAAATAAAAATTCTGGTTCAGGATATTCTTTGTTCCAGTTCTTCAAATTCTAAAACAACTAAGGTATTTACGTGATTGTAAATAGCTGCTGGTGCGTTTTACTGTTTTCATCTTAACAAATTTAAAATTACCGATAGTAAGCAGCCTTATTTCTGACGTATACTTACATTACACCTGCCATTAACTCCCCAAAATTCGATTTCTTAACTTACAAACGACTACCTTGGCTTCTTTAACCCACGTAGGGGTTGTTTATTTAGACAAAAAGCTACCCGTGTGCTAATCTAGTGTATAATATTTATTTTTGCAACGTTTCATAAAAAACCGCAGCTTTTGCGTGAAAGAAACACCATCCTCTCAACTCTTCGAGTTTCTAATAGTTGCAACATTTAATATGACTGATTACTGCTTAAAAGCTATTCAATCGTCTTCCAGATTAACCATAATAAAAATCATACTACCTCGGTTCACATATTTAATCATGTTAGCTTCATAACCACAAAAGTACTGCGTCTCGGTCACGTGTAAGTGTGATTGCCATCCAGACAAGACACATTAATTTCCTTCGCCCAGAATTCCAGAGTAAGAAATCCCTCGGAAAAATATAATGATATAGTCCCCTAATCTTACGCTTGTGTAGGGCAGATAATAATGTGGCAGACCCTAGGCCTGTGGCGCAATTGGGGAAATAAATCTAAATTCTGCGAAACGTAATTACGTTTAATTTACGCGGAGTTTTACAAAATTGGCGTGGATGTAAAAATTGGATTAAGATGTTGTTATGTATGGCAATTTTATATTAGTTTTGATTTTATAAGATGCGGTGCTGTTGAAGAAGCTTGAATTCATTCTGGTATCACTTCGGTGTTGCCATTCGCATCACTTATCGAGAACGACGCCATAAAGTGCAGTCCACGCAGAATAGGTATAAGTTCCTAGGCAAAATATTTATTGTAATACATGTGGGTCAGATAGCGGGTCATTCGGAATCTTAGACTTAATTTGTGGCCTTCACTAGTAAGGCCTCCGTTGGTCATGAGCGTTCCTCGAGCGTACGCTCGAGGACGCTAACGCCCAATGTAAGGGGAGCCGAACAAAGGTCATTCCGCTTGTACCTGTATATACTAGACTAAAGAAAGGTACTTTGGGTATACTTTCCCGGCGATCAACTGATGGCAAAAATCAGTAGTCCTGATTGGAAGTCATGTAATTATTAAAGTGATAAAAATTATGATCACATCTTGTATAAGTGGGTTTTGCTCCTATAAGCCTTATAGAATTCATTCTACGTAGAGGTAGCGAAACGCTATCTCTTATTACTTGCTCTTCTACTCCAAGATTTTACTGTAGTCTTTTGCTAAGAGATGCTCTCAGTAATATAATTTAGTTGATTATGACCTTCGTTGGGTTTGCCGGCGTACAATGGACGTTTTAGGGCATCCTCACAATAAATTGCACTATCACTATATTTATTTTTTTACGTTGTGTTAGCGAGCAGTGAAAGATGTCACTAAAAGGAGAATGGGAGACACGTCATTATATTATTTGATTTGACTTTTGGAGTAATGAAATGTTGGATTGAAGAATAGTTGCCTCTTAATATACATACATTAAACATGAAGAGTACAATTGGTGTCATAAACAGTTTTATGGATATACACTCATATGTGACGAAAAATGTGTTATATAATTATTTAATCTATAAACCTTGCACACAAATTCTCGAAACAACTATTAGTAGTTCGCACAATGCAAAGCGGTCGCTTTCACCCTTGCAGCATACGTGCAGTCAGCTATATAATATGATTGGCATTCAAAGAGTGTATATCGTCAGTGTATCTACAACATGCGTAACCACCAATAGATTGGGTTAAGCACACGATGAAATAACTTTAAACTACGTCCTTTCAATATCCCGCTTTCAATGTTCATTTTAGCCATTTCTACCCTTTTCCTTAAGATAATATACAAATTATTAAAAAACACCTGTAAAATTTAATATTGGTAAAAAAAGACTCAATTTACGGTCCAATCCTTCTATTCCCATACAAAAAGCCCTCATTTGTCGCTACGTATTTTACAAAAGTGTAATAAACTTTACGATAAATACATTTATTCGCCGTTCTCATGACGTCTTAAAATCTCCAAATAACCTCGAATAAGATAGTTATCTATTTGGAAGTTACACCATTGTTCAATGATTTAGACATTAATTAATAATTAAGCTAACAAGACAAACTAATTACCTCGGTCTGGCTCCGGCCCAAACTACGAAATATCCGACTAAGCTTATATTAGTATGCTTTACTACTAGGGCTGCTACGTTCGAGGTACATTTCAGTTCGTAAGAGCGTTTAATTAGTTACTCTGCAGAGATCTGTTGCGAAATACATACATACATAGTCTCACGCCTATATCCCCGAAGTTGTAGGCAGAGGTATATTGCTACACCCGCTTTTCGCCAGAATTATTTTAGTCCCACGTAATAGGCTAATAGGCAATAGGCCCGCCCCCTAGGCGAGCCTATTGCCGTACGGGGCACATTACCAGACTCCGTGCTGCTACTGAGAATTTCCTAACGTAAAAACCAAATAACACTTTGCCCAACCCGGGGATGGAATACAAGACCTCCCAATCCAGAATTTATTCATAGTTTACTCTGTCTTTACAATCATAACATCTGTAAAGGTGACGAATTTCTTTGTTTTAAAATAACAAAGAAATTCTTTGTTGAGTTGGTTGAACGTGCTAATCTTATGGAACTGCTAATTCGATTTGACTAATTATTTTATATATAATTATTTATGTGCAGCGCATGAGTGAAGAAAGATTGACGAATAAAATATATAAGGCAGATATGTGTGGGCAAGTCGCTTGCGGCAGACCTCGTAACACGTTCGCCGACCAAATTGGGGAGGTCTTGAAAATCGGAAAAGTCCGAAGCACCCGTAACCGGGGAGCATGTATGAAAAGAGTAATGAATGTAGAGGAAGCGCGTGAAGTTTGTAAGGATAGAAGCAAGTGGCATTCTGTTTTCTCTGCCTACCCCGACGGGAAAAAGGCGTCAGCATATGTATGTATGTAATTATTTTAGTGTTGAATAGCCCATTTATCAAAAAATACTATAGGCTATATAACATCACGCTGTGAGCCACGGGTCAGGTAGCAGTCGTCATCAGCTTTTAACAGTCCACTGCTGGACTAGGCCTCTTCTTTGAAAGGAGGAATCGGCCTACTATACCACGCTAGCCAAACGGGTTAGTATAGGGTTTGTATCAAGTTTTCCTTCTCTTACAGTGCTGTTCTCTGCATAATATGCTCCCTCTGCCGGCTCTTACGACATCCATGGGATGATATGGGGACGGACAAGGTACAGTACACAGGTAGCAGTAGCCATAAATAGTTCGGGCTCAGCTAGTGTTTTATAATAATCTGATTCACATTATAAGTTTTGTTTGACAATAGAATTTTCTTCTTAGGTTTTCCATTGAACACATTATTGACAACCCTGAATTAGATATAATCTATTCATACCAATTTATTATGACACTGTTCTATAAATACGTAACAAAAATATTTACACAGGCGGTTGACGTTCAGGCTATTTCAATCCACTCTATTTTAGTTCTCTGCCAAATATTGTTGTTGATTGTGGCGATCAGATTTACAGATGTAATATACAAACTTGAAAGTCAAAATGAGTATTCAGTCTTTTCACACTATGAGCGATTCGACCCACGGTACAAATCATCCATGTACTTATTGTTTCTGAACCTCCGGTACTCTCACGATTCACCAAACGAAATGCAGCAGTTTAAATTTTGCGTCGATATTCTGTGAGAGGGTAGTACTTCCTTAGTAGACGACCGGTTGACGCAGCGGGAGTGTACGCGACTGCCACGCCGAAGGTCGCGGGTTCGATGCCCGCTCAAGTCAAACATTTGTGTGCGTGAACATGGATGCTTGTCTTGGTCTGGGTCTTTCTATGTATAATATGTATGTACTTTTCTAACATATGGTGTTAAAAAAGTGCCCGGCCCTTTGGCAGGCGTACACGGAGACATAAGTCCAACGCACAGAGGCCCTTTGAGAGTTTTAATCTAGGATAGTAAAGTTTATAGATACATTTAAATCTCATATAACATAGTATGCGTATTGTAAACAGCAGTTATACTCTTAAGTATTCCCGCCTATTCAAGGTAGAGGCACTTAAAAGTGATATATAGGTGATAAATACGGTTTAAGCAATAAACGAAAGATAAATGTCTCCTTACATATATTTATGGTAAGAGTCGGAACCCACCGAAGAGAGAAAAAGAGAGATGAACGAAAATGCTGAATGATATGTGAAGAAGACATTTACGAGTAATAATTAATTATCAGCCCTGTATATTAGCTGTCCTAGTGCTGGTCATGAGCCTCTTCTCGCTGTAAGAAGGCTTAGAACACTGTTCAGCATGCTAGCCAGAGGAGGCAGCTAGGTACACTTCACACTTCTATTGCGAATATTATGTAGAACACTAAACTTACAGCCGTTCCCAATATTTTATCAATCAATTAATTAGGCACAGATACTACAGATCTTTATTTTACATAGTTTGTATGAAGCTAATGTCAAATATATTTTCTAGTCACTAAATCCACCGATAGCTAAGGTCTTAGGAACGGCTGTTATGCAGGAGTATTTCCTAACAAAGTTTTTTTCACCTTTCAGCAAGTAATATTTAACAGATTATTACTCACATAATTTTGAAAGTCTTGGGTAAAAACCCCAGAACACACAAAAATGGGATTATTCTACTTTCCTAGTTTTGCTCCGCTCGCAAAAATGGGATTATTCTATTTTCTTAGCTTCGCTTAGCTCGTGAACTAATATGACTAGAGTAAGTTTTATTGCTCAGCTGTTTTGTACATCTCTTCTGGGTCCGAAGCCCAAAACGAAATATGTTCCTAGGTTATGTTCAAGCGTCTACGAAGAAATTAGAATTCTGATTACTAAGCTGGAAACATGAATAATGGTATTAGGAATACTATATTGGTTGAGGCCTTTTAGACAGTGAAAATAAAATGGGGTTGAGTAGTCTAAGCGTAATTAATTCTGAATAGCCTGGTGGCTTAGTAGTTTATGTCCTTGAACTACTACTACGATGGAGGGTTTACTAAGATTTTTTTTTTAAATATGAGGATAACTTCTGTCTCTGAATGTAACTTCTCTTTAATTTAAATTATGATAATTTATAATTTGATTGCTGTGTGTGGATTATTTCAGACTTTATTATTCACTTATAATAACATTACTGTTTTGTTGATTGTATTAATTATTTAATAAGGGTACATGATAGCGCTACAGTATTTCTTATTTTGTTCTACTATGGAACAAAAATATATTTGATCCTCGTACCGACTACCGAAAGGTAGCCAAACAGGATGTGTATACATTTTGGCATCTTTGCACTCCTATTTTATGTTAGCGTGTACGCTGAAATAAAGAAAACGTTTCCTTTGTTCCCCCTTAAAATATTGCGACACGAAATCATTTACTTCCGTAGTGTCCTACAACCTATAATCTAGAGCTAGCGCTAAATTTGGCTTATAAAAACACCTAACTTAAATTCATCTCGCTATTCCATTATTCAATTCCCATCGCCAATCTGCCAGACAAAATTGCTGAGCAAAAACTTCGCGCAAAACGCAACTGCGCACTTTCTCAGGCGTGTTAAACGTCTGATAGAGACAATTATCACGTCAGCCTCCACGACGGCGAAAGCTGTTTTAAAACTTCACGTCCAACTAACCACATGAGGATGTGTGCGTGTCTTGTAAGACAAGCTCTAATAGTATTGCACCGTATACGTTATGGTTACGGCAGGAATGGTACGGGGTTTTAAGCAGTCGGAGTAAAAAGTTTGGGTTCAAACTCATAATGAAGTACGATTTTGTGATTTAATAGCCATACAATGTAATATCTGTTGTTTTATATTTCACAATAGCTTTAATTAATACACTGCCACATTTTATATTGTGACGGCCGGTGTCATGTCAAACCGTCGTCACAAAACACAATAATTAGCAAAGAGGTTTGAAGACTATTTTATTATTTTTGAAATGAGTTTTTAGTTCGATGACGTATACACTCTGTATCAAATGTTCGCCAAATTCACCAGTCATTGACAACAAGGCGATGGCCGTACGGATAGCGCATCCCGTTCACGTTCTGATGGCGTGAGTTCAAATCCCAATCATGACAGTTATGTGGATTTTGGTTTTTATGAAATTTGGAAAATGTTTATGAATATTTGGCAAATATTTAAAAAAAATATTATTTAAATATTTCGAATGAAAATGAGAAAATTCTAGAAACTTCAGGAAGGAATGGAAAGGTTAAAAAGAGACAGAAGATGGAAAAAACAATTGAATAACGAAAAGACAATCGAAATTAGCAGATCTAGAACATTCCTAGGGGTATATAAGGCGGTGTTGACGCGCTGAGCGCCAGTTTTGAGTTGAAAAGTGGTAAAGTGAAGAAGAAAAGGAAGAAGTAAAAGGAAGAAACAAGAAGTAATAAAGTGAAGTGAAAGTATAGTGCAGTAAAGTGCAGTGAAGTGCAGTGCAACAGACGCTAGTGTTGGTGCTGTCCGCGTCGAAATTAAACGGCGCGTCGTGTGTGAAGTCGAATAAAGTGTCATCAGTGCTACTCGGTGTTTCCTTCCAATTCCGTTACCCCGTCCGTAACAATATTTTATTTTATAGTAGAAACAACCTTAATTTTGCTGTTCCGCCATCAAGGAACCAAAGTAATCTTTGCTACCTTTGTGCTCTGCGATTCTCTACTTATTTTACTCGAGTTACAAAAAAAGGTGAAATGTTTTTGTGATTATATAAAATATGTAATTATGTTAGTTTTTTATTTTACCATTACTTCTAAGACCCTTACTCAATGAGATTTCGTTGGACCACAATTTCTATTTTAATCTGGCCAGATATATGCTTTTAACTTTTTAATTATTTGTGCCAAATGGATATCAAACAAACACTATTCGAAGGACTGTAAATTTCATAGCTGCTACTTAGAACATTGCGCTTTTCAGTGGGTTTAAAAATATCATCTATTAAAAAATGTATGCAAATTAAAGTTGTTCAACGTTTCATTTTGATAGTCATTCTTCATAGACGAAATTCACCCAATTCATTATGTTAATTAATATTCTTTACTTTTATCACTCCGCGTTTTCCATTTGTTCAACCAAGGCTGCCAAGTTTATGAGGCTGCTTCACTGTGGTTATTTAGATTAGTAATATTTTCTTTATTACCGTCAATGTTAGAGAATGTTTACTATGCCAAAAGGTTTAGCTTCCTTTGAGAAAATGTTTAGCTTTCTTGCGAGTACTATAGTTATGTAACAAAGTGCAAATAAAAATTGCCTTTTATGTTATTTTTGTCATTTATGTTTTTAAATCTACATAATATATATAATTAATCCGTATATATAACCTTTATGCAGATGATCTCCAAATTTACACCCATGCTCCTGAACATGAGTTGTCTGAAGCAATTAGTATCATCAATTCGGATTTAAATCGTATAGCTGCATGGAGCCTCAGATTTGGTCTCCAAATCAACCCTACGAAAACGCAAATTATTGTTGTCGGTAGTCCCAGGTTGCTTGCGCGTGTTGACCGGAATTGTTTGCCCCAAATTAATTTTAATGGTATTCCTTTACCCATAAGTGATTGCGTAAAAAATTTAGGAGTTTACATTGATAAAACGTTATCCTGGGGCCCCCAAATTAGGGAGGTCAGTAGAAAATTGTTTTCTGCGGCTGGGACGTAAAGAAAACTGCGAAACTTTCTGCCGACTGCCACTAAGATTGCGCTTGCAAATTCTCTTCTTCTACCTATCCTTGACTATGCTGATGTCAGCTATCTAGATCTCACGGAGGAGCAACTTGCGCCTTCAAAATTTATATATAAGATTCATATTTGGATTGCGCAAATAAATCATGTTTCCAATTTCCTCAATTTGCTCAAGTGGCTCCCAATTCGCCTTTGACGGAATACTCCCATACTTTCTTTACTTTATAACATTCTCTTTAATCCTTCTACTCCCCATTACTTAAAAGAACGCTTCGAGTTTCTTTCTGACACGCATTCTAGATCTCTGAGGTCATCGGTGAATCTGAGACTGGCTATACCAATGCATTCCAGTAGATTTTACGATAAATCCTTTACTGTCCAAGCTGCTCGCTTGTGGAATGCATTGCCGATGTCAATAAAACAAGCTCAATCAGCAACATCGTTTAAAAAGTTACTAAAAGAATACTACTTGTCTCTTTAATCTTACTACTCTTGTAATTCTTATATTTTCTATTTTTCCTTTCATATATTTATCACTAATTTATGTATCAATAATATTAATATTTATGTATTTTATAATTATTTATGTATGTATATAGTTATGTATGTGTGTATTATAGTTGTTTATCTATGTATATAGTTATGTTAATGTATGTATTTAATACAAATCTATATCGGTAAAGATCGCCAATCTACCCTTTTTCTGAATCCGTGTTATTCTTATCCATCTACAGGTTGCCTGTAAGAGATTGCTTAATAGTGATAAGGCTGCCTATTGTACTATCCGTTATTTTCTTTTTGTTAAAATTAATTATTGTAGTTTCTTTGGCATTTTTACAATAAAGATGACATACTACTATACTATAAAATTGTTGCCTTACAAACTGACTGCACGGTTAAGCGGCCGCCTCGCCGCTTGACACTGCGCCGTGTGTTGCGGGTTCGATCCCCACACGAGACAACACTTTGTGTGATTCATAAATTGTTGTTTCGAGTCTGGGTGTACATTGTGTCCGTTGGTTATATTTTTGTAAAGTCCCCCGCGACACAGGATTTAGTCCTAGTGCGGGAGTTGTCTTTTTATAAAAGAAAGAAAGAAAAGAAAAAGACTGACAGACAACGCACAGCCAAAACCATTGGACGCAAGAACCTGAAATTTGTCGTGTATGTTTCTTGGGGGCCGTAGGGATACTGCCCCCTACGGTCTACGGTTGCCTACATTTAAAAACGTAAGGGATGCTCCTGATTCACCATATTTACTATGGAAGGCTTACCAAAGGAACATAATTTATTGCTTGAGTACCTATGAGAACAATAACTATAAATTTTTGCATTAGTAGATAACTCACAATGTGAAACAGTTGCAGCTCCTTACAAAGATAATAATAAATGTAAAACCATTATACTGGCAGTTAAACAGAGTGGCCACGAGTTATATTTCCCGTTTTTTCTCGTGTTTCTACCTATTGCATTGCGAACGTGGCATCATCTAGTAATTAACTTTAATTTTTGACATTCATCAGCTTCACTTTGTGGCCTAAATGAATAAATGATTTTGACTTTTGGTCTCAAAGAACATAAGAAGGTATTTTCCGATATGCCCTCAGAATTGCGAAAAACGGTTAAAAAAAATGCTTTAGACTAGTAAGTGGACCCCAGGTTTAAACTGGGATAACGCTAGGAGGAAGAACATGCTTTTACGGGCGAAGGTGAGGGCATCCTTTACTAAAGGATAAAATTTTCTTTCCTTATATATGTACTACGAATGTTATATTTATAGTTATCACACAGACCCGATACCAGATGGGCAAAAACTACCTCTACAACTTCATAATTTACTCCAAAAATGTCTACATGTAAAAGTGGCAATTACTACCATCCTTTGATACTATATCAAAGTTTTTTATCGACCATCTCTACTTGGTCGTACCAATGTGAAAGTTTTACTAAGTGCGCAGCGTATCCGGAACGTGTTTACACACACTAACTTGGCTCAAAGTAAGCTTTGTGCTGGCTGCAACTAAATCAATCTTATAAAACGATGGACTTAGACTAGATGCAGTGTACACACAGGCAAACACACTCATGACTGTGTACATAGAGAGTTGCCTGACAAGTAATCTAATGTGACTTTACCTGGGACTTATATTATGCACTCTTACAAGCAAATGCAAAGTGGTTTTGTAAACCATACTTCAGGCTATTTTTACTTCTTTTTTGTTGAACATATTAAATTATCTATTCATTATCGCTTAGTTTTATTTACGTAATGGGTCTATATCGCGTAACTACCCAGTCATCTTGTGACCACAGTGGCTGTAAACCATGCAGAAGCGTCGATAGAATAGAAGGTATTTTACCAATATTAACCATTTTAATAAATATTCCAATGTGTACAAGTATGTCTGAAGAGCTCGTTAAACCATCTACACGCCACCGGTTTGAAGAGCTAGCTATCTACTGAATATTTTATATGATATATCAATTATAGGCTCTGTCACTTGTATACTTTGCTATTGCTTTAAAAAAGGCATTATGATACCTGTAATACAGTATAACTGTCACCACCGTTATAAAAAAAATACTCAATTTAAATCCCTTTTTATTCGCTCTTACCCTTTATCTCGCCCTCACGGCCTTCGAGATTTGGCACAAGTATTTATTTCTACAATCCAAGCCGATTGGCCTTTTTATTGCCTTGCCCCTTAGATATTACGTTGATTGTAATAGTTAAAGGTTCCGTTTATTGATCCCTTAGGACATACAGCTATATAGTTCCTTGTTATTTGTTGAATTAGTTTTATAACGAAAATAGGCCCGTTTCCCTAGGTGAGACGGAGGATCTCAGGTAGGATATCGGGGTTCAAGAGAAACACTGCTAGGCTGAACAGGTTCTTTATTATGTCTCACTACCAATTGTGACGTATGTCCGGTACCTACCGCGTCTACGTCACAGTACCGTCCATACGCTCGGCCAATCAGAGAAGGCCATTGTCTGCGCTCGCGAAGCCTGACCAAATATGGTCATGAACGGACTCCAACCCTGATGGAGGGCCCGGTATATAAAGGGGCCGACAGAGATGCCGGCACCGCTACTCTAACGTCGCTTCTACTTCATACCTACGCGTACCTACTGACCCTACGTCTTACGTGTATCCTGATCCCAGCAGCTGGGTGAGTTACTACATTTACTGCACTAGCGTACTGCCCATCTCTCTACCTGCTAGCTGAGGCCGGTTGACGCCGCCTGCCTGACTCTATTGGTTGTGGCTTCCCTAATGCTGCTTTCCTTCAGGTTCCAGGTCCACCTTAAGGCTCCGGGCTACACTACCTAGTCCGCTACACTTCCTGCATCGCCTTCGGCGTCACCTCTGCCGAAGAGTCTGGCCTGCCCTGCTCATCGCACTCAGACCGCCGGCGCCTGCCAGCTGATCCAACGGCCTGCGAGGATCTGCCGCTACGCGCAGCCCTTCGAGGAACCTGCTCTGCACATTACCGGAGGGAACAGCGTGGCACGCTTCACATAGTGCCTCTAAGCCAGCCGGCACCAAGCGATCTGCTTGGGCCATGTCATCTTTGTCAATATCCTGCGAGTTCCCAGGAATGCTCTCAGCTGTTGCCGAAAGCTGCGCAGGCGCAACGAACGTCAGCGCACTGCTGCGTACGACGACACCGGTGGCCGGCCTCTCCGTCGGCCCCTTTATATAACGGGCCCTCCATCAGGGTCGGAGTCCGTTCATGACCATATTTGGTCAGGTTTCGCGAGCGCGGACAATGGCCTTCTCTGATTGGCCGAGCGTATGGACGGTACTGTGACGTAGATGCGGTAGGTACCGGACATATGTCACACACTTACATACAGTATGACGGAACTAGGTAAGCACTGGCCTGAGTGCTGGAGTGCAGACTCCTGCTGCTCTCCGATGCTCGCAGGGTAGACTGCTCGTAGGGTCGACGGAGAGCTGGCCGAATTGCACGCTGGGTAGGCAGCTCAGTGGTCGAGGTGTATGCTGAGCGGCAGGCTCTGACGATGCAGCCGATGTGGGCCAAGCGGTGAGGCTCAGGCGTAACCCGGTGCAGTCAGGCGTCCGTGGCCTGGCTGTAGGAGGCTTGTAGGCAGGAGCGGATGCGTTAGCGGCGCCTGCAGCTCGTAGGTTGCAGCCGTAAGGTGAATCGTGGCCCGTAGGGAGAAGACAGCTCGTGGGGAGAACGTCAGCCCGTAGTGAGAACTGGAAACAGCATAGAGAATACACAACAACCGGTCAGGAACAGGCTATTCCTAGATCGGCTGTTATGCTTAGGAGACACAGAAACTACAGACAGAACATATAGGCACACAGACAACTAGAATATGCTTACCCCTAGCGGGACAGTAGATATTGAGTAGAAGGTAGAATAGTCACGAGGTGTAGCGGCAGCGTTCCGACGTCTAGTGAAAGTGACCGATTTAGATCGCGCACCCATCTTATATAGGCATAAACCTATGACTCACAGACTGCCTTAGGCTCTGAACATTGACTATATAAGGTAATATTGCGAACGCTCTGCGGCTAAGCTGGCGTTAAGCGCCTGCGAGATATTATAACGCAATACGTGGAGTATTACGTTACATAGGGACTTACTATCCAAATACATTTTCTGATAGATAAAGTTAAATACATCTATGAAATAGTAAGTAAAAATATAATATTATAATTAATAATGTGTTACATACAATAATAGATGATATGTTTTAGATTTTTCAGTCTTAATATAAATTCTGATTTGTCTAAAAAAGTAATTCTATAAGATCAAAGCTTATAATATGTTAGCTTATAATAAGCTTATATAAGAAAAAGAAGGCCCATTTTGATGACAGAGTTCGACAGATTCATCTAAAAATAAAGTAATGTATTTCGTTACATAGAATTACAGTGTTGCCCAAATGCAAGAACAAGACGAGACTTAGCCAGTCTTGGTCTTGGTCTTGCGCCAATACACCTGGTCTTGGTCTTGGTCTTGGTATTGCGCTCCCAGTCTTGGTCTTGGTCTTGGTCTTGCAGCAAGAGTCTTGCAAGTCTTGCAATTACCTATCAGTCTATTACTATTTATTAAAGCTTTTAAATCTTAGAAAAACGTATTAGAATTGGAACATTGTGAGCTTGAATTAACACAGCCATAGTAAAGATCAAGCAGATTAATAAATAACTGAAGATTTGATAAGAAATTCGAAAAATCAACTGACCTATATGTCGTTTTCCATGGAAGTAACTGTTTCTTAATAAACATTTATGATTTATAAGCTTACATTTGCTAAAACATGTAAAAAAAACAAATTAATTACAATAACTTGACTGTATTTTAAAGAACAATATCTGTCTAGAAAGAGATTGAACCCTCAACTTATATGAAATTTAATAAAAGAGTTTTACGATTTATCATTTATTTCAATAAAAAATAAAATACAACACAAATCAAACATAACAGTACACAACAGCTTTATCATTAGGTTATGTTACTTTATATCAATTCTTTTGACCAAGAATTAATACAAAGTAATGCGCATAGGTCCAGTTTTTCATATTCTTTGATACAGTTTTTTGCGTCTCATAGAATTCCTAAGCGTACCTATACACCGAACTGTTACACCTAACTACTCCGTGAAATAGCGCTAAGTCCTAGCTGCAAGACGCAAGAGTCTTGCAGGCTTAGTCTTGTTCTTGCTCAAGTCTTGCACGATCAGTCTTGGTCTTGGTCTTGCTAAAAATACGCGGTCTTGTTCTTGGTCTTGGTCTTGCAAAAACGCAAGAACAAGACCAAGACTGCAAGACCAAGACTGAATTTGGGCAACACTAATAGAATTACATGAATTGTGTGTAAATATGATGAAGAAAACAGAAGTAGGGGATTTTTTATTATTTTCAAGCACGTTTTAGTATATGACTGTTATTCTTAGATATTATTTAAACCAAGAAGTGCAAGTGAGCAATACAAGACGCGAACCTTTACTAACTGTCCTAACAAAACGGTAGAATGATAATGCAAAAATATAGATTTGTATTATCTTGACAGCTTATTAGCCTAATGTGGCGTGTGAGTGGAAAATAACAGATTCTCACTCGAAAAAGCGGAGTACACGACTGCATCCTCGAGATCTCACATTTTTCTTTGGTCCATAATTTGGTTGCAAGAACAACCACAGTACCTACCTTTTTACTTACTAACCGCTGGAAAAGACAACACTACGAATAAAATGTGTGAAGCCTGGTGAAAAATCTATCAGAGGAATCCAGAACCACGGACAGTGCATTATTTTTGAAAGAACTTTTATTTGACATGGTAGTTGTTTTACAAAAAGAACCGCAGCGCAAACCGAAAAGATCACGTTACGTGTTGGAGTATGATTGCGGTGTATCTGACACGTTCTTTTGTTTTATATTGAGTACTGTGGGATAAAAACAGCTGAATCCCTTTTTTTTTAAAGTGCATCCAACTGCGTTTCATTATTTTAATATCAGTTTTTTTTCATTTGCGTTCAATAGCGTGATTATTTGAAAATAATAATGTGATCTAAGTAGAGAATCTCATGCTGATATATCTTAACGGTGTCATGTATTAACGGTGTCGGACGTTTGACCTGATTAACGTGGGACCTAAAAAAATCATGCCGAAATGTGGGTGTAATATTACACCTCTGCCTACCCCTTCGGCGATACAGACAATAGTCTATAAAAAAATACAAAATTATTTATTTACTCCAATAAAATTATAAATAAATAATTATAAAAATGCATCAATTATGTCATAATTGGTTTAAACATAATAGTTACAGATAAGTATGGAAGCGAAGGACATACTGCGCTGAATTGGGACCAGGGCAAGACAATGATGATCATGAGTTACATGTATATAAATGAATTATAATATACTAACACTTGCATTTCGGGTGTCAGAGTATTCGGCCAAACCCATTTAAAGTGTTGCCATCGACATGATAAGTAAATAAGTAAGTAATAACACAAAACGACGACATACAGTCCTATTTGTAAAAAAATACTTTAAGTTCTTTGCCAATTTGTAATAAATGGAGTTTAAATTTTAATTCAGAAAAATATTGAAATTAAACTACAGTTTACGGATTTTATCGCGTTATATTACTTTCACTGGTTATTTGTTATTACATTTAAACCGAAAGATCTAGAAACTACATTTTTATTACTAGCCGACGTTTAGAATTCTTTACAGGATTCATGTTCACGGCAGACTGAGGTGATATTTGTCTTTGTCTTGAATTTAAGAGTTATCTCAAAGTACCCGAACATTTTTCAACTATTGGTGTTACTATCTACGCAGAATGTGCTCACTGTGTCTTGATGTCTTCTGGTGACTTTGTCCTTTTTGGGTTTCATTAGCCTGATAACAGGGTCCCAAGCTGGAGGTACATTCCAACCATCTTCCCTATTGAAATTAGGATGTTTTTTAATTTCAATAGCTTCACGTATCATTCTTGGAATAAAGAGGTGTTCTTTTTCGAGTATCTGTGGTTTATCAAATCGCAGGTAATGGTTGGTTCCTTGTTCTACATGTTCACACACAGCAGACTTCGTCGAGCGTTTGTGTTTAATGTCAGCTATATGTTCCTTTAGTCGAATGCCTATGCTTCTCTTGGTTTGTGCAATGTATGAGAGCCCACACTCACAGTCTATCTTGTAAACCCCGGCCTCTTGTAAGGGTAACTGACACTTGACAGATGGTAATAATTGGCTTATCTTCGTTGGCGGCTTGTAGAAAGTTTTGATTGAAGCTCGCTTCAAGATGTAGCCAATCCTGTCGGTCACGCCCTTGATGTATGGGAGGACAGCAGGTTGTCTCTCTACTGTGGCTGGCTTGTTCTTCGGGGATCTGTGACGTTGGCGCGGTGGTCGGAGCTTGTTATCTTGCAGAACTTGCTTGACATGTTGAAGCTCGGCGTCCAGGTGTTTCTTGTCACAGATCCCCCGGGCTCTCTGAAACAAAGACATTCCTACGGTAGCTAACTGTTTAGGATGGTGGTGAGATTCACCGTTTAAGTACCTATTTGTATGTGTCTTTTTCTTATACACAGTGTGGCTCAAAGAGTTGTTTTTGTTCCTGATAACAAGTATATCTAGGAAAGCTAAAGAATTGTTTGCCTCTAATTCCATTGTAAATTTGATGTTGTTATGAATAGAATTAAGATGGTCTAGGAATACATTAACACTATCTGTTGGTAAAATTGTAAAAGTGTCATCTACATACCGCTTGTAGAACCTCGGTGTGATGGTGGCAGTCTGCAGGGCTCGCGCCTCGAAGTCCTCCATGAAGATGTCAGCAACAACAGGCGATACTGGAGAGCCCATTGCCACACCGTCTACTTGTATGTAGTATTTCTCATCCCATAGCAGATAGCCGGTTGTTAAGCAGTGTTTTAATATTTCTGCATATTCCTCGGGCATGTTGTTCTCTATTAGCTTCCTTCTAGTTATTTCAATACAGTCATGTGCTGGTAAGCATGTAAATAATGACTGTACATCAAAACTAACCATAGTTTCCTTGTCAGAGAGATGTAGGTGTTTTATTTCACTGACAAAATGGTAGGAATCCTTTACATGCGCTCTCGTCTTGCCTCTGAGTGGCGAGAGAATCTTCGCAATGTGTTGAGCCAATCTGTAGGTTGGTGCCCCTATTTGACTGACTATAGGGTGCAGTGGAGCATTTTCTTTGTGTATTTTCGGTAGACCATACAATTGAGGAGGTTTTGCACCGCCGCAGGTTTTATGATGCGCCGATCATAGACAAACAGTTTTTTATCTGTCAAAACACACGTTAGATCAAAACACCGAAAAATTATTAAGCAGAGGTTTAAATTATGCGATAACTCCATCCAGAATACCGTATGAGACCATTATTTGCAACGTTGAGGATTGTCTAGTCAAGAACAATGTGTGTAAGGAAGATTTCGAGGCCATACGTCAGGACATTTCTGCTGTATTGCGTCAGTCGACAGTGCTGAGAAGGAATCTACCAAAACAAGAGTATTTCGCACTGAAGAACCTACGAGCTAGACCTGAACTAACAGTACTCCGAGCAGATAAGGGAAATGCAACGGTAGTGATGGACACATCCGATTATAAACGAAAAATGGAAAATCTTTTATCGGATGAAAGTACATATAAATTGGTTAAGACAGACCCTACCAACAAAATACTCAAGCAAACGAGTGACATTGTGAAGAAATACTCCGAACAACTGAATCTGGACGTGAAATACTTAATACCATCGTGTGCAAAACCTCCTCAATTGTATGGTCTACCGAAAATACACACAGAAAATGCTCCACTGCGCCCTATAGTCAGTCAAATAGGGGCACCAACCTACAGATTGGCTCAACACATTGCGAAAATTCTCTCGCCACTCAGAGGCAAGACGAGAGCGCATATAAAGGATTCCTACCATTTTGTCAGTGAAATAAAACACCTACATCTCTCTGACAAAGAAACTATGGTTAGTTTTGATGTACAGTCATTATTTACATGCTTACCAGCACATGACTGTATTGAAATAACTAGAAGGAAGCTAATAGAGAACAACATGCCCGAGGAATATGCAGAAATATTAAAACACTGCTTAACAACCGGCTATCCGCTATGGGATGAGAAATACTACATATAAGTAGACAGTGTGGCAATGGGCTCTCCAGTATCGCCTGTTGTTGCTGACATCTTCATGGAGGACTTCGAGGCGCGAGCCCTGCAGACTGCCACCATCACACCGAGGTTCTACAAGCGGTATGTAGATGACACTTTTACAATTTTACCAACAGATAGTGTTAATGTATTCCTAGACCATCTTAATTCTATTCATAACAACATCAAATTTACAATGGAATTAGAGGCAAACAATTCTTTAGCTTTCCTAGATATACTTGTTATCAGGAACAAAAACAACTCTTTGAGCCACACTGTGTATAAGAAAAAGACACATACAAATAGGTACTTAAACGGTGAATCTCACCACCATCCTAAACAGTTAGCTACCGTAGGAATGTCTTTGTTTCAGAGAGCCCGGGGGATCTGTGACAAGAAACACCTGGACGCCGAGCTTCAACATGTCAAGCAAGTTCTGCAAGACAACAAGCTCCGACCACCGCGCCAACGTCACAGATCCCCGAAGAACAAGCCAGCCACAGTAGAGAGACAACCTGCTGTCCTCCTATACATCAAGGGCGTGACCGACAGGATTGGCTACATCTTGAAGCGAGCTTCAATCAAAACTTTCTACAAGCCGCCAACGAAGATAAGCCAATTATTACCATCTGTCAAGTGTCAGTTACCCTTACAAGAGGCCGGGGTTTACAAGATAGACTGTGAGTGTGGGCTCTCATACATTGGACAAACCAAGAGAAGCATAGGCATTCGACTAAAGGAACATATAGCTGACATTAAACACAAACGCTCGACGAAGTCTGCTGTGTGTGAACATGTAGAACAAGGAACCAACCATTACCTGCGATTTGATAAACCACAGATACTCGCAAAAGAACACCTCTTTATTCCAAGAATGATACGTGAAGCTATTGAAATTAAAAAACATCCTAATTTCAATAGGGAAGATGGTTGGAATGTACCTCCAGCTTGGGACCCTGTTATCAGGCTAATGAAACCCAAAAAGGACAAAGTCACCAGAAGACATCAAGACACAGTGAGCACATTCTGCGTAGATAGTAACACCAATAGTTGAAAAATGTTCGGGTACTTTGAGATAACTTTTAAATTCAAGACAAAGACAAATATCACCTCAGTCTGCCGTGAATATGAATCCTGTAAAGAATTCGAAACGTCGGCTAGTAATAAAAATGTAGTTTAGTTTCAATGTGTAACATTCGCGTAAACCCTAGAAAATATTATCAGAAAAATATTACGATTACAATTTTCATTCCTATATACAATAGACCGCACTTCCTTTGTATTATGTATTCAAAAGAAAAACTAGCTGTTTCTTATTAGCCTTGATTTAAAAAGATACTTTATTTTTATTTCTATAAATATACTCTATTTTTAAATAGTATTGAGCAGGCAATTGAAACGTATTTAATTAATACTAACAAGGTGAATTGAAATAGGTTCTGGATTATTTTCTAGGAAGCTTTTATTTTATTTTATTTATTTGGGACAAAAACAGATGTACATTATGTATACCTTAAAGTAGTATGAATATAAAACAAATATATGTTAATGTACAGCCAACTACATTATCCACGATTTACAATATAAGACTTTCAACACCGAATTTAATCATCTTACAATATATAATTTTGTCTCCACTAGGATGGTAAACTACGTATAACATCGTTTATCATATGTTTGAATTTAACCGCGCACAATGCAAATACGTCAATCTGTTCAAAGTGTTTATTATAAGCATTTACTAATTGATAAATGGGGGTGCGCTGGCCCGCGTTGGTTCAACATGAAGTAGTAGCAAATAGACGACCTGCTCTTACTGCACGTCTTTGCACTGTGTGCGGTACACTGTAGCATAATTTGTTAGTGAGATCAATACAGTCATACTTGTTATGACACAGTTTATACAGTATCATTGCTCCCAAAAGTAAGCGTCTCTGTTGAAGAGTTAAAATTTTATATTTATTTATAAGTTGCGTGTATGAAGGATATCTGTGGTAGGATCTTAAATGCATTGCTTTGTAAAACTTCTTCTGCACTCTTTCTATGGAGTTTTTATACTTAATATAGAGAGGGTTCCAAATACAGGTTGCGTATTCTAGCTGAGGTCTAATAAGTGTAATAACTACTTGAACGTCCATGGGTACAACGGTACCCAAACACAAAGTAGCGTTGTACGTCCCGGTTACCAGAGTACCCAAAGCACCAAATTTTTTAAAACTGCCATCTAAGGAACATTAGCGGTATTTTTTTGACTTTTGGTGTTTGGTATCAATAGTTGAATAACTATTTTACCATTTAAATACGAGATGGCAGTGTAACAAGCCTTGACAAATGAATAAAAAATATTTTTCTTTAGTGCATATTTCGCAACATGTGTTTTGGAGTACCAGCCAAGTAATGTCGTAAGTACTTAAGTTTTACTAATTGTTTCTTAGATTATTATACATATAAATAAACTAGATGATTTGTATTTTATAATTACGTATACATATTACACTTCTGTGAGTAAAATCAAGTTATATTTCGTTTTCAAACTACAACTGTGTCGAAAAAAATGGCGGCCCTAACTTTTCGGCCTAATTTTAGCTCTGTTTACTTGTTTTTCAGTGAACTAACATTAATACAACGATCAACATTTCGTAATAATCACAATAATGTACTTTACTATCATAAATATACAATAAACACAGAAGATTGATTAAAAATGTAATTGTGTTCCTCAGGTTTTTTGATATGGGTAGTATAGTACCCACGGACGTAACTATATTGGTTCATAATAAGGGTGGGTACAAACAGCAAAATATGTTTGCAATATTTTTTGCTTTGTTATTTTTTGCGGTTTTGGATGTTGAGTTTTTTGTTTTGGTTTGTGGTGTTTGTTTGGTGGTGTTTCATTATGCTCTAATTTTCTTGTGATATACTTACTAATAATATAATTTTGCTCTCTTTTTAACTTCGTTTTCTAACATAGAGGATGTGTTCTACTATTTCATATCACTAAGTATAGTTTTGTGATTTATTGATAATAATTCATAAACTTACACAATATTATATATTTCTCGATATAATAATACTATAAATACCGTATGTATTGTGCTCATTTGTTTATTGCCATAGTTGGTTTTGAAAATATTTATTTTTTCATAGTATGTGCATGTGCATTTTGTTATTTGCTTGAAGCAAATGCTATGAGTTTGTAACTCACTATTAAATTTGTTGTCCTTAATTCGATTGTTGGCTTAAATTAACACATACAACACGTTTAGATCACCAATTGATGATGAATTTTACATCAGATTTATTTTTACTTTTATGTAATTCGATTTATATATTTATAATATATATTGTACAAATTTATTATTGGTGTTAAATTTAAAACCTAAACTACAAAAAAACATATGACTACCTATTTTTAAGTTGCGTAAATTACAAAGTGTGGACGAATCCTTAGATAAGCGGCCATATTGCTTATATTTTGCCTTCGCGAGCGAGACGAAAGCACACGAGATACTGCGATAAAATTAACAAGAGAGGTGTTTTGTTTTGATTTATTGAACTACTTAGCGATAATTAAACATAAACATTTATGCATCATTCGAAAGGTACATACGTCTAGTTTCTTATGACATTGTTTTATTTGTAAAATTAATAATACTTTTTAGTTACGGTGTGAATAAATAAAAGTAACACGTTTATTTTTGACTGAACTCAATGTTCACACCTGTTTTTAACAGCTTAAATTAAGTTTGTAGATCTTAAGACATACATAGTTTTAATCGACATACTTTTAATTTTTTTTTGCAGTTTTTTTCTTTATTCTAGCTATTATAGTTAAGTAGCTATGTAGGTTTTATGTTACAACATGCGAGCGCGGCGACACCCGAATCATGGCTGTGCGTATCCGGACGTACAAGGCCATAACAGTCGCTCGGGCTGGACGTGGGAGTGGTTAAAGAGATAAATATAGGTGCTGGGTCGTTTAAAGCTCTTACTTGATCGCATAACAAAGCCGTACATTTGGAATGCTTTATTAATAATTGTTTGTACATGCAGATCCAAATGTAGTTTGGAATCCAACTCGAAGTCCAGGTCCCGCAGAGATTCAGTTCTATTTAACGTCGTGTTACATAACTTGTAGCGAAATTTGATAACGTTGTGATTTTTTGTGAAAGTAATAACATTGCATTTTGGAAGGCTTAAGTGAAGTTTATTTAATTTACAGTATTCAGTTAGACGATCAAGGTCTTCTTACAGTAGGTAACAGTCATTTTCATTACAAATCTTTGTGTAGACCTTAAGGTCATCAGCATATAACAAGTAGTTAGAATTTTTGAAGCATCTATCAATGTCGTTAATAAAGATAATGAATAATAAAGGGCCTAAGATAGATCCCTGCGGGACACCAGACGACGTCGTCACTATGTCTGATATAAATCCATTGATAACAACTTTTAAACTTCGGTTTGATATATATGAAGCAAACCAACGTAATAGGTTTCCTCGGATTACCATTAAAGGCAATTTTGTTGAGAAGAAGCTCATGATCCACTTTGTCGAAGGCCTTTCGAAAGTCCGTATATACGGCGTCCACCTGAACTTTTCGATCCATATTTTCGAAAAAAAAGTTGGTAAATACCATTAAATTAGTACTTGTTGACCTGGTTTTCACAAATCCATGTTGTTCTTAAATAATATGGTGATGAAAAACCGGATACAGTTCATTATGGACAAGCCTTCCGAAAAGCTTCGACAAAGTGGATAGTAAAGAAATAGGACGATAGTTGGACACGTCACCCATTTTTAAATATAGGTGTAACGTGTGATTGCTTCCATATTTTGGGAAACACACCTTCTTCAATACACTTATTGTATAAAATATGTAAGGGCGTGCAGATGCTGGATGCGGTGTTCTTTAAAAATATGGGAGGTATACCGTCTGGTCCCTTGCCCTTTGTCGGATCAAGTTTGTTGAGTTCTGTCCTGACTTGATCGAGTTGTATAATTAAATAACTCACCATTGAACTGTTTTCTGCATACACTACGGGTGGTGACCAACTATCTATATCCAATGTTGATGGCTCATACACAGAGTGAAAGAAATTTGCAAAGGAGTTACATATGTCTTTTGGTAAATTGGCTGAGCGACCATTAAACGTAACTTTGGATGGTATTGTTGGTTCATTTTTAAGATTAGCAATAAATTTCCAAAAGTGTTTTACGTTAGTGCAAATGTTATCTTGAACCGACTCTATGTATTTGGCATAGCAGTTGCTACACTCTCGCTTAAACACACTTCTGAAGTGAGCGAAAGTTGTATAGTCGGAAATATTGCCGTATGTTTTCCATTTTACCCAAGCTTTGGATTTATTTTTGTATATACGTATTAAAGACGGAGTAAACCATATGGGGAATCTGGAAGGATTTTTATTTGTCATAGGAACATATTCCTTTATCAATTCATAAATTCTGTCATAGAAGATAGCAACCGCATTTTCAGCAGAGGATTGGTCTAGTAAGTTATTCCAATTAATTTCCCGAATCTCGTCGTTAAGTATCGCGTAATCAGCTTTATTAAAGTTATACTGTGCCACAGAACATCGTGTCATAAATGTGGTGTTGATGTTAAACGATACGACTGCAACAGACGGAAGATGGTAACAATCAACTTTGGTGAGGTATCCCTTGGGATCTAAAACTGAGCAGTCAACATTGGATATAAGCAAGTCCAATAACCTTCCCAATGAGTTGAAAATATTGTTATATTGAGCTGAGTTACTCATAGCTGTAAAATTTGTAAGCTCCTGAGCTAAGTCAAAGGAAGTAGAAGCAGAACAGACAAGAGATTGTGTGTGATTGGAGTTCTCAATCCATTTTAATTCAGGCAAATTGAAGTCTCCTGTTATAAGGAAGTTCTCTACATTTGAATTTCTCAGAACAGTTTGTAATAAATTCAAGTCATCATCCTCTTAGCGTTATCCCTGTTTTAATCTGGGGTCCGCTTTCTATTCAATAAATTCAAGTACTGAGTATAAATAACCGCACTAGTTTTAGGTGGGATGTATATCACATTAATTAAATTGCTAAAAGATCGTTTGTTATTCCTTCCCATAATCTCGACAAATAAAAACTCAACATCTGGAACAGACAAAGTGCAAGTAGGTGGATCCAAAAGAGAAGCTTTCAAATCTCGACGTCGCGACGACAGCGATCATTACTCCACCTCCAATTTTTTTTGCCCACACTCCCGCGATTCCGTTCTTTACGAAATACTGAGTACCTTTGGTTAATGAATTTGCTATTGGATATTTCTGGTATGAGCCATGTTTCAGTGAACACTATTACATCGTAGCAATTAGCAAGAATATTCATGTAAAGTGAATGTAGTTTAGTCCTAAGACCTCTACAATTTTATTTTATTTTATTTTATTTTATTATGTTATTATTAGTAGGAAAACTTACAGCTAGACAGTATAATACACAAACTTATAACATAAATAAGGCCAATTAAAAGTTCTCACATATAACTAAAAATTTAAGAAAAGCTAACCAACTAACATGCAACACAAATAAATATACCAATATATGAACAATAGTACATAACAACATTTACAACCTCGAATGTCTATCACCAAAAAACTGTTGACAACAAATATTCTTAAGTTTGGATACACTCGTTGTAAACAGATCGATATCCACATTCCGGCATGTCACGTTGTACATTCGGCTCGCCCTAACTAAGTATGAGTTCTGTCTGTAGCTTGTACTCACCGCAGGAGTGTGTAGAATGTCCGATCTGCGTAGAAATGCAGATGGCACGCGTAGACCAATTTTACTCACTAACTCTGCCACATTAATAGAACCATTCGTTATGTTAAGCAAGAATGATAAGTCAGCAATTTTACGCCGCTCATAAAGAGGTAGCAAATGAAACTTCTTACAGCGACTTATATAATTAGGTAGATAGCAATTTGAGCGATATTGTATGTACCTGGCAAATTTCTTCTGGACGTTCTCTATACGATTTACGTAGACGTCGTAGCTAGGATTCCATACTTGGGAAACGTACTCAAGATGGCTGCGAACCAAAGAACAGTATAGAATTTTTATGGTTTTGATGCTTTCGAATTCCGACGAGATTCGGCAGATGAAACCAAGCGCCTTCGTAGCTCTTTTAACTATATTTTCGACGTGAACATCGAATATGAGTTTCGAGTCAAACGTAACACCTAAATCCTTTACGTGACTTACTCTAGTTACTATTGAATTTTTTAAAGTATAGTCAAATTTAATTGGGTTGGGCTTGCGAGTAAAAGAGCAGACATAGCACTTGGAGACATTTAAGTCAAGTTTATTAAGACAGCAATACTTTTCGAACCGTCGCAGATCCTCTTGCAATAAACAAGCATCATCAGTACTTCTAATTTGTCTCATGATTTTCATATCATCGGCATACAGAAGCACTTTTGAGTGAACAAAGCAAGTACCAATATCATTGACAAATATGTTAAATAACAGAGGGCCAAGCAATGATCCCTGAGGAACACCGGAGGGAGCGTGAAATGACCTCGATGTGTATCCGCTCAACACCACAGTCTGACATCTATTTTCAATGTATGACGTGAACCATCTGTAGAGGTTTCCCCTTATTCCTACACTAAATAGCTTGTGCAACAGCGTTGTATGATGTATGCGATCAAAACACTTGCTGTAGTCAGTATATAATATATCTACTTGTGCACGTTGCGCCATAGCTTCCGATATAAAGTCACTACAGAGGACTAAATTTGTAGCAGTAGATCGTCCTGTCAGGAATCCATGCTGGTGTTCACTGAAATCAAGTTTAAGCGCAGAGTAAATTTGCTTGTGTACTATTTTTTCTAAGAGTTTAGCAAAGACACACAACTTAGAAATAGGTCTGTAGTTTTCTACATGGTCTTTTGGTCCCTTTTTGTGTATAGGTGTTATGTACGCACGCTTCCATATATTGGGCATCAAACCGTCAATGAAGGATCGCCTGAATAGAATTGTAAGAGGAACAGTGAGACTATTAGCACATTTTTTAATAAATATTGGTGGCACGTTGTCTGGGCCTGCTGACTTGTTTAGGTCGACATTCGCAAGTAACCTTAGAACCTCTTTTTCGCATATCTCAATGTTACATAAATGTGAATTTGATTGAATCTGTGCGTTAAAGTTTTGATCGATTTGTAATAAGCCACAGGGCTCCGACACTTCAAGAAAATTTGAATGTAATATTTTGGTAGTATAGTGTGATATAATTATCTATAACTGATTGGTATCCAAAATGAATTGCAATAAATAGAAAGAGTGCTAAAATATTTCATCTTAATATAAAAGAAAATTATAAAATATATCCTTCGAGTGGAAATGAGGTTGTTTATTATAACGATTTCAGACTGTGTTTCTGGGGTAACAACTGACATAAGGCTTAATTTATTAGTAACATCAAACCTGATTTTGAAACAAAATATACCAGAATATGATAGACAACTTATTAAAAAGCAGCGGGTGCACGCGAAATGATTGAAAGGAACACATATTAACTTATGTATGTCACGTCAGCGCCCAATGTACTGCGTGGTCTAATTTTAGCAATGTCCTTTGTATTTCTAATAGCAAATATTGGAAAACTATCCGATTCACGAACGAGAACCGTGGCGTGTCGAACCCACACATACTTAAAACCCTTTTGTTTAGCAGCCTCGCGACATTCGCGAAAAAGAATATTATTTTTTAGTGTAAGGTGTTCATTAAGATATATGGGCTGTGGTGAGCCTGAAATCTCTACCTGGTCCGAGTTTAACACCTTCACTGTTCGAAATGAGCTCAGAACGTTATCACGTAAGATACGCGAGGCCAGCTTGACAATAATATTTTTTGGTCTACCATTGGTCTGTTGTGCATGAGGGACGCGATGAACAGCGATAATATCTTTTTGCGCTATAGGATAGTTAATTATGTTACAGATGGTCAACACAAGTTTCGTTAGGTTTTCACTTCTCCTTTCTGGTACATTAGTAAGCTCAATATTGCAATGCCGCGCCTGCTGCTCAAGTGAGTCGATCTTTAATTCATGGGCCTCAACCTGTTCGAGAGACATGTTGTAGTTTTTCGTAATATTCTCCAATGCGGATGTGCACTGCTGGTTATCCTTATGTTGGCTAGAATAGAACGGGATCGCAGATTGAAGCTCAAATATACCTTTTTAAAACTCATTATGCTTCTTTTCCAGGCCAGCAAGTGCAGCTTTGTGCTCATCTTCGATAATGCCGAAGCGTCCCACTATGGGGCGATATTCCGCACTGAGAGCATTTATTTCCTCCTTCATAATTGATACATTGTTAGCTAACGACGATAGGTCTGATTGCAGTAAGGACATCTTCTCATCTAGACCAGAAAACTTGTTATCAATCTTATCCTCTAGTCTACGGATTGAATCTCTTATTTCTGAAGCAAGTTTGGTAAAATCATCAGTATGGTCAGCATCCGGCAATTTCCGCTGCCGGCGCTGTTTTGACGTCGTTTTCGCATTAGGATCCTCGACAGCTGACTCTTGCTTTGAAGGACATCGACTATTGGACGGCGATAACATTGTAAACAAATAAATAAACCAAGCAGTTTGTTCTTGAAAGTTAAAGTGCGAACGAAACGCAGGCCGCAGTTCAAGTAGCAACATCGCGACAAGAAGGTCTTAAGCGCCGTGAAATCGGCGTCGCTTACGCGTTCGTTTAACACACTCGCACTTATTACTTATTGACGGTGATTAGATTTTTGCTAGTTCTTGTTATAATCTTATTATGCTTATTTCAGTTCAGAGACACAATTATACGAGTAAAACACTGCTTAATCAGTTAGTAAAAACACTTAGTTTAAATAATCTCACAAAATCAAATCTTAACACTTCGTAATTTCACGATAAACTAAATTAATTTGCGGAGCACAGTTACTTTTCCTCCCTCATTCAATCATTTGTACAGTGGTTAGTTTCAGATCAATTAGTATTGGTAGCGCCATCTACCTTTCCATCGAAACTAATCCCATCCACGTTAATGGTTGGTCGCTGCTTGGCCAATGCGAGCGATGCCTTTTGTTTCTATCCCTCTCTATCCCATTCCCAAGAAGGGAGCACGCCGTCGCGGATTGGTCGCGGCGATCGTCGACGCGAGTGACAGTCCAGAACTTTCGAGAACATTCGATTCGCAAAATACGCGTCCGCTATACCGTATCGCACCGCGCCGTTCCCGCTATAATTATTACCGCTTATAAACCGCTCGCAAGTGGAAGTGATTGGTGTAGTGAAGTGAATCAAGCAGCTTCAGCCCGAAATCACTAGGAGACTGCCCTTCTGAGACGAAGAAGATTGCCGTATAAGGTAAGTGCCCTCCATCCTTGGAATATCCTATACCCACTCACAATCATCTCTCCCATTCCAATCCTACATCTTCTTCCTTTAGATACAGTCCATTTTTTCCAAATCGCCTAGAACCTACGGTTTCGGTGTATCGCCGAACCATTTTTTTGATCTATACGAGTCGGATTAATTTACGTTTTTATACGTTATACCGCTATACCTAGGCAGTTATAGCACCTAGCTATACTCCTAATATATTCACATAACCGTCACATGGTTGTTTCCGCCCGCATCAGTAGGTAAACTTTTATGTAGCTACCTACTTACTCAATTATCATTTCTGGAACTATCATAGTTGTCTTGTAAATCTCATATTTCAAGCAACTTTTAATTCCTCCGCTTTAAAGTGTTGCCTAGGTACTTCATCATCATCAGCCTTTGATAGTCCACTGCTGGACTAGGCCTCTCCTTTGAAAGGAGGAATTGGCCTACTATACCACGCTGGCCAAGCGGGTTGGTATAGGGTTTGTATCAAGTTTTCCTTCTCTTACAGTGCTGTTCTCTGCATACTATGCTCCCTCTGTCGGCTCTTACGACACCCATGGGATGATATGGGGTGGTGACAATTCGTATTCTTAATCCGTCACCACACGGATAACTACCTAGGTACTTAGGTAAAATAATAGGTACTTTAGATATTCTTATTTTGTTTCGGTCTCATTAGCTTATACTTACGTAAGCCTGTCACAACAAAAGAAGTCACGCGTGTCGGAAGACAAAGAGATGACAATCTTAGAAGCAAAACGCAATATTTTATTTGAGCGCATTCAAAACATATACGAGCGTTCAAAAACCGCATCTATGTCTGACAGTAATAGCGAAGCATTTCTCAGTTATTGTATGACAGTAGATAGCATTCAAACAGATTTTCATAAGTTGTTAGACGATTATAACGCAAGATTACTTTCTATCAATCCTGATGAAAAACCGAACTATCAGGCGTACACCTCATTCGAAGATCTTTATTGTATTATTAAGCGTATACAATCGCAATTGGAGGGTAAATGTTCAGCAGAGCCCGTTGCTCGCAAATCGAGATTACCGCCAATCGAGATTATGTCGTTTGACGGAGATATACGAAATTGGCCGTTATTCTATGCGAGGTTTAAGTCTACAGTGCACGATAATGGTTCTCTGACAGATGCTGACAGGTTGTACTATTTAATAGGTAAACTGTCACCGAAGGCCCAGTCCGTATTTGCAGGTGTCACACCCAGTGCTGAGAATTATCAGGTCATATTTCAGTCACTACTTGATAGATATTAGGACACGCGCGTCCTAGCGGCTACTTACTTTGACCAAGCTTTAAATCTCAAACTGTCCGGCAACGCGTCTGTCGCGAATTTCCAGCTGTTTATTGATAACTTCGTAACCGCGGTTAATTCTCTTAGAAACTTAAAATTAGAAGATCTTTCCGACTTTATGTTGCTTCAACTCGCTTTAAAAAAGTTTGACACTGATACAATTCGCGCATTCGAGATGACGGAACGCAATAATAAAATACCTACACTAGATAGTTTTATTTCGTTCATCAAAGATCAGTGTCGAATATTTCATAATACGCAGTCTGGTTCACCTGGCCCGTCTAACACTAACAGCAACAAACAAAGGTTGAATAAATCGTGAAATAGTAATAATAACTCGGTCCCTAATCCGCAATCTTACGTAACATGCTCGGAATCTAATAGTAATAATTCACAGAAGTGTCTGTGCAGTAATATAGTGCACGACTATTTATATAAGTCTCCCGCCTTCGATAATTCAAATCCAACCGCTTGTTTTAAATGCATAAAAGATAACAAAGCTTGCATTTATTGCTTAAGCATAAAACATAAAACAAATAATTGTTCTAGTAAGACAAAGTGTCGCTTATGCAGTAAAAAACATCATTCATTGCTACATTTCGATAAAGATAACCCGTTGTCAAGCCAAGCCGCTAACCTTGACACACTTACGTCGCCGGTGCAGACCACGGTGCCTTCCCCCTGCACGCCTCAGGGCGAAGTATCGTTGTGTACGACGTCCATTGCGCGGGCGACGCGCACGCAAGGACGGCACTCGCGCATCTATAATGATCCGCTCAGGGCCAAAACGCAGTGTATGGCGTCTAAGACTGTTCTGTTAGCGACAGCGCAAGTTATCATATATGATGTTAATGGGTCGCCGCACATGGTACGTTGTCTGCTAGATAGCGCATCTCAGACCAATTTAATAACGTAAGAATTGTTCAAACGCCTCGGATTATGGAATAACTTTAAAAATACGAACTCAATAATCCGAGGGATAGGCGGATCAGAAAAACATTGCAAGGGTTCCGTAGATATTAAAATACATTCGCGTTTTTATGGGGACATTAATTTTAACATTTCTTCGCTTATCGTGGAGCGTATTACGGACACATTGCCGAACGCTAATGTAGACGTAACATCACTCACTCACCTCGAGTCATTGCCGCTAGCAGACGCGGAGTTTGCGAATCCGGCAGGCATTGATCTTTTGATCGGAGCTTCAATATTTCCGCACTTGCTACTAACTAAAATAGTACGTAGTGAGCGATACGATGTACCGCCCGCTATTGAGACGGTGTTTGGGTATGTGATTATGGGTACCGTACCTACGTTACATACTTCTCATTGTATTACATCTTGTTGTTGTTCTGCTCTTCAAGAGATCAAGGTGGGTGCTAAAACTGTGTGTAAGATAAAGCACTAATTAACTATGCTATGCTATGCTATGCTATGCTACGCTATGCTACGCTACGCTATGCTATGCCATGCAATGCTATGCTATGCTATGCTATGCTATGCTATGCTATGCTATGCTATGCTATGCTACGCTATGCTATGCTATGCCATGCCATGCTATGCTATGCTACGCTATGCTACGCTATGCTACGCTATGCTACGATATGCTACGCTATGCTACGCTATGCTACGCTATGCTACGCTATGCTACGCTATGCTACGCTATGCTACGCTATGCTACGCTATGCTACGCTATGCTACGCTATGCTACGCTATGCTACGCTATGCTACGCTATGCTACGCTGTGCTACGCTATGCTACGCTATGCTACGCTATGCTACGCTATGCTACGCTATGCTACGCTATGCTACGCTATGCTACGCTATGCTACGCTATGCTACGCTATGCTACGCTATGCTACGCTATGCTACGCTATGCTACGCTATGCTACGCTATGCTACGCTATGCTACGCTATGCTACGCTATGCTACGCTATGCTATGCTATGCTACGCTATGCTACGCTATGCCATGCCATGCTATGCTATGCTACGCTATGCTACGCTATGCTACGCTATGCTACGCTATGCTACGCTATGCTACGCTATGCTACGCTATGCTACGCTATGCTACGCTATGCTACGCTATGCTACGCTATGCTACGCTATGCTACGCTATGCTACGCTATGCTACGCTATGCTACGCTATGCTACGCTATGCTACGCTATGCTACGCTATGCTACGCTATGCTACGCTATGCTACGCTATGCTACGCTATGCTACGCTATGCTACGCTATGCTACGCTATGCTACGCTATGCTACGCTATGCTACGCTATGCTACGCTATGCTACGCTATGCTACGCTCCCACAATTTTGTACGCCAAGCTCTTGATCAAGGAACTTTGGCTATCAAAGTGTGAGTGGGATGAAACACCCCCTGACCATATTGTCGCCGCTTGGGGCCAGTTTTGTATTGAGCTTACCGCGCTCAATCAAATTACTATTCCGCGTCATCTTGGGTTGGTAGATGGATGTACCGTCAACTTAATAGGTTTCACTGACGCCATCGAGCGTGCTTACGGCGGAGTCGTATATCTGCAAGTCCGCATTGGTTCTAACTACGCGGTGCAGTTAGTTTGCGCCAAGTCTAAGGTCTCGCCTGTTAAAACCATTTCGGTTGCGAGACTGGAGTTGTGCGCGGCCCTTCTGCTGTCTCAGTTGCTCCGCAAGGTTCAAGACACAGTTTTGCCCCACTATCTCTTCACTGTCTCTTCATTGTGATTCAAGTCAACGAAGTATCTTCTTCATTGTGATTACGCTTACACAGAAGATTGGATACTGTAAGCACCACAGGGCAGTTGCAAGAACTGATAATATCTCCTCTGCTAATAATAATAATCACTAGTAGTCACCATAGCCAAAACCGGCTGGTACCGTGTACCTAGTATAGTTTACCATGACTCATCATCTTCATCGTCCTAGCGTTAACTCGGTCGGATCCAAGACTTTTGATTTGGAGCCTGGTTTTCAACTACTAGCCTAACGAGCTTTGATAAAATGCTGTTTAAGCTTTGCAGGCCCAAGTCTCTTTGCCCTCTTTTCAAAGAGAAGAGCAGTGGTTTTAGAATTATATATTTTTTTTTTTTATAGACTCACGCCTGTATCCCCGAAGCGGTAGGCAGAGGTGGAATATTACACCCACATTTCGCCATGATTTTTTTAGGTCCCACGTAATAGGGGGCGAGCCTATTACCGTTACCGGGCACATCCGACGGACCTGTGACCTGGGAATCGAACCCGGGACCTCCCTCTCTCCTCTCAATCGCATACGCTATCCACTGGACCACGGAGGCAGCAGGTGGGTTTTAGAATTAGAATACTCTTAATTCCCTCCATCTAAATGGAGTAATGAGGCTGGTAAAACGGCTGTCCACAATCACTGGAGAGGCCTATATCCAACAGTGGACTACGGCCGATGATGATGACAATTATCCAGCGATATTCATGCGTGGTAGGTCCCTGTTTACAAATAAGTCGATACAGTAAACCAATAATACATAAGTCCATGTTTAACATATACGTGTTGTCTAGAATTTTGGCTAGAAGAAGCTGGGATCAATTGCAGCAGATTTGTGGAAGCGTGACTCTATTCATCAGCCCTTGTCAGCCACAACAAATCTCAGACATAACTGTACTGTGTTGCACAGCGAATACAAGTAATCTTAATAATAATGTGTTTCACTTACCCGCTATCCTTGCTGATGTCAGGCTTGAGCTAAATTAGACACATTCATACAAGTATATTGGCCAAAATAAATGAATGAAGTATCTTATACTTAGCTATTAAGCTTCAAACGCGACGTTTTCAGGACACGTTGGCACGTGGAAGTCGATACCAGATTCACAATTTTCACAAATATCAATCAATAGTTCACAATCAATTTACCGTTGCCAGCACTAGATCAGGCGGCGTTCAAAGCGGTTTACTCTATTTAGTTCAATTAATCAATTCACACGAAATGCAAAAAGGTGTGCTCACAATAATATTCGCGTAGCTACAATGATGTGCTTTTCAAAAGGCGATATTTTATTTTACGTACGAGTCGACAACGTGGTAACTTTTTCTACGCGGGCGGAAGTGACAGTTCAGTGTGACCATTGTCAGAAATTTTCAATAGACTAAACAAAATGTTACTCAATCGATCTAATCGATTTGACTTATAATAAAAACTAATTCTATTTCAAACATCCACCCGCCCCGGACCGGCATACCGGTCCGCTAATCGGTTGGTAGACGTGACAATGTTGCAACCGCTCTCCTCAGAATCGAACCGTCCACCAAGACCTCAGCAAATCGGGGAACTCCATCAGCCCCAGTTACCAAATGAAGGATGCGCCCCCTGCGCCATCTGAGTGGCGGAAGGTTAGCCTCCTTGATCAAAACGAGGTCACCAATCTTGGGTGGATCGGTCTTGTTGGTCCACTTAACGCGTTGCTGGAGTATGTGCAAATATTCCAAGTTCCAGCGTTTCCAAAAGCTCTGAGTAATCTGGCGTACCAATTCAAAACGCGAGAGACGACCAGGTCTCGTATCAATATAGGGGTACTCAGGCAAGGCGACAAGTGGGCGACCAATCAAAAAATGGCCCGGCGTAAGGGCCTCCAAATCATTCGGATCTGAGGAGATCGGGCACAATGGCCGAGAGTTCAAAACGGCCTCAATCTTACAAAACACAGTTGCGAGTTCCTCAAATGTAAGAACAGACTCACCGATTGTCCTGCGCAAGTGTGTTTTGGCCGATTTTACGGCGGCCTCAAATATACCACCCCAGTGTGGACAATTTGGTGGGGAAAACAACCAATTTATCCCACGTCGGGCAAGCCTATCACCTATATCAGCTTTGTTGGTTTCAAGGAAATTAACAACATCATTCAAATAATTATAGGTGCCCTTGAAGTTAGTGCCGCAGTCAGAACGGATCAAGGAAGGCATCCCTCTGCGGGATACAAATCTGTCAAATGTGGCTACAAACGCCTCGGTCGTAAGCGAGGAGACCAGTTCTAGGTGTACGGCCTTTGTGGAGAGACAAACAAAAACACACAAGTAGGCCTTAACAGTCTTGCTGTTTCGAAGTGTCGACGTTTTCACCAAAAAGGGACCTGCGAAGTCCGTGCCAACACCGTCAAACGTCCTGCTCTCAGTTACGCGATCTGCCGGTAAGTCTCCCATCAAGGGCTGCATGGTAGAAGCCTTGAGCTTATAGCAAGGGATGCAGCGAAAGACTACACTCCGAATAATTCTTCGGGCAGACAAAATCCAAAATTCGCGTTGCAAAATGGCCAAGAGCGCATTACAACCAGCATGCGAATTTTTAAGGTGACGGTCAGTTACCAACAAGCGTACCAAATGACCGTCCTTAGGTAACAAAAGGGGGTGACGTGCTCCGTAAGGGAGGTTGGCGTTCTTGAGTCGCCCTCCAACGCGCAAGAGACCCGTATCGTCCAAAAAGGGGTTCAATTTAGATACAGCGCCCGATAACTTCAATTTCCCTGACTTGAGGATAGCAATCTCCTTCTCAAAGTGCGCCAATTGCACAGAACGAACCCAAAAGGTGAGGGACTCCTGTCGTTCCTGTGGTGAGAGAAACGGTGTCAGTCGTTTCTGTTGTGGGTGCCTAAAATTAAAAACAAAACGCTTTATCCAAGCAGTGACACCTAACAACTTGTCAAGGGAGCTGTAGCGATTCAACAAAAAATCGGGGTCGAAGGCGCATTCCACCTTCTCAAGAGCGAGTGTTCGTAGACCCGGCAAATTAGAAGTATTCAAAACTGGCGTTCGAGGCCAATCAATTTCTGGTCGACTCAACCATTCCGGACCCCACCACAGCGAATGACCTATCAAACTAGGCATCAAGCATCCGCGCGAGGCACAATCAGCGGGGTTGAGCTCACCTGGCACGTGTCTCCAAACAAGTTTGACTTCGGATTTCTGGATTTGGGAAACGCGATTAGCGAAAAATACCTCCAAAGTGTGGACAGAAGCCTTCAACCAACAAAGAACAATTTGGCTGTCTGTCCAGGCGTAGGTCCCATTAATGCAAATGCTTTTACCCAAGGTACTGGACACGTGGTTCAACAAGCGTACAAGAAGGGCTGCTCCCGAGAGCTCCAATTTTGGAATGGTCAGAGATGTCCGAAGGGGTGCCACCTTGCTCTTTGCCATGATCAGGGAAACCCTCACCTGACCTGAGGCACTAACTGTGCGCAAGTACACCACGGCGGCGTGACCACGTTCCGAGGCGTCACAAAACCCGTGAAGGGTGGCCTTGTACTTCCCGGGAGGAAGGATGGGACGAGGCAAGGAGATCTCGTTGACGGCAGGAAGTGAGGATACAAAAGAGGTCCATTCCTCAACAAGAGTGCCGTGCAGAGGTTCGTTCCAGGTCAATCCTGCTGTCCAAAGCTTCTGCAAGAAGCATTTTGCCCAAAATATAATTGGACAGATCCAACCGTTCGGATCAAAGGTTCTGGCGACAGTAGACAATACGAGACGTTTAGTCCAAGAACAAGGCAATTTCAAGTCTACGTTGTACGTAAAGATGTCTTGGACTGGTCTGTACTGAACGCCGAGAACAGCCATCATGGCGGGGTTGTCAACAATCTCAAACAAATGTGGATCTTGCTGATGATCCTCTGGCAAGCCTTCCAAAAGCGCTGGTGAGTTGGAAATCCATTTACGCAACTCATAACCAGCGGAGGCCAAAATACCTATCAATTCGTCCCGCAGGAGGATCGCCTCGTCCGCTGTGGAGGCGCCCGAGCAAATGTCATCGACGTAAATATCGTCCTTCAAGATGGCGGAGGCTCGTGGGAAACGTAAGCCTTCGTGGTCTGCGAGCTCCCAAAGAGAACGTATTGCCAAGTAGGGGCTTGACCTTAACCCGTACGTATTAGTATTGAGCTCGTAGACGACCATGGGATCGCGAGGAGACTCTCTCCAAAGGATCAGCTGGAAACGACGGTCATCAGGGTGGATAATCGTCTGCCTGAACATCATTTTTATGTCGGCCACAAAGACAACCTGATGTCGTCGGAAGCTGGTGATGACGTCACAAAGGTCCTTGACCAACTTGGGACCAGAATGCAAGCACTGGTTCAAGGATACGCCAGTAGGAGTCTGCGCAGAACCATCAAATACTGTGCGCAGCTTCCCAGTCAATGGCTTCAATACCGCATGATGCGGGAAAAAGTAGTGCTCCACCGAACGCCAATCCAAATTTGACACAGACATGTGTCCCAACTGTTCATATTCCCTCATGAACTCAATATACTTCTGTCTGAGCTCCGGATCACGACCCATGCGAGGCTCCATAGCCAACAATCTCTTTTCGGCCAAAGGTCGCGACTCACCAAGCGGAGGCCGAACAGACAGGAAGGGTAGCCTCGTAATAATCCGACCAGAACGGAGTCGACCAGTGTTGTTCTGGAAGAACAGCTCGCACTCCTCATGTTCTGGATTCAAACGGGCAACTTGAGGGGGCTCCTCTACCTCCCAAAACCTCTGAACTGCATCAGAGAGAGCAGAGCCTACAGCCAACAAATTATCAAGTTCGGGTAGAGGGGGGTCCCTAGGTACAGGTCCCATCAAAGCAAATCCAAATATGGTCGGGATGGCAGTCAAACCATTTGGCACCAAGACCCGTTTCCCACCAATCAAAATTCGACCGAGGACATCAGAGCCAATCAACAAGTCGATTTGTCCCGGTGTGTCAAATTTGGGGTCTGCCAGTTCCAATCCCGATGTCAAATTCACCACAGCAGCAGGTAGCTGCTTCTGTGGGTGCATGCCCAAAATATTCTTCAGCACAATAGCCGAGGTTTTAATCCTCGGGTGTGAAGATTCAACAGGGCCAAACAAAACTTTAACTTGCCCTTCAACATTAGAGGCTACGTCACCTATGCCCCGTATACAATTCGGAAAAGAGCCCATATTTAATTTAACCTGCCCTACCAAATAAGTGGAAACAATGCAACCTTGTGAACCTGTGTCCAATATAGCACGGACAACAACAGAGGTCCCCGTGGGTCCCCAGACCCTGACAGCAACCGTTGGTAGGATAACGGTCTCAATGGGGGAGGTTGGAGTTATAGGGCAGGGGTCAATGACCTATTGTTGCCTGGGCGGCGACCGTTGGCCAGGACCAGGCAAGTCAAAACGAGGGTGCGGCTTGAAGTCCTCAAAGGCGCGATGACTCAATCCGCGCGCCATCTGTGGGGGGTCATAATGACGCACCCGCCCAAAACGAGGTGGGCGCGAGTCAAGGCGGGGACGCTCCGCCAAAGGAGGGGAGTACCTGGGGCAGCAGTCATGGTGCTGGTGACGTTGCGCGGTCGCACATTCAGGTGCGCGAGAGAGAGGAGGCGTGCGCACGCTACGGTTCTCCAAGCGGGGCGAGTGGCGATCAACTGAGCGAGGCGACTCTCGGCTACGCGCCGGTGAGCCTCGGCTGCCACCTTCAAAACACCCGCCCGTGCGCGGCGTCGGCTGGTTGGACAAGCGGCCAACCTCTCTGGCATTCATACAAAGAATGTCCAAATGCTGTCCTCCACAGTGAGGACAGGGGCGAGAATTTGGGCAGTCTCGCTGGTAGTGGGACCCCAAACAAGAGAAGCAAAGGCGGCGGGCATTCGCGATGCGCCTACGAGAGGCGACATGCAGGTCCAAGAATGCCCTACAACTGGCCGTTCTGTGCCCCGTGACCTTGCAGTAGGAGCACTCCACTGGGCTCTGCGTGACTGCAAAGCGAGGAGGGCGCCGGTCAACATTGGCTCGAGTGTGAACGCGAGCCTGCTCCTTGACCTTGGGCGGCTGCGACTTAGCCGGCGTGTCACCACCGGAGTTGTCCAAGACCCGGCACTCATCCTCCAGGAACTTCTCCAGGTCAGCAAAGGGGGGCAGATGGGTCGCGCTATCCCCACCAAAGCGCTGTTCAAAACGCGACCTCAGGTCGGCAGGCAGCTTCTTCAGCACAATGTGCACCAATAGATAAGACCATTGGTCTACGGGCAGGTCAAGGCACTTAAGTGCGTTGATGGCCACCAAGAGCGGGTTCAAAAGTTGGGTGCGCAACCCAGAGACCCGGGTGAGCGTCGGCAAACCCAAAATCTGCTCAATGTGCGTGTCGGCGAGGCCACGCTTATTATGGTACCTACGGGTAATTAGGTCCCGAGCCGTCTGGTACGCCTCGTCAGACACGGGCAGATGCTGGATGAGGCCCTTAGCCTCCCCATCCAGAACCGACATTAGATAGGCCAACTTTTGTGCCGGCCGAAGGTCAGCCCTATCATGGACTAGGCTGTCGAACAAATTAACGAAGCCCAGGTAGCTTCCTAGGCAGCCATCAAAATGGGGGAGGTCCAAAGTAGGGAGCCTACTCACCAGCCCCGGTGCTGACTTAGGAAGCTCCTGCTTCAGGCCGGGTTGCCCTTCCCTATCGGCAACTAGTTGTCTCGCAGTATTGGAGACAGCATCATACAGGTCTAAGACCTGGGCATAGTCTTCGCTGACCTTATTTCGCTGGTCAGCGGTGAAATCATTGATTGACACTTCAAGACAGCAAGTGCTGAAAGTGCGGAATTGCTGTTCCACACTTGCCAGGCGATCGTCAATCCGCTCGTATCTCTGAAGTAAGGCCTGCTGGCGATCAGGCCTGTTCACTAAAGCATTGGCCGAGGCAAACCAGCGCAAATCTGATGCAATAGCACCAGCAGCCGCACGCAAGTCCTTGATAGCTGACATAATCAAAATTCAAAGAGCCCGGACAAGCGCTAAATAAAATTAACAACCAAAACTTAATTTTTCTTAATTCTTTGAAACCAACAAAGTTTTAGCCTGTTTACTGCAAGTGCAGGCAAGTGACAGGTATTTACTGCCCAACAAAATTAAAGGTTTCGGTATATTGAAACAAACACAAAAGTTATCAAAGTTATAACTTATAACAAATTAATAAAGTTGAAACTTCAACTTAATTAATTAATTATTTGCAACAGACAGACTGGCTGTGTTATTTGAGATATACAATAGTAAGTAAGCACAGAATATGTGTTACCTAGCAATATTATCTATATTATAACAAAACAAAGTTTATTAATGTGACCCGCCCAAGTGGCAAGGTCAAGTTGGTTGTTATGTTTATGAATATATGCAATAAACTAAATTTACTAAATTTATTGATACATACAGCTGTTATGTATCCAAACAAACTGACTTATTAATGCAACAACAAATTTAAGTTAGATTATTCAACAATACAAATCAACAATTACTGATTGAGGTTATGTGACAATGTGTTTCAAATTATCTAGGTCAACTTATACAATTAAATATTATGTATTTTAGACAATAACTGACCTGACAAACACTACAATACTGTCTACAAGGTGATAAGATACAAGTTCATACCAATCTGAGTTCAGATACAATCAACGGCTAAGATACAAATTTACAATATAGGCAGTTAACCACGCTCTTGCTATCAAAAAATTATGTCTAGAATTTTGGCTAGAAGGAGCTGGGATCAATTGCAGCAGATTTGTGGAAGCGTGACTCTATTCATCAGCCCTTGTCAGCCACAACAAATCTCAGACATAACTGTACTGTGTTGCACAGCGAATACAAGTAATCTTAATAATAATGTGTTTCACTTACCCGCTATCCTTGCTGATGTCAGGCTTGAGCTAAATTAGACACATTCATACAAGTATATTGGCCAAAATAAATGAATGAAGTATCTTATACTTAGCTATTAAGCTTCAAACGCGACGTTTTCAGGACACGTTGGCACGTGGAAGTCGATACCAGATTCACAATTTTCACAAATATCAATCAATAGTTCACAATCAATTTACCGTTGCCAGCACTAGATCAGGCGGCGTTCAAAGCGGTTTACTCTATTTAGTTCAATTAATCAATTCACACGAAATGCAAAAAGGTGTGCTCACAATAATATTCGCGTAGCTACAATGATGTGCTTTTCAAAAGGCGATATTTTATTTTACGTACGAGTCGACAACGTGGTAACTTTTTCTACGCGGGCGGAAGTGACAGTTCAGTGTGACCATTGTCAGAAATTTTCAATAGACTAAACAAAATGTTACTCAATCGATCTAATCGATTTGACTTATAATAAAAACTAATTCTATTTCAAACACGTGTATAACAAAGGATGGTATAAAGTATCGGTAAATTTTCCCTCCTACGAAATACCTCCCAAGGTATTTATCCGTTTAAACGGCGTCTTCATTTAACACAAACCAGAATTCCAATATAATTGGTTATTGATTTTAAACTTCGTAGAATCGGAGGTTGTAAATCCTAAGCATCGCTTTAGTACAACAAGTAATAAGTTTCAATATTGAACCCGCTAAGCGTAACAGCGTTGTGTGGAATAACTTAATATAAGTGCTGAGTTTTTGTGGCACAGTTTTACAACAACAAAATTGCCTTTGGAGGAGTAAGGCCCAGTTTCATCACCTTAAGATAAGCCTTATCTTCAAGATAATTGGAACGAATTTTGTATGAATTATCTTACATATTCATTTAACAGGAACTTATACTTATAGCGGTAAAACTGTTCATACGATTTAAATTGCATGCAAAAAATATGAAGATCACCATCGTCAAAGCGTTATCTCACCTGCATCCAAAACTTTCGCTTTGGAGTGTAATGTCCGTTTTCAGTCTAACCAGATCTCAGAGATCTCAGAGATATTATGAAAATAAAATGTATATGTACTTATTATTATAATAATGTTTCAAGTAGGTAATTAATTTTAACAATATTTATTATTAATGGCTTGCCTTAAAACTTTATTTATTTTAGGGTTCATTTAGTAATTAGTAGTGAAGTAATGTGATAAAGTCATATGGATGCTAATGCCTTAGTAAAGGGGCATTAATTAGGGAAGGTGCGTATTTACGCGACCAGGTTTTAAAACCAGGTTTTCGTTTGCAAGTACGTCTAACGGGTTTCAGCACTAAAATACTTGCAAAGCTTTCAAAGTATTTTTACTTGAACGTACGCGAACGCGTCTCGCGTGTTGCCGACTCCCGATCATAACGTAGTACTTATACTTTCATGGAATATTATTCCTTACTTCCATAAATTTACAGAACTTTGTCGCGCAAAACACTAAAATACTTGAAAGTATTTTGAGTACTCGGGAATATAAAACTTTTTCCATGAAAACATTTAGAAAAGTCCATTACCTAATTTTGCGATAAACATCCTAATATATCTGAAAATAAGGTTAAATTTTCCATTCAAACTTGCGTTACTAGGGCGTCACATGAAGTTTTCTATATTTGAGTACCCAAAAACTTGCAAGTATTTTGATACCTGGTTTTCGACCTTGGTATTTTTTATAAAAACGCTCTTGGTACGCGATTTTGCAAGTACGACTCATGACTAGCATTAATTATCTTTACTACTAGTAAAAACACTTCGCCAATTATCTTTTCATTGCGTTTTTATTTTATTGAACTTCATCTTTATGTACGATGAATTGAACTTTAGTTGCCTCATTAGCCGTGACCACCGCTGATGCAAACCATTTGAAACGTTGGAAAATAAAGAAGAATTAAATGAAATTGGGAAAATAAAGAGGAATTAAATGAAATTAAAACTCGTTAAAAGAATTTGTTTGATGATTATCAAGCGTTTTTTGTTGCTTTTCAATTATTTAATGACTGTACTAATATCACCTCACATCATCTCAATCCATGGCGCGTTTGCTTTATGGCCCTCTTTGCGTATCTACCTGCAACAAAAGAGACCTTAAAGTAGCCTCAGACAATACCGTCACCGTAGCCAAGTTTTTGGAACAGAAAATCTGTACCATTGACACGATGAAGAAGAATGTTCTTATGCACAAAAGGCAACAAAAACATTGCAATAATAATCTGAAAAACAAGTTGTCCAATCGAATATGAAGACTTCTCTCCCTCGAGCCCGACAATCGTATTGCTACATACGATAAAACTGCCCACAAAAATAGTTCGCAGAGTAATCAAAATAAAATTTAGACCTCTGCTCGCTGAAGCACAAAGTTATAATGAGTTTCTTGGACTTGCTGGGTAGAAAACCTAGTGAAATCGAGAGGCGAAGACTTATAAGAAATCCACGTACAATATTCTGCCTTACACTTGAAGCTTAAGGTTCAAATTTTAACTTGACGTTAGTGCTCGATGGTACAGTATACGTTGAAAAATAAAGTACAATATTATTTGTATTGCTAATAGGATTCTCGTATTTAGTACAAAATAAAAATAGTGAGTGAAAATTTATACGGAGAGAATTTTTTATTAAACCGTGACAAATGATGAAATTTGGTTTTAACAACACTAACGAATTTAAATCTCAGTTATCTTAGTAAATATGGTTAAGATCCATCAAAACTTTTATGACGTCCTATACATCGAAAGTTACAAATTATTTAGGACATGTTGGAGAGCTTTAACATTTACCTAACTAATTATTATTTGATACTGTTACGAGAGTTACTACTCAGTCAGTATCGTCAATATAATGACGACTAGTAAACCATTGAATATCGCTTTCTTTTTTCGACTGTTGCGGTCAGACGACAGCCGCTCTGTGGAAAACCTAAATATTCTGTCAATTCTAATTAGATTAGATAGCGAATCCTGGACTCAAAGGTGAAAGTCATGGATGTAAATGGGATCTCATAAAAACAATACTTGTCAAAATAAACAAGTCTCGCTACCGTAAAAAGTTGTGAAATCCACGTAATACCAAGTCGGTTAATTTGTTTTATCCACAATGTTATAGGGGGTCGAAAATGGCCGAAACTGCTTCGAGAAAAGAATGGTACGGCTGTGCCGCTTTTTTGCTCGACTTGGCGGGGCACTGCCGTGCCCCCAGATAGGACTCAGGGGATGATGAGAACTCCATCAACACTGTCTTTGTTACAAACTTAGGATACAAACTTAGGATTTCTAATTACCCACTAAATACTGGAAACGTCTCAACAAATCCTAACATTCACCTAACAAAACACTCGCCAATCGAATTATCAAATAAACGCAAACTTTTAACTTGATAATTATAATCTGATCGTAAACTTAACTGTACTATTCGATCCGTAGACAAAGAAGGCAATTTAAAATGAAATGTCGTTTTGTATTATTTGAAAGAACTTTTTGTTTATTCCGCTTAACGTAAACGACGTCGTTTTGTAAACGGCGAGGCAACAAAACGTAAAAGGTTATGTCCGGTGAGCGGTAGCGGGTGTTGAAAAGCGTCAGACGTGAAAATCTTAAGACTGCAGTAAAATCTATAGCTTCCAATTCTAATACGAAGCTGTTCAATGGGTTATTAATCAAATACTACTTTCAAAATAATAGATTTTATATACTAGTTTTTGTCCAAGGCTCTGAATGCGTCAGTCTATCTGTAATCCATGACCAATGTAAATTTCTTGAAACCTTAGGGAAAACAAAGGTGAAAGTGAACCGCAATTAAGAACTGTTAAATAAACTTGTATACATTTCAAAGCTAGTCATTTGTTTAGTTCAGTGATTACACTAGACTCGGATTAAACTATAGCGACCTAAAAGTCGAAAATGAAGTATAAAAATACTATCAGACCGGGCAGATATATTACTGCTTGTCCTGCAAATGTTATTTGATGAATACCAGCTGCAGCTCCACTGAACGTGTCCAATTGTATTTAGGAACCAACCAGGAACCTATCGGAATATACACGCAAATTTCATAGAAATTGATACAGCCATTTCGGCAGAGCTGGGTGACAAACATAGGTCTAAAATAATTAGATTTATTAAAATAATCTACACAAGTAATTTACTCACAAACAACGCAGAGCTAATGAATGCTAATGAAAATAAGCATATATTTTTGCATTCACAGCTTGTGAACATCGGGCACACCACAGAAGTGGCAGTAACACTCGTTTATAGAGGTGTAACGACGTTCTCTCAGGCCATTTGCTGCACAGCATTAAACGAGATGATAAGCAGTTGTCATCGTAGATGAAGATACCTACCTACTATGTTGGACAGCATGGTGGAATACCTGCATGGACACAGCAGAGTTTCGGACACTAGTAAGAAAAGAACAGACTCACCAAAGCGAAAGGGCCTGAAACGCCGTCGCCTCACCACTTACCACTAAGCGCGGTCGTTTAAATACTATTGATATTAGTGCTATTAAAAAAATGCTTTAAATTGTTTTGATGTCAGACAATGTTATGTTGTTGGCTTACTTATGATTAAAAAGCCCAAATCAGCAATGCCTCATTTAGCTTGACAAACTCAAAAAAATCAAATGCGTAAGAATCAGTTCTTTTTCGCTGATATTTTATCAATGATCTATCAACGAACTCATTGAATACTTAGATTTGCCACAAACATTTGTGAATCACACAGTGTTATCCCTTTTATGAATCAAACCCATAGTCCGCGGGCACTAACAGTAGCGAGGCATCCACCGTACTATTCGGACTATCTAATGATTTTGTACTTCGTAATCAAAATTTTAACATTTGAAACTCGCTACCCGCTGTCAACACAACCCTACCTTATTACTACAAGCGCTTGGTATTAGCTGTCGATGTGGGCATTAAATGGATTTATCGGAGGCCGCTCGTAAACCCGCCTTAAGCTCTTAAGGGCAAGCCTCCGTTTATATAGATCGCATCATTTATCCTGTATCGGTTTTGCTTCATTTAACATGACGATTTAAATTCATTAACGACATTCGTCATTCTTTGATCCCTCTCTTTATAGAAAACACATTTTTAAAATATTCAGATAACTAATAAGTAGGTATCTACTTACTAACAATCTTGACCAAGATAATGTCTGTACTAAGTGGTTGACCAAATTCCGCCTAGTCAGAAGTGTATATAGACCCAAGGTTGTTTATAATCTTACAGGTCCAGGGTTAGTTGAAACTCGTACCGTACACGATTAAGAGTTTCTAATCCTTCATGTTCTAGCTTCGAAACCATCGGCTGTGCAGAGTAGGTAATAACATCAAGAACAAACTACTGACCGAGGCAGGATCTGAACGTTCAATGAATGATAGCAAATGTGAGGAATTAATGTCATTGATCCCTCACATTTGTAAGCAGTACACATCTGAAGCAATACTCAATGAAAAACGCCGTTAGTGCCATTAGAACTGCGATGCAGGACAATTTCACTTCACTACGCGTGTCATTAGAGTGTGCTGAGGAGTCGATACTGAGGATCTTCGATCAGGTGACAGTTTTCTTTTAGGATATTACTCACCCGACAGTGGAACCAGAGTGCAATCAATGACACGACACATGCTTGGGATAGTGATAAGCAGTTCCATTTTTTATCACTTGTTACTATTATACTATTCGAACTGCTTTCATTTCTACTTTTGTGGTGAGCTGGTGATTATAAATTAGTATGACAACAATTCCTCAAACTTTAGGTAATTGTTTTGAGAAGTACTTAATTATTATTATTCTTTTGCATGCCAAACACAAATTTCAAAATGCAGGTACCTATATTACAGCAAAAATAGATATGTAATTCAATAAAATTCTTATGAACACTACCAGCTATTGCTCGAAGCATTTACCCTTAATGTTATTTCAATGAAGATCAATAAACAACGTATAAAACCCTTGTCACAAACGTTTTATTTTAATAAAACGACTGTTTCATTGTCCAATGTAGCGATAATTACCGATACTAGCGACGATGAAGCTATTGGTGACATCTTTGAGCATTGTAGGTACTAACAAAGTGTATTTCGATTTTGTATTTCATCTAAGTAAAATGTGTCCTTGTATTGACGAATAAAGAATAAAAAGTGTCATTACCACATTACTTTCGTAAGAACCGACTAACGAAAATACACAAAGGAAAAGCGCTCACAGCAAGACTTGGCTTACTGTTCGTAACAGATCGGCAAAGTTAAGCAACGATTGCACAGGTCGCCATTTGGATGGGTGACCAAGTGTGGCATTTACATCTGAGCGCTACCGTACTTCGGAGGCACGTAAAGCTGTCAGTCCCGCTTTTTGTCTCAGTATAAGAATCGTTAGGCCCTGTCGGAGGCCTTCGGGCGGTCTGAAAACTCCGACACCTAGTGTTTGCCACACACTCACACGAAAAACAAAACAAACGAAGTAAAAATTATCTTGCGTAAGAGATGATAACTTGACATCAAACTCTACGCTAACCCGCCTGGCCATCGTGATAATTATAGTAGGCCAAACCTCCTAACGCGTCACAATGTGACGGAAATTAGGAGGCCTGCTTTCAGCAGTCGACTAGATGAAATTATAAAATAGCTATAGGTTTATTTTCAATCAACTATACACTTAAAATAATAAGGTTCAAGGTTATGGTGCAAGAAAGTCTAACTGCCGCTCTCGTTCATTATCACGTACCCATGTGGTCGACTGTAATTATATTTTGCATTAAACAGATCGCATAGTCTGCGTGGGGAACCTTGGAGTATACCTATGTCCTGCAGTGGAGGTCTTTAGACTGAGATGATGATAATGATGACATTTAACGCAAAAGTTGTATTGGATAATTCGCTCTCTATCGTCTTGCAACGTAGCTTGTATGCGACACACAAATGTCGAAGATTAAAACAATAACTGATGAAGTCGGCTGACATCTTTATCTAGTAGCTTTTCTTTAGTTGCGCATCTTGTGTAAGTTATAAAGGTTTAGTAAATGATAAATATTCTATACTTTTTAATGTTAGTGTTCACAATGTTGAAACCAGTTGAATCTGATATAAAAACACATAAGTGCAATATACTGCAACATTAACGCTGCAATTTAAGTAAGCAACTAGTTTAAATAAACCAGCAAATGCTGTCGTTGAGGGAATTGAATCTCCGAAATTCTACATCAAAACCTAGTACAACAAATTATTCGCAGCTAATGAATATTAACGGCAAGAAATAAAATTCTCATATACTAACGTATAAAGTCGCCTCGCCACTTGACAGTGCGCCGAGTGTTGAGTGTTCGATTCCAACTCGAGACAATACTTTGTTTGATCCATAAATAGTTGTATCGAGTCTGGGTGTTCATTGTGTCTCCATTGGTTGTATGCTTGTTAAGTTCCCCACGACACAGGTTTTTTTTTAATGCGAGAATCTTTTTAAAGAAAAAGAGAGAAATTTCCTGTAATATTGCTGGTGAGATGCCTCTTCTCAGAGAAGGGTTAGGCTATAGTCTATTTCGATGTCAGTGTCTACCAGTTAGCCAGTCGAAACCAGCGAGTAGGTATATGATTGTGTCCACCTAAAGCTACACTAGCCCCCTATTTTTAAACAGACGAAACGTATTTATAGTCAGCTATATTGGTCCTTTCTTTTGTATGCTTATATCAACCTAACTAATAGTTATTCTCAAAATGTTGTAGGATTTATAGACAAAGAAAACCTACTACCTAAATAATAAATTTATTTGTAATTATTATCGTAGAGTTTCAATACAGAAATATTGTCAAAGATTATAAGGTGTTTAGCTGCTCTTGTAATTAAAGTCTCTGGTATACTGTGTAGTCTCATATGTAGGTATGTCTTAGAGATAAATTAATATCATTTTTCTTTTCTGACTTTCTATTTACACAGACAAAATAAACGCTCTTTTCCGCTATTATGTGTAAAGTACTAGCTCCATTGACACAAGTAGGTATAACAGTCGTGAAACTCCTAGTTTCAGATTGAATTATAGGTATGTCTCAAAGGGCTGCGTCTCTTTGACGATTTTTATTGCCTTGATTGAATCTGCTACTCGGACGGTAGTGCCGTTTTACTGGTGCGTACTTATGTTGGTAGCGAAATGTACAGGGCATTTATATTTTTTGGAGGCTACTGTTGTAGTTTTCAATGGCCCTTTGTTTATTATTTGGTTGCATTTACAAAAAAGACACCCATGCACTAGCAGTTAATGCTGTATCGTGGAGGACTTTACAATCATTAAACAACGGATAAAAAGTACTCCCAGACCTGACTCGTGTGGGTATCAGCGCAGCTTTTATAAATATATAAAGAAAATTCAAGATGTCGAAAACTCAGGTTTTATCTTAATGGCTATAGTCTGTTATTTACCATCAAAATAATTTTTAACAGAGTAGCTTTCATATTTTATTCATATATGAAAGAAAGCTTTATATTCATATATGAAAGAAAATAAAATAAAACCAACTTCACAGTAAAACACAATGTTGCTTCACAGATGATAACGTTACTCAACGTTGTATTATTGTATATTTGACGACCGGTTGGCGCAGCGGGAGTGTAAGCGACTGCTACGCCGAAGGTCGCGGGTTCGATTCCCGCTCAAGTCAAACATTTGTGTGCATGAACATAGATGTTTGTCTTGGGCTGGGTGTTTGTATGTAAAATATTTAGGTATTTACAAAAAAAAAGTATATAAGTATGTTTATCATTTATCTAGTACCCATAACACTCTGCTTAGCTTGGGACTAGATGGTGATGTGTGTATGTGGTGGAATATTATTATATTATTATCACACAATGTTGCGCTTAAACATATGCGATGTTGCTTCGTTGTATGACCGATATTTTTTAATCTGCTTGATAAAACAGATTGAAATTTGGAGGAAAGAGGAAAAGACTCTTTCCTCACGCAAAGGTATTAAAACTTTTAACCTTGGAAATATATTTACACTATTCACACTCGATGCCTATCAACGTATTGTGTTAAAATGATATGTTTACATAAATCGTAAACTCCGAACCGTTCTGATATAAATGACCAATCCATCCAAGTGGTGAACTGTAAAACAATGCTTAACTTAGTCGATCTATTACGAAAGGCAAGTCAAGAAGAATAAATAACCTTTTGAAACGCACAAAACTATGTTCTGTGTTCGAGTGCTGGTGTCCGGCTTTTTAACAGATAAATATATTAACGTTCTTCGGTACCAGATTTATTTCTAACTTATCAGTAGTCTTAAAAAAACAATGACTAAATAAATAAACCTAACCATTCATGCCAATCTACAACCTAAATTTCTGAAGCTTATTGTGAATAATAATCGAGAAAAATATTCTCCTTAGCTTTTATTTGCAGGAAACAAAACCTTAGAGCAAAAAATTAAGTCGCTGGATTCCAATGGCTTAAGATATAATCGTACTTTACCCCGAGTAATGAACGAAAGAATTTTAAAAGCGTAATCGTTAAGACCACGTAAATATTTTATATCGTACAATTGCAGAACTACCGTAGAAGATTGGCGTTTAAGAATTTAAAAGCTATCGCATGGTGTATAATGTTAAGGATGGCTATGCCGCCGTCAATCATATTATTAGGATGCACGGTAAAACTCGAATGAGTCTGTGTTTGCATCACAAGTATAAGTTAATCGTGTATAGTTATTATGTTGCGAAATAAAAAAAGGAGAAAAAAAATGTCACAGATATATCATGAAAACGTAGTTCCTGTGAAGCCACGTTTCAAATGTTTTGATAGAGTACCGTAGTGGTTTTAGTAAGTAGGCTAGAAGTCTCTAGCGGGCTCCAACAATCCCCTTCACCAAGCCCTAATGCCGGGAAAAAGGCCAATCCTCTAGATTTCCTCGTGACACCAATAAATAATGAGAAAAATGGGATACAAAATATTATTTCTAAATTGTTGTCATGATACAGTTGGCTGTGTCCGTACAGGCTGTGTCTATAAAGTGGACACAGCACAACCGAGATCACGCTGGGATGATCCTAGCGAGATCCCGGTTGCAACCAAAACTATTTGCGCCTCAGAGCTCGAGCATCGCTTTCTAACTAACCTTACTTGACTTAACTTTAAAACGATAAATAATTGTTGACCGGTCTTTGTTGCGTGAACCTACATCGCGAAAGCCGTTATATATGTTAAGGTTAAATGTTAATATAACAGTTATTTATGCCAGACCCGAAATTTCAACCCGCTAACATTGGCCTTGGTTACTGTAAAACTTTTAGTCCTGACAAACAAAGAAACTTATCGATTTTCATAGAATTTTAAAGGTCAGGCTTTTAATATGTAAATAACCATAGTCTCTGACTATACCATAGCGAAAAACGACACATAAAAAATGCAGAAGAAGATTGCCTATAGATCTAATAAACCTTAATGTGAACATTCCCTGTACGATTATTAAAGCACGCAGGGCGTCTGCAAATTACAAGTGTACATCATTTTATACATTTAATAAAAAAATCTTGGGAAGAGTCATTTGTGAGACAATTTAGGCTAAATAAATCTTGGAAATAGAACTTGTATGTGATACTTAGACATATTCGTCTTCTTGAATGATGTCATCAGTGGGTACGGTTGCTTTGATATGACAAAAAGTAAAAGCAGTACTTGTTAAGATATAGTATTTGAAGCAGTACTTGGTAAAAGTAGAAGGCTTGGTAAAAGTTAAATTATTCATAGTACCTAATGTTAAAAAAGAAATGATAATAATTATTTTATTATACTAGAGGGCAAGATAGATACAATTGTGTATAAATCTGACTTTGGGTTAAGCAACGCCTTTACTCGCATGAAATTCGTTTTGTGACTACTAGAAATGAGAGAATATCTTTAATTCAATACATTTATGACTCGCATATTTAACACGATATTTATTACTGTACCTTAAATGTACAACTACATTTTCCCGGCATTTCAAACGAGTTTAATCAGTTAAGGTCACAGGGAGACTGAACATTTTTACAGAGAAGCTAATGCACTTATGATCATTTATGACTGCACGACGTGTATGGTTAGAGGTTAAAGCGTAGTCATAAAAAAATGCACCATTTGTTGTGGATTCGATTCCCACACGAGACGACAATTTATATGAGTCTGGGTGTAATTTGTGTCCGTTGATTCAATGTTTGCCTCGCGTGACAGAGCATTGATTTCTAGTGCAAAAGAATAAGCCTAATATAAGCTACCTAAGGCTCAAATATGATATATTATGAGGAAAATAATATTATAATAAAAACCCCACAAGCCCACAAAAGCTAACACTTTTTAAACAAATTCGAAAACGCCATCAACATCTTACCTTTGCTATTAATGATGCCTCATACATTTTCAACAAAACTCTCTGTTCCTCGTGTATTAAAATTTATATTAATTTCGCTCACCATATACGTATGAAGTATGAAGTAAATGCTGCGAACAATAATAAAAACCCTATTTCTCGCCCTGGTTCATATATTTGAATCTGTACATCAAGCTTTTATCTTTTACAATGGTTCTTCGCCATGGGTCCTATTGTACTCCCAGAAGTCCCATTTACCCAAAAATGTCGACAGCAGGTACGGTAACGAAATAAAAATAAACCATAACACCAAAGTTATAAGGTAGGATTTGCAAGAAAGATATTCATGGAGTATTTTGCCTCCTATGTTTCGGTTAAAAATCCTTTTTGTGTAAATTTATTGGCCTCGTTAGGCACCGGCCAGCGATGTTGAGGTTTTTACGAAATTTTAAATTGCTGTTTACACGTTGCATTTGAGAAGGCGAAGTTTTTAATTTTGTGTAATGCACAAATTATGTTTTATATTAATTTACAAACGTTTTAAAAGCCCTTGCTATTAAACAACTTTTCAACACTGAACTCTGAAATGAGGTTTTTTTATGATCTGTACTTAGGGATGTTCATTTGCCAAATCCAGTTAGACTTGTAAGCGGACCCCAGATTGAAACTGGGATAACGCTAAGAGGATGACTTAGGGATGTTCATTTCAACTTGAGTAGATACTGTTATTAGTAAAATTCTCGTTTTAGATCCTGATCAGATTTAAGTATTAGATACATGAGTCAAAGAGGCAAGGTAAGCTTTACAATGTGCAATGTCCAGTTTAGTTCTCCACACTTACTCCTCTCATGTGACACGTTGGGAATAAACATAATTATATAGTCATCTTATCTAGTAATAGTGTAACTACTTGGGATAGCTATCAACTATTACTACGATGACTCTCACTGAATTAAATATTTAAGGAAGTAAATTATTAAGTATCAATCACTCAAAATAGAACGAATTCATATTAGAATTTGTTGTATTAATTATGATTATTTGTTTATTCTTTTGTCAGGTCGCGATAGTCTAGAGGAGATAACAAGAGACTGCCGTGTAAGGGTATCGGGTTTGAATTCACAACACGCACCTCTGACTTGTCGGAGTTGTGTGCGTATTGAATTGTTTACTTTCGCTTGCCGTGTACCTCGGAGAGCATCATAAACTGTCGGTCTCAGCTGTCATGAAAATCTTTGCAAGTCGTTATAGGGTTGAGCACCACTGAATAAACTGTCACTAGTTAAACCATGGAATAGCGCTATCCATTTGGTTGCGGAGGTCACACAGGCAGTCGCTCCGTGGAAAAGCTAATATTCTGTCAAATCCGGATAAACTAGTAAGCGGAACCCAAGTTTATTTATTTATTTATTTATTTATATAGGGAGGTCCAACAGCTTATTCCAATTTGACAAAAATATTATACAAGTAACAGATAGCCAATTACAGGTACTCACGTATAACATTAAAATATATTTAACACACATTTTTTAAATAGAAAATCAATAAAACACTAACATGCTAAACTTAACTACATTGAGTTACAGTACAGTCCGGTCAGCCGTAGCCAAATGTTGTTTAAGAAAAGAAATTCTCACTCATTCTTCGCCTTGCTACTGGAACACTCGTACAGAATAAATCTATGTTTAGGTCTTTGGCTGCTAGGATAAAGCTATTGCTCGCTCGGTTAAGGAAGTTTTGCTTATAATAAGATGACGCTATAGGCACATGTAAGGGTTTCATAGCTCTTAATTGCTTAGTTGGCGCATTGAGATTCAGTTTGCATAACAATTCGGGACAATTTATGTTGTTAGAGGCAATTTTTAATAAAAAAACAAACGTCGCATATATTTCTTCTCTCAGATAGTGGGAGCAGGTGAATTTTTTTACAGATATTTAAATATTGGCTTGATTTGAAAGGGATTTGTAGGCGGTAGCACATGTATTTAATAAATTTAATCTGAACTCTCTCGATTCTCGCGACGTATGTCTCATAGTAAGGATTCCATATCTGCGATACTCCAATATGCTTCTGACAAAGGTACAGTACAATATTTTTCAGGTCTTAGCATTTTTGAGGCAAACCGACGATCGCATAATAAAACCAAGGGCTTTAGACGCTCGTCCTACTATATCTTCTATGTGCTTGTCAAAGAGCAATTTTGTGTCATGAATAACACCTAGGTCACGAATGGATTCATCTCTTATTAGTAGGTGGCCTTTTACTATATATTGAAATGAAACATTATCCTTTTTACGACTATAGGTCACAACAGAGCATTTAGTGGGATTGAGATCGAGGCGCCTGAGGTCCGATTGGAGTAACTGTGCATCAGACTGTGATGACACCGCAGCATATATTTTCATGTCGTCAGCAAAACACAATAGTTTGGAGTTGTGAAAGCAGGTTTCGATATCGTTAACAAATATTATAAACAAAAGAGGTACAATTAACGAGCCCTGTGGAATACCGCTGGGAATAGGTACCCAACTTGACATGTAATTGTTTATTACCACGGCCTGTGTTCTGTTATTTATATATGACGAGAACCACCTGAACAAATCGCCCCTTATGCCTATGCGCTGCAGTTTATATAATAGCATATTATGACTAATCCGATCGAAAGCCTTACTATAATCGGTGTATATCACATCCACTTGTTTACCAGCATCCATGTTTTCCGTCAAATACTCGTTTAATAATATAAGATTTGTTACGGTCGAGCGACCCGTGAGAAAACCATGTTGAGTTTGGCTGAGACAATTTTCTAATGCAGAGTAGACTTGATTATAGACCATTCTCTCGAATAGCTTCGAAATCACACATAGTTTTGATATGAGCCTATAATTCGTAATTTCATTCTTAGTTCCCTTTTTGTGAACTGGAGTGATATACGCCGATTTCCATATGCGAGGGTAGGTGCATGTCGCAAAAGACTTCTTAAATAAGAGAGATATAGGGATAGCGATAGACTTAGCACATGCTATAAGTAGACGAGGATGAATTTTATCAGGCCCGGCGGACTTACAAGCATCCAGCTGTGATAGAAGTTTGGCAACTTCTGCAGTACTTATTTCAATACTGGAAATATCCGATGTGACGTGTGAAATTGTGTCAAGAGAGCCTGTTGTATTTCCTAATGTATCGGACATAACATAAGTAGACTGAAAGCAAGAAGAGAATGCATTGCATATATCATTACCATTTGAGACTAAATAGGCTAGTTGACAAAATAATAATTATAAGTCCGTCCTTTAGATTATTCAAAAATAAGCTATACGTATTTTTTTATTTGTAAATTAAACCAAAAATTACCAAGATATAGCTCATTAAAGTTACGTATAACGTCACGCCGTGCTGCATTTTTTCGCACTAGATGACGTCACACGTAACTTTAATGGGCTATATCTTTGTTATTTTATATTTAATCGAAAAAATAAAAAGTACGTGTCCAATATTTTTTTATAATCTAAAATACGGATAATGAAATTATGTTGACCCTGGAAACTACCCTATTGTTTTGGTATTTCAAGACGCAGGGTATACCGTTATCCTTCTTACATGACTTTATGAATGACCAAAATTGTCTCGGGTTTTTTACTATGGACTCTTCAGTGGCGCTAATATAACAATCAAAACAGTGTTTTTCTAATGACTTGACTCTGTTTCGCAAAGTTTATAAGTCTCCCAGTCAGATCTATTTTTATAAATTTTATACCTACTTAAATACTTAAATTTTTCCTTTATTACTTTTTTTTAACGCTGGCGAGTACCATTTAGGATATTTATCTTTATAAACTACCTTGAATGGGATATACTTCTTTATTAGGTTGTTGAGATTTTGATAAAAATAATCAATAGCTTCCTCCATAGATCTGGTTGAGAAAGCTTTCTTAACCCAGTCAGTGGCTAAGATTGAGTTCTCAATGGCGACAAAGTCACCTTTGTCATAAAAATATTTAGTATGGGCTAACGGCTTCAAACCGGGTATATCGATAGTTGTAGCTATAATCGTAAGCGACCCATGATGGGGATCGATTGGTACTAAGGGATTGTCACATTGGGACACTAAATTAGTTATATTTGACAGCACTAAATCTAGAATTTTGCCATAATTATTAAGGATACCATTGTATCGCAATAGGTTATGAGTTTGGATTTCATCTATAAATAACTGCTCATCTTGGTTGTGTAGATTAGAAGCAGACATAGAGCCATCACTACTAGGTAGCCATAAAATATTGCTCATGTTGAAGTCTCCTACTATAATAAATTTATCAGACGGATTGCGTAAGAAGGCGTCACTAACTTTTGATTTTTATCAAAAGTTAGTGACGGCATACTTTCTCACAGCAGTTGTTTAACTGCCGTGAGAAAGTATGACCAAGGTGTTGTTTACATAATATAAATGACGAAAAAATGTAGTTATAGGTCAAAAGTATTTAATGTAACCCACAAATCCTCGGCCAAGGAGTGCAAGTGGGGTTGCGGTAGAACAGAAATATCACTACGCACTGCTATAAGAACACCGCCACCTAAAGTCTGGCCTGTGACCTTGTAGTCCCGGTCCCACCGCCACACCGTATACCGGCTGTCAAAGAGTTCATTACTGGATATACTTTCCACAAGCCAGGTCTCTGTCAAAACCACAACATCGTAAGACCTGAGAGAGAGATTTCGATAGAATTCGAAAGTTTTAGAACGTAAGCCTCTGACGTTCTGATAATATATATTTAATTTTGAGCTTTTATATTTCATATTTTATCATAAACATAAATATATAGAATTGTTTTTCAATATTGAAAAGAAAAGCAACAAAACATTATAATAGAGCAACGCAAACCTAAATCTACTATCACCAAAAAGCTTTACAACACAAAACTTGTTCATTAAAAAATTAGTAAATGCGGGTAAATGAAAAAAATTATAGAGTAAAAAAATACTAAATGAAGTATAAGCGAGCAAGCAATACACTTTAAGCACATGAGTGAGTGAGATAGTTATATTAAGAATAGAAACGTAGCGAAAACAAAAACGGCGGTAGTGGCGCAAAAGAGTTAGAGCGCGAGCAGGGGTGATACACATTTTCCATGCTAACAGTAATTTTGTTGATACATGAATGTACAAGAATATGTTAAAAGTAATTTCACAACTGAGAACAACATTTAAATAATTGGATAAAATTAAGCAAATAAATGATGAATTGAACTCACGGTACCAGATTAGACAATTTTGTTTTAATCATTTTCTTTGTTAATTACTATGGTGCGCGATTCCACGTTCTTGCGGATATGTATTTTCCCGTATTTCACCCATACAAACTTGTTCATCTTGTCCTTAGCAATATAGCAGCCTTCGTTTTATTTAGAAGTTTTTTGGATTCCGCATTCAGATGGTCGTTGACATATACTCGCTGTCCAGATTGATATCCCAAATCATTTGTTGAGAGACTCTTATTAGCTCGTGCTGCAGCAATAAACTCTTCTTTCACGTACCTATTAATGAAGCTAACAATTATATGTTTTTCCTTGGCGTTGTATGTAGGTACTCTTGAAATGTAGTTTATTTGTAGTTTTGGTACAGTGTACTGAACTACGCTTCCGATAGAGTCTACGATTTTGAAGAGGTTCTCATCTTTCCTTTCGGGTATTCCTCTAATCTCCACATTGTTGAATCTGGATTTCTGATCGTAGTTGCATAATTCCTTGTGGATGTTGGCAACATCGGACTGCAGATATGTAACCGTTTCTTTCGTCTTTTCTAGTTCAGTGAGACTGTTATCCAGCAAATCCATTCTTGCATTATATTCATCTAATTTAGCACTCATAAACTCACATGAAGTCTTGATCTCCTGAATTTCACTACGCAAACTTTTCATCCCAAGTTGCAACTAGTTTAACGCTAGGAGGATGATGGAGATTATTTTTCTCCCTTTGTCATTACCCTGTCTCTACTCTCTGCGAGATTGTTTCTCCGTTGTTAAAATTATATCACCTATACCCATCGGAATAATTGATCAAATTCTTTTCAATCGTTCATTCAACTGTACATTGAACTATTACTGTTCAAATTAAGTATTGTATAATATTTCGTCTATTAGGTACAACTGAATGCTCAATTTTATCAAATTGCCAACAAATTGTTTATTAACATGAATAAACTTATTAACTACTCTAAATCATCATTCAATCAATTAACGGGTAAAAAACTTTTCCAAAACTTATAACGAGCAAACTGTTGTTGTTATTGAAATATTTAAAATTTAATTAAATGATGAATTATATTTAAATGCTGTTTAAAATGTCAATAACTGATACTAAATTGCGAATTTCGCGCATCAAATATTGTGAATCAAATTATAATCGCGTGTTAATTGTATGTAAGTACTCGTAAAATGTTTTAGTTATCAAAAATCTTTCAGATACAAGTCACACTTTGTAGTAAATTCACATGACCCTGCCATGAAGGGTAGTTGGGGACACCGTAGTGGTTTTCGTTCGTTGGTCGAACTTATTTCTGGAGTCGTACACACAGACTCCACTTAAATCTCTTCAACTATAAAAGATGCTGGGAGAATCGCTTCAAGTGATTTTTACCCATAAGAAAGGAGATAAGTTTTCTTTAGGAATTCCATTGAAGTGACTATCTACTTTAGCCACTTCAATGATATTCGTAAAGAAAAGAACTATATTCATAAGCAGACTCATATTGCTGAGACAAAAATTATTTTTTTAGAAATATCCCATTAAGTAGCAAGACTGTTGTCATTAATAATCGATGCACATTATCAGAGTCTATGCCGTGATAGTGAATTTCATTGTAAGAAAAGCTCCTTGTACCTCAAGTCCAAAAATAAATATATCACACGCAATACTCACGAATGAGTGCTCAATTTGGTTTTCTTCGAAAAACTAACGTATCAAAATACATTTTATAACAATATTATTTTATAAGCCTTAAAATGTAACAACTTCTTTGACGCTTATAAAGCAATGTATAATATAAGTATGTACCGATCGGCGCAAGTATTCGCAGATGTTCGCAATGTACAAATTGTTTTGTATACGCCAACCGCTGCCCTACCATTGTCACCATACATACTTTTTTCGCAACATTATTAAAATTTCCATTGCATACTAAAACTTCATAATATGACGAAATGTGGGTGCAATATTACACCTGGGCCTACCCCTTCGAGGATACAGGCGTGAGGCTGTAATAATAATAATAGTACTCTAACCCCTCTGGGGCAGCCGTTATCTCATCATGAGACTAACGCAATCTCGTTGGGCAGAGTAACAGCTTTCAAACATCACCTCATCTTGTGATATAAACAAAAAATATATTACAGGATAAAATGAAATCTTACAAACTGCAGGGCAGCTCTGTGGCTACGGTCTGCGGTTCCGAATGCTTCAGAGAGTCGGTCAGGGCCTCGTCTCCGGTTTGCCTTTATTGGCTGGTCGGAGTAGATTTCCAAGAGCGCCCGCAGGACTCTCAACTCTGGCTTGCCTTGGTCGGCCGGTCAGAGGGAAGCCGCAAGAGCTACTAGCTCCGGGGTGGAAGTTTCATTCTCAAGGGCGTAACTACATCTTAGTTGTCACGAGACCCGCGATGGTGAAACCGGTGCCGCACCGCTCGACAGCCGTAGCCACTGGCACCGGTGTTGCCCTCCGGCTACATTTATGGCAGACTTTGTTAGCTTTGGGCGGCTGTTAAGGGAGGGTCCATCTAGTGAGTTGGCGAGTCCCCACCTGCCACGCAGACGGATGCTATAAGAGTATCACTGGCAGGTGCCGTTTGTTATCCATAGTATCATTATTACCAGTCTATTTAACACGGGGATGGCCCCATAAACCAGTAAATTAGACTCCACATCATTGCAATAGTCCTACATTTGCTGCGGCTAGTCCATGATACTTGTTCTCAGTAGTGCAGTTGTGGAGGCTCCGCGGCATATGTCTCATCCCATTTTAGATAAAAAATCTCTAAGGGCCGTTGCACGTTGGACCCATGTCTCCGTGTGAGCCTTCCAAAGGGCCGGGTATTGTTTTGATAACGTAGTTAGGACAAAACCCGTGGAAAATAGAAATATAGTAATATGTCTATATAAAATCTTGGGGACCGTAGGAGTGCCCTACGAAGGAATGCCCAAAATTCCCTCAGTATCGGGTAGAAACGGTTTGATAAGAAAAAATTGCGGGCGTAGCTGCGGACATAGTCTAGTTATTATTAAAATATTGTAGCGCCCATATCGTGACGTGACTAGTGGTTCGTAATAGACGGCAAATTTAAGCAATGTCAATGCAGGCCATCTCTTGAATGGGTAACCGCTTGTTGTAACATTTACAACTATACCGTCCAATCGAAACTATTTACCGTAACGTGGGTAGGAACCATTAGGCCATGTTGGGCCTTCGGGCGGTCTAAAAACTTTTACACCAGAGTCAGCCTATAAAATTCATACTTTAAAAAGAAGAGTTAAAATGTTCATATTTATTATTTTATTTCTTACTCGTTTAGTTTCTTGAGTAAGAAAGTAGCTAGTTGAAAACTAAGGCATCTGGTAAACAGCCCGATAAACTTTTTGATATAGAGAGTGTTGCGCTAGCTACATACAATCTATGGCAAAATGGCGAAGAAAATCAACACTGGTGACATCTAACGGGTACCTACAGATCTAGATCCTAAATCGCGCTATTAAAGTTCTCAAATCCCATTAGTATACAAGATATCAGCAACTATTGGCGAGGTCCTCCTGGCACGGAAACCTAAACCTATTATGCGTGCATATTTAGAGACGTTTCAATAAGCTAAACACTGTTACAAATTCTCATGACTGTTTATTTGTTTAAGTCATTAGTCATTCATTAGGCGTCCACACTTCCTAATCATCTGGATATTCAAAGCAATTGTAGAATAAATATTAGTTCTCACATTTCGGGGAAGCAGAAGTGGTTCGGTAAACATAATAAACCACATCACACTGACGCAAAAGTTGTTTCTGTTTCAAACACCAATGCATGTCATTTGGAATGCTTCAAACAGTAATTGTCTTGTTAAAACAGACTCATAATCACATTATAAGCATTATCGCCTTACGAGTTCTATAGGGGCCGGTGCAAGTTAAATATAGCGAAACGCACCGGAGAGCATTTTTCTTTGTCAAACTAACGTACGCACACAAATAAACAACTATATATACTTACGCCTTTTTCCCCCAAAGGGGCAGGCATAGGTGTAACATTACACCCACATTTCGCCATGAATTTTTACCCGTGCCCAGCAGTGGGATAGTATATACATAGGGCTGATGATGATGATGATTTCCACAAATCTGCAAAACGACTGTAACACGATATTTGTAAAAACTAAATACCTACGTATCTTGACATCAATATATGTCATATTTAATACCCTATTGTCATACATAAATATTGGTAAATTCCGATTTATTTGACGATATCAAAACTTCTCTGCCCCATTTCTTAAAATCGATTATTTTAAAAACGATTTTTGTTCGATACTTACTCCAATATTCATAGTAGGGCCATGTGTGTTAGGTATTCAGTTTATAACGCGCGCACTTCGCAAATATTTGCTGGAATACTTTGAAAAATATCCCATCCAATCTTGGTGAGGCATTTGTGCAGTATGCATCGGGGCTAACGGGAATGGTATACAAATTTACTCTGAACTACATAGATGTATTTTCGTGTAAATTTGTATACTTTTGATTTATCATTTTTAGGGTTCCGTACCTAAAAGTTAAAAACGGGACCCTGTTAATAAGCCTCCGCTGTCTGTCACCAGGCTGTATCTCATAAACTGTGACAGCTAGAAAGCTGAAATTTTCACAAATTATGTATTTCCGTTGCCGCTATAACAACAAATACTAAAGATAAAAAAATTAAGGGCGGGTCCCATACAATAAACGTGTTTTTTTTTCGTTTTTTTCCTCAATATTAATAACGCTAACATGTAGACGCTTGAAATGATCACAGAATATATAGCTTTATATCATTATCTTTCAAAATAAATAATTCAATAAAAATAAAGTAAATATTAGAGGATCCCATACAATAAACGTTATTTTAAGATTTTTTTTACTCGATCTTAATAAACAGGTAGAAATTAAAAAAAATTTAAGTATACATACGAAAAACGTGATTTTCTTTTAGACATGATGGTACGGAACCCTTTGTGCGCGAGTCCGACTCGCACTTGGCCAATGCTTTAAAATATCGCAGTTATGCAGTTCTAGGTAGGCATATTATTATTAATTTTATCAATTGTAACGGGTTTTAGAATTAAAAACGCAGTAGAGGTTCTGGATGCGTTTATTGCCGAGTATTGTCTCACTTCCCTTGCACGAGTATGATCGACCAACTACACGACACTGGCCTGAAAACTAAGGGCTGCAGTCTCCCACGCTGTTCCCTCCGGTAGTGTGTAGGCAGGCTGCTCGAAGGCTGCGCGCAGCGGTGCAGGTCCTCGCTGACGTTGGCTCAGCTGGCAGACGCTGGCGGTGCGAGTACGATGAGCAAGGCAGGCCAGACTCTTCGGCAGAGATGACGCCGAAGGCGATGCAGGAAAGTGTAGCGGTCTAGGAGCGTAGCCTGGAGCTTCCAAGGTGAACCTGGAACCCACAGCTGGGATCAGGATACACGTAAGACGTTGTATCAGTGGGTATGCGTAGATATGTAGTAGAAGCGACGTTAGAGTAGCAGTGCCGGCCTCTCTGTCGGCGCCATTATATACCGGCCCTCCATCAGAATTGGAGTCCGTTCATGACCATATTTGGTCAGGCTTCGCGAGCGCGGACGATGGCCTTCTCTGATTGGCCGAGCGTATGGACAGTACTGTGACGTAGATGCGGTAGGTACCGGACATACGTCACAATACCGCCCGCTTTAGGAGAGGATTTTGCGTGGCTAACAAGAAAAATCCGACTAGTTGCGTTAGGTCTACGAGTCCGCTACTGTCGAAGCTAAGACGGCATATAGAAAGAAGGAAGGGAAAGTCTTATACGGTTTGTAACAATTGGTTAAACGCCATAGTGTATAAGTTTTAAGTCTTTTATGTGCCAAAACCCAATAGAATTTCCAGACGCGTCCGACAACTCGTAAACGAGAGGCGACTTTTTATTAATCACTGTGCACTTCACAAATTTAGGGGCTAGTTTCTTACAGAAGGACTTATCCTTGTCACTCTGATAAAAAGTCCTTTTCCTCACAGTGTCTCCCATATTAAACTCGGCTGGCTAATGGCGTAAATTATAAGTTTGGGCATTCCTAGCATGAGCTTGAATGAGAAGTGCCTGAACTTTGTCAAATATGCCTGATAAGTGACCTATGTTTTCTGCGTAATCGTCCCTAGGTATGTATACTATATCATCAGCGTCCGTGTCGACATAGTGTGAGCCGCATGGAACTAATTCACGTCCATAGACTAATAAACTAGGTGTATAGCCCGTGACTTCATTAACTGCAGTATTTAATGCAAACTGCACCTCAGGTAGGACAGTGTCCCATAATCTCTGGTCATTTCCTACAAACGCCGCTAAGGTAGAACCAATGGTTTTATTATAGCGTTCGACCGTATTCACATGTGGGGAATATTTAGGAGTATAATGAAGATTAGGGATTTTGTACTTGCGCAACATAGCTTTTAAAGTAGCACTGACAAACTGTTTACCATTGTCCAATATAATTGTAGATGGTATACCATGAACTAAAAATATTTTTGTTCCAAAATATTAGTTGTTATTTCAGCAGTTGCGCGCCTGATAGGAAAAAGTAGACAGTATTTACTAAAACAACAATTTACTACAAAGATATAGGCGTTTTGTTTTCTTGTGACGGGTAGTGGCCCCACCAAATCTACACTAATGGTTTGGAAGGGTCGTGAACACACTTTGGGTCGTCCCATGGTTCCCAATGGTGCATGGTTCTGATGTTTGTGCGCGATACAAGTGTCGCAAGAATTTATGAACATTACCACGTCAGCGTGCATTTTGGGCCAATAGTAACGCAGTGCTAAGCGCTTGTAAGTTTTAAATATACCGAAATGTCCCGAAGTGGGTTCGGCATGGTTCTCTAATATGGCATTATTTCAATCAGAAGAAGGTAGCACTTCTTTCCATTCGAACTCCTTACGTAGCATACACCTAGATTTAATCAAACGATACAATTTATTATTTTTAATAGAATAGTCTGGATAGTCATTAGGCGAAGATAAACAACCATTGTAGATGGCTGAATAACATTGATCAGTGTCAACATTAGGGTTGTTCATGTTATTATTATTATTACTATTCGCGTTAATTATATTTACAGGTAGGGATCGTGATAACGCATCTGCTATAATATTATCTGCACGCGCCGATGCTTTATTTCGAAGTTAAAGGCTGACAGACGAACCGACCACCGAGCTAATCTACCAGTCGGGTTGCTCAAGTTTAGGAACCATTTCAGTGCAGAATGGTCAGTATACACCACGAACTTTAACCCATTATCTATATAACAGCGCCAATATTCGAGGGCTGTTAGAACTGCTAATGTCTCCCGTTCTGTTATACTGTAGTTTTGTTCCTGTGCATTTAGTGACCTACTCATGTAAGCGATAGGTAGTTCCACGCCATCTATTTCTTGTGTAAGCAACCCACCGATGCCACTCGCACTCGCATCTGTGTGAACTTGAAAAGGTTTCTCGTAATCGGGACACGATAATTTTGGTGCGGAGCTTAACAATTGTTTTAGTTTACAAAAGGAGTCATCAGCTTCCACCAACCACTGGAATGGTGCAGCTTTCTTACCGGTAGAAGTAAGTTTGTTCAAAGGACCGGCAATGGTACTAAAATTAGGTATAATTTGCCGATACCATGATGCAACGCCTAAGAACCTTTTGACTTATTTTTTATTCTTAGGCGTAGCATATTGAAGAATGGCTTCCACCTTACATGGGTCTACTTGTAATCCTTTAGAGTTTACTATGTAGCCCAAGTACTTCAATTTATCACGGAAGAATTTAGATTTTTCTAAGTTAATGGTAAGGTTGCCCGATTTTAATTTTTCGTATACTTTATTTAATAGTGACACATGAGCATTAAAAGATGGCAATATAAGCACGATATCATCTAAAAAAACGAATACAGAGTTTCCGAACTCAGGGCTGTTCGTAAACAAGTGATCCACCAAACGCTGTTGTGTCGCAGGCGCATTCGTTAAACAAAACGGTATAGTCACAAATCTTAATGTTTCTCCAGTAGGCACATAGAACGCAGTCTTATCACGATCACATTCGCGAAGAGGCGTCTGCCAAAAGGACTAAGATAAGTCTATACTACTTAGATATCTAGCGTTCCTAAGATTGTCTAAAATTTCGGATACGTAAGGTAGTTTGTACGCGTCTTTTTTAGTAATAGAATTAAGTTTCCGACTATCTAAACAAAACCTTAGTTTACCGTCCTTCTTAGGCGTTAGTAAAATAGGTGACGACCAAGGACTTTCGCATTTTTCTACCACTCCCAATGCAAGCATTTCGTCTAATTCGTCAATAATTATTTTTAATTTCGCCGGCGGTAACCTATAATATCTTTGGCGTATCGGCGCAGAATCGCCAGTGTCTATTGCATGTTCTATTAAGTGAGTTCGTCCTAACCCGGTTTTTTCAGTAGAAATCGACTCGTACTGCTTTATAATTAACTTAGCCGTTCTTTGTTGTGACTCACTCAACTCACTAAAAGATTGCAATACGTTCGTGTTACTTAGCTTATTTTCACTTAACACACTACACGGCAATGTTTTAGACATGCATACGGGTGCGATATGGTTAGGCAGTAATTTAAATAGTTTCCAGAAATCGATGCCTAAAATTAAATTACTTGTAACTTCAGGAATAATATAAGCTTTCAATAAGTGGGTTTGATTATTAAAAGTAGTGGGTAAGTTGATAAAACCGCGCGGCAACAATATATTTCCACCCGCGGACCGAATGGAATTAGTGTTGTGACACTGCTATATTTCTAACCCGGTTTTAGTAATTACCTCCAGATGGGAGTTGTTATCTAAAATTGTAATGGCTGAACCGGAATCGAGCAATCCACAAATAGGTAAACTGTTAATCGTTACGTTAACATAGGGCCGTAGGTCATTTTTAGGTTTATTATCCAGGATCGAGGCGACGGAATAACTAGAGAAATACACTTTTAGAGTGTTTAGCCAATTTCTCGAATCATCTTTGTCAAAATTGGTTTAATAGGTTGTAGAATCTAATTTAGATTTTGACACGCCCCGACCCTGACCAACTAGTTTTTTGGTTTCGTCGATTTACAGTTCGGGCAGTTAGGGAATGTCACATCCCTACGGCCGCACTTGAAGCAAATTGCAAACCGATCGCGTTTGCACTCATTCAAACTGTGATCATTGATACGGCAGCGCGGACAGTACTTGGACGTGACTAGAGCGACAGAGCTAGGTTTAGACTTAGGATTCCTAGGTTCGTTGTTCTCAGTGTATTTGGGTTTTCCGGGCGTACCCTCTATAGTGGCAACAGGATAATTATTGTAGGAATTATTACGCGCTCGGTTATTAGATTTGTGACTGTAAGCTAGGTCTGGTGCCAACGTGTCGTTACTATAATACGGTTCGCGGAATTTAGAGTTCAAATATTTCATCCGTTCGTAGTTTAAACATAACGTCTGCAGTGTTGCTATACTGTCTATTGAAGATATTGACGGAGCTAGCACTAGCGAGTAGCACAGACGTATGTTATGCAATAGAATGTCTAACTTTTCGCGTTCGGAAAATCGCTTTGACGGTGACAGCCTAGCGAACAGCTGATTCATTATCGAGAGATAAATAATTATAGTTTCGGTAGCACCTTGAGTACGTCGGCGGATTTCATTTAATAACCGGTAGTCATAATCGTACGGTGTGAAATCGTCTATTAATTTTGTGGTGAGACCTTCCCATGTAGTGAAATATTCTTTTAGGCCGCGGTACCAGTGAAGTGCGTTACCGGTGAATATTTCGGAGGCATATGATAAAATTTTAGTGGAAGGTAGATTACGCGCGGTTTGGAATTCGGTTACGCGTTGTAGGAACGCTCGGACGCATCCCGTACCGTCGTATTTTAGCTTAGACAGCTCCTCTCAAATGCTCGCAATCCAATACTGGGGCTAACCCTGCCTGCGTCGAGGTAGGCGGCGCAGGTTGGACCTCTGCCACAGCATCAGCTGAGCGAACACCTGATTGCTCAATGGCGGACAGCTCCGCCGAGAGCTTGTCAAACCGGCTGCACAATTCGGTAATACGTTTGCAATACGCCGTAGGACGTTACATCCTACGGAGTCTGTGGGATAAGTGGTTGTGCAGTGCGGTAGACCTCCTAGCTAGGTTCGCGTCGTAAGAAATAGTTAACGAATTCACTCGCTTGGCCAGCTCAGAGACGGCCTCGCTAGCGCCCTCGAAGTCCACCGCTATGACTAGACCCGACTCCAAAATTTCATCATTTGGAATGGCTTCCAGTAATTTAGGAAGCTGCTTCCGCAGACCTAGGACAGAGGTAGCTGGCTCCTCACCTCTAATCGCAACCTCGTAGGCTAACTCGCTCTTATTTAGCAGGAAGTATTTTATGGGGTGTGAGCCCATTGTGTATGAATAAATACCGCGTAAGTAAAGCACTACACACTACACTTAGTGCGCAAGCGTTCCGCCCTTACAAATGGCCTATTTTACGATTAGGCATAAAAGTTCGACCGTTAGGATTAATTAGAAAAAAACGTTAGATTCAAATTTGCAAACTATTACGTAGTAGGTAGTTACACTAAAAGGTAGACAATTGGTATAACAATACGTACCGGTTCGCTGTAGCCGCACCTGCTCGCTTACAATGATGGAGACCTGCTAGATGAGAACTCGAGCTCTGAAAGCGAGACAATAACCCACGTAGGCGCCACTGTAACGGGGTCTGGTATTAAAACGCAGAAGAGTGTCTTATGCGTTTATTTGCCGAGTATTGCCTCACTTCCCTTGGACGAGTATGAGCGACCAACAACACGACACTGGCCTGAACACTAAGGGCTGCAGTCTCCCATGCTGTTCCCTCCGGTAGTGTGTAGGCAGGCTGCTTGAAGGCTGCGCGTAGCGGTGCAGGTCCTCGCTGACCTTGGCTCAGCTGGCAGACGCCGGCGGTGCGAGTACGATGAGCAGGGCAGGCCAGACTCTTCGGCAGAGGTGACGCCGAAGGCGATGCAGGAAAGTGTAGTGGTCTAGGAGCGTAGCCCGGAGCTTCCAAGGTGGACCTGGAACCCACAGCTGGGATTTGGATACACGTAAGACATAGGGTCAGTGGGTACGCGTAGATATGTAGTAGAAGCGGCGTTAGTGTAGCGGTGCCGGCCTCTCTGTCGGCGCCTTTATATACCGGCCCTCCATCAGAATTGGAGTCTGTTCATGACCATATTTGGTCAGGCTTCGCGAGCGCGGACGATGGCCCTCTCTGATTAGCCGAGCGTATGGACAGTACTGTGACGTAGACGCGGTAGGTACCGGACATACGTCACACAATCCACACAGTCTTTGTCAGCGTGTTGGACTATGGCCCAGCTTTTATCTTTGGGTGATTAAGCCTGTGCCCAGCAGTGGGACGATTAGAAACAGGGCTGATGTTATTACTACAAGCAAAATAGCAAGAAATTCAAATCTTCTGCATATTATTGATCGGTAAAGAAATAGTTAATGTAAACGTACATCTATACATACTAGTATTATAAAACGTCCCCTTTTCATCCTGTGTGCATGAACGCGATAAACTCAAAAAGTACTTCATGGATTTTTGTACTGTTTTCAGCAATAGATAGGGCAATTAATGAGGAACGTTCAACTGTATAATTCATGCAGGCAAAGCCTAGTATTGTGTAATTGTGTTTTGTTAGTATGTATTTTATTTCTTATACTTACTACAGAATTCCTAGTTTCTCCACAAACATGTAGGTAAGTGGACTAAGTGGTCACAATCAGACGCTTTAAGCGTCAAGCACTTGAGTACTTAAGCTTGAATGTTCTATGACAAAGCAAAGTGTCTTCAAACACCCGTTGAATTAATTTGCTTAGGACTCGTACGTGTTCCACTTTATGTAGAGTATTTGTCTGATGTACAAATAATGTCAAAGTAAAATGGGAACATTAATTTGCTTGTCACCCAAATGGTAATCTTTCTACCGTTATCCCAGTGACATTCAAGACTTTGTCCCTGTAAACCGAGATCCGCTTTCTACTCTATCCTGATTTGACTGAATATTAGTTTTTCACAAAGTGACTGCCGACCAGCGGCACCCAGAGGAATGATATTCCCATGGATTATATCGACTGTCAAAGATCTTCACGTTCTCTCCGAGGCATAAGGCAAGTACCTATGTATAATAACAAAACAATGAATGTGGTAGAATATTATTAATATTATATTATTAATACGCACATTACTTTGAAAACCAACTATCTTCAAAATGTAGGAATTTAAACTTTCGTGGTCATTTAAACTTAATTTAAATTGTTTTTCTGGATATATACCACGTACCTTTGTTTGGAGTAACCGATATTTCGGCACTGTTGCAAGCGCCATGTTCACGGATGTACTGTACAACTGTTCAGTTAAAATAAAATAACATTCCTCAGCAACAGCTACGAAATTACAAAAACTGAGTCGTTCCTGAATATACGAAAACTAAAGTACTCGGTTGTGGCAACAACGGGAACTAAAAAAACTCAAATGAATAGAAGGTATCTATGATGATATTTGACTAATTGGCGTTGTAACACTGCAGAACAACCGAAACAACTTGTACTCAACGAACAAACTCGCAAATTGCGAGTTAGTTCATACTCGTCTAAATAAAAACATACGCAAAATCCAGTTCACCATTCAACTCTACAAACTTTATTCCATTTAACGAATACCAAATATCTCGCAATAGCTAAAAGGATAATAAATTTTAATTTATTTCAGGTAGGTACGTTATTCCAGAATTTTTGAACTCGATCTTCCCTTTCGACGTATCGAACGTAACTTTTGCGAACGATCCCTAAAAAGTAACTACGCTTTTAATATTGGAAAGTGGCGATGGAACTTTCAGAAGGGTTGGGTACTTTTACATGGTTGGACGTCTGACTATTCGATTACAAAATATGAGTATTCTCATATTTTTGATTATATTAATGAATTATAAATTATGAATGAAGAAAATATTGTAAATGTTATGTAATGATGATCACTTTTTATAGTTATTTTAGTCAGTTGTAAGAGTAACTATATGTACATTATTTGATTGGGTAAATATTTATGCTGATTTGGTTTATTTCATCGTCCGTAGGTACGTTATTGCAGATGTATCGAGACTTTGAGGAGCAAGCCAAAATGTACAATATAATATCATGCACAGCTGCATATGACTGTAAAGCTCTATCTCCGCCAATGCGTCTAGCGTATGCGTCTGCTGTTTGGGAGGTCCCGGGTTCGATTCCCGGGTCGGGTCAAAGTGATACTGAGTTTTTCCGAATACTCAGTAGGAGCCGGGAGTCTAGCAATGTGCCCGGTAACGGTAATAGGCTCGCCCCCTATTACGTAGGACCTAAAATTCAACACGGCGAAATGTGGGTCTAATATTATACCTCTGCCTACCCCTTCGAGGATACAAGCGTGAGCCTAAAAAAAATACTTATCATTTAAACACTTAGGAATCTTCTCTTTTCTAAGGCTGAGTGTAAAAACCGCACTAGACAATAAACGTACGTAAACTACACGTCTGACGCTACTATGTAATATAGTAGCGTCAGACGTGTAGTTAACGTGTCGCAGCATAGATCGCGCGAGCTTCTGTTCTAATTAACGTTGAGTAGACCCCATTTACTGCCGTCGAGATTGTACACGGACACGTGTAGGTGCTACCTCATTTATTTTTTTAAGGGACCATGCTAGAGTAAAACATTCTAGCATGGTGGTATGAAGTGTGTAATATAATGTGTGTAATATTTAAATAAGCTGTAACTTTTCTTAAAAGACAAGGCCGTGAATCAATAAGATGTTACAGCATGAAAGGAACGGGACTGTGGGATGTGTGGTACCCTCAGACATAGAGGATTCCTCACATCAACAGAAAGCTTTCGTATTTGTACAGTTGTGTTGGTCTTAGTATATGTATTACAAACATGATAATAATTATACCCAATAATTACACTACCACAATTACATTTTGCATGGACGCTCGTAGTGTGTGATAGGACAGCAAAGTTAAGCAACGCTTATAAAGGTCACCACCTGGTTTGGTGACAGCGTGTGGCATTTACGTCAGAGCGCTACCGTGCTTCGAAGGACACGTAAACCTTAACCCTAAGACTACATCCGGAAACAAGAATCAGGACTGACGGCCTCTATTCCTGTTTGGTAAACATGGTTTGATAAACCATGACCTTCTGGCAGTTAGACTACTCCGAAAACAGAGTTGGCCACACACTCACACGATAGAAAAAATTATAATAACATTCTTCACCCAGCGACACACTTCTGCTCGTTCTTAATTCTCGCGGTGAGTAGTGGATTGAATGTGTTATGATTGATCTATACTTTTTTCTATCACATAATTTTATACAGCGTGGTATCTTACCTATAAATATCAAGACCATGCGAGTAACAACTCGCTGGAAAACCCTCATATAGAAAGCCAATGCCTCATGAAAATGCAATGACATAATAATATACATATAATGAAAATATATGCACGCGTAAATCAGACGTGTAATAAAATTTCCATAATGAACCCGTGGCATTGCGATGCAGCGCTTAAACAGAATACACAATGAGTTTATTTTAATTTACGTTTGTTAATATGGTAACAGCGGTATATTTATACTTGAAGGGTAGTTTAAAGTGTTTTGTTGTTTGGGTTTTGAATGTACCTATAATGGTTCTTACACTTGAGCATTGTACCGCACACTTGTAACAGAACAACGAGCATTCGCTGTTTTTAGTTTTGTCGAACTGAACAACGAACAAAGCCGGACATCGCTATGAAAATTTTCACAATCTTTCTAGCGAACGCACTAATCATCAAAAGGCTTGAAGCAAATTTACTGTCCATTCGCTTGGATACTGGCCGTAACGCTCGGAAGAATGCTCGCTAAAACACTCGTTTTTTTTTCGGTCATTTAATATTTCTAAGAATGCTCATTACAGGTGAATGCTCAAGTTTATCAGCACCATAAGGCTTCTTTGTACGGCTACTGTTCGTGTAATGATGGATTAAGAATACTAAGTGTCAGCCCAGCGGTGGACTGATATAGGCTGACGATGATGACTACCTCATTACATTCCGTGGGAGTCGTAAAAGGTGCCTAAGGAAAATACACGAATCAAATAATATCTTTACAAAGAGATGGAACAAACAATAAAACCGATAGCTACTAACCCATCTGACGAGCATGGTATGAGTAAGCCATATCCTCCTATTATTGACAAACTATAGTATTGTAACTAGTAGTAACTAGTAGTTTCTTTGACTGACAGAGTAAATAATTGTGTGATAAGAGAGTGTTGTGGGGTAAAAGAAGATGTGGTGACAAGCATCGAGAAAGGTATGTTAAGATGATTTGGACACGTGGAGAGGATGGATGACGAAAGACTGACCAAGCAGATATATAAGGCAAGTGTGGAAGGGACAGGTCGAAGGGGAAGACCTCTAGGCGGACGTTCTCTGACCAAATTGGAGACATCCTAAAAACAGGACAGGTTAGAAGTACCCTGAACAGAAGAGCATGCATGAGGAATCTGATGGGAGTGAATGAAGCAAGAGAGATATGTCAGGATTGTTGCAAAACGCGTTCCGTAGTCTCTGCCTACCCCTCCGGGAAACAGGCGTGAGTTTTTGTATGTATTTCTGTATAAAATAAGGTATCTCTTTTAATAAATGTATATTAAAATACTTGTTTTTGAAATGAAGCAGTTCATATACATGTTCATAAACAAGGTTTGCACTTATCAAACAAAAGGTTTTAATGAAAAATTATCTTCGCTGTTCAATAGACTTACTTCATTAGTTGAGATAAAGGTTTAGATATCAGAAATGAATAGCAAATTAATGAGACTTAAGAGCTGTATTAAATTTCATTAACACATTTTTAATAATAAATTTAAGAGCAGGACTGAAGGTTTAATAAAGTTAGTCCAAGAAATTCATTCATAATATTTCGAAATATGATTTATTAGAAAGGGAATTAACGGTTACGTATTGCTTTGACACTGTTAATTTTTTATAGGACAAACGTTATTTTGAGACAATTTAATAATTGGAGCTTGCTTAATGGTAAAAGAGTTCTGGGGTACGTAAAAGAGGTGTTACCACCGTTATGTTTATTTAAACCATTGATTACAAGCAGAGATTGCTTAATGGTAAAAGTGTAATGGATTGCGTAGGAGAGAGCAAGACAATTTTAGCCACCGGTCTGCGAGCTTTGGACGGCGAACGAAGGGACAAGACAAGCCAATCAACTTGACAGCCGCTCAGACTCACATTGAGGGTGCGCGTTCTACGAACAGGAGCCCGGCGATTACACGGCGAGCCCTCGATGTTCAGTCTCTAGTACGAAGTGAACGCCGGACGTGCGGACGTGCACGCCCACTGTGAGGGAGACCAAGGAGATGACTTTGTGACCACTTGTCTACCAGAGAGATGCTCGACTGCAAAGTGTCCTCTTCGGATCGAATACCGGTAAGTTTGCGCATTCAATACTACATTGCAGTGGTAGTTTTCGGTGGCAACACCGCAGTCGCAAGTCTAAAACCCGCGCCGCGGTCGTTTTAGTGGATCAGGATAAGGAGTTGCAGCCCGTACCATATATATTTTGAGAACTTTATGGAGAACTCTCAAACATGCAGGTTTCCTCACTATATTTTCCTTCACTGTTTATTAAATTAGTAATAATTACATACGCACATAACTTCGAGAAGTCAGTGGTCTGCGCCGTCGGTTTGAAACAAAACCCTCTGCGTACCAGTCTCTCCAATAGGCTACCGCAGCCTTGTATATAAATAACATTGACGATGAATAAAAATGTAATTAATTTATGAGAATCTATGTATTTACTTATTATATTTTCTCATTTGACAGAAATACATATCAGGCAAAAATATATTTTAATTCGTAGTTGTTCTAGGGGTGAATGAAATAATTCATGACCCGTGAATATTGTCTGAAAGTAAGGTTTGCTGTATTTTTAATTCATTATTTTAATGAAGTTTCTATTAGTTTTTGCCTGCAGTTTTGCTTGCGTTCAATATGAATTATTTACGCCTTTTAAAATGACACACTATTTATGTATTGATCATCGATTTTAAACTTTCGCGATTAGTATACATTATACAATTTTATCAAAACGGGTCTTATTTGCGGGCCTCTGTTTAACCGACGTTCCGGCCATCTTACAACAGCCATGGGCGCGGCAGGACTGATGTCATCTCAGCGTCGTCCTTGTGAAGCGTGGGTTTCGGCAGCTACCCTCACATTTTTTTATTTTTATTTTTATCCGAACTGTCGGTACGTCGACACACAACACTTATGACGTCTACACACTGATGAGCTGTGTTTCTGCGGCGGGGTTTACATTTGTTGATTACTGGATTCCAAGTTGTAAATAGTATGTATCCATCCTCCCGGTTGAAATTTTTATGCTTTTTGATTTCAATCGCTTCGCGTACTATCCTGGAGTAATAGTGACGATCGGTAGATAAGACCTTTGGTTGATGTAATTCGATCCAGTGGTTTGGTCCAGACTCCAACAAATGCTTACCTATGGCAGACTTGTTAATTTGCCGGTTTTTTACAGCTGCGATATGTTCCTTGACCCTTTCAGCGATGGTTCGTTTGGTCTGTCCGATATAGGAACTACCACAACTGCAGTCAACCTTTTAGACGCCGGGTGTTTGTAGAGGAATTACATCGTTCGGGGTGCGCAGATTGTGTGCTACCTTGGAGAGCGGACTATATACAGTCTTTACGGAGTATTTCTGTAGTACTGTTCCAACTTTGTCCGTCATGAAATTTTTACGCCCTTTATGAAAGGCATGTAAGCCGGTACTCTGCTTACTTCCGGTTTAAGGTCCTTCCTCTTCAGAAGTTGTATATTCTTGTTGTATCCGTTGCAACTAAGTAACTTCTGAACATGTGACAGCTCACTGTTCAAATGTTCAGGGTCACAGAGGTCATACGCTCTATTTACTAGTGAAGTCACTACGGATTCCAAGTGTCGCGGGTGATGATGCGAGTATGCGTTGAGATACCTATCTGTGTGTATCGGTTTTCTATAAACAGTGTGTCCCAAGGTACCGTTTTCCCGCACTGTCACTTTTACGTCGAGAAAGGGTAACGACCCGTCTGCCTCCATTTCAAATGTAAATCTGGTTTTCTTTTGATCAAAATTATAATACCACAACTTGCTTACCAGTAGTGAAGAGAATGGGCAGGCAAGCCTGAATACGATGTTTCTACTCTGCTTTTTTGAGAATCCTAAAGGTAGTAGTAGAGCTAGTAGAGCCTTGCTGATTTCAGCATGAATGGGCCGGCTCGACCGGGGAAGTACTACCCTCTCAAAGAAAATCGTCGTAAAGTAACAGTACCTAAACTGTTGCGTTTTGTTCGGTGAGTGAGAGTACCGGAGGCCCCATCCCTTTCCTTCTCCCTTATCCCACTCCTCCTCTTATCCCTTTTCCCAACCTTAAGGGGCGGCAACGCACTTGTGACTTCTATCCATGTTGCTTGTGTCCATGGGCGGTGGTAATTGCTTACCATCAGGCGATCCGTCTGCTCGTTTGCCGCCTATTAATATTAAAAAAAACTGCATAAACTGGGGGCAAAAATCTTACCAATCCAAAGACTTAATTTTCTTAACAAAAACAACAACGCGAAACGTAACACTTATTTTAAAATTATCACAAACACTCAACAAAGTCAAACTAAGAACAAAAATCAAACATCCTTTATGAAGAGCAGCAACCTCTACAATGAATTTATGAAAGCCAATCCTAGGGTTTCTGTCTCAAAAGTAATCAAGTAGCAAAAAATGCATCGAAACTTTGTATCGAGGTGAGAGGAAACTTTCAAAGAGAATCTAACCTCCCGCTCAAGGTGCGAGTTGCAACTCATTGCGTACTTTATTAAACAAAGTTAGAAGGAAGAAGTTTAAATACATAGTTACATACATAGAAGGCAGTGATAGCCTATTGGAGAGCCAACAGATTGCTACGCAGGGGGTTCTAAGCCACAGCGTGCATCACAGACTTTTCGTTGTTTTGGCGATAATCAGGCGGTAGCAGACAGATAGACATACAAAAAAAAAATTGGGCAAGTGCGAGTCGGACTCGCGCACGAAGGGTTCCGTACCATAATCTATAAAAGAAAATCACGTTCTTTGTATGTATACTTAAATACTTTATAAGTTTCTACCTGTTTATTAAGATCGAGTAACAAATTGCTTAAAAATTACGTTTGTTGTATGGGAGCCCCCTTTATTATTTACTTTTTTTAAATTTAATTATTTATTTTGAAAGGTAATATACAACTACATATTCTGTGAAAATTTAAAGCGTCTACCTGTTACAGTTAGTAATTTTGAGCAAAAAATACGAAAAAAAAAACACGTTTTTTGTATGGGACTCCCCCTTAATATTTTCATTTTTTTTATTTTTAGTATTTGTTGTTATAGCGGCAACCAAAATACATAATTTTTGAAAATTTCAGCTTTCTAGCTATCATGGTTTATGAGATACAGCCTGGTGACAGACAGACGGACAGACGGACAGACATGTATCGGAGCCCCCTTTATTATTTACTTTTTTAAAATTTAATTATTTATTTTGAAAGGTAATATACAACTACATATTCTGTGAAAATTTAAAGCGTCTACCTGTTACAGTTAGTAATTTTGAGCAAAAAATACGAAAAAAACACGTTTTTTGTGTGGGACCCCCCCCCCTTAATATTTTCATTTTTTTTATTTTTAGTATTTGTTGTTATAGCGGCAACCAAAATACATATTTTTTGAAAATTTCAGCTTTCTAGCTATCATGGTTTATGAGATACAGCCTGGTAACAGACAGACGGACAGACGGACAGACAGACAGCGGAGGCTTAGTAATAGGGTTCCGTTTTTTACTTTTTAGGTACGGAACCCTAATTAAATGATTGTACACAATAATACATTTAGGAGCCACAAACATACGCTTCTATTTCCATACTGTAAAAATTTTAATGTCAATTATTTTAATTTTGACTTTTACGTACAAATGCGTATGCATTTCTACATAAAAGTCAAAACGTTTAACCCACAGAAACTATATATCTGCACGAATCATTCAAGAAACCATCTAAAAGTACCTTATCGCACTTGAACGAAAAATAAATGAAATTCCTTGTAGCTTTGCTGTCTAACTGCAGCTGAAAGGAATTGAAAATCTTTTATTTTTGGTATTTCACAAACGAGTTACGTTTTATGGTGATGATACGAGTATACTTGAACATTCACCTGCTATGGCCATTCTTGCAAATGTTGTAAGAAAAACAAACAAGAGTGTTTAAGCGAGCATTCTGACAAACTTTCTAGCGAGCATTCTAGCGAATAGACAGTGAGATTTGCTTCAACCCTTTTGCTGATTAGAGCATTCGCTAAAAATATTGTCAAAATTATCGAAGCGTAGTTTGGATCTGGTCGTTGTGCAGTTAGATATATTTAGAAACGGTGAATGCTCGATGTTATGTTACAAGTGAATGGTCAAGTGTATCAGCGCCATTAAGTTCTTTGGCGTATTCGCTTTGGATTGAATAAGTACTCCTTTTGATGAGTAGATCGTCCACAGGTTTAATTGGAGTATTGGAGTCGATTCCACTTCGTGTCCGGTCATCTGTTCTCGATAGCTTCTTACTTGTTGGTACTTAATATGATTTAGAGTGAGGCTTCGAAAATAGCGGAATTTGGGTGCTATGATTTCACGAATGGTACCTGTCTGCTTGTTTTTTTCTGTATTTTATATTCATTGCTTCTAATGTAAGTGGATAGTCTGATTATATGGATCCGTCAGCTTATGAAAAATACCTTTACTTTAACCGTTTTGTACCCCAACGGGCAATATGCGTAGGGGTATGTATGTGTGTATTCTTTATCTGCAATTTGCCAGCATGTATAAAATTGAAGTCGTCAGTCATTCCTACTCAGGACATTTTTTGTGTGTTGAGTGCCATGATATGCTCGTAAGGCATGAGGAGCCGTTGTTTAACTTCCCCCGGCTGTTGTATTTTAAAAGTCTGTCACTCTTTCACTTTTGTTGCAACCCGCCGAGTAATATTGAATCTCGAGAAAAGACACCTTCGTTTTCTTTTCTAAATTTAAATTTATAGTGTCTAAACCGAACTAAGCACACAAGCAAAGAGCATAATAGAAAAGGTTACAAGCTCTCTTTTTCCAAGCACTTAAATAACGACCACAAGTAGCTGACACAAAAGGGTTATATATGTATATATATTATATACCAACAATATAACCCACAATCGAAGCTTTTATACCCCAATACCCAAATAAAATCACACGTTTAGTGGCCAAATACTGGCCATTCCAAATTGGGTCAATTACTTTTTGTCGTATCCTTAGTCTTAGAGTATACTACTCCAATATCGACTACGTACTTAGTTACATCTGGATTTCACTGGGTAGACTCGTCGATCGATACAACTGGAACAACCTTTAGCCAAAAATCAACTTTATCTCTATTAAGGAAAGTTCTAATTCCTCTGTAAAGTGATGATGAGAATAACAATGTCTCGGATTCCTATCTGGCGCGTAAATCCTGAGAGCAGACGAGAATGGGTTATTATAGTGCCTGAAGGTGCGGCCTACAATCCTGCGCAAGTGTACGCTGATATGAAACGAGGTGATAAATAGAATAACCTTGACGGTCATTGGTATTAAAAATGTTTTAAGGAAATGGATTCTAAAGGGTTGGTATTGAAATGGCATAAAATTTTGTAAAGAACAAAATTGAAATGGAGATGTTGTGACGTCGTGCCCCTCCGTCTGAACTGTGACGTCGAACGAAGGTGGGAGCGAGCGCCTCTGCCCGCGCCTCGCACGCCATATATAAGCGTGCGACGCTGCTCAATCTCCCCTTTGCTCCAGCTCACGGCCAGTTAAGAGGAAACACTACGGGCGAGAGAATTGAAAAATAGGTATTTGTAAAATCTATTGCTGTCGCGCAGCCTCAAGCCTCCCCCCGCAGAGCGCGATAGAGACAACGCTACTGCTGGACCAAAAATACCTATTAAATGTACACAAAATCAACGTTTCGTATTCCCCTGATTCCTTCTCCAAAACTTCATCGATTTAACTAGTTTTTCATATTTAATCAAAGAAAGGCTTTGACCGTGTTCCTATGTTTTCCTTTTTTTAAATAATCTAGCCAAATTTGTTTTTTGGATGTTTGAACACAGCGAAAAATCTGGCCAATTTTTGAGATATTTGAAGGTTCATATCTTTTTTAATACTTAATTTATGAGAAAAAGGAAAACATAGGGACATGCCAATCGGGGCCATACATATTTTGGAAAAAAATAATTGCTCTACTAGCATTATCCAGGGAGAAAACAGGAGACTACGTTTGTATGGAAAAACGGCCGTGGTGTTTCCTCTTAAGTCTTCTTCCTATCAAGACCCTGGCCTTCGGAAAACCAGTGAACACCTAACTATACTTGTCGGACCACGCCCTGAATTTACTCATGTTCTCAATTAGAAAAGTCTTAGTTTTAAAGTAGCTGCATTGTATCTACCTATATAGGCAATTATATTGTGAAGTGTACTATTCTAAAAGTGTTTTCATTTGTAAGTAAAACCTGATTTTCTTTCTTTTTTTGATCGGCGAGTGATTGAGTCTGGCTCACCACCTACAAACCAATCACCCGTGAGACATTGGCGCCCAATAGGATTTCTTTTTAAAGCTAAATTGGTGTTCCGAAGGTGAGTGGTATTTTTTTCTGTATTTTTATGTATTTTTATATATTTTTATGTGTTAAATACGTCCAGGAGTAACCTATATCTTTTTCTTGTCAGCCACAAGTCGCTTAATTGTATTTTCTAACTAATTATATGTCTAATTGAACTATCTGCTAGATAAATTGCATCGCGCAATGTTATCAAACGTAATTACCTATTTTATCCTCGGCCGCTTGGCGTACGAGCGACGCCGCGCCGCGCCGGCTGAACGAAGCCACGTGTTTTATCTACCTACAATTTCAATTTCTCTTGGATGGATTTTACATTTTACTACATTCTCTTCCTACAATACGCAATTACGCACTTTATTTTCTTTCACTAGTAGGTATGTGTGTAATTTTAGTGAACATGCAGTGTAATTTATTATAATTTTTTTTGCCATTATTCTTCATGGGTTCGTTTCTCTGTTATATTTTGTCTCATGCGATTGTGTAAATTAAACTGTAAAATAGCTTTAAAGAAGTTTTTAAAGTCTTTACTAAACTCTTTCTTAAATAATTGCTTTATACAAATAACTTTGCTCAAAATCTCGCATCTTTATATCATTAATGAAGGTACATAAATAATACATAACTAAATAATTTACTTGTAAAAGTAATTAATCAATGAATTAACCTCTAAAGTTAATTTTCTTTTTCTTTCTATTGCTGTTGGTTTGCTGAGTTGGTAGCTTTGGGAAAGGCTATTCTATTCTAGCCTTTGCTAGTCTTTGATGGGCTGTTGTCTGGCCTTTGATCGGCTGTTTTTTAATTCTGAGTGCTTGGTAGTCCACGCGGCGTCTACTAGCCGTGTGTTGACCCTATTTGCTATGTGAAATCTGTACGGATGCTACTAAATGCGTATGGATGCTGCTAAATGCGCATGAATGCTTTTTGCTGTCGGATTCCGATGGTGCTCTGTTTTGCCGTTTATATAAAGGTCTTCTCCTCTTGCTAAATGGGAGAAGATTGGGTGCTGTTTGCTACCTGATTCTGATGATGTATGTGCTCTGTTTTGCTTTTCTAATGGTACTTTTACTTTTGCTAAACAAGAGATAAATGGTATGTTTCTCTGTTCTTCTTGCTGTGAAGAAAGGGCATTGTCGGGTTAAAAGTGTTATGGAGTCTGTTGTTTATACCGACAACGCCTCTTTAAAACGTTGGAATTTTAACCTTGAATACCGCTGTGGCTAGACCGCAGGGTTGCGTCGATTAATCGATGATTTTTGTTGTTTTTAGTGTTTTACCTGATATTTTTGTTGTTCTATACCTGTTTTCACTACAATACTAACGTGGTGAAGACTTGTTCTTAAAATGTTCAAGTTCTACTAACGATTCTTGGCATTTCTTTTTAAACTATCAAGTTCCGACTAAAGGTTTTTGGTGTTTAAAAGGGTTCCTAGGTAACCCTTCTTATGTTTTTGTCTATCAGGTAATAACAATAAATTATGTGTTTTAATAAACAAAAAATATGTGCTTAAAAAAAAAAGCGGGTTAAGTCGTTTTATATAAGATTTTAACCCACACTTACAAAATAATTTTAGCGTATGATGGTCATTCTGTCTGACGTTAGTGTATATAATAATATAATATGTGTAAATATATATTTTTTTCCTTTTGGGTCACTACTGGAGATCCCAGTATCTTTTGCCCACTGTTGGTCAACTCTTTGTGTTATATTATTCTAACGCGTTGCGCGTAATCACTAATTGCCAGGTGTCTGGCATTCGTTGTAAAATACCTACGTAAACTCGTGCGATGAGTATTCGCTCATACTCATAAATACCTTCACAATACAAATGCCTATTTGTTGTTTTAAAATGTTGTTGAACATACATAAATACCTACATAAACTTTAATAACAAAGTGATAAAATAAAATGTGTTGCTTTTTTTGTGCATGTTACTACATCCACAATCTATCTTATAATAAACAATGATTAATATTTATTGGCACTAATTTTAAAATCTAATGTCGAAATAAAGTGTTCTAAATGTAAATTATACGCCATTGTATAGGTACCTACCTAACTACCTACGCCTCACATTGTTCATAAACTCAATTGAAGGATATTTTGGTTCTCAGTATATTGACTTGGAATTCAATTCTAATATGGTGCATGAGCCATGTGAAGTTAATGCCGCATCGTTGAACTATTTATCTTCTATTTTCGAGAAGGTACACTCAGCTCTGTTGTCGGCTCATCAACCCAATTGTTTATTTTATAATCTTCGCCGTAAACCGGCAGAATTCTTCAAAACTAAATGTTATGAATGTTAAACCACTTGGTGAATGGCATATAAAAGATTTAAAGATACCTACATATAATTACATAAAATAAAAAAAGAATACTTATAACCTATACATTGTTTATTTCTCCAAACTAATGTTCTCTAATTTATGTTACCGTTTGTAGTAGTGCCTACTATAAATTAATATTTTTTGTTGTGGGTAGCAAATATTTTTTTCTCGTAAAATACACTATTTTTTTTAAATTGCTGCGCAGTTATGTACCTACCGAAATGTTGTGTTGAACATTGTTTTAAAATATCTTACCATAAACTAAATTTATTGTTTTTTTTTACCCTGTGGATCAGTGGTTAAAAGGTCACTGTCAGCCGAGTATACAAGTTCGATTCTCGCTTGTGTCTTTTCTGGAAGTCTTTTTATCTTGGTGTCTACTTTGTTGACGTATTATTTTTTTCGCTGTGCTTTGTGCTGAAGTTTTTTTTATTGTTGTTCATAATTTTGTATCGATTTTATAATCGAATTGTTATTATAGGTACTTTTATAAAGCATTACTGTGTGTGATTGACCGGGCGTCGCGAACTCGGAACAGTCAAATAGTACTTATCTAATTAAAATATATCTAGTTTGTTATTGCGATGCACACGCGCTCACTCAGTGACGCGCTGGTAGATAGATACCGAACTTATGATTCATCATTGTTTACTTTAATAGTGTGTTCATTCATCTTGGACAATCGTGGTCTTTTTAATTAAATTGAGCAAAATAATTATGTATTTTGTTGTTCTTTTGTAATTCAGTAGTCAGTTTGTAGTCTGCAACTTGAATTTATTTTCGTTTAACTTTTGTATAAATTCTGTTTGTTATACCTAACTATGACTTAGTATTTTGTTTATCTAGTGGTCAAGGTGCCGAAGCTACCCAAGAATAATAATTCGTAGGGCTAGACGTAACTTCTTATACCTGTAACTCATTCTTAATGACGTCCCTTTTATCTCGTGTATTACCCTAAGCGCTTCACGCCTTTAATGGTTGTCTCTCATATTCTGTTGTTATGTTATGGCCTAAGCACTTATGTAGTGTGTGGCGGCTTTATGGATGACGGGTGTGTTAGTTTATCATAGGGCAGTTGTTGCGTGCGTATTGTGGGTAATATATTATATTTATAGCTAATGTAATTATTTAAGTTTGGTTGTTTACTTAAAATACTGACACCACTTCCACTACTTGAATACAGGTAATCCTCAACGAGCTGCTAGCCAAGAGAATTTTCCCAAGGAAAAATTCTGCCCTAAAGAGGGGGGTGTGTGACGTCGTGCCCCTCCGTCTGAACTGTGACGTCGAACGAAGGTGGGAGCGAGCGCCTCTGCCCGCGCCCCGCACGCCATATATAAGCGTGCGACGCTGCTCAATCTCCCCTTTGCTCCAGCTCACGGCCAGTTAAGTCTTCTTCCTATCAAGACCCTGGTCTTCGGAACACCAGTGAACACCTAACTATACTTGTCGGACCACGCCCTGAATTTACTCATGTTCACAATTAGTAAAGTCTTAGTTTTAAAGTAGCTGCATTGTATCTACCTATATAGGCAATTATATTGTGAAGTGTACTATTCTAAAAGTGTTTTCATTTGTAAGTAAAACCTGATTTTCTTCCTTTTTTTGATCGGCGAGTGATTGAGTCTGGCTCACCACCTACAAACCAATCACCCGTGAGACAATGTTTATTAACATTTTTATTAAGACTAAGTAGATCAATAATTATTATAGCAATAGCAAACTTCGCTTTTTATTAATAAAACGATTTACAGTCAAGAGTTACCTGAGGAACTAAATGGTTGACAATAATGAAGTTTAGGTACCTAATTTTAGTTAGATTAAGAAACAAACAGGCTCCAAGGCGTGTGTCTTAGTCCGCCCTCACAATGGGCGTCAGCGTCAACGAAGCGGCTCTTCAGCTCACATGTCGTCGACGCCGCGTAGACGCCGCGTCTATGTCGCGTCAGCCGAGCGTTCTTTGAGAACGCGTTCGTCTTTAGAAGAACCTCTTTTAAGACTTAATCCTAACCGGACTGGGACAGCGCGAGGACGATGATAATGATATTATCGATGGATTTGAAAAGATAAATATATATTTGACATAAGCTCCATAAAAAATATGTCAAATATATATCTCTAGTAGCCAAATCCATTGATAGTTAAAATTTTGGGACCGACCTTAAACTAGGCCTGTATTTTGGAGAGCCTGTTTTATATGAAATTAAATACTTCTTTATTTCGTGTAAACTTTGCAAGTACTTACGAAAAGTCATTAAAAGAAAAAAATATTTATGTGTCGAATTAGAACAGCTCAGTCCCAAGGTCGTCTTTATATTCAGAATTATTTTTTTATATGCTTTTGAACACAATTTCGCTTTTACAATAATTTTGAACTTAGTTATAGATAGGTTTCTTATATTATAAGAGAGCTTGTTATAAAAGCGTATACATTGCCCCATAAAACCGCTACTTATTTTGTGGAGACGAGTCCTATGTACTACGAGATTATTCCTGTGTCTTGTATTTACAGAATGTATATCACATTTTAAACAAAATTTGTCAATATTTTTATGTACATATAACAGATTTTCATACATATTTAGTCTTTCGACTGTGGGCCACGGGATTTCAGCTGCAGTTCATCCATTTTCTCCTTCTACTATAATTTGTTTCTTCGAATTATGGCCGGGCGTAGATTTTCGGGTGAGGAGATGGTAAGTAAAATAGCCTTTGTACATCACTTCAGTTATTATAGTAAATACTCAGAGTACAGTCAATAATCATAGAAAACAATTACAATTTCTATCAAAAACTAGTTTCCACCGTTCACGTGGCTGCGGGCGCCTCTTCAGCTGTTTTCTGTTTGACTCCGATTCAAAAAGTGTCCACCTCGCCAGTGCCCGGTGTTCGCTATGGGAATGTCGTTCTTCTCTTCGGCCGGTATCAACCTCAAATAAGGTTGCAGTACCAGGCCACCAATAAGGTTAGCCTACATATATATTGTGATACAACAATTAGAATGTTTATTTCTATGAACTTCTCTCTTAGAGAAACTCTTGGACCGAGGTTATAAATTCCCCTTACAGCTCTTTTCTGCAGAACGAATATTGTATTTAGTGTGTATTATATAGTGTGGTAAATATATATTTTACTTGCTATAAAATATGTCGTCTTCTTGGGATCTAATTTAAAGTAATGGCTTAAAACTCCAATATAAACGTATCTATTTAGGATCTGCGACTTTTTGCTTGATTTGAGCTTTTATTTGAATTTGTGTAAAAGTGTAATCAGTTTCAAATATAAGTGGTTTCTGTCTTTCTTCTAATCTCATACCATAGTACTGACATTAGAAATCCCCCTCAATGTTGCCGTGTCATCAATAGTTTGCGCGCTAAAGCATTTAAATCTGAGTAAATATGTGCCAAACCACTATTAAACTAGTTAACAGCGTAACGTAACAGTTCATAAAACCTCTTAACCACCGCGTGGTAGGTGAATAAATAAAATTTCTTGCTGCTTAGTTACTTGTACGTACTGCGGGCAAGTTTGGCCAACTCGTTGGACCATCTTGATTTCTCAGCTTTTCGTTTTCCATCTGCAATTTTAGTTTAAACGATAGCAACTTGATATTAACATGCAAATATCTACATAGTAATTATTATAACTAAGCCAGTGATAGCGTAGATGAGGTACCAACAAACTGCTAGTAAGAGGGTTTGAGAGAACGAAGTCTTTCGCTTGGAGCACAGTGTCCGCGTTCTTACAGAATTTTATAGGCTTGTCCAGAAAGCTAGTGTCGGTACATTCAAGAGTACTGACGCCCCACGTCGACTGTCACAGATCTTCATGACAGCCGGGAGGGACGGCTTAACCTGCTCTCCAACTCTTAATTATCGCTTACCGCAGAAGCGGTAATTAACAATTTATTACTAACAACTCCTAAAAAAGTTTCATCTGTTCGCGCCGTGAGTTTGTACCTGATACTTTCAAATCATAAGCGAGCATTTCAACTTAGACATTACATTATTTTCTTTAGCTTTACATAAACTTAGAGCATAAGAGAACAGGGCAAAACTATCGCAGCCCATGAGGAATGAGGTAATATAGTCTTTCGTTCGTTTACAATGTTTGAATGGCTACATTAAATGAAATATTTGTTCACTATTCGACATGTGTCCATTTAACAAAATGTCAGTCACGTCACGTTTTGAGACCAGTTAATGGTTGAATCAATGTCAAAGCTCAACATTGCGGATAAGAATTAAATTAAGTGGATATACGCGTGTTATAATTGTATTTCCTTTTTGGGATTTTGATTTATTTACTTACTTCTTTTATTTCATGATTGATGGCGCCGTCATTATCATCGTCGTAATCATTCTGCAATGAGTTGACAAAATTATCACTAATAAATAGGTGTTTTTTACCAATAGATTCTTAGGGAAGTTTAAGTTGTACAATTCAAGCGAGCTAAACCGCGGTCGTAGTCTAGTAAACCATAAGTTCATTTGTAGTTTAAGACATACATTGAATGTAAGTCATAAAATTCAGTCTTATCAACAGTAGCTCACGGTATTTGCTTTTAGTATTTTCCTTCGGTACCTACTGTATGTCTCAAGGTTGGAGGAGTTCTCGCGATTTTATAGCTTGTCTCGGAAGGGCTATACATTCTCTCGTTCCCGCCTCGAAGACATCTTTATAGACTTACCAAATAAGAATATTTCGTACATTGTACCATTGCGAGGCTAAAAACATTTTTTATATAAAACATTGCTTCTTTTATTAATATTTTATCTATAGTAGGTATTGTTGAGGATGAAATATAAATTCCATTATATGATTTTATTGAAATGTGTTTCTAGATATATGATACGAAATGAATTATTCTTATTTTAACCCACGAATTGTTATTGTATTTATTGTCTGTCAATGCAACTTTTTACTTTGCGGATGATGTATGATTTCTGCTTACTCACATTACGGTTGAGCAACAATCGCCTAGTCGATCTCTACTCTAGAGTGCTACGCTAACTTTTTGAACTTCTGTGTGTGTTCAATTGTAAATTATTGCTTGCTAAGCCGTGAAGGAAACTGTCGTCCGAATAATGTCCTCGAAAGAACATATTATGTGAAGTCTCAAAACTCGCACTTGTGGTGGTTAACTATTAATCTAACATTTCTCATATTGAGAAGAAGCCTATGCCCAGCAATGGGACAGATTATAACTAAACAATCCAAACGATGATATTGTGTATTATCTTTATTCTAAGAGATGATGGCATTAGGTTGAAACTAGGGCTCATTAAAATTGTGACCTTTTATTGAGAGATCGAGTGATGCTATAATATTTATACAAGAGAAATCTTTGCACTTTGAATGTCTCCTTCTATAGACAAATCCCATGAAATGATTGTAAAGATAAAGTAACACATAATAGTATCAAATATTTCGGCGTTTTCGATTAGACGGTTTTCTTTGACATTTCTCCTCTCCTTGAATAGGCGAAACCAAATCTGATTTATCTTATTATAGAACCAAATTTAATTTAGGAGACGCTCAAAAGATTTTGTTGCGAAAATAAAACCCTGCAAGAGGGTCGGAAAGTTACTACGGTTTTAAGTTATTATAGCGTGAACACATAAGCGGCTGGCTACAGTATATGCGGTCAACCGCAATAGCACACTGTATGCGGTTAACTGCATCTTTCCGTTTCTATTGCGGTCAACCGCATGCGACGCGCCACATTGCGTCCAGCCACTACTTCGTTCACGCTCTTAGACACAAATGTTTACCTTTTATCGCCGTGCCAAGCAACGGTCATAAGCTGGCTCATCATAATTAAACATACAATCCCACAATTTAATTTATAAAGATAATATTTTTCAGAGCACAGGTCCTAACTCAACATTCAAGATGAAGTGAGCTGCACACGCTAGCCAAGTAACTCTTGGCTAGATGCCCACACCTTGGGACTTTCATCAAATCATAGTTATCTAACGTTGTAAATTTACTACTGTTTTGAAGTTATATTGCAGAGGGAAAACAAAAATTTTAGTAAAGTACCTACAAATAAAATTGAATAAAAAAACACACCTGAGCTAATGGAACTTTTCGACATAATATGTAATTATTACGCTCAAATAAATGCAGTAATAGTATTTTAGAGAAAATAATAAATTACAATGCAGAAAAGCTCAGTTTCAAAGCCACAGCGGCGGCATATTAAATTGTTCATATAGCTAAACGACAAAGAAAACATAGTGAAGAAGCTTGCATACATAAGAGTTCTCCATAACGTTATCAAAAGACGTGAGAACTGCCAATCTGAACTTGGTAAGCGAGAGCATGGATTATGGTCTTCATCGTCATATTATTCCATAAATATATACTGCTGGATATAGACCTCCACCAAGGCTTACAGGCATTATATATGTCAATGCTTACAGGTATACTCCTATCAATATTTAAAAAGTGAATCTAGGTAAATACGAAACAAATACCTAATGGTGCTAATCACATAAAGATTATAGTCCAAGATCCCAGGGCCGCCAGACCTTACATATTTTCTCAGAAACGAAATCTATAGAATAATGTTGTGTTGGTATGTGTCATGATGAGTGTACTCATACTTGTTAGCTTGGATCGTGGGCCAATTTTTAGGTACGAGGTTAGGTAAAATTAGTACTAGCTTTTCTTAAACTCTCAGTGCTGATTTTTTTATTTTATTTATTTAAAAACTTCCTGCAAAATACATTGCACAAGGCGGACTTAATGCCTATAGGCATTTTCTCCCAGTCAACCTTTAGGTGGTGCAGAGATGAACATGGCAGGTGTGTACTTACAAAAAGAGATTAAAATAAAATAGAATATCCGATATAATACATACTATAAATACATACAAGATCCATACATACGCATAAATATATACATAAATAAATACCTATATATACATATACACATAAATACATATAAATGTATACAAATAAAAATAAATATTTAAATAGATAGACTACTAACGGTTGATAAAGTGCTACTGAGAAGCTTCCGACAGTTCATTATAAAACAGCTGGCGGACTCTAAATTTGAATGTGGCACGATTAGTTGACATCCTAATTTCGGGAGGGAGTGCATTTTTATGTATGTTTTAGAAAATATTATTAAAAAAATATAAATAATACTGTCGCACTCATTTCGGCAGCAGTAATTTTTACCAGAGGCTTTAAAGTTTCCATAATATCTAAGTATCGGTAGAGACCACTAGGGGTGCATTTAGAAAATGTATGGAAATTGTTCCCGCGGACCTTTAACACCTCAACTAAAAATTGGCCCACGATCCAAGCTAGCAAGTATGCGTACACTCATAGCAGATACTAACACTACATTTTCTATAAATTTCGTTTCTAAGAAAATAAGTAAGGTCTGGCGGCCCTGGGATCTTACTCTATTAGTCTATGGCATCTACGACTTACGACTTAGCAGTCAGATTATGACTAGACATAGGCATGGCATAACATGGATGTCTAAGATGTATTTTTTGTGTATTCTAAACTCCACACATTCAGTTTTTACCTGTGAAAGACATACATCTTTGATATTTTGACTATTCACTAAACAGCCCTAATAATCTAATGTCATTCAAAACTGTTACGCCATCTTACGTAACGCCTTCCACCCGTAAAAGCAAAATGAATGAAAATTTAATTCAAAATTCACCATTTAACAATTACTAAACGGTTGAGCACTAAGTCTTTGATCCCTTGTACTGCGTTATTCAATGTAACGTGTCTAACTAAACTTGCCTCAGCTCCGGGAGTTTCTAATTAAAACTATTCGTCAACTGAAAGGGGTAAGGCTGGGCATATACTGGTGGTATGACGTTTTGGGATTAAAGTCAGAATTCGTAATGTTGTGAATTGTGCTCGAATTCGACTTTAGGTGTATTGATCAAGTAGTGTTTGTGCTTTACATATTTTATATTGCTACACTACTGCAATCCTTATCCTGTAATAATAGTAGTATGTAAAGATGTGATAAATAAAAGAATATCGTTTTTTAATTCTAAGTCTAGTACTATATAACCAGCATTACCGTTGCGCATTTTGATGTGATATCTGTAGTTGAATATTCGCCTGCTTGTGGTCGGTACTAAATGATAATGTTGGAAGGTTATGTAATGATGTTCTATTTACTCGACTGTTCATTACATGTCAACGTTTGGTTCCTTGCTGTACGTATGTTTGTATAATTGTACCTGTGTATGTTGGAACGACGAACAAAACTATAATGTGAGTGCGAAATATTATTTTTTGTGGCCAATTAAATAAGAAGTCAATTTTTATAGTGTAGGTATGCTGAATTGCTCTTTATAGGTACCAGTTTTGAAACTGTACATCTTAAGAAGATAAAACTAAGCTTATACCTTCTGATAGTAAGATCCACAAATATTTCTTCGGAGATTTCCTTATACCTTTTTTTTGCTTTTCTACAATACAGCAAAGCTAAATAATTTAATATTTTCTACCCAAATTAATGGTATGGATTCCCTCACACTGGAGTCAATAGCTTCAAAACAACGACAGTTAAAACGTTTCTATCTTAACCTGTTTTTCTAAAAATTCAACATCTATCACTACTCACCAATCGATGCTCCTAAAAAGACAAGTATTTAAGCTTTTCTTCAAAGCTCTTTGTTACAATGTTCTAATGGAACACATCTATCACTAACCCATAAAAATTGTTCCAAAATCAGCACATGGAGAACCGTGTAAACTGCGCAGCCGATCCGCTTATTGAACGGTACGTGTGACAAATGGCTTCTAAAAAAATAATGAAAAAAGATTAAGGGTTTTTGAGGCAGCGATACCCTAGTGGAGGTACCGACAAACTGCCATGGAGATGGAATCGGGTTCAAATCCATGGTGCGCATCACTGACTTTTCGGTGTTATGTGCGTATAGCATTGTAGGTAAACTATCGCTTGCCCCGTGCCTCGGAGGGCAGGTTAAGTTGTTTTTTCCCAGCTGCCATGAAGATCTTTGACAGTCGAGTCAGTACCTGTGAATAAAGTGACACTAGTCTAGACCATCGAATATAGCTATCCCTTTGGGTTGCGTAGATCAGACAAGCAGTCGCTCTGTGGATAAGCTAATATTCAGTCAAATTTTTGTTTGTTAATTCGAATAGATAAGAAAGCGATCCCCAGGTGCTAACTGATATAACGCTAGGAGGATGAGAATGTTGAAGAGTTTTCCAAAAAACACGTCTAGTATTAAACCAGGTCAGGTTTCAGTAGGTATATATTTTTATAATAATATATAGAAGGCTTGATTACTGGTTCGGCTTTACACCGAAACCATAGGGTTCTAGGCGACTTGGAGAAGGAAATGGACTGTATAGAGAGGATAGCGGTTCTTCGCCGCCTAGGAGATGGATACGCTAAGGGAGAGGTGATTGTGAGTGGGTATAGGATATTTCAAGGATGGAGGGCACTTACCTTATACGGAAATCTTCTTCTTCTCAGAAGGACAGTCTCCTGGTGTTTTCGAGAATCCTGAAGCTGTTTGATTCACTACACTACACCATTCGTTTCACTTTCACTTGCGAGCGGGTTTTCCTTGGTGGAAGCGGTAATAAATCACATACAACGGTGCGGCGCGGTACGGTATCGCGGACACGTTCTCAGCGAGCGGAATGTTCTCGTCTGTCACACGCGTCCACGATCGCGGCGACGAATCAGGCGCAAGGCAGTGCCTCTTCCAGGGAGTGGGAGACAGGGACGGAAATATGGTATCGCTCGCACTAGACAAGCGTGGAACGATTAATCTTGATGCGATTAGTTATGGATAGGAAGGTAGATGGCGCTACCATATCCCCCCGGCCCTAAAGGGTTGCCTTTAAAAAAAATAGAATTGAACTTAGCTATGTTGGGTGTACTACCGCATAACCCATCAATAGGCTAAGACAGCGATATGACAATAAAATTAATCTAAATTAACTTTAGCGAAAGCTACAAACGCAATAATAGCGAAAACTACTAACTAAATACTTAAACTAAGAGGTAAGTCCAACTTCAGGCTAGATCTCACTGAGTTGGAAGCGGACGCGAGTTGACCAGTGCCTCGACTTGTGCAAGGACAGTTAAAGGCTCTTCGTAAGAGAGGATCTGTTGACCTATAACTTTGAAGAGATGCGTTTTAATTACTTTGACCATGCTTGCCCAACATCCACCGAAATGTGGTGATGCTGGTGGAATAAACTTCCAGTCAATATGATCTATGGAAAGTTCTTCCTGAAGACGAGTACGATAACCCGCGACGTGATTGAAACAAGTAGCGGGAACAAGTTCAATCAATTTACTAACGCGGTTGGCGACAAAAGTCTGCCAGCGGTGAAGAGAAGAACGAATCCAAGCAAGCACTACTTTGGAGTCGGAAAATGCGTGTATTTTATTAATGGGGTAGTGGGGCAAAACTGTGTCTTGAACCTTGCGGAGCAACTGAGACAGCAGAAGAGCCGCGCACAATTCCAGTCTCGCAACCGAAATGGTTTTAACAGGCGAGACCTTAGACTTGGCACAAACTAACTGCACCGAGTAGTTAGAACCAATGCGGACTTGCAGATATACGACTCCGCCGTAAGCACGCTCGCTGGCGTCAGCGAAACCTATTAAGTTGACGGTACATTCATCTACCAACCCAAGATGACGCGGAATAGTAATATGATTAAGCGCGGTAAGCTCAATACAAAACTGGCCCCAAGCGGCGACAATATGTTCAGGGGGTGTTTCATCCCACTCACACTTTGATAGCCAAAACTCTTTGACCAAGAGCTTGGCGTACAAAATTGTGGGAGCCACAAACCCATTATGTCCCATAGTCGAGCCACTGTGGACAGCATAGTGCGCTTGGCGCACTTATCATCTGGCAGTGAGACGTCAAACCGAAAACTATCGCAGGATTTGTCCCAGCGTAAACCGAGAACCGTATGCGGTACAGACTTCTCAAACTCAATGTCTGGAGAAGCCTTATGAGAATCTGGTATGCGTGCGAGAACCTCCTTAGAGTTGCTTGTCCATTTGACAAGATCAGTTTGGCCTCGCTTGAAAAGCTGAATAAGCTCTTCACAAAGCGAAATTGCTAGCGGAGCGGGTATGACATTACAGGCAATGTCATCTATATACAAAGCGGATGTGTAGTATAGTATAGTGTAGCGTAGCGTAGCTTAGCATAGCATAGCGTAGCATAGCGTAGCATAGCGTAGCATAGCATAGCATAGCATAGCATAGCGTAGCATAGCGTGGCGTAGCATAGCATAGCATAGCATAGCTAATTAGTGCTTTATCTTACACACAGTTTTAGCACCCACCTTGATCTCTTGAAGAGCAGAACAACAACAAGACGTAATACAATGAGAAGTATGTAACGTAGGTACGGTACCCATAATCACATACCCAAGTACCGTCTCAATAGCGGGCGGTAAGTTATTTTGCTCACTACGTACCACTTTAGTAAGTAGCAAGTGCGGGAATATTGCGGCTCCGATCAAAACATCAATGTCTGCCGGATTCGCATACTCCGAGTCCGCTAGTGGTAATGACTCGAGATGTGTGAGGAGCGACACGTCCACATTAGCGTTTGGCAACGTGTCCGTAATACGTTCCACGATAAGCGAAGAAATGTTAAAATTAACGTCCCTATCAAAACGCGAATTTATTTTAATATCTACGGAACCTTTGCAATGTTTTTCTGATCCGCCTATCCCTCGGATTATTGAGTTCGTATTTTTAAAGTTATTCCATAATCCGAGGCGTTTGAACAATTCTAACGTTATTAAATTGGTCTGAGATGCGCTATCTAGCAGACAACGTACCATGTGCGGCGACCCATTGACATCATATATGATAACTTGCGCTGTCGCTAACAGAACAGTCTTAGACGCCATACATGGTGGCCTAGCACTGCTCTGATCACTACAAGCGCGCGAAGGCCGTCCGCGCGTGCGTGCCGCCCGCGCAATGGATGTCGTACACAACGATATCTCATTGCGAGGCGTGGAAGGCTCAGCTACCGTGTTCTGCACTTGCGTGAGTGTGTCAAGGTTAGCGGCTTGACTTGACAACCGGTTATTTTTATCGAAATGTAACAGTGTACGATGTTTTTGATTACACGAGCGACATCTCGTTCTACTGGAACAATTACTCGTTTTATGTTTTATGCTTAAGCAATTAATGCAAGCTTTGTTATCTTTTACGCTTTTAAAACGAGCAATTGGATTTAAATCATTAAAGGTGGGACACTTATAGTAATGGTCGTGCACTATATTACTGCACAGACACTTCTGTGAATTATTACTATTAGATTCCGAACATGTTACGTAAGATTGTGGATTAGGGACTGAGTTATTATTACTATTTCGCGATTTATTCAACCTTTGTTTGTTGTTGTTAGTGTTAGACGGGCCAGGTGAACCAGACTGCGTATTATGAAATATTCGACTCTGATCTTTGATGAACGAAATAAAACTATCTAGTGTAGGTATTTTATTATTGCGTTCCGTCATCTCGAATGCGCGAATTGTATCAGTGTCAAACTTTTTTAAAGCGAGTTGAAGCAACATAAAGTCGGAAAGATCTTCTAATTTTAAATTCCTAAGAGAATTAACCGCGGTAACAAACAGCTGGAAATTCGAGACAGACGCGGCACCGGGCAATTTAAGATTTAAAGCTTGGTCAAAGTACGTAGACGCTAGGACGCGCATGTCCTGATATCTGTCAAGTAGTGACTGAAATATGACCTGATAATTCTCAGCACTGGGTGTGACACCTGCAAATACGGACTGGGCTTTCGGTGACAGTTTACCTATTAAATAGTACAACCTGTCAGCATCTGTCAGAGAACCATTATCGTGCACCGTAGACTTAAAACTCGCATAGAATAACGGCCAATTTCGTATATCTCCGTCAAACGACATAATCTCGATTGGCGGTAATCTCGGTTTGAGGGCAACGAGCTCTGCTGTACATTTACCCTCTAATTGCGATTGTATACGCTTAATAATACAATAAAGATCTTCGAATGAGGTATACGCCTGATAGTTCGGTTTTTCATCAGGATTGATTTCTATCAATCCAGTAATCTTGCGTTATAATCGTCTAACAACTTATGAAAATCTGTTCGAATACTATCTACTGTTATACAATAACTGAGAAATGCTTCGCTATTACTGTCAGACATAGATGCGGTTTTTGAGCATTCATAGATATTTTGAATGCGCTCAAATAAAATATTGCGTTTCGCTTCTAAGATTGTCATCTCTTTGTCTTCCGACACGCGTGACTTCTTTTGTTGTGACATGCTTACGTAAGTATAAGCTAATGAGAACGAAACAAAATAAGAATATCTAATGTATCTATTATTTTACCTAAGTAGGCTAAGTAGGCAACACTTTAGAGCTGAGGAAATAAAAGTTGCTTGAAATATGAGATTTATAAGACAACTATGATAGTTCCAGAATTAATAATTTAATAAGTAGGTAGCTACATAAAAGTTTATTTATTAGGAGTATAGCTAGGTGCTATAACTGCCTAGGTATAGCGGTATAACGTATAAAACGTAAATGAATCCGACTCGTATGGATCAAAAAAATGGTTCGGCTTTACACCGAAACCGTAGGGTTCTAGGCGACTTGGAGAAGGAAATGGACTGTATAGAGAGGATAGCGGTTCTTCGCCGCCTAGGAGATGGATACGCTAAGGGAGAGGTGATTGTGAGTGGGTATAGGATATTTCAAGGATGGAGGGCACTTACCTTATACGGAAATCTTCTTCTTCTCAGAAGGACAGTCTCCTGGTGTTTTCGAGAATCCTGAAGCTGTTTGATTCACTACACTACACCATTTGTTTCACTTTCACTTGCGAGCGGGTTTTCCTTGGTGGAAGCGGTAATAAATCACATACAACGATGCGGCGCGGTACGGTATCGCGGACACGTTCTCAGCGAGCGGAATGTTCTCGACTGTCACCCGCGTCCACGATCGCGGCGACGAATCAGGCGCAAGGCAGTGCCTCTTCCAGGGAGTGGGAGACAGGGACGGAAATATGGTATCGCTCGCACTAGACAAGCGTGGAACGATTAATCTTGATGCGATTAGTTATGGATAGGAAGGTAGATGGCGCTACCCATTACAATTAAAAATAATGAGCAATTATTTTTGTTGGAATTAGCAGTTATTGCTGGATGTTAATTGCAAATTAGAGAGGAGGGAAAATTAAATATAAGTCTTATGCGCGGTTAGGGTGAAAGCTGATTAAATTGCTGTCGTAAAGTTGTTTGTATTTATGTAAACACTCATTGTAGCGTTTGTACAACGACCTAGCAGTATGAATGTTTAATTTCGTTAAGGCGTACTATCCTTACTTTATATTAATTTTTAAATACTTATGAGAATTAATTTTAAACTTTTTGAGTTTTGTAAACAATATTTTATTTGTCTTGTCTTAATCGTTAATTAACTAATGTAAGTTGTTACCACTGATATCGATATTTAAAGGCAATTCTGATTCACATTTCGCGTGGCTTAAATCCTTCGTAGCTGCATGAACGTAATGCTGATGATAGCCATCGAGCATGACATATACCACCGCTTGTATACATCAATCGTAGACCTTGTTGGGCATATCAATAGGTAATTTATACTGGTGATTTTGATATTATTCTATCATGACATAACTATTTAAAAAGGAAAAATAAATACCCAGAAACATTTTGTCTGTGAAAAAAGGGGGTTTATGTCTCTTTCCTGTACAAAGTCGCAAGACTTTACTACTTATAACACGGCAATGCTGCAAAAAGGACACGTTAAGCACAATATGCCACAAAGCTGTAATATTCTAGGTTATTTACCTTTTCATTGCCTAAAGCCATGCACAAACCTCAGTGAGAAAACACAGGTGCATGTACAAAAATTCAAAATGTACCACAAATGAAATGAACACACGAAATGAGATCTCGCACGCAATTCGCAAAATTAGGCCTTATTTGAATTACCAGCGTCTTACAACCTTATCTTTGAGGCATAAGGTTCATTTTCCATTCTCACGACAACTCAGGAGTTATAAATTTTGACTGGGTTAGATACAGTGTGAAAGATAATAATGCTACGAAATAATGTTGGGTTGTTTTCGGAATATTAATGAAAATTACCTTAGATATACAGATGTTTTTGCACGGGAAAGATTTTTGGGGAAACTATATCGCTATTTAGACTGCGTGAAAGGGTAAGCATGTGCTTCGTAAGTTGTGGGAAAGAAATACGGGGAAAGAGAGAGTTTTAGAGGCAATTTGCACGTGACATAATGTACTAGGATTATATCTGGGGTATCAATGTTTAAAATGATCCTATGGTATACGCTTACTTATCTTTAAATATCCCTGTAGAATCAAAATTTTGTTAGCTGTTGCGATAAAATGTGAAATAAATCCAATAGCCAACCCAGAGTAGGATGTCGAGTGGCACCACCGCTGTTTTTTGGGGCGAACTATGGCGATAACTGCTTTGACTGCACGGTTGGCGTAGTAGTTCAAGCGACCGCCTCGCCGCTTGACACTGCACCGAGTGTTGTGGGCTCGATTCCCACACGAGAGAACACTTTGTGGGATCCATAAATTGTTTCGAGTCTGAGTGTTCATTGTGTCCGTTGGTTGTATGTTTGTAAAGTCCCCCGCGGCACAGGATTTATTCCTATTATTTAGTGCACACCTACGATCCTCCAGGAACATACATGCCAAATTACAGCTTCTTGCACTTTATAGTTTTGGCTATAGCTTATCTAACAGTTTATAAAAAATCCAGATAGTTAAAAATTATTCAAACAAATTGTCAAAAAGAAAACCAAAAACATGACGTCGAAACATTCTCACCTGTTTATTCGCTTGTTATATATACAGTCTTTGTTTTCCGCTTGCTAACGACCCAAGGAAAAAATGAGGCGGCTTCTGCTAGAGGTAGCCATGGATATATTTAGAATGGATTATTATAATGAGCTGTCGTCACAAGGAAACAGAACCTTGTAAAGCTTTTTGCCCAAGGCAGTTTAATTTTAGCTTAATTAATGATTTTTATTCATAGATGTGTATTGAATTGAAATGCTAATAAATGCATTTTTAAAGTGAAAGTGCATTGTGTATTATTTCAACAAATAATTATAATTATAAAACGCCTTTAATTTTAAAACTTAAAAGGTTTGTATGCGGGCGAGGCTACGTAAATTCTCTAGTGATATATAAAATAAATATCAGTATAATACACAAGACGCAACCTCAAGTTACCCCTCTAACAGGCTAGTGACTGTAAATACAAACAGATTCAAGCCATAAATAATTTTAAGGGAATTAAATATGCTCGAACACTTACGAAGATTAATTGTAGAAAATTACTCTAACAAACAATTCACAAAGCAATAAAACCCTCTTTAATTTCCAGTAAAAACACGAAACTAAACAAGACCCTTAATCAAATCATTCCAATTTAATTTTTTCCAACTAAATACCTTCTCCATCCTTTCAATTTTAATAATGAACGCAAAAATATATTTCAAATACTGTGGTGTAAAAATATAAGCCTGTAATTCGATAATTGCCTTCGCTCAAGGGCGAAGCAACCCAAGCCATAATTTAATGTGATTTATTTAAGGGGCGGACATTTTTTCTAAAATTACACACATTGAGTACTGGGCCCACCTATTTTATTTTTGTAGCGTGGTTGACGTATGGCCTTACCCTTCTCATAGCGAGAAGAGGCCCGTGCCCAGCAGTGGGACAGTATATAGGGCTGATGGTGATGACGATTTTTTTAGGAGATATTATTTTACAAATAAATGATTTCTATTCTACAATCTTTGTTATTGTTACGAGCTGGGGTTCGGTGATAAATTAAACTCCTATGCCACTAAAACTGCACTTTATTTTACAAACAAAACACTTAATTACACGCTAATGAAAACTCTATTTCACACCACTAAACACTTCCTCTACTCTATTTTATTTATTTATTTATTTATTTATTAGGAAACTCAACAGCTTATAACTAATTAACATGGTTTTATGAAATTCATCCCATTATCAGTGACAAGGTTAATTTGAGGCGTAATATTATTAATGTCATTGATAGTGAGATGATGACAATTGTCTCTTAAGCCAATAACAGAGTTTCACGCCATTGATAAAGCTAAGTTGCTAGAAAGTGGCAAATGCTATACATAGATGCAGCCATGAATGGAATATTACAGCATAGTTACAAGCATAATATGGCTACAAAATCAGGAAACGAAAGATAGCAAAAAAATAAAAAGAAAATAAAAGCAGGAAATAGCAAGGTCTTACTTATACATGCGTACATAAACTTAAATACATACTTATATATTATACATACATTATACATATATTATACATGAGCTATGGCACAACATGTTTGCTAAACAGTATCTGCCTGATTTGTCTACGGTATGATTGCTTGGATAAGTGTAGTATGTCGACACTCTCAAAACTCTCAGAGTAAATGCGAGGCAGTCGGGTCATGACAGCATTTCTTCCGTATTTGGTGCGGTAACCAGGGATACTGAATAATTTTGTGTGTCTGGTACGTGTTTTAGGGGTAGAGAAAGCTAAAGACGATAGCAGATCACTGCTGTCCAGACGACCCCGCAGGATATCAAAGAGCAAAAACATGTCTAACATCTTACGCCTATCCTCAAGGGGAAGCAAATTATAGTGCATGCAGTCTAGTGCATACGTACCATGACGCCTTCGAGATTTGAAATTTAGGAATTTTGTGAACTTTTTCTGCAAATTTTCAATTCTTCTAATATATACTTCGTATTGGGGTGACCAGATTGGGCTACAATACTCCAAAATACTACGCACATACGCAAAATAAATAACTTTAAGACTGTGACAGTTCCTAAAGGGCTTACAAGTGCGCATTACAAAACCAAGGTTACGAGAGGCTTTATTGGTGATGGTATCAATATGCTGGTCAAAAAGCAATTTGGAATCCAACATTACACCAAGATCCCGAACCACGTTTACCCTTTCGATCCCATTATTATTAAATGCATAAGGATACTCAATTGGATACTTGGAGCGGCTGAAGCTAATACATTGACATTTAGAAATATTGACAGTGATCTTATTTTGTTGGTAATACCTGTATAATGCATCCAGATCATGCTGTATCAGTTCACAATCAAGTCTGGATTTTACACACATGTATATTTTCATATCATCAGCATACATGAGGTGTTTAGCAGATTTGAAACACGACTGAATGTCACAAAGATACGCGCAGTAAAAAAGTGGACCCAATATCGATCCCTGGGGAACACCGGAGGGGATAGTTACAAAATCAGACTTAAAACCACCCATGACCACGGCCTGGGATCGGTTCGACAAGTATGATCGGACCCATCTCAGCAAATCTCCACGGATTCCAAGGTTTTGTAGCTTTTCAAGCAGGATGTCGTGATCTACACGATCGAATGCTTTTTCAAAATCCGTGTAGATCACGTCAACCTGTCCACCAGCCTCCATATTATGCAGGACATAGGTACTAAACGTGGCTAAGTTCGAGGTTGTGGAGCGATTCCTAACGAAACCGTGTTGGCTCTGACCTATACCACTTGAGATTATGGGATATATATTATTATAAATTATTTTCTCCAAAACTTTGCTAAGAGTGTTAAGAATAGATATAGGACGATAGTTTTTTATATCCATTTTAGGACCCTTCTTATGCACTGGCACTATGTGAGCCGTTTTCCATAGGGAAGGACAGACGCAGTCGGCTAAGGATTTCCGAAATAATAAAGTTATAGGATATGCCAAACTATCCGCACAGTTGTGCAAGAAAATAGGCGGTAATCCATCGTTACCTGGACCTTTTGTTCTATCTAAGACGTGTAAAGCTTTAAGTACGGTGTCTTTAGTGATATCGAGGTTAGGCAGCACATCGGCTGAGCCGTTCATTTTACAAGATGTTCTAGTAGTTACGGTAGAGGTCGTGGACGGACTAACGAAAACACTGTGGAAGTATTTGTTAAAGGCTGTACAAATATCATTTCCAGACTCAAAAGACGTCTCGTTTAAAATCATCGTTTTTGGATACTGACTGCCACCTCTTTTATTTTTAACATAGCTCCAAAATGTTTTCGGAGAATGAGTGATTGCATCTTCAGTCAAAGCTATATAGTTTTTATACGAGGATTCTTCAACAATGCGTTGTCTAGTACGTAGTAATGCAAACTCATAGTAATCCCTTGGGTTAGCATATTTTTTCCATCTTTTATGCAATTTGTTTTTCTCATGAATTAATCTTATAAGCGCACGACTGAACCAGGCAGGGTATTTACTACTTTTTGACTTTTTAACTAAGGGAATGAAGCGCTCCACGCCAACTTTGACTTCATTGTAAAACGAGTCAACAGCAGCATCAACCGAGACAGTCGATAACTTCTCATCCCAATCAATATTGTAAAAGTGTTTATTTAACTCGTCATAATCGCCTTTATAAAAATTACGACGGGGTATGTGCACTTCTTGTAAAGGTGTTAAGAATAATTCGATAGCCGTTATAGCAAGAGCGGGATGATGACAATCTTCCGGGAGCAATGGATCATCGCACCTATTTACAAGGAGGCGTATAGTAGAAAAGCACAAATCTAAAATCCTGTTATTAGTGTTGCTGATAAGATTGTATTGAGAAAAACCAAGTATATTCATTTCATCTGCAAAAGAAGCAGCAGCAGTTCTTATTTGTAGCGAACAGTTATTTAGTGTAGAAAAGCTATCATCCGTCCATGTTAAACACGGTAGATTGAAGTCACCGATAAGAACAAAATTATGAGATTTATTTACAGCCATTGAGTCCGTTATAGCAAGCGCAATGTTATTCAGATAAAATGGGATATTTGTCACATCAGGAGGTATATAAAGAACTATAATATGTAAGTCTTCTTGAGTACCAACACTCTGAGATGAAAGTGTAACATGCAGTAGCTCCAAACCTGCACACTGAAAGTCCTGCCAACGGCAACGCCTAGATTCAAACCTACGATTGACGCATATCATAACACCTCCACCAGTCTTTTTACCTGTTAAACTAAGATCGCGGTCTTGCCGGAAAATCCAATACCTATCATCGCACAATTCAGTATCAAAAATGTCATCCTGCAACCATGTTTCTGTAAATATTAAAATGTCATACTTTGAGCGCAAGATACTGTTATACAAGTCCAATACCTTAGTTCTCATCCCACGAACATTTTGGTAATAAAAATTTAACGGTGGATTTCCCATATTTAAACATAAATAACTATCATATAAAATACTTTAAATAACACAAGTGGGTAGCTTAACGCTACAACGCGTGACAATGAGAAACGCATAGGTTTGAAGACCAAAGTCTCATAAATAATATGCACTTGCAAGCTATACCAGTATGAAAATGAAAAAATACAAATATCAACTGCCACTATATTAGAACCATGCAACAATATGACGTTTGCAAGCTGATAAATAATTCTTCTTGATCTGTTCAAAGGATTATAATATATTCTATAACACACGTATTGTGAGTAGGTGGTAAAAATTACGACAAAAGATAAGCAAAATCTTTGGAACATTGTGCCATAACTCATCATTATAATCGCGTAATATGCAGAACCAGAGGGTAGATAAAATAAATAAAAACTAATAAAAAATATGTTTATAATTAGGTACATAAAACTTCGCGTCGCGGCACGACTATGCATATAAACATTAATTAATATGTACGAGTATTTTATTAGGCGAATCCGACTTAATATTGGAGTATAGTAAACGTATAAATTATGGTATCGAGTGAACGTTGCAATACAAATAAAAATAAGCATGTTTTACAAATTAGAATAGAAATAATGATTAAGTGAGTTTATGTAACATCTCGAGGTTACGGATAAACACTGTATCACTCGTTTCAGATTTTCTAACGTAGATGCGTCCTCCACGCACCCACACAAATTTATATTTTAACTCCTTTGCACGTTTACGAGCTGCAGCATGCAAGTTTTTATTTTCCGGCGATAAGTTTTCGACAACAAACACAGGAGATTTTTGACTCGTGCCTAATCCCAGGTCATGGGTGTTTAACTTGTCCTGGACATTTTTTTTATTGTATGTCATGACTGCTGACAGGAATGTATCACGAGTACGAGGCGAATTAAATTTCGTTAGTATAGACCGTGGACGGTTACTCTCTGCATTAAATTTCGCAATTCTTGCACAATAATGGATGTCGGTATCGCTAATGGACACGTTCACGGTTCGGGCAATTTGCTTAACGATACTTAAGACATTTTCCGATTTATGTTCCGGGACACACTGTATTTCGATATTAGAGGCCCGTGACAGTTGATCAATTTGAGTGAATTTACACTTCACCTCGGACAATTCAAATCGTATTTGCTCATTCTCCTTCTTCAATAAATTCATTTCATTTCGATATACAACGTTATCACGCTTTAACTTGTCAAATTCATCGCTTAGGAAATTCATAGAATCCTTGAAAGCTGATATTTGGTCATTGATTTCCTTAAGATTAGCAGACATTGTTGCTTTGAACTCGCCTATGACGTCCTGCAAAGCACTACGCACTTCCTCACGTATGATATCGCTTATCTCTGAGCGCAGGGACTCCGCAGGCTGGCCCGCACATAGTTGCAAGGTCTCCGGCCTGATTTGGGTGATCTTACGACGCGTGACGTTGAATGTCATGTCAGCCATAGATGTAGGCGTAGATGGTCGCACCGGTATATTTGAGTTATCATTCTTTGGCTGCTTACTCAGACATTGCGGGCATATCCAGTTACTTGAAGGTTCTTGATCTTGTGTATTTGCACACGAGTAGTTAATACAAAGCGTATGGTAGCTTTTGTTGCAACGAACACATTTTGCAAAGTTTTTGTTTGTAATATCTGTATTACAAGCCGCACAGGATAACATATCGACGATTATTTAGTACAAGTGCACTCGAACGATTCTCCACTGCACGCGCTGCTATGTAAGACCGAGATAGCAATTATGGGAGTTGTCTCTTATCGTAGCGGTGAGGTACGCGGGCACCCCGCACGTCACAGTCACACACACCGAGCCACTACAATTAACTTAGTTTTAATATTGTTCGATATAATCGGCACAAACTTCATACAATAGTGGCTACTATTAACAAACAGTTAAGCACTATAATAGCTAAAACTTTCAAAGGATTAGGATGCGACACGTCTACTTCTAGCGACAGTTAGCGGACGAATGACGAATTTACATCAGATCCTTCGCAGATCGTGATCGCTCCGCTTATTCAATTGTACTCTGTGAGCTCACTCGTCCACGCGGTATTTATACCAGCCGGAAAACATAACTAGTCCATTCTGGCGCATGCCCGAACGTTCTCGTCTCATTCGGAAACAGACGAACGTTCGATAGAAAGAAGCAGCAACGCCATCTAGTACAAAAATAGATGAAACACTTTTAAATTACTGATATATCCATTCTCTTTTAGTTCTCTCATTTACCGATAGATGGAGTTATTTTCAAAATATCGCCATTCGTAACATTATAATCACCCTATTTATTTAGCGAGTTTTTATCGTGTTATTATTTAAAAATTATGAGGAGGCCATAATCAGCAGTGGACTAGCAAGCTGATGATGATGATGATGACGATTTCTTAGTTTAGTGAAATATATTTTCCTTTGACGTGGTGTTCACCACCACCAGCCGTGCGTTACCACGGCTGGTGAATGACGCTAGTATTTTATTCTTGTGACAATTCCTAAACTTAATACACCATACTAATGACACTTCCTCAATAAACTTCGTGTCACTGATCGCATAACCCCACTCTACTAAACTATATTACTCTTACAAAGGCGAGCTTCACAGGTATCAAACACCTGCTGAACCCAAGTACGAACAAAGTTGTGAGCTTCAAGTTACTCGAGTGGACGCAACTTAGTTCAGATAGTGGTTTAGATAACTACCAAGTGCATTATGTACAGCAGCAACGCTTAAATAGAATGCCATTATAACGAAGGATAAAATAAATCTGACATGACTGACGTTGTTTAATACTTTTATTTATTTTTATTTATAGACTCACGCCTGTATCCCCGAAGAGGTAGGAAGAGGTGTAATATTACACCCACATTTCGCCAGGAATTTTCTTTAGGTTTCACGTAATAGGGGGCGAGCCTATTGCCGTACCGGGCACATTACCAGACTCCGTGCTGCTACTGAGAATTTTCTAACGGAAAAACCCAATAACACTTTGCCCGACCCAGGAATCGAACCCGAGACCACCCAATCCCACGCACACATTCATGGCGCGAGACCAACGAGGCAGTCAGTTAATACTAGGTACCATACAAGAACACTTAAAGTTATTAATTTCTTTAGAAGGCTATACTCCGGCTCTGTTAATAAATCCTGTGTCTCCGAGGACTTCAAATTATTGAACATTTGTGAAGTCCATCTTATCATAACGACAAAGGACACAAAGAACATCCCGACTCGAAACGAAAGTTTGTTGATCACGCAAAGTGTTGTCCCAACATGAATTTTGACTGCACGCGTAGTGGTTAAAGCGGGCATCTCGCCGGATGTCATTGCGCCGAGTTTCGTGGGTTCGATCCCCACACGAGACAACGCTTTGTGTAATCCATAAATTGTTGTTTCGAGTCTGGGTGTCTTTGTGTTTGTTGCTTATATTATGTATGTTTGTAAAGTCCCGCGCGTCACACGTGCGTCATACTTTTAGTAGCTTTTGTGTCAAAGAACAACAAACATCCATACATCTACCTGTTTGTGATTTTAACTACATAATCGTCATATTTACAATCACGCTCAACGTGTCTAAATATAACCCTAAAACTAATCAAAGTCTGACAATTAATTAACGTTACATCGTTTCAGCATCAAGCTCGGAGTTTGATTGATTTAATTATAATATAAAAGTTACTTAGCCCGAGTTGTAAAGTTATCTTGCTCGATAGCCCCATTCGACAGACTTTAATCTCGATAAATTACGGACGAAATTAATCACAGCTCTATTATCGCACGAGAATGGAGGAGGTAATGGCTCAGCTAGTTATTGTAAATGGGAAGGTGAGTTTTGAATTAGTTTTCATATTTGTCCATTAATTAATGTCATTAGTTAATTTTAACATACCTATATAATGTAGATGTGCGTTTGATACTATGATCTATATTTTTTTAAACCAAAGTTTCTACGTATTTCTGATCATTGGTCCGATATACCTAATCAAATAGATTAATAAAACGCACAAATAAAAGCGATTCGAAATAAAATTCCTATAGAATGAAAATAAACATTGAATATTTATGATCAATATAATTTATCACGAGAAAGGTCTTATGAGGGAAGATAAACTATATTTGATTTGAGTACGTGTATAAAAAATATCATAAAATCCATATTTGCTCACCTTTATGTATTGTCTTTATCTTACGAAAGGACCAAAAAATGTTTCGGCGAACCGTGATACGCTCCACGATAAGCGAAAAAATGTTAAAATTAATATCCCTATCAAAACGCGAATGTATTTTAACATCTACGGAACCCTTGCAATGTTTTTCTGAACCGCCGATCCCTTTGACTACTGAGTTAGTATTTTTAAAGTTATTCCACAATCCGAGGCGTTTGAAACATTCAAATGATATAAAATTGCTCTGAGATGCGCTATCGAGTAGACAACGTACCACGTGCGGCGATCCATTAATATCATAAACGATAACTTGCGCTGTCGCTTACAGTACCGTCTTGGACGCCATACACTGCGGCTCTCTTATTGGCTATATCTTACGAAACACACATACACGCAAGCTTTTATTAGTAAAATAAATGTGTTCTTGTAGTCACCAGTACAGTTTTTTTACATTTTACAGGTTCTCGGTGCAAACAAATAATTAAGATAATACTAACTCTTTATATATTGTCTGCCCAAAAATACACCCTTAGCTATGATACTCACTAAAAATACTCACTAAAGTAATTCATCAAACGTCCTAGCGTTATTCCGGGTGCATCCAAGACTTACACGCCTCAGAGTCCGAGCTCCGCTCACTAGTCTTACTACATAATAATATAACAGAACATTAGCTTTTCCACAAAGCGACTGCCGTCTGACCTCCGCAACCTAAAGGGATAGCGTTATTCCATGGTTTATTTGAGGCTACTGACTACCCGGAAGGACTGTCAAAGATCTTCATGACAGCTGAGACCAATTCACCAAGGCACCGGGCAAGCGATGAATGGATAACTTTGAAAAGTCAGTAGATTAGATATTTGAGAAAATTTTATGTTATAGATTGAAAGCATTTTATATTATAGCATAAAACAATATCAACATTATTGAGGTTTGATAACTTTGATCACGATCCTTTTGCGCTTTAATAAAATTCTGATTCTATGAGAGTCGACCCACTACAAAGAATTTTAATAAAATTTTATGAAAGGGTGGATCCTTAGTAATTAACTAGTATGGCTGTGATATTTGAACGACTTTTTATTTGATGCTGGATGCAGAAGTCAGTTTTCATTCATAGACGTCACCCTTTTAGCTTTGCAGAACTGCATAAGTAGAAAAACATTATTTTATTAACGTCTAGTCCTAATATTTGATCGAGTCATGAATTTGGCTACTTCTGATGCTTTGGATACTTGACATAAACTGCATAAAAAATATGTTAAACGTATATATATCTCTAGTTGCCAATTCCAAAGAAAAGCTCAAATATTGAGATCGGCTGTAAGAGAGTAATATCAAATGATCAATGTCAGAGTAATGTCATGATTACCACCATTTCCTCAACTAAAGCGGTCAGTGATGCATAAGCGAAAGGGTAAGCGGAACGATTATTCAATATGCTTACATTTATGTAAGATCGCCATCACTGGTAAATAAATAGGTGGAACTTAACTAAGATGTCTTGAGTCACAAGCCTATATTTTAATAAAACCTATTAGTCTAGCAACTATTTACTATATTTTAATTAAACTTATCCGTCTAGCAACTATTTACTTTTAATAGCAAAACAGGGGGCCAATTCTGCTATTTTTATATGACATTGATATTATATTTTGAATGGATTTAAAAGCGGTATTCTGATAACCTAATGTCATTATCGTATAATTTAAAATAAACAGTTCGTCGTTGACACATGCGATTTCGTTACTATTTCATTCAAATATCAGCTAATTTAGAAGAATACGCTTTTTGTGACGTAATTATGACACTGACATCATATCAAAACTATATTTATTTAGTAGAATTGGGCCCCAGATATTGATTGAAACTGTGAATATTTTAGAGCCAATCTTTGATAATTAACAAGAAGGATCATCTTAAATAAGTTAAACCTTCTTTGAGCTAACAAAACACCGTGAAATGTTTGATAACAAGTGAATTCCAAAATAACTTTGATAAAAGACTATGTACTTATACCTGCTTCAAAGACGCTTCAGAACTTAGTTAATCAAGATAATTGATAAAATATCTAACTGCGCCCGTGTTTGTGTTCGTGTTTGTAAAAAAAGCTGATCCAGCAAGTTTTCTTCCTTCATATGAATTATTTCTAGGGCTTTTAATCACGTATTATAAAAAAATGGCCAAAAATCATTACCAAAAACATTTACACAAATTGGTCAAGCCTTTGAATACACTTTGATACGAGAATTATATATCAGACGCCAGCAGCTACGCCTGCGTTTTTTTTTTAATTTACCCGTTTAGGCTGATCCCGTGGGAATTTCGGGAAATCCCTTCTTAGTGCAACCCTTCGGTCCCCCAGGGAACATACGTGCCAAATTTCAGCTTCCTACGCCCAATAGTTTCGGCTGTAGCGTGTCTGTCAGTCAGTCAGAAACGCAAGGATTTTATATATTAAGATTATTATTATTATATTTGAACCTCACCTGCAGCTGTGTCATTTGAAACTTGGAGATTTTGTCAAGTCAGTCAGTTTAGATAATAATATATCAGCCAGGTTACCGTTAATCGTCAGCGGGGCTGATCATTCGTCTGAGAAACTATTCATCTAATATATTAAATGTTACCCGCTAAAAAATCTCGATAAGAAAATTCATTATTTCTTAATGAGTTATGCATGAGAGCTGTTTTCAAGTCAAATAGAGCTAGATAATTGGTAGCATTTGTTTATTAATTTAGCTCTTGTATATTCGGTAGGCATTTAATGAGTAACTTATTTTAAAGCGTTCTATAGTAATTCTACTTGTGAGCGTTAATTGGCTATATGCTAATTAAAGCTATCTTGTTAAGAAAGCCTTATTTTATGAGACATTCAGACTTATATGAATAATTATTATCCACTATTAATATTAGACACTTCTCGTTTGTATTTTAAACTTCTAGTAACAGGATCGTCTTTTAGCCTATGTCTCTGTCATAGGCTTTTACGTAATTTTATAAAGAACGGAGCACAATATGTACAAAACATAAAAGACAGTAAAAGTGATTGAATTAGTAATTATAATTAAATATTATAACAGTATAACTCATATTATGATAAGTAAATACGAACAATCAAACAAAGCCCAACAAAATAAACCTCTACAATACAATAAGAATAATCTACATTAAATGAAAATCTTGTTGAGCACAATTTTGATGAAGGTGAATCTTCGAGTCTCTTGGGCTAAGTTGAGATAACAGATAAAGATATTTTGAAACATTGATCACAAATTGAAGGCACAATGATAACTGAAATAAAGGATTTGTCAAAATTACTAGTACTTTGTAACCATTTGATCTGATTTTATTATTTATTTTAAATAAACGAAATTTAATAACCATGTGACGGTTATGTGAATTTATTAGGAGTATAGCTAGGTGCTATAACTGCCTAGGTATAGCGGTATAACGTATAAAACGTAAATGAATCCGACTCGTATGGATCAAAAAAATGGTTCGGCTTTACACCGAAACCGTAGGGTTCTAGGCGACTTGGAGAAGGAAATGGACTGTATAGAGAGGATAGCGGTTCTTCGCCGCCTAGGAGATGGATACGCTAAGGGAAAGGTGATTGTGAGTGGGTATAGGATATTTCAAGGATGGAGGGCACTTACCTTATACGGAAATCTTCTTCTTCTCAGAAGGACAGTCTCCTGGTGTTTTCGAGAATCCTGAAGCTGTTTGATTCACTACACTACACCATTTGTTTCACTTTCACTTGCGAGCGGGTTTTCCTTAGTGGAAGCGGTAATAAATCACATACAACGGTGCGGCGCGGTACGGTATCGCGGACACGTTCTCAGCGAGCGGAATGTTCTCGACTGTCACCCGCGTCCACGATCGCGGCGACGAATCAGGCGCAAGGCAGTGCCTCTTCCAGGGAGTGGGAGACAGGGACGGAAATATGGTATCGCTCGCACTAGACAAGCGTGGAACGATTAATCTTGATGCGATTAGTTATGGATAGGAAGGTAGCTGGCGCTACCAATTACAATTAAAAATAATGAGCAATTATTTTTGTTGGAATTAGCAGTTATTGCTGGCTGTTAATTGCAAATCAGAGAGGAGGGAAAATTAAATATAAGTCTTATGCGCGGTTAGGGTGAAAGCTGATTAAATTGCTGTCGTAAGGTTGTTTGTATTTATGTAAACACTCATTGTAGCGTTTGTACAACGACCTAGCAGTATGAGTGTTTAATTTCGTTAAGGCTTACTATCCTTACTTTATATTAATTTTTAAATACTTATGAGAATTAATTTTAAACTTTTTGAGTTTTGTAAACAATATTTTATTTGTCTTGTCTTAATCGTTAATTAACTAATATAAGTTGTTACCACTGATATCGATATTTAAAGGCAATTCTGATTCACATTTCGCGTGGCTTAAATCCTTCGTAGCTGCATGAACGTAATGCTGATGATAGCCATCGAGCATGACATATACCACCGCTTGTATACATCAATCGTAGACCTTGTTGGGCATATCAATAGGTAATTTATACTGGTGATTTTGATATTATTCTATCATGACATAACTATTTAAAAAGGAAAAATAAATACCCAGAAACATTTTGTCTGTGAAAAAAGGGGGTTTATGTCTCTTTCCTGTACAAAGTCGCAAGACTTTACTACTTATAACACGGCAATGCTGCAAAAAGGACACGTTAAGCACAATATGCCACAAAGCTGTAATATTCTAGGTTATTTACCTTTTCATTGCCTAAAGCCATGCACAAACCTCAGTGAGAAAACACAGGTGCATGTACAAAAATTCAAAATGTACCACAAATGAAATGAACACACGAAATGAGATCTCGCACGCAATTCGCAAAATTAGGCCTTATTTGAATTACCAGCGTCTTACAACCTTATCTTTGAGGCATAAGGTTCATTTTCCATTCTCACGACAACTCAGGAGTTATAAATTTTGACTGGGTTAGATACAGTGTGAAAGATAATAATGCTACGAAATAATGTTGGGTTGTTTTCGGAATATTAATGAAAATTACCTTAGATATACAGATGTTTTTGCACGGGAAAGATTTTTGGGGAAACTATATCGCTATTTAGACTGCGTGAAAGGGTAAGCATGTGCTTCGTAAGTTGTGGGAAAGAAATACGGGGAAAGAGAGAGTTTTAGAGGCAATTTGCACGTGACATAATGTACTAGGATTATATCTGGGGTATCAATGTTTAAAATGATCCTATGGTATACGCTTACTTATCTTTAAATATCCCTGTAGAATCAAAATTTTGTTAGCTGTTGCGATAAAATGTGAAATAAATCCAATAGCCAACCCAGAGTAGGATGTCGAGTGGCACCACCGCTGTTTTTTGGGGCGAACTATGGCGATAACTGCTTTGACTGCACGGTTGGCGTAGTAGTTCAAGCGACCGCCTCGCCGCTTGACACTGCACCGAGTGTTGTGGGCTCGATTCCCACACGAGAGAACACTTTGTGGGATCCATAAATTGTTTCGAGTCTGAGTGTTCATTGTGTCCGTTGGTTGTATGTTTGTAAAGTCCCCCGCGGCACAGGATTTATTCCTATTATTTAGTGCACACCTACGATCCTCCAGGAACATACATGCCAAATTACAGCTTCTTGCACTTTATAGTTTTGGCTATAGCTTATCTAACAGTTTATAAAAAATCCAGATAGTTAAAAATTATTCAAACAAATTGTCAAAAAGAAAACCAAAAACATGACGTCGAAACATTCTCACCTGTTTATTCGCTTGTTATATATACAGTCTTTGTTTTCCGCTTGCTAACGACCCAAGGAAAAAATGAGGCGGCTTCTGCTAGAGGTAGCCATGGATATATTTAGAATGGATTATTATAATGAGCTGTCGTCACAAGGAAACAGAACCTTGTAAAGCTTTTTGCCCAAGGCAGTTTAATTTTAGCTTAATTAATGATTTTTATTCATAGATGTGTATTGAATTGAAATGCTAATAAATGCATTTTTAAAGTGAAAGTGCATTGTGTATTATTTCAACAAATAATTATAATTATAAAACGCCTTTAATTTTAAAACTTAAAAGGTTTGTATGCGGGCGAGGCTACGTAAATTCTCTAGTGATATATAAAATAAATATCAGTATAATACACAAGACGCAACCTCAAGTTACCCCTCTAACAGGCTAGTGACTGTAAATACAAACAGATTCAAGCCATAAATAATTTTAAGGGAATTAAATATGCTCGAACACTTACGAAGATTAATTGTAGAAAATTACTCTAACAAACAATTCACAAAGCAATAAAACCCTCTTTAATTTCCAGTAAAAACACGAAACTAAACAAGACCCTTAATCAAATCATTCCAATTTAATTTTTTCCAACTAAATACCTTCTCCATCCTTTCAATTTTAATAATGAACGCAAAAATATATTTCAAATACTGTGGTGTAAAAATATAAGCCTGTAATTCGATAATTGCCTTCGCTCAAGGGCGAAGCAACCCAAGCCATAATTTAATGTGATTTATTTAAGGGGCGGACATTTTTTCTAAAATTACACACATTGAGTACTGGGCCCACCTATTTTATTTTTGTAGCGTGGTTGACGTATGGCCTTACCCTTCTCATAGCGAGAAGAGGCCCGTGCCCAGCAGTGGGACAGTATATAGGGCTGATGGTGATGACGATTTTTTTAGGAGATATTATTTTACAAATAAATGATTTCTATTCTACAATCTTTGTTATTGTTACGAGCTGGGGTTCGGTGATAAATTAAACTCCTATGCCACTAAAACTGCACTTTATTTTACAAACAAAACACTTAATTACACGCTAATGAAAACTCTATTTCACACCACTAAACACTTCCTCTACTCTATTTTACATCAGATCCTTCGCAGATCGTGATCGCTCCGCTTATTCAATTGTACTCTGTGAGCTCACTCGTCCACGCGGTATTTATACCAGCCGGAAAACATAACTAGTCCATTCTGGCGCATGCCCGAACGTTCTCGTCTCATTCGGAAACAGACGAACGTTCGATAGAAAGAAGCAGCAACGCCATCTAGTACAAAAATAGATGAAACACTTTTAAATTACTGATATATCCATTCTCTTTTAGTTCTCTCATTTACCGATAGATGGAGTTATTTTCAAAATATCGCCATTCGTAACATTATAATCACCCTATTTATTTAGCGAGTTTTTATCGTGTTATTATTTAAAAATTATGAGGAGGCCATAATCAGCAGTGGACTAGCAAGCTGATGATGATGATGATGACGATTTCTTAGTTTAGTGAAATATATTTTCCTTTGACGTGGTGTTCACCACCACCAGCCGTGCGTTACCACGGCTGGTGAATGACGCTAGTATTTTATTCTTGTGACAATTCCTAAACTTAATACACCATACTAATGACACTTCCTCAATAAACTTCGTGTCACTGATCGCATAACCCCACTCTACTAAACTATATTACTCTTACAAAGGCGAGCTTCACAGGTATCAAACACCTGCTGAACCCAAGTACGAACAAAGTTGTGAGCTTCAAGTTACTCGAGTGGACGCAACTTAGTTCAGATAGTGGTTTAGATAACTACCAAGTGCATTATGTACAGCAGCAACGCTTAAATAGAATGCCATTATAACGAAGGATAAAATAAATCTGACATGACTGACGTTGTTTAATACTTTTATTTATTTTTATTTATAGACTCACGCCTGTATCCCCGAAGAGGTAGGAAGAGGTGTAATATTACACCCACATTTCGCCAGGAATTTTCTTTAGGTTTCACGTAATAGGAGGCGAGCCTATTGCCGTACCGGGCACATTACCAGACTCCGTGCTGCTACTGAGAATTTTCTAACGGAAAAACCCAATAACACTTTGCCCGACCCAGGAATCGAACCCGAGACCACCCAATCCCACGCACACATTCATGGCGCGAGACCAACGAGGCAGTCAGTTAATACTAGGTACCATACAAGAACACTTAAAGTTATTAATTTCTTTAGAAGGCTATACTCCGGCTCTGTTAATAAATCCTGTGTCTCCGAGGACTTCAAATTATTGAACATTTGTGAAGTCCATCTTATCATAACGACAAAGGACACAAAGAACATCCCGACTCGAAACGAAAGTTTGTTGATCACGCAAAGTGTTGTCCCAACATGAATTTTGACTGCACGCGTAGTGGTTAAAGCGGGCATCTCGCCGGATGTCATTGCGCCGAGTTTCGTGGGTTCGATCCCCACACGAGACAACGCTTTGTGTAATCCATAAATTGTTGTTTCGAGTCTGGGTGTCTTTGTGTTTGTTGCTTATATTATGTATGTTTGTAAAGTCCCGCGCGTCACACGTGCGTCATACTTTTAGTAGCTTTTGTGTCAAAGAACAACAAACATCCATACATCTACCTGTTTGTGATTTTAACTACATAATCGTCATATTTACAATCACGCTCAACGTGTCTAAATATAACCCTAAAACTAATCAAAGTCTGACAATTAATTAACGTTACATCGTTTCAGCATCAAGCTCGGAGTTTGATTGATTTAATTATAATATAAAAGTTACTTAGCCCGAGTTGTAAAGTTATCTTGCTCGATAGCCCCATTCGACAGACTTTAATCTCGATAAATTACGGACGAAATTAATCACAGCTCTATTATCGCACGAGAATGGAGGAGGTAATGGCTCAGCTAGTTATTGTAAATGGGAAGGTGAGTTTTGAATTAGTTTTCATATTTGTCCATTAATTAATGTCATTAGTTAATTTTAACATACCTATATAATGTAGATGTGCGTTTGATACTATGATCTATATTTTTTTAAACCAAAGTTTCTACGTATTTCTGATCATTGGTCCGATATACCTAATCAAATAGATTAATAAAACGCACAAATAAAAGCGATTCGAAATAAAATTCCTATAGAATGAAAATAAACATTGAATATTTATGATCAATATAATTTATCACGAGAAAGGTCTTATGAGGGAAGATAAACTATATTTGATTTGAGTACGTGTATAAAAAATATCATAAAATCCATATTTGCTCACTTTTATGTATTGTCTTTATCTTACGAAAGGACCAAAAAATGTTTCGGCGAACCGTGATACGCTCCACGATAAGCGAAAAAATGTTAAAATTAATATCCCTATCAAAACGCGAATGTATTTTAACATCTACGGAACCCTTGCAATGTTTTTCTGAACCGCCGATCCCTTTGACTACTGAGTTAGTATTTTTAAAGTTATTCCACAATCCGAGGCGTTTGAAACATTCAAATGATATAAAATTGCTCTGAGATGCGCTATCGAGTAGACAACGTACCACGTGCGGCGATCCATTAATATCATAAACGATAACTTGCGCTGTCGCTTACAGTACCGTCTTGGACGCCATACACTGCGGCTCTCTTATTGGCTATATCTTACGAAACACACATACACGCAAGCTTTTATTAGTAAAATAAATGTGTTCTTGTAGTCACCAGTACAGTTTTTTTACATTTTACAGGTTCTCGGTGCAAACAAATAATTAAGATAATACTAACTCTTTATATATTGTCTGCCCAAAAATACACCCTTAGCTATGATACTCACTAAAAATACTCACTAAAGTAATTCATCAAACGTCCTAGCGTTATTCCGGGTGCATCCAAGACTTACACGCCTCAGAGTCCGAGCTCCGCTCACTAGTCTTACTACATAATAATATAACAGAACATTAGCTTTTCCACAAAGCGACTGCCGTCTGACCTCCGCAACCTAAAGGGATAGCGTTATTCCATGGTTTATTTGAGGCTACTGACTACCCGGAAGGACTGTCAAAGATCTTCATGACAGCTGAGACCAATTCACCAAGGCACCGGGCAAGCGATGAATGGATAACTTTGAAAAGTCAGTAGATTAGATATTTGAGAAAATTTTATGTTATAGATTGAAAGCATTTTATATTATAGCATAAAACAATATCAACATTATTGAGGTTTGATAACTTTGATCACGATCCTTTTGCGCTTTAATAAAATTCTGATTCTATGAGAGTCGACCCACTACAAAGAATTTTAATAAAATTTTATGAAAGGGTGGATCCTTAGTAATTAACTAGTATGGCTGTGATATTTGAACGACTTTTTATTTGATGCTGGATGCAGAAGTCAGTTTTCATTCATAGACGTCACCCTTTTAGCTTTGCAGAACTGCATAAGTAGAAAAACATTATTTTATTAACGTCTAGTCCTAATATTTGATCGAGTCATGAATTTGGCTACTTCTGATGCTTTGGATACTTGACATAAACTGCATAAAAAATATGTTAAACGTATATATATCTCTAGTTGCCAATTCCAAAGAAAAGCTCAAATATTGAGATCGGCTGTAAGAGAGTAATATCAAATGATCAATGTCAGAGTAATGTCATGATTACCACCATTTCCTCAACTAAAGCGGTCAGTGATGCATAAGCGAAAGGGTAAGCGGAACGATTATTCAATATGCTTACATTTATGTAAGATCGCCATCACTGGTAAATAAATAGGTGGAACTTAACTAAGATGTCTTGAGTCACAAGCCTATATTTTAATAAAACCTATTAGTCTAGCAACTATTTACTATATTTTAATTAAACTTATCCGTCTAGCAACTATTTACTTTTAATAGCAAAACAGGGGGCCAATTCTGCTATTTTTATATGACATTGATATTATATTTTGAATGGATTTAAAAGCGGTATTCTGATAACCTAATGTCATTATCGTATAATTTAAAATAAACAGTTCGTCGTTGACACATGCGATTTCGTTACTATTTCATTCAAATATCAGCTAATTTAGAAGAATACGCTTTTTGTGACGTAATTATGACACTGACATCATATCAAAACTATATTTATTTAGTAGAATTGGGCCCCAGATATTGATTGAAACTGTGAATATTTTAGAGCCAATCTTTGATAATTAACAAGAAGGATCATCTTAAATAAGTTAAACCTTCTTTGAGCTAACAAAACACCGTGAAATGTTTGATAACAAGTGAATTCCAAAATAACTTTGATAAAAGACTATGTACTTATACCTGCTTCAAAGACGCTTCAGAACTTAGTTAATCAAGATAATTGATAAAATATCTAACTGCGCCCGTGTTTGTGTTCGTGTTTGTAAAAAAAGCTGATCCAGCAAGTTTTCTTCCTTCATATGAATTATTTCTAGGGCTTTTAATCACGTATTATAAAAAAATGGCCAAAAATCATTACCAAAAACATTTACACAAATTGGTCAAGCCTTTGAATACACTTTGATACGAGAATTATATATCAGACGCCAGCAGCTACGCCTGCGTTTTTTTTTTAATTTACCCGTTTAGGCTGATCCCGTGGGAATTTCGGGAAATCCCTTCTTAGTGCAACCCTTCGGTCCCCCAGGGAACATACGTGCCAAATTTCAGCTTCCTACGCCCAATAGTTTCGGCTGTAGCGTGTCTGTCAGTCAGTCAGAAACGCAAGGATTTTATATATTAAGATTATTATTATTATATTTGAACCTCACCTGCAGCTGTGTCATTTGAAACTTGGAGATTTTGTCAAGTCAGTCAGTTTAGATAATAATATATCAGCCAGGTTACCGTTAATCGTCAGCGGGGCTGATCATTCGTCTGAGAAACTATTCATCTAATATATTAAATGTTACCCGCTAAAAAATCTCGATAAGAAAATTCATTATTTCTTAATGAGTTATGCATGAGAGCTGTTTTCAAGTCAAATAGAGCTAGATAATTGGTAGCATTTGTTTATTAATTTAGCTCTTGTATATTCGGTAGGCATTTAATGAGTAACTTATTTTAAAGCGTTCTATAGTAATTCTACTTGTGAGCGTTAATTGGCTATATGCTAATTAAAGCTATCTTGTTAAGAAAGCCTTATTTTATGAGACATTCAGACTTATATGAATAATTATTATCCACTATTAATATTAGACACTTCTCGTTTGTATTTTAAACTTCTAGTAACAGGATCGTCTTTTAGCCTATGTCTCTGTCATAGGCTTTTACGTAATTTTATAAAGAACGGAGCACAATATGTACAAAACATAAAAGACAGTAAAAGTGATTGAATTAGTAATTATAATTAAATATTATAACAGTATAACTCATATTATGATAAGTAAATACGAACAATCAAACAAAGCCCAACAAAATAAACCTCTACAATACAATAAGAATAATCTACATTAAATGAAAATCTTGTTGAGCACAATTTTGATGAAGGTGAATCTTCGAGTCTCTTGGGCTAAGTTGAGATAACAGATAAAGATATTTTGAAACATTGATCACAAATTGAAGGCACAATGATAACTGAAATAAAGGATTTGTCAAAATTACTAGTACTTTGTAACCATTTGATCTGATTTTATTATTTATTTTAAATAAACGAAATTTAATAACCATGTGACGGTTATGTGAATTTATTAGGAGTATAGCTAGGTGCTATAACTGCCTAGGTATAGCGGTATAACGTATAAAACGTAAATGAATCCGACTCGTATGGATCAAAAAAATGGTTCGGCTTTACACCGAAACCGTAGGGTTCTAGGCGACTTGGAGAAGGAAATGGACTGTATAGAGAGGATAGCGGTTCTTCGCCGCCTAGGAGATGGATACGCTAAGGGAAAGGTGATTGTGAGTGGGTATAGGATATTTCAAGGATGGAGGGCACTTACCTTATACGGAAATCTTCTTCTTCTCAGAAGGACAGTCTCCTGGTGTTTTCGAGAATCCTGAAGCTGTTTGATTCACTACACTACACCATTTGTTTCACTTTCACTTGCGAGCGGGTTTTCCTTAGTGGAAGCGGTAATAAATCACATACAACGGTGCGGCGCGGTACGGTATCGCGGACACGTTCTCAGCGAGCGGAATGTTCTCGACTGTCACCCGCGTCCACGATCGCGGCGACGAATCAGGCGCAAGGCAGTGCCTCTTCCAGGGAGTGGGAGACAGGGACGGAAATATGGTATCGCTCGCACTAGACAAGCGTGGAACGATTAATCTTGATGCGATTAGTTATGGATAGGAAGGTAGCTGGCGCTACCAATTACAATTAAAAATAATGAGCAATTATTTTTGTTGGAATTAGCAGTTATTGCTGGCTGTTAATTGCAAATCAGAGAGGAGGGAAAATTAAATATAAGTCTTATGCGCGGTTAGGGTGAAAGCTGATTAAATTGCTGTCGTAAGGTTGTTTGTATTTATGTAAACACTCATTGTAGCGTTTGTACAACGACCTAGCAGTATGAGTGTTTAATTTCGTTAAGGCTTACTATCCTTACTTTATATTAATTTTTAAATACTTATGAGAATTAATTTTAAACTTTTTGAGTTTTGTAAACAATATTTTATTTGTCTTGTCTTAATCGTTAATTAACTAATATAAGTTGTTACCACTGATATCGATATTTAAAGGCAATTCTGATTCACATTTCGCGTGGCTTAAATCCTTCGTAGCTGCATGAACGTAATGCTGATGATAGCCATCGAGCATGACATATACCACCGCTTGTATACATCAATCGTAGACCTTGTTGGGCATATCAATAGGTAATTTATACTGGTGATTTTGATATTATTCTATCATGACATAACTATTTAAAAAGGAAAAATAAATACCCAGAAACATTTTGTCTGTGAAAAAAGGGGGTTTATGTCTCTTTCCTGTACAAAGTCGCAAGACTTTACTACTTATAACACGGCAATGCTGCAAAAAGGACACGTTAAGCACAATATGCCACAAAGCTGTAATATTCTAGGTTATTTACCTTTTCATTGCCTAAAGCCATGCACAAACCTCAGTGAGAAAACACAGGTGCATGTACAAAAATTCAAAATGTACCACAAATGAAATGAACACACGAAATGAGATCTCGCACGCAATTCGCAAAATTAGGCCTTATTTGAATTACCAGCGTCTTACAACCTTATCTTTGAGGCATAAGGTTCATTTTCCATTCTCACGACAACTCAGGAGTTATAAATTTTGACTGGGTTAGATACAGTGTGAAAGATAATAATGCTACGAAATAATGTTGGGTTGTTTTCGGAATATTAATGAAAATTACCTTAGATATACAGATGTTTTTGCACGGGAAAGATTTTTGGGGAAACTATATCGCTATTTAGACTGCGTGAAAGGGTAAGCATGTGCTTCGTAAGTTGTGGGAAAGAAATACGGGGAAAGAGAGAGTTTTAGAGGCAATTTGCACGTGACATAATGTACTAGGATTATATCTGGGGTATCAATGTTTAAAATGATCCTATGGTATACGCTTACTTATCTTTAAATATCCCTGTAGAATCAAAATTTTGTTAGCTGTTGCGATAAAATGTGAAATAAATCCAATAGCCAACCCAGAGTAGGATGTCGAGTGGCACCACCGCTGTTTTTTGGGGCGAACTATGGCGATAACTGCTTTGACTGCACGGTTGGCGTAGTAGTTCAAGCGACCGCCTCGCCGCTTGACACTGCACCGAGTGTTGTGGGCTCGATTCCCACACGAGAGAACACTTTGTGGGATCCATAAATTGTTTCGAGTCTGAGTGTTCATTGTGTCCGTTGGTTGTATGTTTGTAAAGTCCCCCGCGGCACAGGATTTATTCCTATTATTTAGTGCACACCTACGATCCTCCAGGAACATACATGCCAAATTACAGCTTCTTGCACTTTATAGTTTTGGCTATAGCTTATCTAACAGTTTATAAAAAATCCAGATAGTTAAAAATTATTCAAACAAATTGTCAAAAAGAAAACCAAAAACATGACGTCGAAACATTCTCACCTGTTTATTCGCTTGTTATATATACAGTCTTTGTTTTCCGCTTGCTAACGACCCAAGGAAAAAATGAGGCGGCTTCTGCTAGAGGTAGCCATGGATATATTTAGAATGGATTATTATAATGAGCTGTCGTCACAAGGAAACAGAACCTTGTAAAGCTTTTTGCCCAAGGCAGTTTAATTTTAGCTTAATTAATGATTTTTATTCATAGATGTGTATTGAATTGAAATGCTAATAAATGCATTTTTAAAGTGAAAGTGCATTGTGTATTATTTCAACAAATAATTATAATTATAAAACGCCTTTAATTTTAAAACTTAAAAGGTTTGTATGCGGGCGAGGCTACGTAAATTCTCTAGTGATATATAAAATAAATATCAGTATAATACACAAGACGCAACCTCAAGTTACCCCTCTAACAGGCTAGTGACTGTAAATACAAACAGATTCAAGCCATAAATAATTTTAAGGGAATTAAATATGCTCGAACACTTACGAAGATTAATTGTAGAAAATTACTCTAACAAACAATTCACAAAGCAATAAAACCCTCTTTAATTTCCAGTAAAAACACGAAACTAAACAAGACCCTTAATCAAATCATTCCAATTTAATTTTTTCCAACTAAATACCTTCTCCATCCTTTCAATTTTAATAATGAACGCAAAAATATATTTCAAATACTGTGGTGTAAAAATATAAGCCTGTAATTCGATAATTGCCTTCGCTCAAGGGCGAAGCAACCCAAGCCATAATTTAATGTGATTTATTTAAGGGGCGGACATTTTTTCTAAAATTACACACATGGAGTACTGGGCCCACCTATTTTATTTTTGTAGCGTGGTTGACGTATGGCCTTACCCTTCTCATAGCGAGAAGAGGCCCGTGCCCAGCAGTGGGACAGTATATAGGGCTGATGGTGATGACGATTTTTTTAGGAGATATTATTTTACAAATAAATGATTTCTATTCTACAATCTTTGTTATTGTTACGAGCTGGGGTTCGGTGATAAATTAAACTCCTATGCCACTAAAACTGCACTTTATTTTACAAACAAAACACTTAATTACACGCTAATGAAAACTCTATTTCACACCACTAAACACTTCCTCTACTCTATTTTACATCAGATCCTTCGCAGATCGTGATCGCTCCGCTTATTCAATTGTACTCTGTGAGCTCACTCGTCCACGCGGTATTTATACCAGCCGGAAAACATAACTAGTCCATTCTGGCGCATGCCCGAACGTTCTCGTCTCATTCGGAAACAGACGAACGTTCGATAGAAAGAAGCAGCAACGCCATCTAGTACAAAAATAGATGAAACACTTTTAAATTACTGATATATCCATTCTCTTTTAGTTCTCTCATTTACCGATAGATGGAGTTATTTTCAAAATATCGCCATTCGTAACATTATAATCACCCTATTTATTTAGCGAGTTTTTATCGTGTTATTATTTAAAAATTATGAGGAGGCCATAATCAGCAGTGGACTAGCAAGCTGATGATGATGATGATGACGATTTCTTAGTTTAGTGAAATATATTTTCCTTTGACGTGGTGTTCACCACCACCAGCCGTGCGTTACCACGGCTGGTGAATGACGCTAGTATTTTATTCTTGTGACAATTCCTAAACTTAATACACCATACTAATGACACTTCCTCAATAAACTTCGTGTCACTGATCGCATAACCCCACTCTACTAAACTATATTACTCTTACAAAGGCGAGCTTCACAGGTATCAAACACCTGCTGAACCCAAGTACGAACAAAGTTGTGAGCTTCAAGTTACTCGAGTGGACGCAACTTAGTTCAGATAGTGGTTTAGATAACTACCAAGTGCATTATGTACAGCAGCAACGCTTAAATAGAATGCCATTATAACGAAGGATAAAATAAATCTGACATGACTGACGTTGTTTAATACTTTTATTTATTTTTATTTATAGACTCACGCCTGTATCCCCGAAGAGGTAGGAAGAGGTGTAATATTACACCCACATTTCGCCAGGAATTTTCTTTAGGTTTCACGTAATAGGGGGCGAGCCTATTGCCGTACCGGGCACATTACCAGACTCCGTGCTGCTACTGAGAATTTTCTAACGGAAAAACCCAATAACACTTTGCCCGACCCAGGAATCGAACCCGAGACCACCCAATCCCACGCACACATTCATGGCGCGAGACCAACGAGGCAGTCAGTTAATACTAGGTACCATACAAGAACACTTAAAGTTATTAATTTCTTTAGAAGGCTATACTCCGGCTCTGTTAATAAATCCTGTGTCTCCGAGGACTTCAAATTATTGAACATTTGTGAAGTCCATCTTATCATAACGACAAAGGACACAAAGAACATCCCGACTCGAAACGAAAGTTTGTTGATCACGCAAAGTGTTGTCCCAACATGAATTTTGACTGCACGCGTAGTGGTTAAAGCGGGCATCTCGCCGGATGTCATTGCGCCGAGTTTCGTGGGTTCGATCCCCACACGAGACAACGCTTTGTGTAATCCATAAATTGTTGTTTCGAGTCTGGGTGTCTTTGTGTTTGTTGCTTATATTATGTATGTTTGTAAAGTCCCGCGCGTCACACGTGCGTCATACTTTTAGTAGCTTTTGTGTCAAAGAACAACAAACATCCATACATCTACCTGTTTGTGATTTTAACTACATAATCGTCATATTTACAATCACGCTCAACGTGTCTAAATATAACCCTAAAACTAATCAAAGTCTGACAATTAATTAACGTTACATCGTTTCAGCATCAAGCTCGGAGTTTGATTGATTTAATTATAATATAAAAGTTACTTAGCCCGAGTTGTAAAGTTATCTTGCTCGATAGCCCCATTCGACAGACTTTAATCTCGATAAATTACGGACGAAATTAATCACAGCTCTATTATCGCACGAGAATGGAGGAGGTAATGGCTCAGCTAGTTATTGTAAATGGGAAGGTGAGTTTTGAATTAGTTTTCATATTTGTCCATTAATTAATGTCATTAGTTAATTTTAACATACCTATATAATGTAGATGTGCGTTTGATACTATGATCTATATTTTTTTAAACCAAAGTTTCTACGTATTTCTGATCATTGGTCCGATATACCTAATCAAATAGATTAATAAAACGCACAAATAAAAGCGATTCGAAATAAAATTCCTATAGAATGAAAATAAACATTGAATATTTATGATCAATATAATTTATCACGAGAAAGGTCTTATGAGGGAAGATAAACTATATTTGATTTGAGTACGTGTATAAAAAATATCATAAAATCCATATTTGCTCACTTTTATGTATTGTCTTTATCTTACGAAAGGACCAAAAAATGTTTCGGCGAACCGTGATACGCTCCACGATAAGCGAAAAAATGTTAAAATTAATATCCCTATCAAAACGCGAATGTATTTTAACATCTACGGAACCCTTGCAATGTTTTTCTGAACCGCCGATCCCTTTGACTACTGAGTTAGTATTTTTAAAGTTATTCCACAATCCGAGGCGTTTGAAACATTCAAATGATATAAAATTGCTCTGAGATGCGCTATCGAGTAGACAACGTACCACGTGCGGCGATCCATTAATATCATAAACGATAACTTGCGCTGTCGCTTACAGTACCGTCTTGGACGCCATACACTGCGGCTCTCTTATTGGCTATATCTTACGAAACACACATACACGCAAGCTTTTATTAGTAAAATAAATGTGTTCTTGTAGTCACCAGTACAGTTTTTTTACATTTTACAGGTTCTCGGTGCAAACAAATAATTAAGATAATACTAACTCTTTATATATTGTCTGCCCAAAAATACACCCTTAGCTATGATACTCACTAAAAATACTCACTAAAGTAATTCATCAAACGTCCTAGCGTTATTCCGGGTGCATCCAAGACTTACACGCCTCAGAGTCCGAGCTCCGCTCACTAGTCTTACTACATAATAATATAACAGAACATTAGCTTTTCCACAAAGCGACTGCCGTCTGACCTCCGCAACCTAAAGGGATAGCGTTATTCCATGGTTTATTTGAGGCTACTGACTACCCGGAAGGACTGTCAAAGATCTTCATGACAGCTGAGACCAATTCACCAAGGCACCGGGCAAGCGATGAATGGATAACTTTGAAAAGTCAGTAGATTAGATATTTGAGAAAATTTTATGTTATAGATTGAAAGCATTTTATATTATAGCATAAAACAATATCAACATTATTGAGGTTTGATAACTTTGATCACGATCCTTTTGCGCTTTAATAAAATTCTGATTCTATGAGAGTCGACCCACTACAAAGAATTTTAATAAAATTTTATGAAAGGGTGGATCCTTAGTAATTAACTAGTATGGCTGTGATATTTGAACGACTTTTTATTTGATGCTGGATGCAGAAGTCAGTTTTCATTCATAGACGTCACCCTTTTAGCTTTGCAGAACTGCATAAGTAGAAAAACATTATTTTATTAACGTCTAGTCCTAATATTTGATCGAGTCATGAATTTGGCTACTTCTGATGCTTTGGATACTTGACATAAACTGCATAAAAAATATGTTAAACGTATATATATCTCTAGTTGCCAATTCCAAAGAAAAGCTCAAATATTGAGATCGGCTGTAAGAGAGTAATATCAAATGATCAATGTCAGAGTAATGTCATGATTACCACCATTTCCTCAACTAAAGCGGTCAGTGATGCATAAGCGAAAGGGTAAGCGGAACGATTATTCAATATGCTTACATTTATGTAAGATCGCCATCACTGGTAAATAAATAGGTGGAACTTAACTAAGATGTCTTGAGTCACAAGCCTATATTTTAATAAAACCTATTAGTCTAGCAACTATTTACTATATTTTAATTAAACTTATCCGTCTAGCAACTATTTACTTTTAATAGCAAAACAGGGGGCCAATTCTGCTATTTTTATATGACATTGATATTATATTTTGAATGGATTTAAAAGCGGTATTCTGATAACCTAATGTCATTATCGTATAATTTAAAATAAACAGTTCGTCGTTGACACATGCGATTTCGTTACTATTTCATTCAAATATCAGCTAATTTAGAAGAATACGCTTTTTGTGACGTAATTATGACACTGACATCATATCAAAACTATATTTATTTAGTAGAATTGGGCCCCAGATATTGATTGAAACTGTGAATATTTTAGAGCCAATCTTTGATAATTAACAAGAAGGATCATCTTAAATAAGTTAAACCTTCTTTGAGCTAACAAAACACCGTGAAATGTTTGATAACAAGTGAATTCCAAAATAACTTTGATAAAAGACTATGTACTTATACCTGCTTCAAAGACGCTTCAGAACTTAGTTAATCAAGATAATTGATAAAATATCTAACTGCGCCCGTGTTTGTGTTCGTGTTTGTAAAAAAAGCTGATCCAGCAAGTTTTCTTCCTTCATATGAATTATTTCTAGGGCTTTTAATCACGTATTATAAAAAAATGGCCAAAAATCATTACCAAAAACATTTACACAAATTGGTCAAGCCTTTGAATACACTTTGATACGAGAATTATATATCAGACGCCAGCAGCTACGCCTGCGTTTTTTTTTTAATTTACCCGTTTAGGCTGATCCCGTGGGAATTTCGGGAAATCCCTTCTTAGTGCAACCCTTCGGTCCCCCAGGGAACATACGTGCCAAATTTCAGCTTCCTACGCCCAATAGTTTCGGCTGTAGCGTGTCTGTCAGTCAGTCAGAAACGCAAGGATTTTATATATTAAGATTATTATTATTATATTTGAACCTCACCTGCAGCTGTGTCATTTGAAACTTGGAGATTTTGTCAAGTCAGTCAGTTTAGATAATAATATATCAGCCAGGTTACCGTTAATCGTCAGCGGGGCTGATCATTCGTCTGAGAAACTATTCATCTAATATATTAAATGTTACCCGCTAAAAAATCTCGATAAGAAAATTCATTATTTCTTAATGAGTTATGCATGAGAGCTGTTTTCAAGTCAAATAGAGCTAGATAATTGGTAGCATTTGTTTATTAATTTAGCTCTTGTATATTCGGTAGGCATTTAATGAGTAACTTATTTTAAAGCGTTCTATAGTAATTCTACTTGTGAGCGTTAATTGGCTATATGCTAATTAAAGCTATCTTGTTAAGAAAGCCTTATTTTATGAGACATTCAGACTTATATGAATAATTATTATCCACTATTAATATTAGACACTTCTCGTTTGTATTTTAAACTTCTAGTAACAGGATCGTCTTTTAGCCTATGTCTCTGTCATAGGCTTTTACGTAATTTTATAAAGAACGGAGCACAATATGTACAAAACATAAAAGACAGTAAAAGTGATTGAATTAGTAATTATAATTAAATATTATAACAGTATAACTCATATTATGATAAGTAAATACGAACAATCAAACAAAGCCCAACAAAATAAACCTCTACAATACAATAAGAATAATCTACATTAAATGAAAATCTTGTTGAGCACAATTTTGATGAAGGTGAATCTTCGAGTCTCTTGGGCTAAGTTGAGATAACAGATAAAGATATTTTGAAACATTGATCACAAATTGAAGGCACAATGATAACTGAAATAAAGGATTTGTCAAAATTACTAGTACTTTGTAACCATTTGATCTGATTTTATTATTTATTTTAAATAAACGAAATTTTAACAAAGTTTTATGATGATTGTGGTCTTGTTTATAATTTTTTATCCGATATCCGATTATGATCCGATCTGATTATCAGTTTGTCTTCTTCTTAAACCGATTTCAGATCTCAGTTTAGTGATAACGCAATAGTAGAGGAGACGTGGAAGATCGACCTTCACCGATCTGATAACCAGATGAGACGTATTTTTTATGAAATATAATTTATAAAGAAATATGCCTATGATCACTTGCCTATCAAAAAGTGCTCATGGCTATTTTTAATTCAATTAACTTTAATCGATTTTCTTTCATCACTTTGATAACCAAATGAATTTTATTTCAACTGATAGTTTTTAACACACAGAATATGCCTAAGTAGACTTGCCTACAAATTTTTGTGTATGGCTACCTGGCAAGCAGATGTGAACAGATAAGTCAATATAGGTGACTCCACTGACCTGCTAACCAATCGAAATTTATATCAAAGGTTAGATAATTTTATTACAAAATCAATCATATAGACTTGCCTGCAAAAAATCGTACTTAAAGTATTGTTGCCAAGCTAAAAACTTTTAAGAGTTTTAGCCATTTAGCTCTACGCTGAGCGAAAAAGTAGGGCGTCCGAGGTCCGTGTAGTAGAACAGGACAAAACACAGCAGCTGCACGCTACCAGACCGTTTAAGGCGCTGTTATACCTCACAAGCCGTGAAACACCTAATTTTTCGTCGCGCATCTAGCCATAACGGTACATATTACAAACTAGCAAAAATTAGAGCTTAAAGTCAAAAGTCTGAACAAAAGACTTTTGAAAGAATTTTTCATGTACGTAAAATAGAATCACGGTAAAAAAATCACAAAATCGAGGCAGAAAATAATCTTTCGTCTCACTGTTTGCAATATTTTGATCGTAAGCTGTCATATTTTTTTTGATAATATTGTAGGAAAACTAATGAACTAAAGAATTACCCTATTTATTTTCATATTATACGTGTATATTTTGTAAAATTAAATAAAATCTGCCAAACGTCTATGATTTTGACGCTCTGTAGATCCCATCAATATCAAACGCTTCAGCAATTTAAACCTTATTAGCATAAGCGGTGTACTGAGTGTCAGTTGCTAGTTTACGCCCCGCCCAGACCTCATCATTCGGCTATGAGCCCTGTGAGAGATAGGTCATGTCGCTTGCGTCTCCGCTGCACGAAAATTTACGTAAACCTGTTTGTTATTATAATATGCTGATTTGAGTTCGTAATTTCATGTTTTATGTTATAGACTGAATACTTTGAATCAAATAGGCTTTTCATGTAACTATGGGCACATATAATTAGTACCTAAGTTTATACTCTTGTTGCGTTTAATGTGTTATTGTTTCTGTGCTTATAAATATATAATTAGAAGAATAAAATATGGTCATTAGAGAAATGAAGTTCTACGAAGGATTTGTACAAGAAAGCGTCGTAATAAAATAGAAATTCATCCATGGCCAAGTGATTATGAAATATGTAACATTTTTACACAAATTATTTTCATAAGAGTCTTTTATGACTAAGTATGTTACTTATATATTATCGATTATGCATAATATAATTATATAAATTATTCTCACAATACATAGCTGCCACAGTTTTCAATTTTTGAAAAAGTAATAACATAAAATCGAATCATTTTATGTACCTATATTTCAAATTCATTAGCTTGTCAGAGCGCCTGGAGCGCTAAGATGCCGCCACGGCGAACAATAATGATGACAGCGCTAATATGGCGCTCCGCAATCCGCACACAAGCGGTAACGAATGTTGTATTATTGTGTTTTGAACATAAACCTTTTTAGGTACATCGGGTAAAACTTTGATTATTCATAAACTATTAGGTATGTCTCAGTACATCTAATATCTTTTTAATTTCTAAAATCAATCATTTATAAGTAAGAAGGTGACTTCTCTGTTTGCTATAACACACGATATAGTATTTTTTAATAATAAAGTACGTAACTAATTATCATTATTGTAATTACAGTGAAGTTAAAGATAACAGTTCTGCAACGTCTTACACACATTTGACTTCAGTCATTCCTAACACGATCTGTTCAAGAGCTAGCCAAGAAATGCCAAACAATTTTTTTAACAAATTTGACTCAAATTCCGTAGTGATAAGCAAAAATTACAAGAGGGATAGCAGTGACTGGTTCGAATTGCGTAAGAATATGTTGAGAGATTGAAATTTTTGTATAGTGGTAAAAAGAAGAGATAACAGCAGTAAAGCCAACTTAGTAAAAAATATTTTGTACAAATAAAATATTTGCAATGTAAAATCAGTTGCGCATGGAATCTAAAATGAACAACTGGCTTTGCAACAACTGGCTTTGCAACAACTGGCTTTGCAACAACTGGCGAAGCAAGAAAATGTAACAATCGAGCCTTGTGGATTATTCGATTATTGGTGCCACGCCAGATGGATTAATAGGTCCAAACACGATTGTGGAAATTTAATGTTCTAAAGTTGCCTATAAGAATGGCCTGGAGAATAGTATAAGAGCAAATAAAATACAAATATGGAAACATTACACAGAAATTATAGAAAGAGATGATGTTTTCTGGGAGAAGCTTGTGGCGTTTTATATGAATTGGATGTTGCCTGAAATTGTTGATTCTCGTCAAGCTCAAGGGATGGCATTGCGAGTTCACGGAGAGGAAAATGTTTCATCAGTGCTTGAAATTTCTACAATACCAAGCCGTAAAAGGAAAGTAAATGAAACTGTGCCTCGTGAACAACAGCAAATAATAAGTCTTATCACCTCACACACTGCCTTTTACATTCGATGAGAATAAAGAAAACCTGCCGGGTAGTAGTAGACAGCTAACTTTTGATGAGCTGTAAACTCTGCATTTCGTTAATAAATTATAAATGAATATAAATAAATATCTTTTAATATTTATTTTCTTTGAAACAACTCATATTTGATGCGAAAGAATTTTTTTATATTTTTCCATACAAAGATGTATGAGGAGAGCTAACGAAAAAGCAGTAACTCAAATTCTAATTCTATAATTTCTAAGCGACATAGCAGTATCTCATGAATAAGGTATATCCACATATATTTTTGATGTTTCATCTATTTCGAAAAATAATAATGGGTTGGGTTTCGAAACGAGTCGCCTGAATTTGAGGGTATTGGTAGTGTAGGGGGCTAAAGGTAGTTCGTTTTAATCCCCTAAAAGTAATTTTGGCTGCCGGAGTTGCGTCTAAATATTTTTAAACAATTTCCAAAATTTCATAAATACTTCGGCAATTATGCAAAACGGAACGTAGTTTTTATACTTTAGTACAGTTTTACAAATGTAATTTTTAGGTTTTATGTGAAAAACGTGCAACGAAACGCAACACTGCCATCTTGGAATGATCATATTGACAGCTAATGTCAAATTTGTGCGTCATTGCTTTTGAGTGCCTTGGGTTAGGTGCGACTGTAATAAGTAAATAAATAGGTTATGTTAGGTTCTCTTTTGACCCTTAATCCGAAAATAGGAGCCCATCGCAGGGCTCCGACAACCTTAGTTTATTAAACTAGTGTGATGAATGTGGAAGTTGGCAGTGCCATACACACCGATGTTTGGAGATTTTTTTTTAAAAAAAAAAACCAAGTATTTCCGGCAAGTGAAAATGGTGAGGAGGGTTTCAAGACCTCCCCTGCTCCCTCTCCAATCACTCACAACCCCTAAAAACGGCGACGTATTTCGAAACCTTTGCCATAATAATTATACCTATAATAACAATAAACATCCATAAATAAATAAAAGAAATCAACTTTTACTAAACTTCCATTATCTCGTAACTCGCTTTAGTTGAGATACGGCTTTTGCGCTTAGTAGAGCAGTATTGTGTATTTTAGGGTACCGTAGCCAAAAATTGTAAAAACGGAACCCTTATAGATTCGCAATGTCTGTCTGTCTGTCCGCCCGTATGTCACAGCCAATTTATTGCAAAACAGATTTGAAAACTGCCAGGAATGGAATTAGATGTAGGTATTCTATGAACTGCTTCACTATTTTTATACAAAAACAAAACAAACATAATAATGGCCTCTCCATACATGGAACTGACTTAATTATTTTTATCATCTTACGGCACGTAGGTATTTACCTACTTTCGTCAACATTTAATACCTATAACGTCTAATGTAAACCAGTTTTGCTCATGGCTGCACTGAGATCAAAAATTGCGCTATGCCTAGATTGTACAAATAGATTGATGTATGTAATATAAATTTTAATATCAGTATCTCAATTCAATATGCTAAAACGTTTTGCTTGCGATTTTGAAATATTGGAATACGGATGTCGCCAGAATACGGCCGCACGCGACGAGAGTGAAGGGGGGCGCCCCGCAGTAGACGGAGCTAAGCTCCCTTCACCTCGCCTGCTTCACCCCCTCATTTACCAAAACAGTCGCTTAGGACAGCGCCTTAATGTATCCGAGCGCGCTTGCTCGTGTATAGGCAAAAATCCATCCATCCACCATCCAAACATCATTTATTAGTGACAACACGTGCTAAATAATATAAATTGTTATTTTAAAATGAGTGAAAAGTGTTTTTTGTGTGGTACGAAAAAACCCATTATTGACTTTAAAGAAAATTCATTTAAAAACATGCCATTTAAAATTGGCTTTCCGTAAAAAACAAAGCTTTAAGTATCTAGAGATATTCAGTTAACCAAAGATTCGTTGAATTTTGTTGGTTATCACTCCGAATGTTACAACAAAGATACAGTTATAAAAAAAAGAAATACAAAGAAGAATTTGAAAATGTCGTTAAAAATAAGAAGTAAGTAAAAGTGGAAATAATCGATGGATTTTACTTTTTGTACTTAATTGGAGCCTCAATGCCACAAACTTTTAAAAAAATTGCTGAATCGATACTTATAAAAATTTGTTCGACGAAAGCCTCACAGGTACATTTAGTTTATGATCGTTATATGTCGCCATCAATAAAAGATACAGAACGTCAAAATCAAGTCAAAATTGTCAAGAGATTGACGTTCCATTTAATATTTCTGGACCTCAACAAAACAGGGCGTCAGATTTTTTACGCAGATTAGAAAATACCGATTCAAAGAAGCCTTGGTTCAGTTTTTATCTGTCTATTGGGAAAATGATAATTTAGTTAAAATTATCAAAAAAAAAATCTAACTATTCAGAATCGTTGTTATTCCTATGAAGCGCATCAAAATTGAATAAAAAAAAAGAAGTTGAATATATGCATGATCATGAAGAGGCGGATACTGGGATAATTTTTCATGCATCCAGAGTAACACCGGGATCATGGGTTATAATTTAATCTTCCGATACCGACGTTATGATTATTTTGCTTGGAACCATACATAAATTGGAACTATGAGAAGTTTGGATAGCAAGATCAACAAATAAAATAAAAAAATCAAAAGACCTCGATTCCATTAATTGCACGGCATTGGCCAAAAAATTAGGAACCACACTATGCCGAAGCCTACCAGCTTTCCATGCGTATACTGGCCGTGATTACACAGCGGCATTTTATCAGAAAGGTAAAGTTTGGCCATTAAAACTGTTTATTTTATTTATTTATTTATTTATTTTACAGTTTTAGGAAAACTTACAGCTACATTTTAATATAACAGAATTGAGTACAAAAACGAAGGCCAATTAAAAGTTTTCACGGATAGCAGTTAACATAAGTGATTATAAATAATGTATAAGTTGACAGTATGGGACAGTATGCACGCAAGAAATAAAGACAATTAAATCCTATAACTAGACACCAAAGAAGGAGTTACACAGACTTTTTTTAAGTTTGGTACTGCTAGTTGTAAGCAAGTCTATATCAACACGCCGGCATGCCGCATTGAACATGCGACTCGTTCGAATTATATACGAGTTCTGTCTGTAGTTCGTATTAACTGTGGATGTAGACAGCAACTGCGATTTACAAAGCAGTGCAGATGGCACACGCAGCCCTATTTTGTTCGCCAGTTCAATAACGTCTAGCGAACCATTCGCTTTATTTAATAGCAATGAAAGGTCTGCAACTTTTCTTCTTTCCTCTAGTGGTAAAAGATTGAATTTTTTGCACCTAATGTAATAATTGGGCAGATAGCAATTAGATCGATATTGAATGTATCTCATCTGTATCTCTCTCTCTCTCTGTATGGCCTCCAAGCGATTTTTGTAAATGTTGTAATTAGGATTCCAGACTTGGGAGGCGTAATCGAGATGACTGCGAACGAAGGAACAGTACAGAGTTTTTATAGTTTTTATGTTGTTGAAGTCAGCAGAGATTCTAAAGATGAAACCTAGCGATCGAGATGCTTTTTTTATGATGTTCTCTATATGCACAAGTCAAAGTTTAGAATCAAATGTCACCCCGAGATCCTTAATTGTATTCACTCTAGTTAATGCAGTGTCTAAAAGCTTATAGTGGTGTATAATAGGATTGGATTTGCGGGTGAATGTGCAAATATTACATTTAACTGGATTAAGGTCAAGCTTATTTCTAAAACAGTATGATTCAATATAGGAATTTAAACTTTCGTGGTCATTTAAACTTGATTTAAATTGTCTTTCGGGATATATGTAAAACCCGTGAAACGGAAAAACTCAAACCGCGAACTGACGTAGTGAGTGTAGTATGTCGTGATCGGGTACAGTGCGATAGTGAAAACAGTGGCAGTGTTGTTGTACGCAAAAAGCGAGTAAGAAAGCGGGTAGACCGTTATACTTGCTCGTAACATTCATCCACCCGCAATACCCTCAGTACATTCGTGAACATGGCGCTTGCAACAGTGCTGAAATATCGGTTACTCCAAACAAAGGTACGTGGTATATATCCTGAAAGACAATTTAAATCAAGTTTGATTCAAATCTCTGTAGGTCTTCTTGCAAAAGCATAGCGTCATCATAGGTATTAATTTGTTTCATTATTTTTCATGTCATCTGCATACAATAATATTTTAGAATGTCGGAAACAAGAATTAATGTCATTAATAAAAATATTAAATAAAAGAGGACCTAACAGGGATCCCTGGGGAACACCAGATTTGATAAAAATGGGTCTAGAGGAGTACCCATTCAACACCACAGTCTGGCATCGGTTGTCAACGTATGACTTGAATCATCGAAATAGGTTACCCCTGATACCGATGGCAAACAGCTTCCTAATTAGGGTGTCATGATCAATCCGGTCGAAACATTTGCTGTAGTCGGTATATATAACGTCCACTTGTGACCGTTGTGACATACAGTTTGAGATAAAATCGCTGCAAATTATTAGATTAGTTGTAGTGGATGTATCTTTTAAAAAACCGTGTTGTTGTTCTATAAACACTCGCTTTAAAGCTGAATATACTTGCGCATATACGATTTTCTCTAGTATCTTTGCGAAAACGCATAGTTTAGAGATTGGTCTGTAATTCTCTATGTCATTATTTGGTCCTTTTTTGTGTATGGGCGTTATATATGCCGACTTCCAGACTAAGGGCATGACACTGGAACCGATGGATAACCGAAACAAGATGGCAAGTGGAACTGTAAGACATTCCGCACAATTCTTAATAAAGATAGGTGACACATTGTCCGGCCCCGCAGATTTGTTAATGTCTACTTTAGAAAGTAATGATTTTATATTCTCCGTACAAATGTGTACGCAGTTAATATCTCCAGACAAATGTTGTTCTCCAAAAATGAATCATACCAAAACATATTTGCGTCACTACAAGATGAAGCTGATATTTTCATAAATGAAAAAATGCAGGCTGTTCAGGAGTTTACCTATCATATGTATGGTAGAAAAAGTTGCACTAATGTGAATAACGCCAGGTATCGCATTTTATGAAAAGTTATTCCACTTAAGAAGATAATGAGCACTTTATGAAAAAAGTTAAAAGTTATGACCTAACAATTTGCCACTATGCTGGTCTTCTTTAACCCAAAAAAAATTACGAACGATTTATGTCAATTCTATGTGGCTTCATGGGACTGATCAAGATTGCTAAAAATTGCGCCCTGAAAACTGTGTTTGGTTCTTAGAAGATAATCATTTTAAACCAATTGGATTTGTTGAGGAACAAACACCCTTGAAAATTGATGACATCGCACAAGTCATGGATAATGGAGATTGAGAAGAATTATTAGAATCTGATAATCAGTATTCTGGTTCTTAGAAGATAATCATTTTAAACCAATTGGATTTGTTGGGGAACAAACACCCTTGAAAATTGATGACATCGCACAAGTCATGGATAATGGAGATTGAGAAGAATTATTAGAATCTGATAATCAGTATTCAACTTCCGATGATTCTGATAATGAATAGTAAAAATAATAATAAATATTTGAATTTAATTTTTTATGTATGTTTATGCTTTGTGTACACGCTTTTAACAACATAAATGTATAATTTATTTTCTATATTGTTTTTTTTATGTGTTGTGTCCTGTTCTACCACACGGACCTCGGACGCTCTACTTTCTCTCTCGCACCTATCAAATGGCTGAAACTCTTAAAAGTTTTTAGCTTGGCAACAATACTTTAAGCACGATTTTTTGCAGGCAAGTCTATATAATAGCCATGAGCACTTTTTGATAGGCAAGTGATCATAGGCATATTTCTTTATAAATTATATTTCATAAAAAATACTATATATATATACCTACTAACAATACTTTTACTATGTTCTCAAAGTAAAATTAAGATCACGAACAAAATCTTCTAAGGTATGAAGTACAGCCAAGTAATTATTCCCAAAAGGGATTCTTCTTTTTGATAACAAGCGTGTCACTAGAATAAAGTTTCCGGCAAAGATATTAGCTATCGAAACTTGGGAATTAAAAAGTTATTTATCAAATCAGCCATTTTCCCTAAATTGATTAACTTTAAGTAGATATGACCTAGTGGAGAGACTACCAGACAGTCTATGCAGAGGGTCTCGGGTTCGAATCCACGGCGCACACCAATCACTTTTCGAAGTTAAGTGTGTATTAAACTTTTAATTATCGCTTGCTTAATGATGAAGGAAAACATTATGAGGAATACATTAGTTTTCCATAAAGTTCTTTAAAACCAAGTAAAGACAACAAACCCGTTTTTGAGGGCAGCTGAACCTTTTCGTAGTAAGAAGAGCCTCATATCCAGCAGTGGAACAGTATACATACAGGGCATAGGGTACATAATGATGAAAATTGATTATTTCTGGAAGCTGATAAAAGTGATAATCAAAGCAAGATAGATGATAGTGTCTAAGGTTCAATTTAGTACCATATGAAGCAGCAAAGTATGCTAACCGACTTTTACCAGTAACCACTCCTATTTAATCCCCAATAACCGACACCCACTGGCGCAGCTACAGGCGAAGTCTAGTAAAAAAATATTATAATAAAATTAAATTGTATGTTCTTAAGTACATAGCCAAAATTATTCTTTACAAATATTAAAAACAATAATTTAATAAACAAATATTATAAATAATCAATTAATAAACAATCATTTAATAACTTTTGCCGTACCTATTAATAAATTGAACCGGTACCATCATCTTTAGTCCCAATAACGTGAATAACGAGCCTAAATAATGATGCTGAATTTTCACTTAGTGTCAGTATGGTATCAGTCAATCTGGATCCAAATCCTTAGGTAACTTAATATCGGCACTCCATCACTTTTTTTTTAATCTCACCCAAATGTTTTTTAACGTCGTCGATAAGGCCCTTTTTCTAACAAATATTTTCCCGACAACTTGAAATATTTGGAAATTGGTCATGGTATATCTAATAAGATATACCACCAGGCAATAGCCTTGGACTCCTCAGGTATTTTAGGTGTATATAAATGAAGAATAACTACAATATATAAATCAATCCTGTTTGAAACTTGGTCACTGCTATCCACGGGACATTTGTAAAATTGCCGAAAATTCAAATTCCTTTTTTTAGTGGCAACTATCTAGAATGGTCATCGTTTAGAGATCTATTTACGTCACTAATACACAACAATACAACATTAGATGATGTACAGCGATTGCACTATTTAAGATCTCAATTATCGGGTGAGGCAGAACAGCTGATCAACCATCAACGACAACCCAACCTACTAGACGCTGCATGTAAGGCGAACACTTTCGGACAACACAGTAGACTTATACGTCTTATATAAGACCAATTTGGACCAATCCCAACACTAGATATGAATTATGACGTTCCGCAAATTTGAACCGGCCAATTAGAATGCATTTTTGTCGCCCCCCCTTGCATACCTCACCGCTTTGACAGAATTTTTTGTTTGTAGAAATGAAAACATTAGGTGTCTAGTAGGCTGTGTTGTCGTTGTCCACCATGTTCCTATTACATCGAATAGGTAATGCTGGGAACTGCTTGTAAAACGCTACAATAATAAACGATATTTGTCCAATTGCATCCTTAAACATTTGGTCAGCCAGCGCAACATGTTTATTGAATCTGCAGGCGCATTGAAAGAATTATTAGATATATCAAGCAATTGCCTGCATGAGCTTAGTAATTTAGTAGTCCGGTTGGGTCATGGGATATTATTGTAATTTACATCGTGACTCTAAAGTTGGACATGGAGACTCGGAAGCAGTGGGAACTGCATGTTAGCCAACCATCCGAGGATTTACCATCGTTCAATCTATTTAAAGAGTTATTGGAAACGCGGTATCGTGCTTTAGAGTTCGTGGAACCTAAAGGTAAACCCAAAGTCAATTACAATAATAAACCAAATACCAATGTTATGCATGCTGTTACAAAGTTAACATGTCCTCATTGTGCTGATGATCATAAATTGTTTAATTGCAGAAAGTTTGCTCAAGAAGACATTGACAAGCGCCGTGATATTGCCCAGTCTTTAGGGGTGTGTTTTAATTGTCTCGGCCAAAACCATTCCAGTAAAATATGCCGTGTTTTCACCAAATGCCGGATTTGCCAGCGCAAACACCATACCCCACTACATCCTAAGGGCCCTAGCGTAGGTGAAGCGGTTAGTTCTTCAACGGAACCAACGAACGCTTCAGAGATTGAGTCAGATTTCCAAGAGGGTAAGATCAACACAAATATTGCATCCCATTTTTAGAATGAGAATGTACAAACGCAAGTACTTTTAGCCACGGCTCTTATTAAAGCCGAGTCGAAGAATGGGTCAACTCAAGTTTTGAGAGCCTTGATAGACCAAGGTTCACAAGCGTCATTCATTTCTGAAGCAGCAGTGCAATTATTTCTTTCTTAATTGCCGTGTGGTTGATGGCATAGAATACAAGTGTCGCCACCCCCCTATCTTCCCATGGGTGTCGTAAGAGGCGACTAAGGGATAACACGATGCAAATACCATCTTTGCGTAGAGACGGAAAACTCGACATCAAACCCTATACGACTACCTCGTTGGTCTCGCGGCATAAATGTGCGCGTGGGATCGGCGCGTGGGATCGTGGTCCCGGGTTCGATTCCTGGCCGGGCAGTGTTATTGGGTTTTTCTGTCACGTAATTCTCAGTAGCAGCACGGAGTCTGGAAATGTGCCCGGTACGGCAATAGGCTCGCCCCTTATTACGTGGGACTTAAGTATATCTGGCGAAAAGTGGGTGTAGAAATACACCTCTGCCTAACCCTTCGGGGATAAAAGGCGTGACGATATGTATATGTATATATGTATGTAATTGCTACTTCAATTAAGAAAGATAGCATCTAAAACAACAATAAATGGAATAGGAGGTCATGCTGGGATCATCTCTAGACATGTCGTAGTTATTACAATTCAATCGAAGCATGACTTTACCTTTAATATAAAAGTGACTGCACATGTACTTAGCGCACTGACTTCAGTTATGCCTGATAAAAGATTTGAATTGCACGATTGGCCAGCACTCCAGAAAATGAAGCTAGCTGATCCGAGATTTCATTCCCCTAACAACATAGATATGTTGTTAGGAGCAGAAATATACAGCCATATATTAAAAGAGGGCCTAATCAAGAGTCCTACGGGATCTTCAATGGCCCAAGACACCCATCTAGGATGGATTATAAGTGGCCATGTTGGTAAATTGCATAGGCCTATGCATTCCTATAATACAGTGATCTCGACTTACGCTCAGAATGCTGAGAACGATATGCTAAAACGTTTGTGGGACCCAAATTCTGAGCTTATTTCAACGAAAAGACTTCTTACGTCCAAAGAACAAGCTTGCGAGGAGTTTTACGTAAAGACGTCGAAAAGTGATGAAGATGGGTGTTACGTCGCCAAACTACACTTACATTCTGAAGATCCAACGTGTAAATATGGCAATTCGAAAGGCAATGCTACCAGGAGAACAACAGTATCCTGAACAAAATAATGAACATTTACTAGTTGGTAATTTAGAGAAGATTATAGATACATCAGATAACATATTATGTAAGGATGATTTGCCCCATAATGCAGTGGTCAAACCACCTGATAAAGTGATCACGAAGGCCAGAGTAGTGTACAATGCATCGTGTAAAGGAACAAACGGTATTTCTTTGAACCACACCTTGAAAGTAGGACCCGCTCACCAATCGTACCAAAGACCGAAAAGAACAATTACATCGGAAATATCACGCATTTACGATCCGTTGGGTTGGATATCACTACGTTTTTTAACCGCCAGGATTCCAGTTCAAAGGCTGTAGATTGCTGGGATAGAATGGGACCGTGAGCTGCCACTTGATGGGCTAAAAGAATGAAAATATTACTATCAAGAGCTTCAAAGGTTTGTACGTTTTCACTTTCCAAGATGGAAAGGCAAAGGTGATGGTAACATTGTTGTCGAACTTCATAGTTTTAGAGATGCTTCAGATATAGTCTATGCAGCCACTGAATATTGCAGGATTGTCTTTACTGATGGTGCACATTATTTCAATCTCATAACAGCAATGACTAAAGTGACCGTGATACAGCAAGTCACGATGCTTCGTCTAGAGCGGAACGCCGCAGTTTTATTAGCCAAATTGCTGACAGAAGAAGCAGAAGTACTGAATGTACTTCAAATGAATTTATATACATGGAAGGACTCTTCTGTTGTGCCTGCTCGGTTAAGTTATCATCCTAGTCGATGGAAAACGTATGTTACTGATCATACTGCAGTTATACTTGCTTTGATGGCCAGTGCTCAATCGTCATAATTATGTGCAGTCAAAGGACAACCCTACTGATGTTAGTTCACGCAGTGCTTCGCTCACTGATCTTTTACAAAGTTTTCTCTGGAAACACGGTTCATGTTGGTTACGAAGCGCTGAAATAATATATTCAAAACCTGTGTCCACACTTTCCAATGAAGAAAAGAGACCTGCAGTGATTTATATGGCTAGTGCAAAGGTATATGTATTGTTATGACTCAAAGAGACAAAATCTATGAAGAAATTAAGCACAAGAAGAGGGCCAGCCTATAGGCAGGAAAATACAGCTTATAAGCTGACATCATTAATTGTCGATTGCGATTTACTGCAACGTATACACACAAAACTTTTACGCAGATGCCAACCAGATTATCCAATGCAAGATTCTTTCAGCGATATAATTGGGCCGCTAAAACTCAGGAAGTTCCAATTCAGGATATAGGCTTGACCAAAACAGATAATCTAACCCCGCTGAGTGGTTGTACGGTAGAGTCGTTCAATCACACCTGGGAAAGGACAATATCACGCGCGTTGTCACTGTACGTTGCAAAGGCATATATAGGGAACGTCCAACTTCAAGGCTATGTTTTCTGCTCATGATAATAAAATTAATGCTTAGAATTTATTGTTATACCATTGCTTGTGTCTAGTTATATTATTGCTTACTGTTTTTTTTTAATAGTGCACTTATGTTAAGTTTCTATTAGGTAATAGAATGTTATGTAATTAAAGTTTTATAAATTTGTTTATATTGCGATGTAACCTTTATACTAAGCTGAAATTGGAACTTATAGCTACAGCTAATGCATATTTTTTATTAACCGTGTCATTGTTGAAATATTGCTTGTTTTATGTAATAACTTATATGTAATACCAACGAGATTGATACATTCTGCGATATGCAACGTCCAATAAAGTATTAAATGCAAAATATTGATACAGTCCACTGTTCTTGCTATTGAATGTCTTCATAGTGGTTTAAAAGGAACTGATCCTTTTAGTGGGCGGAATGTTCAATTTCTACTCGATCTTTACATTTTTCTATATCTTTATTTAATATTTACGTTTTATATTTGACCGCATGCTCGATAGATGGTGTAAGGATCGAGTTAGCTCGCGCTATGGTTTCGTTCCACGGCCGGGTATATAAGCTCCGTCAAACTAAAATAAAATTGGCTTGTTCTGAAGGAAGTTGTCTTATTATTGCAACCACTTGGCGCCCTCTATAGCGGTGTACAGCGGTATTAGGACTTGTACAGCTTTGTACAATTTTAATATTTGGCGCCAAAGAATTAAATCTTGTTAAGATCGAAAGGTTATCCAAATTGTCATTCATAAAAATTTCACATTTGTCTGAATTTAGTTCCAATCATCCTGTTATATTATCAGTGGTAGTCCTACATGACCTAGTAAACTCAGCTATCTTCAACAAAAGCTGAAGTGAGAGAATATGCTAAAAATGTCCTAAGCAGCAATCCTTCTGATATGTTTCAATGTTAAACGTTTTCACCCAAGGAAATCTAACGAGCTTCCGAACATAGTTTTGCTAAACACGACAACATTTTTCGAAGCTACCTAAAACAAGAAACGGGTAATTCAAAGCTCACAAAAAGCTAATTCCATCCCCAAAACGCAGAGGAACTGTGGAAAGTAAAGTGATTTCTATCGTATCTGTGTATATATGTGCGATTGCCGAGTGGTGCACAAGTCCCGGGGAACGTTGTCATCGCGAGAGATCCCTCGGAAACTGGAGCATGGGCTACAGCTGAAGATAAAAAGCGATTTGGAGGATTTATATCTGAAACGTCTAATTGGTAAAGAACATTAAATACAATTTTATAAAAACAAAAACGTAATTTAACAGGATTGTATGAAACAAAAGAAGACTGAAATAAAATAATGAAAAAACATTAAAGACTTTTTAAAAGTCTGTCTAAGTCTAAAATAATTTAAATAGTGCTAGTTTTTCTTAATTGTTTAGTTTTGGCAAATGTTTTAAGATTTAGTGGCCAACTGAACACTTTAGAGCCTGCTAACAAAAGCCTTAGCTTAACGGCTTTTTAAACACAATTACAATATTTAATTTAGATTTGCTCAAACATGGAACAAAGGCCATAGCCAAAATTGCTGAAGACACTAAATTCAAATTAATGATCATCATTCTAGCGTTGAAGATTGATTGTACGATCTTAGAACTTGAGATATGCTATCAAGTATAACTAGATTTGACCGATTCCTTTATGACCAAAAAGGGTATTCGTATACATATAATGCTTTTCACCAGATTCAAGGATATTGAAAGTTTCTTGTGCAGCAATTCACTGTTTAGATTAATTCGTCTTAAAAGAGCTAAATTTATATTAGCAGTGAGACGCTGAATGCTTACCACTTACACTAAACTCGAGGCCGTTGTAGCAGCAAGCGTTAAATCCCCAACTTCGGTAACACGACGGTGCCATCGGTTTTATTTCCAAGTTTCCCCACTTCCACCCTAGAGTATCATCCATGTTTCTGCAAAAAAAAATTAAACAACCATCTGCATGTAGTGCTGCCCAACTTTCAAATTAGTCTTCACCATAATTATTTTTGAAGTAGCCTTTTGGGATCTAAAGTTCGTAATTCTCTAGGATTGGACTAGGACAGTTTCACAAGTTCGAGAAGTACTTCTTCAAATTAAATTTCAATCTCAAGGGAAATTAAGTAATTACTATAATATGAAGAATTCGAAAACTATTTTCGGACTTCAATAGGGTATTTGACTAAAAAAATCGAATTAGTCCGTCAGATAGATTTCCAAAAAAGATTGGACACGTATATTTTCTTTAGTCACGTAAACAAAAAATGAAGACGACAAACTTCGCTGAAAACTCGTGTGACGTCACTTGCCAGTACACTTTTTACTGGCGAGTGACGTTACAAGCCCCCACTCTTAGGCGTTTCTCCATCTTTGATGCGTTTTATCTTCGTAATTATTTACTGATTTGATAAAACAAAAAATACGTATCCAATATTTTTCGATAATCTAACTGACGGACTAATTCGATTTTTTTAGTCAAATACCCTATTAGTCGATCAATGCGGAACAGCATATTCACTAAGAGAACTTTATTGTTATACGTCGAACTTTGTGTAACAAAGAACAATGCCCATTTTTCTTAGAGCCCAGGTGTGGACCGTCAAAAATCGTACTAATTGTTATTGCATTCGATAAAAGAGTGTTAAACTAGAATTTTGAGATTGATTAGAGGTTCGTCACATTCATAGTTTTATTACAAGAAGTACTTTTTAATGCTCAAAAATATTTGATGTGTACGTACTTTTATTAGAATAGTTACAGTATTGCGTAGTTTTGAGTAGAAAGGAATGAGTTAATCGTTTGGTAAAGGTAGAAATACGAAAGAAAAAGCCAAAAGTCGTAAAACATCCACAAACATTCACAACGCACACGCGCATAACAAATAACAATCAAAATAAATTGAATATGACATTATTGACATTTACTATGAGTCAGCAAAAGTGTTGCCATTTTACAGTTTTTAAATGATATTTATTAATCGATATAGATTTCGGTCATAGGTTATATATGATCGAATTAATTTGTATAATCGAACTTATTTGTAGTTAATCGCATACATACCTCAAAGTAAACAATTAAAAATGTTTCAGGACCAAGTAAAGATTTGTTAGTCACTAAAATCATTTTGAGTAGAGAAAATGTGAAATCGATTAAGTTAATCGATTAAATATTATGATTTCTTTACTGGCAATTTTTGAACTATTACGTGTTTGCTATTTCGACGTTTACACATCTTTTTAAACCTTTTTATTGAATAAGTTTCTCGGCACACCTTTAGTAACGCCTACAAATTAAGTTATAAATAAAAAGGATTATTTAACAACAAATTGAAACTCTATTGTGCTGTTCATGAGTTCCAAACTGGGCCAGAAATGGGCATTGTTCTTTTCTTTTTCATCTAAGACAACAGATTTAGTATGCACAAGAAAATTTGTTAAAACTGCGTCCCTGGCACCGTGTTAACTCCAAGTCCTAAATTTTTTTCGGCTGTCTCCGACAATATACGCGGCTCATTCTTTTTCTTTATCCGCCGAGGCAAAAAATTGGCTGAAACTTTATGGTTTATTTTTTGAGGATTTACATTTTTTTAACTTCACCCACAAGAAGAAAGCTGATTGTGATTAACAAATTATGTTCATATATTTTAGAGATTTCTGTTGAAGATATATGAGCCATATGACTTATTAGCTACTACTGGGTTAGGTTTAAAAGCAATTGTGCGAGAACAGTGAGACTTACATACATACGCTGCTTTCTAATAAGTTTCAACATTATTAGAAAGATTTTTAATACGTTATTACTTTTTAACTTGTTTTGATTTTTTAATTTCATTAATATTTTTTAAGATTCAATATGCTGGCATTTATATTATATAGGCAGCGATAGCCTAGTGGAGATACCAACAGACTGCCATGCAGAGGGTATCGGGTTCGAATCCACGGCGCGCACCAATGACTTTTCGGAGTTATGTGCGTATTGAATTGTTAATCATCGCTCGTCCCGTGCCTTGGAGAGCACGTTAAGCCATCGGTCCCGGGTGTCATGAAGATCTTTGACAGTCGTTATAGGGCGTCAGTACGTTCTCAGTAAACTGACACTAGTCTTAACCATGAAATATCGCTATCCCTTCGGGTTGCGGAGGTCAGACAGGCAGTCGCTCTGTGGAAAAGCTAATATTCAGCCAAATCCGGTTAGACCAGAAAGCGGATCCCAGTTTTAAAACTGGGATAACGCTAGGAGAATGATGATGCTGGCATTTATACTCGTATTAAGATACTTCATTGTTTCATTTTTTTTATTTCTATAAAGCATTCTAGATTCCCATCATCGTGCCTCACGAAACCGCTGCATTATAATTTAAATTAAATTTCAATCACCTAAATTTCGTCCAAGTTTCTTCAAAGGTGAGAAAACAAAACTGATTTTATAGTCGCATTTCTTACTTTACCTTGTGCCGTGTGGTTGACGGCATAGAATACAAGTGTCACCACCCCCTATCTTCCCGTGGGTGTCGTAAGAGGCGACTAAGGGATAACACGATGCAAATACCATCTTTGCGTAGAGACGGAAAACTCGACATCAAACCCTATACGACTGCCTTGTTGGTCTCGCGGCATAAATGTGCGCGTGGGATCGGGTCCCGGGTTCGATTCCTGGGTCGGGCAGTGTTATTGGGTTTTTCTGTCACGAAATTCTCGGTAAGCAGCACGGAGTCTGGAAATGTGCCCGGTACGGCAATAGGCTCGCCCCTTATTACGGGGGACTAAAGTATATCTGGCGAAAATTGGGTGTAGAAATACACCTCTGCCTACCCCTTCGGGGATAAAAGGCGTGACGATATGTATGTATGTATGTATTTCTTACTTTACTTGAAACTTTGTACAGCTTTTCATAATTTACCACTTTTTTAGGGTTCCGTAGCTCGAAAGGAAAAAAACGGAACCCTTATAGGATCACTTTGTTGTCCGTCCGTCTGTCAAGACCCTTTTTCTCAGGAATGCGAAATGGTATCAAACTGAAATTTATACTAAATACTCGAATCTACGGTTCCATAGAGCTGTAAAAAAATCAAACTTCTAATCCAACGCAAACAAAAGATACAGCTGTATATGCTGCAAATTGCAGCATATTTTCAAACTCGCATTGGAATCAAAACCTACAGGGTACTTCCCGTGAATTCAGAATCTTGAAATTTGGTACAAAGCAACGTCTCATAACACTTATAAAGGAAAAATTGTGAAAACCGTAAATTTTTAGTTACAGCATATAAAAAAATATTTTTAATAAATTTAAAGTTACTACCCCTTTCTCTTGAACACGTGGAGGTATTGAATTGAAATTCATATCAAATACTCAAGTATATAACACTGTAAGGCTGCAATAAAATCAAGCTTCTATGTCAATGCAATCAAAAGTAAGAGCAATATAAGCATATTTTCAAACTCGCGCCTACTCGCAAGGGAATCAAAACCTACAGGGTGCTTCCCGTAAACTTATAATCTTGAAATTTGGTACGAAGTTACGTCTTATATCACATATGAAGGAAAAATTGCGAAAACCGTAAATTTTTAGTTACAGAATATAAAAAAAATAATTTTTATAAATTTAAAGTTACTACCCCTTTCTCTTGAACGCGTTAAGGTATTACATTGAAATTCATATCAAATACTCAGGTATATAACACCGTTAAGCTGCAACAAAATCAAGCTTTTATGTCCACGCAATCAAAAGAAAGAGCAATATAAGCATATTTTTAAACTCGCGCCTACTCGCAAGTGAATCAAAACCTACAGGGTACTTTCCGTGAGCTCAGAATCTTGGAATTTGGTACGAAGCAACGCCTCATAGCACATACAAAGGAAAAATTGCGAAAACCATAAATTTTTAGTTACATCATATAAGAAAAATATTTTTAATAAATTTAAAGTTACTACCCCTTTCTCTTGAACGCGTGGAGGTATCAAATTGAAATTCATATCAAATACTCAAGTATATAACACCGTTAGACTGCAGCAAAATCAAACTTCTATGTCAACGCAATCAAAAGAAAGAGCAATATAAGCATATTTTCAAACTCGCGACTACTCGCAAGGGAATCAAAACCTATAGGGTTCTTTCCGTGAAGTCAAAATCTTGAAATTTGGTACAAAGCAACGTCTTATATCACTTATAAAGGAAAAATTGCGAAAACCGTAATTTTTTAGTTACAGCATATAAAAAAATATTTTTAATAAATTTAAAGTTACTACCCCTTTCTCTTGAACGCGTAAAGGTATTAAATTGAAATTCATATCAAATACTCAGGTATATAACACCGTTAGGCTGTAACAAAATCAAACTTCTACGTCTACGCAATCAAAAGAAAGAGCAATATAATCATATTTTTAAACTCGCAAGGGAATCAAAACCTACAGGGTACTTCCCGTGAACTCAAAATCTTGAAATTTGGTACGAAGCAACGTCTTATAGCCCAGATAAAGGATGCGGAAGGCTGAGGACCGTGTGCTGTGGTGCGTGTTGGGAGAGGCCTATGTCCAGCAGTGGACTGCGATAGGCTGATTGAGATTGAGATTTCAAATAATTACATAGTCTTCAAACCTTTTCGTTAATTATTCTGTACTTTATAAGTATTTTTAAAACAGATTTCTAACAGTCACTAAAAACTTTATAAATCAATAACTATGATAAAAAATCTTACCATCATTCATCAGCAGACTTTTGCAAGGCTGGTATAGGTATTTAAGTTATATTATAAAATAAGCGATATATGTTAATATAAAATAAAGGATGACTGATTACAAAGACCTCTTTTTATTTCAGTTATGCTCCTCTAGCTTGCTAACTGTAATGTTATGGATTTCATTTGGGAATAAAAATACCAATACAACTTTTACTTATATACCTACAGGTTTGTACGGAACCCTCGGTGCGCGAGTCCGACTCGCATTTGACCGGTTTTTTTAATTTCAAAGGCAGTGCAATATTTTTTTTTATATATAGACTCACGCCTGTAATCTCGAAGGGGTAGCCAGAGGTGTAGGTAATATTACACCCACATTTCGCCAGGATTTTTTTTTAGGTCCCACGTAATAGGGGGCGAGCCTATTGCCGTACCGGGCACATTACCAGACTACCGTACTGCTACTGAAAATTTCCTAACGGAAAAACCAATAACACTTTGCCCAACCCGGGAATCGAACCCGAGACCGCACAATCTCACGCGCACATTTATGCCGCGAGACTAACGAGGCCATATTGATAGTTTGTTATTAAGTTCGTTTGAAGTGGTTACCGTTTTATTTGACGCTTGTTTTTATGGTAATATTTCTAGAGGGCTGCTGAAGTACTTTAAAAACAACTTACTACTAAACTTGGTTTCTCAATTCGGAATAGCACTTTGCAAGTTAACGCTTTTTTGAAAAATACCTATCTTCTATTAAAAGTTGGAATAAATTCATAACTTTGAATATTTTTTTGTTTATTCGAATTGTTATATTATGATATTTTATTTCTTTATCTTCTCCTATATCTCTTTTCAATATCATTACTGTATTGGTTTCGAAATTATAATTTTCCTTACAAGAAATAAAGTCCGCTCCGCATTTCGAATTTGATAGTAGGGTGCCTGGTGCCTAGTTAGCATAGCGAAATATACACCCTCGCCTCAGTAAATGCGGACGAAACATTTTTGTAGCTGTGTATATAGACGTAGAAATTGTGTTATATTTATCATATTTCTTGTCGTTTGGCACTCGGCACTGAGTCCCTGTGGCATAACACATGGATGAATTTTGCATCACGCCCTTCATAAAATGTAAGTGCATAATATTGATTTTTTATATGCGTTAATTTGTAATGGGCGTTTTAATTAATTGATATATCACCCTAGTACATTTGAGACATGATATCGTCCATTTGCGACTACAATGTGATATTTCGAAAAAACCGCTTTTTCGTTTTACAGATAATCGAAATCACCGTATTGAAATCTATTATCTCCAAAAACGCGATAGTTTTTACTTTAAAAATGGCTCCGCAGTGAGAGAAATAGACAAATATATCACAGTGTAGCACTGTCTCTTTCGGCTATCTGTTGACTTCGACAAAGTGCCAGCTCAGTTGTGCAACTGCATTGCTAGCGTGAAGTATTCTCGTTTTTCGCGAACAACGTGATAATACGAAGTTATAACGTTTTTGGTGTACAAAGTGAGTATATTTAAAGGCTGATTTCTTTTTTTCAACATAGTGACATGTTGTTTTGTCATAGTGTTACTGTAAAACTTAAAAGTAGAAAGCATGTGGCACTTTGATCTTGTCACATTGTTCTTGTAAAAATAAGAAACTTTACTGTGACATCTCGAATTGTAGCATTGAAGATGATGAAACATTAACTCTTTAGTGAATTTGAACGTGGGTTATTTGTTGATGTACTGTTATTACAGAATAGTTTCGGATAAGTTATGTTTTTATTTCCACGTGTGACCTAGTTCGCGTCGATTCAGCACTGGGTGAGACTACTTATCATGATGAAGTAATGGCTTGACTGACAGATTCTGTTTGCGATGCTTGTGGCAGTGGAAACCAATAACTGTTTATGTAGTTTATTGTGAAGTTCAAACTAATGATCATAAACTATGAGTTCATACTACTTAATTGAGTGCGAAGGAGCGAGACAAAACTATTTTTTTAATATATAATCGCGCCTGTATCCCACTCGAGTAGGCAGAGGTGTATTATTATACCCACATTTCACACTGCTATGAATTTGTAAGTCCCACGTTATACAGAGCGAGCCTATTGCCGTTAGCGGACACTTTGCCAGACGCCGTTATGCTACTGAGAATTCAGAAATACTGAGTAATATTGTCCAACCCGGGAATCGAATGCAGGACCTCCTGATCCGTAGATCTATTGGACCACGGAGGCAGTCAACTAATGATCGTAAACTATGTGTACATACTGCATAATTGACGCGTGAGAAAGAGCGAGTAAAAACTTTAAATACTATTCTTATTAATACAACTGTCAAAATTCAGTAGTATTCCTCTTTTATGGAAGAGTGGTATTCTAGTCGAGATTCCAATGGACTTGTATTGGATTCATAGTATTCATACCTACGACGCGCAACACCGACTTTTCAGAGCTATGTGCACGCTATGTTAAGCGAGGCAAAATCTCTCAAAAAATAATGTTCTCATAACACATGTGCAGTCTGCCAACCTGTATAAGTACATGGGTAGCGTAGTGTATGGGTGCTGGACGAACCCTTCTTTTACTATAAGATGCCAATGCCCAGCATTAGGATAGATTATAAACAAGGCTAATGATGATTTCAACAGTTGGCCTAACATTGATGATTTCTGCTGTTTTGTCGGGTATTGCAGTCGGTTATAGTATTTTAAAACTTACATGTAAATTGCTGATGACACCAAATTGTTTGCGTGTATAATCACTTCAATAGATCTTAATGTGATAGAAATGGTTTGATTATATCGTCCATTTGCGACTATAATGTGATATATCGAAAACCCCGATTTTTCACAGGAGACGTTTTAAACATTAGATCGCTTCTAACTTTCGAAATTTTGTCCAAATACCAAAATGATGTATGAGTGTGTTTTAGGTAAAATATTTATATAATGATTTAATTTAAATACGTTTTAATTTTCTCAGAAATTTTATATATTTTTCTTGTTTAAAAATAAAACGTAGAACTTGTCACATTTTAGCTGAAAAAATAAATATTTATGTTGCGATATAACAAAATATCACGTTGAAGACGATGAAAATGTTTTCTTGAGATTGTATCAATTCTAAATAAAACATTGTTGTCGAAAATTATTTTTTAAATTTACAACAAAAAAAGATTAATATCATGTAACCAGTCTTTTGTTCTTAGAATGAGATCAACATTATCTTAATTTTAATTTGAAGATTATATCTAGGTTCTTATAATAATCACATACCTCACTCATGATTACCTAATCATACCAGTGAGAAGTCAAATAAAGGTAATTATGACAAAAAAATCTGATTGGGTTAGACAAGAAACTTAAACAAAAAAATAAAATTGGGTTACCTACTACCCCATTGCTACTACCCCATTCAGAATTACAATTATCTATGGCACATATAAATTGGAATCTACTTATATCAAAATCACAATAGAGTTGACTTCCCAAAATAATTCTTATCAAATTAATAAGGTTAAATATAAAGCCTCTTTTTAATCAGTCTCTTGAAACAACTATTGTTTAAACTTTCTTACAAATATAATAATAATCAAATCAACACACAAACAAAATAAACAAGCCTTGGTTGTTGTTACATACATACATAGACTTACGCCTGTTTCCCGGAGGGGTAGGCAGAGACTACGGAACGCCATTTGCAACGATTCTGACATACCTCTCTTGCTTCATTCACTTCCATCAAGTTTCTCATGCATACTCTTCTGTTTAGGGTACTTCTGACCTGTCCTTTTTTAGGATGTCTCCAATCTGGTCAGAAAACTTCCGCCTAGGTCTTCCCCTTCGTCCTGTTCCATTCACATTTGCCTTATATATCTTCTTTCTCAGTCTTTCGTCATCCATCCTCTTCATGTGCCCAAACCATCTTAACATGCCTTTCTCAATGCTTGTCACTACATCTTCTTTACCCCACACCACTCTCGTATCACACAATTCTTTACTCTGTCGGTCAAAGACACACCACACATACTTCTCAGTGCTCTCATTTCTACAGCATTTATTTTACTTTCAAATCTCTTCTGCCATACCTAACTTTCACTACCATACATAAGGGTAGGCACTAACACCCCTCTATGCACAGCCAAACGTGCCTTTTTGGACACGTTTTAACTGTTCATAAATGCCTTCAGCGCTCCATTCACTCTATTACCTCCATTAACTCTTCTTTCAATATCTTCTTCATTCTTACCATCTCTTGTAAACAACGTACCTAAGTATACAAACTCATTCATTTGTTCCACTCGCTGTCCATCGATCAAAACATTACAAGCCGTAACGCATTCCTCCTTTTTAAAAACCATAACTTTCGTTTTACTTACATTCACTTTCATTCCTTTCCTCTCTAACGCACAATGCATGATTGCTAGCATCTCCTACAACTCCTCCGCTGAAGACGCAAGTATTACCTGATGATCAGCATAAAGGAGGCATTTGACGAGTAACCCATTCATCCTTAATCCGCAGTCAGTATGTTTTAAATCTTGGTTGTTGTTAGTTCGTTAAAACTACTACTTCAATTTCTCACGTTCATCTTTGTAATCCGGATCTTTCACCGAGTCATCACTGTCTACAAAACATAAAGATTGGTAAGTTAATTTACTATAGTTATTATTGTGAGATTAAGTTAAATACTAATATATTATCATCTACATACCTTCAATTAATGATGATGACGAGGAACTGCTTGAGAAATTGCTGGATGAGCTACTTGATGATGAACTTGTAGATACACTACGGCGACGTGAAATTTGGTAAGACATTGTCTCTTGATGCTCTAATATGGTATTATCCTTAGCACATTGCAAAGCATTATTGCTCTAATGTGAGGTGCGGTCAAAAGTTTGCAGATCATCCGCATTGGTTGTAGTTGCTAACTGTAGTATACGCTTTGCTCTCGAATTCATCTAAAAAAAGATACCTATATCAGAAAATAAATGTAAACAAAGTTACAGTTTTATACGACGAAGACAAATCACACACAGTGGGATTATCTTGTTTCTTATTTTTACAAGAAACTTTACTGTGACATCTCGAATTGTAGCATTGAAGATGATGAAACATTAACTCTTTAGTGAATTTGAACGTGGGTTATTTGTTGATGTACTGTTATTACAGAATAGTTTCGGATAAGTTATGTTTTTATTTCCACTTGTAACGCTATAGGTGCTAAATAAAAGTATTTTATCTATGTTACGTTTACAAACTTTTATTTAACTTCACCAACCTATGAATATTTACAAATCTTGTACATAACATTTAAATCACTTCTCATGGAGAGATTGACCTAAAATTTGGTATACTTACGTAGCTTTAATCACACTTAAATAATATAATAGATTAGTTTTGATAATATAGCCGGGGTAGTTATTTTTATATGAACTTTGTAATGAAACAAGATAATCCCACTGTGTGTGATTTGTCTTCGTCGTATAAAACTGTAACTTTGTTTACATTTATTTTCTGATATAGGTATCTTTTTTTAGATGAATTCGAGAGCAAAGCGTATACTACAGTTAGCAACTACAACCAATGCGGATGATCTGCAAACTTTTGACCGCACCTCACATTAGAGCAATAATGCTTTGCAATGTGCTAAGGATAATACCATATTAGAGCATCAAGAGACAATGTCTTACCAAATTTCACGTCGCCGTAGTGTATCTACAAGTTCATCATCAAGTAGCTCATCCAGCAATTTCTCAAGCAGTTCCTCGTCATCATCATTCATTGAAGGTATGTAGATGATAATATATTAGTATTTAACTTAATCTCACAATAATAACTATAGTAAATTAACTTACCAATCTTTATGTTTTGTAGACAGTGATGACTCGGTGAAAGATCCGGATTACAAAGATGAACGTGAGAAATTGAAGTAGTAGTTTTAACGAACTAACAACAACCAAGATTTAAAACATACTGACTGCGGATTAAGGATGAATGGGTTACTCGTCAAATGCCTCCTTTATGCTGATCATCAGGTAATACTTGCGTCTTCAGCGGAGGAGTTGTAGGAGATGCTAGCAATCATGCATTGTGCGTTAGAGAGGAAAGGAATGAAAGTGAATGTAAGTAAAACGAAAGTTATGGTTTTTAAAAAGGAGGAATGCGTTACGGCTTGTAATGTTTTGATCGATGGACAGCGAGTGGAACAAATGAATGAGTTTGTATACTTAGGTACGTTGTTTACAAGAGATGGTAAGAATGAAGAAGATATTGAAAGAAGAGTTAATGGAGGTAATAGAGTGAATGGAGCGCTGAAGGCATTTATGAACAGTTAAAACGTGTCCAAAAAGGCACGTTTGGCTGTGCATAGAGGGGTGTTAGTGCCTACCCTTATGTATGGTAGTGAAAGTTAGGTATGGCAGAAGAGATTTGAAAGTAAAATAAATGCTGTAGAAATGAGAGCACTGAGAAGTATGTGTGGTGTGTCTTTGACCGACAGAGTAAAGAATTGTGTGATACGAGAGTGGTGTGTGGTAAAGAAGATGTAGTGACAAGCATTGAGAAAGGCATGTTAAGATGGTTTGGGCACATGAAGAGGATGGATGACGAAAGAATGAGAAAGAAGATATATAAGGCAAATGTGAATGGAACAGGACGAAGGGGAAGACCTAGGCGGAAGTTTTCTGACCAGATTGGAGACATCCTAAAAAAGGACAGGTCAGAAGTACCCTAAACAGAAGAGTATGCATGAGAAACTTGATGGAAGTGAATGAAGCAAGAGAGGTATGTCAGAATCGTTGCAAGTGGCGTTCCGTAGTCTCTGCCTACCCCTCCGGGAAACAGGCGTAAGTCGATGTATGTATGTATGTAACAACAACCAAGGCTTGTTTATTTTGTTTGTGTGTTGATTTGATTATTATTATATTTGTAAGAAAGTTTAAACAATAGTTGTTTCAAGAGACTGATTAAAAAGAGGCTTTATATTTAACCTTATTAATTTGATAAGAATTATTTTGGGAAGTCAACTCTATTGTGATTTTGATATAAGTAGATTCCAATTTATATGTGCCATAGATAATTGTAATTCTGAATGGGGTAGTAGCAATGGGGTAGTAGGTAACCCAATTTTATTTTTTTTGTTTAAGTTTCTTGTCTAACCCAATCAGATTTTTTTGTCATAATTACCTTTATTTGACTTCTCACTGGTATGATTAGGTAATCATGAGTGAGGTATGTGATTATTATAAGAACCTAGATATAATCTTCAAATTAAAATTAAGATAATGTTGATCTCATTCTAAGAACAAAAGACTGGTTACATGATATTAATCTTTTTTTGTTGTAAATTTAAAAAATAATTTTCGACAACAATGTTTTATTTAGAATTGATACAATCTCAAGAAAACATTTTCATCATCTTCAACGTGATATTTTGTTATATCGCAACATAAATATTTATTTTTTCAGCTAAAATGTGACAAGTTCTACGTTTTATTTTTAAACAAGAAAAATATATAAAATTTCTGAGAAAATTAAAACGTATTTAAATTAAATCATTATATAAATATTTTACCTAAAACACACTCATACATCATTTTGGTATTTGGACAAAATTTCGAAAGTTAGAAGCGATCTAATGTTTAAAACGTCTCCTGTGAAAAATCGGGGTTTTCGATATATCACATTATAGTCGCAAATGGACGATATAATCAAACCATTTCTATCACATTAAGATCTATTGAAGTGATTATACACGCAAACAATTTGGTGTCATCAGCAATTTACATGTAAGTTTTAAAATACTATAACCGACTGCAATACCCGACAAAACAGCAGAAATCATCAATGTTAGGCCAACTGTTGAAATCATCATTAGCCTTGTTTATAATCTATCCTAATGCTGGGCATTGGCATCTTATAGTAAAAGAAGGGTTCGTCCAGCACCCATACACTACGCTACCCATGTACTTATACAGGTTGGCAGACTGCACATGTGTTATTTTATTTTATTTTTATTTTATTTTATTTTATTATCACACAAAACAGATTACAACCATTACAAAATTATAGGGAAAACATTACAATTTTACTATCAATCCGGGTTGCAACCCAAAAAAATGTGTGTTCATACAAAGTATATCTTAACAAAATTTATCTAGTATGGTGTAAGAAAAGAATTAAAACTAGTTTTAGTTTATAAGCATGCAAAATATAAGCTAGTTCTTAGATATTTTGTTTATAGTAAAGGATATCCTTTAGTGTTTTACTAAACGAAATTAGGTTATTGTTAAAAATATCGAACTCTAAGTTGTCCTTTGCCACTTCGTTACACTGACGAGCCATTCTAGTTAGAGGGTTATAAAAAGAGGTGTTGTTTTTATATACCTTTAAAGCAAAAACTCCTATTTGCTTAGACCTCACGCACTATAACTAACATTATGAGAACATTATTTTTTGAGAGATTTTGCCTCGCTTAACATAGCGTGCACATAGCTCTGAAAAGTCGGTGTTGCGCGTCGTAGGTATGAATACTATGAATCCAATACAAGTCCATTGGAATCTCGACTAGAATACCACTCTTCCATAAAAGAGGAATACTACTGAATTTTGACAGTTGTATTAATAAGAATAGTATTTAAAGTTTTTACTCGCTCTTTCTCACGCGTCAATTATGCAGTATGTACACATAGTTTACGATCATTAGTTGACTGCCTCCGTGGTCCAATAGATCTACGGATCAGGAGGTCCTGCATTCGATTCCCGGGTTGGACAATATTACTCAGTATTTCTGAATTCTCAGTAGCATAACGGCGTCTGGCAAAGTGTCCGCTAACGGCAATAGGCTCGCTCTGTATAACGTGGGACTTACAAATTCATAGCAGTGTGAAATGTGGGTATAATAATACACCTCTGCCTACTCGAGTGGGATACAGGCGCGATTATATATTAAAAAAATAGTTTTGTCTCGCTCCTTCGCACTCAATTAAGTAGTATGAACTCATAGTTTATGATCATTAGTTTGAACTTCACAATAAACTACATAAACAGTTATTGGTTTCCACTGCCACAAGCATCGCAAACAGAATCTGTCAGTCAAGCCATTACTTCATCATGATAAGTAGTCTCACCCAGTGCTGAATCGACGCGAACTAGGTCACACCGCTGTGTACATAGCAACCTATTTCGCTTTAAAGTGCCATGCTGCATGCAGTACGATTTTAAAGTTCGTTCGTTTAAACAAAGGTGCATTTACTAGATATTTGGATAATGTTTAGGTATTAAGCTTAGTTGTACTTATCCGCAGGGTTTAATAGAAACAGAAATGATATGAGGTTTTTCCTAAGTAAAAGTTTATAATATAGACAATTTAAAACAGCAGGATTATGCAAAACAACAAAGTATTTCTTTTTGTTTTGCATAATCGTCCTGTCTTTGGATGTTTCAAATAAAAATATAATAAGACAACCCTTGTTTCAGAATGCACACCAGGCTTATAGAGCCAATAAATTTAGTTTCAAATGTGGTGGACCTACAATATTATGTGCTACCAATAGCTTCGGGCTATACCTATACTGTGTCCTCGTTTTCTTTTTGTACTGGTTTCATTCAAATCTTCCACAAACGTTTTTGTGACCACACTAATGCGCAATTTGATTCAATATTACTTTTAGACGTACGATACAGTAGAAGCATGTGAGAAAAAATATGAAGTTGAAAGAAATGCCTGATTCCAGTTTGGTAATTATACATTTTCAGCTAAGTATGGCAAAACAGAGCCAAAACAATAACACATCTTCCACTACATTGAATAAACTACCCAAATTTGTATTCATTGCAAGTAATTCATGCGAGCTCTCGGTGTGGCTTTTGACCCTATCCTCGCTACCGTCATCAACAGGCCGTGTATTAGCAGTAGCGAACGAGAACCCAAACTGCTATGCGCAGCCTGCATCCGTTCAATCAACATATTGCTGATTTATATTACGTAGTTTAAGCAGGGCATTTGGTGTGCCACAGTCTCTGCCTACCCAAATGGATGACAGGCGTGAAGCTATTGATATGACGTATTTGTATAATAACAGTGCATTACAGTTAAATAACACACATGGGGATATGTGGAAATAACTGAAGGAGTGCTAACGCTAGCATGACGATAAAATATAACTTGAAAGTATATGCAAGCATCGTAATTGCAAGCGTAGATATACCGCTAAGCAATTTTAAATAAACATAGACGGTAGAATTAACATCATCATCATCAGCCTTTAACAGTCCACTGCTGGTCTAGGCCTCTCCTTTGAAAGGAGGAATTGGCCTACTATACCACGCTGGCGAAACGGGTTGGTATAGGGTTTGTTTCAAGTTTTCCTTCTCTTACAGTGCTGTTCTCTGCATAGTATGTACTCCCTCTGTCGGCTCTTACGACACCCATGGGATGATTTGGGGTGCTGACATTCCGTATTCTTAATCCGTCACCACACTGACGTATTAACATAGTGACACATTAAAAATTGTGTATTCACTACAATTTCGGATTATTCTTTCAGATAAAAACTACTGAACGGATTTTAATGAAGCTAGCAGAATTTAATAATCATGGCTTATTCATTAGAATAACACTTTGTTACATTAACGGACACCTAAGTGGGCGAATCCGTGGCGAAATCAAATCTTCTCTATGTAGGACTACTACTAGGATCGAAACATCATTAACTTACCATTGTATGTATCAGAGTGAACAATATTGTCCCTCTTCCCACGTGTTCGTCCTTACTAAGTCAACGTTTACCGGCAAATGTTATCAATAAAACCATTTAAATGTCTTAAGTATAGAAAGCATGCAAATTTTTCAACTCAGTTCTTCTTCGTGATAATAATATACTTCTATTCAGCCGGTTCGAAGTTGAATGTTTAATGTCATCCCTAAAAGGCTAGCCCGTAAGTGGTAAAGAAGCAGGGAAGCGAAAATAATACTCAGCATTTGTATTAGAACATAGAACGATTGTATCAGTGGATGGAGTAGACGCCTATTATTCACTTTGAATACAAACTACTAAAAAACTACTACACTATACAGTTATTCGCTTAGAGGTGGCGATAGACTAGTAGAGATACCAACAGTTTGCACATGCAAATATCGAGTACAAACCCACGGTGAGCACTATAAACTTTTCGTTATTGTCACCTCAACGATTGGCTTGCTCAAATGAAGTAATGGTTGACACAACGACTGTTAAAATGTTTATGACAACCGGAACTGATAGCTTAAACGTGCTGTCCGAGGCACGGAGGAAGCGATAATTTACAATTCAAAATTTTCATAACTTCAAAAAGTCAGTGGTGCGCGCGGTTATGATAAACCCAATACCCTCTGCATCGCAGTCTTTTGGTATCTCCATTAGGCTATGATATAGCAGCCTTATTCACAAATTACAATGGCCTTATGTAATAAACCTATCAACTAAATTGCTGTAAAATAGAAATCAGTATTCACCTGCCAAATAATAGAACATCCTTCCGTAACGTTTAAAGTATTTCCTTCTAGTCAATATCTGTACAACAACGCTTGATAGCTTATTTGAAACAAATAAATTGGCTATCATAATACGAAAACATTAAACAAATATCGAAAGTGTAAAAAGAGTGAAGTTGACTCCAGGTAGTCTTATGAAAACCGGTATATTCCCAATTCAAAGGCAACATCAATTTCATTTTAAAGTACTGTTACTGAAACACTACGTAACAGCACTTCTACTTTTACTTTACTCTGAACAAACTGTTCAAATACAAGGAACAATGTTATTCCAGTTTGTTTAGCCCTATCATTCCCTTCAGGAACTACTACCTAAACTAATTAGTAATCTGATACGTAGCATTACATTGTGAGTAGCAAACCGTATTGGTAATTAAGTCTTGTAGTTTAACACATTGATATAATATTAAACTTACATAAAAATGCAGTTCAGTTCGTGTCTCGCATGCAGTTAGTCCAAATTATTGTTTAAACTGAATTGAACTGGGTAATTTTACTATTATGAAATAGTGTTGGTATGAAGACTTCTTTGGCGTATAATGCACAATTTATTCATACTAAACTTCGTGAATGAGTCCATATTCGAATTCCAAATAAGCATTTTAATCTATTCAAAGCGCTTTAGCAAATATTCACGAAATTCAGCGTAGTCAATCGAGTTTTACATAGATTTAATGCAACAAATATCATGAATTATATGCTACCAGTTTGACTAAAACAATGATTTGGATAATACAGTGTCAAAACATTTGATACCGGACTATCAAATAGAAACATTATCTACATTTATGCTGTTTCATCACAGCTTTCACGACCCGTGAAAAGCCACCACAAACCACATTTTCCCCAAATTCAAGTGCCAATACATAAATATTGAAATTTCGTTTGGGTGGTCGCATAAATCGCGGCATTATTTTTAATGAACACACTGGAATGGGAAATAAATCCAATAATTTAGCCATTCAGAGCATTAACGAACGGTGGTCGAATAAAGAATCATTTATACCACAATGTGCCGGGTCCGTGACGTGAACGATTTAATTGAATATGATTGATAAAAAATAAAAAATTTGTTACGAGACAGCCAGTAGATGATTTTAAACTGCCGCGACTTACACTAGTTTTTGACGAGCTCCTCCTAATATCGTACCTACTCATCCGAGAATAATAAAACTGCGTTGAATTCTCCATAGACAACGATGTCACTGTTCAATGAAACTCGTAAACTATTGTGCTTCCTTTATCCAAGGATGAAGATAACTCGTTTCGGTGCCGTCCCGTCGTAACTAATATAAGCTCCAATCGACAAAATATGGAAGGCCACCATAATAATAGAATTCCATTTTAATTGAGTACCGACACCAATTGATCGCTAATGAAAATCTTTGATAGGTTGCATGGAAATTTAATGCCTAGTTGATTTTATATTAGGATATAATGGATGTGATGGCTTACATCATTTGCACTTTGATATTTGAATTATTTTAGTCAATGTTATTAGGCCTCGTCAATTTGTCGAAAATGTTTCTGCCTCAATTAATATTCTGTAATACTTGTTAAAAAAGCTGTGTTTTAAACTACTAGTTTTTATTTTCGACAAGAAAATACAGAAAGTGGTTTTTGAACTATGGATCAATACTTTATACCTGAACTATCGTATTTATTTTTGGTTTGCCCATTTTGATTAACTATAGGCTAACCGATAGAAATGTGTGGGTTAAATAAAGTTGACCATCAACATTCAAACTTTGAGACCGCTTCCCTGGCTTTGATTGTTCGAAGTTATACATAATTGTTTTCATTCATCATATTCATAATGAAGCCATCTTCAATGGTTACATGACCACAATATTATTAATATAAACTAACTTATTACGAAAAATTAAAAGAATTTATTGGTGTATAGATGTTTCTTACTCTTTCACGTAAATAACTAAACGGATTTCGTTTGAAATTTGCCGTAATATAGCTCACATATTATCAGAGTGGGAATAGCATATTATGGTAATATAGCACAGTCATGGGCTATCTTTTGCTCAGGCTATCCCCAGAGGAGTGATACCGCGGGCTAGCGCTATAAGCATCATTGCCAACAAAAACCTTAGCAAACCAAATTCATTTACAAAGAACCTTTCAATAGCAAGTTCAGTAATCAATCGTTATCCAGTCTTCGAATTGAACTCAACAACAGCCGAACCTCGAGGTTAATACTATAGCCATTAATTCCATTACGTTAACTGTAGAGTTGTGGTGCTAAGGCTCTAACTTAGGCGACATTTACACCGAACTGTATTTATGTAGGTCACGTCACAAAACAAGTTATAAGAGAAAAAATATTTAACAAACTTCTCTTCTTTTTTCATATTTTGTATGTGTGGCTAACGCTGATATCGGAATTTGCAGGCCCCTCGAAGACCTTCGACTTGGTTAAACGGTTTTTGTGCGTCAGACAATAATCGGGAGCAACGGTTTTACGTGCCCTTCGAAATGTTCTAGGGCTCTGATGTAACTACCACAACAAGCGGACACTCATCCAAGTTGTTGGGAAATCCTAAAGTTGTTTTAGTTTTTCATACATACATACATAGGCTCATGCCTGTTTCCCGGAGGCGTATTTCCAAAGCTTTTTTATTGGAGTCACGAGTCAGACTCTAATAGAATAGCTTTTGTTTGTGCATAGTACTCGACAATACCTAATCTATTTCAGTAAAAAAAATACTCAAATGGATTAGCTTTTGTGCCTTGATATTTTCAAAGAAAATACACGTACAAAACCTAGTACAGTATGATTAATATTCACTCAAATAGATAAGCCTTTGTCGATATATTTTCAAACATGGTTTTGGTTTGTTAGGTGCGACTGTATGTTATTCAAGTAACTAAATAGGTTATGTTAGGTTTTCTTTTGACTCTTTACCCAAAAATAGGAGCCCTGCGAAGCAGGGCTCCGTCAACTTAGTTTATTAAAAATTATTTAATTGGACATAAAGTCTACTTACTAATATAATATAATATAAACTAAGTTGACGGAGCCCTGCTTTGCAGGGCTCCTATTTTTGGGTTAAGGGTCAAAAGAGAACCTAACATAACCTATTTAGTTACTTGAATTACCTACATACAGTCGCACCTAACCAACCAACACTAGGCACTAGGCACATTCTGGTCCTAAACCTAGACCCAAATTGAATAGCATTTGTTGCTGCAATGTAAGAATGAATTTATCCTACAAAGTCTACGCGATTTCAGTTCATTTCTGTACTAGAATAGACTAGGGTTTCGTCAAGTTTTTGTCAAACAAAAGCTAAGCCAGTTCAGTTTGCACTTTCACTTTAATGGTATAGGCTTTGTAAATACGCTTCCCGGAGGGGTAGGCAGAGATTATGGAACGCCATTTGCAACGATCCTAACATACCTCTCTTGCTTCATTTATTTCTCATGCATGCTCTTCTATTTAGGGTACTTCTGACCTACTTACAAATGACAAGTCCTATTCGACTGGCATTTTCCCGTCGTCATGGAAGAATGCTACAGTGCACCCGATTCCCAAAAAAGGCGATCGCTCTGAGCCAAGCAACTACAGGCCTATCGCTATCACCTCCTTGTTCTTCAAGATAATGGAATCCATTATTAACTGCCAGCTCCTGCGATACCTAGAGGAGCACCAGTTGATCAATGACCGCCAGTACGGCTTTCACCGCGCCAGGTCAACTGGTGATCTTTAAGTGTACCTGACACATAGATGGGCGGAGGCAATTGAGAACGTAAAGGGGGAGGCCGTAGCGGTTAGTTTGGACATGGCAAAAGCCTTTGACAGGGTCTGGCACAAGGCGCTTTTGTCGAAGCTCTCTTCCTATGGGCTGCCTGAGAATTTATACAAATGGGCATCCAGCTTTAGCTAAGTCGTAGTTGACGGTTCATGCTCTGTCCCTAGGCCCGTGAATGCTAGTGTCCCTCAGGGCTGTGTATTATCGCCAACAGTGTTTCTGCTGCATATCAATGATATGATACAAACCAGTGACATACATTGCTATGCAGATGACAGCACTGTAGACGCTCTGTACCACGGTAGCGCTAAAATCTCTCAGGCACAAGTCATTGAGTGTCGGAACAAACTTGTGTCTTTAACGGAAACCACACTCGACCTGGTCTCCGATTGGGGTCATCGTAATCTGGTCACTTTTAACCCCAAAAAGAAACAAGTTTGCGCATTTACCGCAAAAAAAAACCCTTTGTCGATTCTCCAATATTTCACAGCACTTCCCTTGATATTAAGCCAGTCATAGGGATTCTAGGAGTCGAGATAACGCGAGACGTCCAATTTCGCGGTCATCTGGAAGATAAGGCTAAACTAGCCTCCAAAAAACTGGGTGTCCTCAATAAAGCAAGAAGATGCTTCACATTAGCGCAGCGTCTCTTGCTTTACAAAGCTCAAGTTAGGCCCCACATGGAGTACTTCTGCCATCTTTTGGCCGGGGCACCACAATACCACCTGCTTCCATTTGACCGTGTCCAACGTCGAGCGGCTCGAGTCATCGATGACGCGGTCCTTACAAACCGGCTCGACCATCTTGACCTACGTAGAGATGTTGCGTCTCTCTGCGTTTTCTATCGTATGTATCATGGGGAGTGTGCTGAGGAGTTATTTGGTCTGATACCCACTGCAGAATTTCACCACCGTACAACTCGCCACAAATTAAAATTCCACTCTCACCACCTTGATGGGTGGCGTTCTTCTACCGTACGACTCACACGCCATTTCCTGCCTCGTACGACCAAACTGTGGCACGAGCTACCTGCAGCCGTATTTCCAAAACAGTTCGACATTGGAATCTTTAAGAAGCGAGCATATTCCTTTTTAAAAGGTAGGCAACGCACTTGTGATCCTTCGGGCATTGCGGGTATCTATGGGCGGCGGGGATTACTTACCATCAGGTGACCCGCTTGCTCGTTTGTCTTCCTATACTATAAAAAAGTCCTGATACGCTGTGAGTGATAAACTAATTCTCACTTAAAAAGGAGAATAATATTATATCTTGAGTTTTGCGATAAGGTTCAAACTGCAGCCACACTAAAAGCTTCATGAAGAGGCTTACTTAAGAGGGCTAGAACTATCCATTAACAAATAAGCATACAATAAAACGTACAATTTGAATGTATCAAAATGTTAATTATGTATGTATCAAAATGTTAATTATGTATGTACCAAAAACTTTAGTTTAAGAATATTCGTATATGGCTATGAATTCAAGATGACGCCGTGGTCGAAATCGGTTAAGGGTTAAAATTAAAAAAATAAAGTATTATTTGATACCTCAAATGCATTTTACACTTCAGTGTAAGACACGGTCCAGGTAAAGGGGTGGGCTAAGCAAACTGGCTTATCGGCTGTCTGACAACCGAGAATTTATGTGGCAACTTTATCTTTTCCTTTACGTGCGCCCTGGCCGGTAGCACCGGGATTTGTACTACAGTTTAATGTTTGATCTCTGTGTTGAGCAGTACATAACGTAATTTTGGTAAAGGTACTTTGCAGATTGAGTTAGAGGTGGTAGATACTGAAGTGTATTTGACCCAACTGCCATTATTAATGATGCTATTCTAAAAAATTTGCTGCCAAACAAGGCATAGCATTTATTACAGCGTTAAGACAACTGATAAATATACATGAGTTTAAGTGATTATGGATAAATGACAGACAGAAAAATTTTGCTGAAACCTGCATTTCTGAGAATTTTCTCTATTGTTCTCGAAAGACATATTGTGAAGTCTGCTTTCATGTACTTGGCCAGTGTAGTAGACTGTAGCTTTACCTTTCTCATTGGGAGAAAAGCCCCGTGCCCAGCAGTAGGACAGGGTTTATACAGGGCTAGTGATAATGATGATGATAACTTACTTATCAGTGCGTTTCAAAATAACTACAAATCTTTATAAAATATAACTTTTAATGTAAATTACCCACGGTCCTACACTTATGCTAATGCTGACATACATATTTCTTCTTGGAAAAGCTAGTCCAAGTTGAGTGATACCATAACTATCATCATCATTTTCAGTATTAGTCTACTTCTGGACGTAGGCCATAGTTAAAGTTGTGCTGGTCGTAGGTTAAAGTTGCATTTAATATTACCTAGCCAAAAGTCAAAATCAAATACTTTCTTTATATTAAGATATGGGTCCAATTACTTAAGAGTAATTGGACCCAATTAGAGGACAAATAAAAAACTAAAATGTGATCTTTATATAAGACGTCGGCAATAAATTTGTTTCGATCATTCCAAACTAATAAATAAGACTCATTCCACAAATTCTTTATAGAAAGACCCAATGCGTACCCAAAACTGACAAGGCAAAACAAATTTTATCACACAAAATCCTGAACAGAAATCTGAAAACCATGTCATTGTATTTATATTTTCAAGACGGATCAGCGATATTATTTTTGGCAAGAAATAATATTTCATTCCTTTAATATTTTATGCATGAAAAACTAATCTTAAGTCACAAAAAGAAATGATTACGTTAAAAATAGAACCTGGAGATTCCCGCATTTCTAATCCAACAATCGAAAAACAAAATTGAATTCTTGTTATTTCAGCTTGGATGTAAGTCACAAGTATTTTCTCGGAAAATACTCTTCTTTATTGTAATGGTAATTGGAAAGAATATACATCACATTCTGTCTGTTATGTTTTACATCTATTGCCTAAGATGAATTTGGTTGTTCATGAGGCATTTTTATTGTCCAACTATTGTAGTGAACCTTGTGTGATGCCAATTTTAAACGTACCATTTGGCCATCAGCATGGTTATGGTGAAGACAATTATTAGATCTAAAGCTACCTGAAGCTTTTTTATTTGGTAAACAATTGCTGTAATGAAAACCATTCATAAGATTGCGAAACAATTTATCTAAGGGACTAATATATTTAGCCTATGCGCTAAAAACCACCGAGATGTATGCCGCTTCCCTTAGCGACGGAACCATGTTTATCCGCCATACGCGATGCGGCTGGATTAATCACTTTCTTTCCACAATTCAAGGCAATATATTATTTTTAAATTTTGCAACAACTATTATGATATTTTTCATTATCATTTTAAATTAAATCATCTTTCACAACAATGGTGAATTTTGAATACAAAATACTTCAATTAACAAAGCCAGCCATCGTAATTATTTCAGTGAAAACTGTTGTTTTAATAATATTTGTCTTTGATTGTTTAAAAGATTAATTTTTAGTACAAATAATGTAGTGTCAGTTTAAGTGATATTTTATATGAAATTATTTGAAAACAGATTCTTCTACCTTACAAATATCTATGTAATAATATTAGTTATTTTAAAATGTTACTTGACGTTTAGTCTTTGGCGTGAAATAATTTTAATCTTCGGTCGTATGTTAGAATTTCTAGGTTGTCACGAATGCATCTTTTCTTGTGCATGCTCCGTCGTCTCCTCGGGCGTACGTGCGTAAAAGAGCTATTCCATTCGACATCAGGTATCTTTTCGCGCCCGGTCGAGGGCTTTATAAGACCATAAGCTCTGTTTATTCTGTGAACAATGTGCTTGAGATTATGAAACTGAACTCTTTTATTCCTTTATGGTAAGGTCTTATATATTTTGTATATGCGTCTTGTAACTTTAAAAAACATAGTATCTAGGCTAGCCCTCGCCCTCCACCCTCGCCCTCCACTTCTAATATATGAATAAATCAAATGAACCAATTGCTCAAGGCAATTGCAGTCATTGCAATTGCAGGCATTGCAAGTAATTGCAGTCGCACTCTCAAAAAGATTAGCACAATCATGCACGAATCTAACAAATTCATTGAGCTCCTACAAATGCATAATTGCGTTAAATCTCATTCAATTAATATCCAGTGTTCATATCACCCGAATAGTTAATTGGCCAGCTCGTTTCAATTATAAATACTCGGTACAATTTCAAATTCACCACGCAACGGGGAATAATATCGTTTCTCTTGGAGCATATTAAAGAAACGCGACATTATCAGAAGATGGAATATCTTTTAGATATTTTGCTTTTCTTCAATTCATTGATCTGGGACTTATAAAAGCAAGTAAACGCTCTATATGTATTCTTTCGTTTGACTTGTTTTAATGATGTACTTTGAATTATTATAATTAAGATTTTTTAAGGTTGTGTTTTTGACATGGTCATAATAGGATTCTCAGTGTTTTATAAGTACTTATTCTTACTTAAACTAGTGACAAAGTAGGTTCATTTTATAATACGACACTACCTACCATTTTTTATTTAAGTACCCGGCTAGATTTTAACAGCAACGCTAAGCTATTAAAAATTCCAACGATTATGAGGCGTCCCATTTTTGCAAATTACGATCTTTTCAGCTGCGCTAAGCTGTTAAACATCCAGAAATTAAAAGAAATCCCATTTTCCTACAATAGCTGCTTTTGCACTTAACCTGTTAATACATGCAAAGGAATGAAACAAAGGATGTTCCAGTTAAGTATTTAGATCATTCACCTTTCCGGGAAACTACGGCGGATCTAGGTGTTTAAAAAAATATCTGCGAATGATATTGTGGTGAGTACTCAAACCAGTATTTATTAAAGTACACTGACACGATCAATTTCAGATTTTTTTTAACGAACATCACTAAAGGAGCCACAAAAAGTATTGGGTACATAATTAGTAACACAATATTTTTTATAATATACTTTAATAGCCTGAGATAACTCACATCCCAAACTTAGCAGATGTTGTACTATGTTTATGTTCTTCTTCTTCTTGTCGTATCAATGGCGGTTTTAGATGACAGACTACTATGTTTATGTTAATGCAGGGATATTATTACATTATTGAAATTTCACTTTAATTATCAAATACTTAAGTTATGTTCTTCTTTGTCGTAAAACAATCCCCAGCCATGCCGCGTCAATAGTAAACGTAGGCCATTATATCCTTCTTATACATCTGTCGCTGTGACCAATATGAATATCCCAACGGATGCAGATACAAGTAACAAAAAATTTCATCAACTTACTGGTATAGGATCACAACATAACCTCAACAAGTGAACTGACAAACAAGCACCGCTATAAGGAGGGATTCCGTAAGTTAAAACACGTCATAACTTTTCTACGATTCGTTTGTTCAATTCAAATTGCACTCACACAAGCATAAAACACCTTATTGCACCTGACATCGCAAATATTTTTCGGCTGTAAATATACACCACAGTGTCGATTTTGACATCTGCAGCGCAAACAAGTGACATTGACAAGAATACACCGTAGTTGCCATTCTGAGATTGCGTTTAGTAACTGCAACGAACAGCATTGTTTGTGTTGTTGTTTGTAGCACGAATATTTGAAAACAGCCGTCACTAACTTTCTTAAGGCACTATATTGCCAGAATGCTGTAATAAAGAGCTTGACAAGGAGGGTCACATTCTGTGTACGGTGTGTAGAAAAAAAATTCATTACAAATGCCTTAATATCAGGGCTGACAGTGTTAAGCCAAGGAAATGGAAATGTCAGCTATGTCATGGCCCCAAAGGTAAGTATGACACAACACCAGTCCGTGTAAGCTTCGTAGATACACAAAATGTTACGCAACGCTCTAAAAAGTGCCCACTTTGTCTTCGGAGCAGTGCCCTACACCGCATCTAACTAAAGATGATATACGTGAAGTCATTAAGGAAATTCTTCGTGAGAAAATGATAGTATATATGAATCAAATGAGATCAACTAGCAATGTGTCGTTTTGCGAGAAATTAAAACCTATTCAGGGTGATATACAAGAACTGAGAGACTTTATGACATTTATAAACAAGGAATATGATGAATTTATAAAAACTCATAATTATACCTCAGAGCGTATATCATTCTTAGATGAAGAAAATAGAAAAATTATCTCTTTGGTGAATGACCTTAGGAACCAGGTCAACCAACTTGAGCAGCACTCACGGGCCTGTAACAATGAAATTCAGGGACTTTCAGAATCTAAGTCGGAGAATCTTGTTACCGTTGTGAAGAAGCTGTGTGTTGTTGTGGGATGCTCAATTAGTGATGACAAAATTAGAAACTGCACCCGAATTGCAAAACAGAATCCGGCTTCCGCTAGACCTCGCGGAGTCGTCGTGCAGTTTAATTCTCAGATTTCCAGAGGTAGTCTTTTGGCGTCAACTATCCAGTACAACCGATCCAACCATAAAGACAAACTTAACAACAACCATGCTGGAATTAAGGGTAATAAAGATCCCATCTACGTGATGGAACATCTGTCACCTGTAAATAAAGCCATGCAGCAGCGAGAAAAAGGCAAAAGAAATAGGATATAAATTCGTTTGGGTCAGAAATGGGCGCGTCTTCCTACGCAAGGCTGAGGGATCTGAACAAATGTTTGTCAGAAATATTGAGTCGTTGGCAAAACTTCAATAGTATCTCTTATGCTTTCATTTCTTTTTTATTGTTTTTGTGTATTCATGTTGTATAAAGTTATCACCTGTATATAAACGCTAAAATTTTATGTCTCTTAATATATGTATATTACCAACATGTGAGAGGTCTGAGGACAAAGACCTTGAATTTTTATCGAAATGTTTGTAGCAGCAATTATAATGTAATTATTTTAACGGAAACTTGGCTGAATGAAGGTATCCTTGATGGTGAACTATTTGATAACAGATATACTGCATTTAGAAAAGATAGATCCTCAGATAACCCATGTCACAAGAAGGATGGTGGAGGCGTACTGGTGGCTATATTAAATAAGCATAGCCCTCAGCGTATGAAGTCATGGGAAACTGATTGCGAAGACTTGTGGGTGACTGTCAAAAAAACTCTTAATAAAAAAACAATAACTTTAGCATTTTGTTCAATATATTTACCACCACTACTCAATAGGGTTACTTTAGATACATTTATTGCTAATTCTAATAAAGTAGTTGATCAAGCCAACGAACTGCCTTGTATTATAGGTGACTTTAATTTACCTAATATACATTGGACCACTGTAAATAACAATAGTTTTCAAATTAACAATACGCGATCTCTGGCAATCCAGTCACTATTGGATTTTATTAACGTAAACAATCTCGTACAATGTAATAATGTCCTCAATAATAGATAAAAAAAATAGATTTGGTACTTTTGGATGGCTCGCTACCTTTTTCATTGCAGGAATCGGTTGATAGCTTGAGTTCGATTGACCCTTGAAATTTTAATTGAGGTACCTACCAGTTTAAAACCATGTGAAACAAGTGTAAAGTATAACTTTCAAAAAGCGAATTTTGACCTAATAAATGCATACCTTCACTCGAACTGTTGGGAAACTGCATTGGACACCAATTCCACGATAGATAATACGGTGGATGACTTGTACTCCGTGTTGAATAATGCAATTGAGCAATTTGTTCCCAAGATACCGATAAAAAGAAATGAAAAACCCTCTTGGTTTAATAGAAAACTTACCAACTCATTAAACCAAAAAAAAGAGGCTACTACGTAAATATAAAAAGTATGGTAATCCAATGGATGGCATAGATCTAAAAATGCTAAATAAGCAATGCAAAAGTATGGCGATTAGTTCGTACAATTCTTACGTTGAGCTTGCCGCGGACAAAATCACAAAAAACCTCAAAATATTTTTGGGCATTTATTAAAAGTAAGCGTGAACATTCGTATCCTGTAGCCATGAATAATGGGACTGAAACATCTGTGGATAGAGCGGGAATCTGCAATATGTTGGCTGATTATTTTGCTTCAGTTTACGATGTAGAGAGCTCACACACGCCTGCATTAAACCAGCCTGAGATTGGCACGGATTCTAATCAAACTTTGTAGACTGTGGTCTTGGAGCCTAGTACAATTTATAATAAACTTAGACAACTAGATCCTAATAAAGGCGCTGGACTTGATGAAATACCGCCTTTATTCATCAATAGATGTGCGAAAGCTCTTGTACGACCGCTGTATATGATATTTAATAAATTCTTACGAATAGCAAGGGTTCCATCTTTATGGAAACTTGCGAAGGTCGTCCCAGTGCATAAGAGTGACGAAAATGCAATGGTTCAAAACTTTAGACCGATATCATTACTCTCTACCATGGCTAAAGTATTTGAGTCGCTAGTGTGTCCTGTGATACAGAGTCATTTCAAATGTTTTCTCGCGGATGCTCAACACGGCTTTGTTCTCGGTCAACAAGTACCAATCTTGCGTCATTTGTTGATGATGTGGTTGGTGCTCTTGATCGCCAGGGTCAGATGGATACTATCTACAACAACTTCAGTAAGGCTTTGACAAGGTGTCACACAATATTCTGCTAGGGAAACTTTCTGGGTACGGACTGACAGGTTCTTTACTATTATGGCTCGAGTCATACTCAAATGTTCGTAATTTTTTTGTAGTGGTCAATGGATACAGGTCAAACATGAAACAAATAACATCCGGTGTTCCACAGGGTTCACATTTGGGGCCTATACTTTTCTATTTAATTAATTAAACTATAAAAAAGTTCGATTATAAGATTAACTCGGAACATATAACCAAGAAAGCTTCCAAAACGTTGGGTTTCGTAATGCGTAATGGTAGGGATTTTCGTAGGATTGAAACAAAAATAGTTTTATATAATAGCCTAGTCCGGAGCACACTGGAGTACTGCAGCCAAATTTGGAGACCACACCACGCAGTGCATTGTCTCAGGTTGGAAAGGATTAAAAAACGATTCCTTTGGCATCTGTGCTGTAGCTCAGGCTTGCATCACAGCTTACCATCGTACAACCAGAGGCTTCAAAGGTTTCAAATGCAGGTTCAAACTGCCCGCAACTTCTGAAGAAGATTGGAATGAATGTACCTTTGAGATGTCCACGCAATCCCATCGCACCACTTAAAGCTCCCTTTAGAAAAACTGAATTCGGAAAAACCTCCTGGCTGCCGCGTTTATGCCGTTTATTGAACGGATGCAGTGGGACAATAGACATACACTTTGACTCACTTAAGGTATTCCGAGAGAAGATTACCTACTTATGATTAAGACCTTACTTATTTAAGATTTAGATTATTGGTCTTTATCCGTGGGAACGTGACTAGAGGTTGAATTATGACATACATTTTGTAATCTTGTCTTTCTTATATTTTAATTGGATTATATTATATTTTAACCCTACTTTCAATTCTTATATACTATATTATTTTTTTGTCTGTATGTTTGGTGATATTTTATACATAGATATGTTACGAGATATGTTATGAGATGACGGAACGCAATAATAAAATGCCTACACTAGATAGTTTTATTTCGTTCATCAAAGATCAGTGTCGAATATTTCATAATACGCAGTCGGGTTCACCTGGCCCGTCTAACACTAACAGCAACAAACAAAGGTTGAATAAATCGCGAAATAGTAATAATAACTCGGTCCCTAATCCACAATCTTACGTAACATGTTCGGAATCTAATAGTAATAATTCACAGAAGTTTCTGTGCAGTAATATAGTGCACGACCATTACTATAAGTGTCCCACCTTTAATGATTTAAATCCAATTGCTCGTTTTAAATGCGTAAAATATAGCAAAGCTTGCATTAACTGCTTAAGCATAAAACATAAAACAAGTAATTGTTCTAGTAAGACAAAGTGTCGATCATGTAATCAAAAACATCATACACTGCTACATTTCGATAAAGGTAACCCGTTGTCAAGTCAAGCCGCTAACCTTGACACACTTACGTCGCAATTGCAGAACACGGTAGCTGCGCCTTCCGCGTCTGAGGGCGAAGTATCGTTGTGTACGACATCCATTGCGCGGGCGACGCGCACGCGAGGACGGCACTCGCGCATCTATAATGATCCGCGCAGGGCCAAAACGCAGTGTACGGCGTCTAAGACGGTACTGTTAGCGACAGCGCAAGTTATCGTATATGATGTTAATGGGTCGCCGCACATGGTACGTTGTCTGCTAGATAGCGCATCTCAGACCAATCTAATAACATCGGAATGCTTCAAACGCCTCGGATTATGGAATAACTTTAAAAATACTAACTCAACCGTCAAAGGGATAGGCGGATCAGAAAAGCATTGCAGGGGTTCCGTAGACATTAAAATACATTCGCGTTTTGATAGGAATATTAATTTTAACATTTCTTCGCTTATCGTGGAGCGTATCACGGACGCATTGCCGAACGCTAATGTAGACGTAGCATCACTCACTCACCTCGAGTCATTGCCGCTAGCCGACGCGGAGTTTGCGAATCCAGCAGGCATTGATCTTTTGATCGGAGCTTCAATATTTCCGCACTTGCTACTAACTAAAATAGTACGTAGTGAGCGATATGATTTACCGCCCGCTATTGCGACGGTACTTGAGTGGGATGAAACACCCCCTGAACATATTGTCGCCGCTTGGGGCCAGTTTTGTATTGAGCTTACCGCGCTCAATCATATTACTATTCCGCGTCATCTTGGGTTGGTAGATGGATGTACCGTCAACTTAATAGGTTTCGCTGACGCCAGCGAGCGTGCTTACGGCGGAGTCGTATACCTGCAAGTCCGCATTGGTTCTAACTACTCGGTGCAGTTAGTTTGTGCCAAGTCTAAAGTCTCGCCTGTTAAAACCATTTCAGTTGCGAGACTGGAATTGTGCGCGGCTCTTCTGCTGTCTCAGTTGCTCCGCAAGGTTGAAGACACAGTTTTGCCCCACTACTCTATTAATAAATATACGCATTTTCCGACTCCAAGGTAGTGCTCGCTTGGATTTATTCTTCTCCTCACCGCTGGCAGACTTTGTCGCCAACCGCGTTAGTAAATTGATTGAACTTGTTCCCGCTACTTGTTTCAATCACGCCGCGAGTTATCGTACTCGTCTTGAGGAAGAACTTTCCATAGATCATATTGACTGGAAGTTTATTCCGCCAGCATCTCCACATTTCGGTGGATGTTGGGAAGGCATGGTCGAAGTAATTAAGGCGCGTCTCTTCAAAGTTATAGGTCAACAGATCCTATCTTACGAAGAGCTTTTAACTGTCCTTGCACAAGTTGAGGCACTGATCAACTCGCGTCCGCTCACGGCATTGAGTAGTGACCCTGCAGAACCATCCGCGTTAAGCCCTGCACATTTCTGAACATAGTGCCATTATCGTCACTTCCGGCTCTCATGGCCGTTAGCCATCGTAGAGAAATTGCATACTTCCAAGGACGGTTCGACCCGCGTTGTTACCGTAAAAACCGCTAAAGGGAGTTACGTGCGCCCTGTTGTACGTCTCTGTCCGCTTCCAACTCAGTGAGTTCTAGCCTGAAGTTGGACCTACCTCTTAGTTTAAGTATTTAGTTAGTAGTTTTCGCTATTATTGCGTTTGTAGTTTTCGCTAAAGTTAATTTAGATTAATTTTATTGTCATATCGCTGTCTTAGCCTATTGATGGGTTATGCGGTAGTACACCCAACATAGCTAAGTTCAATTCTATTTTTTTTTAAAGGCACCTCTTTAGGGCCGGGGGGGATATGGTAGCGCCATCTACCTTCCTATCTATAACTAATCGCATCAACGTTAATCGTTCCACGCTTGTCTAGCGCGAGCGATACCATATTTCCGTCCCTCTCTATCCCACTCTCTGGAAGAGGCACTGCCTTTTCGCCTGATTGGTCGCCGCGAAACGTCCACGCGAGTGACAGTCCAGAACTTTCGAGAACATTCTATTCGCGATACGCGTCCGCTATACCGCATCACCTCGCCGCTCCCGTATAAGTTATTACTGCTTATAAAACCGCTTGCAAGTGGAAGTGACTGTGTAGTGAAGTGAAAACAAGCAGCTGCATCACGAAACCACCAGGAGACTGCCTTTCGGAAACGAAGAAGATTGCCGTATAAGGTAAGTGCCCTCCATCCTTGAAATATCCTATACCCACTCACAATCACCTCTTCCCGTATCCACTCCTAGGCGGCTAAAACCCGCTATCCTTTGTATACAGTCCATTTCCTTCCCAAGTCGCCTAGAACCTAATCGGTTTCGGTGTATCGCCGAACCAGGTTTATGAACTGATTGTGAAATATTATGTTTTGATAGATTTAATATTGGACACATTGCATTTCCAAATTAATTTATATTATGTATAATGATAAATGTAATGAACTGTATTTCTAATTAATTTACTGGTTGTATCATTTTTTTTTCTCTTTCTTTAATTTAAAAATTCTTATTTAATCAATTCTAATTTTACATCAAAATCAATAATTCCCAAGCCCAGATCATATTGTACATGCCGTGGCTGCCTTAGAATTATTAAACAACCAATCTAAACACCTAATCTTGTATATTCTTAATGTATTGTTGTATAATTGATGGTGGTCCTTAATAAATAAATAAATAACAAGACACCAAAACAAAAAGTTATAATTGATTACTTGCATACACAAAGGTTCGTATTTTCACCTTACAAATAAAAATAGAAATGTTTTGTTGAAAATCTAAATATGTGCCACGGAATGTTTGTGGTTTCAAATTTAGCTTTATCTTTGACGTTTTCTTTGTGAAAGCCTTTGTATGTATATGTCTTCTTGTATGTATAAACGCCTGAGGCTTAAACATTGTTGTTTGTGTTTCGGTTTGCAATGGCACATTAAATTCGTTAAAAATCTTTGTATTTTGGAAGTTTTGTTGCTGTGCTACTGCATTTTATTCAGGTAAAGGAATATATTGGTGTTTCAAAAAAACTAAATGTTGGCTATTAAATATTTAACGAGTCTCATTCGTGTAATTATTGACTTACAATGGACGTGGTCGCGGAGGGAGATCCTGCGTTGTAAGCCGGTCAAAAACTCGTAGAAATCAGAAGTAGGTATTTATACTTTAAAAGATCAGTCACATAAACGGGGTAGACATAGGTGTACCTCAAAGTAACGTTTTTGACCTGTGATGATAAAACTCTCAAAGTAAGGAAGTAAAAAACTAAACTTTTATAATGTAAATATATCGTCAAAGTAAAAAAAAAATATAAAACATGAGGGGCCACCACTAAAACCTTCTTCTACCTTAACTTACAGACCCCCGTGGGATCTCCACCTTGTCCGTGGTGGGGGGGCTCAGTAAATGTGGATTGGTGACCCGCGGTGCAGCAAAGAGGGATCCAGGAGGGGACGTTCCGCGTGGGCTTGACGGGGCCTGCGCAGGATGCGTCCAACGGTGCGGGTGCGGGGTACAGTTCTGTCTGTCCCTCGCAGTCGGGTGCGGTCGCGGGAGGAGAGGCGTGTCGGTGTTGCGTTGCTACGCGCTCTATCTCCCGCGACCAAGTGGCGGCGCACCATCCGATGCGTCGCGGTGGGGCCGCAGAGGAAGAGGAGATGCGGTGTTGCGTTGCCGTCCTCCCTATCCTCTGCGGCCGCTGGGTGTTTTGGCGGCGGAGCCCAATACCTTAATCCGCCGCCAAGGGGGTTTTGTTCGGGGCCCGTCTGACCATCTGGCGGGCCGATACCCGTCGGGGGGTTGTGACGTATGCTTGGGCGAAACCCGACCCTCCGACACACGGGTACATGAGGCACACGGGTTGGTTTTTTGTCAGTAAGAGTCTGACAGTCCCCTTCGCCCATCCCCCAGGGCGGAGGGACTCCATGAGGATTTTCCAACCCGAAACCAAAAAAAAAAAAAAAGATGATACTAACAGGCCTGTCATACTACACTTGTGATTTAATGTGTCATACTTACTAACTAGCGTTCGCAATAGCCTCACTTGAAATAGAAGGCCTAGTTACAGCAAGTTGTGACGGTTTGTGAGCTCGACAATGCCCTCATATTGTAGGGAACTTTCATTTGCATATTGGGGAAAATTATTGGACTATGTTTGTGCCAAAACGAGACATGGATTTATAAAGTGATTCTAAAATAAGTGTAGATTGTGTATGTTTATAACATAACATATTCCATTTAACATAACATTTTGGCATTTTACGACGCCTAAACCTTGTAAATATTTTCACTTTTAGATTTGTTTTATGTTTTTTTGTATTAGATTAGGTTAGATAAGATTAGATTAAGCTTCAGTTACAAAATTATGTTTTATTATTATGTTCCAAATTAAGTTATTTACCTAATAAATACTGTTATTTATTCCAAGTGTGGTTGTTGACGTTCAAATAAATATTTTTTTAAAGTTATCTGAGAAAGCAAATTGAATTGTCAAAACCAAGCTGACTTATGTAGAAACAAAACAGTAATATTTCATCGTTGGACTATGTTTGTGCCAAAACAAGACATGGCTTTATATACAGTGATCTTGAAATATAAACATTTGTTTCGTCTATGTCTATTTTGTGTCATTGATCGTCTGATTGCAAAAACCCCGCAACCCTTTTTTTCTAGAATGGGTAATAGTAAAAACTAAATTTTAAAAGTAAAGAAATGTAATCTTAAAGCACAAATTAAATCTAATAGCTTCGTTTCTCTGTAAAGCTCCTTTATAAAAATCTTTACTTAGTTATCGCTTCGAACAATTGGTAGCTGAGAGTATAGCAAGGAGAAGCTAGGCTTCAATAAAGTTGACAGAAGTAATATATATTGTAAAACCACTCACATGTTTACTCCCCCACATGTCTATAAATACACCGAATTGCTTGAAGGAAAAGCTAGAATCAGATTGCCAAACAGAAACTTTAACTTATTTCTCAAGACCAGCGAACCATGAACAGCTAAATAATTAATATAATACAGCATAATCAGTCTGTCAATCGCAGAGGTCATTAACCGCATAACCGAATATCGGTGTTTCTATCCCTTGTTTAATTATCGAGACCCGGCTATGTATTAGTATAATTAATCCCTTGCCGGCTATTAGTTTGTCTAACCGTTACCTACTTAAGGTGATCAATAAATATGTAAACAGAGACTGTAGTGTACTTTATGTATTAAGTATCTTGTTAATTACATCGCGGCTTTTTGGTTATTTTTAGCCTGTTGTTAGGTTAGACTGTTAGACTTTGTGGACGCTTAGTTTCTAGAAAAGTCATCATCATCATTATACCAGTAATTCGTAATCCACTGCTGGATAGGCGACCGCTCCCAATAGGGGTCACTATAATGTGACTATTGTGAAACAATAGGAGGCTTTGGCCTACTATTTCACGCTGGCCAAACGAGCCTGTGACACCTTTTATAAAGAGCAACCATTTCATGAAATGATATTTCATAACTTGGCCACAAAACACACACAAGATAAAAACATATTATTACAGAACAAGGAATCAATCAAACTCATCACATAAAGCTTTGAAACGAGTGGTTATCAAACCCACGACCTCTGGCATAGTAGTCACGGCTACGAGTCAGAGCAAATAAATATTAATATCAATTAAAATTTATTCCAATTTTATGTATACGATTATCTTCTTGTCTATTTATACTCTCTATATGATGACACTTTTCTATTTTTAGTTCAAAGTTATACTTATAGTTATAAATTAATTCAATAATAATTATAAGATTCATTTTATGCATACACTAGTTGCCATATTGATCAAAATAGAACAATATATATTTCATTCTTGAATAATTACAAATTAGTTTAAATATTTCACAAACTGTTTTTCTGTAAGCAAAATTAATTCTAAAATAATGTTACGAACTGGGGTTCGACGATAAATTAAACCTCACTATGCCGCTTAAACTGAACTTTATTTACTGACACAAACACAATACACACTTATTTCTCAACACTAATAAAAACACACTTATTTCAAACACTTTTCCACTCCACTAAACACTTCCGACTTACTTCCTTCGCTTGATGATTATCGCTCCGATATTCAATTGTTACTGTCCCTTCTCGCCCGTCTGCGCGGTATTTATACCGGCCGGAACATATAACTAGTATTTTCGAGACACATCACGAAAGTTCTGGTAGCTTGCGGTCATTCTAGTATGTTCTATTTACAGCAACGCCATCTATTAGAGGATAGATGAAACAGCTTTAAACCACCGATACATCTAATCTAATCTAGTTCTCCCATTCACCGATAGATGGCGTTATTTTCAATTATTGCCATTCGTAACACGGCCTCCCTCTTAAACGTGTTCGCCTCGAACATCGTTGGACCCATAGTAACGAGCCAACCGGTCCACATGAACTATCTTCGGTGCACCTTGCGACACTTCTGGATTCGATAGGTGACGTCGTTCATCCTGGTAATTATGCGATATGGCTCGTCCCATCTGGCTTGTAACTTAGGCGATTTGCCTTTGCTTCGTACTGGGTTATGAAGCCACACCAATGATCCCTCATCGAAGCCTTTGTTGTTTGCCTACCGGTCGTAGCGAGTCTTCATCTTCTCAGACATCTGTTGTCCAGGTTCCCTGATGTGCTCGTACACGTCGTCCATCTTGTTGCGTAGCTCGGTCGCGTAATCCGTTATATTACGTGGAGATTCTGGCGGAATACCGGTGATTAAGTCTGCTGGTAAACGTAATTTTCTGCCGAAATTGGCAAAAGCTGGTGTTACTCCTGTGGTTTCGTGAACCGCACTGCGATATGACAGAAGGAATGGTTGGATGTGCTTGTCCCAATCTCTTTGTTTGCTCTCCACGACCTTCGCCAGGTACCTTTCCAGTGATTGGTTAAATCGTTCAAACATGCCATCTGATTGCGGGTGATAAGCCGTGGTCCTGGTTTTATTTGCACCCATCACGCGACAAGTCTCCTTGAACACCTCAGATTCGAAGTTCCGGCCTTGATCGCTGTGGATTTCCAAGGGCACCTCGAACCGACAAAAGACTTCATGCACCAGCTTATCAGCCACTGTGGTAGCTTCTTGATTTGGGATTTGGGATTGCAAACAATTCAGGCCACTTCGTGAAGTAATCCATCACAACCAAGAAGTATTTGTTTCTGTCCTGGCTCTCCAGAAATGGTCCAGTGACATCCAATGCTATGCGCTCCCATGGGGTTCCCACATTGTACACCTTTAATGCACCTCTGCTACGAGTGTGTGGCCCCTTCACAGTCGCACAACTTGTGCATTTGCGGCACCAATCCTCGACGTCATCCCGACAGTGGAGCCAATAAAACCGCTCTCGGATCTTAGTTAGCGTCTTTTTAACTCCCATGTGACCTCCTGAAGCACCGTTGTGATAGATCTGCAAGACTTCCGGCACCTTAGTTTTGGGCACTACCATTTGTAAATGGCACTGGTTACCGCGAGAGTTTTCCCATTTGCGGCACAGAACTCCATCCTGGACAACAAAGCTTTCCCACTGTGCCCAGTAAGTCTTGGTGATAGGGCTCATTGCTGCGATACCACTCCATTTGGGCCTAGGCGCGTCTGATTTCTTCCATTCAAGAATCGGCTGTACATCCTTGTCATCTTGCTGAGCACTCTGCAAAGCTTCTCTCCATTCGTCGCTTAGATCCGTCTTTAACATCCTCACTAGCGCTGCCTGCTTTGCTTCCTGTCGGCTACAGTACTTGCACTGGTCGGGGCACGGCCTACGCGATAGGGCATCTGCGTTACCATGAGACACATGTCTCATGGTAACGCAGATGCGCTGCGATGTTGTATTACAAAATCAAACTTTTGCAGTAGTTCAATCCATCTAGCTACTAATTGTCCTTCTGGGTCCGTAAATTGAAGTAGCCATTTCAGCGCTGCATAGTCGGTTCGCAGGTGGAATTTACGCTCCAACAAATATTTGTTGAAATGCTGCAATGTCTTTACTACAGCCAAGAGTTCCCGCCTGGTGACGCAGTAGTTTCTTTCGGGTTTGGATAAGGCCTTGCTGAAGTATGCTATAACAACTTCTTGATCACCCTTCCTCTGTGACAGCACGCCGCTAATTCCGGTGTTACTGGCATCTGTGTCAACTATGAATTCATGCTCATTGTCAGGGTAGCCTAGAATAGGTGCAGTACACAGATGTTCCTTGAGCTTCTGGAATTCAACGTCACAGCTCTCATTCCAACAGAACTGCACTCTGTCTTCGGTGAGCTTATGAAGAGGTCGAGCAATGTCAGCAAAGTTCTTCACAAACCGTCGATAGTACGAGCATAATCCGAGGAATGCTCTGACCTACGTTTTGTTCTCCGGAACTGACCACTCCTTCACGGCAATGATCTTATCCGGGTCGGTTTGAATACCGTTCTCCGAGACCACATGTCCTAGAAAGTTCACTTGCCGTCTGAATAACGCACATTTCTTCGGACTCAGCTTCAAATTAGCTCCTCTTATCTTTGACAGCACTTGCTCCAAGTTTCGAAGGTGATCCTGGAAGGTGCGCCCCACGATGATGATGTCATCCAAGTAGACCAAGCAGGCGTCTTCAATCAGTCCCATAAGCACTCGCTCCATCAGTCTCTCAAAAGTAGCCGGAGCGTTGCACAATCCAAAGGGCATGACGTTAAATTGCCATAATCCTTTTCCTGTGGAGAATGCCGTCTTCTCCTTGTCTCGAGGATCTAATTCCACCTGCCAGTAGCCACTTTTTAGGTCTAAGGTAGAAAACCACTTCATCCTCGTTAGCGTATCCAGTGTGTCATCGATCCTTGGCAGCGGGTAGCTGTCCTTCTTCGTGATGTTATTAAATCGGCGGTAGTCTACACAGAAGCGCATGCTGCCATCCTACTTCTTAACTAGAACAACCGGAGAGCACCACGGGTTGGACGAAGGCTCGATTACGCCTTCTTTCACCATACCGTCGATCATAGCTTCCACTTCACGTTCCCGTGCCACTGGTACACGTCTTGGTCGCTGGCAAATCGATGATCAGGCTGTTCCCGTCACATGATTGCGAGATCGAGATACTTGGGGCTCTTCCATTACCAGCCAGCACCCGCCCCGCAGTCCTGGCTTCTACTCGTTTCCCTGCTCTTGCTGCCTGGCAGGCACATCAAGCGACCCCTTTGATGGAGACAGGGTGTCACCAGGGCACTTTGGGCAGCTCAAGCGGATATGGCCTCTTTCTCCGCAGTTGTAGCACCGAGGTGACGACACAACTTCCCTGATGCAGTGACCTCGGTCGTCGCGTCGCACTGCTTCCACCTCCAGAGCGTGGGCTTAGGCGTCCTTGAGGTCCTTAAAGTGCCCAAGCCTCACTGCTGCTCTTACCTCCAGGTCCCGGATCCCATCCGTAAACGCCTGTACGAGGTTCCCGTCAATAAGCGCAGGCGACGACTGATATGCCTTCCTGACCAGCTTTTCCTCCTCCAGAGCCCACTGCTGCAGAGTTTCTCCGGTGCGTTGTGTCCTGTCCTTCAGCTGAGCACGATACACATGTTCAAGGTGCGCGTCACCGTATCTTGCCTCCAGCGCCTCCAGGAGCTTTTCGTAGGTGACGTCTTGCCCGAGTGCCTCCAACACTGTCAAGGCCCGGTCACAAAGGCCTAAGGTTAGGGCGGTTAAGGCCTGTTCTTTGGTCCACCCATTCGATCGCATCACAGCCTCAAACTGGATCTTGTATGCAGACCATGATGACGAGCCATCAAATGGTGGAACCTTAAACCCACGGGGCGAGGCGCTACAGCCGCTGATGTCACTTCCAGCCCACGCAATTTCTTCTCCACTTCAGCAACACAGGTCTCGTGGTGGTCACGTACACGCTTCTCAATGTCGCTGATACGGGCCTCGTGCTGCTGGAGTTCCTCCTTGACCGCCTTCAAGTCCTTCCCCACTGCGGCGCTGAGGTCCTTCATGAGCACCAGCTGTTCCTCCAGACGGCGGGCGTGCTCCTCCTTGTCGCGCTGCAGCTGCTCCTCTAGGCGGGGCGCGTGCTCCTCTTGACGGCGAGCCTGCTCCTCTTGACGGTGAGCCTGCTCCTGTTGACGGCGGTCCTGCTCCTCCTTGTCACGCTGTAGCTGTTCCTCCAGGCGGCGAGCCTGCTCCTCCTGACGGCGGGCCTGCTCCTCTTGACGGCGAGCCTGCTCCTCCTTGTCGCGCTGTAGCTGTTCCTCCATGCGGCGCGCGTGCTCCTCTTGACGGCGGGCCTGCTCCTGCATGAACGCCATCAGAGCAGCGATGTTGGGCACCGCCACGGAGTGTGCGCTTGCAGGCTCCACTGCAGCCGCGGAGTCACCTGGTCCACCAGACGATGGAGAAGGAACATCTCCGAAGCGTCTCTGGTCCAGGTCTTGCTGGCGCTGGTTCCTGGTACGAACTCCTTCAGTTTCTTCCTTCGGCATAACTGGCATAATTTATCCCTTTCTTCTGACACCAATTTGTTACGAGCTGGGGTTCGATGATAAATTAAACCTCACTCATCATATCAGCCAAACGACGTCCACTGCTGGACATAGGCCTACCCCAAAGTTCTCCACACAGACCGGTCTTGAGCCGCCCGCATCCAACCGCCTCCCGCGATCTTGACGAGGTCGTCGGTCCACCTTGCGGGGGGCCTACCTCTGCTGCATCGTCCGGTACGTGGCCGCCACTCCAGAACCTTTCTGCCCCAACGGCCATCCGTTCTTCGAGCTATGTGCCCTGCCCACTGCCACTTCAGCTTCGCTATCCGGAGAGCTATGTCGGCGACTTTGGTTCTACTGCGGATCTCCTCATTTCTGATTCGATCTCGCAGGGAAACTCCAAGCATAGCTCTCTCCATCGCCCTCTGAGTGACCTAGAGCCTTCTGATAAGGCCCATAGTGAGCAACCACGTCTCTGATCCGTAAGTCATCACTGGCAACACACACTGGTCAAAGACTTTCGTCTTGAGACACTGCGGGATATCGGACGAGAAGATATGTCGTAGCTTCCCGAACGCTGCACAACCGAGTTGGATTCGACGATTGACCTCCTTCTCGAAGTTGGACCTACCTAATTGGACTACTTGTCCCAGATAGATATACTTGTCGACAACTTCGAGCATAGAGTTCCCAACCTGAATAGGAGCAGGTACAACATGGACGTTCGACATGATTTTCGTCTTGTCCATGTTCATCTTAAGACCTACTTGTTGAGACTCTGCAGAGGCCATCGAGCATTGTGCCTAGGTCTTCCATGGTCTCAGCCATGACTACGATATCGTCTGCGAATCGAAGGTGAGTGATGTACTCGCCGTTGCTGTTGATGCCGAACCCATTCCAGTCCAGAAGCTTGAAAACATCCTCCAGCGCAGTGGTAAACAGTTTCGGGGATATGACATCCCCCTGTCTCACCCCTCGCTGGAGTTGAGTAGGTTTCGAACTCTGGTCCTGGAGGCGGACTGACATAGTGGCGTTTTCATACAAACACTTTAGCACTTCGATATATTGGTAGTCAATCCGGCACCGTTGGAGAGACTGTAGCACCGCCCAGGTTTCGATCGAATCGAAGGCTTTCTCATAGTCCACAAACGCCAAGCATAGGGGCTGGTTATACTCCTCGGACTTCTGTATAACCTGTCGCAGCGTATGTATGTGGTCTATGGTACTATAGCCTTTACGGTAACCAGCTTGTTCGGGAGGCTGGAAGTCGTCTAGTTTGCTCTCGAGACGATTCGTGATGACCCTCGAAAACAGCTTGTAGACGTGGCTCAGAAGTGTGATGGATCTGTAGTTCTTTAAGATGGTTTTATCCCCTTTCTTAAAGAAAAGCACCACCACACCTCTGTGCCACGCCTGTGGCGTTTTACCCTCGAGAATGACGGAATTAAATAGCTTCCGGAGGGCTTCACTAGCGGGTGCACCGCCGGCCTTCAGAAGCTCGCTCGTAATTCCGTCATCACCCGGCGCCTTGTTGTTTTTTGAGCTGTTTGAGAGCCACACTAATCTCGTGCATGCTGACGTCCGGGATATCTTCGGTATAGTGTCGGGTCAATCCAGCTCTAGGGTCTGACGCTGGAGTGCTTGCGGGTTGTTGCATTGTCGTGTATAGCTGTCCATAGAACCTTTCGATCTCCTCCAAGAGCTCAGGCTTGGACGATACGATTCTGCCATCTTCCGTCTTCAGCTTTGTCAGCTGACTCTGCCCAACAGACAGATCCCTCTGGAACACTTTGGAACTCTTATTCTGCTCGATCGCCTCACGAACACGTTTTGTGTTGTATTGGCGGAGATCGCGAGTCAGAGACTTAGAGATCTGTTTGTTGAGGTGCCGATATTTCGGCATGTCGTCGGAGGATAGCAGAACCATCTTGCGCCTTTCCTCTAACAGCTCGAGGGTCGGATCCAAGATCTTGCTGGTTCTCTTGCTTTTCTGGGGCTTAAGGAATTTAGCCCCTGTTTTATGGACGGCAACAAAACCTCACTATGCCACTTAAATTGAACTTTATTTACCGACACAAACACTATACACACTTATTTCTCATCACTAATAAAAACACACTTATTTCAAACACTTTTCCACTCCACTAAACACTTATTTTTTCAGATTTACTTCCTTCGCTTGATGATTATTGCTCCGATATTCAATTGTTACTTTCCCTTCTCGCCCGTCTGCGCGGTATTTATACCGGCCGGAACACATAACTAGTATTTTCGAGACACATCATGAAAGTTCTGGTAGCTTGCGGTTATTCTAGTTTGTTCTATTTACAGCAACGCCATCTATTAGAGGATAGATGAAACAGCTTTAAACCACCGATACATCTAATCTCATCTAGTTCTCCCATTTACCGATAGATGTCGTTATATTCAATTATTGCCATTCGTAACAATAAGTTATTATTTTCATTCATAAACTACGAAAGTTCATTCAAATTAATTTTCAATGTCGTTGTAATTAAAAATATAAACTATTTTAACCATAATTTTATTTATTGTTTAATCAAATTAAAAACAAGTAGAATACCTACTAAATAAATATTATTGAAAAGTTTGAGGTTAGGTAATTAATGTCTTGGAGGAAATGAGAGAGGTAAGTTTAATTTATGAGTTAAACTAGATGAGCCGGCGGTTACACCCGCGTTATCTAAGGCTACTGTTCCGCTCTCGTGGCTCATAGCGTGATGTTATATAGCGTATAGCCTTTCTCGATAAATGGGCTATAAGTTCAAGCAAATAAACTATAGTTGGTGCCACGAGAAGATAGACTTTTTGTAAACAAACATTCAGGGCTTCACAACCTTTTTTCAAACACTTATGTTTTAGATTTTATACTTTTTGGCCAGACTTTTTTTTCAATGCCTAATCATGCCACTATGTTTTTAAATTTATCTTGTTAAATTTTACTGAAATAAATATATTTGATTTTGTGTTTGAATGGTCGAATGTTCATAAGTTTGCCGATATTTTTTTGTCGGTTCACACGTAATTTATTATGTAAATTAAGGAAAAATAGAGGACCATGTATGTAAATGATAGAGTACATACATACATGTTACGCTATTATTGACATGATTTTTTTCAAATCATAGACAATAAATCATTTGCAAAGTAGCCTACCTACCCTAACATATTAAATTATAGACCAACAATGAATAATATTACAAATAAGTAGCTAGTGCATTGCATAAAAAAATCTAGGCATGGAGATTGAACGTTGTCTGTGAATGATATCGTCAGAATTAACTTAAACAAAATCCATTAAAAGTAACGGTAGTCTGAAAACGCAATTTCTTTTTTAGGTATTAATAATTTTCTGCCCGACTACCTAATAGTTTGCCATCTGCTATTCTGCATCCGCTTTCTGACATGCCGGCACGCTGCAGCAAAAAGAGCGTTGCGATCCTATAAACTTGTATTTAACTTTAAATTTACCCCTTATTGATAACAAAAAAAAAAATAATTTTGTCCTCTGATAAATGCATGTTAAGCCCAAGAAAGAAAAATTTCAATGAACTAACGCCAAATGTTTACATTCTAGGCGTCAGTACCTCAAAACTTCAAAAGATCCTGTTGACAGCGCATAATATCGATAAAAACCCGATCCATTGACATATTAGTTGCCAATAACACGTATCTATGTGCTGTTGCGCTCATTGGATTTGACATTATTTGTTTTTGACAGAACTATCGCTAAGTCACTTAGTAGAAATTCTTTGTTTACAAAAAGTCTATGTTCTCGTGGCACGGACTATAACTCATTAGCTTTTATATATTAGTAATAGATTTGGAAGTATCAACTCTGCATCTACATCCCCCTAGCGTTATCCTTGTTGCAATTCGGGGTCCGGTTACAAGTCTAACCGGATTCCGCTGAATATTAGCTTTTCCACAGAGTGACTGCCTATCTGACCTCCGAAACTCCAAGCATTAGCGATATTCTATGGTTTAGATGAGTGTCAGTTTATTCATTGCTACTGACTCCATATGGCTTAGCGTGCTATCTGAGGTACGGAGTAAGCAAAAATTAACATGATTGATGAAACTAAATACCTAATGGAAGGAAAGAGGAACCCACCACGCACCCTCGAATTGACCACCCCAACTATTGCAATAGAAAAAGGTTGACAATATCGAACTCCTCTAAAAGGATAAGGGATATAGGAATGGTATGGGTTCCAGGAAGATACCTGACTTGCAGTATCCCGCTGTATGCGCCGACTATTCTTCGACACGTGTTTCGCCTCTGCACGAGGCATCCTCAGGAACGATGGGCAACGACTGAGCGCTTTCCAACCGTGGGCATGTATTATAAACGATTGTACTTTCTAATCCCCTCCCTCCGTTGCTCGACTGATGTGAGTCATTATGACGGTGTGCGAATATATTCAGCAATGGGGACCCGTTAAAGTTGGTTTGATCGTTCAGTAATGTATGCTTGTCCCGCTTTAAAATCTCTAATTGTTCCAATACGCACATTCTAATACCCTTTTGACAAGTGTGTATGACGTCAAATGAATGTCCGCTATTTAAGGTATGACCCGATTCAAGTAAATGTTCGGCAAAGTGAGACTTTTCCGGCTGGTTGTTTCTAAACGCCGCTAAATGTTCTTTATATCTCAGCTCAAAACTTCGACCCGTCTGTCCTATGTACTTATTTTGGCATTGGTCGCATGTTAAGCAGTAAATACCGGACTTTTTGTTCTTGCATACTTTATCTTTACCATTGCAAAGAAATTTTAACGTTTTGTATGGTTTATAGGCTGATCTGATACCGTTCCTCCTCAGTATACGCGCCATACGGTCAGTTATGCTTCCAAAATAGGTAAGAACAGCGGTATTATTTATAGGTTCTTTTATAGAGGGATATAAAAGTGACTTGGACATTCTAAGTTGTTTTCCTCTAATCATCTTGTCAATTAGGCGTTTACTATACCCGTTGGATTGAGCTATATGATAAATAATATTTAATTCTCTGTTATATGATTCTATATTCAGTGGTACATTTAATAATCTATGAATCATACTGTGAAATGCTGCCATTTTGTGTTGCGATGGATGACAGGACGATGCTGGTATTGTACTATCTGTATACGTCGGTTTACGATAAATTTCAAATGAGTGTGAGGTACCCTCCCTTTTGATAGTCAAATCTAAGAAGTTTATTGAGCTGTTTTGTTCTATCTCCAATTCGAACTTAATTTTGGGGTGTATACTATTAATTCTTGTAAGAAAACAGTGAAGCTGACGTTCTGTGCCCTTCCAAGCCAGCAAAATATCGTCCACGAATCTATAAAGATATAAGATGTTCGGTTCTTTTACCAAATGCTCGTGTTCGTAGTTATTCATAAAGATATCTGCTAACAACGGACTAAGCGGTGAACCCATGGCCAAACCCTCCTTCTGTAAGTAGTACTCGTTGTTGAATTGAAAATAATTTTGTTTACTGCATAACTCGGTTAATTTCAAAATATTCTGAATCTGTTCTGGGTGTATTCTATTTCTTCCCAGCAGATTTTTAATTATAACTAAACATTATTTATACGGAACATTTGTAAATAAGCTTTTTACATCCAAAGACACGAGTTTTGTGTTTCTAGGTAGACAGATGTCTTTTATTTTGCTAATCAAATCATAACTATTTTTCAGGCTGTATTTTGCGGTGAATGACGTCTTCTCTTTAATCAATCCGTTTAAATATATCGCTAATTTATAAACTGGAGCGTTGACATATGAGACGACTGGACGGATGGGCACCTGATCTTTATGTATTTTTTGGTAAACCATACAACAGCGGACACTGAGGGTTCATCGGTATAAGACTTTTCGCTAAATAGCAGTTTTGTGGAAAAAGGTAAGTACTTGACATGATACTGAGTTTTAATTCTGCATGAAATCGTTTGGTAGAATCGTAGGGCAGACGCTGGAAATCTTCGGTGTGTATTACATCTTGTACTTTGCTATTATACTGCGATCTAGACATAATTACTACGGTGTTGCCTTTATCCGCCTTATTTACAACCAAATCATTTTGTTGAATTTTATTTTGGATGGATTTATATATTATTAATTCGCAGTTAATGAAATTAGTCGATTTGTATGTTTTTAACTGATGGGCAGCTAAACTCTTGACTATGTTATCTTTTTTATTTCTGGTAATAGCCATTTCTGCATCCACCGCCAATGTTTCCAAAGAATATTGCGTAACTTTTTGAGGAATACTATACTTTAATCCCTTCTCCAAAAGTGAATTCTCTTCACGTGTGAAAATGGTGTTCGAAAGATTCTTTCATAGACTAATGATTGGTCTCGCTCTGCTCTACTAGACGGAGCCCTCATACTTGTAAAATGAGGCAGAAAAAACCATGCCAGCTGGCATGGTTTGAGGCTGTCACACTGACAGCCGTGTGTCAGGTTCATATATCCACCAAATTAATTATGCAAATAATTCGCTGTACAATGCCAAGTTTCGCTTTTATCCCGAGTACAAATAAGTCAGCAAGCAATAAGAACGACTCTGGGATCACATACCATCTGTAACATAACAATAAATTTGAAATTTCAGCCTAAAATTAAATTAAACCAAAAATTTCATTCAGTGTTGCTGCGCGTAGAAGAACAATTTCCTCGTAGTTGAGATTTTATAATATAAATGTATTGTTATTGTGTTTTATAATATAATCTATTGCATTTATCTAACCTTATTATTTTTTTAACATATTTATGTATTGTTTAATGTTTACATTAGTAATTTATATACATATAGTGTTGAAGTAAATATACAAGGCAGTCATCTTGAACAAATGTGAGCTCATATTGTTTTACAAAGTAACAGTAGTGATAGGTTGCACATGCGTTTGGACTTCAAAGATAAGATAAGATTCCTTAAAAAGTAATTTAAAATCTTTCAACACAATTTTGTTCCTAGAACAATTTTATCTATTTTAATTATTAGTAAAAAAATCTAAAAAATTCAACAGTTTACGCAGTATCTTCTCGTGGTTACAGAATAAATATCTTTTGGGCCTCACATTCAGCTACTCATTACACGTAGATGCTATTAGAATAATTAGGTATATACGTATCGCAGTCATTCACCATTATCATCGTCCTAGCGTTATCCCAGTTGCATCCAAGACCTTGCGACTTGGAGCCTGGGGTCCGCTTACATACTAGTCCAACCAGATATGACAGAATATCTGCTTTTCCACAGAGCGGCTGCCGTCTGACTCCGTAATCCAAAGGGATAGCGATATTCCATGGGTTTAGACCAGTATCGGTTTGTTTGAGGGGACTGACTCCCCGTAAAGAATTTCAAAGATCTTAACGAAAGCCGGGACTGACGGTTTAACATGCTCTCCGAAGCACGGGGCAAGCGATCATTAGCAATTTAATAGGCACATATCTTTGAAAAGACAAGTGGTGCACGCGGGCACGCCGTAGATTCAAACTCGAAACCGTCTACATGGCAGTCTGTTAATATTGTCTATCGTTACTTGTGAGTTTTGGTGTCTACATGACTATTAACAGTAAATAAACCTTAGTAAAACTTAAAAGGTCAATTTGGTATACGTACTAAATAATGTGTAACTAACAATTGACGGCTAGAATGGAAATATAATGCACTATTTTCTAAGTAACTTATAACTTACAAGATTATTTTGAATACGTAATAATTTGTAAATATCTTATGTAACAACCTATTTGGATACAACCAAATCATTGGATAATATACCCACCATTTTTTCGATGATCAAACCTGCGCCTAACCCAAACACGAATAAATTGATGCTTTTAAATAATTGTAAATGTTGTACCTATATATATATATATATGTATATATATAAGTATTTATATATGTGTAGTACATTCTTATAATATTAAATAAATGTATATATTTAAAGTATTATTTATCATCTTATTACTGGTACACTTACAACTACCATTTCTTTCCTACCAATAATATCTCCATCCAAAGGTTGCCTGGTAGAAATCGCTATTAGCGATAAGGCCGCCCTTTGTACTCTACTTAATATAAAATTTCTATACATATGTTCTTAAAAGTGTACAATAAAGTATTAAATAAATAAATAAATAAAAATAAATATAAAATATTTTCCTATTAACTCGGGTAACTGTTGAGAAGCTGACAACACAATTCTTCACGCATGCGTCTTGATGCTTTTGATTGACACACTCTGTCATAATGAGTTGCCTCACTTATGGACCTATTTTTCTTAGGCAGTGCGGTGTCTAGTATAGCGAAGCGATACTAATCATTTGTCTAAGGATTCTTTATTCTGGGATGAAATTGATGATTACAAGTGGTGTTGCCAGTATAGTCTGAAGGTGGTGTTATTCTTCCTATCAGTTCTTGTAACTTCCTACTTTGAATGATGTATTTCTCGTGAGCTACAGTTGACGCTAATTCCCTAGCTTTTTGGTCTAATAAATCGAACTCGACATTGTGTAACTTGAATGAAAGTTCTAAGTGCAGTATTTTTAAATGTAGTTTTAAATTATCGCGAACCGTAAACCAACGTCTTGCCTCTTCACCTAGCCAAATTTTTTGAGCTTTTTGTATCGCTACATTGGCAGCCCGACTGTGCGTATTGGAACGTATAGTAATATAATTTGGAATGACATTGTAATATTTACATTTCTGATTGAACCACACGTTTTGACATGCGACCCGGTGTTGCTTCGTAAGTTTGATGTATAATTTCGCTTGTACAGCTATGCTTGCTGATTTGATATAGTTGATTGAATCAGGCGTTACTTGGCGGAACTCCATTGTAACCTAATGGAAGGAAAGAGGAACCCACCACGCACCCTCGAATTGACCACCCCAACTATTGCAATAGAAAAAGGTTGACAATATCGAACTCCTCTAAAAGGATAAGGGATATAGGAATGGTATGGGTTCCAGGAAGATACCTGACTTGCAGTATCCCGCTGTATGCGCCGACTATTCTTCGACACGTGTTTCGCCTCTGCACGAGGCATCCTCAGGAACGATGGGCAACGACTGAGCGCTTTCCAACCGTGGGCATGTATTATATGTATGTATTATACAACGAGTACTACTTACAGAAGGAGGGTTTGGCCATGGGTTCACCGCTTAGTCCGTTGTTAGCAGATATCTTTATGAATAACTACGAACACGAGCATTTGGTAAAAGAACCGAACATCTTATATTATTATAGATTCGTGGACGATATTTTGCTGGCTTGGAAGGGCACAGAACGTCAGCTTCACTGTTTTCTTACAAGAATTAATAGTATACACCCCAAAATTAAGTTCGAATTGGAGATAGAACAAAACAGCTCAATAAACTTCTTAGATTTGACTATCAAAAGGGAGGGTACCTCACACTCATTTGAAATTTATCGTAAACCGACGTATACAGATAGTACAATACCAGCATCGTCCTGTCATCCATCGCAACACAAAATGGCAGCATTTCACAGTATGATTCATAGATTATTAAATGTACCACTGAATATAGAATCATATAACAGAGAATTAAATATTATTTATCATATAGCTCAATCCAACGGGTATAGTAAACGCCTAATTGACAAGATGATTAGAGGAAAACAACTTAGAATGTCCAAGTCACTTTTATATCCCTCTATAAAAGAACCTATAAATAATACCGCTGTTCTTACCTATTTTGGAAGCATAACTGACCGTATGGCGCGTATACTGAGGAGGAACGGTATCAGATCAGCCTATAAACCATACAAAACGTTAAAATTTCTTTGCAATGGTAAAAATAAAGTATGCAAGAACAAAAAGTCCGGTCTTTACTGCTTAACATGCGACCAATGCCAAAATAAGTACATAGGACAGACGGGTCGAAGTTTTGAGCTGAGATATAAAGAACATTTAGCGGCGTTTAGAAACAACCAGCCGGAAAAGTCTCACTTTGCCGAACATTTACTTGAATCGGGTCATACCTTAAATAGCGGACATTCATTTGACGTCATACACACTTGTCAAAAGGGTATTAGAATGTGCGTATTGGAACAATTAGAGATTTTAAAGCGGGACAAGCATACATTACTGAACGATCAAACCAACTTTAACGGGTCCCCATTGCTGAATATATTCGCACACCGTCATAATGACTCACATCAGTCGAGCAACGGAGGGAGGGGATTAGAAAGTACAATCGTTTATAATACATGCCCACGGTTGGAAAGCGCTCAGTCGTTGCCCATCGTTCCTGAGGATGCCTCGTGCAGAGGCGAAACACGTGTCGAAGAATAGTCGGCGCATACAGCGGGATACTGCAAGTCAGGTATCTTCCTGGAACCCATACCATTCCTATATCCCTTATCCTTTTAGAGGAGTTCGATATTGTCAACCTTTTTCTATTGCAATAGTTGGGGTGGTCAATTCGAGGGTGCGTGGTGGGTTCCTCTTTCCTTCCATTAGGTTACAATGGAGTTCCGCCAAGTAACGCCTGATTCAATCAACTATGAAACTAAATACAGAGGTAGGTATGTGTTAGTACATAGGACAGCAGTAATTGGATAATTCCAGCAACATTTTATGTAAATCTTAGCAAAATGGTTGCACCACATTATTCGCACTGACAAAATGTTATCAGACCTCACATAGAGCCAAAATTGTCAGCAAAAATACTGGTTTGTAGTTTTCTGTAACGTGGTAGCCTTTAACCTGCCTCAATTAATGCAATTACTATAAAATTTCACCCAATTTTAAACTCACGTATTTATACACGTATAACTAGGAGTAGCTTGTAAAAGTAGGATGCTGGTACTAGTAGGTGTCAGCTATCGCGGCAAAAGAAAACATGTGTCAGTCTTATGTTTAAGCTCTATAAATGCAAAGATTTATCAGAATTCGGTCAGTAGTTTTAGCATGAAAAAATCACTAACAAGTTCACATCACTTTTGCTATAATCATATTAATACAGAGTTGCAAAACTAGTTAATAAGATCAGCTCACCACAGATATTCTAAGCAACTACCACTTCCTTGTTTCTCGCTCTGCCTTGGTCGCATCCACAGATCTATTTAGTTCCGCCTGGTTGCACAGCGTCCGTACAGTTGTCACTCCACCACAATACATGGCCGTCGTTTCAGGAACAACATAGTTGCTACCAGGTTTAAATGCATAGATATAAAGTTGTTACGAAAGTTCGCCGCAAATTGTATGTAGTAAACATTTTATTGGTCTAGTTTCAGTGACAGCTTGAGCAGAATGTACCTGGTATGGAATAACATAAGTTTTCATGGATACTTGTGGTTTAGTGCCAAAATTAGGTAACGTAGTCTTCAATGTAGATATTTGCTTATATAAATATAACTCACAATGATGCATGTGTTTATACGCACGTCTTTATAAGATTGGGTGATTATTAGTGTCCATTTTTCTGGTACCTACTAACAGTATTATTTAGCTTGATTACTGGAAAGTAAAATTGATAGCTATAAAAAAATTCTATAAAAAGTTATAATTTTATTGATGTAATTATTAACTGAAAGCATTGCCACGCTGTATAGTAATGTTACTTTTGTGCTAGATGCATATCAGGCTTTTGGGCATACGAGGCGCCGACCAGTCTCTTTGCGAGATCTCTATCCGTTCTAAGTTTGTTGACGAACCATTAAATCACAATTTGCTAAACTGACACTAAAGTTCTATCGTGACCCGTCGCCAGCTCAGGTACGGCCATGTGTGAACGAGTTCGGATAAAATGTAAACAGAACGATATTTGTGATGTTGCTACTTGTACTGAAAAACTGACTCTTAATATTTAAACATACAGTCAAGATCTTTATTGCAAACAATAAACATATAAACCCAGTAAATAATTTAAATAACGAGATTCATAACAGACAGATTTATAACTTTCAGCTTTTGGGAAGCTTCTAACAATACATGCGTTTATTCCTTTTATGTTTCTTCAGGCAATCGATTCTAAAAAAGTTAGGTCTTAAAACAGTTGAAAAGTACACTATGAATTATATCTAGAAATCATTAGAAAATACACTTTTGAGCAAATAAACTACACATTTAACCCCTACCCTGCGCAAGGCTCACTTTGCCCAACGCTCGAAATGCAACGTCATTTCAAACACTTTATAATTTTTACGTAGACTTGCAGAAAAACGAAATTCGTCTACAAGAATATAATAATATGGCATTAATTATACCTCCCTGGCTTCGTTACGAGTTTATCTAACTAGTTATATATTTCAATATGTAAATAAAACGGACCTGTTCTCGCAGCGATGTAATATATTTTGATTTTGAGAAATTTCATTGGTATAAATTGTAAACTTTATCACAATTTATCGAATATCCACACATAATCACCAAACGAGCACTTTATTACGTTAAAACAATATACAATGTGCAAAGATAACTCAACTCATTTTACTTTAGAATAATAATTTCACCATAAAACGTTTTTGTTTACGCAGCGAAAAATAATGGCCGCCATTCTTTGGGAACGTAATAAGTGCATTACAAAAGTTTCGTTACTTTTTCACTGCAATATTAATCACTTTCCGATAAACTATAACTCGATGTGAAACCTACACTTATTTTCCAGTAGTTCTGTATATAATTCTTATAAGATTACTCCATGTTTTCTCATTACAAAAATTTTTTCTTTTCTCGTGCACACTTATTTCAATATCAAAATGGCCAATATGGCGTCGTCGCAAAGTTCAATGGCATACGTATGTTGTTTAATTAATTTTCGTTCATTCTTGCTCGTTTCCAGTTCATAAAAGTATGAAAATTGGTCAAGCGGAAATCGATAAATCGAATGATAGAACAAAATCGTGTTACAAGTGCAAAAACCGTTAAATATCAACGACCAATGATACCCAACTTGTTATTAACCTATGAGGTTATTATTGCAGTTGAGGGGGTTAAGCTATTCTTTATCAATTTGCACAGTTCAAGTACTTATATAAATACATTTACTAAGTTGGGTCAACAAAAGAATCACCTCTATTCATACTACAATAGGCTGCACAGATGTGCCGCAGTTCAAAAACCAAAACTAAATGGCAATGTTATTCGACTACTTTACTTAGTCTAGCATTCACATTTTGTTCGATGCTGCCTACTAGAAAAATCTGAAGGCAAAGATACGGCAAGATAGTGGTCCCTCGAGACATAAACGTATCGGAATAAAAATCGTAAATTCTGTCTCCAACTTTATCTACACTATTCGACGTCGCTACTGTCACTGTATTATTCAACCTTTTTAAAGAACCTATGATTTTGTAAGCGTACCTATAACCTTTTTAGAATATATTTCAAGAGTTTTTTATGATCATAACCTAGCGTAGATTATGATCTTGAATACTTATTAGGGTGCTATTTTTTGGAACCAGGCTCTATCGTGTATTTATTTTTGTAAATATAGGTGATAAACCTTACAGTCGTTCTAGGGTCTCGGTATGGGTTATACCAGCCGAGAGCACAGGAAAACTTTGCTTTTCATCTGGAAATAACGTAAGCTACCTACTACTCTATATACCTTCTCTATACCTATATACTTATTAACATTATTATTTCTTTACGTTACAAACGACTAGCTTCGCTTCTTTAGCCCGCGTAGGGGTTTTTTTTTCATCGAAATAACCAACCCCTACGCGGGCTAAAGAAGCGAAGCTAGTCGTTTGTAACGTAAAGAAATCGAATTTTGGAGGGTTACTAGCAGAACATTTTATTCCATGTTTAGAACTTCTTACTTGCCATAATTTTTCTGGGGGCTTAAATTTGTTTAGATGAAAGCGGTAAAAACGCCAACACATCCATTTTTAAGATAACGGACTTACGCCATTTTACAATTTTTTTTATTTGGGGCAAAGAATATTCTGAACCAGAATTTTTATTTAAAGATGAATATCTTCTTTTATATACACGTAGATCTTGAATTAACACATGCAGGGTATTGCCTACATCGAGGTGACGATTTAAATCATAGCCATACCTACAGTCACTCTAATTACCAAGTTTAGAACACAAGCGTCAAAACGATCAAGAAGCAGAAACATCAAATAAAACAAAGGCGAAATATCCAAAGTTTAATGATGAGGAATGATCTTGATGAGATACCGTTATGTTTCAACTTGTTAAAAACTCCTGACGCCAAATATTCTCCGCCATTCCTTCATAATGTTTTTCATAAGAATTTATTTCGAAGCAATATTACTGAAGCTTTATTTTGTTATTGCAAAATGCCTGCGGGTACGCCCGTTGAGTTAAAAAAAAATAAAAAGTTCAGATCCGACGCTTGCTTTTATGTATCTTTTATTTTACGGATAGACTGCCCTCGTGGGTGAATGGACAGCGTAAGCGTCTGCTAAGTCAAAAGGTCCCGGGTTCAATGTCCGGGTCGGGCAAAAGTGTACTGGGTTTTTCCGTATTCTCAGCAGCAGCACGGAGTCTGGCAAAGTGCCCGGCAACGGCAATAGACTCGACCTCTATTACGTGGGACATACAAATTCATAAAATGGTGAAATGTGGGTGTATCTACCTCTGCTTACTTCTTTGTGGATACAGGCGTGAAAGTATATTTTTAGGGGTTCGTTCGAGCTTAGAAGGTAAAACGGCACTCGAAGGTTAGTAGCCGGATTCGCCCTATGTTTTCATATTATATGTAGTACAAGATTCCCATTAATCTTCATTCAATAGTAATATGTATACAATTCGCGACAGTTTAAAAGTATTATGTAGTGCCATTTGATCTTCCAACGTTTTCAGTAATCCATGTGGTCTGTTAGCATGTATGATTTTCTGTTTGTTAAAAAAGGTTTTATTCAGAAAGTCGTCGAAATATTGAAATTACTCTGAAATATGAGAACCTTTGTCCCTTTTTACTGTAAAAATATCAAACCTATGCCTTATCTCAGTAAAAAGATAGCGTTCATAATAAATTTATACGCGTACTAATCCAGATATAGTCAGGCAGATTAGGTACGACGAAAATCCAAAAATAGGTACAAGGGAATTCCCTCAGTAATAAAAAAACTTGTGTGGTATAAACCAAACAACTGTATAAATACTACCATATAAATAATTTTTTAGACTATTATTATTTACGTCGCTGATCAGGATCGGTGCTGTTAAATTAAGCTGTGCCAGCAAAATGTACTATTATCCTAACATTTTGAAGTTTTTTTGTCTCGTAACTAGCAGCTTTATACTATCAAAACACCTAAAGAATTTAGTCCATTAATAAACTATCTAGAGGAACCATACATTACTTTATCAAACTGGGCTCAATCGATAGCAATTAAATCGGATGACTCAACACTTTACAAAGCGTTTCACGGAATTATCAAACATTTGTATAATATCACAGTATTTGCAACTACAGCAATTATTCGATATTTTCTTGATATTTGAACTGACTTGGTTTCGGATCCCTCTTGTTTTAATTCATCGTTGTCTTTATCCTTGGTTGAAAGTACTACTTGTTTTTATGAGCTAGAACGAATGTAATGTTTATAACCTATATTTACAAAAATAAATACACGATAGAGTCTGGTTCCAAAAATAGTACCTTAAGAGCGTATACGCCTCGAGCGGCGGCTCGAGTTTAGGTTTTTATAGTACCGCGGTCGCCCGCACACCGCGCATTCGAGACCCGGCGCACTATGACGGTATCGCGTGGAATAATAATCTTGATCCTTCTTGCCATACAAGAACAGTATTCGTTTATGTAATACATCGATTATGATATGAAAGTATTCAAATTAATTATTTTCAATGCACATGCATTTAAAGGTATTAAATAAAGATAGATATTACATATTTGTTTAGTAGGATGATGTTCCTCAGGATAACAACGACTATTTATAATAATTTGGCGCAGTTTTATTATATGATAGAAATAATTTATAATTGTCATCATAATTGTTACATTTCAAATATACATCTATTTTGTTAGTAATGCATGAAAACCCACGAATGACACTAAATACAAAACCAAAAGAGTCGGGTAAAAGAAACTACTTAATTAATTAAAAGAAAGAAAAAAATATACAATATGTTGATTTATATTTACAAAATATTGTAATTATACAATACATATTCACCTAAAATTATTTCACACAGTTTGCGATGATATAAATCCCTTTTTATAAAATTTTACATAGATAAGGCCAATTCTCGTATTTTATATGACATTGAAATTATATATTGAACGAAATGAGATTAGATTTTAAATTGACTCAGAATTGGTATTCTTCTAATTTAAATGTCATTATCATCTAGAGTCCGTGTCACGAGAACATAGACATTTTGTAAACAAAGAATTTTTACTAAGTGACTTAGGGATAGTTCTGTCAAAAACAAATAATTTCAAATCAATGAGCGCAACGGTATAGGTCGGGTTCACGAAAGATGACCACTGCGCAGAAATCATTTTTTAGGTCTCTGTGGAGGTGCGGGGTGAGGCGCGGGTGGAATGCCAATGGTGTGGCTCCGTGGAGCCACGCCATTGGAGCACGAATGTACATATGCGCGATGGCCGCCATTTCTGGTCAACTTTCGTGAACCGACCTATACATAGATACATGTCATTGGAAACTAATATGTCAATGGATCGGGTTTTTATCGTTATTATGCGCTGTCAACCGGATCTTTTAATGTTTTGAGGTACTGACGCCTAGAGTGTCAACATTTGGCGTTAGTTCATTGAAATGATACATTCTTGGGCTTAACATCTTTTTATCAGAGGATAAAATTAATTTTTTAGTTATCAGGAAGGGGTTGGTGTTAAGTTAAATACAAGTTTATAGGATTGCAACGCTCTTCTCGCTGCCGGCATCTCGAAAAGGCGCGTGCAGAATATCAGATGGCAGAAAATTATTTATACCTAAAAAGAAATTGCGTTTTCAGACTACCGTAACGTTTAATGGTTTTTGTTTAAGTTCATTCTGACGATTTCATTCACAGACAACGTAAAATCTCTATGCCTAGAAATGTTTATGCAATGTATTAGCTAGTTATCTGTTATATTATTCGTTGTTGGTCAATAATTTAATATTTTAGAATAGATATGCTACTTTGAGCAATATTATTTATTGCGTAGTGATTTTTTAAAAATCGTGTCAATAATAAAGTAACATGTATGTACCTACTCTATAATTAACATACATGGTACTCTATTTTTCATGAATTTACAGATTATTACGTGTAAAACAACAAAAAAATCGGCCAATTTATGAACATTCGACCACTAAAATACAAAATCAAATATTTTTATTTCAGTAAAATTTAACAATATAAATTTAAAAACATAGTGGCATAATTAGGCATTGAAAAAAAAGACTGTTCAGAAGCATAAAATCTAAAACGCAACTGTTCGAAAAAAGGTTGTGAAGCTCTGAATGTTTGTTTACAAAAAGTCTATCTTCTCGTGGCACCAACTATAATTTGACTTCTATTGTTCTCACTGACGTTGACACATTGTTTAATTAACAACAGGCAGCGATAGCCTACTGGAGATACCAACGGACTGCTATGCAGAAGGTATCGGGTTCGAATCCACGGTATGCTAGAACGATGATGATGACATTGTTCAATTAACGATCTAGTCACGATAACATTCCAATATCAGTTTATTTAGGAGAATACCATTTGTGACATGAGTATGACACTGACATTAGATCGAAACTGCATTTTGAACAAATATAGTTAGAAGAATTGAGTCAAAATAAACTGTTAACTGGTGCAGAATAAGACTGCACAGTAGGTAGGTGGGCTTGTGTGTGTTAGGTACCTGCAATGCGAGCTCGTGGGGATCAGCTGAGCTGCGGTGGTTTGTAAGATAATATTCGATTCAAGTGTGCTTTTAATTGCATTGCATAGTACGTTTTAGGTAAATACCTATTACATTGGTATCATGCTAACGATGGCGCGTCCTAGCTTAAAAATAACCATAATTTTGCCCCCATTAAAAACCTCATACATGGGCTCTGTAAATTCATCAGTTGGTCACCCATCCATACTATGACCGTGATGTCAATTACTTTACCTTAACTTATATAGTTTGTACGAAAATAAACCTGCGATAAAGGCTCTGCAAGCCAATCCCATGGTCACCCATCAAAGATCAAATGCGTCTAACTACTGTACCTGTTTATACTGTATATTGCCACTTGATTTTTGCAGCAAGGTATTATATCTAACGGTCCGTTTCTGTCAGTCTCGCCCAGCCCCTAGTTGACCGCGCTACTATACTAACCAGTAACCACTAGACTCCAGATGTCTCGACTAACACACTAGTTTAATACGTAATACATAAATAAAGTTAAGTACATCAACTTTTCATATTTATAAAAAAATACGTTGAGAAAAAAATAAGGATCAAGAAGCTTTAGCCGCGCTATAAACGTTTTGGAATGCAATATTTACGTAAAATGGCGGACGCGGACGCGAGCGACAGGTCCGTACTCTGAGAGCGCTCAGCGCTGAATGGCGGACATAGCATCGCGCTTCGAGTTTTATAGGTCTTTTTAAAAAAATCATATTAATTACAAACGAAGAGTTTAGATTCCAATTTTTTTATGTGACTTAAAATGAATCTTAAGGTTTCTAAATATTTATATATCTTTTTAATAATCACCGTAGTTTTTTAGATATAAATGCAAATTTGCGGGCTAAAATTAAGCAAAATGCACTGTTTTGTTCTCCGATTTTCTTGAAAATTATGAATGAAAGTACAATTTCTTTTTTAGGGACTCGCTTGTATAGCTTTTGCTCGTACAGTTTACATTTACAGAATTATAGAACGATAAGTTTTCATAGCACTAGCGACCATTAATGCTGGCCTAAACTACAGAAATTACGAAAATGACTTTTTTAAATTCATCCGTTTTAAAATATTTACTATAGTAACTCATGTATTTATCTTTAGCACTCTCTTGATAAAGAACTGAACTTTCATATTTTCTATATCTTTTTCATTAATTGTTATTTATCCATAACGTAATAGAACAATAAAAACCCGCAAAATCGCCTCCGACGGAATAAACGCTCTTAATAAGTATTCAAGATCATAATCTACGCTAGGCTATGATCATAAAAAACTCTTGAAATATATTCTAAAAAGGTTATAGGTACGCTTACAAAATCATAGGTTCTTTAAAAAGGTTGAATAATACAGTGACAGTAGCGACGTCGAATAGTGTAGATAAAGTTGGAGACAGAATTTACGATTTTTATTCCGATACGTTTATATCTCGAGGGACCACTATCTTGCCGTATCTTTGCCTTCAGATTTTTCTAGTAGGCAGTATCGAACAAAATGTGAATGCTACACTAAGTAAAGTTTTTTTTTATCGAAATAACCAACCCCTACGCGGGCTAAAGAAGCAAAGCTAGTCGTTTGTAACGTAAAGAAATCGAATTTTGGAGGGTTACTGGCAGAACATTTTATTCCATGTTTAGGGCTTCTTACTTGCCATAATCTTTCTGGGGGCTTAAATTTGTTTAGATGAAAGCGGTAAAAACGCCAACACATCCATTTTTAAGATAACGGACTTACGCCATTTTACAATTTTTTTAATGGGGGCAAAGAATATTCTGAACCAGAATTTTTATTAAAAGATTAATATCTTCTTTTATATACACGTAGATCTTGAATTAACACATGCAGGGTATTGCCTACAAGTGTAGAACACATCATTGAGGCGGTCGACAAAATCAATAACGACTTGAATGCTATATTGTCCTGGTGTCACAAGTTTGGGCTAACCGTTAATCCTAGCAAGACCCAAGCCATCATTGTGGGTAGTCAATGGATGTTAAAAAGAATAGACTTATCGATCCTGCCACCCATAACCTTTAACGGGACCACTGTCGATTTATGTCCTGCTGTCAAAAACCTTGGGCTTCACATAGACACCACGCTGAATCGGCAAGTCCAGGTAACTCAGGTGAGTCGAAAGGTCACCAGTGCTCTTCGCGCTCTCTACCGTCTAAGGAACATACTACAATCCGAGACAAAGACAATGCTTGTGCAGACCTTAATCTTCCCCCTCATTGACTGTGATGTATGTTACTTTGACCTGAATGCAGATCTCCTTGATAAACTTGACCGTCTTCTAAATAACTGCATTCTATTCATTTTCAATCTTCGCAAGTATGACCATGTGTCTACTTATCGTTCCCAACTAAAGTGGCTTCCCATACGTCAGCGCCGTAGTTTGCGTGCTCTCACTACCCTCTATACTATTCTTACATCTTCAACCTCTCCCCCGTATTTATCTTCCTACTTCCAATATTTATATTCCAACCATGAACGAAACCTCCGTTCATCTCATATTCTTCTCCTCACGGTACCTCCTCACAACTCTTACTTTCTTCATTCCTCTTTTACTATTCAATCTATCCTTCCCTGGAATGCCCTTCCTCTTGAAATCAGGATGGCCAAGACGAAGAACACTTTCAAGTTCAAGGTGAAGGAGCTTCTACTGGCTGAGTCGGCGATTGTATCTTAAGCCGTTTAAATTCTATGTGATTTAATATGTATACATGTGTTTTTATATTTATAGTATATATATTTATATATGCCTTTGTGTATTTATGTAGTGTTATAATTATAACATATCTATATCATGTATGTTTATTTTATATTATATTATAAGAAGAAGGGCATGAAAGTGAGTGTAAACCAAACTAACGTCATGGTCATAGAAAGAGAAAATAGTGTAACTGAATGTAACATAATGATAGGAGATGAAAAAGAGGAACAAATTAATGATTTTGTGTAATCAGGATCTTAGTTTACGAGAAATGGAAAATGTGAGGGATATGTTGAAAGGAGAGTAAAAGCAGGATATAGTTTGAATGGCGCCTCATATTATTTAAAAATAAATGTCTACGCGTGCGAAGCCGGGTCGGGCTGCTAGTATAATAATAATAATAAACGATCTAAATACCGAACTGTAACACTCTTTGTACCAACCGTGTACCATGCCTATACGACAGGTTTGATGATTAAAATGGGATGTCTTGCTTTAACAGCTTAGCGTTACGGGGAAGATAGTAGTCTTAAAAAATGGAAGACCTCATAATCTTTGGAATTTTTAATAGCTTAGTGTTGCTGATAAAATCATGCTGGGTATTTAAATAAAAAAAACCGGCCAAGTGCGAGTCGGACCTAGGGTTCCGTACGTAATAATATGTTTATTATGATGTAACTATAAACTTACGGTTTTCGCAATTTTTCCTTTATTTGTGCTATAAAACGTTGCTTCGTACCAAATTTCAAGATTCTGAGTTCACGGAAGTTTGTGGCATAAACGGCTGTATCTTTTGATTGCGTTGGCTTAAAAGTTTGATTTTTTTACAGCTCTTAGAGACAGGAGACCTGAGTATTTGATTTTAGTATGATATCTCCACGCGTTCCTGAGTAAAAGGGTCTTGAGAGACATACAGACGGACAATAAAGTGATCCTATAAGGGTTCCGATTTTTTTCAATCGAGTTACGGAACCCTAAAATTGTAGGTATGTCATATTAAACATTGTATCTTTTCACTAGTTTCAGTAATAATACGTGCTTATAAAAGACAGAGAAGCCTATTATAAGCTCGTCAGAAACACAATCTTAAAAACCTTAATTTAAAAAAATCAAATTACATAGTTAAAGCAAGTCAAACGAAAGAATACATAAAAATCGTTTACTTGCTTTTATAAGTCCCACATCAAAGAATCGAAGGAAAACAAAATATCAAAAATATATTCCATCTTTTGATAATGTCACGTTTCTTTAATATGCATCAAGAGAAACGATATTATTCCCTTTGCGTGGTGAATTTGATATTGTACCGAGTATTCATAATTGAAACGAGCTGGCTAATTAATTATTTGGGTGATATGAGCAGTGGATATTATATGCAATGGCTTATAACGCAATTACGCATTTGTAGGAGCTCAATGAATTTGTTGGATTCAGCATGACTGTGCTGATCTTTTTGAGAGTACGACTGCAATTACTAGTACTAATTGCCTTGAGCGATTGGTTCATTTGATTTATTCATATATTAAAAGTGGTGGGCGAGGGCTAGCCTAGAGACTATATTTTATAAGTTATAGAACGCATATCAAATAATATATAAGAGCTTACATCAAAGGAATAAAAAAGTTCAGTTACATAATTTCAAGCACATAGTTCACAGAAAACAGAAAGGATGTGATATAGAACGGAACCGTATTCTAGGAATAAATAGAGCTTATGGTCTTATAAAGCCCTCGACCAGGCGCGAAAAAATACCTGTAGCCAAATGGAATAGCTCTTTTACGCACGTACGCCCGAGGAGACGACGGAGTATGCACAAGAAAATATGCATTCGTGACAACCTAGAAATTCTAACATACGACCGAACATCATTGTCTTGCCCTGGTCCAAATTAATTTGGAGTCGGCGCAGTATGTCCTTCTCTTCTATACTTCTCTGTCAGCAGTCATCCGATCATTTACCCTTTTCTCTTTCATATCCATCCTCACACAGTCCATCCATCTTTTCCTTGGCCGTCCTCTCCCTTTTCGTCCTTCTACATGCATATTCATCACTTTTTTACCTACATACATCTCATCTCTCCGCATAACTTGTCCATACCAGGCCAATCGACTCCTTTTTATCTTTTCATCAATGGGCGCCACTTTTATACTACCTCTAACGTAATCATTCCTAATTCTGTCCATTCTTGTCACTCCACACATCCATCGTAACATTCTCTTCTCTGCCACATGCAATCGTTTCTCATCTATCTTCTTTGTAGCCCAACACTCAGCTCCATACAGTACGACAGGCCTTATAACCGACTTATACATGCGGCCCTTTAATTTTAAGGTCGCATATTGTGTCTGAGACCTGTCGCCATTTCATCCATCCTGCGTTGATTCTTTGCCTAACATCCCGATCAATTTCGCCGTCATCTTGCAGAAGTGAACCTAGGTAGCGGAATAGTGTAACCGGTATAGGACTGGTGAGACCGCCAAAGTCACAGAACATATATTCGGTTTTGGTTCTGCTTATTCTTAGGCCTACATTCTCCAATCTCTGCCGCCACTCCTCCAGCTTGCTCTGCACCTTCTGTCCACTCTCTGCTACCAGAACGATGTCGTCGGCAAACAGCATGCACCAGGGTGCCTTTTTCTGTATGTCCGATGATATAGCATCCATAATTAACAGGAAGAGGTAGGGGCTAAGGGCCGACCCCTGGTGCAAGCCTACGGCCGCATCGAATCTGGCTGTGATACCAGCTGCGGATCGGACTTGCGTTCGGCATTCAGCGTACATGGCTTGAATCAACGTCAGGTATTTCCCAGGCACTCCTTTCTTCTTCAGCGCCCACCACAAGACTTCACGAGGCACTCGGTCATATGCCTTTTCAAGGTCAACGAAAACCATGTGCAAGTTTTTATGCGCCTCCCTGTATTTTTCGCACATTTGGCGAAGTGCAAATATGGCATCCACCGTACCTCGACCAGGCATAAAACCGAATTGGTTTCGTGAGATCTCACTCTCGTCACGCAGGCGTCGCTCAATTACTCTCTTCCATACTTTCATACTATGAGGCTAATGCCTCATTTTAGGGGACTTTATTCCCCGATAATTGTTGCACTCTTGGATATCACCCTTATTTTTAAAAATGGGCACCAGGTAACTGTTACACCATTCCTCGGGTATGGTCTCCTCGTGCAACAGCTTATTGAAGAATAAAATCAGCCACGCCCATCCATCATCTCCTGACACTTTCCATGCTTCTACTGGTATTTCATCTGGTCCTAACGCTTTTCCATTCTTTATTCCACTAAAACCCTTTTTTACCTCGTACTTATTTATTTCCTTTACTAAACCAATATTCATCACCTCATTCCCAAGGTTTCCGTTCCAATCGTTCTCCTCATTCATTAACTTTTCAAAGTATGTCCTCCATCTTTCTTTTATTCTGTCTTCGTGCATAAGAATCGCTCCTGTTTCGTCTTTCATGCACTTAATATAGGATACATCCTTCGCCTTTCTCTCTCTAGCTTTAGCCATGCTGTATAAATATTTTTGACCCTCGGGTTTTTCAAGTAACCCGTACAAATGGTCTAGGGCTTTGGATCTAGCAATGGCTACGGCCTTTTTGGCTCTCTTTTTACATTCATTATATTCCATCTTCTTTATTCCTTCTAAAGATTCATTTGCTCCTTTCATCAGCTGCCATTCTTTAAACCTTGCTTTCTTTTCCTTAAGTGCATTCTGTACCTCTTTTGTCCACCACCACGTGTCCTTATCTTTCATACGCTTTCCTTTCGACTCTTCTAACACATCCTTTGCTACACACTTGATACATTTACTCATCTCTTCCCAACACTCATTGACACTAATATCATTCATATCGCCCATTTCTAACATCTTATCTACCACTCTTATCTCTGAATTTTCTACACATTCATTCTTCTCTAACATATGCCATCTTATTCTTGGAGTCAGTTGCTGCTTGGTTCTTTGAGAGCGTATTCGAATCTTAAGTTCGACAATCAGGAGCCTGTGCTGCGAGACTAAATCTTCTCCTGGTACCACTTTGCAGTCTTTGACCCAGTTGAGTCGATTACGTCTTAGCAAGAAATAATCGATCTGGGTCATGTGGGGCCACCACATGTATGTGTGCTGTTGTATGTGATCAGATGTTGCTCCTTTTTCTGGAACCAAGTATTTGCAAGTGCTAGGTCAAAAGCGGCAGCAGCTTGAAGAATTGCTTCTCCCTCACAATGTCGGCTGCCGAGTCCCCAACCTCCATGTACTCTTTCATACTCTTCACTTGTTCGTCCCACATGTCCATTAAAATCTCCTCCCACAATAATCTCTTCATTCTCCGGTATATTCGTCATCATCAAAACTTCTCTTTCTCACAATCATCACAGCCTACCTGAGGGGCATACACACTTATCACATTCAGAATAATACCTTGCCACATCACTTTCACAGCAAACAATCTGTCATTCTTTCAGATTTTTATCTAACACAATTCTCACACCATTTCTTTTGCCATCACTTCCACAATAATAAAACTTGTATCCTTCACCAATCTCCCTAGCTTTCGTACCTTTCCATCTTGTTTCCTGCAAACATGTCACATTTATTCGTCTTCTTTTCAAAACACTAGCTAACTCTCTAGCTCTTCCAGTCATCGTACCTACGTTCCAACTTGCATACCTCACCTTTACGTCACAGGCTCGCTTCTTGCGTTGCACTCGCCCGGAGTAGTGCAACAACCCTTGCATACTTCTCGCAGGTACCGGGTGCTGCCCCTGCGCGTCGTCTGCGGGGAACGCCCTAATCCTATCGCACTCATGTATACGCTTGGCTATACTGCAGAAGGTTTTGGCATGTGTTTTACCAGCCGGCCGCCTGCCTGACGCCAACCCTCCTTGGGAATGTGATCGTTTTAGAGGACGGTGATAGGAGATACGGGGTAAATGGATAGGATGGAATGACGAGGAAGAAGGTGGTTGTAGGCGGGGGTACTGTAATCACTGGACGGATATGGGGTAGTGACTACAGTAGCTCGGAGAGCTGGGAGCGCGTACCCGAAGCCCTGCCTAATGGTCAGACAGACCAATAGACAGAAGCACCCCCTGACTAAAATACGACCGAACAATAAAGTTATTTCACACCAAAGACTAAACGTCTTGACGTTTAGTACACTGTTACTTGTAACTAATATTATTACATAGATATTTGTAATGTAGAAGAATCTGTTTTCAAATAATTTCATAAAAAAGTATCTCTTACATTGACTCTATTGACAAGCAGCTCCGTAGCTATGTAAATACATTATTAATTTGTACTCAAAATTAATCTTTTAAACAATCAAAGGCAAATATTATTAAAACAACAGTCTTCACTCAAATAATTACAATGGCTGACTTTGTTAATTGAAGTCTTTTGTACTCAAAATTCACCAATGTTGTCGATGATTGTTGTGAAGGACGATTTAATTTGAAATGATAATGAAAAAGATCATGACAGATGTGGAAAAATTTAAAAATAATATATTACCTTGAATTGTGGAAAGGAAGTGATTAATCCAGCTGCATCGCGTATGGTGGATTCACATGGTTCCGTCGCTAAGGGAAACAGCATACATCTCGGTGGTTTTTAGCGCATAGGCTAAAAATATTGACGACCGATTGGCGCCGCGGGAGTGTAAGCGACTGCTACGCCGATGGTCGCGGGTTCGATTCCCGCTCAAGTCAAACATTTGTGTGCATGAACATGGATGTTTGTCTTGGTCTGGGTGTTTCTATGTATAATATGTATGTATTTACAAAAAAAAGTATATATGTATGTTTATCCATTATCTAGTACCCATAGTACAAGCTTCTGCTTAGTTTGGGACTAGATGGTGTTGTGTGAATGTGGTAGAATATTATTATTATTATGTGTTTCTCTATCACGCGTACCTTTCTAACATATGGTGTTAAAAAAGTACACGGCCCTTTGGCAGGCGTACACGGAGACATTGGTCCAACGCGCAGAGGCCCTTTGAGCGTTTTAATCTAGGATGTGATGGGACACCTACTGAGGAGCCTCCATAACTGCACTATTAAATGCAGTCATGGATTAGCCGTAGCAGGTGTAAGACTATTTCTACTTGTATGGAAACTAATTAATCTATTGGGATGGGTGTTAAATGGACTGATTTAAATGGAAACTATGGATGAAAACCGGCGTCTGCCCTAAGTACTCTTATAGTACGTCGAAAAGGGGCAGACGGTGACTCGCCAACTCACTAGATGGGCCCCCTCTAAATAGCCAGCAAGGTAAACAAAGTCTGCCATTAAGGCAGCCAGAGAGCAACACCGGTGCGAGTGGCTAGGGGTGTCGAGCGGTGCGGCACCGGTTTCGCCATCGCGGGTCTCGTGACCCGGAGCGGGTTTCCCCGTAGTTACGCCCTTGAGAATGACACTCTCACCCCCGAGCTAGTAGCTCTTGCGACTTCCCTCTGGCCGGCCGACCAAGGCAAGCCAGAGTTGAGAGTCCTGCGGGCACTCTTGGGCATCAACTCCAACCAGCCAGTAAAGGCAAGCCGGAGACGAGGCCCTGACCGACTCCCTGAAGCATTCGGGACTGCATTGTCGCCACACACATTCAGCTCGCCACAAAGCTGCCCTGCGGTTTGTAAGCTTTCTATTTATCCTGTAATACATTTTTTGTTTATATCACAAGATGAAGGTGATGTTTGAAAGCTTTTACTCTGCCCTCCGAAATTGCGTTAGTCTCATGGTGAGATAACGGCTGCCCCAGAGGGGTTTATTATTATTATTCACTTCATTTATTATTCTTCACTTGGCACACTTTTATATTATTAAAGTACAATTAGAAAAATACATTTAAAAATATAAAAGGGACCACGGAGACCCACCAGTGTCGGGTACAGGGACCAAGCCACCGGTGGTTAGGGCCTCAGAGACAGGAACTTCCTCACGATGCGTGCCGTGTCGAGAAGAACTGCCTTCTGAATCAAAGACTTGATCCAGCTGTCTAGTGTGAGCCTCTTTAGGTGTTGGTCGAGGCTCTTGGCGATTAATCCATTCACCGACACGACTATCGGCACAATGATCGCCGAATCCACATCCCACATGTCAACAATCTCGTGAGCTAGGTCCAAATATTTAATCTCTTTCTCTTTTTCTGCTTTCACGAGATTGCTGTCATGCGGTATGGTGATATCGATTATCATTGCGAGTCGCTCTGCTCGGTCTATCACTACAATATCAGGCTTATTGGGTACAATAGTCCTGTCTGTAATGATAGACCGATCCCAGTACAACAATGCACGACCATTTTCGAGAACTGGGTCGGGCACATATCTGTAGTACGGTACCTCAGAACCAATGAGATCATATTTAAGGGCTAGTTGCTGATGGATTATCCTGGCCACTTGGTTGTGTCTGTGCAAATACTGACCATTGGCAAGACTCGAACAACCGGATACTATATGCCTGAGAGATTCCCCGGGCCGGTGACACGCCCGACATATGTCAACCGTACCATCCCTCAGTATATACTTTCGGTAGTTGTTTGTCATGACAACTTCGTCCATAATTGCAAAGACAAAACCTTCGGTTTCTCCGAACAGATCACCGAAACGTAACCAGGCTATAGAAGCTTTAAAATTGACGTCTGAGTCATGTAAAGCTCTATAGAACCGTCCATGCAGCTCCTTGCCCTTCCATATTTCTCTTCGGTCGTCAGTACTAAGTACTGCAGGTTTGTGCCAGTTCTCTTTAGCCAGAGCGAGCGGGGTAAGTCCTGTATCAACGGCAACTACATCGCGATGCACATCAACGTTCATTCCCAGAAAATATTCTCTGAGGTTGTACAGCTCGCGGTTATGGAGGGTCTTTGCACATAAAAAGCCTCGACCCCCACATTTCCGCGGGATGTACAACCTCATCACCGACGAGCGTGGATGATGCATCCGAGATGCAGTCAACATTGAACGGACTTTTCTATCCAGGGCATCGAGTTCCGTCTGGGTCCACCTGAGTATGCCGAAGGAATACATTAGGACTGGTATGGCCCACCCGTTGCAGGCCCGCACCTTGTTGCCACCTGATAAAAGACTGTTAAGTACTTTTTTCAGGCGGCCAAAGAAACGAGCCTGCAACGTCTGTTTCATGTCAGTCTCAGCAATATTCAAAGACTGCGACATACCCAGGTATTTGTAGGTCTCGGTTAGGGAGAGGGATCTAAGTTGTATGGAATCTGAGAGTTGTATCCCTGCAGATTCCATAATCCTGCCTCTCTTCACATGCATGACCGCACATTTATCCACACCAAATTCCATCCTGATAGAATTACTAAAGGTTTCGGTTACCTTAAGTAATGCTGTCAGTTGGAAATTGTTGGGGGCAAATAATTTCAGGTCATCCATGAAAAGGAAGTGAGATGTAACATGACCTCCTCTCCTTAACCGATAGCCTAGCCCTGAAGCCTCTAACAAGGTACTTAGGGGGTTCAGGGCCAGACAAAACCACAAAGGACTCAAACTATCGCCCTGGAATATACCTCGCTCGATCCTTATTGGAGCACCGCAACCCAAACTCGATCGACACCCTGGATAGCACAGTACGGTCCTCCATTGCCCCATACATGACCTTAAAAAGGTGCATAGAGTTGTATCTACTTTATACAACTCCAGCACCCTCAAAAGCCATGTATGTGGCACGGAGTCGTAAGCCTTCTTGTAATCTATCCAGCATGTCGATAGATTCTTTCGGTTACGGCGCACCTGCTGGCTAATGGCCATGTCTATCAGCAGGAGTTCTTTAGTGCCACGGGCCCCACTCCTACATCCATTTTGAGAAACAGATAAAATAGAATTATCAGCTATATGTTTCGACAATTTCGTTTTCAAAATGGATGTAAGGAGTTTATATATCGTTGGCAAACAGGTTATCGGCCTGTAATTCTTAGGGTCCGTGGCACTACCAGACTTATGGAGTAGGTGAGTGACGCCAGATGTTAGAAAATCTGGTAGCGACCCCGATTCCAGTGATGATTGGAATTGAGATGCTAAGCAAGTATGCGAACTACGGAGCCATTTGAGCCAAAAATTGTGCAGCCCGTCCGGTCCCGCTGATTTCCAGTTTGGTAACGAACGGACTGCACTGGCTATATCATCATATGTTATTGATATTGGCTCCATTGTTGGTATTTGTTCGCATACTCGCTCAACAGTCCCAATCCAATCACTCTCCGTGTGGCTGACAGGCGTCGACCAGATGCTGCGCCAAAATGTATTAGTAGCATCATCATCCGGTCGACCCCCATCAGCGTCACCGGCCGTGGACTCGGGTCGCTCCCATCTTCTGTACACCCACCTCTCGTCTCTCTGGAATGTGCGATTCAGGCAATACCGATCCACTCTTTTTTTGTATCGCCTTATACGGTTTGCCCATGCATAGAGTTTTTGTTTTAGGGTGTCGATGCGCTCTGTAACCCGAGATAAATAATCTTGGGAACTGATATTAGTTCCCGCAAAGGCTCGAGTTACAAAGCGCATCACTCTCGGTCGGGTATTGCCCATCCTAAAACAAGACAGCTTGCCAATGAGTGCCCTAGTCTCAGCGATACGACGCTCAATCCTACGTTGCCAACCTGGCACAGCAGCGGTCTGTCGAATAGCGGTATTATTTACATTAAATTTAACCCCCGCTACTCGACACGCCGCAACCGCCGCACAATACAGGATTGAGTGTGTATCGCCGAGATTTTCACTATTCTCAAAATAAATTGGCAGTAATGCATCTAGGGCACTCACCAGCGCTATATTTTTCTTATGCATGGGCAAACGAGGCAAACGAGGCCGAACATTTGGGTCCATGGATCGGTATTCCGCAATAGCACATTCCAAAGCACTCCTTAACTGATCGTTGCACTGGGTACTTACATGAGAAGTCTCGTCATCTATCTCTTCATCGGCGACATCAACCTGTTGCAGTTGTGTAACCGCCGTCCGAGTTCGCGATGGAGAAGTGATGGGGAGACTTCTCTGCACGTCAGAGCGAAGTCTCTCAAGCACAGTGTCATCCAACAGACGACACCGTTGGATGGCCCGCACTTGATCCGATAGCCGTTGTGTTGACACGTTGACAGCTGGCTCAAGCGCCTGAAACAAAGGCAGCATTCGATCACGGTACGCACTGAGGTTAGTTCCTCCCTCTGTGGCCACAAAATATGCCCGCATGACGTTTTCATTCATTGAAGTAGTCCATCTCATGCGGTGCACATCACCACCGGTAGCGGGGGCCCTGATCGAGACCGGTGGGTCTCGGGGTCCCAAGCGTGTCGGTGGCCGGCCTCTCCCTCGCCGACGTACAGGTGGTGGCGACGTCGGCGGAGAGAAATACTCGTCGCTCGATGAGCTCGACGCCTCAACACTCGCCGACGACGCTGGTGCAGGTGCCGGCGGCTGCGAGGCGGAGCTGAGCGACAAGTCCGGGGATCTCAGGCGTGCAGCAGCTGCTCTCGTCAACATTTTCTAGTTATTTTATTTGTTTATATCTCTTGTTTAAAAATGTTTTGTTTGGGTTTGTTTTGACACTAGATGTCATCTTCACAATATTTTTGCAGATAAGTTTATTAAATATATTTTATGGTTTCTGTATTTATTATAATATTTATCATAAAAGGAGTTCTTGTACTATTGGAAATATAATATATTGACTCAAAACAATGATATAAAATACAAATAAAATGGTCCAAGAGAAAATTTTGGTTGTCTTGTTGACGGTTTTTTTTTTTTTTTTTTTGTTATTATTATTATATTAGTCCTTAGATGAATTGTTTCGCGTTCTAATAAATAATTTTCATTACAGCAATTGTTTGTAACGCCAGGTAAAAAAATCTTCAGGTAGCTTTAGATCTAATAATTGTCTTCACCATAAGCATGCTGATGGCCAAATTGTACGCTTTAAATTGGCATCACACAAGGTTCAGTACAATAGTTGGATAATAAAAATGCCACATGTACAACCAAATTCATCTTAGGCATTAGATGCAAAACTTAACAGACAGAATGCGATGTATAATCATTCCAATTACCATTACAACAAAAAATAGTATTCGCCGAGAAAATACTTGTGACTTACATCCAAGCTGAAATAACAAGAATTCAATTTCATGTTTCGATTGTCGGATTAGAAATGGGGGAATCTCCAGGTTCTATTTTTGTGACTTAAGATTAGTTTGTCATGCATAAAATATTAAAGGAATGAAACATTATTTCTTGCCAAAAATTATATCGCCGCGCTGATCCGTCTTGAAAATATAAAACAATGACATGGTTTTCAGATTTCTGTACAGGATTTTGTGTGATAAAATTTGTTTTGTCTTGTCTGTTTTGGGTACTCATTGGGTCTTTCTATAAAGAATTTGTGGAATGAGTCTTATTTATTAGTTTGGAATGAATGAAACTTTATTACCGACGTCTTATTTATAGAACACATTTTAGTTTTTTATTTGTCCTCTAATTGGATCGAATTACTTTAGATATAAAGAAAGTATTTGATTTTGACTTTTGGCTAGGTAATATTAAATGCACCTTTAACTATGGCTTACGACCAGCAGTAGACTGATACTGAAAATGATGATAATAATTATGGTATCACTCAACGTGGACTAGCTTTTCCAAGAAGAACTATGTATGTTAGCATTAGCATAAGTGTTGGACCTTGGATAATTTACATTAATAGTTATATTTTATTGGGGACGTCTTTAAAAACGGAAAAGTCCGAAGCACCCGCAACCGGCGAGCATGTATGAAAAGAATAATGAATGTAGAGGAAGCACGTGAGGTTTGCAAGGATAGAAGCAAGTGGCGATCTGTGGACGTCTTGAAAAACGGAAAAGTCCGAAGCACCCGCAACCGGCGAGCATGTATGAAAAGAATAATGAATGTAGAGGAAGCACGTGAGGTTTGCAAGGATAGAAGCAAGTGGCGATCTGTTGTCTCTGCCTACCCCGACGGGAAAAAGGCGTGAGCATGTATGTATTTTATAAAGATTAGTAGTTATTTTGAAACGTACTGTTTTGCGCGTAGTACGTAGCGAGTTTTTAAAAAAACAATTTTTCACAGCTGAAAAATATTTATTAATTTATACCCGAAATTACATTGACTAATCTAGACCGAACTCAAGCTTTCGCGACCGCGAGATGTAGGATGTTGGCGCGGTAGATGAATGATGCGAACTGGATGATATCTGTATGCTAACTGTGTGCTAACTAACTGGCCGCATGGCGGTAATGGCTTATATATTAATTATAACATGCTTACATTGCATTTCCCTTTAACTAAATTCGGTTATAACACGTCCCCCCTTGAAGACGAAGCTTCATCTTAAATAAGATGAACGCGAAGTTTAATGAAAACCGCGTGCAAGAGCTTGAGTTTTACAATTACTTATCAAGACATAGAAAGTAGTATAAAAGTATTAAGAAAGTAGTAACATAAAAACAAAGTTTTATATGATTAAAATCATTATAAGTCGAGATTAAAATTATACAAACTAAGTGGAGAATACTCCTAAAATAGAGATTCTTATAATTACATTTTGATATAGTAGATATAGAATATGGAAATGCCTGTTATAACTAATAAATGCTTAGGTTACGGTTGGACTTTTCAAACTGCCAAAATTTTACATTTTTATTTAATTTATTAATTTCGATTTCTGGCAAACTATGAATTGACCTTCTGTCGAATTCATCAGAGTTTTCAGATATGGTAGTTAATTCCATAGGATGGCTTATTGAAGTTTCATTGCTACTTTTATTATCATTATAACAATGATTGTATATCTGTATACAACAGGATGGATTAACGCATTTAGCAAAACATTTCTTGTATAATTTATAAAGTGCATAAACAATAATTGAACCGATTATGATGTAAGTTAATGTGGAATAATAATGTCCATATTTAACAATATGAGATTGATTTTGTACATTATTTATTTGGTTTTCTAGGCTATCTAGTTTATGCGAAGCTAATTTTAATGATTCTAAATCTACGTTTGATAACGAGATAGGAGAAAATTCGTGAAAACTGTTATTTAAAATCTTATTAAATTTACAACAGTCATCTTCTGTTATATCGTAGTTAATTGATAATTGACTTGGTAATATCTTTTATAGTTATGAGAAGGATAGAATTGCAACGTTTGAAAATACGCAATACAATCATTTTTCAAGGATAACAGACCAGTACCTTGCAGAGTATAATCCTTAATATCATGGTTACACTTTAATGTTAACTTACTAGGCTTAGATTGGACAAAAATATATTTTCCATCATTTAACTTCTGCGAAATATTAATATTACCATATATTAACTTATTATTACACATATCCGGAAGAGATACAGTTACTTCCGTTAACAATTTCGACTCACACGATGGGTTATTGATTGTCGACAGAACAGAAGGTAGGGGACCTATCGTCAGTTATTGCTATAAAGAGCTTAGAGGGATGAATTAATGCATAAGTTAAGAAATTATCTTCTTGAGGAGTAGGTAACGGTAAGTTTTTATAAACATTAAACCTCATAGGATTTACTAACGGAATCTGAATTACAAACATAATTTTGTTATTATAATAATATGCAGTTAATTGCGACAAATCTATAATACTATGTATATTTTGTAAAGATAAAGACACAGGAAAATCGATATTAGATTTAAATTGTTTACTACTTGAAAGTTCATTGTATAATTTTGTAGGGGTTAAAACATATGGATGTAAAATATTAGCTTTTGCAAATAAAATTGAATTTAAAATTGTATCTAGAATATTAGAGATTGACAACAATGATCCTTCAAGGACATTAAACAAGGAATTCATTTTCTCAATGTTTATTAGATTAGCATTCGTTCTAGAATTTTCTGTAAATATATTACTAAGTTTTTGTATTTGTTTATCTAATTTAATTTCATTTTCATTTAATTTATGCATAGAAATATTAAAGTTGTTTATTGTGGACTGAACAACGTGTATGTTGTCCTTCATAAGAGAAAATATATGATTTTCGTTTTCTTGACATGCTGAAATGGCTTCGTCATATTTTCTAGCGTCATCCGCGTCTAGAGTGCCGAAAAAGAACTTTAATATTTCGCCACCGAATTCGAGTGACCTTTTAGCACGATCATCAATCTTTTCTGAGATAAGGTGAGATAACGAGTTATATTTAAGAGAATTAGCATTAAGGCGCTGTTATACCTCAGAAGCCGTGAAACACCTAATTTTTCGTCGCGCATATAGCCATAACGGTACATATTACAACCTAGCAAAAAATAGAGCTTAAAGTCAAAAGTCTGAACAAAAGACTTTTGAAATAATTTTTCATATATGTAAAATAGAATCATGGTAAAAAAATCACAAAATCGAGGCAGAAAATAATCTTTCGTCTCACTGCTTGCAATATTTTGATCGTAAGCTGTCATATGTTTTTTAATAATATTGTAGGAAACCTAATGAACTAAAGAATTACCTAATTTATTTTCATATTATACGGGTATATTTTGTAAAATTAAATAAAACCTGCCAAACGTCTATGATTTTGACGCTCGGTAGATCCCATCAATATCAAACGCTTCAGCAATTTAAACCTTAATAGCATAAGCAGTGTACTGAGTGTCAGTTGCTAGTTTACGCCCCGCCCAGACCTCATCATTCGGCTATGAGCCCTGTGAGAGATAGGTCATGTCGCTTGCGTCTCCGCTGCACCAAATTTTACGTAACCTGTACCTGTTTATTATTGTAATACGCCGATTTGAGTTCGTAATTTCATGTTTTATGTTATAGACTGAATACTTTGAATCAAATAGGCTTTTCATGTAACTATGGGCACATATAATTAGGACCTAAGTTTATACTCTTGTTGCGTTTAATGTGTTATTGTTTCTGTGCTTATAAATATATAATTAGAAGAATAAAATATGGACAATTAGAGAAATAAAGTTCTACGAAGGATTTGTACAAGAAAGCGTCGTAATAAAATAGAAAATCATCCATGGCCAAGTGATTATGAAATAATATGTAACATTTTTACACAAATTATTTTCATAAGAGTCTTATATGACTGACTATGTTATAGATTATCGATTATGCATAATATAATTATATAAATTATTCTCACAATACATAGCTGCCACAGTTTTAAATTTTTGAAAGAGTAATAACATAAAATCGAATCATTTTATGTACTTATATTTCAAATTCATTAGCTTGTCAGAGCGCCTGGAGCGCTAAAATGCTGCCACGGCGAACAATAAACAGCGCTAAAATATGGCGCTCCGCAATCCGCACACAAGCGGTAACGAATATTGTATTATTGTGTTGTGAACATTGATTTAAATACTAAAGATACGTGCAACCGAACATTTGACAGACGCAGACACCCTACAAAAAAAATAACGCCATCTATTAAAACTCGTATGAACTACGATGTAAATCGGCATGGTCTGCTCCTAACATAACCTTGTAAGAGCGGGGTGAGGTATTTTTCGAGGTACAAAAAAATATATATTTTTCCATTTTGGATTCGTACCTAATATTTTTTGACGTTGGTGTATCTTTAAATTTTAAGAATCAATTAAAAATAATTTTGTTGGAACATTATTTAATCTTATAGTAATAATAATAAATCTTTTCATTTCATCGGGTACAACGCCCGCCGCTTCAAAGTTATGTCGCACTTTTGCGCGGCTTCGCGCCGTTTTTACCAATAGAAAAGAAAATTGCTTTAAATAATTTTAGAAGTTGATTTAATGACATATTTTTAAGTTACCGGTGACATGAAATGTTATCATATTTTTTATTATGTTTTTTCGTAGTTCACGCAACCTTTCACGGCACAATTGGCATTTTTGTTCGCAAAATTTACGACTGCTCCCGATGACAGCTGATCGCGTTCTAGTTCACTTCGTTAAAGAGAAGACCATTTTAGGACCAACTTCGAGGCGTCATTGTAACATGCGGTCCGCCCAGTCCTTACGCAGTAATATATATGTCAATGGTTGTGAACATAAACCTATTCAGGTACATTTGGTAAAACTTTGATTATTCATAAACTATTAGGTATGTATCAGTACATCTAATATCTTTTTAATTTCTAAAATCAATCATTTATAAGTAAAAAAGTGAAGTGCTATAACACAAGATATAGTAATTTTTTTAATAATAAAGTACCTAACTAATTATCTTTATTGTAATTACAGTGAAGTTAAAGATAACAGTTCTGCAACTTCTTACACACATTTGACTGCAGTCATTCCTGACACGATTTGTTCAAGAGCTAGCCAAGAAATGCCCAACAATTTTTAACAACTTTGACTCAAATTCCGTAGTGATAAGCAAAAATTACAAGAGGGATAGTAGTGACTGGTTCGAATTGCGTAAGAATATGTTGACAGATTAAAATTCTGGTATAGTGGTAAAAAATATTTGGAGTAAAGCCAACTTAGAAAAAAATATTTTGTACAAATAAAATATTTGCAATGTAAAAGCAGTTGCGCATGGAGTCTAAAATGAACAACTGGCTTTGCAACAAATGGCGAAGCAAGAAAATATAACAATCGAGCCTTGTGGATTATCCGTTTATTGGTGCCACGCCAGATGGATTAATAGGTCTAAACACGATTGTGGAATGGCCTGGAGAATAGTATAAGAGCAAATAAAAGACAAATATGGAAAAATGATAAAAAAGTGAACTGACTTGTCTAAACAAATATTGTAATTGTTATTAGGTACCAAATTCAGTGGCAACGCCACCTTACACGCAAACAAAAGTGTTTATTTGCTGTGTGGAGTGGCGAAAGTATACCACTAAAAATAGAAATTATAGAAAGAGATGATGTTTTCTGGGAGAAGAAAATGAAAGAAAAGCTTGTGGCGTTTTATATGAATTGGCAGTTGCATGAAATTGTTGATTCTCGTCAAGCTCAAAGGATGGCATTGCGAGATCACGGAGAGGAAAATGTTTCATCAGTGCTTGAAATTTCTACAATACCAAGACGTAAAAGGAAAGTAAATGAAACTGTGCCTCGTGAACAACAGCAAATAATAAGTATTGAAGCCTTATCACCTCACACGCCTTTAACTTTCGATGAGAATAAAGAAAACCTGCCGGGTTGTAGCAGACAGTTAACTTTTGAAGAGCTGTAAACTCTGTATTTCGTTCATAAATGATAAATGAATATAAATAAATATCTTTTAATATTTATTTTCTTTGAAACAACACATATTTGATGCAAAGAAAATTTTTATATTTTTCCATACAAACATGTATGAGGAGAGCTAACGAAAAAGCAGTAACTCAAATTCTAATTCTATAATTTTCTAAGCCACATAGATATATCATATAATTTTCTAAGCGACGTATCTCATGAATAAGGTATATCCACATATATTTTTGATATTTCATCTATTTTGAAAAATAATAATGGGTTTGGGTTTCGAAACGAGTCGCCTGAATTTGAGGGTATTGGTAGTGTAAGGGACTTAAGGGAGTTCGTTTTAATCCCCTAAAAGTAATTTTGGCTGCCGGAGTTGCGTCTAAATATTTTTAAACACTTTCCAAAATTTCATAAATACTTCGGCAATTATGTAAAACGGAACGTAGTTTTTATGCTTTAGTACAGTTTTACAAATGTAATTTTTAGCTTTTATGTGAAAAACGTGAAACGAAACGCAAAACCGCCATCTTGGTATGATCATATTGACAGCTAATGTCAAATTTGTTAGGTTAGGTTTGTTATGTAAGGTTTTCTTTTGACCCTTAATCCGAAATCAGGAGCCCTTCGCAGGGCTTCGTTAACCTTAGTTTATTAAACTAGTGTGATGAAAGTGGAAGTTGGCAGTGCCATACACACCGATGTTTGTAGATATTTTCTTTTCAGAGGAAACTAAGTATTTCCGGCAAGTGAAAATGGTGAGTGGAGGTTTCGAGACCTCCCCTCCTTCCCCCCAATCACTCACAACCCCTCAAAACGGCGACGTATTTCGAAACTTTTACCATTATAATTATACCTATAATAACAATAAACATCCACAAATTAATAAATTAAATCAACTTTTCTCGCTTAACTCGCTTTAGTTAAGATACGGCTTTTGCGCTTAGTAGGGCATTATTGTGGTTTTTAGGGTACCGTAGCCAAAAATTTAAAAAACGGAACCCTTATAGATTCGCCATGTCTGTCTGTCTGTCCGCCCGTATGTCACAGCCAATTTATTGCAAAACAGATTTGAAAACTGGCAGGAATGGAATTAGATGTAGGTATTCTATGAACTACTTCACTATTTTTATACAAAAATAATAATGGCCTCTCCATACATGGAACTGACTTAATTATTTTTATCATCTTACGGCACGTAGGTATTATACGGCACCTAATTTCGTCAACTATTAATACCTACCTATAACGTCTAATGTAAACCAGTTTTGCTCATGGCTGCACTGAGAACAAAAATTGCGCTATGCCTATATTGTACAAACAGATTGATGTATGTAATATAAATTTTAATATCAGTATCTCAATTCAATATGCTAAAACGTTTTGCTTGCGATTTTGAAATATTTGAATACGGATGTCACCAGAATACGGCCGCACGCGACGAGAATGAAGGGGGGCGCCCCGCAGTAGACGGAGCTAAGCTCCCTTCACCTCCCCTGCTTCACCCCCTCATTTACCAAAACAGTCGCTTAGGACAGCGCCTTAATTAATATTTCTAAAGGGTCAATCGCATTCTTACAATCTAAAGTAATTACAGCTAAATTTCTTGCTTTTTCACAGAAAGCAGATAAGTATAAAATAGATTTTTGGATTTTATCCAAATAAGGTTTGATAGGGACGACTTCGACATAAGTAATCACGTTCCAGAAGTCGTTGTAAAAATACGCAATTGATATCGGGTCAAAATATATGCCCGGACTGTGAGAAATATACTCAATGGGATCAGCAGAAACCAATCTGTAACAATGACAAATCACGCCGGTTTAATTTCGTTAACATGGTACCTGTTTCATGTGTTTTCTATTAATACTTAAAGAGACGTTATTTTTACCGTGCACTTTGACTATTTTATAGGGTCCTTTCCAAATGGGAGATAAAGCTTTTCTTAATCTATGGTGATGTCTTAAATAAACCATATCACCGACTTTGTAAGTTTTAGAACTGGCATTTGCATCGTAATATTTCTTAGAGGTTTCTTTACTTTTAATTATATTTTCTAATGCTCTTTCGCGAGAAAAACGCATTCTGTACTGTAAGGCGCGAATATAGTCATGATAAGTTGTGCTATCGTTTGTTTCGTATAAGCTACTGGGTATGGAAGGCTTATGGCCAAATAATAACTCAAAGGGAGTAAATTCTGTTGTGCAATGGGGAGTTGTATTGTACGATAAGATTGCAGTTGCTAGATAGCAATGCCAATCGTCGTGATTTTCGTTCACGAACGACTTGAGATACTCCTTGAGAGTGGCGTGACTCCTTTCTAGAGCACCATTGGTTTGAGGATGATACGGGGTTGAAAATAGGTTTTTGATTTTCAGGATATCAGTTAGTTGCTTGAAGAGATCGGAGGTGAAGCAGGTACCTTGATCGGTAAGTATCATTTTAGGAAATCCGAATAGAGAAAAAAAATGAATTAAGTTTCGAGCAACTTCATCAGTGGAACATGTGATCATAGGGTAAGCGGAAGAAAACTTTGTCAGATCATCCTGGAGGGTAAGTATGTATTTGAACTTTTGAAGGCCAGCTTCGGGCAGAGTACCAACGATATCTAAGGCCAATCTTTCAAAGGGTTTGGTACTCGAGGAGGTAATAACCATAGGGGCTTTATTCGAAGAGCGTAAGGGTTTATTTATTTGACATAATCTACAGTCTTTAACAAATCGTTCGATATCAGAACGCATCGATTTCCAATAGTAGGATGCCTTTATCCTATTATACATTCTTTTAACACCTGGGTGACCAGCAATAGTGGTACCGTGATTTTCTTTTAGAATATTAGGGACCTCAGCGGGAGTTGGGTATATTATTTGATTTTTATATATATGTATTTTGATTTGGGTGCCGTGAAAAATGTATGATATCATATTATAGATCTTAATGTAAACTAATTTAGTAAATGGCTCCGAAAAATCCGATATAGCTAATTCTTTTTCGTAGTTTTCGTTAGATAAGATTTTGTTACGCAATTCCATAAGTAATTTATAAATAATTCTATAACTAGTTTCATTGTAATGATGTATTTTCGTAAAAAAGAAAATAAAATGTTCTATTATTAGAATCTACAATGTGAATAGTTTCAAGTTCACGTTCACGGGCTTTTAACTCGTCAGCATTTTCGATGAGTGATAACAATTGCTCGCAATGCGGCATAGAGTAGTCGAAGTCCAGAGACATCGGACATGCTATATATTTTTGTTTGGCTAAATGAAGTGATTGACTATGCTCTTCTATGATTGTATCGTTATTAGATGTAGTTTTTAAGAATTGCTTTTTAAAATATTGTTCATAGGTTGATTTATTTAAGTTAGAATTAGAGGTTAACGCGTTTACGGGGTACCTGGATAAGGTATCGACATTAGAATTTAATCTGCCTTGTTTGTACACTATTTCATAATTATATTCTTCTAGTTTCAGGCGCCATCGTATAAGACGACTACCTGGGTCTTTAACATTGAACAACCAGACTAAGTGTCTGTGATCGGTAACGATTTTGAATTGGTAGCCATATAAATAGGGACGGAACGTCTTAACGCCAAAAAGAATAGTTAGAAGTTCTTTTTCCGTAGTGGAATAGTTTCCTTCTGCTTTGTTTAGGGTACGTGATGCATAGGCTATCGGCTTATCTTTGCCGATTTCACCTTGGGAAAGAATGGCTCCAACGGCATAATTAGATGCGTCAGTGGTAAGTATGAAAGGTTTTGAATAATCAGGATATTGAAGGAGAGGTGCTGAGACTAATTTATGTTTTAGAGTTTGGAATGCAAGTTCTTGTTCTTGCGTCCAATGGAAGGCGACATCTTTCTTTAAAAGAGAGGTAAGTGGTTTGGTAATTTTCGAGAAGTTTTCTATGAATCTGCGGTAATAACCGACTAGACCTAGGAATGATTTTATGTCCTTGGGGTTTTTAGGAGTTGGAAGACCTTCGATGGCTTTTACCTTGTCTGGATTCGGTGAGACACCTTTATCGGTGATGACGTGACCTAGATAAGTAACTTCGCGGCGTAAGAACTCGCACTTATCTGTTTGCAATTTCAGATTATGTTGACGGAACCTTTCAAGGACTAATTTTAGCTTTTCAATGTGACTAGGGAGGTCTGGCGAGTACGAAATACAATCATCTAAATAAATATAGCAGTGTAATCCTTGAAGACCAGATAGAACTGTATTCATGAAGGCGTTGGAAGGTGCTAGGGGCATTTTTTAAGCCAAAAGGCATTCGGGTAAATTCGTAATGACCAGACGTTTCATTTGTGCCTACAATCGTGAATCCTGTTTTTGCTGCGTCAGCAGGATTTAAAGAAATTTGGTGGAAACCACTTACAAGATCTAAGGTCGTAAAGTACTTAGAATGCCCTAGTTGGTCAAGAATATCTGTTATTAACGGTATAGGGTAGATCTCGGACACCGTGACGTCGTTAAGGCGACGATAATCGATAACTATACGCCATTTTCGTTTCCCCGAGGCGTCTGCCTTCTTCGGGACAACCCATACAGGGGCGCTCCATGGTGATTGAGACGGGCGTATGATATTTTGTTCGAGCATTTTGGTTATTTGACTGTCTACTTCTTCTTTGTGGCACTCTGGAAAACGATAAGACTTTACGTGGATTGGGGCGGCATTCCCTGTGTTTATAGAGTGATTGATTGTGTTAGTACAGGTGAGAGGTTCACCTTCAAGATGAAAAACGTCTGTAAATTGAGAACAACAATCTAACAGAGTTGCTTTTTCTTCTGGATTTAGGTGAGAGGTTCGAATTTGATTTAGAACTTGATTATGTCTATCAATGACAGGAAGTGAAGCTTTATTTATGGTTTCAATGTCTGAAGTTGTCAGACACTCTGTGAAGTAATTTTCCATACGTGTAAGATTAACGGAATAGTTATTTATTTCGATCTCGGATTCAGTAGTATTTAGAATAGAAATATTAACTCTACGATTTGGCTTTAAAGTGACGACGCAATTCGCGACATAAACGCCTTCAGAAATCTTATGGTCGAGAACTAAGGCTTCTTTAAGAAAAGGTAACTCATCACTACTGTTTGACACTCCACATTCAATTACAGCTTCAGAACGAGCTGGGATTTTGTAAATTGGCAACTTGAAACGTAAAGGTAAAGTATGATTTTGAATTATTAAACATTCCTTGTCATAGTCTATGACTGCTTTAAGGTGACCTAGAAGATCTGTGCCTATTATGCCATCATAGTCGAGGCTAACATCATTCTTTACGACGTGAAATTTATAAGAGTATACTTCCAAAGATAAGTAAAACTGCATTTGGAAGGTGCCTAATGTTTGACAAAACGTGCCACTATCATTGATTCCTTTAAGTCGCACTATTTCTGAGGATAGTTGAGGCTTTTTATAAAGACTTTCTTCTTTAACTAAAGAAATGCTAGAACCAGTGTCGATTAATAGAACAAGTGACCTGGTAGTATGCTTAGTAAATAAGAAAACATGTGGGAGTGTTACCTTTTTAATAAACGAATTCATTTCGTAAATTGGTATATCATTCTGATGAGATTTAGAACATTTCAGGCGTGACGGTGACAAATCATCTGGCGGATAAGAGGTAAGTTTGCTTTTCGAGTTACCATCACTACTCTTAAACGGTAAGTTACGATTACTACACGTCTGAGTAGTTCACGGCCATATCATTCGTATGGCAAAAGTTTACATTAGCGTTGCCTCTGCGCGTATCACTACTCTGTGCCTGAGTATCAGGTTGTTGCATATTACGGCGTTGATTATTGTACTGCCGTTTGCGACACTCGGTTATCAAATGACCGGGATTTTTGCAATATGCGCAGATTTTCCGTGGGAAATTATTAGGATTTTGGGACGATTGAGTTTGCATGGGAAAACGATTTTGATAAGTATAAGGATTAGTAAAATTCGTATTATAAGATTTCACGTTTTTGTTTTTATTCCGAAAACATTCAGAAGACAAGTGACCTTGTTCGTTACAGGTCGAACATGTTTTTGGCGATTTTAAGGAAAATTTGGAAGCGTTAAATAATTTTTCTTCCTCAATAGCATGTGTGACGGCCTCGTTTAGCGTTTTAGGGTTACGACATGGAACTATATGCGAAAAACTCGGATTTAGACCCATTAGGAAAGTGTTGAGTGCCAAGTCTTCGATACCGGCGACTCTACCAACTAATTCATCCTTTTTATCACAGGAGAAATGCACATCTGATAACAAACGCGTTAAGCATGATTCAATTCGCAAAGAGTATTGTGAGACAGTTTCCGACGGCAAGTTTTGCTTGCAATTTTGAAGGTCGGGCAAGAGATGTGTAGAATGTTTCTTCTCGCTAAAGTTTTGTTTTAGAAAATCTTTAAGTTCTGACCAGTTACTAAAAGTTTTTAAAGAACACGCTACTTGTGCCTTACCTTCCAATTGGGAAATGATAAATTTACATAAAATAGTCTGCTGTTCGTCAGAGGCGAGTGAAATGGCATTGTCACAGTTTGTGAGGAATGCGGGGAGAGTCTCCCTTTTACCATCATATGGTTTAATAAATTTAGTAAGGAAATTCAGCGTTGTGGCATTAGCCATTTTTGTAGGCTTTTTAATATCTTTTTCAGATTTTACTGAATATTCGGAATCCGTCATAAATGGTGAGTAATTTAGATAACTTTAAGATTTAGTAGATATGACCTTAGGATAGATTGATTACTAATATAATAATTAGGATATACGTAAGATTTAGTTTATAAGATTTAGTTTATAAGATATAGAAAATAATATTTATTACAAGGTCAATTTAAAATACGTGCTTATAATTAGATTTGCCTTTTAGAAGTTACGAGATGACGCACACGCTTTTTAGAATGCTCTGCTTTTATCACAAAACACTGCACAAACACAACACAACACAAAGAGTTTGGAAATAAGTATAAGACTTACGTTGATGATGATTTCGTGTTCCACATGAAGACGAAGAGAATAAGGTGAGTTTGCTGCATCATAGGGTGCGGATATCACCCTGTAGTTGAAGACGTCGAGCTGCTTTACACCCAGAGGGTTTTCAAAGCTCAGTAGAAGTTTTGGGAACGGTCTCGATTGGTGCGGCGCCGGCTCACGCTTAATAGCGGAGGCTGACGGTCGGCTACACTCTAGTCAAGGTCAAGGCTGCAAGGGTAAGTGCTGGCTCACGCTATAAAGCGGAGGCTGACAGTCGGCTAAGGGGGTGTACTTGCGTGTATCGATGGGGGCTCACGCTGCGAGGGGCGGAGACTTATCCTCTATCTGGTGTGGTGCGGGCTCACGCTATGAGAGCGGAGACTGATCGTCGACCTTGCGCTGCTAGTACACTTTCACTACGCACTGTTCAGATGCTGCGGTCTGAATACGGATCCAGAAAGCCAACAGCATCCCACTTCTGACACCAATGTTTTGCGCGTAGTACGTAGCGAGTTTTTAAAAAAACAATTTTTCACAGCTGAAAAATGTTTATTAATTTATACCCGAAATTACATTGACTAATCTAGACCGAACTCAAGCTTTCGCGACCGCGAGATGTAGGATGTTGGCGCGGTAGATGAATGATGCGAACTGGATGATATCTGTATGCTAACTGTGTGCTAACTAACTGGTTGCATGGCGGTAATGGCTTATATATTAATTATAACATGCTTACATTGCATTTCCCTTTAACTAAATTCGGTTATAACAGTACTGATAAGTAAGTTATCCTCTTCATTATCACTAGCCCTGTATAAAAACTGTCCTACTGCTGGGCACGGGGCATTTCTCCCAATAAGAAAGGTAAAGCTACAGTTCACTACACTGGCCAAGTACATAGAAGCAGACTTCACAATATGTCTTTCGAGGACTATAGAGAAAATTCGCAGAAATACAGATTTCTATAACATTTTTATGTCTGTCGTTTATCCATACTCACTTAAATTCATGTATATTTATCGGTGGTCTTTTAGCTGTAATAAATGCTATGCCTTGTGTGGCAGCAAATTTTTCAGAATAGCATCATTATTAATGGCAGTTAGGTCAAATACACTTCGGTATCTACCACCTCTAAATAAATCTGCAAAGTACCTTTACCAAAATTACGTTATTTCATCATCCTCTTAGCGTTATCCCAGTTTCAATCTGGGGTCCGCTTACTAGTCTAACCGGATTTGGCTGAATATTAGCTTTTCCACGGAGCGACTGCCTGTCTGACCTCCGCAACCCGAAGGGATAGCGATATTCCATGGTTTAGACTATTGTCAGTTTATTTTAGAAGGTACTGACGCCCTGTAACGATTGTCATAGATCTTCATGACAACCGGGACCGACGGCTTAACGTGCTCTCCGAGGCACGGGACAAGCGATAATTAACAATTAAATACGCACATAACTCCGAAAAGTCATTGGTGCGCGCCGTGGATTCGAACCCATTCGATACCCTCTGCATGGCAGTCTGTTGGTATCTCCACTAGGCTATCGCTACCCCCGCTAATTACGTTATGTACTGCTCAACAAAGAGATCAAACATTAAACTGTAGTACGAATCCCGGTGGTACCGGCCATGGCGCACGTAAAGGAAAAGATAAAGTTGCCACATAAATTCTCGGTTGTCAGACGGCCGATAAGCCGGTTTGCTTAGCCCACCCCTTTACCTGGACCGTATCTTACACCGAAGTGTAAAATGCATTTGAGGTATCAAATAATATGACTATTTTCGTTTTTTTTATACTAACCTTTAACCGATTTCGGCCACGGGCGACATCTTGAATTCATAGCCATATACAAATATTTTTAAACTAAATATTTTGGTACAAACATAATTAACATTTTGATAGGTACATTCATATTGTAAGTTTTATTGTATGCTTATTTGTGAGTGGATGGTTCTAGCCCTCTTAAGTAAGCCTCTTCATGAAGCTGTTTGGCGGCAGTTTGAACCTTATCGCAAAACTCAAGTTACTCCTTACTATTATACTCCTTTTTAAGTGAGAATTAGTTTATCACTCACAGCGTATCCTGACTTGTCATTTGTAACAGATTGGAAAACTAAAACAACTGTAGGACAGGTTTCCCAACAACTTGGATGAGTGTCCGCTTGTCATGGTAGTTACATCAGAGCCCTACAATGTTTCTAAGGGCACGTAAAACCGTTGCTCCCGATAATTGTCTGACACACAGGAACCGTTAAACCAAGTCAGAAGGTCTTCGAGTGGCCTGCCAATTCCGATATCAGCGTTGGCCAAACATACAAAAAATTAAAAAAGAAGAGAAGCTTTATTTATTATTATATGAATTTAACGAATAATAAATATAAATGTTGTTAAAACTAACTATAACTAAGGGGCTATTTACACATAAATTAAAACAATCATTTCTATACTTAAATAACTAACAAATAAAAGGAAATACATAAAAAAAGTAAAAGCAGAATTTAAAGGGCGTCATGGAAATCCTCCACATCGCCATCAATTGGAAGCGTGCCCAGAATGCTGGCAGCATTGCCACGTTGTATGGCAATGCTGATCTTTTGTGCCAAATACAGGCCAGCCTTCTGGTCACGCGAGGTGTCAACAAGTCTCTTTGAAAGATCTCTAAAAAGAGATCTAGCACTTGGACCCCATGGTCCCAACGTTTCAACTCCAAACGGCTCAAATACATAATCCCCTACTAGATTTATGTATTTGCGCCTTTTGAGAGTCTCCGCTGAAGCAGCAGCAGCGCCCGCACAACCCGCTGTGCTAGGAAGATGAGATGGCGCAAGGGTGTCGACACATGTTGCGTCCCACACCAAAGGCCTACCCAGCTTCCATGGGAGTAAAGACATACCGTCTGGTCTCTTACCATCGTCGCGTGCCAAGCCCTGAGGTTCAAGTTGGGCTGGAACGCCAGCGGTGACAAGAGCCCGACGAAGTATGTCATTGAGGTTGGCGTGTCGTGAAATACGACCTGCGCTCCTGCTACATGACAGACCATGGTGACCAAGGCTGTCGACAGCCTCTCCACAGTGACAGCGATGCGGAGAAACACATGGCGCACCTAAACGAAGGCAAGAAGCAATGCGGAAGGTCGTATCGTCCAACATGGTACCTATGTTGGACGATGGCAGTGCCTGAAGCCAAAGCCCTGACTCCCACTCTCCCACAGCCAGCAAACGAGCACGCTCTGCAGCATTGGACGACGTACTTAAGAGATTTTCTCGTACCACGCTGCAAAGCGGCCCGTCCCACTGCCTCTGAGAAGATGGGAATCGGGGTAACTCGGTGCTTGGACAAGCCATTCTCCAAGCATTCATGGCATCGGTCTTACACGGCACCTCAGAATTGACCAGTGTGGGTGCTAAAATTTTCCTGGTCAATTCTTCAGTGCTGTGGACCGAGGACAGGAATGCTGGTAAGCTTACGTCAGTAATTTTGCGAACGCCAAGGCCGCCCAGGCGTACAGGCAAGGACGCCTGTAGCCACACTCGGTCGTTCAGGGCCAGATTTAGAATTTTGCTTAAAGTAATTTGTATAAGTTTGTCAATTTGGGCGAGTGCAGATGGGTTTTTCCAAAAAGGGGAAGATCGAAGAGCGTGTGTAAATTTAGGGACAAAAAGACAATACTTGATAATAGTAAAAGCCGAATGCATATTAATTTTGAGTAACCTGTCTGAAATATCACTAAAATTTTGAATTTTTTCTTGTATAAATAAAGAATATAAGAAGCTTTATTATATTATTAATATAAGAAGCTTTATTATATTATGTTTTTATAGACTCACGCCTGTATCCCCGAAGGGGTAGGCAGAGGTGTAATAATATTACACCTCTGCCTATATTTCGCCATGAATTTTTAGGTCCCACGTAATAGGGGGCGAGCCAATTGCCGTTACCGGGCACATCACCAGACTCCGTGCTGCTACTGAGGATTTGGAAAAACGCAGTAACACTTTTACCGACCCGGGAATCGAACCCGAGACCTCCGATCAGCAGTCGCATACGCTATCCACTGGACCATGGACGCAGTCATAAGAGAAGCTTGTTATTTATTTTTTCTCTTATAACTTGTTTTTCGACGTGACCTACATGAATACAGTTCAGTGTAAATGTTGCCTAAGTTAGAGCCTTGGCACCACAACTCTACAGTTAACGTTATGGAATTAATGGCTATAATGTTAATCTCTAGGTTCGACTGTCTTTACTGTTGGTGAGTTCAATTCGAAGACTGGATAACGATGGATTGATCAACTTGCTATTGAAAGGTTCTTTGTAAATGAAATTGGTTTGCTAAGGTTTTTGTTGGCAATGATGCTTATAGCGCCAGCCCGCGGTATCACTCGTCTGGGGATAGCCAGAGCAAAAGATAGCCCATGACTGTGCTATATTACCATATGCTATTGCCACTCTGATAATATGTGAGCTATATTACCGCAAATTTCAAACTAAATCTGTTTAGTTGTTTACGTGAAAGAGTAAGAAATATCAATACACCAATAAATTCTTTAAACCTTTCGTAAAAGTTATTTTATAATAGTAATAAGATTGCGGACATGTAACCATTGAAGATGGCATACATTATGATTATGATGAGTGGAAAACTATTTTGTATAACTTCGGACAATCAAAGCCAGGGAAGCGTCCTCGAAGTTTGAATATTGATGGTAAACTTTATTTAACTCACACATTTCTATCGGGTAGCCTAAAGTTAATCAATGGAAAAACCTACAATAAATACGATAGTTCAGGTCTAAAGTATTTACCCATAGTTCAAATCTTACCACTTTCTGTATTTTCTAGCCGAAAATATGAACTAGTAGTTTAAAAAAAAGCATTGTTAACAAGTATCACAGAATATTAATTGAGGCAGAAACATTTTCGACAAATTCACGAGCCAAATTCAAACATCAAAGTGCAAATGATGTAAGCCACCATTACTAATCACATCCATTATGTTCTAATATAAAAGCAATTAGGCATTAAATTTCCATGCAACCTATCAAAGATTTTCATTAGCGATCAATTGGCGTCGGTACTCAATTAAAATGGAATTCTATTGTTATGGTGGCCTTCCATATTTTGTCGATTGGAGCTTATTTTAGTTACGACGGGACGGCACCGAAACGAGATATCTTCATCCTTGGATAAAGGAAGCACAATAGTTTACGAGTTTCATTGAACAGTGATATCGTTGTCTATGGACAATTCAACGCCGTTTTATTATTCTCCGATGATTAGATACGATATTAGAAGAAGGTCGTCAAAAACTAGTGTCAGTCGCGGAAGTTTAAAATCATCTACTGGCTGTCTTGAAACAAAATGTTTATTTTTTATCATTCAATTAAATCGTACACGTCACGGACCTGGCACATTGTGGTATAAATAATTCTTTATTCGACCACCGTTCGTTAATGCTCTGAATCGCTAAATTATTGGATTTATCTCCCATTCCAGTGTGTTCATTAAAATAATGCCGCGATTTATGCGACCACCCAAACGAATATTTCGATATTTATGTATTGGCACTTGAATTTGGAGAAAATGTGGTTTGTGGTGGCTTTTCACGGGTCGTGAAAGCTGTGATGAAACAGCATAAATGTAGATAATGTTTCTATTTGATATTCCAGTGTCAAATGTTTTGACACCGTTTTAGTCAAATTGGTAGCTTACAGTTCATGATATTTGCTGCATTAAATTTATGTAACATTCGATTGACTGCGTTGAGTTTTGTGAATATTTGCTAAAGAGCTTTGAATAGATTAAAATGCTTATTTGGAATTCGAATATGGACTCATTCACGAAGTTTAGTATAATTAATTGTGCATTATACGCCAAAGAAATCTTCATACCAACACTAATTTTCATAATAGTAAAATTACCCAGTTCATTTCAGTTGAAAACAATCATTTGGACTAACTGCATGTGAAATCTTTGACACTGCATTTTTATGTAAGTTTAATATTCTATCTATATATTAAACTACAAGACTTAATTACCAATACGGTGTGCTACTCACAATGTAATGCTACGTATCAGATCACTAGTTTGTTTAGGTATTAGTTCCTGGAGGGAATATAAACAAACTGGAATAACATTGATTGATTGATTGATTGAAAACTCTTTATTGTACACCAGAAAAACAAAAATATACAAGAATACAGTGATTAAATTATAAACAACTTAAAACTAGGTACAAGGGCGGTCTTATCGCAAAATGCGACTTCTTCCAGACAACCAAATGGAAAACATAATTGAGTGACTGATAGAATGGGTAGGTATGTACTTAGAGGAATAGTGGATCCTAAAGAGCTCAACAAAACTAAACTAATAAGAATACTATGTAGTGTTTGGTGACAAGTTTCTTAAATTATGTCAACGATTGAGCCTGTCTTATTGTCTCAGGCAACAAATTCTACAATCGGACAGCCTGGACAGTAAAAGATTTGTCGTAGAAAACCGAAGAATGTGCAGGAACTTTCAACCTAAGATTCTCCGATGATCTTAAGCACTTTGTATGTGTGTCATGGAGGTATTCAAAGCGAGTTTTCAGATACATGGGAAATATAGAATATTATAGAGAAGGCAGAGAATGTGAGTATTCCGGCGAAAGCGGATTGGCAGCCACTTGAGCTTCGTGCGAAATTCAGAGATATGATCATATTTGCGTAAATCAAATATGAATCTTATACAGAAATTTTGGAGCCGCTCAAGTTTATCAAGCTGATCATTATTGAGATCGAGATAGCTGGCATCGGCATAGTCAAGAATGGGAAGAAGAATAGATTGCACAAGTGCAATTTTAGTGGCAGTTGGAAGAAAATTACGCAGTCTTCTCAATGATGCTATGGCAGCAAAAAGACGTCGGCTGATGTATTGCAGCTGGACGGCCCACGAAAATGTTGTGTCTATGTATATCCCCAGATTCTTAACATCTTTACGAAAAGGAATAGAAACACCTGCAAAAGACAACTGGGGAGGCACGGACCAGTTTAATCCTAGATATCAGTCTAGAGCTGCCAATAATTATAGCCTGGGTTTTAACAGGGTTAACCTTAAGACCATACGTTTTAGTCCATTTTGATATGGAAACTAGGTCCTGATTAATACTGGCGATGCCTAAAGATAAATTTTCAAGCTTCGCTTGTGAGTAGATTTGCAGATCATCTGCATAAAGGTGGTAGGAACTTGAAATAGAATTAGATATTGAATTGATAAAAATCGAGAAGAGCAGAGGAGAGAGAACGCCGCCCTAAGATACACCCGCAGAATTGTCGCACCAGGACGAATAAGTTTCATCCAGATGGACACGCTGCCGGCGGCCAAACAGGTAACTACGAAACCATTCAGTCACGGATGGAGATATGCTAAGAGAGCTTAAAATGGCAAGGAGAACATCAAAGTCAACGGTGTTGAAAGCATTGCTGAAATTCAACAAACAGAGAATAGTGAGCTTGCCGTCCTCCATACCTGACCTGATATCATCCGTAATATTCACAAGGGCTGTAGTGGTGCTATGACCAGAACGGAAACCTGATTGAAAAGGATTGAGGATGTCATTTTTTATAAGGAATGAGTTAAGTTGGTTATAGATGAGACGTTCAAGGACTTTGGATAGGAAGGGTAGTATTGATATGGGTCGGAATTCAGAGAAGGATACAGGATTGGATTTTTTAGGTAGTGGAATCACACGAGCATACTTCCAAGCTGCAGGAAACACGCCACTGGAAATTGAGGAATTAAATATGTGCGTGATAATAGGTAGGATTATATCAAGGATGGGGAGGATCATATTACGGGTGATACCGTCACAACCAACAGCGTTGGAGCTAATAGATAAAATGCTCTTCTTAACATCACATGCACTAAACTGACTAAAGACAAAGGGAGTATAATCAGGAGTTGAAAGCGATGAAAGATAATTTATTGTATTCAATTTCGTTGTCCCGTCATAATTGGACGAAGCAGAGAAGTGCTGGTTAAGCATGTTAATATCAAAATTGTAAGGATTAATATTCTGACTTTGCTTTCCAACCCCTAATGATTTGAGAAATTTCCATACTTTCGCAGGATCTCCGTATTCTACAGAACTGTGGATATGCTGGCGTTGTGCATCCCTACACACCCTATTGCAGTGATTTCTGAGAGTTATGTATTTTAATTTATTTACCTCAGTGGGTTTGGATTTTAGTTTTGATTTGGCCGCTGCTTTTTTTTTAATAAGTAGCCTTATTTCCTCAGTAAGCCAAGGAGATGGCGCATGCTTTAATTTTATAGCGCGAACAGGCGCATGGGCATCGTAGAGGTCAATAAGATTTCTCTCAAATGATTCAATTTTACGGTCAATAGTATCAGCATCTAGTAATGGTTTCCAATCAATTGCCTTAGCATCATCAATGAGATCATCAGTATTCATACCACTAAAATTGCGAAGCAAGAGAGTTCTAGACTTTGCCTTGGGGGGACGAATTTTATAGGAGAGATAAATCAGGTCGTGATAGGAAAAAGCATCTGCACTACATTGGCCATGTGTAGCGACATGGTCAAGAGATGAGACAAGAATGAGTTCTAAAAGTGAAGGTGTACAATTTGGGAAGTGATGAGTAGTATTCAAAGGAAGTATATGCAGATTAGTGGAGAAAGCAATAGAAGAGAGAGAAGAGGAACGTGAGTCGTTTTTAAGAAGACAGGTGTTAAAGTCACCCATAATTATGGTTTGACTGTAAGAGGGGGATAGATTAAGTAAGAGATTCTCAAAGGACGAAAAGAAATCAACACGCAAGGACGGACAATAGTAAACACCAAGGAGAATTTTTGTATGGTGCAGCTCGACTTCCAAGAAGAGATGTTCACCGGCATTGGCTGGGGGCGGCTGTGAAGACCTGCTTAATATTGAATAAGCAATATATGAACGGAGGTAAATGGCAACACCACCGCCACCACTCCAAGTCTGGTCATTCCTAATAAGCTGGAAGCCAGGCAGAGTATACGAAGCCGAAGGAATACATGGCTTAAGCCATGATTCAGAGACTAGAATAGCATGGATGTTCTTACAGTCAAAACTAGCCAGCATATCTAGGAAATGGGCGGGAATACTCTGTGCATTAATATGGACCACATTAAAGTCTCTCGAAACACCAGAGAACAAAGATTGCAAGTTGTTTACCAAAGATGGAACACTAATGTAACTGTCATTGTCACTACTAGCAGAAAAAAAATCGTCACTGTCACTATCCATGCACTAATTAATAACAAATAATATTTGTTCAAAAAACTAAATCCCAGGTAGAATGGCGGTTCAGGTTGTAAAAATGAACAAGGAGAATTTTTAAACTAAATAAATTATGTAACAACAAAGTTAAATTAAACTACAATAGCGTGTTACTATGGCCCAACTTAAATGACAAGATATCCGTTTTAGAACGATATGTGATCAGAACTGTCAGTACTTTCACTAGTGTCACTGACATAATTCGAACCATCAAAAATTAAAAGTTTAATGCATTATAAGTAAACAAGTAGTCGGTAACTAGATAAAATGAATATAAAAACATGTCAAGTAGATTTTCGTACCTCCAAAACAATATAATTAATAAATATACCCACCTGGGATTCAACATAGAAGAAGATGCGAACAAATTACAAGGCACTATTTCTTAGACGCAGCTGCTCTTCTAGTTTTTGCTGGCTCGTTCTTTGCAGCAAGAACAGTCTGCCTCTGCTGGTCCACGTTGACAAGGCAAAGATTTTGAACATCGACCAAACAATTCATACGATGTCGCTCGCCGTTCGCCCCCAGGACATAAACAACCCCCTCTTTAGTCCAACACTTATGTATGCCAAACTTCTCCCGTGCAGCCATGAAAACGTCATGACGGGCTTTGGTCAGAAATTCCGAGGCTGTGATACCTGAACCTTTGAATTTGGGTTTAGAAAACCAGACCTTGTCGCGCACCAAGACATTTTGGAATTTGACAAGAATTGGGCGGTGTCTGTTTGGAGCAGCAGGTCTCCCCATCCGATGGCAGCATTTAATGCAGGAAGAAGTGAAAGCCTCAAGCTTAAGATGCGTCTTCATAACTGAAACGATTGTCTGCACATGGTCTTCCTTCTTTTCCTCGCTGACTCCATGAAATAGAAGAATCTTGCGGCGACCCAGCATTTCTAGATGATCCACACTGTGCGCTAGCAGCTGTACTTGCTGTTGCAGACCCTTCAAAGATTCCGTGACAAATGCTCGGAATGCAGCAAACTCTGTAGTGAGACCAGCAACATTGAATGGAGGAGTTGTGTTGCTTTGCAGTTTGTCTTCAAACTGCGACATCCTTTGGTGGAACATGGTGTTCAAGTTTTCTATAGTGCACTGTAATGACTCCATATTAATATGTATGATAGTGAATGTGGAAAGGAGATAACACTGTCTGGCAGGTAGATTTCTGTTATAAATTAAATTAAATCATTAAATTACTAAATAAGTATTAAAATTAAATTATAATTAAATAAAAAGCGAGAGCTAATTTTTTTTGCTGTAGTGGCCACAACTACCCACAATGGTGATTGTTCCTGGTATTTGAACAGTTTGTTCAGAGTAAACTAAGAAGTAGAAAAGCTGTTACGTAGTGTTTCAGTATCAGTACTGTAATATGAAATTGACGTTGCCTTTGACTTGGGATATACCGGTTATCATAAGACTGCCTAGAGTCAACGTGGCTCTTTTTACACTTTCGAGATTTGTTCACGTCAAATAATAATATAGTTATCGACTGACTGACTTATTTATCCTTGATCGCGACCGATGTGCAGTGGTCGAAATATCGACAAACACGGCAATATTTATAATTCAGATTTGCCATGTTAGTAAATGTTAAAAAGATACAATTAGTTTGATCAAAAATTACTTTTGACTGTTAATAAACTGGATAATTGCCTGATGGCTGACTTTGCATGACTGTTCATTAAACATAATGCCGCGATTTATGCTACCACCCAAACGAATATTTCGATATTTATGTATTGGCACTTGAATTTGGGGAAAATGTGGTTTGTGGTGGCTTTTCACGCGTCGTGAAAGCTGTGATGAAACAGCATAAATGTAGATAATGATTCTATTTGATAGTGTTTGTTTCTATATAATACGGTGTCAAATGTTTTGACACCGTATTATATAGAAACAAACACATTACCCAAATCATCGTTTAAGTCAAATTGGTAGCATACAATTCATGATATTTGCTGCATTAAAGGAGAATGACCAATTTTGTATGGAAGTTGGGCTAATTTTGCTTCTTGATGGTTTGACCAGTTATATATAGAAAATATAATCGTAATTAAATCAGGAAAAAATAAATACGAAAGTCGACGGCAGTTCTTAGATATCAGACATTTAAGATTCCAAATATTTTGAGGTTAAGGTTAGTAATAGTTATAAGATTTTATCATTTTAGTAGTAGCAAATTAGTTAATTATCGCCCGTGCGGAGAGTACGTTAAGCCGTCGGTCCCAGTTATCATGAAGATCTTTCACCGTCGCGCGTCGTTCGGGGAGTCAGTGTCCTCAAATAAACGGATACTGGTTTAAACCATACAATATCGCTATCCCTTTGGGTTGTGGCGGTCAGACGGTAGTAGCTCTATGAAAAAGCTAATATTCTGTCATATCTGGTTAGTCTAGTAAGCGGACCCAGGGCTCCTAGGCGTTGAAGTCTTTGATGCAACCGAGATAACGCTGGGACGATGATGATATGATTTAATCATATTGTCGGTATTTATTATAAGCCTCTATGTATATTATATATAAAAAATAGTTGTGACAACGAGTGGAGCTACAAAGCAAACGCTTGTACATTATATTACTTTGGGCTTTTTTTGAGTTTGATATATTTCTTACCGAGAATTATCAATACCATGTGGTACAATTAATGAGATTTTTAGTGAGGCTAGTTAGCAAAAGATAAGCTCATTCCTTTGGACATTATTACAAAGTTGGCTTTAAAACTACACTCTTTTATGCTCAATAGGTAAATGAAACAGTTATTATGTTACTATTATTTTATTTGTTATAATACATCTTCTTCAAATAAATCATCTAAAAATTAAGCTGGAGCTTGTATATTGTATACTATAATGAGGTGCAGGTATGACCTCAGAAATTACAACAGCTTCAATTAATGTGTAGCATTCTAAACATAAGACTCCATTCTATTCCTGAAACAAAGAATTAAAGTCCGTCTGAATATTCGGTTTTCTGAACTGAGAAGAGAAGTAAACAACACTTACACAGACAGGCGTAATTTGCCGTGTGGTTGACGGCATAGAATACAAGTGTCACCACCCCCTATCTTCCCGTGGGTGTCGTAAGAGGCGACTAAGGGATAAAACGATGCAAATACCATCTTTGCGTAGAGACGGAAAACTCGACATCAAACCCTATACGACTGCCTCGTTGGTCTCGTGGCGTAAATATGCGCGTGGGATCGGGAGGTCCCGGGTTCGATTCCTAGGTCGGGCGGTGTTATTGGGTTTTTCTGTCACGAAATTCTCAGTAGCAGCACGGAGTCTGGAAATGTGCCCGGTACGGCAATAGGCTCGCCCCTTATTACGTGGGACTAAAGTATATCTGGCGAAAAGTGGGTGTAGAAATACACCTCTGCCTACCCCTTCGGGGATAAAAGGCGTGACGATATGTATGTATGTATGTATGTATGTATGTACACAGACAGGCGCTATCCATGATGTCAAAATATTGAGCCCCAAATGAGATAACTTGTCCAAAGAACGGACGTGTTGCTGCCGAGGTAATGCAAAGGAAGAGTTAACTTAACCGCAAGCCTCACCACGGCTAGTTGTTCTACGTCCAGACGACAGACTAATGTTGTTGTTGTAATGTAATAAAGCCTGTCTCATACTTTAGTCAACCCACGAGTCTTGACAACACGAAATTAACTTATTTGGTCCATAAAGGATTGCTCAAGTCAATATAAAGGACAGTAAATTACTTATTTTCCACAATACTATAGAGATATAGAGATATTAGCATAGGTGAAAAAGCAATTTGAATGTTTTCATGTCAAAATAACTGACGTAAGACATTATGGATGCCAGTATAAAAAAAATATGTGCCCATATTTTCGATATATATATAGGTAATAGAGCAAGAGCCCACGACTGCCAGACCTTCGTTATTTTATAAATGCTGAAAGTTTGCCTGTGCATGCCCCCTACGAAGGTAAGAACGACCACCGATTATAGAGTTTGGGCTGTGGTTACTTTGGCAGTTATGAGGTAGGAAAGGTGGATAAAATGGTACCTAAAACTCGTTATAGTATAAACGCTAAATTTTATATATGTTACTTGTAGACCTATAAAAAGATGTTAGCCTAACAGCCGGACAGTTTCAATGGTTTTAACATCTTGCCAGACACTTTGAAAGTCCGCTGTAGGTACGAGCGCGAGAGCTTAGCCGATTGCGATCTTTTAAGATATCCAATAAAATAAAAATTATTACGTCCATAGCCATGTTAAATAATGTAAAAATGTTTTTTTAATATTATAAAAATCTAAAAAGAGTATTACAACATGTAAAAAAATATTTTACTGTTCATAAAATTATTGTCATCAACATTTTTATTTATTCATTTCAGCCCTACCCTTCGAATCGATGGCACGTCTTATGAATATTTAAATAAAACACGTACACGTACACGTAAACAGCCCATAGTGGAGATACCAATAGACTGCCATGCAGAGGGTATCGGGTTCGAATCCATTTTGACGCTAGCAATGTACCACCTTGCAAAAGCGAGCTATTGCAACGTTTCATCATCATCCTCCTAACGTTATCCCAGTTTCAATTTGGGGTCCGCTTAAAAGTCTTACCGGATTTGGCTGAATATTAGCTTTTCCACGGAGTGACTGCCTGTCTGACCTCCGCAACCCGAAGGCATAGCGATATTCCATGATTTAGACTAGAGTCAGTTTATTTAGAAGGTACTGACGATCGCTTAATGATGTGCCCGGTAGATGGCAATAGGCTCGCCCCCTATTACATTGGGACCGAAACATAACTGGCGAAGTGTGGGTGTGTAATGCACCTCTGCCTACTCCTTCGGGGATAAAAGGCGAGAAGTAATGTTATGTTATGTTACTGACGCCCTATAAAGACTGTCAATGATCTTCATGACAGCCGGGGCCGACGGCTTAGCGTGCTCTCCAAGGCATGGGGCAAGCGATAATTAACAATTTAATTGCAGTGTTTTCTGCGAGCAAATTATATACGAACCATTTAGAATATCGCTTATCCGAAAAATCCAACCTCTTATCAACCAGGCAAAAGCGGCTGGGTGTTGAAAGACGACACATACTTGTTCAAATGGTGTGACCCGCATCAACTAAGGTAAAGCCTTATACCGAGGTATTTCGTGACATTTGGAAGCAAGCAGGAAAAATAAGCATTTGTAAATATTTGAGCCTATGTAAACATATTATTTCAGCTAAAATGGACATTCAATTTTGTATAACTTCTATTATTATGTATCTTTTCAAAAGATTTATTCATGAAAAAAAATAGTTTTACAGCAAAGTCAATTTTCCCTAATTCCGAGGTATTTTCAGGCTTGAAACCTAATACCGCGGTAGTCGGTTCCTAATTCCGAGGTAGAATAAAAAGGAGTTAATTGGTTCCGTACAGCAATTTTATAAGTTAAATAATAATAGTAAAATAGTAGTGCTATTTCTTGTAAAATATAAAATATGCTCCTACTCTAGTCACAAAAGAGTTTATAAATAAAATAATAAATGTTTTAAAAAGTTTTAATAAATGTCAAGTAGATAGTTTAGTTATTCTTAATTATTAATAACACACATATTCATTCATATAAAATTTGAATATATCTTAGTAGGTAGGTATCAACATAATCCAAAATTTGTCTAAGCGCAAACGCTAAATTGTAGCGGGGCGGCCGGCGCGTGTATAAAGGATTCCGATATGGCGCGAAAATTTTGGTTCAAGGAACCCAAATACTATTTGTGGTTGCCATATACCTCGGTATAAGGCTCTATGAATATCCTCATACGGAGGCATACCCCTCGTATTAGGAGCTCATAGAGCCTAACACCGAGGTATAAAAGCATCCTACCTCGGAATTAGGAGGAATTCCTGTAATTTGTAATCCTAATTCCGACCCGTAAAAATTCGGCCGAATAATAACTTATTCAATTCTAACTGGTACCAACATTTCTGTTATTGAAAAATGTTAATATCAGTCAAAATTTGTACAAAATAATTGCATTTCACTAGACTAAAGAGCTACTTCTTATTAAATTAGGCCTTTCAAAGTAAATGTTGTTTTCTGGATCATGTTTGACAACATTTAATAACATTTCTATCCAATAAAACATACCACGGAATTAGGTTTTCACTTCCAAAGAATAGTAATAATTTTAAATGAACAAACGCCTCATTAAAAAAAATATTGTATTAAAAGTAATAAGCAATTGAATACGATGTAGTGTTTCTCCTATTACCGATGGTACATCCGAATTAGGAGCTACGCTTAAAAACGAACCCTATCTCCGTGGTATTTTGTTTTATATTTTTAGATACTAAATCAATTTAAAACATAAATTATCTTGATAATTATGGCAAGTAAAATAACACAAAATACTGACAAATTGCTTATGTTCAACACCTTATGTTAAAATCACAACAAAAAGTTACGTTAAAAAAATGAGCTCACTTACCTAACAGGATCCGTGTTTATATGAAATAACCACTCGCGTCGACGCCGTGGCAGAAACTTATTGATTTTAGCTAGTTGCTCCGGGGTTACACTTACGAATTTCACGTATGTGAGCAAGTTTGAAACATGGAATGCGTGAATCCTGTTTTTAAGTAGTTACATAATAATATTCAAAAGATAAGAACGAAAACAAAAATACCTCGGAATTAGTAGCCGATTTTGACTACCTCGGTATTAGGAGCCTTTACCTTACCTGTTATGTTAGTGATTCGCTCAACACTCTATCAAGTATGTAATTATTATAGCAAATTATTGAAATTTATTTTTTAAATATCCATAAGGTGATCATGCCATCGAGTCGAAGAGTAGGGCTGAAATAAATAAATGAAAATATCGACGATAATAATTATGAAAAATAAAATATTTTTTTACATGTAATAATAGTTTTTAGATGTTTATAATACTTAAATAACATTTTTACATTATTCAACATAGCTATAAACGTAATAATTTTTATTTTATTGGGTATCTTAAAAGATCGCAATCGGCTAAGCTCTCGCGCTCGTACCTACAGCGGACTTTCAAAGTGTCTGGCAAGATGTTAAAACCATTGAAACTGTCCGGCTGTTAGGCTAACATCTTTTTATAGGTCTACAAGTAACATATATAAAATTTAGCGTTTATACTATAACGAGTTTTAGGTACCATTTTATCCACCTTTACTACCTGATAACTGCCAAAGTAACCACAGCCCAAACTCTATAATCGGTGGTCGTTCTTACCTTTGTAGGGGGCATGCACAGGCAAACTTTCAGCATTTATAAAATAACGAAGGTCTGGCAGTCGTGGGCTCTTGGGCTATAACGTAGGTAACGTAGGAGAATGTGGGCGTTCTTCATTTCTCAGGTCTTCCTCTATCGTACATTTCAGGAAAATAAGACTCGGTATACACTCAATAGGTTTTACTCAAACTAATTAGTTCGCTTCACAAACTAAATATGCACACGTAGCTCGGATGAAAATGGATTACTTTTGGAAACGCGGCAAAGTCGGACGTAGGTAGGCCACACTTGTTTCCTCCGCTGTGTCTGTCGCCAAAAGTGGCTGTTGATGTGTTGATAGCTCCACGTTCGCTTATAAAACATTTAATGACATTGACAGCTGTCATCTGTCGACCTCAGTGTTGCCAACCATCGTATTCGAATACGCCCAAATCTATTAAGATTTGACGTTCCGTTCTCCAATCTCCGACACGGCCATCTTGACACGTCACACGCCCCTGTGTGATGCTCCTTCTTCGTCCTCGGTACCTCACTGCTGAAGATCGCGACCACATATTATGTGTCTCCATCAGGAGCGGTCGTACGCCGTATGTAGGGCTCGTTGCATGCTGCCGCCCACCGCCTTCTTGATCATGTCAGACCATCTTGTAGGTGCCCTGGGTGATGCTCCTGCAAAAGGGAAAACATTCTGCAATATCTCAATGTCTTAGCTCGGCCCATCCTGATCATCGTTTAGTTAAAGAAAAGGGCTCGTTACGTAATAAACCACAACACGAAGGCTTAACACCATGTTTATTTCAACTGCATCATACTATTACATCACAATATTATGAAAGCAACTCTCTCATTAGTGAACAGCATCAGAGAATTACATCACAAACGTTAATCAGCGAAAAGTGTCACGGTTCACGGCCCCTTCTCACTATGAGAAGGGAAAGGCCATAGTCCACCACGCTGGCCAAGTGCGGGTTGGCAGACTTCACATGTCTTTTGAGCACACTCCGAAGAACTCTCAGACATGCAGGTTTCCTCACGATGTTTTCCTTCACCGTCGTTGCTATCACCTACACGAGCGTAGCAACTCATATCACCTCCATCGAGTGACGTACCCATTGTCATTGCTATCACCTATATCGAGCGATAGCGACTCATTGCCACCTAAATCGAGTGACAATAAGGCCATAGTCCACCACGCTGGCCAAATGCGGGTTGGCAGACTTCACATGTCTTTCGAGCACACTCCGAAGAACTCTCAGTCATGCAGGTTTCCTCACGATGTTTTCTTTCACCGTCGTTGCTATCACCTACATGAGCGTAGCAACTCATATCACCTCCATCGAGTGACGTAAACCACCATTGTCGTCGCTATTACCTATAACGAGCGATAGCGACTCATTGCCACCTCCATCGAGTGACAATAACCTTGCCAGTATCATTGCTATCACCTAAATCGAGCGATAGCAACTCATGCCACCTCCATCGAGTGACGTAAACCATGTCACCTCCCTCGAGTGACTCTTAAGATTACTTATTGCCTCCAACGAGCAATACAACGAACAACAAACACATCACCTAAATCGAGCGATATGTCCGATTACCAGCTTACTGTTCCGATACCAACTACTGTTCACTAATCAGAAAGAAGCACCACTAAATATAACTCATCATTCAGTTAAGCTAAGATCATTGGACTCTATAATTTCTAACCAAATTCCTTTAATAAACTACTTTCACTTTCATTGCCAGTTTTGGCCAGATAGGCTTTAGCTATATCAGTTACCAGGCTCCTCAAAGCCTCATACAGGCCCCGCCCCACACGCGCCGTGCGCCACACACGGGCCGCGCGCCACACAGGCCGCGCCGGCCACCAGGCGGCGCCGGCTATCATTCTTACTCTACAACCAGTTCCTTTTTCCACTCTGTATACGTTAAGACTATACCTTTTGTCTTCAACATCATAATATTATTTGAAGACAAAAATTGAGATTCGTTTCACTGGATGTGGAACAAAATAAATACTGCTGACAAAATCCTCTTTTGTATAAAAGAACATAAAGAATAATGTTATCGCATGGTTATCGCATTATTAATTTATAATAGCCAATTTATTTGTCTCAAGTAAGCTATCAAGCGTTGTTGTACAGATATTGACTTTCTAGTCAATTTCTAGGAAATACGTTAAACGTCACGGAAGGATGTTCTATTATTTTGCAGCTGAATACTAATTTCTATTTTACAATACTTTTGTAGATAGATTTATTACATAGCGCCATTGTAATTTGTGAATAAGGCAGCTATATCATAGCCTAATGGAGATACCAATAGACTGCGACGCAGAGAGTATTGGGTTGAAAACAACCGCACGCACCACTAAGTTTTTGAATTTATGAACATTTTGAATTGTGAAATATCGCTTGCTCCGTGCCTCGGAGAGCACGTTTAAGCTATCGGTCCCGGTTGTCATAAAGATTTTATTATTTAACAGTCTTTGTGTCAACCATTACTTCATTTGAGCAAGCCAATCGTTGAGGTAACAAAAACGAAAAGTTTATGGTGCTCACAGTGGGTCTATACTCAATATCTGCATGTGCAAACTCTTGGTATCTCTACTAGTCTATCCCCACCTCTAAGCGAATAACTGTATAGTGTAGACGCCTATTCAAATTGAATAATAGGCGTCTACACTATCTAGTCATACAATTATTCTGTGTTCTAATACAAATGCTGAATATTATTTTCGCTTCCCTGCTCCTTTACCACTTACGGGCTAGCGTTTTAGGGATGACATTAAACGTTCAACTTTGAACCAGCTGAACAGAAGTATATTATTATCAAGAAGAAGAAGTGAGTTTAACAATTTGTATGCTTTCTATACTTAAGACATTTAAATGGTTTTAATTATAACATTTAACCCGGTAAACGTTGACTTAGTAAGGAGAAACACGTGGGAAGAGGGACAATATTGTTCACTCTGATACATACATCATCCTCCTAGTGTTATCCCGGTTTTAACCCAGGGTCCGCTTTCTGGTCTAACCGGATTTGGCTGAATATTAACTTTTCCACGGAGCGACTGCGTATCTGGCCTCCGTGACCCGAAGGGACAGCGATATTCCATGGTTTAGACTAGAGTCCGTTTTTATTTTAGGAGTACTGACGCCCTATAACGACTGTTTAAGATCTTCATGGCAGCCGAGACCGACGGCTTAACGTGCTCTCCGAGGCACGGGACTAGCGATCATTAACAATTCAATACGCACATAACTCCGAAAAGTCGTTGGTGCGCGCCGTGGATTCGAACCCGATACCATCTGCATGACAGTCCATTCGTATCTCCACTAGGCTATCACTGCCTTTCACTGTGTGTCGATTCCTCATTTCTGAGAGTCGCGACCTCCCTTCAGGATGTTGTCTTTTATGATGGTCTTCCACTTATTGCGGTCCTGAGCAGCTTGGATAGCATTATGGATGCCAGTCTCGAGGGTGGTGCGAATTTGATCGATACATGGTGTGGGGCTGCGTCCTCTAGGTCTTCGTCCTTCGATTTTGCCAGTTATTGTAAGTCTCTCTAGATTGTCAGGATTACGCCTTGCAATATGTCCGAAGTATTCCAGAGTGCGGCGGAGGCTATGGTTGAGAGTCTGATGGTGATCCTGAGTTGATTAAGTATTGAGACGTTTGTCCTGCGCGCAGACCATGGTATCCGTAGCATTTTGCGCCAACCCCACATCTCGAAGGCGTCAATACGTCTGCGGTCAGCTGCTTTTAGGGTCCACGTTACAGCGCCATAAAGAAATATAGGGAAGACGAGTGTGTGTTCTAGTTTCATTTTAGTTGTCGTAGTGATGCTTCTGTCATTCCATATCGTTAGGAGCCGTGTCATAGCTGTTTTAGCCATGCCGATTCTGCGCCGCACTTCTATAATAAATAAAAAATCGCTGCCTTTAATAAATAAAAAAATATCCCTCTGATACATACAATGATAAGTTAATAATGTTTCGATCCTAGTAGTAGTCCTACATAGAGAAGATTAGATTGCACCCACGGATTCGCCCACGTAGGTGTCCGCTAATGTGACACATGTATCCTATGTGTAATTCTGATGAATAAGCCATGAATATTTAATTCTGCTAGCTTCATTAAAATCCGTTCAGTGGTTTTTATCACAAAGAATAATCCGAAATAGTAGTGGACACTCAATTTTTTATGTGTCGTCTATGTCTATTTAAAATTGCTATGCAGTTTATCTGCGTATGCAACTACGATGCTTGCATATATTTTCAAGTTTTAATTTATCGTCATGCTAGCGTTAGCACTCCTTCAGTGATGTGCACATAATATCATCATGTGTGTTACTTAACTGCACGACGTATTCTACAAATACGTCATATCAATCTGTCAATCTTTACGCCTGTCATCCATAGGTGTAGGCAGAGACTACGGCACACCAAATGACCTGTTTCAACTACGTAATAAAAAGCAGCAATATGTTGATTGAATGGATGCAGGCTGCGCGTATCGTTTTGGGTTCTCGTTCGCTACTGCTAATACGCGGCCTGTTGATGTCGGTAGCGAGGACAGGGTTAAAAGCCACACCAAGAACTCGCATGACTTACTTGCAATGAATACATAGAACAATGCCCATTTCTGGCCCAGTTTGGAACTCATGAACAGCACAATAGAGTTTTAATTTGTTGTTGAATAATCCTTTTTATTTATAACTTAATTTATAGGCGTTACTAAAGGTGTGCCGAGAAACATAATCAATAAATAGGTTTAAAAAGATGTGTTAACGTCTAAATAGCCAACACATTATAGATCAGAAATTGCCAGTAAAGAATTAATAATATTAAATCGATTAACTTAATCGATTTCACATTTTCTCTACTCAAAATGATTTTGGTGACTAGCAAATCATTATTTAGTCCTTAAACATTTTTATTATGTGTATTTTTAAGGAATATATGCGATTAACTACAAATAAGTTCTGTTTTGAATCAAATCTATATCGATTAATAAATCTTATTTAAAACTGTTGTCAAAACAGTGTTGCCATCTTGGCAACACTGTTTTGACTCTTAGTAAATGTCAATAATGTCATATTCAATTTATTTTGTTTGTTATTTGTTTTGCTCGTGTGCATTGTAAATATTTGTAGATCTTTTACGACTTCTGGCTTTTTCTTTCGGATTTCTACCCTTAACAAACGATTAACTCATTCCTTTCTGCTCAAAACTACGAAAGACTGTAACTATCCTAATAAAAGTACGTACATACCTAATGTTTTTTGAGCATAAATAGTACTTCTTGTAATAAAACTATGAATGTGGCCGACCTCTAATCAATCTCAAAATTCTTGTTTAACACTCTTTTATCGAATGGAATAACAACTACTACGATTTTTGACGGTCTACACCTGGGCAAGAAAAATCTAAGAAAAATGGGCATTGTTCTTTGGATAGTTTATTTAATATGCTTGAAGATGTGTTATTGTTTTGGCTCTGTTTTGCCATATTTAGCCGAAAATGAGTAATAACCAAACTGGAAACTCACATGCTTCTACTGTATCGTACGTCAAAAAGCAATATTAAATCAAATTGCGGCCTAATGTGGTCACAAGACGTTTGTGGAAGATTTGAGTGAAACCAGTACAAAAGGAAAACGAGTACACAGTATAGGTACAGGCCGAAGCTATTGGTAGCACATAATATTCTAGGTCCACCACATTTCAAACTAAATTTATTGGCTCTATAAGCCTGGTGTGCATTTTGAAACAAGGGTTGTCTTATTATATTTTTATTTAAAACATCCAAAGACAGGTTTGAAATTGTCTATACAATAAACTTTTACTTAGAAAAAACCTCATATCATTTTTGTTTCTATTAAACACTGCGAATAAGTACAACAAAGCTTAATATCTAAACATTATCCAAATCTCTAGTAAATGCACCTTTGTTTACACGAACGAACTTAAAATCGTACTGTAGCATGGCACTTTAAAGCGAAGTAGGTTGCTATGTACACAGCGGTGTGACCTAGTTCGCACCGATTCAGCACTGGGTGAGACTACTTATCATGATCAAGTAATGGCTTGACTGACAGATTCTGTTTGCGATGCTTGTGGATGTGGAAACCAATAACTGTTTATGTAGTATATTGTGAATTTCAATCTAATGATCATAAACTATGAGTTTATACTAGTTAATTGAGTGTGAAGGAGCGAGACAAAACTATAATTTTTTATACACTCGAGTAGGCAGAGGTATAATATTATGCCCACATTTTTGTAATTCCCACGATAGATAGAGCGAGCCTATTGCCGTTACCGGGCACTGCCAGACGCCGCGCCCGGGAATCGAATCCAGGACCTCGTGATCGGTAGGTCTATCGGACCACGGAGGCAGTCAAATAATGATCATAAACTATGAGTACATACTACATAATCGACGCGTGAGAAGGAGCGAGTAAAAATTTTCAATACTATTCTTATTAATACAACTGTCAAAATTCAGCAGTATTCCTCTTTTATGGAAGAGTGGTAGTCTAGTCGAGAATCCGATGGATTTGTTTCCATTGGGTATTGGATTCATAACTACCGCGCGCAACACCGACTTTTCGGAGCTATATGCATACCTACTAAACAGCAGGAAAAAACTCTCTCAAAAAATGATGTTCTCAAAACACATATTGTGCAGTCTACCATCCTGTACAAGTACATCGGTATCGTAGTGTACGGGTGCTGGACGTACTCTTCTTTTACTATAAGATGCCAGTGCCCAGCATTGGGATGGATTTTAAACAAGGCTCATGATGATTTTAACAGTTGGGCTAACATTGATGATTTCTGCTGTTTTGTCGAGTATTGTGGGCGGGTATAGTATTTTAAAACTTACATCTAATTGCTGATGACACCAAATTGTTTGTGTGTTTAATGACTTCAATAGGTCCTAATGTGATAGAAATGGTTTAATTATGTCTCAAATGTACTAGGGTGATATATCAAAATGGCTGCACTACACTCTGATAATAAATTATAATTCACAGTAGTAGCGCCTCGTTTGCCACCTATTACTAAAATAAAAAATGAAAAAATAATAATTAAAACGCGCATTACAAATTAACGAATATTAAAAATCAATATTCATATGCACTTACATTTTATGAATGCCGTGATGCAAAGTTCATCCATGTGTTATTCCACAGGGACTCAGTGCCGTACGACAAGAAATATGACAAATATAACACAATTTCTACGTCTGTATACGTTTATAAAAATGTTTCGTGCACATTTACTGGGGCGAGGAAGTATATTTCCCACCGCTATTTTTGTTAAATCATCCGAGGCTAGCAACTAACTAAGCACCAGGCACCCTACTATCGAATCCAAATGTGGAACGGACGTTATTTCTCACGAGGAACAAAAACAATTCAAAACTAACACAGAAATGATATTGAAAAGAGATACATTTGAATATGAACATATAAAAGATAATTTAACGAATCGAATATAACAAAAAAACATTAAAAGTAATGAAGTATTCCAATCTTTAATAAGAGCGGTACTTTCCAAAGGAACATTAACTTGTAAAGTGCAATTTCGAATTGAGAAACCACGTTTTGTAGTAAGTTGTTTTTGAAGTACTTCAGCAGCACTCCAGGAATATTACCATAAAACAAAGAGTCGATTAAAACGGTAACCACTTAAAATAACTTCATAACAAACTATCAATATTGCACTGCGTTTGAAACTAAAAGGAAGTGGTAAATTATGAAGACCTGTACAAAGTTTCAAGTAAACTAAGAAATGCGACCATAAAATCAGTTTTGTTTGCTCACCTTTTAAGAAACTTGGACGAAATTTTGGTGATTGAAATTCAATTTAAATTATAATGCTGCGGTTTCGTGAGGCACGATGATGGGAATCTAGAATCCTTTTTAGAAAAAAAAAAAAAAATGAAACAATGAAGTATCTTAATATAAAATCCAGCTTATTGATTCTTAAAAAATATTAATTAAATAAAAAAAATATCAAAACGAGTTAAAAACAAAATAACGTATGAAAAAGCTTTCTAATAAAGTTGATACTTATTAAAGCAGCGTATGTAAGTCTCACTGTTCTGGCACAATTGATTTTAAACATAACCAATCGTGTGCCGCACGATTTCCAGCGGTTACTGTATGGAAACAGTTTGGAGGTAGAGCAACACACGCCGTCTAATTATAAAATACCTGTATTATCTAATAGTGGTACCCTATAAGACATATGGATCGTACATCTTTAACAGAAATCTCTAAAGTATACAAACATAATTTGTTCTCACAATCCGCTTTCTTCTTGCGGGTGAAGTTAAAAAAATGTAAATCCTCAAAAAATAAACCATAAAAGTTTCAGGCATTTTTTGCCTCGGCGGATAAAGAAAAAGAATGATCCGCGTATATTGTCGGAGACCGCCGAAAAAGTTTTAGGACTTGGTGTTACCACGATGTCGGGTACGCAGTTTTAATAAATTTTCTTGTGCATACTAATTCTGTTGTCTTAGATGAAAAAGAAAATTTGTTACACAAAGTTCGTTATATATTATTATAGTTCTCACAGTGAATATGTTGTCCCGTTTTGGTCGACTAATTGAAGTCCGAAAATAGTTTTTGAATTCTTCATAATTATTATAGTTGTAACTTAATTTCCCGTGGGATTGAAATTAAATTTGAAGTACCACTTCTCTGACTTGTGAAACTGCAAACCTAGTCCAAGAATAGCTAGTTAAGGTTTCGATCCCAAAAGGCCACTTCAAAAATATTTACGGTAAAGACTAATTTGAAAGTTGGCCGGCACCACATGCAGACGTTTGTTTAAAATATTTTTGCAGAAACATGGAGGATACTCTCGGGTTGAAGTGGGGAAACTTGGAAATAAAACCGACGGCACCGTCGTGTAACCGGAGTTGGGGATTTAACGCTTGCTGCGACAACGGCCTCGAGTTTAGGGTAAGTGATGAGCTTTCAGCGACTTTGCTAATATTAATTTAGCTCTTTCAAGTCGAATTAATGTAAGCAGTGATTTGCTGCACAAGAAACTTTAATATGAACTGAATTTGGCGCAAAACATTATATGTATACAAATACCCTTTTCGCTCATAAAGCAATCGGTTAAATCTTGTTTGACTTGAAAGCAATTATATCTAGCTCCAAGCTCATTCTACAACGCTAGAATGATGATCATTAATTTGAATTTTGTGTATTCAGCAAGCTTGGCTATCGCTTTTGTTCTGTTTTATAATTGAAAAAAAAAACAAGATGTTTAGACTAAGGGGTTTGTTTGTAGGCCCTTAAGTGTTTAGCTGGCCGTTTAGTATTTTAGACTTAAGCCGACTTATTAAGTCTTTCATTTTCATTCCTTTATTTCAGGCTTCTTTCGTTTCAGACAATTCTGTTATATTACGGTTTTGTTTTTATAAAATTGTATTTAATGTTCTTTACCAATTAGACGTTTTAGATATGAATGCTGCAAATCGCTGTCGTTTTTATCTTCAGCTGTAGCCCATGCTCCTGTTTCCGAGGGATCTCTCGCGATGACAACGTTCCCCGGGACTTGTGCACCACTCGGCTATCGCACATATATACACAGATACGATAGAAATCAGTTTACTTTCCACCGTTCCTCTGCGTTTCGGGGACGGAATTAGCTTTTTGTGAGCTTTGTATCAACCCATTTCTTGTTTTAGGTAGCTTCGAAAAATGTTGTCGTGTTTAACTACTAAGTCATGTTCTTTGGTACACCTGGCTGTGCTTTGGTACACCGTCAAATTTTCCAAGCCAATACGAAAAGTGCGACGCACGTTCTTTTCTTAGATGTGCATATTCTGTACGATCATGCTCATGGCTATCGCAAATGTGTAATTTCAAAGTCTATCCGTAGTATTCTCAACTTTTGAAGCATATAAATTTCAGTTACAGAAGATTTTCATACGATACATTGATGAAAAAAGTGTAATTGATTACAAATGATGTCCGATCAATTCATAATATCAAAGTATATTTTATTTTTCTGACTCTGAATAATTACAAATATCTAACAATATATTTTAATGCTAACTTCAATAAAATAAAAAATGAAACACAGTCAAAACCAATATACCCATACAATTCAGAGCAACATCTACGGAGAAATCGATACCTCTGTGATGGAGCACAAGCTAATAGCTATCGGCCTAACTTCACCATCGGTACTTCTCATAAAACGTTACTTCCTACCTGACTTGAGAACCAAATATAAAATCAATTTTTCTTCCCACGACAGCAAGTACCTAATACGTTTCAAGAAAAAGGTCACGACGTATTTTGTTTGGAACAGATAGTATTTAAATATGGTAGGAGCAGCGGATTTAAATTTTAGATGAATGGTCTGCAGTCGTACGATTCAGAATTTTATTAGGTCTCTTTTTGTGCTGACTGCGTAAATAAAAGAGACAAATCAAATGAGTCTAATCTTGTCAACAGTCAAACCAATAAGGGCTTTGACGAGTCTTCTTACAGAGTTTTCATTATAGCTCGAACGAAAAAGGACAAATAATTAAACTGAAATCAATATTCTAGTTTCAATTTTAGGAACAATTAAACATTAGTTATGTTTTGTCAAACTAGCGGCTACTGGCCAGCATGCGACTAGCAGAGGATTAGTAATATAAGCAACTGATGCTGGTTTAACCTTAAAAATATGTCAAAATTGCAGTTGTAGTTTTGTTTCCTATTCATATCAAAGTATGTTGAGCAAGTAAATTTCAAAATGTTACACAATGCTATTTTCTGTAGCAACATTTAAACATAGTAAAATTATATAATGAAATCTTGTGGTACCTTATAACATCATGCCGTAAGGAGCCATTTCGAATAAATCTTCTTCTTTCTCTTAGCGTTATCCCAGTTTCGATCTGGGGTCCGCTTACTAGTCTAACCGGATTTGGCTGAATATTAGCTTTGCCACAGAGCGACTGCCTGTCTGACCTCCGCAACCCGAAGGGATAGCGATATTCTATTGTTTAGACTAGTGTCAGTTTATTTAGAAGGTACTGAAGCCCTGTAACGACTGTCAAAGATCTTCATAACAACCGGGACCGACGGCTTAACGTGCTCTCCGAGGCACGGGACAAGCGATAATAAACAATTCAATACGCACGTAACTCCGAAAAGTCATTGGTGCGCGCCGTGGATTTGAACCCGATACCCTCGGCATGGCAGTCTGTTGGTATATCCACTCGGCTACCTTACAAATATCTATGTTATAATATCAGTTATTTTAAACTGTTACTTGATATTTCGTCTTTGGTGTGAAATAACTTTATTGTTTGGTCGAATGTTAGCGTTTCTAGGTTGCACTTGGTACTTGGCAGCACGGGCTGTTTCCGCAACTCCACGTCCTGGGGTGTATTTTGCGTGCGGGTGGGAATGGTGTTGTCATTCGAGCCACCCCAGCTCTTCGAGGAAGGCCAGCAGAATCTTTATGTGGCCTACTGCTTCCCTCAGGGTGCTGTGTCTGGTCAGGTACTGCTGCCTATACAGTGAGACCTCAGCCCTGAGGTCTCACTGTATAGGCAGCAGTACCTGCCAAGTCGAGGAGCAGGTAGGCTGCCGTCATTTCGAATTAATCAATAGACTATTATACAATTGGTTTCAATGCTGATATTCCACATTAATAAAGCATACAGCTAGTAGTAAATGCTGATCCTACAATTATAATTTGAACCCAGACGAAACAGTGCTTGAATTCAATTTGTCCAAATACATATTCATTGGTTTGTAAGACCGTTAATCTTGCGATATGATGTGGTCGTGGCTATGGAATATTCAAGAAAGTATTTTAACAAGAAATATCTAATCAACAGCCTTTTTTAGTCCCTTGCTGGTAATTGGCCTCTCCTAATTTGCGTTACAATATATTGTAAGGCAGCATTTGTAAGGCAGTAGGTGGATTTGACCTACTGTACCATGCTAGACATACGGGTTGGCATACGGCCTGATGACGAGATTTCCGTCTCTTCTGAAAGGTATTATTTGTTTCGTGTATTTTTTTTAGTCGCCTATTATCACACACGCGGAATTTAGGTTACTACCTGCGGTAATGCGGTGACACTTTGTATTCGTAATTCGTCGTATGTATCTAGTTATAAGGTAAATTATATATTATATCCTTGCATATTACAAAGAGAAAGCTTATTTGAGTTTGTTCGTGCGAGATCGATCAAACTTGGTCAACTGGCGAAGTACCTTAATATTATGGAAGTTTGGGAGTAGTGTTGTCTACAGACTATTATTGCGCTTAACTAGCTTGTCCTTGCTGTAGTAACACTCATAGCTTAACTTGGCATGCCGTTTGTAATAGGTCTGCAAAGTTAAGCAATGCTTGCATAGGGCGCCACTTGATTGGGTGACCGCGCATGGCATTTATATTAGAGCGCTACCGGGATTCGGAGGCCACGTAAAACTGTTGGTCGCGGCCTCAATTCGTTTAGCAGCTGTTGCTTGAAACAGTTTACCAAATATCAACTCATTTTCACAACCTTTGCCTTTATTTAAGAAAAAAGAGCATTGTTTCAATGGTTTTAGGGCGCCCTCAAATTGCGCGTCAGCGTCAACGTAGTGGCACCTCGTCGTCGATGCCGCGCAGACGCTGCGCTGCGTCTACGTCGCGTAAGCTGAGCGTTCTTTGGAAACGCATTCGTCTTTTGAAGAACGCTCGGCTGACGTGACTTAGACGCGGCGGCAGCGCAGCAGCACCTTGGCGTCGACGCCACGCAGACGCTGCGCTGCCGCCGCGTCTACGTCGCGTAAGCCGAGCGTTCTTTGAGAACGCATTCGTCTTTTGAAGAACTCTCGGCTGACGTGAATTAGACGCGGCGGCAGCGCAGCGGCACCTTGGCGTCGACGCCTCGCGGACGTTGGGCTGCTGCCGCGTCTGCGTGGCGTTGATTTCGCCCAATATGAGGGCGGCCTTAGGCCTCCCTCACATTGTTCATGAGCGTAAGCTCGTCGTACGCCCGGCGTGCGCTCGGCGTTCACTCTGTAGTACATAGTGAACACCGAGCGCACGCCGGGCGTTTTTCGAGGAACGCTGTCGCCCAATGTGAGGTCGGCCTTAAACCCGCTGCAGTTAATTTCACTCTGCTCCATCCTTCCCCACAAAAATAAACAGTCTCATTACAATATTGATTTGATTTGATTATAACATTACAACGATATAATCTAGGGCTTAAACCATTCCAAAAAGTTGTATCAAGTGACCGTTGACATTTCGCTCCAGGCACAAAGCAATTTCGCCCCCTAAAAATAACAGGTAATTCACAAGGATTTCTTCAAACTATAAATTACCGATAATTGGTAGTTTCTTATGCTATACGAATTTATTTTTCTTCTTGAGAGCAAAATATTTGATTTTATAGTTAGTACTTGAACGGGTCAACGTCCAAAAGTATAACCATAAACTTTCTGTGTAAATCTACAACGGCACAACTAGATTGATATTAGAATAATTCTACTACAATAAAATGGATGCTAGTGGTAGCAATCAAATGGAAAAACAGAAGTGATTGACCTTTTGATTTGTATATTATTTTTTCCTTACCGGCACCGCTCTAACGTTACGGATAGTTTTGAACCTTTAATTAGGCGCGCCAATAAAATAACATTGTTAGTCGCACGGGGTCTGCAGTTGCCCCAAATTGATAGGTATGAAATAAGAAACATCATAATTAGTAACCAACTTTAATTGTTTTTATTCTACTTATTTCTTATTAATCTTTTAGAAAAATATAAATAAAATCTTCGAAAAATGTTAAGAACAATAGAAAATTATATTTTTCGTAAGTACTATAAAAAATTCAATAATTATCACAAATTTTCTTTGTATAATCGCCACAGATAAATTTATTGCAATTTGCGGTCGTTTTCCTGTCGCCTTTTCGTGGACAGATGTTGTACCTTCCTCTTTTTGTTGAGCGCAATCCAGTGTGTGTCGTTGAAAGAGTCGCAACTTCAGGTTCAGACAATAGATTTTTCAAAGGACTGGGCAGGGACCGAACGAAAAAGCCCCTCCGTGCAGAGCGTGCGATCAACTCAGTGGCGCGGGCGACCCTGAATCGCGTGGAGAGTAAAGAGTTAGAAAGCTAGCAAGAAATTCGGGTTGCCAGCATTAATAGCTAAAAAATAACTTAATTTAAAGATCACTTGGGGTCGTGGTGACCCCGGGCGCCTAATTAAAGGTTAATTAATTGGTATTGAAATTGATCATCAAGTATAAAATTATTTCACAAACAGTAACATGAAATGCCAACGGCGGGCTGTCACCGCTCTTTCCGCTCTTTCTTTATCAACTTCGAAACAGCGCCGTGCTTTGGCTGAGCCGTTACGGTGCCGTTACAGTGTATAGAGTGATATAAACGTAAACTTCTTTTTGACATTTACTTTACTTTTGCTTTTGCTATCTATAAAGTCAATTCTCTAACTCTTTTGACGTAACGTGAAAGCTTTTCCTATACAGCCTAATATAACAAGCTTTGTCCGAAAACAAACAATAAAAAGCCAATTCTTTATATTTTACTGTACTGAAAGCGAAGACAATTGTCGAGGAAACTTGCCATTGTAATAGGAACATTATTATCTATCTGAAAAGTTGGGTTGATGCCAAAATTAAGGGAAAAATAATATTATTGGTCCGTAACCGGAACTGCGAGGGAGTAAAATAATACATTTTATTTAAATTTATATATTCTTATATTTTCTTTGTGCGCACTTTTTTTCAAAGAAATAACAACATGAATCATCAATAAATAGAGATTTTTACAGTGGGGAATATCACCATATTATTATTATATATGGATAATTGTAGTAAGCCTAGCCTAACTGTAGAAACAATATCTTCAAGAACGTATCTATTCCAAGACTGGATATTCACTATTCTTAATTAAATGAAAATGGGAAAACTACAAACTTTGCATTACAAGTAATAGGTATTGATGTTGCTACCTCTTTTGATACTATGATCGGTTTATTGACGTTAATTATAACGCATTATTATTTTATTGACTAATGCGATTTGTTTTTCCACACAGATAATAGATAAATCAAGGGATTCAGGGTATTTCTATACGTATATGTTATGTTATATATTTGAGTTTAGGATGTACAATCGAACACTTAATGAACTTTGTGTATTGACTGCTTCTGTTGTCCACTGGAAAGCGTATATGTCTGCTGATAGGGAGGACCCGGGTTCGATTTCCGGGTCAGGCACAAGTGTTACTGAGTTTTTCTGAATGCTCAGTAGCAGTACGGAGTCTGGCAAAGTGCCCGGTGATGGCAATAGGCTCGCCCCCTATACGTGGGACCTAAATTGCATAACATGGCGATATCTGGGTGTAATATAACACCTCTGCCTTCTCTATCAGGGAAATAGCCGTCAGTCTATAAACAATTGGAGGAGTGGCTCAACATCGTGCCGAGGTTTTGGGTTAAATCTTCACACCCGACAACAATTTTTTTTAATATAAAAATCTTTCGTTCGAAGAGGCCCAATTCTCCTAAATAAATATAGTTTCAATATCATGTCAGTGTCATACTTACGTCACGAAAAGCGTATTCTTCTAAATTATCTGATAATTAAACGAAGTTACAACGAGATCGTTATTGAAACAAGTGTCAAAATATGTGTCAACGACGAACTGTTTATTTCAAATTATACGATAATGACATTAGGTTATCAGAATACCACTTCTGAGTCCATTTAAAATATAATATCAATGTCATATAAAAATAGGAGAAATGGCCCCCAATTGTTCTTCAGAGTCACAAAAGTTATATGTTTTGCAATTCCTGTTTGACGAATTTTAAGTCACAGATTGCAAGTTTTCATGACACGAGATTTATTTTCAATGTGAAAGAAAAACACAATAGATTAAAAATATTTAAGATTGTACATACAATGGTAATAAGTTATAACCATTTTGTAATAAATAGCATTCAAAACCTGATAGTTTCGTTAGTAGCCGAATAGTCACCAATTAAGTCCGAACTATCGTAGTTTACAGTTAAATAATGAGTTTCCCAGTTGTTCTAAAATTTATTTTACGTTCAAAGTTTCAACTTCTAGAATTTAGAAACTGAATTGTGTAGGCGGTAGTTCATTATAGAACGTGTTAGACTTAAAATCATTTCTTTGTTGGTAATTTGTTTTAGATATTTTGCTAAGAGAAAGATCAAGTTTCATATTGGTTCCAGTCTATTTTTGGTTTTGATAGAAGTTAAAACTCCAGCTTTTTTGGAAATGAGTGGGCTTAACAGAATCTTGGTTATTGGTGATATAGTCTTTGCTATGTATCCACATATAAGTTACAGACTAAGCATTTGTCAATATACATAGACTAATTAACGATATAATTTATTCCTTCGCACTATTCAAACAAGTGCTATTTCAACTGCGTATTTAAAAGTGACACTGACTCACTGACTGAGTAAAGTAAGTAATGTATCACCTCCTTATCAAAACATGTAAGCTAAATGTCAAAATATAGACACAGCACTATATTTTGACATTTAGCTTACATGTCCAGCATTCGATAAAAAAGATTTTCAATGTTCAAACAAAAAGGAAGTACTTTAGTGGCCCAAGTTTGTATCATGTAAAGATGTTCCACGTGTACGGAATCGTGGATCAAGGACATTTACAAACGGATATCTGATTCCAAAATAAGCAAACACTGTACTATATTATATATTCTTAGATACATACATGTGTAATACAAAGAAACTACATGCAGGCAATAAATCATTCTCTTTATCACACAAAGAATTGTCCTTAGAGGAAATCAATCACCCATGACTTGCAGCTTAACGGTTACCAATAGACCATTGGTCCTATCATTAGTAACCCTGACTTCTAAGGTTCAATTTCATTGGTCGTTAGGCCCTCGTTCGGAGAACATGAGATTTTTGTTAACGCATGCCATAGGGAAATGTGGAAAAATTTTTTTTTGTCGTTTAGCCGTTTGCGTTATGTCAGTGACAATTCGCGTCTAAGAGCATTTGTTATCTGAGTTGCATTGCTTCAAATAAAATGATTATTTTATTTTCATTGGTAGTTACTCATAGAGTACCTCATATTTGGGAACTTCGTCATACGGAATGGCGAGTGAGTTAATATGCATCGAAAATGAGCCTTAAAGGCGGCATAAAATTATGTGTCTTATTAGTACCCAGCTGTGTTATTAAAGTTCGTAAGTTTGTTTCACTATTCTCAGCAAGAAATAATACTGTCGTAAAACCTCGTAGCTCACAAGACTGCACAAAGTTACACTCGTAAAATTCAAATCTAAGCAGTGATCCAGTTTTCTGAACATTCGCAATACTTCAGTACATCCGTGAACATGGCGCTTGCAATAGTGCCGAAATATCGGTTACTCAAAACAGAAACAAAGGTACGTGGTATTTATCCCGAAGAAACAGTAAAAAGTATTCTGGATAGTATTTTGTTAGCATCTTCACTAGTCTTTTGCTGCTCTCAATCAACGTATTCAGAAAACTTTCGCTTACGAATAATAAGAATAGTTATTGCCTACAAAAGATTTTTTTTAATCAGCTTAAGCAAATTACAGAGGTTTCTCCTTCATTTGTGAATGATCCTATCGAGGGACATAGATAGAAAAAAATATAGGCATCGAGTTTAAACCTTCTCCTTTTAATAGTTATAATTATGTCCTTATTTTGAGTGAATGTAATAGATTTTGTCTCTTTTTCCCTTACATTTTTGCCCTTGCTCAATATAAGTTTACCAAAGTGGAAGCCTTAAAAATAAAACTTTCCCGTTTTATAATATCAGTTATGACAATGGTAGAGACTGCAGCTGAACCATTTAAGAGCACGTACAGGCAACTTTTATACTCTCAATAGCAACATCAAACTCATATTTACTACAGCTGGCTACAGCAAAGTTTTAAGAGTTCAAATTTCATACTGCGGGAACGATTATTTTGCTAACTGAGAATATTTTCCTTGATGAAATGTACACGTAGTATTTGACATGCTTTTGGTTAAATGACTATGCTATGTAGTAAAACATATTCAGTCTTATTTATTTATTTCAGATATTTATCTGGATATATTTTTAGTGGAATAAACACAATGCGATGTCCGAAAATGTGCCTGGCCGGCTACGAAATAATATCATCATCATCATTAGCCTTTAACAGTCCACTGCTGGACTAGGCATCTTCTTTGAAAGGAGGAATTGGCCTACTATACCACGCTGGCCAAACGGGTTGGTATAGGGTTTGTATCAAGTTTTCCTTCTCTTACAGTGCTGTTCTCTGCATAATATGCTCCCTCTCTCGGCTCTTACGACACCCATGGGATGATATGGGGTGGTGACATTCCGTAATCTTAATCCGTCACCACACGGACTAATATAAAAAAATATACGGACTAATATCAAGGTGGCATTCTCTCTCCATTATTATTCTCTATTTTTATATATATTTTTATTTTATTTTTATTTATAACTGCATACACAGAACATGTATAGGCGGACTTAATGCCTGAGGCATTCTCTGCCAGTCTACCTTGGGGTGATGCAGAGATAGAACAAGGCAGGTGCAAATTGAAGTGATGAGAAACATGACAATCCTGAAGTATTATAATATAAATACTTAAAAATAAAAAACATAAATGTCCATACATAAATACTATTTAATATACACACAAATAGTTATACTAAATACATAGAATATACATATTATAAGTATACGTATAAATAATATATATCATATATATATATATATAAATCTCCTGACCCAGAATCTTCAGTGTGCGTATCACTTGTATGCTGACGACTTGCAGCTGTATACACCGGTAAGAGTAGACAACATCGCTTCAGCTATCGATGGGGTAAATCAAGCTCTGTCAATTATATTTGATTGGTCAGAACGGTTTGGTGTCGCTGTGAATTCCGCAAAATGCCAAAGCCATTATCATAGGCAGTCAACGCAATATAAGCAAAATCGATCTTTCAGCGCTTCCATCAGTCATGTATAACCAGACAGCAATACCATTCAGCACAGTTGTCAACAATCTTGGCTTATACATGGATAGCCACCTCAACTGGCGGACTCAAGTTACTTCTGTTAATCAAAGAGTGACAGGATGCTTACGTTCATTGTACCGATTAAAGAACTTTCTCCCTCCTAGCACTAAGGTAATGCTCATGCAGACTTTAATCTTCCTTATTATCGACTATGGTGATGTGTGCTATTTTGACCTGAATGCAGACCTCCTCAACAAACTAGACCGGCTTTTTAATAACTGCATTCGATTTGTTTACAATGTTCGTAATTATGACCATGTCTCTGAATACCGCTCCCAACTCAAATGGCTATTCGTCAACGCCGCAGTTTGCGTGCTCTCACTGCTCTTTTCTCCTTTCTTAACTCTCCCTCTGTTTCTTCTTACCTAAGTCCTTATCTACAATATTTATATTCTAATCATGACAAACATTTACGTTCATCTCGTCTCCATTTGTGTCCCTCCCATAGTTCTAAATTCGTTAAATCTTCCTTTTTAGTCCAATCTGTCTCATTATGGAACGCACTCCCTCTCGAAATCAGGATGGCTAACAATCGGTTCACTTTCAAGGTAAGGGCTCGAGATTTTTTACGGAGAGATACGGCAGAATAATTCTATATTGACTGTACTTACTGACTTTTATACATGTATACATATGTATACATTTAAATATATCTGAGGGCACTGCAGTGCCCCCGCCAAGTCGAGCAAAAAGGCGGCACGGCCGTACCATACTTTTCTCGAAGCAATTCAGGCCATTTTCGACCCCCTATAACTTTATTGTGGATAATACTAAAAGCCTGTTTTTTTACTAACCAAGCAGGCATTTTATAAACATAGTATATTTCAAATTTAATTCAATTTGAACCAGTAGTTTAAGAATTATAACGAGTCAAAGTTTCTAATTTTGTCACTCACTGACCGATCATCAAAAGTCTAAGGCACTTCTAGCAGACATAGAAACTTCAAATTTAGTATACAATAAGTGATTAGTTTATGAATCACGGAAAAACTAAAATATTTTTCAATTGCTTTCCAGTTTTCGAGATACATCAACTTCATAAATAACTTTGTAATATTTATAAATATATAGGATTACAAAATTACATTTGCAGTTAGGGCTTTAATTAAGACTATTCGTTCGTGAACTCTACTGCGTCGGCGAGTGATACGTTGGTAGGAGAGTGACCCTGGTAAAATACGCAGACAGAACCAAAGTCTCTCCGCTGCTCCAGCGACTCTAGTCTAGCCGTGAGATCGGGATCATCGACGATTCGAACAGCTCGTCTCTGTAGGGAGTCAAGTGGATCAAGCTGATGTTTTGGCGCTCCGGCCCAGAGATGTGAGCAGTACTCCACAACTAGCGAAGAAAGGGAGAAACGTCTATCTCAAAGTAGGGAACCTCGGTACAAGACCATTTCAAGAGAAAGTAGTGAACTGCGTGAAAAGAGGTTATCAGTGTTATCACAAATGCGTGCTTACAGTGAAAAATATTAAATCGTGAAAACACTGAAGAACGTACTCATGGTCTGCTCTTTGAATTAAACCGTACTACTATTAGTTATTCTGTGATTTATAATCAAAGTTATTATATGTATAAGCTAGCAGTTGGCGGCTTCGCTCGCGCGTAATGACGGACTTTCCATATAAAAATTCAACCCCTATTTCCAAAAACGCGTAAATACATGATCAATTATTTCTAATCAGAAGCAAGTCTATGAAATTTCACTTCGCATAAAAACTTTCAACCCCTATTTCACCCTCTTAAATGGTAGATTTTAGAAATCGCTAAACCACGTATTTGTTTTATTTCCAACGAGAAGTTTGCACACAAAATTACACGCTATCTTTTTAAAAATGACGGACCTCCCATACAAACTTTCTACCCCTATATCACCCTCTTAGTTGTTAGATTTGAAAAATATCTAAATCTCTATTATGATCTCTCTATCTAAATATCTAATATGTATAAATATCCTTCCTTAGTGGGTGCTTACGTCATAAAATGCATCGACTGTCAAAATTTCAAGTCTCAAGCCCCTGTGGTTTTGGCTCTGCGTTGATGAATCAGTCAGCCCAAGCAATTTTATATATACAACATGTAACAAGTTTAAATGCACATCCTAAAAGTACTTTGTTCAGAATCGGCAACTGAATCCATTTCCGTCATTTTTAATATTGTTTATTTTTAGTATTAAAATAATTAAAATAACGTAAATTGTAGTCACTATTTTTTTTTTAAATTGAGCTATTCGAAAATAAACCTTAAATCAAAGCAGAACGGCTTATTTTTAAATGCATTTGTGAAATGGTTCCACGTTGACTTACACAAACGCACACATTGATACAACACAATTTTTAAAAAAAATGAGCTATTCGAAAATAATCCTTAAATCAAAGCAGAACGGCTTATTTTTAAATGCATTTGTTAAATGGTTCCACGTTGACTTACACAAACGCACACATTAATACAACACAATAGACGGCAAAAGACAATAGCACACAATTGACCACCAAAATGTCCATCATCTATCTTTCACTAACGTAGGTAATAAACAACGGGAAAGAGCGAGACGTAATGTCTCGCTCGCGCTGGCGCATGACAAACGCAGCGGGCGATGCGCTTAGACATGTTATGACAAGTACAACCGGGAATATCTATCTGATTCTATCAGTGAGTGCTGTGAAAACCTTTTAAAAAGTTCACTTGTTTACAAAATGTGTAATGGTGTATAATTTAATAATTATCAACATGCCGGTGCCGGTGTGGAATGTTCAACATCATCTTGATGTTGACTTGACACCCCTGGACTTTCTCATTGTGGAGAAATATTAAATCACCAGTTTATTGTGACGAGAGAAAAAGTGCCGAGTAGTTAATTAATTAAGATACTAGCTGCTTTTGAAACAGTGAAAAGATGTGATTTGTGAGGAAGAAAGTGCTACGTGGTCTAAAGAAATGTGATTTAAGCCTGTAAGTTATTTTATTATTCTATTATTGTAAGTATTTAGATTCACAAGACAACTTTAAACACGCTGTTCTTGTTTATTTCTCTCATTGATATTCTTTTACTTTATCGATCAATAATGCTTACTAGGTATGATTAAGTTAAGATAGTCACAATAGTCACTTACGATGTTAAGAAACAATAGATCGTGCATATTAATAACAAACAATAAATGATTCGACTGTCCACTCCATAGCCTAAAAGTGGATGGAAAGAAATACTCATAATATCTTTGGTAATATCGACAGTGGCCGACAAATGTTCAAACATCATTTTTGTAAACCCCACTCTATTAGAGTGTGGTTTACAGACTGAATTTCATACATTTTGTTATATCGTATCGTGTTTCGTTCCTATCAGATCGATGTTGTTTGTTTACCACAGCAACCGTTTCGTTTGTGTGCGTGCGCAGATTTAGAGTGACCACGATTTTCACTTTTAATTGAGTTAATACTTTCTTTAAAAAACATTATTTACGCAAATAAAAAAAATATTTCAATGCATGCATTATGATTGTAACAAGGTTTTCTAATTGGGGTGTCTGAGGATGTGCGTTATTTCCATTACACGTTGTATAGATTTACTCTCCAACCTTTCCTCCTCCCGGTTTCATCAATACCTGATAATGAAGCCCGAAGTAGGCCCGTTGATTGCGACTTTTCTAATGTCCACTGATGAAAAGTCATAGCAAATACTTAATTTAGTTTACTTGGATGACATAGTTTTTGAAGTTTTTAATGAAACTTTTGGATTGATTTTGATAAAATTTGAGTTTTTAATGAAACTATTGGATTGATTTTGATAATTTTTAGATTTGAGAAATTTATATGGGACCTGAAAGTATATCCTTTTAAACAAAAAAAGAATTTTGGAAATCGGTCGATAAATAACGGAGTTATGAGGTAACAAACATTAAAAAAAAATACAGCCGAATTGAGAACCTCCTCCTCTTTTTGGAGTCGGTTAATAAAACTAGAGGATAGCTACCCCGGCTCTTTTTAGTGCACCCCTACGGTCCACAAGCAACTTACATGCCAAATTTCAGCTTCCTGCGCCTAATAGTTTTGGCTATGGCTTGTCTGTCAGTCAGTTAACGCAAGAATTTTATACAGGATGTCACAAGACCCATCAGCAAGCCGAAGTCTACTCGTTTTGGATATCATGCCAAGTCATACTAAGCAAAAATAATAACTGGGAAACGATTTTTTTTTCAAGAAGTCACATTTTTATACGTCAATTACAGCGCACGCGTGCAACGCTCGCAATACCTACTTATCCATGGGGTCATAGAACATCTGTAGAACATACTGGCGGGGTAAATGCATCGATTTTGTACCTAATTAGAAACATTGTATAGTGACTTTGAGCCTCTTTATTTCCTGAAACAGTAATTTCCTAGGTATGGTGCCGAAGTAAAAAATGTTCGTAATGACTGGTAAATTTTGGGGTTTAAATTTTCATTTAGGGTCTTTTTACAACCTGTATATTCAGATTTAGCATGCTAAAAATATATCGCTAATAGATTGGTTTGAAAATTCCTTCTTCAACGGCTCTTAAACTACTAGTTACGAGAATATGCTTATTATTTATATGTTGTTATATAATGATGTAGTCTTCAATCATCTATTATTATAATAACTTTTAATAAACCAATCACTGATATTAAAATACTCGCTCATTTTAATTCTTTCGGTTTAGTCTTTGCGAGATTCGCTACATATTTTCCACGGCCAGCGCAACCATAAATTGTATTTTATGTAGACAGTATTTTAAACTTACAGCACGATTTCTATCTAAACGAAAACATAACTCAATCAGATATAAAATGGCTGAAAATTTAATGTAAATGAAGGTACCGCCTACAAAATTAAATTAGCAGAATTTAATGAAAACGCCTAAACGGAACCTAAATAAGAATGTTTGCCTAATACGATTATTTATGCAGATTGAGAGCGCGTGCCCACTATGTCGAGACGATTAATTTGTCGTTAGGTGTCTTCTTTAGTTGTTCCCATTATAATAATTATTATTCTTTCGCATACACACGAAACTATGTGGCCCAAATTAAACAGAGCTTGTACTATGGGTATTATAATTAGTGTTTATCGTTTTTGTGTTGTGTCAGTTATTGGGTCGTATCTGTTTCCATTGGATTTGTTTAAAATATTGGGATACTCATGAAGTCAGTTTTAATATACTAGGCCAACCATCGATTCAGTAGTAAAAATTGCTGTGGTGAGTAACAGCTTTATTATAAAACATGGTCTATACATAAATAGTTCGGCATGGCAGCGATAGCCGAGTGATAGTGCAAAGACTACGGTTTTATTGCCCGTTCTTTCTCGTGGGTCTACGTATTTGCATTGTGAACGCCGCAGTAAAAGTAAATGTAGAATCATTAAGTAGCACCATCCAGACTTAAAATAAGCAGAGCTTGTACTGTGGGTATTATAATTAGTTGTTAATCGTTACTTTGGGTCTTCGAACGACTGTCGTACGTGTTTCCATAGGATTTTTTTAAATTCTGGGTAACTTGTGAAGTCAGTTTTAAAATACTAGATCATTCGTGTAGTCAGTATTTAAATACTAGGCTACTCATGAAGTCAGTATACTGAGTCGATGGTAGTTTCATTGGTAGCAGTAGCAGCCTTATTATAAAACACGATCTATATAAACTAGCTTTTGCCCGCGGCTTCGCGCGCGTTAAATTCGGGGTAACACAAATCTACTTTCTACTTTACAAAAGAAAAAAGAAGTAGATATGTGTGTAGACGTACCAAAAGCAGGACGCTTAACATAAGCCGATATGCCGAGATGCAAACCATGATCGCCTACTGGTATGCAACTCGTTTCCGCACACAGTGCTACGCAAATGAGACTATTTTTTGTCATTTGAAGAACAACATTCGTACGACGCTGTCTAGTAACTCTAGCGATGAAGACAATTTTGTTTTGTATTTATAAATAAACGAAAATATAAAAGAAAATTCTGGGTGCATCCGTACATCGAAAAAAATATCAATTTAATAAATAAATATTATATATAAAATAAATGTTCAATTAGCATTCGTCGCTGCAAGAGAACTGCATGAGAGTGATGAGGAGTCCTCATTTTTATAGGATGTCAATAGAATCATATTATTATTTGAATCTAAATCTGTGAAATTATCAACTATCTAATAACCCACATGCTTCCTGGGCAATATTTTTATTGTGTATTACATAACATTACACAACTTCACGCCTTTATCCCCGAAAGGGTAGGCAGAGATGTATTACACACCCACACCACGCCAGTTATGTTTAGGTCCCAATGTAATAGGGGGCGAGCTTATTGCCATATCTTAATATATAAAATCCTTGCGTTACTGACTGACTGACAGACACGCTACAGCCGAAACTATTGGGCGCAGGAAGCTGAAATTTGGCATGTATGTTCCTAGGGGACCTTAAGGGTGCACTAAGAAGGAATTTCCCGAAATTCCCACGGGATCAGCCAAAACGAGTAAATTAAAAAAAATGCAGGCGTAGCTGCTGGCGTCCTCTAGTTGTGTATAAATTTAATGTAAGTATACCTATAAATGACCTGTTACATTATTTTTCCAAATTTAAATCCACGCCTTTTCTGTAACATCTTTTCTGACGTACTCTGGCAGCTTATAATTATACAAACATTGATAATTTTCTATCTCCTGCACAAAAATAATATTAAAAGTTTGTTCCGCCGCCATTATGTATTTATTATTATTTTATTTTATACTTTATTGTACACTTATATAAAACATTTTAGGAATTATATATTAGATACAGTTCAATGGGCGGCCTTATCGCTAAAAGCGATTTCTACCAGGCAACCTTTGGATGGAGATATTATTGGTAGGAAATAAATGGTTAATATGTATATAAATAAATATAATATATCTATATGTCGATAGCCTTGGTCACCATGGCCTGTCATGCAGCAGGAGTGCGGGTCGTATTTCTCGACACGCCAACCTCAATGACATACTGCGCCGTGCTCTTGCCACCGCTGGCGTTCCAGCCCAACTTGAACCTCAAGGCTTGGCACGCGACGATGGCAAAAGACCAGACGGGATGTCGTTACTGCCGTGGAAGCTGGGTAGGCCTTTGGTATGGGACGCAACATGTGTCGATACCCTTGCGCCATCTCATCTTCCCAGCACAGCAGGTTGTGCGGGCGCTGCTGCTGCTACAGCGGAGACACTCAAACGGCGCAAATATGTAAATCTAATAGGAGATTATGTATTTGAGCCGTTTGGGGTCGAAACATTGGGGCCATGGGGTCCAAGTGCGCGATCACTTTTTAGAGATCTCGCAAGGAGACTTATAGACGCCTCGCGTGACCAGAGGGCTGGCACGTATTTGGCGCAAAAAATAAGTATAGCCATCCAACGAGGCAATGCTGCCAGTCTTCTGGGCACGCTTCCAATTGACTGCGATGCGGATGAGTTTCATGACGCCTTCTAAATTTTAATTTTTAATTTTTTGAATTTCCCCTTGTATATATTAATTCGTTCTTTTTTATTATTTTAAGATTTAATTTAATTATATTGTTAATTGTAAACAAATATTATAATTATAAAGATTTGTTACTCGACATGAATAAATATAATATTGTGATACCTATACAATAATAATATACTTACATACATATATATAAACATATATATATACATATACATAAATACTTATACATACATACACACATACACAAATACATAATAGAATATAGTAGTGAAATAGGAAATTTTATAATGTTAGATCGTAGTCCTTGACTAAAGTTTTGAACCTGCTTACCGTCTGAGCCTGTCTAATATTTAACGGCAACGCATTCCATAGGCGAACAGCAGTGACATGAAAAGATTTATCAAGAAATGACGTGGAATGTACCGGCATTTTTAGTTTTAAATTTTCTGATCAATCAAAATACTATCTATATAATAATCAAATATCAATATAATAATCAAATCAAATTACACTATACTATTTATAACGCACTTGTTAAGCCGCATCTTTTGTACCTAATCGAGATCTGGGGCACTAGTTTTAAAACAAGATTGGCTGAACTACAAGTCCTACAAAACAAAATTATTAAAACATTATTTAACTATCACTTTCGGACGCACACTAAACAAATTTACAGCGAAAGTAATTAATGAATATTAAACAATTATACATATACAACAGCTGCATTTTTATACGCAAAGCCATTAACAATAATGTACACACAAACTTATTGTTTACAAAACGAAAAAAGGTTGTTAACCCCAGCATTCGCACGCGCCGCGCCAGTTTTCTAGTATTGCCGAGAATCCGTACTAACTACGGTAAAACTATGATAACTCACGAAGGAGCCTAACTTTATAACAAAATACCCCCAGATGTAAAAAGTGTACACTCGCTTAACGCTTTCAAAATTAAACTTGCTCAACATTTACTTGTAAACGAATTTAAATAAATCTACTTACTGTAAAATTAAACTAAGTAGGTATATAGTGAATGTGTTGGGCGGGAGTGCAGTCCTATTGAATGTACGAATGTATTATGGATAACACGTCATTATGTAAGTAACTACTTGCTTATATTATTGTCATCGTGTGAGACGAACAATATTGTAAAATTTAATTTGTAAGCCATGTTCTCATGGAAATGATGTAAATCTTTATATGAGAAATAAAAAAAAGTAAATCTTTAAACCTAAACCTAAACCTTGATGGCCTCAAATAACGATTATGCGTATCATGAAGGAATTCGAATCTTCCTTTAAGATAGGAGGGAGTTAAAGGGTTGAACAGTATATTGTACAGCAAAGAGAGAATATGAGCATTCCGGCGATGTCGTATGGGTGGCCAGTTGAGCTGTGTTCGAAATTGTGGAATATAAACATATTTGCGTAATCCAAATATGAATCGTATACAGAGATTTTGAAGGCGCTCAAGTTTGTCTAGCTGGTTTTCGGTTAGATCTAGATAGCTGACATCTGCATAATCAATGATGCGTAGAAGAAGAGAGTTAACAAGCGCAATTTTGGTGGCAGTGGGAAGAAAGTTTCTTACTCTTCGTAGTGATCCTGCACCTAAACACCTTTCGACTCACTTCCTGTATTTGAGAGTAATGGAGACAGCACGCCACCCCGGGGCATACCGACAGTTGTATCACACCAGGAAGAAAGTGAGTCTTCAATGCGTATACGCTGTCAGTGGCCACACAGGTAACTTCAAAACCAATCAACACCGTAGGAGATATGTTAAGAGGGCAAAGACGGCTAAGTAGAATATCAAAGTCCACTGTGTTGAAGGCGTTGCTAAAATCTAGCAGAGCAAGAATTGTAAGCTGACCGCCTTCCATGCCGGTCCTGATGTCATCCGTAATATTGACTAGGGATGTAACGGTGCTATGACCCGAATGGAAACCGGATTGATATGTATTAAGCAGATTATTTTTGGAGAGGAACAAGTTCATTTGGTTGAAGACAAGGCGTTCGAGGACTTTGGAGAGGAATGGTAGGATAGAAATTGGTCGATAATCAGAAAAGTATGTAGAATGAAAAGTTTTCGGAATTAGGGTAATTAAGGCGTACTTCCACATTGATGGAAACACACCACTGGATAAGGAATAATTAAAGATGTGGGAAATTATGGGTAGGATTATGTCGAGGATAGGAATATGATCCATATTACGGCTGACACAGTCACTATTAACTGCGTTGGATGTGATTGAAATTATGTTCTTCTTAACATCACTATCGGTAAAGTGTTTAGAGACGAATGGTGAATAACTAGGGGGGGATAGATGAAAGATAATTAATAGTGCTTGCCTTAGTAGTCCTATCAATGTTGGACAAGGGAGAGAAATGTTGATTGAGCAAGTCAATATTGAAGTCATTAGGAGTAGTGTTTAAACGTGTTTTGCCCACCACCAAGGTTTTAAGAAATTTCCAGACCTTCGTCGGATCTCCGTTATTCACAGAACTATGGATATGTTGGCGTTGTGCATCCCTACACACTCTATTGCAGTGATTCCTAATCGCGACATATTTTTGTAAGTTCGAAGCATCAGGCCTAATTTTATATTTGAACTTAGCTGCAGCTTTCTTGTGTAACAATAGTTTGATGTTGATAGTGAGCTAGGGTGAGGGACGGTGCTTAATTTTCACAGGTCGAATTGGTACATGCTTATCGTAAAGTTCTGTGATTTGATTCGTCAGGCTGCTGACCTTTTCATCGACAGATTCGGAGTTCACAAGTGGAGTCCAGTCGATATCTCCGGCATCTGTACGAAGAGTATCTATGTTCATGCCACCAAAATTGCGCTGAATTAGAACTTTAGGCTTCATTTTAGGAGGACGGATTTTGTAGGAAATGAAAAGCAAGTCGTGGTAAGAGAACATGTCTGCTGGGTATTGCCAGTGCATAGCGACATGTTCTCTTGAAGAAACCATGATAAGATCAAGAAGAGAAGGTGTAGCATTTGGAAAGTGATGAGTTGCGCTTAAAAGTAATTGTACAAGCAAGTTGCACAAATGTTACCACGCGCGTCCCTATGACGAAGCGTAAGTTGACCCGCGTTATTACGTATTCACACACATTGCATTTTATAAGGCATTATACACATTGTAACAGATTATTTTCTTCAGTACAATAAAACCTCTTAAGCAGATCAGTTGTGTATTCCTTCATACCAACCAGCAGCAATTTGTACTCGCAACAAATATCAATTCAATGTTGGTGAACACACTAACATATTTGGTCCTTCGAAGCTTTGACCTTTCGCGCGTGTTGGTAGAAGCAGGACCATTCGCGTGTGAGGACTATCAGTGACTATCGAACCCTCCAAAATTAATCGGCCGTCGAAATTATTTTGGTGAAGTGTTCCTTTGTGACCTGCGTCGTAGATCAGTCTATTTAGCCTCCCACCAGCGGGAATCCCTAAGTAGACTGCTTAACCGTTTAGCAGCAACAAGTAGGTACAAAGTATCAGCGCCCGGTAAGTTTCACTTTTCCATATAACAGCAAGCATATCAGGAAATAGCAGTTGTGTAACTTACTGTCGTTAGCATTCCATCAAATTGAGAGCAGTACATCTAGCAATCATAAGAAGCAATATTATCAATTTATCAAGATGAGTACCTACAAGAATCAGATTGAAATAAATCAGCAAATTGCAAAGATCAAAACCAATTTCAAAAAGGACAGTGCTTCTCGGAAGACTGTTGATTATTACAAATCGCGTACAGCAACCTTAGATTCTTTATGGGTAGAATTCAAGCAGAATCATGACCGTATGTGTATTGACACAAACAAAACTCACCCATACTTCACTGAGTCATGGTTTGAGAAAACTGAAGAAAGTTACAAGGAAGTTAGGGCTTTGCTATCGCAGAACTATGAAGAGCTCTTGGAACCACTCTTCCAAGCGGCTGAAGGTCCTATGATGACTCCTTCTACTTCTTTAGCAAAAGACGAACAAGAAGAACAAGCAGAAGACCGTCCTGGTAACGGCAATCAGAGTGACCGGAACCAGCCAGGTGGCTCGGGCGAGCACAAGCTCTTAATAAACACCGGCACCAATAGCAACTACGATGAGCTACTCCGGAAGCAGCAGGTGAACATCAAAGCTCTCAACAGAACAATGCAGAATATTGATGTAGAAGAAATATCAGAGAAGTGGGAGTTCGAGGACGCCCTAAAGTCTCTTCAATCTCGCTGGGATGCTGTGGATAAGCTCCACTGGGAATTGGACGAATGTGGCAACCCAGATGAAACGTATGCTTTGCTGTTCTCTAGGTATGAAAGGCGTTACATCGAACTCAAACGATCACTCAACAAAAAGATGGGCTCAGTTTCGCATCGAGAAAAATCAACACCAAAAATTGACATTCCCATTTTCTCTGGAAACTACAACCAATGGATGTCGTTCAAAGATTTGTTCGACGAAGCAATCCATAGGAACCCATCACTCTCAAATGCACAGAAAATGCAATTTCTTCGAGGCAAGTTACGAGGAGAAGCCGAAAGGCTCATTCAACATCTACCAATCAGCACGAGTAACTATGAAATATGTTGGGATATTCTCAAGAACAGATATCATAACAAAAAGTTGATTTTCACCTCCCATATATCATTACTACTAGGTATACCTGCCATGTCTAACCTATCCGCTTCTCAAATCAAAAAGCTGCACGATGTATCGCAAGAAAGTCTAAACGCAATTAAGAATTTAGGAGTGGACATCAGCACTTGGGACCCTCTCCTTGTCCATCTGTTATCGCAGAAACTAGATACTGAAACCTACACTGATTACATGGAGTCTCTTAGCAATTCACGCGAGCTACCAGTTCTGAAAGATTTCCTTCAGTATCTAGAAAGCAAGTTTACTGCATTGGAATCAGCACGCCGCAAGACTGATGCAGGAACATCAAAAGGTCGCTATCAATCAGAAAATCAACAAAACTTGCCAGTGAGCAAGAACCGTTATCAATCGGATTATCAGCAAGCATCAGGATCGAAGCATCAAAAATCCTATCAAATCAAGCAATCACTGCCTACTTATCAAGCTCGATCGAAGTTCAATCTCAACAAATATCTATGTCCGATGTGTAGCAAAAATCACGGTATTTTCCATTGTCAACAATTCTTGGAAATGACGGACGCCGCAAAGTGTAAGGCTATAGCGCAGTTGAACTTGTGTAAAAATTGCCTTTTCTCACACAATGGCAGGGATTGCATATCAAACAAGCGATGCCGCACTTGTCAAGGTGATCATAATACAATCTTACACGAAGCCTTTGTAACTAAGACACCAGCCGGCCGCGGCGAAAACGCTGGCAATGCACACGTTACACGAACACGTGACGCGTGTGAAGTGCTACTCGCTACGGCACTCGTAAAAGTACAAGCATCAGATGGCTCTTATCAAACTTTGCGCGCTCTGATAGATCAGGGGTCGCAAGCATCTATCATCACCGAACGCGGAGCGCAATCTTTAGGTTTATCGCGACAAAAATGCAAAGGTGTTATCACTGGTATAGGCGAAAAGACAAGTCAATGCAAAGGATCGCTGGAATTGAATTGCATGTCGATGGATGAGAAATATACATTCTCAACATATGCGTATATAATGAGCAACGTCGTCAAGAACTTACCTAGCAACACTATATCCCGACCTAACTGGGACTTTTTGTCCAGCATACAACTAGCAGACCCAGAATTTCATATCAGCCGTTCGGTCGACATTCTATTAGGCGCCGAAATATATTCTAACATTATACAGGGTGGTATATGTCGTTCAGAACATACGCCGATAGTCGCACAACAAACGCGACTCGGCTGGATTTTGTGCGGGCCAGTGACGCCATCGTTGCAATGCAACGTCATCATGAACAACACTGATGATATTGAGCGTTTCTGGCAGATAGAAGATATATCAGAAGACTCCAACATGACATCAGAAGACCAGTATTGCGTAGACTTCTATCAGAAAACTACAGAAAGAAAAGAAGATGGAAAGTATGTGGTCAGACTGCCGCTAAAATCAGATTTTGAAGATAAGCTCGGCAAATCAAAACCTAAAGCAATCGCACAGTTTCTAAATTTAGAACGCAAATTAAATAAGCAGCCTGAGTATTTACAACAATATAAATTATTTATGGAACAATACATCGCACTCGGACACATGAAACGTTCTCAGGAATCAGCAAATATCGCGTGTTACCTACCACATCATTGCGTCATACGCGACGAGTCTACAACTACATCGCTTCGGGTCGTGTTCAATGCATCGGCTCCGACTTCAAACAAGACAAGTTTGAATGACGTCATGTTTCGTGGTCCTAATTTACAAAAGGATCTCATGTCGCTTATCATAAAATGGAGACAATTCAAGATAGCATTTACGGCCGACATTGAGAAAATGTTTCGGCAAATTTGGGTTCACGAAAATGATCAACAACTGCAAAAAATAATTTGGCGATTCAACCCACATGACCCTCTCTTTGAGTATCAGCTTACGACGGTCACATATGGTGAAAAACCCGCCCCATTTTTGGCAATGCAGACCCTTCATCGGTTAGCAAATGACGAACGAGAAAAGTATCCAGAAGCTGCGCGTGTCCTTGAAAATGCGTTCTACACAGATGACCTTCTTTACGGAGCACATTGCAGAAAATTTGGGCTGAAAATTAAGCAAGATTTAGTCGACTTGCTCAAAGCAGGCGGCTTTAACCTACGCAAATGGTCGTCAAATGATTCTGAAATATTGCAATCGGATCAAAAACAAAGTCAAGAAAATTTCGAGTTCAAAACAGAACAAAATCAAAAGACCCTAGGCCTCCGATGGAACCCCACTGAAGATGTCTTCTCGTTCCAATCAAAAATCAGTAACAATCAGACGGGAAAGACAACCAAACGATTGCTTTTATCAGAAATCTCCAAATTGTTTGATCCGTTAGGGTGGCTCTCACCTGTAACAATAAGGCTGAAAATGCTGTTTCAAGAAGTCTGGCAAAGGGATATTCAATGGGATGACGAGATACCTGAAGACCTGCAATCACATTGGTCCAGCATCAAAGAAGACATACAGCATATCAATAACATCAAATTATCACGGTGGCTTTATACAGCACCGGCGAAAAAAGTCGAGCTGCACGGATATTGTGACGCGTCGATGAAAGCTTACGCGTGCACAATTTACTGTAGAATAAATAACAACGGTCAGTCTCAAATCAATTTAGTAGTTGCGAAAACCCGACTTGTTTCGAAAAACAAGAAAGTCACGTTGCCGAAATTGGAACTTTGCGGAGCCCGTCTATTATCAGCTCTAATGGAGCGAGTTTTACAATGCTTATCAGAATATGATATCAGAGTTTTTGGCTGGTGTGCTTCGACAGCAGTATTGGGATGGATACAAGGCGGTCCCGACAAGTGGAAGATGTTCGTATCCAAGCGTGTAGCAGAAATCAGCAAAATCATCCCACCTAACAACTGGCGATATGTAAAATCGTGTGACAACCCTGCCGACTGCGCCACTAGAGGAATAACTGCCCTGCAGTTGCAAGAACATTCGCTGTGGTGGCAAGGCCCATCGTGGCTAACAACATACGTACCTGAAATGGAACAGTCACCCCCTATCTATGAAACAGAAGAAGAAATGAAAAGGCAGAAACAAGCAAACAACGTTCAAATTACGGAAAGCATTATTGATAGTCTGTTGAACAAGTATAGTGACCTCCGGAAGATCGTCAGAGTTCTCTCGTGGGTCCGCCGAGTTTTGATTAACAAGCAAGAAAGAAAACAGTATTTAACATTAGCTGAAATTAAGCAAGCAACAGCAATAATATGTAAGCATGTACAGCAGAAGGAATTTGGCGAAGAAATAAGCAAGTTGAGCGAGAAAGAGAGCATCAGTACAAAAAGCAAAATTCTTAGTTTGACACCTTTCTTGGACAGCAACGGATTACTCAGAGTCGGTGGCCGACTCCGAAACGCCAACATACATCCTGAAATGAAAAACCCCGTAATTTTACCCCACGACAGCAGACTGACAGATTTGGTAATTGACAACGCACATGAACTTACCTTCCATGGAGGAGCACGGCTAACGTTATCATTTTTGCGACGGAGATACTGGATCGTCGGAGGAGTACAAGCTGTGAAAAAACGCTTGCGAAGCTGCATAACATGCAAAAAACACAACCCTAACATTCGCAGTCAGATTATGGGAGACCTTCCATCATCTAGAACAAACCCTTCCCGACCGTTCTATCATACCGGTGTGGACTTCACGGGCCACGTCGAAGTAAAAGCAAACAAGGGCCGTGGAGTCAGGACGACCAAGGGTTACATAGCAGTGTTTGTGTGCATGGTCACCAAGGCTGTGCACCTAGAGCTGGTCTCAGACTTGACCTCGTCGTCGTTTCTAGCAGCCTTCAGAAGAATGGCATCACGTAGAGGTACCCCACGCCACGTTTACTGCGATAATGGCACCAACTTCGTGGGAGCATACACAATCCTTCATCAAGAGCACATAGACCTGAAAGAAATCATAGACGAGAGATTTCACAAGGAGATAACTGAAATGGAAATAGAGTTTCATTTTAACGCGCCCGCTTGGCCCAGCGCAGGCGGTCTCTGGGAGGCAGCCGTCAAAAGTCTAAAACGACACCTCAGAACCATTCTCAGAGGACAAAAGTTCACGTTCGAAGAACTTTCAACGTTGCTAAGTCAAATAGAAGGCTGTCTCAATTCAAGGCCGCTCTGTCCTTTAACCGAAGATCCCGAGGACTTCAATTATCTAACACCATCGCACTTTTTGTCAAGCGGACCGATCCTAACAATTGTAGAAACGGAAAGAGATCAAAGAACACGTTGGCATTACACGCAGAGAATATGCCGAGAAATATGGAAGAGATGGAGTACCGAATACCTTACTCAGTTATCGCAAAGAGCAAAATGGAGAAAAGCACAAGACAACGTCAAAATCAACGACTTAGCAATGATTCATGACGCCAATTTACCCCCTGGAAAATGGGCCATGGGTCGAGTGGTCGAGGTACACCCTGGCAAGGACGGTCACGTGCGTGTTGTCACCTTAAAAACCAAGAATGGTTACATCAAGCGACCTATCATAAAATTATCTGTTTTACCCATAGAAACATCAGACAGTACAATCGACAACACCAACATGCCGCAACCCGAGACAGTTGTACCCGATAAAGAATCTACTTCAAAGAGAAAACCAGCAACTACGCAGAAAACAGCAAAATATTCGAATAAACTATCATTTCCATCAATTGCGCTGACACTACTGTATTTCATGTCAATATTATCACCATCGAAAGCAGCCTTCAATATAACATCGCTTAACAAAAATCAAGCCATATATTTGGACCCCATATCCGAAATGCAAATGGTTCTCAACAAATGGACCCTAATAGTCTATTACGACATGTCACCGTACTGGGAAGGATTAAAGGCTTACGAGAAGATAACAAAACACCTGAATAGCACGTGCCCAGATACAGAAAACAATAACTGTAACATGATCCTCTCTCAGTTAGCGCACGAGTACAACGAGTTACAGTATTATAACAACATTTTACTATCGCAGCAGTTTAGCGGCCGCTCGCCGCACGCCAGACAGCGTCGCGGACTTATCAACGGAGTCGGCTATATAGCAAATAGCCTCTTCGGAGTATTGGACGAGCGATTCGCCGAACAATATGCCAAGGATATCAACCATATGAAACAGAATCAAGACCATCTAGCAAGTTTGTGGCAAAACCAAACATCCATAGTAAAAGCAGAATCCAATCTACTTTTAAGAACCACAGAAATTATGCAAAAACACCATAAACATATCAACAAACAGATTTTGTCACTCAAACTATCCAATGACGCCCTAAAAGGTGAAGTCAATCGCATAGCAACAATGCAAGATTTTATGTTACTATCGTTATCAGCGAGCAATTTGGTACACAACTTAAAATCTACTCAGGACAATTTATTAGAAGCGCTTACAGATATCTATCACGGGCAATTCCAATTACATTTACTTACACCAGAACAGTTTGTCCATGAGTTGTATATTATATCAGGACATGTCTCAAGTGAAGTTAGACTCCCTATTGACGATTTACAAAGAGATGTGAGGCAATTATACAAGCTTATCAAAGTCAAGGCCAGAATGACCAAGCAATATTTGCTTTTTGAGATGACATTTCCTCTAATTAGCAGAGACAAGTACAAATTGTATCGAGTTATTCCTGTCCCGCAACAAACAAACAAAACCATGGTCACCGTAGTTCCGGTAGCGGATTACATCGCAATGAACATTGGCAAAGAAACCTACCTAACGATGACTCATAATGAATTATCATCGACGTGTACACTTCACGACGCAATATATTTATGTGATCAGCAGAGACCTGTGTATCATTGGTCGAATAGTAACAATCTTTGCGAGATGAATGTAGAGACTCAGCAATGTAAAGTCCATCGTACAGCGTGTAGAAATATATGGCAGCCACTGTCTACACCGACACAATACCTGTACTTTTGCTGCGACGTATACACTATCAAGATTGTTTGCAAAGAAGACATGACATTGCAAAAACTCAGCATGGGTGGAATCATCTCTTTAGAACCAAGTTGCATGATAAAAGGACACGATTTCAGCTTGACCTCGCACAGAAACTACCAAAACCAGCTCAACATCAGTACACCCATGTTCATACCCCAAATTGACCATATCAACCACATGATCAATATAACGATTCCAGAAGAAGAGGTCGTCGATAATGATTCCAAGGAGCTAACTACAATAATTGATCAGCTAAAACAACAAATTAAAGATATCAAAGCAAGCTCTCTACCCAACTTCGAGCTATCGACCCATGATATCCACCAATACACTGGCATCTCCCTCATGATGGTCGGTGCTCTGATCGTAGGCGGAGTCCTACTTTGGAAACGATACCAACAACGACGAGGACGACGAGTTATCACCCCGGACATCGAACTGCAATCCATGACGAGCAGCGTAGCAGAGCGCCGCAACCACCAACATCGAAACGAAGATGTCCTACAACAAACTAAAGACAGAGTGAACAAAGCGTGTTCGCCTATAAATTTTAAACGCCCCGATTTACGTCTCTAATAATATATTTGATTTATTTTTCCTTTATTTTTGTATAAGTTTCTTTTCTCTCGGTGGCGAATATGTACAAGCAAGTTGCACAAATGTTACCACGCGCGTCCCTATGACGTAGCGTAAGTTGACCCGCGTTATTACGTATTCACACACATTGCATTTTATAAGGCATTATACACATTGTAACAGATTATTTTCTTCAGTACAATAAAACCTCTTAAGCAGATCAGTTGTGTATTCCTTCATACCAACCAGCAGCAATTTGTACTCGCAACAAATATCAATTCAATGTTGGTGAACACACTAACAGTAATATTGACAGATTACAAACTAAAATACTAGAAAGAAGAGAAGAAGAGCGGGAATCATTTTTAAGTAAGCAAGTATTAAAATCACCCATTATGATTGTGTGACTGTAAGAGGGTACAAGATTAACCAATATGGTTTCGAAACTAGAAAAATAATCTATTCGTAATGAAGGACAATAGTAGACACCGAGAAGGACTTTGGTGTGGTTTAGTACAACTTCCAGAAATAAATGTTCACCGGCATTACGCGGCAGTGGCTGTGCAAACATATTCACAACTGTATAGGAGATATTTGAACGTAGATATATGGCAATACCTCCACCACCCCCAACCGCGCGATAATTTCTGATAAGTTGGAAACCAGGTAGGGAGTATAATGTTGAAGGCAGACAGGGCTTAAGCCATGACTCAGAAACAAGGATGGAATGAATGCTCTTACAGTCTAGATTGACCAGCAGGGAAATGTGCCGGAATGCTTAGGGCATTGATATGAACGGCATTGAAGTTTTTGGCTACATCAGAAAACTGCGAGTTGAGACAGTCAGCAAGAGACGGCACACTGGTAAAGCTATCTATGCTACTTAGTGAGTGGAAACAGTCGTCATCACTTAAGTCATTGATATCAATGGCGGCAATAACTATAATATACCTACTTAAACAAAAATAAATATATATAATTAAGTATTTTATATAAAACATTTAATAAGTACCCTAAAATAAAAGTTATTTATGTTTATAAATGTTTAGTATAGAAATATATATATATATACAATATTATGAAGAACAAAAAATATGTATTTATCTAACCAATAATGACAGTTACATAAAAATAGCAGAATTAAACACGAGAAAAAAAAATGCATCGGTCCGGGTAATTACAAAAGCTATAAGGAAGTAATTGCAACAATATTACAATCTTAAAAGATTTGAAAAAAAGCAAACGAAGATATATCTCAAAACCCTCGTATTCAATAGTACCAATTTTGACAAGTGTGAGAAATGACAGATTTGACAGATAACAGTAAGGAAAAGATAAAATATTATCCACCGACAAGTAATTGATAATAACAAAGTAATCCCTACTAATATTATAAATTCGAAAGTGTGTGTGTATGTATGTATGTATGTTCCGTTTTCACGCTAAAACGGCTGAACCGATTTGTTGAAATTGAATAGAGAGAACCTGCAAGTGGTGCACCTGCCGATCAACGGACGAGGCTGTGGCAAACAAAATATCCCGATAAGCGGCAATAGGCTCGCCACCTATTACGTGGGATCAAAACACTGGCGAAAAGTGGGCGTTTAATATGCCTCTGCCTACCCCTTCGGGGAAACAGGCGGGAGTCTATGTATGTATGTATGAACAGAGAGATATATTGGACCATGAAGACGGACATAGGCTACCATAAGTTGCAAAAATTTTACTGGGAGGGATTGTAGGGAGGGTAGTAGTTGTACGGCACAAATTTACCTCTTGGAAGTAAGAACGCTTGCGCTAATAATTGAGTGCTGCGCATGTGCAATTGCATATCTGTCGGTACTGTCACGTCATACATAATGTCATATTGTGCACGTTGATTAAATTGTTCGCTTATATAAATTAATAATTATATAATAAGCTAGCATAATATTAAAAACGCGAAAATGTTTATAGAAATATATTAAACATGTATAAGAACATGGCTTTGACATTTGACTGTATGCAAGGTGATGTATGATGATGATGAAGGTGATGTTATTATGTAGCTTTCTATAGATAACGGTAGATAATGTCATGCATAGGTACTAACCATCGATATACTTATTATATCGATGGTATTAACCGAGTTACTTTGAACCCCATAGAATTTCTGAAGTCTTTAAAATAATCAGGAGTGTCTTCACACAACTTGAGACTGAAAGTAGATTTGTGTTACCCCGAATTTAACGCGCGCGAAGCGGCGGGCGAAAGCTAGTTATTTATAAATTAAACATATAACATTTTATAAATAAAGTGAGTGTGAAAGTGGGTATGAAGCAAGAATAAAATAAGAAGATATATAAGATTTTACTTACTACCTGGACCGGAGATCGACCAAAATAAACAATGAATTAATTCTTATGATAAACAGTTCTTTTGGACTTTGTGGTGGTGGCGGGCCTCACCGCTGCGGGCGATTTCTCCACGCCATCCTTCTGCTCGATTGTGTTCAGCTCACTGAGATTAGCTACTCGGTGACGCGAACAATCAGGCGCTAGAACATGAATGATGCCCTCCTTGGTCCAGCATCGTGACACACCAAATCTCTGACGCGAAGCCATAAAAGTGTCATGCCGTGGCTTAGTCAGGAACTCAGATATTGTTACACCAGTGCCCTTTAACTTTGTTTTGCCAAACCATACGCTATCGCACACGGATGAGCTATTAAACTTCAGCACTATGGGCCTGGGTTTGTGGTCACCTGATGTGCGTCCCATCCTGTGACAGGGCCGCACATCTTGAATAGATACATTCGTCTTGAGGTGCTGCCTGATGACTTCTACTACCACCTTGGCTGTATCTTTGTTGCTGCTCTCTGTCACACCGTTTAGCAGCAACATTTTTCTACTGGTCCGCATCTCCATGGTGTCTACGGTCTGTGCAAGTAGCTCAATCTGTTGCTGCAAGCCATTAAGAGCCTCTATCACAAACGTCTTGAATGAGTTGTAGTCGGAGGCCAGTCCCGGCGCAGTTGATGAGCCCCGAGATCCTGGCAACTCAGCTTCACAGTCTACCATACGCTTAAGGAACATAGCCTTCAAATTGCTCATGGACTCCTGTAGTGATTGAGACATTGTGCGGTGAACCGTTCAAACTTATTGGAAATAGTTATTGCAGGAAAGTGCCATCACTATACTGGCAGGTACTGGCAGTTATTAATAAGATAATCTCATTAAAATTTATTATAATACATTTATATTATTTATTTTCAAATTAAACAGAGGAGCTAATAATTTTTGATGTTAGTGCTACAACTACCCACCAAAAGTCTCTTTGTAATGCAATGCATAAACGATTTGGGTAGCGTGCGACCAGCAAGACGGTAGCGTGCGACTGATAACAAACGCATCGTCGAAGCGTATCGTCATGTGCAAAATTAGCTGAATATGTATGGCGGCTACTCACAAACGACGCATACTATACGGGTACGAAACACAAATCGCTTGAGAGTCGCTTCGTGAGAGAAGGGCCAAAGTGAAACTGACACATCTTGTCAACAGAAAATAAAATAAAATATGGAGTTATCGATGTGTGCGTAATACTACGTAGGTAACGTTTGTATATAATTATTAGTTTATATAATATGCTAACATATATACAGTCTAAGATGCGAACAATGTTATTACTGTGCACAATATGACATTACGTATGATGTGTCAGTACTGACAGATATGTAGGATAGCACTTGCGCACTCAATTATTATAGCACATGCGTTCTTACTTCCAAGACGTAAATTTGTGCCGAACAAACTTCTAGCCTCCCTACAATCCCTCCCAGTTTAATTTTTGCATCTCATGGTAGCCCATCTCCGTCTCCATGTTCCTGTATATCTCTATATCAAATTTCAACAAAATCGGTTCAGCCGTTTTAGCGCGAAAACAGAACATACATACATACATACTCACTTTCGAATTTATATTATTACTAGCTTTTGCCCGCCGCTTCGCGCGCGTAAAATTCGGGGTAACACAAATCTACTTTTAGTCTCAAGTTGAAGGTGAAGACACTCCTGATTATTCTAAAGACTTTAGAAACTCTACAGGGTACAAAGTAACTCGGTCAGTATTGTTAGATTGTTTTAAAACACTGAGATTAAATTAAAACATTTGATTCATGTAAACAAATAATCACTCATTTGACCTTTGTATAAATTGTTAGACATAGATTTGAAATACATACTTTTAGTATGTATTTCAAATACCGTTCTGAAATTAAATAATTTAGCTTGTAAAATTTGTTATGATATATATTTAAATACCGTCTTAAAATTAATACATTTGTCAGTTAAATAATCACTAAATTGACTCTGGTTCAAGAAAACATAACTGTCACTCATTTGATCAAAAAGTATTTCCGATGTCAAATGTAAACCGTCATTAATATATTTCTGGCCAGCAGAATTCATTCTGATTGTAGCTTCCAGATAAGGAACACATCCTTACTTGTAAAGTAAATATAAGTATAGCGCTATATTTAATTATTAAATATACTGTACGTGTGATAAGGAATAAAATATTGCAACATCGTGACGAGGTGTTTGATTGCTCGCCCAGATCCAGCAAGGAGTTATATCTTCTACATCTCAGAAGTGGGATACCATCGCAATGTCTGCGAACAGTGGCAGACTGGTCAGTCGCGGATGTGACGCTAGTCACAGGCGACTAGCCACGCCACAGGCAGACGGGCTTCACGATTCTAGCCGAGTCGCACGCAGTCATTCTCGCCGAAGTCGCAGTCGCTCCTTATGCGATCAGGAACGAGAACTAGAACGGGAACGTGCTCGATTGCGTGTATTGGAAAGAGACTTGGATAGACGCCGCGAGGAAAGGGAACGCTCACGAACCAGTGAGCTACGACGCCGGGCCCAGGATACAGTCGGGTCGCCAGGGCCAAGCAAGCGTCGCCATGAACGCTACCCTAGCGGACAGCGCAGCACGACCAGGGACCGCGATGTGCAACAAGGCAGCAACGCACGCCGTGCCGACTCATCACCAAGTCAAGCAGCTGGAGGCAAACTAAGGTCACGTAGTCCTAATTCTTATTCCGACAACTTTGCAAGCTTTTTAAATGTACTCAAAAAGGGTATGTCATCGCAGCCGACAGCTGACGCACCGCTTGGGAAGAGATTTGACCATAAGAATATCCTTCCTAATTTTGACCCCTCTGTCGGGAATCAACGGATTGATATTTGGCTAAGAAAGGTGAATGAATGTGCGTCAGTCTACGGCTGGGATGAACGTACTACTACTCATTTTGCGATGCAGAAGCTGCAGGATTTGGCCAAGGTGTGGTACGAGGGGTTAAATACAATTTTGTTTACTTGGCCTGAGTGGCAAGAGAAACAGACTAGTGCATTCCCGTGCGAACAGAACTATGGCCTAACCCTGGAGAATATGATGAAAAGAAGGAGTCGTTTTGGTGAACCAATTGATGTATACTATTACGAAAAACTAGCCTTGCTTAACCAATGTGACATAACTGGAAAACGCGCGGTAGATTGTATCGTACATGGCATTAGCGACAGGACAACCAAATCTAGTGCGTTAGCTCTGCGTTGCTCCCAACCTGACCAGTTACTGCAGTTTTTAATGAGTAACGTAGATTCGGCAAATCATATGGTGCGGTCTAGTGTTAGGAATCGACCCTTTATTGATAGTACAATCAATAATACTTACCCAAAATTTAATGCTGTCAAACCAAAACATTCACAAACCTTCTATGCCGCGCACTGTTATAACTGCAAGGAGAAGGGACATCCATAGCTCCAGTGCCCGAAACCTTTATTGAGATGCAACCGTTGTAATAGGGTAGGTCATAAATCTGAAAATTGCATCGGTAGGCAGGAAGGCGGCAGTCAGAAACAGAATGCAGGTAGCGAAGTTCAAAAAACTATGCGTATTTCTAATTCCAAGCCTAGCTCTAAATTTATTAAGACAGTAAGGATCAATGGATCACTTGTCGAAGCGTTTATAGATTTCGGGAGCGAGGTTACTCTAATGAAGGAATCGACTGCGTTGAAATTAGGATTATCCCATGATAACGTGTCGAATATCATAAAATGATTTGGTAATAGCATCGTCCGTTCGTTAGGTGGGATTGTTGTCGATCTAGAAATTGATGAAGTAAAAGCTGAGGTCTTGTGCAAAATAGTGTCTGATCCGCTATTGGACAGTCCTGTACTTGTTGGTCAATCATTTACTGAGCAAGCTCACATCGTCGTTATTAAAGATGCAAAAACCTTGCATTTTCATCACATAGCTCATGAAGTTCCTTATAATATTAGTAGTTCAGAGAATCCTTCAATAAAAGTGGTGTTGGTAGGCTATTCGAAGATATACGGGGCTGTCTCACTAAAAGCGTACATCGAAGATACTTCAGTTAGTGCTGTTTTGATTAATGGACGCGTAGTAGGTAAACTAAACGAGCAGTTTGTCGTGTTTGGTGGGATATACCCCGTCAGTAAAGGCTACCTTAATGTAACAGTTATTCCCTGCCGTGGGCCTTGCCAACTGTATACGGGACTTGTCATTTCTCGCGCCGAAAGGATAGACGATGTTGATACGGTGTCAAGGTTGGATACGATTAAACCCGTTGATGTGATTGATAGTAAAATCGTTAAGATAGGCGATGCAGCGGCCGAAGGTCACAAAGTAAGACTCATGAAGTTGTTAGATTTGTATAAACACTGTTTTGCATCTAATTTACTAGAACTCGGGTGCACTAACGTAACACAAATGACTATAGAATTGAATAGCCAACGTCCGATCGTCTACCGCCCTTACCGACTGTCACACCATGAGCGAGAGAAAGTGAGGGGAATGATTGATGACTTGTTACAAGCCGGTATAGTCCGCGAGTCGACATCTGAATACGCTAGTCCCGTCGTTTTAGTGCGCAAGAAAGATGGTAGCCCGCGGATGTGTATAGACTATAGAATGCTTAACTCCATTACTGTAAAGGAAAGATATCCTATGCCTATAATCGAAGACGAGATCTCGCGCTGGCATGGCCAGGCTTGCTTCATCACCCTAGACTTAGCGTCAGGCTACTATCAGGTGCCTATCTCTGAGCAGAGTAAACACTTAACAGCTTTCATTACGCCAGATGGCCAATTCGAATTTAATAGGATGCCATTTGGTTTAGCAAACGCGCCTGCAGTCTTCCAGAGGATGATGAACCAAATTCTTGGTTCAGCTCGTTATGACAAGGCTACTGCTTATATGGATGACTTATTGATATACGGGAAGACTGCAGACCAATGTTTAGACCTGTTGGAAGAAGTTTTAGATTGTTGGAGGTCGCAAAATTGACTTTAAATCTATCCAAGTGCTCATTTCTGCAGAGCAAGGTAGAATATTTGGGATACAAGATTAGTAGCTCAGGCGTTAGGCCAGGCGAGAGGAAAATTCAATGTGTCACAGATTTTCCTCGGCCAATTAATGTACATGACGTACGCCAATTTCTGGGCCTCGTTAGCTATTTTCGCAAATTTATTCGAAATTTTGCTCAAATCGCATTTCCTCTTACCAAGTTGCTAAAGAAAAACGTTTGTTGGGAATGGTCAGATAGCCAGGATAAAGCGTTTGAAAGTCTAAAATCTAAGTTGGTGTATAGACCCGTATTAGCTATATACGACCCTGCGGCAGAATCCGAGTTGCATACAGATGCTAGTAAGATTGGTATCGGTGGTATTCTATTGCAACGTAATGACGCGTCCGAGTCTTTCCATCCAGTTGCGTTCTACAGTCGACAAACTTCACCAGAAGAAAAAACTTTCATTCATACGAGTTAGAAACATTAGCGGTAGTCTGTTCTTTGAAGAAATTTAGGGTTTATCTACTCGGGAAGGAGTTTAAAATTGTGACAGACTGTAGTGCGTTACGCTCCACGTTCTTGAAGCGTGATCTGATCCCTCGTATAGCACGGTGGTGGTTAGCATTGCAAAAGTATGATTGTTCCATAGAGTATAGAGCCGGAACGAAAATGTCCCATGTAGACGCGCTATCGCGAAATCCTCTTCCCATTTCTGAAATCGGTGAGAGCGACACCGTCGTTCCCTGCTCTTTAGTTATGGCAATAAGTGATGAGGATTGGTTACACACTCTACAACTGGGTGATTCCGAGATTAGTAGGATTCGCGATGTTCTCTCCACAAACTTAGATCCGAAAGGTTTACAGTATATTAAGGACAATTATATCGTTAGAAACGATAAGCTTTTTAGATGTATAGGTGGGGATCAGGATAACGTTCGTTGGGTGGTCCCGAAGGGCGCAAGGTGGCAAATATGCCGGATGAACCACGATGACATAGGTCATTTTGGAGTCGAAAAGACTCTAGATAGGATAAAGTAAAATTATTGGTTCCTAAAGATGTCTAGATTCGTTAGAAAATACGTAGAAGCGTGCATCGAATGCGCTTATGCCAAAAAGAAGTCTAATACTCGTGAAGGTCACTTACATCCAATACCCAAAGTCGGTTTGCCATTCCATACACTGCATATTGACCACCTTGGGCCCTTCGTGAAGTCAAAAAGAGGTAATTGTTACCTTTTAGTTGTTGTAGACGGATTCACAAAGTTCGTTTTTATAAAGCCCGTTCGGAACACAAAAACGCAAAACGTTATTAGAGTATTAGACGACATATTTAGCACATTCAGAACACCAGAGAGATTAATCAGTGATAGAGGCAGCTGTTTTACCTCCCACGCATTTAAAACATATTGCGAAGGCAAGGGTATTAAACATGTCTTAAATGCAGTTGCTAGTCCTAAATCTAACGGTCAAGTCGAGAGGTATAACCGCACTATCCTCGACTCACTAACAGCACAGAATCTGAAATATCATGAAAGGGATTGGGATCATCAATTAGGCAAAATTCAGTGGGGACTCAACAACACCCTTCAGAAAACCACTGGTAGGACTCCTGCTGAAGTAATGTTTGGGACAGGCATTAACAGTGAAAGCAACCCTAGCTTGAATGAAATTTTAATTGAAACTCGTAAAGAAACTGACTTGGCTACTATTCGCCACGAGGTTAAAGATAATATCGACAAAGAACAACTGAAACAAAAGGAATATTACGACAGGAACAGGCAACCTGCACGTCTGTATAAAAAGGGTGAATTAGTCAAAATAACCAAAACCACATTCGAGGCTGATGGGAAGAGCAAGAAGCTCGTTCCCTCGTATATAGGACCGTTTCGAATAACAAGCGTTTTAGGCAATGACAGATACCGAATTGCTCCAATACCTGGATTTGCCGGGACGCAAAATAAGCGTGAAACCACGGTGGCGGCTGCTCGAATGTTGCCTTGGGTTCACATTGCCGCGTTAAATCTCAATGATGATGACGCCGATACTGACGTTGAGGATACGATGACGATATTGGATAGTGATGTCAATAGTGACGACGTTGACTAATTATTATTATGATTATACATGTCTTCCTTAATATTATTACTACTAAAAATATTTCATTTCGTACATTGGTTAAGTTATGCTTAGAAACTGTGCCTTCGCACAGCTGTGCTAAGAGCTCGCACATAGACAAGCTTTGCTAAGCGCTTTGTTTGTACCTTGGCTTTGCTAAGCGCTTTGTTTGTCCTTGGCTGAGCTCTGCTAAGAGGTTGTACCTTGGCTGAGCTCTGCTAAGAGGTTGCACCTTGGCTTTGCTAAGCGCTTTGTACCTTGGCTTTGCTAAGCGCTTTGTTTGTACCTTCGCTGAGCTCTGCTAAGAGGTTGTACCTTGGCTGAGCTCTGCTAAGAGGTTGTACCTTGGCTTTGCTTCGCTAAGAGTTGTGATTAAGCTTTGTCAAGAGACTATACCTTAGCTTCTATTGTTTAAGAATTTTAATGGTTGTACCTTGGTTTGGCCCTGCTAAGAGGTTGTAGCTTGGCTTTGCCTCGCTAAGAGTTTAGAGTTTGGACTTTGGTTGAGTACTGCTAAGAGGTTGTGATCTTGGCTTTACGCTAAGAGAGGTTAGCTTTATTTTAGTTTATCTGTGGTCAAGAGATTCTAAGAGTTTGTAATGTGGCCCTAGAAAGGAGCACATAAGATCAGTACAATTCTTGTCATCGATATGCGTTTAACTTAACAAAAATAATGTATTGACAAATCAAGTAGAAATGTATTTTTGTATTATCTCTATTTAGTAAAATTAATTAACCTTTGATTGTAACTTGATATGACGGAAACAATAACTATTGCCTTATTGTAATGTAATACAGATGTAATTTTATTGTATAATATTCTCCTTATACTTAGTAACTATGTTAAGATTAACGTAATTTCTAAAGTAAATAACTGCTGGCCAAGTGTTAGATTAATCATTTGATTCGTGTATGGGGACATACACGGTGTCAGGACGGTCGAGTGTTAGATTGTTTTAAAACACTGAGATTAAATTAAAACATTTGATTCATGTAAACAAATAATCACTCATTTGACCTTTGTTTAAATTGTTAGACATAGATTTGAAATACATACTTTTAGTATGTATTTCAAATACCGTTCTGAAATTAAATAATTTAGCTTGTAAAATTTGTTATGATATATATTTAAATACCGTCTTAAAATTAATACATTTGTCAGTTAAATAATCACTAAATTGACTCTGGTTCAAGAAAACATAACTGTCACTCATTTGATCAAAAAGTATTTCCGATGTCAAATGTAAACCGTCATTAATATATTTCTGGCCAGCAGAATTCATTCTGATTGTAGCTTCCAGATAAGGAACACATCCTTACTTGTAAAGTAAATATAAGTATAGCGCTATATTTAATTATTAAATATACTGTACGTGTGATAAGGAATAAAATATTGCAACATCGTGACGAGGTGTTTGATTGCTCGCCCAGATCCAGCAAGGAGTTATATCTTCTACAGTATCCATGTCATTATCTACCGCTAAGATCTCCCGTTATCTACCGAAATATAATCATCTTGCAAACAGTCAAATGTCAAAGCCATGTTCTAATACATCTTATCTTTCTTAATATATATATTTCTTGTGTGCGTGTGTATGTCACTGAACTCCTCCTAAACGAATGGACTGATCTTGATGATTTTTTTTGTGTGTGTTCAAGGGGACTTGAGAATGGTTGAGATTCACAATTTAGTCCACTGGAAAATGTTTTTTTAGTTAATTTTTAATTTGTAAGTAGTTGTGGATTTTGGAATGGTTCACATTGGAACCGACAGACTGCGCTGCTATCGCAGTGTCAAATCTTATATTAATAATTTCGTCAAAGAGTACATCGAAACTTTACTTGAATAATAAGACATAAAAAAATAAAGATTTAGAGTCGACAACATATATCCGCAAAATTCGGATTGTCGAGTATTTTGTTAAATTCTAATGGTTCTGACAGACAAATCACAGTCGCCATATTGGCCAATCTAGCGAAACGTCACCAATATGTCACAGATAGCGGATAACATTTTGAGTACTATCTACTAAGTCTTAGTTCAAATAGTTTGTATGTGTAAATATGGTGATATGTGCTATTATGACCTGAATGCAGAATATCTCAATAAATATGACCGACTTCTCAATAACTGCATTCGATTCATTTTTAATCTTCGTAAGTATGACCATGTCTCTACTTATCGTTCAGAACTTAATTGGTTGCCTATTCGTCAACGCCGGTGCTTGCGTGCTCTCACTACTCTCTTCATGATTCTTAAGTCTCCCTCTCCTCCTTCTTATCTTTCCGAGTATTTCCAATACCTATCATCTACCCATGAGAGAGACCTTCGTTCTTCGCAGAATCTTCTTCTTTCGTGCCCCAGTCATTCTTCTGGGTTTGTCAACTCTTCCTTTTTTGTACAGTCTATCCTACTCTGGAACGCGCTCCCTCTTGAAATCAGAATGTCCACTGACCGTTTTGCATTTAAATTGAAAGTACGGGATCTCCTATTTAAAAGATTAAAGGAATCTGCACATCACTCTCATCCTTTATTATAAGTATGTATATATGTAGTTATGTATTTATAAGTATGTACCCTTATACTTATTTTTTGTATTATATATATATATATATATATATATATATATATATATATATATCTAATATATGTATGATATTTATGTTTAAGTGTATATATGTATATATGTATATATATATATATATATATATATATATATATATATATATATATATATATATATATATATATATATCTAATATATGTATGATATTTATGTTTAAGTGTATATATGTATATATATATATATTTCCGATTTAAGTATTAAATTTACATTTTAGGTCGTTTTATGTTGATATTTGTTTAATTTACATTATATTTAAGAATATGACATCCTTTTAATATGCGTTAATACACCTACCACATTTATCTCTACACCACCTGTAGGTTGACAGGTAGAGAATGCCTCATGGCATTATGTCCACCTATGTACACCTTGTTTGTGTATAAAGTCTTAAATAAATAAATAAATAAATAAATAAATACTTTTTGCAGTTATATTTCTTAAACAATTATAACGAAAATTATGAAAGTATCCGCCCAATAAAGGAGATTTCTGTTACCCCTAACATATAACTAGAGAACCCCGAATTTACGCGAGCGAAGCTGCGGGCAAAAGCTAGTGTTCAATATATCTCTATAAACATTTTCGATTTTTTTATATTAGTAGGTAAAATTGTTTCAGCCGTTTAAGCTTCTTATATAATTATTAGTATATAAATGCTAAAAATTAAGTAAACATGCACAATATGACATTTTGAATGACGTGACAGTACTGACAGATATGCGATAGCACATGCGCAGCACTCTATTTTTATTTCTATTCTATTTATACTCTATTCTCTTATTAGTACATGCGTTCTTCCAAGAGGTTAATTTGTGCCGTACAAACTTCTACCCTCCCTACAATCCCTCCCAGTTTATTTTTTGCTACTTATGCAGCCTATGTCCGTCTACATGGTCCAATATATCTCTGTATTAAATTTCAACAAAATCGGTTCAGCGTGAAAACGGAAAATACATACATACATACACACTTTCGAAATTATAATCTTAATATATATATTTTTTGTGTGCGTGTGTATGTCACTGAACTCCTCCTAAACGACTGGACCGATCTTGATGAAATTTTTTGTGTGTGTTCAAGAGGACTTGAGAATGGTTTAGATTTACCATTTAGTCCACTGAAAAATGTTTTTTAGTTAATTCTTAATTTGTAAGTAGTTGTGGATTTTGGAATGTGTCACATTGAAACCGACGGACTGCGCTGCTATCGCAGTGTCAAATCTTATATTAATAATTTCGTCAAGGAGTACATTGAAACCTTACCTGAAAAATAAAACATAAAAAAAATTAGATTTCGAGTCGACAACATATAGCCGCTAAATTCGGATTGTCGAGTATATTGTTAAATTGTATTGGTTCTGACAGTCAAATCGCAGTCGCCATATTGGCCATTCTAGCGAAACGTCACATGATGCCGGATAATATTTTGAGTACTACTAAGTCTTAGTACTAAGTAGTTTGTATGTGTAAATACTTTTTGCACTTTATATTTCTTAAATAGTTAAAACAAAGTTAAAACGACAATTATAGAAGTATCCGTCCAATAAAGGAGATTTGTGTTACCCCGAACATAGACGATATACTATAACTAGAGAACCCCGAATTTACTTGAGCGAAGCCGCGGGCAAAAGCTAGTATTAGTTATAATTATTAGTAAGGATTAGTAGGGATAGTTCGGCATGCCAGCGATAGCGTAGTGATAGTGAAAAGACTTGCGCAGAGGGACTCGAGTTTAAATAAAGTATATGATCGAATAACATACCTTAAACTCGTTTTTCTTTATGGAGTTTGTGTGACTAGCAGTGGAAGAACTTGCATTAATCTACGTACAAAAAATGTACATAATTAAGGCCAGAACTGTACATCGTCCACGTTTTATAATAAGTCTGACTTAACTCTTTAACAAGTAAAGTCGTTTGTACTCTCTTCACGTTATTTCCCAACAATTTCGGTCTGCCATTACAAGTTTCTTACCTTATCTTACGTCCTAAATTATTGCACAATACATCATTAGAACTAAGGGTCTGTCATTAAACTAGAACAATGTATGGGACAGGGACCTTAAATTTGCATAATCTGTCGACTTGTAATTCAAGACGAAGGTTATTTCGGTACTCCGTTATTGGTTTACTTTCTATATAATTACTGCTATGCATAAATTTAAGGTGTAAATGGTTTGAAGCTCCTTGTAAAGTATCCAGTAACTAGTTTGTTAAGTTCGAATATAATTCCTGGAATAAGTTGTGTTGAAAATTTTGTGTTAGCACTAGTCCCAATCTCATTCTAACTACTGTGTCACCTGAATAGCCAGGTTCAGCAGCATTGGACATTGATAACAACGAGTTATGACACTCTTGAAGTCCCGGGCAAAGTTAAACTGTTTTTCAACCCGCAACGAGTTTAAATAATCCACTTCCCTCCTTAACAAAGCGCGAGGTTTTTGTTTGTGTAGGTAGAGGTAGCAATCCGTTATTGTGCTTCTTGCTTGCTGTGGTAATGGCAGACAAGCCTTTGGTTTGCCAGACAGTAAGCTTTCACTATGCTTTACATTTATTTGTAACGTGGAGGAATACAATGTCATACAAACCATTCGAGTAGCTAGTTGAACTTCATGCAGTCGCTGCATGGACGGTCGGCAATAATTGCTGTTGCTTACATCATGAGCCTGTAATAGTCGACTGCTAGTCGTACGCCTATCCTATGGCACATTAATGAGCTCAGTCTTCATCCTTCCTCTTCCATTTCCTGGCCGTTGCCCTATGAATATCGTCGCCCCACCTAGCTACAGGACATCCTACACTACGTTTGCCGAGTCGCGGTCGCCACTCAAGAACCTGACTGCTCCAGCGACAATCGGTTCTGCGCCATATGACCTGCCCTTGCCACTTCAGCTTACTTATTCGCTGAGCTATGTCGGTTACTTTAGTTCTCTGTCGAATAATTTCGTACTCGGCAAATGTAGTGTAGAGTACACTACATTTGCTGAGACGTGGTGGCAGTTCAATTCGGCATATTACCTTCATCCAAATTAACTTTACAACAATAATTATACCCATCCTGCTTATTGTAATTAGGACGGGCAATATCACGTATCGCCGTATACTCCAGTAATTGGAAACGACAAGCTTAACCATAACGCTCTTGAATTCAACGGCGTTTTGTACCAAATATTCAATTATTTGTCGGATAATCGATCCGGCAGATCGAAGCGGTTTGCTTGTAATAAGTTTACTTCAGCGATGAGAAAATTTAGCTTTGTTAAATGACAATATCGTTTGGGAGATTAAGTGTAAATGTAATTAGGCAAAATTAAAATATAATGGATAAGATATGGTTTGCGGCGAACTTAATTTATAAGGAATCCATCTTCAATACGTTTTAGGAGTTCGTTGGCCAATCTCACGATATTTTTATGTAAAACTTCACCACTTGGTTTTACATTTAAGTTCATCGTTTGGTGTCAATGTTTTATGTATAAGGCCTTATGATTATGTGTTTAACAATCGGATAAAATATCAAGACATCCACCAAAAAGAAAATATCGCAAGAATCCATTTCAAAGCGCCAAGATGATAGAAATAACTAAATAGATAATCCAATAAATGTATTTTCATCAAAGTCTTTATTCATGTGTTACCTTCATCACCCGCAAAGTAAAATGGGCCAACCGCCAGCCGCTGCTTCCGGCAGCTCATTTCCGCCGGATAAGGAAACGCGACCCACTTCCGGCGAAGGGATTTCTTGAAATAACTACCCATTGTGAACGTCTTTATCTGTTACCTATACTTGTTGAGTATCGAAAGTACTGAACGCAACTCGGTTAAGGATACCGACGGAGAAATCTTATCGTAGTTTGAGAATTTTCCTTTGAAGATGGGTTAATGTACATAGTTAGAAGATCAAGAAATAGTTGATAGAAGTTTGATAGGGTGACTGGCAGAGCATTCTAGTCTAATATTTTTTGCCCATGAAACAATTGCTGCTGTATTTTGATAATTAATCTAATTGATTCATTACGATTATGCTGAGACCCGTTGGAAACATGTATTGGAGTAATTTTATACAGTACGAATCATACTGTTAAATCTTTTTAAGACATATTTCACACAAGGAATAAATCCTGTGTGGCAGGGGAATTTACAAACATTAAATCAACGGACACTACCGACTTAAAACAGCAATGTGGAGAACAATCAAACTGTTGTCTCTTGTGGAACTCGAACCCACGATGCGATGCTAAACGACGATGCGACCGTTTAAACCACTAAGCCACACTTGCTGTCAAAAACTGGTATTATCTGTTCGTATTTTCTTTCTATTTAGATAGCAGACAAATAAGGCAGCGATAGCTGAGTGGAGATGCCAACTGACTGCCATACAGAGGGTATCGGGTTCGAATCCACGGAGCGCACCAATGACTTTTCGGAGTTATGTGCGTATTGAATTATTAATTATCGCTTGTCCCGTGCCTCGGAGAGCACGTTAAGCCGTCGGTCCCGGTTGTCATCAAGATCTTTGACAGTCGTTACAGGGTGTCGGTACCTTCTAAATAAACTGACACTAGTCTAAACCATGGAATATCGCTATCCCTTCGGGTTGCGGAGGTCAGACAGGCAGTCGCTATGTGGAAAAGCTAATATTCAGCCAAATCTGGTTAGACTACTAAGCGGACCCCAGATTGAAACTGGGATAACGCTAAGAGGATGATGATGATTAGATAGCAGACAAATGTTCTTTACGCCTGAAAGCGTATTAGCCATTTGAATTACAAATTACGTTCATCTTTGGACTGTCTCTTTAGCATAGTCCCACACATAATTTTTGTTATCTATACTGTCGTCTTTTAGGCTCCTTCACTCTCCATCCACCTATATCTATTTTCAGCATTTATATTTCATTCAGTATTAGTCCAACTATCCCTTTAATTTGCTAAATTTATTATAATATTTTAAAATGAGATTTCTACAATGTCACCTACCTTTCACATCAATAATTTCAATAACAGACGATAGCTCAATCAATTTTGTATTATATTAAGTTTCAAAAATTACAGCAATGCCGATAACTTGATAACTTCTATTTTCAAACCGTCTTCAATTAGGCTATGTTTGCGAGTCTATTATACGGTTTCTAATGAACGAATGACCTTGCAACGTTGTGTATGCGGAATATTGATTACTATAACTATAATATTATTCGCTATAGGTATTGTGATTTAAGAGTAGTGGTAGCCTAGAAGTAAAAATTAATTTTCTTGTTTGCTGTGAAGCAAAAAAATTATGTCTGAAAGTTATGTTTACTGTATGTTTGTCACGTAAAATCTACATAACGGTTTTTATAAAGCTTTACAGTAACACATACATCAGAATATCACAAGGCTACACTATGTCGCAATAACCGGCACCTTTGTGAAAGTCGACTTCAAATATAAACCAAATAATGTTTTTCGATTATTCAAATCTATATTACTAAATCATCATCATTGGTTCGATCTCCGATCCAGGTTGCAACCAAGAGTTTCACCTTGGATACCGGCGCTCGCAGACTAGTCTATCCAGATCCGACAGAATAGTAGCCTTTCCATAGAGCGACTACTAAAGGGATAGGCAACATGAAATGAGTACGATCAGTGTCAGTATATTTAAGTGTATTGGCTCCCTGTAACGATTGTCAACAATCTTCATGACAGCCGCAACCGACGGCGACGGCTAAACGTGCTCTCTGAGCCACGAAGCAAGCTATAATTATCAATTTCGAGAAGTCAGTGGAGCATGCCGTGGGTTTAAACCTGTTGGCCAATTCTTTTATATTATCTGTCATCGATACTGTACTTTCAAGAAATTCGATCAAATTTTAATTACTCACAATTGGTATTCTGCTAACTTAATGTCATTATTGTCCAAATAGTCAGTCATTGACACATATTTTGACAGATCGTTTAATTTACGATTTAGTCGTGATATCATTAAAATACCAATTAATTTAGGAGAATACCATGTACGACATCAAAATGACACTGACAATAGATCGAAGCTGCACTTTAAACAAATATAATTGCGAGAATTGGCCCTCTGATGCCCTCTGCATGACAGTCCGCTGCCATAAACTAACCAACTAACTTGAAACACGTGGCTTTTATTAAAAATCATTCAGTCATGTGTTGGGTCGGTTTGGGACAAGGGACGGTTAACTTGGGAATCAAAATTTTGAATTTTATGGGACCAACTGTTTTTGAAAGCGTGTTATCCATTATGTTGTTGTGATGTTTGCTTTAAGCTTATTTTGTAACTTCTCTTCTTATATTCGTTTTATTATATAAAGCTTATTGATAAAGTATTTTGAAAAGCATAATTCGTAGCAATCTACGTATCAAAAATAGTATATCATTGAATTTATCATTTTATCGAACATTTATTTTAAAGACACCAGGAATATGGGTCGCCCACGACCAACGATATATTCATAGAGTACGTACATAATATAATGGTCTTTAAAATAAATGTTTAATAAAATTATAGTAGTATTTGGATTTAAAAAGAGGACAAGTATCCAGCAAAACATAACTAATGCGACTCTCCAAGTTTAACTATAAAGCAGTTGTATCGGCTATAGTAAAGTAAGCATTGCATGCTAGCGGTATCCTACCCTCTGGGAACCGTCAACACTGAATGGTGAATGTGTTCGAACCGGTTTGTAGTGCTGACCGCTCCTTGGGGATATTACTCGTACGAGAATCAAATCAGTTTGTATAGTAACCCAATGGATAAATAAAATAGAATCGCGCAAAATGCAAATACGCAATGCATTATTTGTGCAAAACATATAAATCTGTGTTTTATTTAAAAGTGTTTTTGAGTATCCCTTGTCCTTATACATATAGTGAATCTAAGTAGTAGTCGCAAAGTAACTGAAAATAACAGCCGAAAAGATACCTTAAGGGCGTGCCATAGGAGAGGCCTATTTCAAGCTATGCACTGCGGCAGCCTAAGTATGATGATTAAGATCATTAAATGTTAGCTTAAACAATCGATTATTAGTCGTTTAAGAGGCCATCTTGATCGTCAATATTTCGTCGATTGTTGTTGGTTCGAACTATACACATTGCTGTTTGAAACAAATAATTCCAATAAAAATAATTTAAGCTATTTTGATAGAATACCCGACATATGTTTTATACTCTGTAGAATGTGTTCTAAGTCACAAACAAATATACTGAGGTTATGATGGTATAGTTTGAACATTCTAAGACAAGTGGTGCCGCTGATAATTAGCACCATGCTCTATTTGCTCCAAATCTCATTACTGCGTGTTCATATTTCACTTTTGTCACTCTCATTTTGAACTGCACAAGTTTGGAAATAAAAGCCAGTATTAAGTTCAAACGCTATTTTTAACCGACTTCGAAAAAAGGAGGAGGCACCGACTCCAAAAATTATAGCACTTTATTATAGGTAGTACATAGTTTATTTAGTATTATTCATAACTTTTTAAGTAGTTTTATATAATTAGATAGGTTTTATAGCAGTAGTAGTAGTAGGTAAATTAGATTAAAATAGTTTATCCCTCTTTCTGTTTAGTTAAGTTGATTTTTGTGCTGCAATTGTAAAATAAATTTCATTTATAATTTAGAAAAAACAATTATTTTTTGATTTTTAGTTCCTTGGTGTTTTTGAAGTCAGTTTTATTTTATTTAAAAATATTTTTTGTCCAGTGGAAACTGTACGTATTGTACGGTGAATAGTTTTAGTAATTTTATACGTTTGTCCTTTCAGAAATTACTGGCATCAAATAAACTCATGTTGAAATATCTTTAAGTGTCCCAGACTATGACCAACAACTAGATAAATAAACTGTTACACGTTGACATATTTAAGAAAAAAATGCTCAGCGGAAATTTATACACTAGCAGGTCGTGCCATAGAGAGCACGTTAAGCCGTCAGCGCCGCACATACAAGTATTTTCACGATCTACGCGGCCAAAATTATTTTAATGCTTAATTGGTATCTAAACACTGTAAAGAAACAAACGAACTATTTTTTTTTTACTTTTTACTATTATTTTCAAAAACAAAAAATATATATAGGGGTGACGTCACGGACGTTGATATCAGCTGTTTGCTTACGGTGATTGTCAGTTTTAAAAATATAAACACAGTGCTTTGAGGACTAATTTATTCGTAAACTTACAGTATAGTGTACAATAAACAATTACTAGCATTATACAGTGACATAATAAGCATTAAATTAAATAAACTTAGTACTTAAATATTTATAACATTGAGTGACAGTGATTCTACCCTAGCATCTATAGAAAAAAACACTAAATTACACTACAAACAATCTTACGTATATATACTGTGACTGTTACATAGTGTGGTGATCGGTGGTTGTAATTGACAAGTTGCGAACATCGACATTTCAGTATACAGCCTTATACACAGCCTTAAAAGTTTTGTTTAGAACAGTGACATCTGTGAGTTTTTGTAGGAACTATTAAGACAGTATTGATCTGTACTCTTGCGTTGGCTAGTCGCTGCGTTGAACTGTAAACAATAAATCCTTGCGCTTTACGGAGACTGTGCGATCAACAATCATGGTCAAGTGCGGGGCTTGCGGCAAAATAATTTCTGCTAAGACCCTGAACGACAGTATGCGATGTACTAAATGCCCATCCGTCTTTCATCGCGCTTGTGTTCCAGCATCCGATACCGCAGTCGGCAGCTGGACATGTACTGGTTGCAGTTCGCCCATCAATTCTACATTGCCTAGAGAGGACAACTTTGCCACGCCTATAAAAATGCTAAACGCCCAAGGTGAACACTCATGTCACTTACAACACAGCGGAGATTTGGTACATGAGCTTAGGGCGCTTAGAGAAGAGATGTCTGCCATAAGGAACGAAGTCCGCCAGTACCGAGACGAGATAGCAGACTTTAAGAGCACGATAAGCAAATGCTTAAATCAGGTCGCTACTGTGGAGTCGAGAGTCACGGCTATAGAACAGGCGTTAGAGGAAAGGACCTCAACTGACGAGCATCTTGAGGAGACTGTTGCCATGCTGCGACGTGAATTGAACGACAGGGACCAACAATTGTTGCTCAATGATGTCCTTGTGGCGGGGCTACCCGAGCAAAAGGGAGAGAGTGCCGTTCACGTTATCAAGCTGATGGCAACAAAGCTGGGCGTCGATATACAGGACCAAGACATCGTGCACGTTGAGCGCATTGGGTCCGCGCTTCGAAATAAGGTTGAGACGGCTTGTCCCTTTGCCGATCCATCTGCGCAGCGGCCGCGAGTGCTTGCTGTACGCCTAGCGCGACGCGCAACTCGCGACACCTTACTAAAGGCGGCACGCGTGCGGCGAGTACTCACAACAACTGACATCGGTGTGACGGGCTCGCAACGTCGCATTTATGTAAACGAACGCCTGACTCACGCTAATCATCAGCTGTTTCGCCGGGCTTTTGAGGCTGGGCGCCGTCGGCAGTGGAGATATGTGTGGTCGAGGGATGGGAAGGTGTTCGCCAAGAGAGAAGATGGGGCGCCTACATATCGTATATTTAGTGATAACGATATAAACAAATTTTTTGCCTAATGACAAGTTTGATTATAGTTTACACAGGATACTCACATAATTTGTTTTTATTATTATTTAAATTGTTATCTTATAATGTCTATGAAATTATTCGTTTCTTTATTGACCAATATTGCAATCATACTATCATTACACATAAAAATCTTTCCGATTATAGTTACATAATTTATCCAGTATTACTATATATTGCTATATATTATATCCTTTATATAACATATTTACATATTACTTCTTACACATTTATTTACTCCTTAAACTTAATAATTATAATAAACACAGATATTACAAACAGATTACAAAGCGGTGTGTACATTTATGCGTTGTGTTGGCTTCTTCATTCAATAAGTTTTTCAATTGACGATGCTAGCGATGGATATTTATTTATAGTATGCAATAGCACAGCTGTTCTTTTACTGTATGTAGTGCGGTGCAATGAAATACGTAATTATAATGGCAGTCACTAATAAATACCTAAGAATTGGATTGCTGAACGCGGGTTCTCTTGGTACGAACCACGAGGACTTTGTGGCAATGGTTGAACGTGATCCGGTCGACATTTTAGCAATAAATGAAACATGGCTGAGACGAGGAGAAGAGGCACGGGGGCCTATATTGTCAGGATATCGCTTCCGGCACACTCCGCGGCCAGCGAATGTTCGCGGCGGTCGCGGCGGTGGCGTAGGGTTCTACATAAAACACGGCATTAGTGCGCGTACGTGGACGGGTACAGGCGATCCCAGGTTCGATTCCGTGGAACAGATGTGGCTTACACTTACGTTGCACGGAAAGAAAATCGCAATCGGCACGGCTTATCGTCCTCCGTGGCTAAATTTAGATTTATTTATCGATGCTATCAGTCTTACGTTAAGTGCCTTAGGACACTGCGATCACTTCATTTTATTGGGAGACTTTAACGTTAACATTCAAAATAGTAATGACACTAAAGCTAAGAAGATTAACGAATTTTTTGGCTGCGTAGGTCTCGCTCAGCTTGTGTCGTCTCCTACACACTTTACCGAGGACAGTGAGACTTTAATTGATCTGGTGTACACGGACCTAAGTGCGAGATATGTTAGGATCGAACCATTTAAGTTAATTAACAGCCATTCTTTTATAAGTTGTGAGCTTAGTATTAGGAAGCACAAACCTCTGCCGCAGATGTATAGAGGACGTCCATTTTCAAACATCTGCAGTGAAACTTTAATTGGTCATTTGGATAAAATACGATGGGATCTTATATCTGGACTGGACAATGTGAATGATATGGTGAGTGCTTTGAATGAATGGCTAATTATGGTTTTTGATATCCACGCTCCTGTAAGTGTTTGCGCTGTGAGGAGTCATTCTTACCCATGGGTAACTGACACGATCAGACTAATGATGAGGCGTAGGGACGATGCGTTGACTAAATTTCGGCGACTTAAGACAGAAACCAGTAAAAATTACTATAAACAGTTAAAGTCTACAGTTACTGCCGCGTTATTTCATGAAAAAGTTGCGTACTATAAATATAATATTAATAATCAAATTAAAAATCCAAAAATTTTATGGAAAAAATTAAAAAATACAATATTACCGCCCAAAAAGGTGGCTGATATTCCTCCGCATTTTAATGATCCAGAAACAATAAATAGTACTTTCTTGACTGTGCCTGGTAATACAAACACTAACATTTCTTATCTAACTTTTCATGAATATCATAGATTCTGTGACGCAACATTTAGTTCGGCAACTGTAGACCAAGATGTCGTCTCTCGTATTATACATGGTCTCAAGTCAAACGCTGAGGGATTCGATAGAATTAATTTGTTAATGATTAAAATGACGTTAGCACACACACTACAAGCTATAACAGAAATAATTAATCGCTCAATTATGACATCTACAGTGCCTGATATATGGAAGATAGCTAGTGTTAGACCGATACCTAAAATACCGAACCCAACTAGCGTACATGACTTGCGGCCTATAAGCATTTTGCCATGTCTGTCTAAGGTCTTGGAGAAGGTTGTCAGCCGGCAGCTTACCGAGTTCTTGGAAAAGAACAGTATCTTGCCTACACTGCAGTCCGGTTTTAGACGATTTCGAGGCACTACGACGGCCCTTTTGGATGTTACCGATAACATTCTGGCTGCCCAGGATAAGGGAATGTGTACTATTTTGGTCCTGTTGGACTACTCCCGCGCGTTTGATGCCATAAACGTAAATTTACTAATATCTAAGCTGCGCTTTTATGGATTCGACAACAGCACACTAATGTGGTTCCATAGCTACCTGAGTAATAGAATGCAATTTGTGGAGCCACTTTGACCTCGTCACTTGCCTCTCTAACGAGAGGTGTGCCGCAGGGCTCAATTTTAGGACCGACACTTTTCAGCTTGTACTGTGCGGACATCAAGCAGTCAATTAAAAACTGTAATTATCATATTTATGCGGATGATGTGCAGGTTTATTTGTCCTTTAAGGTCGGTGATTTCGGAAAGGCTATACAAGATTTGAATGAAGACCTTGAGCGACTGGTCACATGGTCCGAGAGTAACTGCTTGTTGTTGAATCCATCAAAGACGAAATACATGGTATTCGGCACCAAAAAGAATTTGAGTTTGTTGCATTCGCCAGCTAGCCTTCATCTAAGAGGGAGCCCAATAGAGCGAGTGTCTGAGGCCCGGAATCTTGGACTAATAGTGGATTCGGACCTTCGATTTGAGAAGCATATATGTGATGCGGTACAGAACTGTTTTTACAGGCTAAGATTGTTATATAAAATGCGTCCCTATCTTTCGGAAGAATTACGGGTTCAGCTAGTTGACTCCCTGATACTAAGTAAATTAAATTATGCGGATGCCGTGTATGGTCCTAGACTCTTAGCGCGTACAGAGAGACAGATACAGAGGGTGCAGAATGCATGCGCTCGCTTCTGTTTTTCAGTGCCATTTAGATGTCATGTAACGCCATATTTGAATAAGAACTCGATCTTAAAAATGAAATCACGCAGAAAACTGCATTTGGCTTGTCTTATGTTTGGTGTAATTAAGTTAAAACAACCGCAATATTTGTATGACAAACTGAAGTGGGTAGCAAATAGCAATGAACGAAACAGACAGTGCTCTAAACAATTATCTATTGGTCTACATCGCACAGAGGCATTTAGAGGCAGCTTTCGCTATGCTGCTTCGAAATGTTGGAATAATATCCCCCCTCCATTGCGAAATCTCACATCATTACACTCATTCAGGAAAAAATTGAAAAAGTTTCTTATGGAAGAGCAGCATAAATTAGGTAATATCAATATAAACGCCTCCTTAATTTAAAATTAAAATCAGCTACAAAGTAATAAGCATTAACTATCACCTATTTAGTATATTAAAATAATTTTATAATTAATATAATTGCGACTGTTATAATATATATAATAGTTCGTAACAATTCATTTGATTTCTGTAAATCATATTACAATTTTATTTTCACTTAGGCTATATAATATTAATTTTAATCGGGAATGACATTTATGATTCTGTACATAATCTTATTATTGTAATTATTCAGTACCTTATGACATTATTATTATTTAACCATATAATTATTTTATTAATAATACGATTTTATTTTTGACAAATGTATTGATTTGATTAAATTTACAAAACAATTTTTATACCTATACTAAATTTAAGTTCCTAATTATTATGAATGTATCGTATGATTGTGTACCTAGTCATAGCTATTATTGTAATTGATTGTTTATAACTTACTGTTAAGCTTACCAGCATTATTCCATGTCTATAAGGTTCGTATTCTGTTGTAGGCGTCATTGATGTTATTAACGGTTAGCCTGAGCATACGCTGTGCGATCAAACCGTAGATTAAACCTGAAACAAATCAATTACTTTAGTAATGCATATCTTTCCGCTCTAAAGTCTCGCTGTCTGTAGGTAACCTTAATAGATGTATACACAACACTGGACGATGCCCGCGGTCACAACCGCGTTATTTAAGGCTACTGCTCTGCTCCCGTCGCTCATAGCGTGATGTTATGTAGCCTATAGCCTTCCTCTTCGATAAATGGGCAATTTAACACTGAAAGAATTTTTCAAGTCGGACCGGTGGTTCCTGAGATTAGCGCGTTCAACCAAACAAACAAACAAACTCTTCAGCTTTATATATTAGTATAAGATATGGTGAGCATTTCATCTTACCTTTAGTAGGGCGGCCGCCTGGCACTCGAGCTTGTGTTGTTGTTGTATAAATACCGTATTCTATTGCCTTGACTTCCTATATCACTCGAACTGGTCCTTTTTCCGTGTGAATCTGAAATGTCATAATCACAAGAAGTAAAAGTATTGTAAGAATCTTCAGTTATATTATCATATTATACATCGCGCTGTACCTGCACTTACCATAGTTCGCTGTTAGTTTTCTTTCTCAATGACGTTACTGTATAACTGCTAGCATAACATTCATAATATATACTTATATATAATGGCACCGTGTGAAGTTACTGGACGCTCGGCGTATGTAATGCGAGTTCGCCCCATTCTTTGGGAACGCGAACGGTACAAACAGCTTCGCCGGTGGTGATGCGGCGACTGGCGGGTGACGCAGGCTTTGTTTACAATTACAACACGCCTCGCGCCTTCCGCCGCCACCCCGCCCTTCTGGCGCCGATAGATCATCGCGCGCGCACTGTGCCTTCGCCTTCGGTGCCTAATATATTTAATGTTTTATAAGCCCATAATTTATTAAATATTTATGTATATGTATAAGTACAATTTTTTCTTTTTTCAATTATGAATTAAATACGTTACATAGTTATTTATTTAGTCTATCTATAACAATTTCTATGCTTATGTTTATTGTTATTATAATTATATTATTATTACCTATAGTATCTGATATCACATGCGTGAGTCACAAGAGGGCCTGATTGAAAATCGGCGCCAGGCTTTTGCCTAGCATAATGTCGAATTAGGTCCTTTTTTTGGCTGCACGCAAATATATTTACTTACTACTTCTATCCTGCCTATTTTTTTTGTTATGTATTATTCTTGTTTTCTTTTTTTGTTTATTATTTTTGTTTTCTTTACTTAGTTCTATCCTATATGTCAATTTTGTTTTGTTTTTTTTTTTCACATTTCGTGTATTTATGTGTACCTACATAGATAAAAATTTGTGTGTAGCGAAAAATAAATATTTCTTTATCTTTATTTCTTTATCTTTATATAAACATTAAAAACATAATAATTCTTAGTTTTTTGGCTTTCTTCGTCATTGTCGTTTGTCGTCATTCGTCAGTGGGTATCATGTCTTCTTGGCTTTCTGTAAGGCACTATAGCACGGAAAAACTTCTTATTACTATTTCTTATAATTTCGTACTGTCCTTGTGTCAAATCGGCATCTACAAACATTTCCAAAGCTTGCATTGGTGTCAAGGAGGGCTGCCCTTTTTCTGATTTCAAATGATAAAATGCCTTTTTATATTTAGTTGCTCGTGTTGGAGAACTAGTAATATCTTTTAGGACATTTGATGCATCCTTTTACCAGATTCAAAATTAGAACGAAGTTCTTCAGTCTTTCGCCTCTTGCTCCTTTCACTTGCGTCTTCGAACAACTTGGGTGGGCGCCCTGGCCGGTTTTGTGCATCCACAACAGGTATTTCAAAAGTACCATCCAGCCAACACTGCTTGTTTTTTATATATTTGTCTTTTTTATAATGGGCTTTTTTTTTTTTTTTTTGTTCACTACGGTGGTAAAACTCTCCTTATGAGTCATCTCAACTCCGCCAACCCAGCCATTAGAACGGCTAGGCTTGGGACTGGCGGAGGAGGTATGTGGAGGCTCTCCCCTAAAGGCGTTCGGGGCATACCCACTAAAAACCACCGCGGTGTCCCTACGGGTCCCGTGTGTTGGCGGGGTCACGCGATTCGCGATTTGCATACTTTCTCGCGACCCCGCCCGGGATTGGCCCGCCGTTGGTGTTGGCGGGCCCCGTCTCGTTATGATCTCGCAATCATCCATCAAACTTCTTGCATACATCAAACTTCTGGCATCCATCACCTCACAAAGCTACTTGGGAGGCGGCGAGGACACGCGCCGCCTCCCGCCTTTTGGCGGACAGGGAGCAGCCCCAGCGCTCACCGTCCGCAGGCAATAAATTTACGGTGGTCGGAGGTCGTCTCTAGTTCGACGTCCCCGACGCCCGGACCTACGGTTGGGGAGAGGGCGATGTATTTCCCTCTCCCGCTCCGCCGCCTCCTTGCTCAGCATGACTGCTTCGCAGAAGGAGGCGACGGCGTTCCAAGACCTCTCACTCCGGACCATAGACAGAACTACGGCCGGGAGCGAGAGGACAACCGTATTCAGAGCCGCGACCAGATCACGGCGCTGCGATGCCCAAGCTGGGCATTCCGCCAAAGTATGCAACGCCGTGTCTTCGACAGGGTCGCGGCTGCTGCCACAATGGTGGCATCCGGGCGTTTCCTCCCGGCCTATCCTCCACAAATACCGGCCAAAACAACCATGGCCGGTAAGGATTTGAGTCAACCGGAAGGTGAGGACGCCGTGACGTCTCTCCAACCACTCATCAACCACGGGACTTACCGCCACTATCGTGGCGTGCCCGGCGCTGGGGTGCACAAGTCGTGCCTTCCACTCCGCCACTAGGACTTGGCGGAGCTCCAACCGACGCGCCTCGATGTCACGGTGCGCCGGTCTCTCGCCCTGCTCCAGGGCTTGCTGGCGCCATGTATAGAGTGACGCCAGCAGCTCAGCTTCCAGATCCCAGGGCGGTGATCCGGCTAGGAGGCTCGCTGTCTCGAAGGAGACCGTGCGGTAGCCTCGTATCAACCTGACGGCCATGGCGCGCTGCGGTGCGCGAAGCGCCGTGATATTGTGGGCCGTCAGGTCGTGCGCCCATATCGGGGCCCCATAAAGGGCCATGGACCGCACGACTCCTTCGTAGAGCCTCCGGTAGGAGGCGGTTGGCCCCCCGAGATTAGGCAGCAGTCGTGACAAACCTGCTGGCGCCCCGAGAAGTTTGGGGGCCAAGCGTCTGAAGTGTTCACGGAAATCCCATCGGCTATCGAGTACGAGCCCGAGATATTTTAGGCTCTTCCCGATGCCGATGGTGACCCCTCCTACCATAATGTGGGCCCCTGCGGGTGGCCGATTCCGAGGCCCGTGGAAACAAATGGCCTCGGATTTAGACAGGGCCACCTCTAGGCCCAAACGCCGGATCCTTCCAACGACTTGTGCGACCCCAGCGGTCGCCCTTATAGCCGCCGCCCGGTACGTCTTATCACTCGCAGTGACGAGGGTGTCGTCGGCGTAACAAGTGACACCCACGCCAGGGAGGAGCGTACCGCGCAGCACCCAGTCGTAGCCGATGTTCCACAGAAGGGGGCCGAGAACCGACCCCTGCGGAACACCGCATGACATAACTCGCCGACTAATACCGAGATGACTCGGGTAGATAATTCCTCTATCATTAAGATAATCCCCGACTATGCGGCGGAGGTAGGGAGGCACTCGGTGATAATTCAGTGCCTCACGAATACAACTCCAGGGCAGGGTGTTGAAGGCGTTGGCGATGTCAAGAGACACCGCCAGGACCACCCCACCCCGGGAAACCTCTTCCTCCGCCAGACTCCTCACTGATCTTATTGCGTCTATTGTAGAGCGCCCTCGGCGGAAACCAAACTGCACGTCCGCCAAATCCGGGCCCACCGTGGTAAAGTGGTGGACGAGGCGCTCCGCGATGATATGTTCAAAGATCTTCGCGACCTCGTCCAACAACACTATGGGCCGATAGGCGGACGGGCTGTCCGCCGGGCGCCCTGCCTTTCTGATGAGGACCAGTTTCCCCGACTTCCAGGCTCGTGGAAACTGGCCCCCCTCAAGGCACGCTGTGAGGAGTCTCCCCAGTCGGGGTCCGAGCTCCTCCATTGCCAGGACCCACGCTCGGCCAGGAATGCCGTCGGGTCCTGGGGCGGTGTTTTTAAACCTCAACACCGCCGCTCGGAGTTCTACCCGAGTCACCTCGGGAACATCGTCTATGTCCGCGTTGGCTGCCTCGGAAGGCGGCGCCGTCATGGGCGGAGGGATATGTTCCGCCCGCGACGGGAACAGAGCGGCCACAACATCTTCGACCAGCTCTGGCCGGAGACTTTCCGTTAGAGGGGGCGCCCAGGAACGTAATTTGTTCCTGACCATCAAATATGGGCGCCCCCAAGGATCTCGGTTGAGGGTCTCCAGCAATTCCTGGCGGGCGTCTTGCTTGGCCCGCCAGATGGCCTCCTTCAAGTTATTCTTGGCCGCTCTGTACTCTTCGTACAATGCCGCCTCCCGGACAGTAAAATCGGGAGGGCGGCGACGCCTCCTGCGAAACCGGGCGTACTGGCGGCGCGCTGCGACGCAAATCTTGCGCAGGCGCGCGATGGTGTCGTTCCACCAGTACACCCGGCGTGATAATGGGCTTTCGTCCAACTTTGTACAACTTGTAACAATTTGGTCTTCTTTGTAACCTTCACATGACAAAAGGTGATCTTTAAATATTATAATTTGGCATCTAAATTAGGCAAATTTTCGTTCGTCATGAGGTCAAATAAGTAATTTTGTGTCACAATCCTTACTCCTGATCCTTCCTGTGAACCTTAATCAAACATAAACTGTGTTAAAAGTCGCTAAAACCATTTTCAATTTTAGACGAAATTTCGCTTAATATCTTTGATCCCTCAAAAATGTATCAAACCGGACATATGCGGACACGATTTTGATATTACTTATAAGGATAAGGATCAAATAATAACCTATACTTATTGAAAATAATAGCCCGATCTACCCCGTTACTTAAACAAAAACACTAGCAAATAAAAAATATTTCAGAAAATCACAGTATTAAAATGGGTTTTTTATTTATAAAATAAATATGTAGTTTGATAGTTGATCATGACTTTATTTATGTAATATGTAAGTCTCTTAACTTGTCCATCAGAATCCATTACTTTCAGTTCGTAAAAAGAACTTGATAACATAAAAAATCACTTTGTAAGTTTAATGTTTAGAAAAGCGCCGAGAATAGATACGTACACTAGGTAACACGGTCAACTTCCGACTGACCCCACGGGTGCGGGGTGTAGGTTAGCAGGTAGATAAACCTTGGACATTGTTCCCGGGTTCGTAATCTATTCGTGGACCTCGGTTTAAGAATGATATTGTTATTTTGACATTTTGGACTTTTGGTCGCGTAGATCGTGTAAATACCTGTATGTGCGCCGGTAACCATACAGATCTCTGAAGGTCGTTGTTACGGCTAGTCAACACTTCTATACCTCAATGGTGTGCTCCGTGGGTTTGAACATAAGTTGGGTCAGAATAACTAACTGATAGTCTCCTATTGAATATCGCAATCTATTATCTCAATTTCTGTTACAATCAGGTACTGTAAAATATTTTTGGGTTTCTACGTACTAAAATCAAGAATTCTACTCCATACACCGATTAATAATACTGAAATAAAAAGCCAGTTCATATCAATCAAAATTCGATTAACCAAAACATGTCTGATTTTTCATAGCAATGACCGTTTTCTGTATCAAAGCTCGGCGTCAAACTCTCCTCCGTCCCAAAGGATTACAGGGGTCAGTCTTACAAGACTGACTAATCCTAACCAATGATACGATGTTTTATCTCTTTCGATCTGCTGAGATTAGAAAGAGAGATACCGTTATCGCGTCGAACAGGCAAACCAAACATAATATAGTTATACAATGGGACTTGTACGTGAAACGCGCTTCAGGAAATTTGGTAGATTTGTTATATTCCTTTTTTTAAAGATTATTGCATTGTTGGTTTCACGGGAATAGCTTATTGGTCCATTGAGATGCTTATCTCTATCACGTATTAATTACGTTGTAGTATTTGATTGGGATATTGTGAGTGTCATGGTCTTTAAGGGTGACCCACATAAAGTGGGCGTATTGTTGCATTCGTTTTTAAATGAAGCCTAATCAATTGAGTCAAACGAAGGCATCAATCATGAAAACATAATTCATTAGAGAGAGGCATTACCCTCAAATATCACAGAATGTGGCTAGAATATCAATTGAGTGATATAATAGCCTCATTCTACTATTCCATGGACCATTCACTATACCAACACGTTTGGCCAGCGTGGTATAGTAGGCCCATTCCTTCTTTCAAAGGAGAGGCCTAGTCCAGCAGTAGACTGATAAAGGCTGATGATGATGATGATGAGAGCCACATTCTGTGCTTTGAACTTTTGGCAGTATGTTTAATGGATGGGATGTGATGTGTATAAATCAATTATTGATATAAAATGAACATATTATAATTATATTCTCAAATTGATCAGACGCTGATAGCAATTTAGGCTCCCAAGAGGCAGGTATATACATAAGATTTCCGCCTTGGAGCCTGAAGCCCGCTAACAACCGGTATAGATCAAGAATGATAACGGTGATAGTTGATGGTCACAATTGTTTTTAATAAGTTTTTTGCCACATTTACAGGCATCCGTGCTCTGCTACATTTTGCGTTTAGCCACATATAATTTACTAGCTAATGTTCACGCCATCACTAACGTGGGGTCGGTTATTGGTACAAAGGTTAGTACATGTGCTGTACTGATGTATAAGTTACTGCAAAGTTTCGTCAAAATCTGTTCTACCGTATACGTAAAGCTGTAACAACGATCCACACATCCATCCTCACAAACTGTTACATCTATAAGAAATAAAACTTTATACGGAAAACCCTTAAAAGCTTCTACAGCGAAAATATAACAGCTATATAACATCTAGAGTAGTATATACACTCAGTTCAATTCCAGTAACGATCCCTTTATTTATTGTTGTACAGCAGGGTATTCGCCAAGAAATCAGAGGCGAGCGTGGCTATCAAATAAAACTCCCTGGAGAGTGAACTAATCCTAGTAGCCGAGTGGTATACATACGCCTTTGTAGTGTGTTGTTACATTGTTTGAAGTAGAAAAGATTTTTAGCTTTTTCTGTATAACACTTGACTGAAGAGTATTTAACTCGGCGAATACAATGAGAAAGTATCTAAAAATGTGATAATATTTGTGGCGTTTACAAAATAACGAAATCGATTTATATACGATTTTGAAACATTTTTATTTTTTCTGTTTTTAAAATCGGCCGCCATGTTGTGACGTCGTCATCTGCAAAATACGGCTTGTAAAGAAAGAAATATTAACTGATGAAAGCAACGTTTGTTCATAGGTTGTTTCATTTATTTACAATTCCCATTGCCGTCATGATTGCAAGAAAAATTGACGTCCAGCGTTGCAGTCACAATTGCGAAATTCTAATATGAAAGTATAATTTTTTTTTAGACTCACGCCTGTATGCCTGTAAGCAGGAGCGTGATGTTACACCCACATTTTGCCCTATTATGAATTTTTACTTCCCCGTAACAATGCCTAATCTATTGCACTTACTGGGCACTTAGCTAGACTCCGTGCTGGTACTGAGAATTTGGCAAAACTTAGTAACACTTTTGCGCTACCTGGGTATCGAAACCAGGATCTCCCAATTAGCAGACACATACACTATCCACTGGACCATGGAGGCAGTTAGTTTTAAGTGTTAAATTAATATACATATTCATGGCATTTATCTCTACTCTCCTAATATTCCGTCATATCTGGTACCTTACTTTCAAGTTTCAATATCTCTGTTCCAACCATGACAAGAACTTGCGATCTACTAATAAACTTCTTCTTCCCTGTCTATCTCACACTTTCTAGTCTAGTACATTCTTCTTTCAATATCCAATCCATCTTTCTGTGGAATGCACTCCCTCCCAAATTACATACATACGTATGTATGTATGTAATTTGGGAGGGAGTGCGAAACAGGCGTGAGTCTATGTATATAGACTCACGCCTGTTTCCCAAAATTAGGATGTCAACTAATCGTTATACGTTCAAATTTAGTCCGTCAGCTGTTTTATAGTGAATTGTCGGCAGCTCCTCAGTAGCACTTTATATGTTTATATTTATGCGTATTTATGGATCTTGTATGTATATATAGTATGTATTATATCGGATATTCTATTTTATTTTACTCTCTTTGCGTAAGTACACACCTGCCATGACCGTCTCTGCATCATCTATAGGTTGACTGGGAGAAAATGCCTATAGGCATTAAGTTCGCCTTGTGCAATGTATTCTGCAGGAAGTTTTAAATAAATAAATTTATCGATTGAATTAATTTATATTTTAAGGCACTTTTCAAAAGTGGAAATTATTACTTGATTGTGACGTGTAATATAAAAGTCAACATCGTTATGCGAACCCTATACTAGATAACTACAAGATAGACGCTTTCGAGACGGAAGTCCGCTTTTTAGTGTAACTAGGTTTAAAAACAATTACACCGCTGTAACGGGTTCTGGTAGTAAAACGCAGAAAAGGTTCTATGCGTTTATTTGCCGAGTATTGTCTCACTTCCCTTGCACGAGTATGACCGACCAACAACACGACACTGGCCTGAACACTAAGGGCTGCAGTCTCCCACGCTGTTCCCTCCGGTGGTGTGCAGGGCAGGTTGCTCGAAGGGCTGCGCGTAGCGGCAGATCCTCGCAGGCCGTTGGCTCAGCTGGCAGGTGCCGGCGGTGTGTGTGCGATGAGCGGGGCAGGCCAGACTCTTCGGCAGAGGTGACGCCGAAGGCGATGCAGCAGGTGTAGCAGTCTAGGTAGTGTAGCCCGGAGCCTTAAGGTGAACCTGGAACCTGAAGGAAAGCAGCATTAGGAGAGCCACAACCAATAGAGTCAGGCAGGCGGCGTCAGCCGGCCTCAGCTAGCAGGTAGAGAGATGGGCAGTACGCTAACGCAGTAAATGTAGTAACTTACCCACAGCTGGGATCAGGATACACGTAGAATGTATAAAGATATAGCGGTACAGAATAGAGTAACGGTAGTAAGTTAGTGTAGAGTAGCGGTGACGGCCTCTCTGTCGGCCCCTTTATATACCGGCCCTCCATCAGCGTTGGTGTCGGCACATTACCAAATAAGGGTAAAACTTACGAGCGCGGACGATGGCTTTCTCTGATTGGCCGAGCGTATGGGCGGTACTGTGACGCAACGCGGTAAGTACCGGACATACGTTACACCGCTTTTAACTTTGCTACGGGGCAAACTATTATCTGTTATAGCTACTGACTTTTGATACATGATAGTCTTGATATAACGGTTGCTAGTTAAATAACATTTTACTTATTCTAAATATTACTTATAACTATCCTTATGGAAAATATTATAAATATTCAATATCAATCAGTGTATAAAAAATTCTTGCGTTACTGACCGACTGGCAGACACCGTACAGCCGAAACTACTGGGCGCTAGAAGCTAAAATTCGTATATGGATGTATGTTTCGTGGGAAGTATAGGGGGCACTTAGATAGTATTTTTGTAAATCTCATCCCATAAGAGTAAAGTTCCAGGTAGACTGAGTCGTGGGTGAAGTCTAGATTCAATATAAACAGAATGCTGTAGACAAGTCGTAGCAATAAGTCGTCGTAGCACATGTGTAGAACATTGACCTACGCGTAGTCTACGAACTACGGGCCATGCCTTTATGCTGTTTTTCACTTTCTAAACTAAAATTAGACTATTGCTATCTTTTATCTAGATACCAAGGCGAAAAAGAGCATGTAATATTTTAAAGCTATCGAATTAAAGCAGAAGTAACAAAAATTATGAAGCAAAATAAGGTAGGGTGAAATTTGATTTTACAGTTTTCAATGAGACATTTCATTAGATTGCAGATTGACTTTGATAATATTTTTCTGATTTTCATCTCATTTTTCTGATTAACAAAGTAAACATCATTCTATCAATCATCAATTAGACAGAAAACGCACAGCTAACTGCTACTGGCATGGAGGACACTAAGGTCACTGTGCTGACCTTGGTCGACTTCTCGAACGCGTTCAATACCGTCAGTCACGATATCCTTCTATCTATCCTTTCCCATCTCTTGGTCTCAACTGGTGTACTGGACTGGTTCTCAAATTATCTTCAGGAACGTCAGCAGTCAGTTCGCGTTGACGAGACTACGTCGAGTTGGCGTGACATCGGCTCTGGTGTTCCTCAAGGTGGCATTCTCGCTCCTTTACTCTTTTCAATTTTTATTAACTTCTTAACTCCTAATCTTCGGTGTGCGAATCATCTCTATGCTGATGACTTGCAGCTGTACTCCCAAACGAGAGTGGAAGATATATCAATAGCCATTGCTGACTTGAACAGAGATCTTGAGACGATGATGGATTGGTGCAATCGATTTGGTCTAGACGTAAACCCAGCAAAATGCTAGGCCATTATTGTAGGCAGTCGTCGTTTAGTGCCTAAATTAGATTTAAAACTCTGCCGCCTGTAAAGTTCAACGGTCTAATCATCCCTTTCAACTCAGTCGTCAAAGACCTTGGAATGTATATAGATTCCACTCTCGATTGGCAGGCCCAGGTGTCTAATGTTAGTCAGAAAGTAACCGGAACACTTAGAGCACTATATCGTCTAAAGAATTTCCTTCCCTCCAGGACTAAAACTATGCTTGTGCAGGCTTTAATATTTCCCTTAATCGACTATGGTGATATGTGCTATTATGACCTGAATGCAGAATATCTCAATAAATATGACCGACTTCTCAATAACTGCATTCGATTCATTCTTAATCTTCGTAAGTATGACCATGTCTCTACTTATCGTTCAGAACTTAATTGGTTGCCTATTCGTCAACGCCGGTGCTTGCGTGCTCTCACTACTCTCTTCATGATTCTTAAGTCTCCCTCTCCTCCTTCTTATCTTTCCGAGTATTTCCAATACCTATCATCTACACATGAAAGAGACCTTCGTTCTTCGCAGAATCTTCTTCTTTCGTGCCCCAGTCATTCTTCTGGGTTTGTCAACTCTTCCTTTGTTGTACAGTCTATCCTACTCTGGAACGCGCTCCCTCTTGAAATCAGAATGTCCACTGACCGTTTTGCATTTAAATTGAAAGTACGGGATCTCCTATTTAAAAGATTAAAGGAATCTGCACATCACTCTCATCCTTTATTATAAGTATGTATGTATGTATGTAGTTATGTATTTATGTATTTATAAGTATGTTCCCCTATATTTATTTTTTGTATTTTATTTATATATAGATATATCTATAGTATGTATGATATTTATGTTTATGTATATTTATTTGTTATAATACTTATAATATATGCATTTAATTGTATATATATGTATTTATATATTTTCGATTTAAGTATTAAATTTACATTTTAGGTCATTTTATGTTGATATTTGTTTAATTTACATTATATTTAAGAATATGACATCCTTTTAATATGCGTTAATACACCTACCACATTTATCTCTACACCACCTGTAGGATGACAGGTAGAGAATGCCTCATGGCATTATGTCCACCTATGTACACCTTGTTTGTGTATAAAGTGTTAAATAAATAAATAAATACTACTACTACTGCGATGACCGGTTGACGCCGCGGGAGTGTAAGCGACTGCTACGGCGAAGGTCGCGGGTTCGATTCCCGCTCAAGTCAAACATTTGTGTGCATGAACATGGATGTTTGTCTTGGTCTTGATGTTTCTATGTATAATATGTGTCGCGTCACGGGTGGCCGAGATGCGAAGCATTGGGTCTTCTTCTCGATCCGACATAGTTTCCGAATAATGTGGGCACTGTCGTGGGTACTCGAGCAAAAGATAATTTAGCTTAAATCAAAATAACTTTATTATAAATTTACTCAACAATTTGAACTATAAACAAACACGTGCGTTCATACTGAGCGTCCGCAAAGACTGTCCGAGCTGGAGTCTACACTCGGTCGCTCCGCCACCAGTCTCCCCGGCATCCCCTCTACCCACGATCGTGTCCAAGCGGTAGGGCGCGCTTGCGTTTTCGTCCACGATGTTAATGGTTTACGAGGCTTGTTACTAGATGGCGCTGCCCGTTGCATCAAAGCGCCTTCAATCCACGACACGGCCATCCCTGACTAGCACCCGTCCTCGGGTGTAATTCCTGTGGACATAATATATTCTGAGAGTAGTCAAGCTCGGCTATCCTGCCAGTAAAACAAAGGAATCTGATTCTCATTGGTACTTTATTTCATCTAAATCTAAGTACACTAATCAACTCCTATGATTTACAATTCCTCGTCATTGAGGATACATACACAGTGCTTCCTGCACAAGATCTTTCTTTGGAAAAGATCCGATCAACAAGTTATACTACTAAAGAACGTTATTTCAACAGTTCTGTTACTCTTTACGATAACTAATAAGTAAAGCATACTCAACTCTCTTTGTGATCTGTGCACCAATACAAATCAGAATCGCACCAACAATTCTTGACAAGCTGCCACCACATATGCTACAACGCATGAGGGGCTCTGTGCACCAACACAGACAAGAATCGCACCAACGATTCTCCAAAAAACTCTTACGCAATATGTGTTACAAGTGCTACAACACATAAGCGCTCTGTACACCAACACAGACAGAAATCGCACCAACGATTCCTTACAGACCCATCGCCACATGTTACCCATGAAGTGCGTTCCAGACCCATCGCCACATGTCACTTATGAGGTGCGGTCCAAACCCATCACCACATGGCAGTAATGAGGTGCGGTCTACACTTCTGAGTACGAGTATCCAAGCTATTCTTAATCGATTTGGTTTCACTACCACTGTCATCAACTATGACATCTCATTTTCACGCGATCTTTCTCACGCGATCATGGGGGTATTTGTATTTTTGCTTAGAGTCAAGTGCCTTGAGTAGGTATCTATCTCCATCTAATACCTCAATTATCTTAAATGGACCTTTAAATTTAGAATCTAATTTTGTTTGATTCCTTTCTTCATTTTCTATAAGAACATAACCATTAACAGCTAACTTAGAAACCTGAGTCTTATTTTGGTCAAATCGATTTTTATCGTAATTAGCATTTTTCGTAATATTCTGTGTCGCGTGCTCTCTAATCTCATCTAGATTAATGTCAGTCACATCCTCATCAGCGGTCACTAAACCAAGTGGTCGTGCTACTTTTCCAATCATCAACTCGAGAGAACTAGATTTAGTTACCCTATTAATAGCAGAGTTTATGGCTAATTGAACCTCTCCTGACGCATCCTGGCAAGAGCGATCACGACTAGTCTCTACAGCTGTCAACATACTCTTGAGAGTACTCATTACCTTTTCTACCTGACCGTTAGCGCGGCTGCCTCCAGTAGCTATCAAGTGCAACTCTATGTTGTTAGAAGAGCAAAAACTAGAAAATTCTTTACTAGCGAAACAACGACCTTGATCTGCTACAATGCGTTTCGGTGCACCAAACAATGCAATACAGAACTTAATTGCACAAATCCTACTATTAGTGTACTACAATGTTAAGCGAATGACGAAGTAGAACAAATTTGGTGAAAGCATCTAATATGACAAACACACGCGTACTCTTTGATGTCGTTTTTCCCAGGCAGTTTACCAGAGGCGTCAATATGAATTGTGTGCCATGGAATATTAAACTTGGGAATTGGGTGAAGTTCTGCTTGAATTTTACCCGAGTGGAGTTTTGCTACTTTACAAGTGATACAGTTGTCAAGGAATTTCCTCACATTTCCTCATATTTTGCCATTCCTTCAAACCAAAAGTACTCGTAAATCTTTTCAAGGGTTTTCTCCCATCCTAAATGCATGACGGACTAGTGGACATTATTAATCACTGACCACCTAAGTGATCTTGGAACAGTAGGAAAACATCGAGTGCGACCGTTACGCTGAATCTTGCGATACAAAATATGCTTACGAATTTCGTAAGTCTTGCGAGTTAAAACTTCATTACAAAGATCAGACACAATCTTGCTAATTTCTTCGTCCTTTTTCTGCTCAGCTTGCAACCAGTTACTAGAAAGCTCAGCTAAATTGACACGCTTTTGTTCTACACGTGTGAAGGCTCCTTTAGATGCAGGGAGAGGATTTCTAGAAAGAAAGTCTACATGGGTCGTCCTACTGCCTTCACGGTGAACAATCTCCGACTGCATGTAGGCCCACCAACGACGAACTTGTGGAGATAAGTCAGTTTTATTTTTAGATGCTTTAACAGAACTGCAGTCTGTCACAATGGTAAACTTGCGCCCTAGCAAATAATGTCGAAAGTGTTTTATGGCATTAAAAACTGCTAACGTTTCTAATTCAAATGAATGAAACTATAATAAGCAACTACATGTTGTTTCCCACTAATCTTTTGAATAAAAATGGCACCATATCCTTCAGCACAACTACCTGAAGTTGATCCAAGTTATGTATGCTGAATGCCACACGCAAGTCCGGTCCGCAGCTGGAATCACAGCCAGATTCGATGTGGCTGTAGGCTTGCACCAAGGGTCGGCTCTTAGTCCTTACCTCTTCTTGTTGATTATGGATGCCATATCATCGGACATACAGGAAGAGGCACCCTGGTGCATGCTGTTTGCCGACGACATCGTCCTGGTAGCAGAAAGTGGACAGGAGCTGCACAGCAAGCTGGAGGAGTGGCGGCAGAGACTGGAGAACGTAGGCCTTAGGATAAGCAGAACCAAAACTGAATACATGTTCTGTGACTTTGGCGGCCTCTCTAGTCCAAGCCCGGTTACACTTGGCGGTATACGCCTACCAGTATGCTCCGACTTTCGCTACCTCGGTTCACTCCTGCAACACGACGGCGAAATTGACCGAGATGTTCGGCAAAGGATCAACTCAGGATGGATGAAATGGCGACAGGTCTCGGGCACAATATGCGATCCTAAAATGCCTTTGAAAATCAAGGGACGCATATATAAGGCGGTTATAAGGCCTGTCGTATTGTATGGAGCTGAGTGTTGGGCTACTAAGAAGATGGATGAAAAAGGGTTACATGTGGCAGAGATGAGAATGTTGCGATGGATGTGTGGAGTTACGAGAATGGATAAGATTAGGAATGAATACGTGAGAGGCAGTCTGAAAGTGGCGCCTATAGACGAGAAAGTGAAAGGAAGTCGTTTAGCTTGGTATGGACATATTATGCGAAGAGATGATATGTATGTAGGTAAGCAAGTGATGAATATGAAGGTAGAGGGATGGAAAGGGAGAGGGAGGCCAAGGAAAAGATGGATGGACTGTATGAGGATGGATATGAAAGAGAAAGGGGTAAATGATCAGATGACGGGTGACAGAAAATAATGGAAGCGAAGGACGCACTGCGCCGACCCCAAATAGATTGGGACCAGGGCAAGAAGATGATGATCCTTCAGCACAAGCATCAGTATGTAACTCGATTGAATGAGCAGGGTTAAAAATTGTTAGAACTGGCTCACTGGTTAAGTAAGATATTATTTTCTGACGAATGGCCTCATGACTGGGTTCCCAACAAATGGACTTATTCTTGCCACTTGTTAAACGAAATAGAGGAGCCATCGTTTTTGAGAACTCTGGCACAAATTGTCTAAAATAAGTGGCCAGCCCTATGAACTATCTCAGTTGAGTGACGTTTGCAGGTGGGGGAAGTCTCGATAAAGCAAAAATTTCATTAGGGTTGGGTCGGATCTGGCCGTTGTCAACAAAAAAGCCTAAATATTCAACCCGTCGCTTAAGGAATGAGCACTTACTAAAATTCAGGGAAAAACCGGCTTTTGTCAATTTATCGAGCACAGTACGAAGACGAACTAAACTCTCCTGCACACATGATCCTATCACTAAAATATCGTCAACGTATTTAACAGCATAGCTATGAGCCAGATCACCTAGGGTTTTCATAACTGCACGCTGATAAACTGAACTAGCATTCTTAATGGTTTGAACGGCATAGTTAAATATTCCCACTGACCGTCTGGCGTGACGAACGCAGTGCGCTCTATAGATTCAGGGTGCATTGGCATTTGATTATACCCTGATAACATATCGAGACACGTGAACCATGTAGCACCACCTAACCTAGATATAAGATCCTCTATCAACGACAGTGGAAACCTATCAAATACAGTGTTGTCGTTCAGTTCTTTGTAGTCGACACACATGCGATCTGAACCATCTTTCTTCTTGACAAGCAACACTGGGCTAGAAAAAGGTGAACAACTTGGCCTAATAATACCAGCTTCCCCTAATTCACGAACTTTAGCCGTATTAACTTCGCGTTCACTCGCACTAAGCCCATATGGGCAACGATTTACCGTACGGCTAGGATCTATAAGCCTAATTTGCAACTGTCCTATTGTTACCCGGGATCTAGTAACAACAGTAGAATACGAAGATGAATACTCTGACAAAAGGTTAATTAATTCAGAACGATATTCTGGCGGAATGTCGGTATCAACCTGATCGAAATCAATACGTCAAATGGAATCGTTTTTGAGGTTATTTGAAACATCACATAACCTAACAACCTTAGCCCTACACAAAACAACGCTATTAGACGTCATACTAACGTTAAATCCCTGATCTAAAATCTCACGGCCGATTAAAATATCATTTTTAAGACAACTATTTGGTACAACATGAAATAAGATCTCTAATCGCAGATCATTAATATATATATCCATAACCTCAGATACCATTTGTAGGGTACTTTGCACACTACCTTGACCGATACAAGTTAATCTTACCGTATTATTTACACGCTTGCCACTAAACTTTGACACAACACGATTTTTAATGAGAAAGTATTCGGCGCCAGAATTATAATAAAATGGATGTGACTCACCAGTATTCATCAGCGTGCCACTAGGATTACTGACGTAGCAAACTTCAAAACGTCGCTCGCTGCTCGCCGCTGCTGCAGGTGCTGCCCCGGAACCGCTTGGGCCGCTTGCCACGCCGGTGCCTTCATTGCTTCTTGGGCATTTCGTAGCAAAATGTCCAGCGTTGCCACATCGGAAACAGATGATGTCCGAACGCGGCTTTTGTCCTGCAGAACTTGATGACGAAGTGGAGGCATTGGATGACTTGCCTTTCACCTCACCTCTTGATCGACAGTCAGTCGCTCGGTGACCTACTTTACCGCAGTTGTGATACTTCAGCGATGTTGATTGGAACTTCGAACGCTTGAACTCGGGACCGGTGTCGGTTGAGTTACCCATCGAAGCTTTCCACTTCAAAAATGAGAACGCTTGAAGTTCACACTGCAACTTGTTTCTGTTGTTTACGTCGGTAGTAAATGCCAACCTCTGTATATGGCTATCTGCTCAGCGCTCAAGTTTTGCCAGCGTGATGTGAGGGTAGACAACAATCGGGCGGCATACGCAGCTTAACACTCATCTTCTTTTGGCTTGCTACTTGTCATTTTGACAAGAGTTGCAGCTGGTGTGTCCACGCAATCGTAACGGGATTAAAACAGGCTTTTAAAATCACACCATGTCATACCCGCGAACGATATTTGCGCCAGCCAACGTGATGCATTGCCTTTCGTAGTCTTGCTTAAGGTGATGATTAGAGCACTTCCGATAAGCGGTATTTCCGATAAACACAGGTCCTCTGTTGTACACCAAGCACGTGCGTCCACATCCGGTTTATCCGGGTCAAATTCAGGCAAAGAAATCTGCTGTGCTATGCGGGTCCCTTGATGGCTTCTATCAAGGACATCATATTCTGATTTTGAGCAGCCAGCAGCGTATGAAGTAGATTCTCGTCGCACCCTGACGTCATAGCTTGATTATGCGATATTACTTCGGGTTCTTAAGCTCGAGTGCATCCCAGTTCTGATGTTGCATCATGGGTGGCCGAGATGCGAAGCATTGGGTCTGCTTCACGATCCGACATAGTTTCCGAATAATGTGGGCACTGTCGACGGTGGGTACTCAAGCAAAAGATAATTTAGCTTAAATCAAAATAACTTTATTATAATTTTACTCAATAATTTGAACTAGAAAAACACGTGCATTGTTTATCTTATTACATCTAAGCGGAGAAGGTACTGCAGCTGGAAACGTAAATACATACTAACTGTAAACGAGAAATAATTCTAGTGCGTCTTAAATCAAGTAATTACACTATAGATTGTTTAGAAATCGTCCAGAGAGAACATACCGTATGCAGTTCAGAATGAAAATTTAACCCACGTTAGCTACCTATATTTCAATCAGAGTAATGGACTGACCTGATGGTCTAGTGGTTCCCTGACTGCTAGGCCGATGGCCGCAGGATCGATGGACCAATGTTTGTGTGAAAAGCACGATAATTCGCTTTGTATTTGGATGTTCTTCTCTAATTCAACCAGGCAAAATCTATGTGTAATGGCCATGATGATTTGAGCAGAGAAACGTATTTCCGTAGTTAATCTCACTGCGAATTACTTTATAAATGCGAATGTTGTTGAAGATAGAGATGCATGGATGTTTGACTATTTGACGCAAGAACGACTGAACGGATTTCGAAGTTTTGCAGTACTAAAGCTAATACATCAAAGTATCAGCTGGGCTATCTTTGATAACGATAACTGTCACCCGTGTAGAAGAAGCCGCGAAAATTACAGTTCGTGAATTTTCTCAGACTTATAAGCGAAATTGTATTATTTTTTATTTGAAAATAAAACACAGGATGATTGGGTACAATTTTCAATTAAAAGTGTCATCAGCTTAGCAACATTGACAATTTTTATGAAGTTGAAAATATGCAGCTATGACATTTCAACGGTATGAAAAGCAGCAAATAGTTTCCTTTTTGCCATTTGAACCATTCTATTTCAGAGCGCTCCCATAAAGCTTTCGAGTATAGTCAACCTATTTTGTCGCTACGTACGACACGTACTTCAGTCTCAGCTAGAAACCAATCTATCAGAGATCTGCTGAACCGACGGCAAATAACTAGCGAATATAGAAAATTTTGGCAAATACCTAAATACTTTCAAACCTCCGCGTTGTACATACGTACTCATATTTATTTACCGTATATCAATCACGTAAATACCGTTTATTACTGTCCCGACGTCGACGTTTCGGCATGGTCTAACCAACACAGATACACTAAGAATGGTATACTATGCCCTTGCAGAGTCATTGATTAGCTATAGACTGATTGTATACGAACGAACCTTTATCACTTACTTAAAATACATAAAAAGCATCCAAATAAGACTACTTAAATATTTAGTAAGTAAGCAAGATAAAAGCATGTGCAATAAAGATTACGAGAAATTGTTTCCTTTATGTAAAATACTACCCATAGAAAAAAAGGTTGAATATTTCATAGGCTTAGAATATTACTTTAGTGAACAGTACAAACATGTTGTCGAAAATAAATATAACACTCGCAGAGTTAGGGAACACAAACTTACGAAGCCCAAAGTAACAAACTATTATGGCCAAAGAACAGACAAATATATTGTACCCACAATTTTTAATAATATAGATTTGTTAAGAGAAGTTCCTCAAATTAGTTTTAGCTCCTTGAAGAAAAACTGAATGACGTCCTTTTGCAGAGATAAGTTTTTAAATGGATATAATGTTTATAAAGATTTTGTTATTTTTTTACATATTTTATATTGACTGCACGTTTGGCGTAGTGGTTTAAGCGGTCGCCTCGCCGCTTGGTACTGCGCCGCGTGTCGTGGGTTCGATTCCCACACGAGACAACACTTTGTGTGAGCTACAAATTGTTGTCTCGAGTCTGGGTGTTCATTGTGTCCGTTGGCTGTATGTTTGTAAAGTCCCCCGCGACACAGGAATTTCTTCCTAGTGCGGGAGTTGTCTTTTTAAAAAAAAAAAAATAGTTTAATTTAAGTTGTTATTAACATATTATGTAGCTTGAATATAATTTATAACCGGCCACCTTGCGCTCCGGCGATCGCCTTCGCTTCGGTGACCTAGAACGCCCAATAATACACTATGATTTTATCATGACAGGCAGCTAGCCCACCTTGCGCTCCGGCGATTTGTCGATAGTGGAATAGAATGACCAATAATGTATGATCGCCTCGAATATCGCGTATATTACTGCAGACCGATCGCCTCCAATCAATTGCTAGTATTACTTACTATACTCGACCGCCGTTCATTCCAGTACGCCTCACTTGTGTAGTCGACCAAGTCCTCAATTAACGAAACTTGTTGAACAGCACCGTTTTTGTGCACGTTAATAGCAAACAACCCGATAAAATGTGATCGTAATGCGTTCAACGCTAAATCGTATTAAACGCGATCATACGACTTTGTTCATTTTTGCTATTTGATACGCAAAACAGTAGCAGTCAGCTATGCCAACCGCTCACCGTTGTGACTAACATTGCAAAACGACTACAGTAAGCTTCATGCGAACTGTTTTTCGTCGTGACTAACATCGTTCAAGGTATGTGACATGCAAAACAGTAGCAGTTGGCTATGCCAACCGCTCACCGTTGTGACTAACATTACAAAACGACTACAGTAAGCTTCATGCGAACTGTTTGTCGTCGTGACTAACATCGTTCAAGGTATGTGACATGCAAAACAGTAGCAGTCGGCTGTGCCAACCGCTCACCGTTGTGACTAATATTGCAAAACAATTACAGTAAGCTTTATGCGAACTGTTTGTCGTCGTGACTAACATCGTTCAAGGTATGTGACATGCAAAACAGTAGCAGTCGGTTATGCCAAACGCTCACCGTTGTGACTAACATTGCAAAACGACTACAGTAAGCTTCATGCAAACTGTTTGTCGTCGTGACTAACATCGTTCGAGGTATGTGACATGCAAAACAGTAGCAGTCGGCTATGCCAACCGCTCACCGTTGTGACTAACATTGCAAAACGACTACTGTAAGTGATTCAACAACTCGCGGTACCTATGCTAATTAATGACCGATAGCGATGTACTTCTTCTCTCTTCAATGTAATCGTTCGTGTTGACTGATAAATATTTCGAATACATATTGTTTATAAACCACAAAGGTGGTAAAATGCTGTATATTTAAAATTACCGCAATTGATTAAGTTCAAGCCAGTAAATAAACTTTTTGTTTCGTACGTATTATATCAATGCAAAATGCAAACGTAATATTAGTTGACGCACATCGAGTGTCGATACAGCGAAAAGCCTTAGGGCTGACACAAACTAAGAACCTAAATCCAGTATGTTATTAAAATGCAACAATTATATCGTTTATTAAGAATACATGTTTATGCCAACCTTACCTAAAGTTGCTGTAATCGACGATTATGATTTTTGCAGGTAAGCACACGTGTTGAGTTTACACAATACTTATTTTGTTGAAATATGAATACTTTGTTGAAAATAACTTTCAACATACATTTCGTAATATCATTTCAATAATAAGTTAATGATATTTAATTGATATTTTTTTGTTATTAGCTCTTTGGGAGTGCTTCACAGCAGAGTGAAAATCTAGCAGAATATGTTTATTAAAACAACAATAAGTATTTTATTGATATAATCAAGTTTGTATTTCCTCTGCAAATCACATTCTTATCATATATACCTTTCCATACCAAGAAAAACTTTTACCTACGATTTCTATGAAGAGATATTAAAAAAATATTCACACCATAAGTCATAAACGTACTTATACAAATACTTGTGTATTTTACAGGTAATATTATAATAATAAAATTGTGTTCATTCCTTTTTTTGAGTCTTAAAGATCAAGGATCAAATACTTATCTACTGTTAATTTTATTTCAGAAAGATTTTGTTGAACGGCATCGTACAACGATACATGAGTAGATTACCGAAGATTTCAGCGAAAATCACTGGATATCATCAATTAAACAACAAAATTTATCATTGATAAGGTACCCTAATTACTCTTAAATAATAATATTGGAAGCTGAATTTAATTGATAAAGGTATTTATATTATTAAATTCTATTGTGTTGTTTGCCTAGTGGACTAGGCATCATACTCGTATCTATAGCGCAAGTAAGTCCGCCAGCTAAGCGGTTGTGGGTTCGATACTTCACAGGAAAAATATTTGTGCGACAAGTACGATTACATGTTCCATGTAATATATAGTATAATTTTTGTCTTTTCTTATGTTTAGTGTAGTATTATATTCTAATAACCATAATACAGACTCTGCATAGCTTTGGATCAGATATATAATAGTTATACATGTTTGTTGCCTAAAGAACATTAGACTCAGAATACTTGTTTAGCTGCTATTTTCATACCTATACATTTAATTATCTATTTATTATTTAAGGTTTAATATTGCAATAGTATTTACAATGCCTTGCTGTTCGGTTTGCGATATATTTGTAGACAAAAATCGGTGGTCTGGTCATTTACGTAGTAATGTACATAAAAACAAAAGTTCGACTCTTCTTAATGATAACGTTGAAGTTATTAAATCTTCGTTTAAAGGGCGCATAGTTAGTTACAGAATAAAAGCTAACATTGAACAAGTAAGTAATTTACCGGAAATATTCCTCAATCACGAGCGTGAGCAAGTAAAAAAATTAATTAACCAATTTTTGATAAAACATACTTCTTTAAAAGTTAATTTTGAGCATTTTTGTCACTTCATTTTGTGCAAAAATGATCAACAAGAACTTAAATCCTTCGCAACAAAAAACTTTACCATTCATTTGAACTACGATTTTGATTAAATTTTCAATTCAAACCTAGCATTGATCTTAAAGAAAATTGAAGAGTTCAAGAAAGAGATAGCGGTTGGATGTTTTTAAGTAATTCTCATTTGGAAATAAATATAAATAAATACCAACCTCTCTCTGGATCTAAATATATTGCTCTGCCTAAATGTATTAGAAATAAAAAAGCGTGCTTAAATATAAAAAATAAAGATGAATATTGTTTTCTATGGTGTGTGGTAGCAGCGTTGTATCCCACAACTCAATATACTTATAGGGTTACTTCGTATCCTCATTTTCAAGAAGTATTAAATATTAATGGTTTATCATTTCCCATAACATTTTCTGACATAGCGGTTTTTGAAAGGAACAACCCATTTCTAAATATTTTCGTATATGGGTTAAAAAACGATAAGACTTTAATTGGACCGTTGTATAAATCAACTAATAATAAATATAAAAGTATTCATTTATTATTTTTAGAGAATAGTACTAATTCACATTATTGCCTTATAAAGAATTTATCACGTTTGGTTAAAAATCAGATAACCAAACACCATGATAAGATATATTTTTGTGAAACATGTTTATTATTTTTTTCAACTCGTACCCAAATTGAAACTCATGTGTGCGGAGGGGTTGTCACCGTTTTACCAGAAAAAGGTTCTATTATAAAGTTTAAAAATTATAATAGAAAACAAGACATTCCTTTCGTGATATACGCTGATTTCGAAACATTGTTGATACCTATTTCCGACGACAAAAACGACACTGCAAACACGTCATACATACAACGACACGTGCCGGCGGCTTTTGGTTACAACATCGTATCTTTATGCAATAATGAATTAACAGGGTACAAAAGTTATCGTGGTATTGATTGTGTTTCGAAATTTGTTACTTTTCTTATTGATGATGTTAAAGCAATATGCAAAGTATTGTGCACTAATGAATCTATGATATTTACGCCAAGAGATGCATTAGATTTTAAACAAGCTATTAAGTGTCATATATGTGAAAACTTGTTGTGGGGAGATAAAGTTAGAGATCATTGCCATATTACGGGACGTTATCGAGGTGCAGCCCATCGATATTGTAATTTACAGTATAAATTACCCAAGTTCATTCCAATATTTTTTCACAATTGATCAGGGTATGACTGTCATTTATTCATTAAACAATTAGGAGAAATGCCTGGGCAAATTAAAATAATACCTAAAACAAAAGAAAAATACATGTCCTTTTCAAAATGTATTCCTGTGGGTGAAAATACATTCATACAATTAAGATTTTTAGACTCCTTTAACTTTTTAGGCACGAGTTTAGACAAACTTGTTAAAACAATTAATGTTAAAGATTTTGTTAATCTTAAATCATTTTTTTCTGACGATGGCTTATTTAGTTTGCTTACACGTAAAGGCGTATATCCGTATAATTATATGACGGACTGGAAATGTTACGAACAAACATCACTACCGCTTAAGAATCATTTTTTTAACACTCTAACCAACGAAAACATTAGTGATGAGGATTATAATCACGCCCAAACAGTTTGGAATAAGTTCAAAATAAATAATTTAGGTGAATATACAGATCTATACCTTAAAACGGATGTACTTTTGTTAACCGATATCTTTCAAAAATTTCGGCAAACGTGTAAACAACATTACAAACTTGATCCCGCGTTTTACATAACAGCACCTAGCTTATCGTTCGATGCAATGTTGCTTAAAACTGGTGTCGAACTAGAACTTATTTCAGATTTGGAAATTATTAGAATGATTCAAAATGGTATTCGAGGAGGTCTCTGTATGTGTTCCCATCGGTACGCTAAGGCCAATCACAAATATATGTCTGAATACGACACAACAAAACCTGAATGTTTTATTATGTATCTAGATTGTAATAATCTTTACGGTTTTAGTATGTGTCAGTACCTACCTTATTCGAGTTTTAGATTTCTCTCTGAAAATGAAATTAATAATATGAATGTAAAAAATATTGAAGTTGATGCCGAGTGGGGTTATATTTTAGAAGTGGATCTTGAGTATTCAAAACACTTACATAGCTACCATAACGATTTGCCCTTTTGTCCAGAGAAATGTATACCACCTGGAGGGAAATCAAAAAAATTAATTGCAAATTTGTATAATAAATATAACTACGTAATACATTACATACATTTAAAGAAATGTTTGGAACACGGACTAATATTACGTAAAGTTCACAGAGTTATAACCTTCAAACAGAGACCTTATTTAAAGCAATATATATATTTAAATACCCAATTAAGACAACAGGCTAAGAGTACCTTTGAACAAGATTTTTTCAAGTTGTTAAACAACAGTGTTTTCGGCAAGACATTAGAAAATACTGAAAAAAGAGTCACGGTTCATTTAGTTAACCGATGGAGCGATACAACTAATCGAACCAAAAAGTCAATCTCCGCTGAAAGACTTATAGCCAACCCCTATTTCCACAGTGCAACAATTTTATCCGAAAATTTAGTTGCGATACAAATGAAACCTGATCAACTTATTTTAGACCAACCAATTTATATAGGATTTAGTGTTCTGGAACTGTCTAAGTCACATATGTATAATTTTCATTACAACATTGTTGAGCCTTTTTATAAAGAACGACCACAGTTATGTTATACAGACACCGATTCTTTTGTCTATGAAATATATACGAATGATTATTATAACGACTTAAAATATCATTTTCTACGATACTTTGATACCAGTAACTATAACGCTAACAATGCTTTTAAAATACCATTACTTAATAAAAAAAATCCAGGTCTGTTCAAAGACGAAATGGGAGGAGAATGTATATCTCATTTTGTGGGTTTGAGATCTAAACTCTATTCAATAAAAACGAACAGCAAGACCATTAAAAAAGCAAAGGGTGTCAAATCATGTGTGGTTCAGGACTTAAGTGTTACTGATTATAAAAATATTTTGTTTAAAGGTGGAGTTATTTACAAAAAAAATATGATGTTTAAATCTATAAAGCACGAAATATTTACGCAGAGTGTCAACAAAATTGCGTTATCTAGTAACGATGACAAAAGAGCTATTTGTCAAGGTAACATAGCAACGCATGCCTGGGGGCATCATAATAATATATGATATATTATTATATACTACATGCATACAACATCATTTAATTCTAGATTAACTAAGCAGAACTTGTAGTACCTACTAGTCAATGGATTAACATACTGTAATACTTTTTGTAAATGCATACATATTGTCATACATAAAAACACCCATACCTAGATAAAAATCCATGTTTACGCACACAAATGTTTGACTTGAGCAGGAATCAAACCCACGACTTTCAACATAGTATTCGGTTACACTCCGCCATACCACCAGTCGTATGAAACGATATGCTATAATTTATTTTTGCGATGCATCGTGTGGTCACGGGTTTGATTCCTTGTTCAGGTAAAGTGTTTAGGTACATGTATAGTAGCAAAAAAGTACTACATAACTATTGTTTATGTTAAGTATATTTCATAAGTACATAAGTAGTTCCGAACAAAAACCCAATATCATGTTTACATAACATATAACATAACATATCTTCACGCCTTTTATCCCCGAAGGGGTAGGCAGAGGTGTATTACACACCCACACTTCGCCAGATATGTTTCGGTCCCAATGTAATAGGGGGCGAGCCTATTGCCATCTACCGGGTACATTATTAAGCGAGCGATAATTAACATTTTTAATACACACATACTTCGAAAAGTCAGAGGTGTGTGCCCGAGGCACCTGGGGATCGAGCCCGAGACCATCGTCTCGGCAGTCCGTTACGTACACCACTGGGCTACATATTTACGTAATTAGGCAATTGTAACAATTATCTGCATAGGTACATTGTAATAGGACTCTCATTGTTTTGTTAAACGATATACTTACCTAACTAATCATAATGCATGCGATTATAAGTAAAATCAAATGAATGTATGTAGTTTTAAGAAGTGTCTTGTTGTTTAAAATAAAATATGATTAATTTTAAATAACTAAGTACTTGTTTTATTTCCTAGAAATATTTTGATGTTTAGTTATCCGTGCTGCAATTCAAGTTTTATTTATCCTGTAGTTAGGAGCTTATACCCACATATTATATGCATATACATAATTATATTATATTTGCAAGAAAACGATGAATGAAAAATCAAATATGTTATCAAAACTATGCACAAAATTATGCATTGTTAGCAACGTCATTAATTTACTTAGCTAAAGTTTTAACAAATATGTGATATGAGTATTATGAAATATAATTGCTTTTCAAATAGCTGATTAAGTATTATGTTGTACTTGATTCGTTAACATAATTCTAATCAGTCAAGTATGAATCAACTAACGTGAAAGGTTCCGTACTTGGTATAGATAAATGTTTGTTGAAGGAAATCATCGTTGTTTATAAGCAATGAATACATAGTTATTTACACTCACTGAACCCTGCTTGTGTCCTATTTTTGCTTATATTTTTAATGTGCTTTTACTTACAACAACAAAAATGTTAAACATGTCCAAACCTGTATAATTTATGTGTAATGTATAATAGTAATGTCTACTATGCTACGACACCTAATTTATTCGCACATTTAGCAATCAGTACTCACCTCGAGAACTTGTACGAACAATAAATTAACTCATCGATATGTCACTGTAAGTAAAACATTTCAATTCTGTTATTATATGACTTCTAACTATTTATGTACCTAATTATTAATTTAATGTTGTTTATATGTATTGTTCCAGATTTCTGACTCTGAGGTCGTGTTCAGCCAATACGCTCAGGATCCTTACGAAACTTACTACGAGATGCTTCAGAACGAAACCGATCACGTTGCGGATAGCAAACATTGCACCAAGGAGAAGAAATCCAAACAACGACGCAGAGAGACATCAAAAAAGCAATTTCCTACAAAATCATATGTAATGAGTCGACTACAGAGAAGAGGCATAAAGCTGATTAAAATTTCCGTCATAGATATCTGTAACAGCGAGCCTCAAACCTCTGACGTTGATAGTGATAGTGAGAACGTTATTTTATGTGCACAATACATTGTTAAGGATGCTGTGGACAGTGTTATGGACGAAACCGAGTCATTGGTTAAGAAAATATCAAAATCATTAATTGATAGCGATTTCTAATCTTAAGTATCTATATAATGTTTTAGTCGGTATGATATATTTATAAAACTATTATAATATATATTATTTTTAAGTTTGTATATCTAATATTAAAAGGATGGGTGTTAAGTATCTAAGAAAAATTAAATAAAATAATTTATAAGCTATTAACTTTTTTATTTATTAATCCTAAAATAATACAAAGACACATTTTATCATCATTTCATATATTACTTTATACACAACACATTTTTAAGAACACATTCTTTTAAAAGTTTAGTGTAATGTACACTTTTTTTACCACTCTAAATATCTTTTTAAACATAAAACATTTTTAAGCGCACAAAACTTTACATGTGCATTGCAATTAAAATTAGTTTTACCATCACAGTATTTTTGATGCAACAGCAATAAATTAGGACATTGTTTATCATCAGTATTAATCTCATTACAATTATTACAAATATTCTTTATCCACTTCACCTTCTCAAAACCTTTGACATATATTTCCTTATTTTCGAGATATGGTACGATAACACGATGGAATTCTCTATAATCTATATATCCTTCGTTTCAATGAATACCTTTAGTTCTTTCTAAAAATTTTACTTGTCTCTTCTCTTCACATGTTAAGTGCTTAAACAAATATGGAGGTTTTATTAAAAAGGTTTGTGTATAATTGCCAGTGGTAAAAGCAAATTCTTTCACTATAAAATTGTTGTATAGGTCCTTGAATCCTTGAACATCCGCTATGATAGTATTTAAATCCATGATATTTTTCTTACGGTGTTACTCAGCGGCTTATACTCAATTATGCAGTCGTTTAATATAAGACAGTAAGCCGAAGTTTGTTCTGGTATGTCGGAACCACTCTCTATTTCTACTCTTACGTCCACAACCGGACCAGTCTTCCAATTATCTGCTTGTCTAGAGCAATCGACAACAAATAATGGCGCTAAGTCTCTAAACTGCTTTTCATTCAATAAAGGCTCCGAGCGACGTCCATAGTATGACTGTTGAAATCTGACGTAATTTTCGTATAATAAAGCGATTCTGTTATTTGCAAAACTTATATTAAGGTTTTCATATGGGAAGTAAGTCGAATTGAGGTACATCTAACATCGCGAACGTAGCAGTGGTCAAACTGAGACATGTCAGATGTTGCATTATTTTTTCTGTTAGTTTGCAAGCCAATGACGATGTATCTGGGTTTGTCTATTTGCGATGAAGTTTTGATAGACCAGGTATGTTTTGTAGTTTTAGGTAAAGCTGGATATTCGTACAAATCCCAATTTCTAAATATCATCTGGAGCGGGCGATCTTTTTCTAATAATTTTAGTAAACAAATTTTTTCTTTATCCACCACCTTAACATGTGGGACGCGCCATATTATTTTATTTATCTGAACGTCCTCAACAATTTCACCTGTGTTGAGTTTTGCGGCGTTTAGATTTGTGTTACTGCGCAATAATATTAATTCGTGTCTGCTATTTATTACGACTTTCTTGAAATCTTCAGCGAAACCAAGAATGTTGCAGAGCGGTATAGAAGCAGAGAAACTACCTCCATTAATATTCTTTATACCATCGATATTCCAACCCCAGGCATGGGACATTTTGGATTCACTTTCGTTCATCGAAATTAAAGATTTTATGGTGGTAGTAACGCCAGCATTTTTTATCTTATCAATTTCGACACCATTTATCTCATACCTTATATCTTGAAACAAGTAGAGTAAGGCATTATTTGTGAATTGAACAGTGCTTGCTATGTCTTTTGAATCCTTTTTGCGAACGATAACAGTACCTTCCAAGTACAGGGTGCTTGCTGAAGGTAGTATGTACAAATCCTGTTGGTTGATAGGTATGCGAATTTCATCGTTTCTGTTAAAACTTGTCACATAAGGTTTGTAGGAATGGAATTCAATTCCTTCGACAGTATTGTCGAAAGAAGGAGCGGATAAAACGTCTAACATATTCACTTTAGCAAACCGATCGCTTTGAGGAATGCCTTATTTTCTTTAGTTAATTTAATTTTTTTCTTGGAGCGAGTACTTGATTTATTGGTAGTGTTTGAAATAGAATTAGTTTTTATTATAAGTCAAATCGATTAGATCGATTGAGTAACATTTTGTTTAGTCTATTGAAAATTTCTGACAATGGTCACACTGAACTGTCACTTGCCTCTTCCCTTGAAAAAATTACCACGTTGTCGACTCGTACGTAAAATATCGCCTTTTGAATTAACGCGAATTGAATCAAATTGTAATTAACTTAATACGTAATTGCCGTTTTTGACTTCCGGCAAGGTTTGTGACATATTGAACATTTGTGAAAAGTTATTGTGAGCACACCTTTTTGCATTTCGTGTGAATTGATTAATTTAACTAAATTGAGTAAACTCTCGTGAAACTGCCGCTTTTGATTTGTCCGGCACTGATCAGTCCGCAGTGTTGATCAATTTGTGATATTATATATATGGAACACTGGCATTTTGAGAAATTGTGAATCCTGTGAACTTGCATCGTGCATTGAAGACGCTGCGTGGAGTCTGGTAACGTAAAGATAATTCACTTGCTAATATTGGCCAATTTTAGTCTCGTGTGTGTCTAACTTGCCTCCAGGACTCCACTCAAGAACATCACCAGGAGATATTTGGTAAGACATTTGTTTAATTCTTAGCGCCAAGAAACTTGGCCCATGTGTTAGATCCTTTGCCTTGGGCTAAGACTGGATGAATTAATCGCTTCCACTGATCTCTGTTAAAAAAAATACCCATTCTTAGCCCGAATTCTACACAGGTAGTATGAAGAGTACTGATGTTTTTTGCTTCATGATGTATGTATTTATTGTAGTCAATCATTTTTCTTTTCAGGTGCAGGTAAAGCTGTGCTTCTTCTCCTCGTAAATTGATCAAGCGATTGTTTATATCTAATATTCTGATATGAATACAGGTTATATTATTTTGGTTGATTAGAAAGTATATAGCGTTTTTTGGTATTTCTATAATGCTGTATCCAGGAGGCACACGAATTCTACACATAATTTTTGGTAGCAGAGCGTGGTTAACTGTGCCTATATTGTAAACTTGTATCTGAGCGAAGCATCTCATTTCTTAACAGGTTAACAGTGTTGTAGTGTTCTCAGGTCAGTATTTTCTAAAATACATAATATTTAATTGTATAAGTTGACCTAGATAATTTGAAACACATTGTCACACATAACCTCAATCAGTAATTGTTGATTTGTATTGTTGAAAAATCTAACTTAAATTTGTTGTTGCATTAATAAGTCACTTTGATTGGATATATATCAGTTATATGTATCAATTGATTTAGTTTATTGCATATATTGATATATTAAGTTTGAACCTTACATTGTTAAACCTTGTTATAATATAAAGATAATATTGTTAGGTAACACATATTCTGTGCTTACTTACTATTGTATATCTCAAATAATACAGCCAGTCTGTCTGTTGCAAGTAATTAGTTAATTTATTTGAATATTTAACTTTAATTAACTTATTCGAAGGTTCAACTTTTGATAACTTTGACTTTGTTTTGTGTCAATATATATTAAAACTATTAATTTGGTTGGACAGTAGATACCTGCCACTTGTTTGTACCAGCAGTAAAAAGGCTAATACTTTGTTGGTTTCAAAGAATTAAGAAAAATTAAGTTTTGATTGTTAATATTATTTAACGCTTGTCCGGGCTCTTTTGAATTTTGATTATGTCAGCTATCAAGGACTTGCGTGCGGCTGCTGGTGCTATTGCATCAGATTTGCGCTGGTTTGCCTCGGCTAGTGCTTTAGTGAACCGGCCTGATCGCCAGCAGGCCTTACTTCAAAGATACGAGCGGATCGATGATCGCCTGGCAAGTGTGGAACAGCAATTCCGCACTTTCAGCACTTGCTGTCTTGAAATGTCAATCAATGATTTCACCGCTGACCAGCGAAATAAGGTCAGTGAAGACTATGCCCAGGTCTTAGACCTGTATGATGCTGTCTCCAATAGTGCGAGACAACTAGTTGCCGATAGGGAAGGGCAACCCGGCCTGAAGCAGGAGCTTCCTAGGTCAGCACCGGGGCTGGTGAGTAGGCTCCCTACTTTGGACCTCCCCCATTTTGATGGCTGCCTAGGAAGCTACCTGGGCTTCATTAATTTGTTCGACAGCCTAGTCAATGATAGGGCTGACCTTCGGCCGGCACAAAAGTTGGCCTATCTAATGTCGGTTCTGGATGGGGAGGCTAAGGGCCTCATCCAGCATCTGCCCGTGTCTGACGAGGCGTACCAGACGGCTCTGGACCTAATTACCCGTAGGTACCATAATAAGCGTGGCCTCGCCGATACGCACATCGAGCAGATTTTGGGTTTGCCGACGCTCACCCGGGTCTCTGGGTTGCGCACCCAACTGTTGAACCCGCTCTTGGTGGCCATCAACGCACTTAAGTGCCTTGACCTGCCCGTAGACCAATGGTCCTATCTATTGGTGCACATTGTGTTAAAGAAGCTGCCTGCAACCCTGAGGTCGCGTTTTGAACAGCGCTTTGGTGGGGATAGCGCGACCCATCTGCCCCCCTTTGCTGACCTGGAGAGGTTCCTGGAGGATGAGTGCCGGGTCTTGGACAACTCCGGTGGTGACACACCGGCTAAGTCGCAGCCGCCCAAGGTCAAGGAGCAGGCTCGCGTTCACACCCGAGCCAATGTTGACCGGCGCCCTCCTCGCTTTGCGGTCACGCAGAGCCCAGCGGAGTGCTCCTACTGCAAGGTCACGGGGCACAGAACGGCCAGTTGTAGGGCATTCTTGGACCTACATGTCGCCTCTCGTAGGCGCATCGCGAATGCCTGCCGCCTTGGCTTCTCTTGTTTGGGGTCCCACTACCAGCGAGACTGCCCAAACTCTCGCTCCTGTCCTCACTGTGGAGGACAGCATTTGGACATTCTCTGCATGAATGCCAGAGAGGTAGGCCGCTTGTCCAACCAGCCGACGCCGCGCACGGGCGGATATTTTGAAGGTGGCAGCCGAGGCTCACCGGCACGCAGCCGAGAGTTGCCTCGCTTAATTGATCGCCGCTCATCCCGCTTGGAGAACCGTAGCGTGCGCACGCCTCCTCTCTCTCGCGCACCTAAATGTGCGACCGCGCAACGTCACCAGCACCATGACTGCTGCCCCAGGTATTCCCCTCCTTTGGCGGAGCGTCCCCGCCTTGACTCGCGCCCACCTCGTTTTGGGCGGGTGCGTCATTATGACCCCCCACAGATGGCGCGCGGATCGAGTCATCGCGCTTTTGAGGACTTCAAGCCGCACCCACATTTTGACTTGCCTGGTCCTGGCCAACGGTCGCCGCCCAAGCAACAATAGGTCATTGACCCCTGCCCTATAATGCCAACCTCCCCTATTGAGACCGTTATCCTACCAACGGTTGCTGTTAGGGTCTGGGGACCCACGGGGACCTCTGTTGTTGTCCGTGCTATATTGGACACAGGTTCACAAGGTTGCATTGTTTCCACTTATTTGGTAGGGCAGGTTAAATTAAATATGGGTTCTTTTCCAAATTGTATACGGGGCATAGGTGACGTAGCCTCTAATGTTGAAGGGCAAGGGCAAGTTAAAGTTTTGTTTGGCCCTGTTGAATCTTCACACCCGAGGATTAAAACCTCGGCTATTGTGTTGAAGATTATTTTGGGTATGCACCCACAGAAACAGCTACCCGCTGCTGTGGTGAATTTGACATCGGGATTGGAACTGGCAGACCCCAAATTTGACACACCGGGACAAATCGACTTGTTGATTGGCTCTGATGTCCTCGGTGGAATTTTGATTGGTGGGAAACGGGTCTTGGTGCCAAATGGTTTGACTGCTATCCATGATTGATTATATATAGATATAATCTATATATAATCTATATATAATATAGATATCACTGATTTGCTTTGATGGGACCTGTACATAGGGACCCCCCTCCACCTGAACTTGATAATTTGTTGGCTGTAGGCTCCGCTCTCTCTGATGCGGTTCAGAGGTTTTGAGAGGTAGAGGAGCCCCCTCAAGCTGCCCGTTTGAATCCAGAACATGAGGAGTGCGAGCTGTTCTTCCAGAACAACACTGGTCGACTCCGTTCTGGTCGGATCATTACGAGGCTACCATTTCTGTCTATTCGGCCTCCGCTTGGTGAGTCACGACCTTTAGCCGGAAGAGATTGTTGGCTATGGAGCGTCGCATGGGTCGTGATCCGGAGCTCAGAGAGAAGTACATTGAGTTCATGAGAGAATATGAACAATTGGGACACATGTCTGTGTCAAATTTGGATTGGCGTTCGGTGGAGCACTACTTTATCCCGCATCATGCGGTATTGAAGCCATCGACTGGCAAGCTGCGCACAGTGTTTGATGGTTCTGCGCAGACTTCAACAGGCGTATCCTTGAACCAGTGCTTGCATTCTGGTCCCAAGTTGGTCAAGGACCTTTGTGATGTCATCACCAGCTTCCGACGACATCAGGTTGTCTTTGTAGCCGACATAAAAATGATATTCAGGCAGACTATTATCCACCCTGATGACCGTCGCTTCCAGCTGATCCTTTGGAAAGAGTCTCCTCGTGATCCCATGGTCGTCTACGAGCTCAATACTAATACGTACGGGTCAAGGTCAAGCCCCTATTTGGCAATACGTTCTCTTTGGGAGCTCGCAGACCGAGAAGGCTTACGTTTCCCACGAGCCTCCGCCATCTTGAAAGACGATATTTACGTCGATGACATTTGCTCGGGCGCCTCCACAGCGGACGAGGCGATCCTCCTGCGGGACGAATTGATACGTATTTGAGATTGTTGACAACCCCGCCATGATGGCTGTTCTAGGCGTTCAGTACAGACCAGTCCAAGACATCTTTACGTATAACGTAGACTTGAAATTGCCTTGTTCTTGGACTAAACGTCTCGTGTTGTCTACTGTCGCCAGAACCTTTGATCCGAACGGTTGGATTTGTCCTATCATATTTTGGGCAAAATGCTTCTTGCAGAAGCTTTGGACAGCAGGATTGACCTGGGACGAACCTCTACACGGTGCTCTTGTTGAGGAATGGACCTCTTTTGTATCCTCGCTTCCTGTCGTCAACGAGATCTCCTTGCCTCGTCCCATCCTTCCTCCCGGGAAGTACAAGGCCACCCTTCACGGGTTTTGTGATGCCTCGGAACGTGGTCACGCGGCCGTTGTGTACTTGCGCACAGTTAGTGCCTCAGGTCAGGTGAGGGTTTCCTTGATCATGGCGAAGAGCAAGGTTGCACCCCTTTGGACATCTCTGACCATCCCAAAATTGGAGCTCTCGGGAGCAGCCCTACTTTTACGCTTGTTGAATCACGTGTCCAGTACCTTGGGTAAAAGCATTTGCATTAATGGGACCTACGCCTGGACAGACAGCCAAATTGTTCTTTGTTGGTTGAAGGCTTCTGTCCACACCTTAGAGGTATTTGTCGCTAATCGCGTTTCCCAAATCCAGAAATCCGAAGTCAAACTTGTTTGGAGACACGTGCCAAGTGAGCTCAACCCCGCTGGTTGTGCCTCGCGCGGATGCTTGACGCCTAGTTTGATAGGTCATTTGCTGTGGTGGGGTCCGGAATGGTTGAGTCAACCAGAAAACGATTGGCCTCGAACGCCAGTTTTGAATACTTCTAATTTGCCGGGTCTACGAATACTCGCTGTTGAGAAGGTGGAATGCGCCTTCGACCCCGACTTTCTGTTGAATCGTTACAGCTCCCTTGACAAGTTGTTAGGTGTTACTGCTTGGATAAAGCGTTTTGTTTTTAATTTTAGGCACCAACAACAGAAACGTCTGACACCGTTTCTCTCACAGGAACGACAGGAGTCTCTCACCTTTTGGGTTCGTTCTGTGCAATTGGCGCACTTTGAGAAGGAGATTGCTATCCTTAAATCAGGGAGATCGAAATTGTCGGGAGCTGTCTCTAAATTGAACCCCTTTTTGGACGATACGGGTCTCTTGCGCGTTGGAGGGCGTCTCAAGAACGCCAACCTCCCTTACGGAGCACGTCACCCCCTTTTGTTACCTAAGGACGGTCATTTGGTACGCTTGTTGGTAACTGACCGTCACCTTAAAAATTCGCATGCTGGTTGTAATGCTTTGTTGGCCATTTTGCAACGCGAATTTTAGATCTTGTCTGCCCGAAGAATTATTCGGAGTGTAGTCTTTCGCTGCATCCCTTGCTATAAGCTCAAGGCTTCTACCATGCAGCCGTTGATGGGGGACTTACCGGCAGATCACGTAACTGAAAGCAGGACATTTGACGGTGTTGGCACGGACTTCGCTGGTCCCTTTTTGGTAAAAACGTCGACACTTCGAAACAGCAAGACTGTCAAGGCCTACTTGTGTGTTTTTGTTTGTCTTTTCACAAAGGCCGTACATTTGGAACTGGTCTCCTCGCTTACGACCGAGGCGTTTGTAGCCACATTTGACAGATTTGTATCTCGCAGAGGGCTGCCTTCCTTGATCCGTTCTGATTGCGGCACTAACTTCAAGGGCACTTATAATTATTTGAATGACGTTGTTAATTTCCTTGAAACCAACAAGGCTGATATATGTAGGTGATAGGCTAGCCCGACGTGGGATAAATTGGTTGTTTTCCCCACCAAATTGTCCACACTGGGGTGGTATATTTGAGGCCGCCGTAAAATCGGCCAAAACACACTTGCGCAGGACAATCGGTGAGTCTGTCCTTACATTTGAGGAACTCGCAACTGTGTTTTGTAAGATTGAGGCCGTTTTAAACTCTCGGCCATTGTGCCCGATCTCCTCAGATCCAAATGATTTGGAGGCCCTTACGCCGGGCCATTTTTTGATTGGTCGCCCACTTGTCGCCTTGCCTGAGTACCCCTACATTGATACGAGACCTGGTCGTCTCTCGCGCTTTGAATTGGTACGCCAGATTACTCAGAGCTTTTGGAAACGCTGGAATTTGGAATATTTGCACATACTCCAGCAACGCGTTAAGTGGACCGACAAGACCGATCCACCCAAGATTGGTGACCTCGTTTTGATCAAGGAGGCTAACCTTCCGCCACTCAGATGGCGCAGGGGGCGCCTTCCTCCATCCTTCGTTTGGTAACTGGGGCTGATGGAATTTCCCGATTTGCTGAGGTCTTGGTAGACGGTTCGATTTTGAGGAGAGCGGTTGCAACATTGTCACGTCTGCCTACCGATTAGCGGACCGGTAGGCCGGTCCGGGGTGGGTGGATGTTTGAAATAGAATTAGTTTTTATTATAAGTCAAATCGATTAGATCGATTGAGTAACATTTTGTTTAGTCTATTGAAAATTTCTGACAATGGTCACACTGAACTGTCACTTGCCTCTTCCCTTGAAAAAATTACCACGTTGTCGACTCGTACGTAAAATATCGCCTTTTGAATTAACGCGAATTGAATCAAATTGTAATTAACTTAATACGTAATTGCCGTTTTTGACTTCCGGCAAGGTTTGTGATATATTGAACATTTGTGAAAAGTTATTGTGAGCACACCTTTTTGCATTTCGTGTGAATTGATTAATTGAACTAAATTGAGTAAACTCTCGTGAAACTGCCGCTTTTGATTTGTCCGGCACTGATCAGTCCGCAGTGTTGATCAATTTGTGATATTATATATATGGAACACTGGCATTTTGAGAAATTGTGAATCCTGTGAACTTGCATCGTGCATTGAAGACGCAGCGTGGAGTCTGGTAACGTAAAGATAATTCACTTGCTAATATTGGCCAATTTTAGTCTCGTGTGTGTCTAACTTGCCTCCAGGGCTCCACTCAAGAACATCACCAGGAGATATTTGGTAAGACATTTGTTTAACTCCTAGCGCCAAGAAACTTGGCCCATGTGTTAGATCCTTTGCCTTGGGCTAAGACTGGATGAATTAATCGCTTCCAATGATCTCTGTTAAAAAAATACCCATTCTTAGCCCGAATTCTACACAGGTAGTATGAAGAGTACTGATGTTTTTTGCTTCATGATGTATGTATTTATTGTAGTCAATCATTTTTTCTTTTCAGGTGCAGGTAAAGCTGTGCTTCTTCTCCTCGTAAATTGATCAAGCGATTGTTTATATCTAATATTCTGATATGAATACAGCTTATATTATTTTGGTTGATTGGATAGTATATAGCGTTTTTTGGTATTTCTATAATGCTGTATCCAGGAGGCACACTAAGTGCAAATTCGTGAATAACATGACTAGGTTTTCCGTTTATGTACGAGCCACTGACAATATCACATTCAATCCTTATAACGGTCGTAGGTACAATGTTGACAGGAAACTGTGATGCATGCCATTTATTTGCTTTCAAAATTTGCTTATCAAAACCTAATAAACTGCCAAACGAACCTTCTTCAATAAAATTGACGTCTTTTGAACAGTATATTGAAGATTTTAACGTGTTATTGTTACACTGCACTTTAATTGACGCATCTTTTTTCATACGTGTTCTTCATTCATACGTGCTCTCCGGTATTTCAATAACTTCGTGAGAACCATAGTAAAACTTATTATTAGTCTTATCAATATTTGGAATAGAATTAAGGGTTGAAAAGTGCAATAGAGCACATTCGTACTGTCCATTTAGTTGCAACGTATTAGGATAGTACGTTGACAAAAAAGATGAGTTCCCAGTAATAGACAATGTGAATGACATCTTGCAAATTATTGAAATAAAAGAAAAGCGTGAATTTTATAATAGTTTATTCCAAAAAGTCCAAAGGTATTCTAAACACAAATGTCCGCAATTAATTGCATTAAATTTTTGATATCTTGTGTAATTATAAAATACATTACATTTCTTTAAATATTGCATCACTTCCATTGGAGGTTTTAAGTCTCCAAAGCTATCAAAATATTCACAATAATTTCCAACTTTAACATAAGCTACCCAATGCGTTCCTTCATTCGTAGAATTATCTAAGTTAACAATGCCACATTCAATACGTTTTGGTGTCTTTGGTAACTTGTCCTTCATGTAAACTCCTCGGAAGTGAGGAATATTGCTTGCATGCTTTAGGATGTCTACATTAGTTAGAGCACGGTTGGGTAGCTTTCTTTTTAGTTTTTGAAGATTTAATAAACAAACCTTTGCCATTCTTATGAGGCTTAATGTATAAACCCTTGCCTAATGCTAAAGCTTCCATAGTCTTATTATGACGCTCTGTCTCCCGTAAATTTTTTTCAGCTGCTTTATAATCGTTAACGGTTTTTGCAATACCGGCTGCACCACCAGCCAGAGTTCCTAATGCTGACAAACCAGCGAAAATAGGAATTAAAGGTAAAACTCCTCCAGTCTTGGGTATGGGTATTACACGCGGCACTCTAACTTTCTGAATACAAGGCAATATTTTTTTAGCTGCTGCGTAAGCGGCTCTTATTAATGCTTTACTGTCCTTTGGTTTAAGTTTTCTTATTCTTGATTTTATTTTTGACACAAAACTCTTAAAACTTTTAGCGTCGGCTCCAGATTTTATTTTAGCTTTCATAACTTTGCTCACCAACCATGAGCTAAGTTTTTCACCTTTTGATGCATCCCTTGATTTTATCCTCTGGTTAGCCATGTTAAGTAATTGTAAATCTGCTTTATTACGGTTGGAATAGTCTGTGTGGTTTGCGTATGCAATGTTGTGATACATACAAGCTTCGTCTAGTTTATTTACACCTCGATCACCTCGTTGTAAACGTTTTTGCAGTTTTGTTCCTGGCCCACAATAATTGTAACCGGGTAAATGAGCTTCAAACGGTAAATTATTTATTAAAGTATTAACTAGTCAACCGTCTTGCATTGCCAAAAGTGAAATGAAGGGAAAGTCGCATAAAGTTAGTTATATAATCGCATTCTTATCAATCCAACTGTTTTCTTCATTGTTTAGTCCCAACCATTTTACGAACAATTTTGTGCCTTTTCTTTTTAAAACTTTTTCTATCAAATAAACACCAGGGTACTGTGATTTCTGAAGTTCTTGCTCGTAAAAGGTTCCTAATATGGTCTGCTTTCGTTGATCCTGTATATGGTAAGTTACTGGTATGGTGTTATTAACCTTCTTTATAGTAAATAGTTCAGTTGACCAATTAGGTGTGTAGCCTTTCTCAAAATGTTGTTTGTATTTACTAATACGTACATTATCACCAGCTTTAAATTTAGGTTTAGGTCGTACAGATACATGTTTATATCCCTTTTTAATATTCCGCAATATTAGAAACTGATTAGAGTTATTTACATCCTTTGGTTTAAATCTAATAGTTCGATGTTTTGTGTTATTATACGTCTTCAACAAAGTTTCTAGTGTTTGACCTAACCATTTATAGTTTCCATTGAGACTGAAGTATTTATACATTTAATTTTTTAAAGTTTGATAAAACGCTCTACAATTGAAGCTTTTTTGGTAGAAAATGTTGAGTAATGATTAATGTTGTACCTCTTTATAAGTGTTTGAAATTCATTGTTTAAACTCTGTTCCCATATCCGTTTGTAAATGAAAAGGTTTTCGTTGACTGCTAACTAATATTCTTTCAAATGCACGAGCAACGTCAAATTTATTTTTAGATTTTAATGGCTCAGCCCACGCATACTTCGAGAAACACATTTTGTCAAATTTTGCATGTCCATCAGATCAGCTTGCCATAAGTCGTCGATACCCTTTAGAATAACAGATCGACGCAGGAAGTTTTTTCTTGCCGATTTGTGTATTTCATTAACAATTTGTTCTTTACTCATTATGAAGTTTGCTTAAGCAATTTATCAACATCTGCTTTGGTATAAAACTTGTCTTCCAACTGAATTGAAATTTCCGATATCTTCGCTTTTAAACTATTTTGAAGCGTTTTTTGCACATCTATTACAATTTGGTAACGCAATGACCCAATCAACTGATTTAATTCTTTTTTCAGACCAGTTTTTAAACTGTCTACATATTCTTTATTCACAGCATCGTCTGCTTCTACAGGTGTTCTTATTCCTGTTAGTCGTGATGTTTTTAAATCGTAATCACCGCTTTCAGATTTTAATAATGCATTGTCATTGCACTCAAAAAGTTCAGACAAACGCATTTTTTTGTGAATATAGTGTCCAAATTTATCCACATTCATACTGAAGGTGTATTTAATTACAAGGTTTGTAGTAAAATGACTAATTTAGTTTGTATACCATTTATTTATTTATTATTTTACTGTCTCGCAATTCTTCTATAATAGATATAATTTCGTTGTCCACTCCTGTGTTACCAGCGTCTCGAGATGCAATTAAAAGTTTCAGCCTTTCCACTAGTTCATTTGGATTGTCCCAATACACTAAATCGACGTCCTTTTTCCATATTTTTGTTAAAGGTAGTCCTTTTCCTTTAGATTGGTTGGTCTGAACTGTACTTTGTAGTTTAAAAAGAGGCCTAATAACCTGTAAATATTTTTGTCCTTTATTACTTTTTATTGGTTTACTCGGTTCATTATCTCGACGATGCGCATTTGTATCAAGTAACATTGACTTATAATGTTTCATGTCACTTTCTGTTACCAAACTTAAATCAACATCTTTTTTCAGTAACAATTATTTTAAACCAGAAGTACTTCAGTATTTGCGACCAGCTACTATGATATATTCATCGTTAATCGTTATAGCAGCAGAACCTAACATCAATTTACCACGCTCTACTCTATCACCAAATGGAATATCTGCTAGTGCTTCCGATGATATAGACCAAGATGACATGTTAACATCTTTACTACTTTCAGCTAATGATTGATATGAAGAGTCGCTATCGGCTTCAGTTTCATATTCATCGTCTTTTATATCACTTTTTCTATTTATGTTTTCTTTTTGCAAAGTTTGGTCAACAAATGGCACTTCAGTTTCTTCATCTACTATAGCATCCCGAGTAGTTTGCTTACCAGCACTAGCAATTTGGTTGAGTGATTCTGTTACAGGTTTAAAAACTGTTTCAAACGTTTGCTTAGTGTCGGTCTCAACGTCTCTCATTTTGCGAATCTTTTTCTTAACTGCTTCAGCGGCATCAACAATTTGTCTTTTTAATGATTTTTCCATGATTATTAAAACAGATCGTTACTGTTTAACTGTTGTGTGAAGAATAATTACTTTAATAGGTAACGATATTTAATATCTATTTATTTTCGTCAAATATAACAAAGTTGTCAATTTTTTTCCTGTAGCATCCTTTATTTTTCGGACAATCTTTATTAATGACGACATAATTAAAAGGTTCTGTCCAAATTTTGGAGCACATTTCACGGAACTCAAACCAAGTCATATCCGTATTAACATGCTCGTCATACACATGTCTTAAATTAATGTCATCTTGTTTAAACAGTATAATTAGGTTCGCGTTGTCTCTTATTAATTGCTTTGGGATTTTGCTTTATATTTGGTTTAGATAAAAACTATCGATGCACTTATGTCTCCCCATTGCAAAGAAATCACGCATGCTACTTTGATTTTCGCAAGCTACGTCGTCAAAAATAATCACGGAGTTGGGTTTTGCGTCCTGAACTCGTAATACTTCTTGATTACCACGATATTTCTCAAGTAAAACACCGGAAACTCGTTGCAAAACTCTTTCTAAAAACATATACTTTGGTTGGTACAAGGTTTTTGAATAAATATAAATATTTTGAAATCGAAAACCATTCTCATGTAAAAGCAGTCCAATTAATAAATTTGTTTTCCCGCAGTTGGATGGTCCACAAATGATACATCGTACCGAGTTAGGTAATAATTCTCCATGACGAGGACTACTTTAACTAACATCATCACAGATTATATTAACGTGCAGTGACTGAGGCTGTTTAACAAATTTCATGATTGCTATCTAAAGCGTATTGATTGAAAATGAGATTAAACAATTATTACATTTACATTTATTAACTGTCACAGTGTTGCAAATTTTGGATAAAGATGAGCGATAAGTGATCTGTAAAAACCGGCTTAGTGAGGACTTGGTTGACTACTAACTAGCAAGAAAGTGATTGGAGGCGATCGGCGTACAGTAATATACGTGATACTTTATCGAGGCGATCGTATATTATTGGGAAATTATTATTCTATGAAAAATACTTCTACCAAGCAAAGGCGATCGCCAGAGCGCAAGATGCCCTAGTGACCTGCTTTGATAAAATCATTGTGTATTATTGGGCGTTCTAGGTCACCGAAGCGAAGGCGATCGCCGGAGCGCAAGGTGGCCTAGAATGCCCAATAATACACTACTCGCTGAGACCTGAGAGACCCTATTTTCATTGAATGTTGCTAAGATAGTAAATCAGAATAAACTGATAACTGGCGGTAGGTACGTGTGCTAGTGTGTGATCGGTACCTGCAATGCGAGCTCGCGGCGATCAGCCGAGCGGCGGCGGTCAGGTAATACACCGAGCTGATTTTTTAAATGTTGATTGCGATTCTTTTTTTATGTTTTCAGTGTGTTATTTTTTATGAATGTATGTATTCAGTTATAAAAATATATTCACCCCTGACAATATTTTGCAAATGCATATAATACTTAAAAACATAAACTTTCACAAGAGGTGCAAACATATAGACACTAAATATAATTTTATTAAAGAAAAGTATTGTGCCAAAGTTATTGATCTATAATATGTTTCAACAAGCAATCAGCTTGCTGACTTTCTAACTAAGGCTTTACCTAGAGATAAATTTAAATATCTGAGAGACAAAATTGGAATGTTATCTATTGATATGTTATGTAATCCTTAATTTAAATTGATGTGTTTACTATGTTGTTAGCTACTATTGTAATTAATTTAGTACATGAAAGGCTTGAATTTGGCAGGAGTGTTGAACTTATTATTTAAATTCCCCGCCTTTCCATAACTGTTCAATATAAAATTACTTGTATACTCTGTGGTATCTTTCTTTTTCTAGAATGAGTATATGACTTATCTATGAATATATATTCTCTATGATTCTGTGGTATAACGAGTGTTTTATTTGAATTCCTTTATTTTATAATAAAGTCATCATATACCTTTGTTTCGAGTTTCATGTTACAGACCACGAAAGTTTAAATTCATAATTATATTAGATGTATTTAAATACCTACGTAGGACACAGTTTTGCGACATTAAAAAGAAAGGTTCTATAAGTAATTATATTTTTTATTATATCTTTTTAAAGTACTCTCCACCAGCCTCTATACAAAGTTTTATGCGTCTGAATCAGTTTTCGAAACACTTTTTCCAGGCCCCCGCAGACACCTCGTTTACAGCCTGCTCGAACGCTGAGAGCGCATCATCCGGCGACGAAAATTTTATCCCATTGAGCAGATTTTTTATTCTTGGGAATAAGAAGAAGTCACACGGTGCTAAGTTAGGACTATAAGGAAAAACTCCTGGGTCACCCACCCAGGAATTTGACCGGTGTGCTGTCTAGGAAGTCCCTCGTTTTGATTGTGGTGTGGGTGGGCGCATTATCGTGGTGGAGCTGTAGCCCGCGGAGCCCTGTGTTTGGTCGCTTGTTGCTCACAACAGAGAAAACTTCTGCCAAACATTTGGCTACCATACCATTCAGCGTTTATGCTTCTTTGGTTTTGTAAAGGAATTGACACCAAGTAGCCAGTCAAATTGAAAAAGCTCGCGATCAAAATTTCCCCCCCGCTTCTAGGTCGCTTTACTTTGGTAGGTGTTGTTTCCTTTTAAAACGCTCAAACCGTCGACTGGCGCTTTGTTTCTGGATCGTATTGATAAATCCAGGATTCATCACCCATAACGATGTCGTAAACACGCCGAGACGGGCGTGCTTCAAATTTGTCTATCATATCATGGCACCATTCCACCCTTGCCTGCTTCTGAACATCGGTGATGTTGTGCGGCACCCAGCGTGAAACTATCCTCCGCACCCGTAATGCACGTGTAGAATCTCGTGAAGGCTTCCTGATCCAATCTGCAGTATATGCTGAATCTCTTGGTATGTAACTCGTCTATTGTCTTGGACCAACATTACTTCAACCGCGCTAATTTTTTACCGCGCTTTAATTCATTATACCAACGATACATGTTTCAATGCCATTTGAAGTCTATCGTACGATTCGTCTGGTTTCAGGTGACACTTAAAATCGTAAAAATTCATAGCGCGAAAATGTTCTCGACGCAAATCCATTTTTCAATGAGACACGGTAATTTTAATTAGCTCGCAAAAAATGTGGAGGGAAGTTTTGAATTTAGAAAGTACGTATTTTAATTATAATTAATCATATTTTTAAATAATTTAGCTGGGGCCCAATTTTCCTAAATAAATAAAAACAGTTTCGAAATGATGTCAGTGTCATACTTACGTCACAGTGAGTCCATTTAAAATATAATATCAATGTCATATAAAAATAGGAGAATTGGCCCTTAGGCCAGTCTCACATACATAAAAACTTTTTCTTGCAATACTTTCTGAATGACCTGGTACCTATAGTTCATAAAAGATAGCTTGATCTCTGCGACATATGTGAAACTGACATTGGTAGGGTTGACACGATATAAAAAAAATGTCGATAGAAATTATCGACGTTTCTTACTATTATCGATGCTAATGTAACATATAATTAGGTTTAATTTAATTACAAACGATACTAAATTAAACGAATAGGTATATAAAATACATTTATTCTATTAAAGGAGTACACCGCAAATCCATATCTGAATCAGTTTCTGAATCGCTAGAACAGTCTTGTAAATTTATTATTAACTCTTGTTCACAAATATTATCATATCGGAAGTCCCGCTCCCAGTCTTCTTCCATTACTTTTCTGCAGATACATTGTCGACCGCACTTTTTAATAACTGCAAAATTTTAACAGCGTGTAATAAATAAATAAATAAATAAATTAATTTATTTATTTTTGATTAAGTTTTATTTAAAATATCGATAGTTTATAGTTAGTGGTCGATGAATCATTGCCCATCACCAATTAGGTCGACATGCCCATAAAGTATGACAATGACAGGTATGTCTGTACCATAGTCTGTACTATTAAGAAATTCAGGACTTCATAGACGTGTTTCATCCCAGCTTAGTTTTGAAACCCATAATTGTTGTAACATAATTTTCAGTTTAATCCCTACTAATATTATAAATTTGAAAGTGTGTATGTATGTATGTATGTATGTATGTATGTTCCGCTTTCACGCTAAAACAGCTGAACCGATTTTGTTGAAATTTAATATAGAGATATATTGGACCATGGAGATGGACATAGGCTACCATAAGTTGCAAAAATTAAACTGGGAGGGATTGTAGGGAGGGTAGAAGTTTGTACTTTGTAATTTACCTCTTGGAAGTAAGAACGCATGCGCTAATAAATGATTGTTGCGCATGTGCTAACATATCTGTCAGTAGGTACTGTCACGTCATACATAATGTCATATTGTGCACGTTGAAAAACCAGCCAGTTACATTCAGTATAAACCAAAAAGGTTTGATTACTAATAATACATTCGAAATACTAAAATACTTTTGCCCCGACCTATTACATAAAATTGATCGCATATATAAACTAATAATTATATAATAAGCTTAAACGGCTGAAACGATTTTCCCTTCCAATATTAAAAATGCGAAAATGTTTATAGAGATATGTTGAACATGTATTAGAACATGGCTTTGACATTTGACTGTATGCAAGGTGATGTTATTATGTAGGCCTTTCAGTAGATAACGGTAGGTAATGTCATGGATACTGACCGAGTTACTTTGTACCCCATAGAGTTTCTGAACTCTTTATAATAATCAGGAGTGTCCTCACACATCTTGAGACTGAAAGTAGATTTGTGTTACCCCGAATTTAACGCACGCGAAGCGGCGGGCAAAACCTAGTAGTATATAATGATAATAACCCTAGTGGGTCGAATATTCGAGTAATAGAGGATAGAATAATCCTTTTAGTAATAGTGGACGTGATAGGAATTTGAAATGGAAAATGTAATTCATCTGAATCGGGGCTCCAACCGATGCCTAAAGTGCTAGATGCATTGCTGATGATCAAATTACCCTTTTCAGAGATATTAGGGTCTAGAAAAAGATCAGGTAAATTAGTCCTATATTTTCTCAAGGGAAAACAACCCTTAGCTAACTCTTCAGCTACTGAACGTTGAATAAAACGTAATTCTTGAGGACAGTCACAGCCTGTCAAAATGTCATCACAATATGTGTCATTTTGTATAATAGTTTTTATTTTAGGATCTGTACTTTCCTCACCTAACTGCCAAATGCATCTAGTGGTTAGGAAGCTTGCGGAAGAAAAACCATAGGTCACGGTATTTAAACGTAGTGTGCGGAGAGGTTCGTTTTCATTCTCGCGCCATAGTATCAGTTGTAGATCGCGATTCTCGTCTCTCATTCTTACTTGACGGAACAATTTTTCTACGTCACCTGAGACGATGTACTTATACAGACGAAACCTTATTAAAATATTAAATAAAGTATCTTGAATGGTAGGACCAACCATTTGAAGGTCGTTAAGAGAAATCCCAGAGGTAGTGCGAGCCGACGCGTCAAATACGACACGTAACTTCGTCGACTCGCTGTTAGCCTTCATTACAGGATGGTGGGGCAAAAAATAAGAGTTAATAGGTCGTTGTATTGGGGCTTCAGACAGATGACCAAGAGCTGCATACTCACGTATAAACTCAACGTAGGCTGTCTTAAGTTCTGGTTGTTTTTTAAAACGTGATTCTAGATTAAAGAACCTCCTTTTGGCTAATTGATATGAGTCACTCAAACAGGATCTTTCATCGCGAAGGGGTAGACCAACACAGAAACGACCGTCACTTGAACGGGTAGTAGTGGCAACAAAGAACCTCTCACAAACCTGTTCTTCCTTCGTATAAGGTATAACCTGCGGGAAACTTTCTAGTTGCCAGAATTTAGCCACTTGATGCTCTAGGTTAGGAAAATTATCATCATTTTCCTTTAGGTAAGCATGACAGGTATGAATGGACAGGCAATTTTAAATTATCTTTCGGAATTAGGGTCACTAATCAAATATTCGGGATATTAGAAATTCATCTCGAATATCCCTTCATTTTTATATTGTAGCAGTACACTTTGATACGGCTATCCAAAATGTATAAAAATTGAAAATTGTAATCCTATGTTATTCTTACAATAATGTTTTTAAGAATCAAAAGAATCACTAAAGAATCAAATGCTTTTTTTAGCTTTACAGCCGGATATAGAAAGCAATATCAGATATTCATGTTATCTGCTGATCGTCCATTTTATACGTTTCGTAAGGGTAAAAAAATGTTAGTTAAGAAATAGGCTGGATGGTGCTGAAAATGGACTGTGTTCAAACGCTTCCTGAATATGAAACTCATGTAGTACTTGGCGAGAGTAGAGTATTAAACTGAATAAAATATTTTCGGATTACTAAGGTATGAATATTCGAAGATTTTCCATTCCTCTTTTACCATTTGATCTCAGTATTGTAAATACAAGATATTATGATGAAGTAAGCCGTATATACCTGTGGTACCCTCGTCGTGAAAGGACGCACCTATGTTCGTCGTGTAGCGCTGGCACCGTAGTTAGTAGCATCGTTTGTAAGCCTCGCCGCCTGCGCCCGCGCAGGACCCTCCCGTGCGGCGTAAATCTGTATTTTCTAGACTATCTATCAATCTGTAACCTTCGTATATCTTCCTTTCGCTAATACTAGTGCCTGACAAATTTCTGAACATACTTGTAACTGTACACCTCTACGATTATCTTCAATATATTTGTAAGCATTTGAACGGCGTTTATATTTCAACTACACACCTACATACCCTTTCATTATCCTCTTCATAATGGATAATAGGGAAGTTTCCTGCAAGTGAAATAAATTATACAAGTATTTTTATCTCTTTTTTTTGTTTTACGAGGTGGAAAATCCCTTCGGATCACCGACTCTTGGGGGAAGTGAGAGCCGGAGTATGTGGTGTTTCCACTAAAAACCACTTCGACTTTCTCATGTACCCGTGAGTCAGAGGGTAGGGCATCGCCAAAGCATTCGTAGCCACCCTCCGACGGGCATTGGCCCGCCAGGTGGATAGGCGAGCCCTGAACAAAACCCCCTTGGCGGCGGATTAAGGTGTTGGGCTCTGCCGCCAAAACACCCAGCGGCCGCAGAGGATAGGGAGGACGGCAACGCAACACCGCATCTCCTCTTCCTCTGCGGCCCCACCGCGACGCATCGAATGGTGCGCCCCCATTTGGTCGCGGGAGATAGGGCGCGCGGCAACGCAATACCGACACGCCTCTCTTCCCGCGACCGCACCCGACTGTGAGGGACAGTCAGAACTGTCCCCCGCACCCGCACCGTTGGACGCATCCTGCGCAGGCCCCTCCAAGCCCACACGGAGCGTCCCCTCCTGGATCCCTCTTAGCTTCACCGCGGGTGACCAATCCACGGTTACTGAGCCCCCACTACGACAAGGTGGAGATCCCAAGGGGGGAAGTATTTTTATCTAGTGAAACATGTGAAAATAATAGTAGTTTTATTCATCAATTAATGTTAAAACATTATTAAAATTTTCTATCGTAATTTTTTTGATAATAAGTATTCTACTTGACAGCAAAAAACTATGACGTCATTAGGTCTTATTTCATACAAAAGCCGTAGCAAAGGTCGTTTTTGACATTTCATTAAAAGTGCTTAATTTGTCTAGTTGGAAACAACTCTATGAAAGATAATCACTTGTCCTGACTTACATACATAATATTAATTGCAGACCCTATAAACTACGGAAGCTTAAAACATGAAACACTTAAAAGATTTATTAATATTCCTTACCTAAGGTGTAATCATTACGTTCGATAGTTTGTTTGATAATCATTCCAAATCTACTACAAATAAACTGTAGTATACATTTTGGGTAACACTTTTGTGTCTTATACCTATCTTCTATTTGAATCGTCTAAGTTCTGATTTTCTTTACTCTTCATGTTCTGCTCAGTCTCTTGTTCTGATATGACAGTTCTTTCCAGAATTAGCGTTCTTGAGATCAGCACGTCGATTCTGCAAAATTCAAACAACAACTCGCATTTCACGTCACTATTCGCTCTCACTTCGCATAAGGTTCAAAATTACCTTGATTTTGAGTGCTAAGTGAGTGTCGAATTGATGGGATTATTACCTTAAGGAGTGCTACTTTTTACGTCATCTCATACTTTATCTGTCAAAATCTCGAGATCAATTCTGTTGAACTCGCAAACACGCTCGCAAGAGTAGCGCCAGTGTAGATTCAAATTATCAATCGAGTTTTTAGAATGCCAATCAAGAAACTCACAGTGGATTCAGATTCGAAGTTTACAATGAAGTCTTACAGAATCACACTGCAGGATGATCATTTGGTGACATTGCATTGACTTTGCCCGGACAATAAAAGCGTTTTGACCGAAATATACATCGAGGCGTAGGTACAATGGTCTACAGAGTGTATTATTTCTACGACTAAGTCAGAAATACGACATTACGCTCAATGCATCACAATATTTTGGACAGAAAATTTAGCACGCTGTAATTGTCAACGTAGTGTAGGACGCCTTCTGGCTAGGTGGAGTGACGATATACGCAAAATGGCTGGCAGTGGCTGGACACGTAGAGCCAAAAATCGGGCTCAGTGGCGTGCCAATGGAGAGGCCTACACCCAGCAGTGGACTGCGTCAGGCTGATGATGATGATTATTATAATTGTCAAGCAACCAATAAACCATCAAAAGATATTTCTAACAGATTTTAATCTGTTAGAAACAGACTGCCGCATACCGACTAGATTAGAAAACGGATTTAACACCAAGATAAAGTTAGAATGGTGATCTTATTAGCACTTACCTTATAAATCTCAAAACTTTCAACCCAAACAAGAATGTTAGAATTGTCATATAAATTTCAAGCGACGACGGCATTGCTGAACTGAAAAGGATTTTCGTATAAATTATTTAAATTTTACCCTAGTACCCTAGAAAGATAACCACAGTGCCACCGAGTGTGGCTCTAACTTTATGCGTTTTGCATTTTATCTAGCCAATAGCTCGTTTAAGAATCTGGATATAATAATTTTAAGCGGTGGCTCAGGTATAAAGATTGACTCAGGACTGATGAGCCGGCTGAACGTGGGAATTAATTCTGAGTTAGACATATCGTGTTGCCTAGTGGCGCCCGCTTGTATTTTCGCTTTGTAAGTTTTCAGATTCCATGTGTTGCTGGATTAAAAAGATAATAAGTTTAAAGTCACTATCCATTTTTATTCCGTGGGTGTCATAAGAGGCAACTAATAAAAATCGGATTTATTTGGAACTTTTTTACAAAATCAGTTTTAGATAAATGTTGAACAATAAGTATTTCAAACTATGTGGATGCCTAATTTACTAGCAAAATGTTTAAAATAGTATGTAGCTTCTGGATTCTTGATAAATAAATGCATTATCAAAGTATACTTGTATGCTGCAAATTATGGTACAGGCACTATCGGACCATTATTCACTAAAATTCAGACAAAAGTGTGTCTTTATGCAAAAAAGGCGCTGAGACAATTTGCCCTTCATGTTTTCCACACATATCATTCCATACATTTAACTTAATCAATTGAAATCTGCGTTTTTTTTTGCAAATATAATAAAAAAGTATTCATAATTACAAATCTGAGATACGTGTATACTGCTAATATAAAAGAACGCTTAACATTCTGTTCTAGCCGTCTATTCATACCTAAGTATGAATAGATGGTAGAATCGGTACATAATTAAACTCCTTGGTGGTTATGCCTATAACACATAGTTACGTAGATTCAAACTAATAAAAAAAGTGAAAAGTATGCTAAATATTCCCACTCATGTAAGCTAATGCTTTAGTAGTAGTATTTTGCTAGAATTATATTTAAACTCACCGCTTCATATAGCGTCATCAAGTGAGAGCCAAGCTTTAATTTATAGCGGTCAGACATTGTTTGGCGACCACCCAAATAATTTCCGGGTGGTTAAGTTTCCTGAATGTATGCCTCTACACAAAGCCTCAAAAACCTTATAGCTTTATAAGTGCATTATATTTTGAAGTATTATATTCGTTGGAGTGAAAGACCCTCGATAGGTACCTATTAGGGAGATCAGACCCGCAGAGTTTTCATTACGACCAGTATTCTTTAAGAGTTGTGGGGTATCACATCAACTTAATGCGACTGCGATGTGATGCAACGCAATCATATTTTGATCACTTATATTCTACGTGTGTATCACCTTGGACACTGAGTTGATGTAGTCTTCCATAACTGTTCTGAAAGCGTAATTGTGTGCAATTAATGTGTGTAAGCGCGGACCGATTAGTGGGAACGCCTCGACACTACGACGTGACGTGAACTATTAATTATAGATAAATTGTGTCCCCACCTTACGATTATTTTGGATGTATCTACTGAAGGTTTGTGGTAAAACTTCATTGCAATTTGTAGATGTGTTTGTAGATGTGATGTAGATGTAAAAAAAAATGTGTTGTAGGTTAGTTCGACATCAAGTATAAACGCAGCTTTGCAAATACGTAGAATATTATGTAGGAATATCTATAAATTGTCGAGTATCCTCTTACAGATATTACAAGATAACTATCACTAATAACTTGCTATGTTCCAGTTTCACGTAAAGCTTCTGATATATCATATTTGCTCGCATCTACTTCAATTTAATTCTAGGCAATAATAGCCGTCGAAACCGTATATTCTGTTGTTTGGCTATAATAACTTCAGATATGGACGAGTATACCTACTCTCAACAGGTACATCAATACTGTTGAGAGTATGGAACCTTAAGAACGCAAATGGTATTTTTGGGAAGAGACGGAAAACTCTACATAAAACCCTATAGCAGCCTGGCCAGCGTCGTATAGAAGGCAAAATCCTCCTATTGAATTACAACACAAATTAGCAGAGGGCTATCCACTAGTGGACTACGAAAGACTGTATGACGGAAGCTATAATGATAACTATGTCAGAGTTCCGAAATCGACATAAAAGAAAATATATTTTTTATCTTCGTCGAATTGAATCCGACTTAATATATGCAACAACCTAAATTTAAACTCCCTAAGCTTGGAGAACTTCTATTTAACTATGGGTGTAAAGAAAACCATTTCCTAACGGACAACAAGCTACGCCTAAAGGCTCATTTTAAATTAGAGGATGTCGTTGAAAACGGCTATGACTGCCCCATAACAATATCATAACACATAATGCCCTCTAAACGCTGCGTATACATACATACATAGACTCACGCCTGTTTCCCGGAGGGATAGGCAGAGACTAAGGAGCGCCATTTACAACGATCCTGACATATCTCTCTTGCTTCATTCACTCCCATCAGATTCGCTGCGTATAATGCACTGAAAGTATACCTAATGACAAAGTTTGGCAGAATGTATGGATGTGAAATGTGCTACGCTAAACATAAGCCTTCCAAGTTAAAGAGTGCTCGTATCTGTTAAATAAAACCATAAACAGAACCTAAAACTTAAATGGATGTTGGATTTTCAATTTAGGTGGTTAATAGTAACTTTCGCCAGGGGGATCAACATATTTGCTAAAAATTGTTTAATTGTTTTGTTAAAATTTCGTTATTTTAAGGTTTTTATCGTTATTAGTACCTAAACGTTAAGATTATTCCTATTTTTAGTTTATTTAGAAAAAAAATTGCAAAGGAAAATAAACCTTATCTAGCAATCCCCACAACATAATACTGTCTGTTTGTCCGCGATAAACTCCAAAACTACAGAACGGATTTTCGTGTGTCAATATGAAATAATTTCTGACTAAGATTTTGACTGTAAAGATTAAGTGTAAAAATTACGTATAATGTTTTACTAATGTCTTTAACATAGTCTTAAACTTAATATAGCTCAATAATAATCACAAATATAAGTATACACTGGAATACATGAGGCAAATATATTTTACTTTCATCTCATATAAGTGAAATTTAAAGTACTTAGAATTACTTATGTGTTCACGGCACGTAAATACGAGACGTTTGACTAAACTTTGAAGTAGTCTCAAACTACCAACTGTACGTTAGTAAGAAGCCAATTATTAGAAAACGGGAGGATTTTCTCCAACAAATTCTGAAATCCTGCAATAGCTTTGAAGAAGTTACCTTTAAAGCCAGATTTAGAATTGAGTTTTGAAGCATGTTAAATATCTTACTTATTCCGCAAAAACGTGTCTGAGTCGAGTATTGCAATCTAGTTGTCTTTAATATAAAATTGTTCTTATTAAATATCACACCTAGATGTGTACGATTGGAACTGGCATATTCTTCAGAAAAAGGTTAAGGTATAATAAAATCAGTATTGATATAATTCTAGTTAGGAAATGGGTTCTAAATCTTTTTTCGAACAAACAATTTGAAATACAATATAATTAACTTAAGAGCGGTTTCAGATTAGCGTTTTATACGCGCGTATAAGCTCGTTTTTAGAAGCGCATGTAGGCGCGTATAGGCGCGCCTTTTGGCACACACGCAACTCGTACGAGCGTTGACGCGCTTCTAAGCTCGTATAACTACGAGCCGTCAGAATCCATGTAGACACTGACAAGACGTCACTACCGTTTCGAGCGAACACGCCCGTTTACGTGAGTCTGGTTTTTTGAAGCGCGTATTGTAGCGCGCGTGTAAGCGCGTATGCTGAAACGACCGTATACGCGCAGAAAAATACGCTAATCTGAAACCGCCCTAAATTGATCAAAAATTTAAAGTTGAGTAAAGTCATCATACAAAAAAGCTGGGGATGCATGGAGGCACAACTCCATCTTAAAGCTTCCAGCCAACCTCACCTGCCCGTGGTGCATCCTGCCGACCAGCGAACGAGGCTCTGGCGACCGACTAATGGCGGTAAAACCATTACATATAGGCGTAGCTAAATATAGCAGATCGGTGACAGGCAGCAGCGTCACCGGTGCCAGAAGCTACGCCCTGCGATCACCAACACGCACACCCAGCGTGGTGATTACGGGCATAACCTCTATGGCACCCAAACCTACGCAACGGCCCCCAGTTCCCGGTCGCCCCGCTATTCCTGGCCAAGGCGGCGGACATGGTAACGGTGGGGCAGGGTACGTATAACGGACGCACGGCTCGACGTACATTGGGCACAACTGTAAGAGGAACTGAGGTGCATAGTATGGCATGTTTTGCCATCTTATGTACTTCAGGGGGGGAGAACAGCCGTCTTAAGGCGGGGTTGGGTTCTTGGTCCATAAGGTCCTCTCTGACAACATTTTAGAAATCTCCAGTGTGTCGACAAGGGTAGCATACCTTGTAATCAGACTCACCAAGAGGTATAACCTCAAGGTTATCCAAGTGTATGCACCGACATACTCGGATGATGAAGTAGAGGAAATGTATGAAGACATTTCCAGAGCCTTCCATTACACCCAAAAGGCCCACTTCAATGTTGTCGTGGGGGACTTCAACGACAAAGTAGGAGTACATACTTGCGGTGAATCGGTAATAGGACCACACGGATTTGGTAGGAGAAATCATAGGGGGCAGATGCTCGTCAACTTCTTAGAGAAGGAGAGGCTGTTCTTAATAAACTCGTTCTTTAAGAAACAGCCTCAACGGAAGTGGACGTGGCGGAGCCCCGATACTATGACAAAAAATGAGATAGACTTCATTATGGCGGACAAGAGGCGAATATTTAGGGATGACTCCGTGATCACTAGGTTCAACACCGGAAGTGATCACCGACTTGTACGAGGCACTCTAAATATTGATTATAAGCTCGAACGCGTTCGCTTTGTGAAGTCCACGCTCCGGCCAAATTTCCTCCAATCCGTGGCTGGATCTGAAACATTCCAGTTAAAACTGGAAAACCGGTTCGCTGCCTTGGAAACCACAATAGACGCTGATATGGACCAGAAACTCGAGCAAGTGGTGGAAATCCTGCGGGATGAGGGGGCGAAATTCTTTAAGACGCATCACACCGGCAGGAGCTCTCAACTTTCGCGAGAATCTCTGCAGCTAATAGAGATGCGACGAGAAAACCCGACAGGCGCTTCGTCAGATCTAAATAAACAGATCTTCAAGCTGGTAAAACGCGACCTCCGTAGCTCCAATACACGCTATATACAAGAAGTGATCGAGCATTTATTAATTTATTTAAGGAAGTCCAACAGCTTAATCTATCTTTACAATATTTCAAAGTATGTGTCAAGTAGCCAATTACAGGACTTCACGTATAGTATTTAATTAAAATCTACAAGAATCTATGCGTTTACGAGTAATTAGAAACCACTTCAAATAAAATATTAAGAGCCTACATAAAATACAACAGAGCACATACAATAATAACAGTTTAGTTTACAGATACATTGTTACAAAAAAGACGCAAGCATACATTATTGTTCAAAAAATCTATTGGCCATTCGCCTTCTCGCCACGGGGACGCTAGTGCAGAATAGGTCTAAGTTTAATTCTTTAGCTGCTGTGTTAAAGCTGTTGCTCGCTCGACTCAGAAAGGAGTTTTGACGATAGTTTGTTGTGGAATGGGGTACATACAGAGGCTTAATAGACCTTATTATTTTGGCGGCGCATTAATGCTAAGCTTTTTCAGCATGTCAGGACAATCAATGTTATTTGAGGCAATTTTAAATATGTAGCACACATCAGCTATATTTCTACGATCTGAAAGGGTCAATAAGTGAAATTGTCGGCAAAGGTTATGGTAATTTGATGTTTTAAATGGTATTTTCAATCTGAAACATATGTATTTCAGAAATTTTATCTGTATTCTCTCAATTCTTACAATGTATGTGTCGTATCGGGGGTTCCAAATTTGGGATGCGTATTCCAGTATGCTTCGAACGAAAGTACAGTATAGTATTTTCCATGTTTTCACACGTTTAAAGCAAGTACATGAGCGCATAATAAACCCAAGTGCCTTAGAAGCTCTAGCCACGATATTGTCTATGTGTTGGTCATATAGTAATTTGGAGTCGTGGATGATACCTAAATCTCTAATGTGTTCACTTCTAGATAGGCATTGATTTTTTATTGCATATTGGGCTACTATGTTTTCTCTTTTTCGGCTGTAGGTAATCATTGAACACTTAGAAGGGTTGAGGTCCAGTTCATTTACGTAACAGTAGTGATCTAGGTGCGTCAAGTCATCTTGCATTAGTTGAATATCTGCTGGGCATGTCACTGCTGCATAGATTTTCATGTCGTCAGCGAAGCATAACAATTTGGCAAATTGAAACATTTCTCTATGTCGTTTACAAATATTGTGAACAGTAAAGGTGCAAGGAGCGATCCCTGAGGAATACCGCTTGGTATAGGAACCCAGCTTGAGATGTAATTGCTTAACATTACAGCTTGTGTTCTATTATTGATGTAAGATGAGAACCACCTTAACAAGTCTCCACTTATGCCTACAGTCTGGAGCTTTCTAAGCAGTATATTATGGCTGATACGATCGAAAGCCTTCGTGTAATCAGTGTAGATGACGTCTACTTGTTTCCCAGCATCCATATTTTCTGTTAGGTAATCATTTAGGATAATAAGATTTGAAGTAGTAGATCGGCCTTTGAGAAACCCATGTTGTGAGTGACTAAAAGAGTTTTTAAGAGCGTTGTACAACTGATTATAGACGATTCTTTCCAATACTTTTGAAACGATACACAGTTTAGAAATGGGTCTGTAATTAGTTATATCAGTTTTAGGTCCTTTTTTGTGTACCGGTGTAATGAAGGCAGACTTCCACATTTTTGGGTAAGTATTTTCAGATAATGATTTTTTATATAGCAGAGACAAAGGGATGGCAATGGCATCTGCGCAGCCGATTAGTAGTCGTGGATGGATGTTATCGGGTCCAGCTGACTTGTAAGGGTCTAGTTGAGACAGTAGTTTAGCGACCTCTGTTACATCAATTTCTGTATTACCGATATCCGCCAAAGTTGGAGGGTCCGAATTTAATAAGCCAGACATATTATTTTCCGTGAAGTTGTAATTAATAAACGTGGAATAAAAGTAGTTAGAAAATGCGTTACATATATCGGTACCATTGGAGACGGTAGTGCTTAGGTATTTCAGGTTACTTGGAATGGTGTTACTTTTGTTGCGCGACTTAATAAATGACCAAAATTGTTTAGGATTCTTTTCTAGAGAGTGTTCTGTAGCATTTATAAAAGAGTCAAAACATTGTTTTTCAATTTCTTTTGCCCTCTGTCTAAGAAGTTTGAAAGTCGCCCAATCAGACCTATTATTATAAATTCTAAATTTAGATAGGTATTTAGATTTTTCTTTTAAAAGTTTTTTCAATGATGGCGAGAACCACTTAGGATATGCCTCGTTGCAAACGATTTTAGATGGGACATATTTTTCTGTAAGTTCATTAAGAAATGAATAAAAATAATTAGTTGCTTCCTCCATTGATCTTGTAGAGAAAGCCTCATTCCAGTTGGTTCCGTATATTATGTTATTGATTGCGATAAAGTCGGTTTTATCATAAAAGTATTTTTTATATGCTTGAGATTTTAAACTGGGAAGATCTTTGATATTAACTGTAATTACAAATGCGCCGTGATGGCGGTCGATCGGCACTAAGGGTTGTTCGCAGTTTGTGACGTTACTATTAATATTTGATAACACCAGCTCCAAAATTTTATTGTATTTATTAAAGATACTATTGTACTGCAATAAGTCATGTGTTTGTATTTCATCTACAAATAATTGCTCATCGAATGTCCGTATATTAGAGGGCGATAAGGAACCGTCTTCATGGGGAAGCCATGAAATACTGCTCATGTTAAAATCGCCCAGTATTAAGAATTTATCGTTTGGGTTCAGTAGTAAAGCGTCATTTAGTTTTGGTAAAAAGTTGTGTAGTTGTTGAGAAAAACTAAGTGCAGTATTTTGTTTGCATAGATAAAGAACACAGATGTGTAATTTCATACTTTTTGTTGTTATTGTTACCCATAAGTCCTCCGCCGTAGATTGTAGCTGAGGTTGTGGTGAGGTAGAAATGTTATTACGCACTGCTTTACTAAGTTTGAATTTTTACTGTCCATTGCAGAATAGCACAATAATTGAATAAGCATTCATACAAAATTCATAAGCATTTAAAATCAATAAAGGATATGTATCCAATATAAAATTAACAAATGTGGGTGAATACAAATATCTTTCTAACAAATGATTAGTGAGTGTATGAGCGAGCGGGCAACAGGTTTTAGTTAGTGCGAGTGTAAGCGAGATAGAAATATATATGCATGATACGTCTCCAATGCGAACGTAGCGATAAGCGATACAAAATAATCCGGTTTTAGAGCAATAGCGATGCATGCGAACTTTAACATAAGCAGTGGCTACAAACATTTTGAGTAATAACAGAAATGAAGTTAAAAAGTGTACTAAAAATAAGGGTAGACGAGTGGCTGAGTATATGAGAACACGTTTTAGGTCTAGTAGAATATAAATTCGAAAATATTTGTACTCACTGTGACAGGTTAAACAATTTTGTTTAAATCTCTTTCGCAGTTGATAATCATAGTACCGCACTCAGCGTTCTAACGTACATGTATTTTCGCATATTTTACCCATACATAGTTATAGGTTTTTTCTTTCGCTAGGGTCTTGGACGCGTTTTGTAGTTTTTTCGAATGAGCACTCAAGTGATCGTTTACGTAGACTCGCTGCTCAGCATTATAACCCAAGTCGCACATTGTAAGACTTTTATTTGCTCGCGCCGCTGCAATGAATTCTTCCTTCACGTATCTGTTGATGAAGCTAACGATGATGTTTTTGTTTTTGGCGTTGTATGTGGGAACTCTTGAAATATAGTTGATTTGATTCTTCGGTACGGTATATTTAACGGCGGTACCAATAGATTCTACAATCTTAAAGAGGTTTTCTTCTTTTTTTTCAGGTATACCTCTGATCTCAACGTTGTTAAGTCTAGATTTCTGGTCATTATTAATAATCTCTTTCTTGATATTTATTACTTCAGACTGGAGAGAGTTGACAAGTTCTTTCGTCTTCTCAAATTCAGTAAGCTTAATTTCTAGTGAATCCAGTCTTCCATTGTGATCATCAAGTTTCGCACTCATGAAATCGCAACAGGTCTTAAAATCAAGTATTTCGGCTCGTAGACTTTTCACTTCAGCGATTAGAGTTGGCATCCCCGCGAGTTGTTGCTTGAGATCTCGGACGTCATTTATAATTGTTTGCAGTGATAGAGATTCAACCTGTATCGAAGGAGACGGTAACGGTGAAGGCAATGGTGATGGGGATGCCCCACGGCATGTGAAACATTTCCACGTTGCCCTGCGCTCACTACCCAGCTTTCTCCAGCCCAATTCGGAGAGCTTAGCGCACGCGTATAATACACTACTGTTCTTGCAGGAGGTACACTGCACACCGTCATTGAACTTGTCACCACACGCGCCGCACTTCATCATTGCTACTACTTGAGTAAGAACAAGAAAAAAATGTTTGCAAACACTGACAGTCGCTCGGAGCGGTACACGGACGTGTGTTACTTGCACAAACGCACGGACGAGAATGTTATCGAAAAATTTAGGTCGAAGTTATCGATATAGTAGTAAAAAAAAACGAGTATGTCGATGGTCGAAGCCATCTGACGAATCGAAGTTGTTCAGGAGTACCTTGGGCAAACCTTGCAGTTGGGTAGAAACAACTTCGAGAAGGAGGCTGGCAGAAGAATACGGCTGGGCTGTACTGCATATAGGAAACTCCGTCAAGTCTTTTATATTATATATATTTAGCATTATGACTTAAGGAGCCGAAACGTGGACACTGACGATGCAACTGGTCCACCAATTTTAGATTGCTCAGCGAGCTATGGAGAGGGCTATGCTCGGAGTTTCTCTGAAGGATCGATTACGTAATGAAGTGATATATAATATCTCCGACAGAGAACCAATGTAATCGACATAGCTCAAAGAATTAGTAAGCTGAAGTGGCAGTGGGCCGGCCACATTTGTCAAAGAACCGATAACCGTTGGAGTAGTCGTGTTCTAGAGTGGAGACCGCGCCTTGGCAAACGTAGTGTAGGACGTCTATCCGGCTAGGTGGAGTGACGATATACGTTAAGTGGCTGGCAGCGGCTGGACACGAAAAACCGAAAATCGGGCTCAGTGGCGTGCCATTGGAGAGGCCTATATCCATCAATGGACTCTTGCAGGCTGATGATGATGGTGATGACAAATAAGCTGCTGCGACATTATTTTTTAATTCTTTCACATCATCTTAATTTCTCGTCTGAGTCCGTTGTCTACTCTGTTATCGGAGTTTCTAGACCACCCGAAGTTTCCGACATGTCCTAACAATACTTGTTCAGAGCCAAAAACTGAGACTAACGGCTTTGCGTGCACGCCCAACAGCACTGCAATCAGCTCTAACGAGTAGCTCTGAAAAGCATCATACAAGCGTCATACACGTGACAACAAAGACTGTTGTCATAGAGCTTTCACCAAGCAAGATTTGACAGAATATTAGATTTCATTGACTTTACTCAGAGCTACGCGAGGTATATCCCAAAGGGGTAGGTATTTATTTATGTTTTAAAGGGTTAGATCAATCAGGATATTGATGGCTACTGATTCCCCGTACCGACTGTCATCAATCTTCGCGACAGTAAGGTTAACCATGTCCAGAAGCTATGCTTCCTCTTCCGATCCGAAAACCAAACCATGACAAACGAGCTTTACCTCACGATTAGATAGATTTGTGAAGTCACAATTTGAACGAATCTTTCAACTTACTTAAGAAAATATGAAATCTCGAACTATAGATATAGGTGTAAGTTTCATATTCATCATTCGTTTTGGTCATCTACCTAATTATGAATCACAGAATACGCTTAAAATAGATCTTGTTTGGCTTATTCCAATTACAAGGTTACGTCTACCAAAATTCGAAAACCCATTAACCTTTCTTCAACCTAAACATGAACTAATAGCGCCTATAATAGATTCTTGCGAATAAATTCCGCACGTACTCAGAAACCCCAAAAGATATTTCATAAGCGTTACCTGTTAAGTTGACACATTAACCTGACTTACGGTAACTTTAGAGATAACCTATAACACTAAACAGGTGAAAGTTTGATGAGCACTCAGGATGCCAACCTCCAACTGCGACACTTTAGCATTCTGCAAAGTTTCGGTATTGTTCTGGAGCGCCGATATTGTGGTGGGTTAAGCCATAAGATTACAGTGATCATTCCATTTTTAGATTACCAGGGTATGCCCGCAGTTTTGCCAGCCTAAAGAAATAAAAAGTTTAACCCCATTTTAACCACCTTAGGTGGAACATGAAAAAATAACTCTACTACTCTGTTACTGCCCTACATAACAATCCACAAGGAACATACGTCCATATTTATCTCTGCGTTGTCGATCAGTCGGGCAGTAACGAGTTATACGTTTAAGTTGTACTTAATTATTTGTATTCATAAATACACTGATTGCATGTTTTCATTTAAAAGGTCTTCCTGTCTTATAGTTTTTCAGTTTATTGTTTCTTTTCTTTGAAAGATTTTTATTACTTACTTTTACCGTAACGAGCGGCTTAAATAATTGAGTTTCCTTGTGTTTGATTTAATAATGCTTGTGTTACAACCCTTTCGCATTTATTTAATGTTACACAGCCTATTGCCTGTCTGATGAATTTAATACAAAAATATCTCAATTCCAACTTGCAATTTCATACAAAATAGGTACAGATAAAATAAACTCAGTACGCTGATTAGGACTGTAAAAAAATGCAAGTTATATGAAATACTATGTTAATAGTTCATACTAACGAAAATAGAAATGCTATGTTATTATTTCATACTTACAAAACTACTTAAAAGAAGTAGGTATACCTTCACTAATAAAAAAAATTCTTGATCGTTAAATAGTAAGTACTTATATTTTATTAACTAAGCTTTATGAAGTAAAGTTATGGTAAAGTGATTAGCTATCCGAGTTGCTTTTTATTTGAGCATTAAACTTAAACCTAAGTCCATTTTCCTGCTATAATTTTATGCAGTCTTAAATATCTAACATAAATACACGTATGTCATTAGTAAGAATAATGATTAAATTTTGTGTTGGTTTGCAAATATAATTATCTAGGAGTCGTCTGCGGCTTCGCCCGCACATAACTTTTACCTCTTTTTCACACTCTCTGGAGCAGAATTATATAAAAATCCTTGCTTACGTTACTTCCTGCTTACGCTTGCGGTTGCTTACGTTATAAAAAGAACCCGCTGTCTAGATTTCATGTTTGTAGCTCCATTAGTTTAGACTGTGTAATGATATGTCAGTCAGATAATGATTTGGATTATAATGATTGTGTCCCGTGTTAACTAGAAGTTCTAATAGTTCTCATTTTCCTCACTTTTTCTTAACAATATGTATATACTTGAAAATACCGGTTCTTGTCTGAGTACAAGGATCGTTAGGCCGTGTCGGAGGCCTTCGGGCGGTCTGAAAACTCCGACACCAGAGTTGGCCACACACTCACACGAAAAACAAAATACTTGAATTGAATTGCAAAAATCTTTGAGTATTACAATTAATATTGTCCATTTAGTATTATCAAAAACCTCCGTTATTTTGTGTCTTAAACCAAACGTTTACCCAATGCAAAGTTTCATGAAATTGACCACGTTATATCTTTGAATATACTGTTATGTGAACAACAAGTACACCACACATATAGTTTGTGGGCGTGACTGGCTTGTGTAAGGAGGCCGTAGCCGTAAAGCTTACATTCAATACTCGTATGTGGACCACATGACCACTTACAATGTTGTGGTTATTCTTCACTAGAGTAATTTAAGCATAAGAAGTTGAAAAGTCCGAGATGGTAAGTTGGTGTGCTAACATACACACATATACTATTCTTAATTTAATGACAGCGACGAATAATAACAACTATAGATAGTTCAACTCTGTTGTGCGCGCGGCCCTATGTGTGGGTAAACCTTGTACATATACAGTGACTTTGTGTGCGTGACAAGAGGTACAGTCGGGTACAAATACAAACACAGTTATTTATGGGCTATATACGGGTTTTAAAAAAAACTGTTATTTCGTAATTTAATGTTTATTTATTGAACATTATTCTGAATCGCTACTTGAAAAATCAAATGATGAATTTTCGGAATCGCTGCTCTCACCAAGGTTAATTATGATTTCTGACTCCATGTCAAAATGTCTATAGTATTCTTCTTCTTTCTTTTGTACATGTCGACAAGTATTACCCCACATCCCTTCATCAATTTGACTTAAACGTTCATTTATGAGTTTCATTATTTCCGTCACATTTTGGTCGACATTATGTGAAGCAATATAATTTTTTTAAATTCCCCACACATTTTTTATGGGGTTTAGTACAGGATGATATGGTGGCAATCGAAGAACTTTTATGCCATATGGCTGAAATATGTCGTCAATCTTGTAACAGATATATTTTTCTTTATTTTTTTTAATCATACAGTTCAATTTTTTTCATATCTTGATTAAAAGCTATATTTTTTTCTGTCAGCCATCTTTACATTTCTATTTTTTTGGAATTAGAATTTGGAGCTCTGTCATTTTGAACGTTATGGTATGAGACATTATCAAGCAGAACCACAGAGTTAGGTGGAAGATTCGGTACTAGACGTTCTTTTAGCCACTTTTCATAGTTTTCTGCGTTCATGTTAGAGTGGTAATCACCAGAAACACTATTTGCTTTGTATGTCAATAGTGCTTTAGGTACGAAACCTCGTTCTAAACCAGCATACACAATGATAATTCTTTGTCCTTTCGACAGGTTTCTCTTTAAAGGTGGTCCATCTTTGTAACCCCATCCTTTGTTTTGCACATGATTAGTTAAGATGAAGCTCTCATCTGTATATACGATACACCGATTTTCTTAACGGTATCTGAGTAAATTTTTTAGGTAGGAAAATTGTAGTTTTTGGATGTCATGCCGCTCTATAATAACACGTCTGTTATCCACAGTTTTTCGCCATTTGTATCCCAACTTTAACAAAGCTGTACGCAGAGTCGAAATACTTCCATCATAGTTAAGTTTATCTTGAACTAGCTGACCCGGCGAACTCCGTATCGCCTTTTTAAAGTACCTTTCTTAAGACGGCGGATGGGTAATCAAAGATGGCGGATGGGAAATTTCAATAAAATAATATAATGATTTTCCATCTGCCATATTTGATCACAAAACAGATGTAATATACGAATGCCACATCCGTTATAACGGCGGAGCCGATACCCATATTGATTTAATAGGATTTTCCCATCCGCCACCTTAGATTTTCCATCCGCCATCTTCAATTGCCCATTTGCCATCTTTGATCACGAAATATATGTTGTATTTGCATTCCTCATAGCTTAAAACATCGGAGAGGATACCCATATTGACTTTAAATATTTTTTCATCCGCCATCTTTGATCACGAAATAGATGGTGTATTTGGATTCGCCATCCCTTAAAACATCGGAGACGATAACCATATTGATTTTTTAAAACTTTCCCATCCGCAATCTTTGATTTCCCATCCGCCGTCTTTGATCACGAAATAAATGTTGGATTTGGATTCCCCATCCCTTTAAATATTGGAGACCATACCCATATTGATTAAAAAAAAAACCCATCCGCCATCTTTGATCACGAAATAGATGGTGTTTTTTTAATTCCTCATTCCTTAAAATATCGGAGACGATACCCATATCAACTTTTAAAAGAAATCCCGTCCGCCATCTTTGATTTCCTATCCGCCATCTTTGATCACCAAATAAATGTTGTATTTGGATTCACATCCCTTAAATCATCAGAGACGATACCCATATTGATTTTTAAATTTTTCCCATCCGTCATCTTTGATTTCCCATCCACCATCTTGAACCACGAAATAGATGTTGTATTTGGATTCCCCATCCCTTTAAACATCGGAGACGATACCCATATTGATTAAAAAAAAATTCCATCCGATATCTTTGATCACGAAATAGATGGTGTTTTTGAATTCCCCATTCCTTAAAATATCGGAGACGATACCCATATCGACTTTAAAAGAAATCCCGTCCGCCATCTTTGATTTCCTATCCGCCATCAATGTTGTATTTGGCTTCTCCATCCCTTAAATCATCAGAGACGATTATTTGGATTCTCCATCCCTTAAATCATCAGAGACGATACCCATATTGATTTTTTAAATTTTTCCCATCTGCCATCTTTGATTTCCCATCCACCATCTTAAATCACGAAACAGATGTTATATTTGGATTCCCCATCCCTTTTAACATCGCAGACGATACCAATATTGTTTTTTTTTAATTTTCCCATCCACCATCTTTGATTTCCCATCCGCCATCTTTGATCACGAAATAGATGTTGTATTTCGATTCCCCACCCCTTAAAATATCAAAGGCGATACCCATATTGATTTTTAAAATTTTCTCATCCGCCATCTTTGATTTCCCGTCCGCCATCTTGGATCACTAAATATTTTTATATTATTAATCAGCGTCCCGAAAATCTCAAAAACTATACCCATATAGATTGTATCCTATTCGTTTAGCCTTTTTTTGCCTTTGACCCAACCCCTCCCTTCTCGTTTGACAATTTTATTATTATTGTCTGGCCCTTAAAAGTTGTGGCGTAATTTTATGTAGCCTATAGCCTTTCGGAATAATTAGGCTATCATAGACAATAACAATTTTTAAAATCCGACTGCTAGTTCCTGAGATTAGCCGACATTATCTTTTAGCCTTTTAAGCCTTTTGCCCGGCCCCAAAGGGTCGAAGCGTTATATTATATAGCCAATAACTGGGCTATCGTATACAAAAATAATTTTTCAGATCCGACTGGTAGTTCCTGAGATTAGCGCGTTTAAACAAACAAACAAACAAACAAACTCTTCCGCTTTATTATATTAGTATAGATAGTATAGATAGATGTAAAAGCAAAATATGGTTATTGTGGGTTATCCTTGAAAGATAGGCATAATTATATCTACCATCGCGGACTTTTTTGTAGATCTAATAAAGAGGTACAATCCCATCATACATTGTTTTGTTATAACTCAAAAGGTTTTGGCAGCGTTTTCGAGGAAAGCTCCCGATCGGCTCATTTTTTTCCGACGCGTCGAACTAATATCGTCGTAATATCGTCAGTTTGCACAAAACCTAAACTTATTATAAATTAAAACCTTCCTCAGGGATCAGTCTCGATGTTGTTGAAAACCGTATAAAAATTTGTCCAGTACTTTTCGAGTTTTAAGCGAACAGACAGACAGACACCGCGGCGGGGGACTTTGTTTTATAATATGTATAGATTATTCTTTTCAACTTTAGCAAGGTAGGTAGATCACGATGTTCTAAATGGTAATTTTGAATAGTGGAACGTATGAAATCAACGTTAAACTTGTCTAATTCTAACTTCTTTAAACGTTTTTTACGGTCTTTATGCGGAGATTTAAATTTAGAGTCAGATTATTTTCCTTCAGCCAATATACTAGTAATTTTTCTCTCTGATACCCCCACTGCCTTTTCTGTTCTTTTCCGTACGCTTTTTAAATGTTCACTTAATTTCGATATTAAAATTGGACTTGCACTGCAAACTGGATCACTTACTAGTTACAATATATCTCTCGCATCTATTTTCAGAAATTCGTATACCAGACAATGGTTTCTCGAGTCTAAAACAATAATACGTAAACGTCAACAAGGATACATTTTTTCGTATATAGAATCATAGTAAATATTAATTACATCTGAATTTAAAATGAAAAAATATTTACCTGACTCCTTAAACATTTTCTCCGTGAAGAACTAGACATTTTCGTAAACGACTGTACCCGTAAGAAAAAGCGATAAGAACATGTCTTGCTCGAACGACGCCTAAAGTTGTATCTTTACAAGCCCACGCACACAGAGGGCCGCGCGAACAACTGAGTTGAACTATCTGTAGTAGTCTCGAAGTGCTTATCGTATGACATTTGTGAGCCATTCTCAGTTTAAATCGTAAGCTACATAGGTTTATATTATCATATAAACCTACGTAGTAGTTTAAATTATATGAACGTGTGTCTTAGTGTACTTATTCATCATGGTGCTAGCATTATCCTGGTTGCTTCCAAGAGTTACACGCCTTGTATGCCAGGGTCGGCTTCTAGTCTAACCAGATATGCTCACATAACTTCGAAAAGTGCAACTTCACGTGCCATGGATTCGAACCCGATACCTTTTTGCCTTACATATAAATAATAAATTAATATAAACAATTATAAGTATAATCTTAATATATAAAATCCTTGCGTTACTGACTGACTGACAGACACGCTACAGCCGAAACTACTGAGCGCAGGAAGCTGAAATTTGGCATATATGTTCCTTGGGGACCGTAGGGGTGCACTAAGAAGGGATTTCCCGAAATTCCCACGGGATCGGCCAAAACGGGTAAATTTAAAAAAATGCAGGCGTAGCTGCTGGCGTCCTCTAGTATAATATATATTCTGTTTCGAGTTTGAATACTAAAATTTTTCGTAAGTGGCTTCAGAGCTTTTCTTACCGGTCTCTTAAGATTAAAATAACCATAGTGTATTACTAGTATCTAAACGTCATAGCCTTATTAAACGAAATACATGAGTCAAAATTCATCTTACATACATAGACTCACGCCTGTTTCCCCGAAGGGGTAGGCAGAGGCAAATTAAACGCCCACTTTTCGCCAGTGTTTTGATCCCACGTAATAGGTGGCGAGCCTATTGGCGCTTATCGGGATATTTTGTTTGCCAGAGCCTCGTCCGTTGATCGGCAGGTGCACCACTTGCAGGTGAGGTTGGCTTGGGACCCTAAGTTCTTGGTGGGAACCCTGTGCACCTAATAAAATTCATCTTGCGCAGTCTAACAATAAAGAAATAATACGACACCTTATGCAGGATCCAAAAGCGTACAGATCAAAATAGGGGTATGTCACCTAAGTGTACCTAGTTCCAATTAGCGCGCTGTACGTTTGTATCATTAGATTCGAGTGAACATATCACCGAACGTGAACGACCTTCGATTGTGCCGAATTTGTACTGTTTATTTGCTAACGCCCCGATTGTACGCGAAGACCTTGTGTTTGAAATGGAATTTAGATGCTGAGCAAATTAATATGAGACTATTCCAAAATTGTTGGAGATATTATTAGAGTCGCCAGTTTCGGTCGGTGGTTAGGTAACCAGCAAAATAATACTCTGACATTAATATTTATCAATAAAACATGGTTTTAACATTTATTGATGTCACTGTAGTCGAACGTCTTGAATGCAAGCGTGATAACGCTAGAAAAAACCGGTCAAGTGCGAGTCGGACTCGCGCACCGAGGGTTCCGTACAAACCTGTAGGTATATAACTAAAAGTTCACCAGTCACAGTTATGGTATTTTTATTGCCAAATGAAATCCATAACATTAGAGTATGGAAAGCTGGAGGAGCATAAATTAAAGAAAATTGGGCAAGTGCGAGTCGGACTCGCGCACAAAGGGTTCCGTACCATCATCTATAAAAGAAAATCACGTTCGTTGTATGTATACTAGGGTGGAACACTTTTGTATTGAAAAAAATATTTTTTCAAATTTCGATTTGGTATACCAGGCAAAAGTTGCTTTGAATAAGGGTAAATAACACTCCTTAATTTGAAAGTTCTAGCTCGATTCCTTGAGCTCCCGCCATAGACCTGAAATTTATTTTTTTATGTTTTTATAGACGTTTTGTATAGTACATCTTATAAACAAAATAATAAGTAAATATAATATGTTACGTATACAAATGTTAAAATAAAAGTATTCTTTATTGAATAGAATTATTTATTTCAAAATTTAACACAGCTTAAAAAAATTATGTCGTTATGAATAACGTCATTTCTTATAGCAAAAATCCTTTTTCGTCTCAAACTTTGGCATGAGCTTTCGAGATGCTAATTTAGACTTTATGAATCCTTCTCTTCTTGTCTTGTTGCATACACTTAGAGCTGCTTCCGTCACAACTTTTACTGATCTTTCCACAGCCTGGGTGTGGCAAGGCAGTCTAATAAACTCCAAATCTGCATCTCCTCCCTTTTCAATCAGATCTTGTAACTGCTCATCGGAAATATTCATCAGTATTGGAGGTTCGTATATATTTTGTTGCCAGTCAATCAAGTCTATGTAAGAACATGCATTTAAGTTCAATTTTGGCACCTCAAACATGCGCGGAACAGAATTTTTATTCACTTGACGAGCCTTTAAAATGCGTCTTGCAGCGAGTTCTCTAATGTGCTTACGTGAATCTGTTATCATACTCAACAACAAGTTTTCTGAATGAGCAAAGTAACTGTTTCGAATTAAAACAGGGTCCACTATCGCAAACAAATCGTCGGATAAATATCTAGTGCTGCTACTGAGCTTCTACAAATGTTTTGAACCATCTTTGCAGGATGAATGTGTTTTGATGGCAAACCAGACAGGGGCGTATGACCTTACGACAAACGTTGCTAAAGTCACAAGATTTTGTTTTGGATTTTCCGTAGAAATATACAAACGTAGTATACGATTAGCTCTTGTCAACCAGCGGGCATGTGATAGCTTACCTCGGCTTCTGTTTAATAAATCAGGAGGGCAGGATCCATTTATGACAGCAGTAGTTATTTCTTGCAAATATTTCTGGTCTGTACTGAGTTCTGTTGATATTTGTGGAGGTAGTTCACCTTCTATCTTTTCAAAGTGGGCCAGCGGCAGCGTCTCGCATGTATCTAATGCTTTACCAATTTGACCTGCAAATGACCTAGGTCCTGCAGTAGGGCCATCCAAATATGTAAACAAATGCCTCAGTGGCAACTCATTGGCGTGTAAGAGGCAAATTATCCATTGCAATGGTCGAGATAGTCTATTTTCCAAAAGACGAATCACGCCTCCCACTTTCCCTGTATTTGTGTTTGTTCCATCACAGCCAACAGCCATTAAACTCTCTGGTGATATATTTTGAGTCGTCAAAAAGCTGTGGATAGCTCTTTCAATATTTTTTGCATTGCCCGATGTTGGAACTACATACCCAACATAAACAGAACCTGGTTCTTTTATAATCGAAATATGTTCCTCTTGTACAATCACTTTATACCGCTTTAATCCTTTTAAAACAGTTTTAGCCGTCTTGTCTTTCCTTCCATCGAAATATAATGCCGGAATTTCCGTTACTGTTTCTTCTGTTAAAATTTGCTCGCGTACTTTCTGTCTTATTCTTCTTAATTTCATCCTGTCCACGACGTTAGTCGACTGCACCTCAGAGTTAGCATCAGAAGCAGAACACAGAACAGATGATACTATAGCCGCCGCAGCTCGGTCTGATACTCCGTATCTATCGCATACAGTCGTCAAACTATGAAGACTGGCATCCGTGAGCTTTATAAGCTTTTGATCCACTGTGTCAGTGGTGTCAAGACTCTCTGCGGCCGACGAACAACAAGAAAGGTCGACTTTAGAACTAACTTCAGGTCTAGTTAGCCGGTACGAAGTAGCGGGAATTTCTTCAATTCGTGTATTTGAATTATTTTGAATTATGCCTGATTTCTTGTTTTAGAGCACGTAATCTTCTATTCTGCAATGTTTTACTCTGGATGAGATCCATTCTTCCTAAAGCCATTAGTCTGTTAATGCGTTGGTCTTCTAAAAATATTTGTTCCTCTTTTGGCACTTTTTTTTCTCTCAAACAAGTACAGTTTACAAATTCTTTACATTTACACGCAACTATGTCAAAAAGTTTTCTATTTTGTACTCTGAACTCTTCTAATTTTTCTTCCTTAAGTTTCTTCAAAGACTTTTTCAAATTAGAACATTTTGAGTGATAACTTTTTAGTAACTGTAAGACTTGTTTGTGTGTGACAATTGGAATAGAAGATTTTATCCACAATTCTTCAATTTTCATTCCAACTATTTCGGCAATTTCCAAAAACGTAGGTTCTTTTGTTGTGTTATTCCTTACTTTTAAGTCTTGTCGAACCCATTCATAGAATTTAGATATTCCCTTTCAACTCTGCACTTTCACCAAATATCGGACACTTTAACTTTTGTCTCGTAGAAGTCATGCTAATAGATTTAAAAAACGTAAATCAACAAGTACTCGTGAATATAATTGACGTGCGACCTTTCACCATGAGACAATAATCGACACTAGTTGAAACAAAACACTGCAATTCGTAGATCGGCGCGTGCCATCCCCCCTCTTCGTCCCGCGCTTTGCACCTCTGTCACAGCGCCAAAGTATATTAAAATAATGAAATATTTGATTGCAATAGCTAGTTCTATATTTGAATAGGTTGTTTTTAAATAAAAGAAAACCATTTTAATAAATTCTGTACCATTTTGTAGCCCGCGCAAATAGCCCCTAAATTGTCGTTTTTGTAAATTTTCGATGTCTTGGCGGGGGCTTTTACTAATGTCTGATAATATTTATATTTTTAATACAGATAATTGATGACAATTGGCAACATAATACAACTATTCAAAATAAAAATTCGAAAAAAAAAATTTTCGTTCCACCCTAATGTATACTTAAATACTTTATAAGTTTCTACCTGTTTATTAAGATCGAGTAACAAATTGCTTAAAAATTACGTTTGTTGTATGGGAGTCCCCCTTTATTATTTACTTTTTTTAAATTTAATTATTTATTTTGAAAGGTAATATACAACTACATATTCTATAAAAATTTAAAGCGTCTACCTGTAACAGTTAGTAATTTTGAGCAAAATATACGAAAAAAACCACGTTTTTTGTATGGGACCCCCCCTTAATTTTTTATTTTTTTTTATTTTTAGTATTTTTTGTTATAGCGGCATCCGAAATACATAATTTGTGAAAATTTCAGCTATCTAGCTATCATGGTTTATGAGATACAGCCTGGTGACAGACAGACAGACAGACAACGGAGGCTTAGTAATAGGGTTCCGTTTTTTACCTTTTAGGTACGGAACCCTAAAAAAGGGGTCTTTGTCGTTTGTAATCAGTCATCCTTTATTTTATATTAACATAATATATATCGCTTATTTTATAATATAACTTAAATACCTATAGCCTTGCAGCAGCCTTGCAAAAGTCTGCTGATGAATGATGGTAAGATTTTTTATCAAAGTTATTGATTTACAAAGTTTTTAGTGACTATTAGAAATCTGTTACAAAAATACTTAGAAACATACATACACATACAAACATAGACTCACGCCTGTTTCCCCGAAGGGGTAGGCAGAGGCATATTAAACGCCCACTTTTCGCCAGTGTTTTGATCCCACGTAATAGGTGGCGAGCCTATTGCCGCTTATCGGGATTTTTTGTTTGCCAGAGCCTCGTCCGTTGATCGGCAGGTGCACCACTTGCAGGTGAGGTTGGCTTGGGACCCTACGTTCTTGGTGGGAACCCTATGCACCCAATACTTATAAAGTACAGATTAATAAGCAAAAAGGTTTGAAGACTATGTAATTATTTGAAATCTAAATCTCAATCAGCCTATCCCAGTCCACTGCTGGACATAGGCCTCTTCCAACACGCACCACAGCACACGGTCCTCAGCCTTTCGCATCCTTTATCTGGGCTATAAGACGTTGCTTCGTACCAAATTTCAAGATTCTGAGTTCACGGGGAGTACCTTGTAGGTTTTGATTCACTTGCGAGTAGGCGCGAGTTTGAAAATATGCTTATATTGCTCTTTCTTTTGATTGCGTTGACATAGAAGTTTGATTTTGTTGCAGCCTAACGGTGTTATATACTTGAGTATTTGATATGAATTTCAATTTAATACCTCCTCGCGTTCAAGAGAAAGGGGTAGTAACTTTAAATTTATTAAAAATATTTTTCTTATATGATGTAACGAAAAATTTATGGTTTTCGCAATTTTTCCTTTATATGTGCTATAAGGCGTTGCTTCGTACCAAATTTCTAGAGTCTGAGCTCACGTAAAGTACCCTGTAGGTTTTGATTCACTTGCGAGTAGGCACGAGTTTGAAAATATGCTTATATTGCTCTTTCTTTTGATTGCGTTGACATAGAAGCATGATTTTTTTGCAGCCTTACGGTGTTATATACTTGAGTATTTGATATGAATTTCAATTTAATACCTCCACGCGTTCAAGAGAAAGGGGTAGTAACTTTAAATTTATTAAAAATATTTTTTTATATGCTGTAACTAAAATTTTACGGTTTTCGCAATTTTTCCTTTATAAGTGATATAAGACGTTGCTTCGTACCAAATTTCAAGATTCTGAGTTCACGGGGAGTACCTTGTAGGTTTTGATTCACTTGCGAGTAGGCGCGAGTTTCAAAATATGCTTATATTGCTCTTTCTTTTGATTGCGTTGACATAGAAGTTGGATTTTGTTGCAGCCTAACGGTGTTATATACTTGAGTATTTGATATGAATTTCAATTTAATACCTCCACGCGTTCAAGAGAAAGGGGTAGTAACTTTAAATTTATTAAAAATATTTTTCTTATACGATGTAACTAAAAATTTATGGTTTGCGCAATTTTTCCTATAAATGTGCTATAAGGCGTTGCTTCGTAACAAATTTCTAGAGTCTGAGCTCACGTAAAGTACCCTGTAGGTTTTGATTCACTTGCGAGTAGGCACGAATTTGAAAATATGCTTATATTGCTCTTTCTTTTGATTGCGTTGACATAGAAGCATGATTTTTTTGCAGCCTTACGGTGTTATATACCTGAGTATTTGATATGAATTTCAATTTAATACCTCCACGCGTTCAAGAGAAAGGGGTAGTAACTTTAAATTTATTAAAAATATTTTTTTATATGCTGTAACTAAAAATTTACGGTTTTCGCAATTTTTCCTTTATAAGTGATATAAGACGTTGCTTCGTACCAAATTTCAAGATTCTGAGTTCACGGGGAGTACCTTGTAGGTTTTGATTCACTTGCGAGTAGGCGCGAGTTTGAAAATATGCTTATATTGCTCTTTCTTTTGATTGCGTTGACATAGAAGTTTGGTTTTGTTGCAGCCTTACGGTGTTATATACCTGAGTATTTAATATGAATTTCTATTTAATACCTCCACGCGTTCAAGAGAAAGGGCTAGTAACTTAAAATTTATAAAAAATATTTTTTTATATGCTGTAACTAAAATTTTACGGTTTTCGCAATTTTTCCGTTATAAGTGATATAAGACGTTGCTTCGTACCAAATTTCAAGATTCTGAGTTCACGGGGAGTACCTTGTAGGTTTTGATTCACTTGCGAGTAGGCGCGAGTTTCAAAATATGCTTATATTGCTCTTTCTTTTGATTGCGTTGACATAGAAGTTGGATTTTGTTGCAGCCTAACGGTGTTATATACTTGAGTATTTGATATGAATTTCAATTTAAGACCTCTACGCGTTCAAGAGAAAGGGGTAGTAACTTTAAATTTATTAAAAATATTTTTCTTATACGATGTAACTAAAAATTTATGGTTTGCGCAATTTTTCCTATAAATGTGCTATAAGGCGTTGCTTCGTACCAAATTTCTAGAGTCTGAGCTCACGTAAAGTACCCTGTAGGTTTTGATTCACTTGCGAGTAGGCACGAGTTTGAAAATATGCTTATATTGCTCTTTCTTTTGATTGCGTTGACATAGAAGCATGATTTTTTTGCAGCCTTACGGTGTTATATACTTGAGTATTTGATATGAATTTCAATTTAATACCTCCACGCGTTCAAGAGAAAGGGGTAGTAACTTTAAATTTATTAAAAATATTTTTTTATATGCTGTAACTAAAAATTTACGGTTTTCGCAATTTTTCCTTTATAAGTGATATAAGACGTTGCTTCGTACCAAATTTCAAGATTCTGAGTTCACGGGGAGTACCTTGTAGGTTTTGATTCACTTGCGAGTAGGCGCGAGTTTGAAAATATGCTTATATTGCTCTTTCTTTTGATTGCGTTGACATAGAAGTTTGGTTTTGTTGCAGCCTTACGGTGTTATATACCTGAGTATTTAATATGAATTTCAATTTAATACCTCCACGCGTTCAAGAGAAAGGGCTAGTAACTTAAAATTTATTAAAAATATTTTTTTATATGCTATAACTAAAAATTTACGGTTTTAGCAATTTTTCCTTTATAAGTGATATAAGACGTTGCTTCGTACCAAATTTCAAGATTCTGAGTTTACGGGAAGTACCCTGTAGGTTTTGATTCCAATGCGAGTTTGAAAATATGCTGCAATTTGCAGGATATACGGCTGTATCTTTTGATTGCGTTGGATAAGAAGTTTGATTTTTTTACAGCTCTGTGGAACCGTAGATTCGAGTATTTATTATAAATTTCAGTTTGATACCTCCACGCATTCCTGAGAAAAAGGGTCTTGACAGACGGACGGACAACAAAGTGATCCTATAAAGGTTCCGTTTTTTCCTTTCGAGGTACGGAACCCTAAAAATGGTGATGATGGCATAGCTTCCTTAAATAAAGACGGACTTAAAAAATAGCATATAGCTATCTTTTCAATGTTATTTGCAAAGAACAATGGCAAGTTCCCATAGAACACTTTATTTGAAATCGATTTGAAGCGTCTATGTATGAAAAAATGTTAAAAACAAAGGGGTTCTATTACTTAAACATAATCATCAAGAGTTTTTATTTTAGGAGGTCGTAAAAAAAAGATATGAACATTGTTTATATTTTAAGGTTATGTTTTTTGTTTGTTTATATTTTAATAAAAAACAACTTTGTAACTACACAAATGCATTAAATTCATTTAGATAAGGGGCGGTGATGTGCTAAAAGCATTGATAGGATATACCTAGACTGATTCAAGATCAGTGTCTAGACTTGATAAGTACCTAATATTATAAAATCAAAGTTCCATCACGAAATAGGGATGTAGACTATGTAGGATTTATGTAATCTTTTATCTTTCACAATTTTATTGAGTATTAGAGTCCCGCCTCATTATGAGGCCATGGCGACGTCGCCAGCTACCGTACAATTTATATTGGTACCTAGCTCACTTGGCCACGGTTTGGCAGCCATAGGTACATTACAATATAAACTGTTTGGATACGCAGCCGTCTCTTAAGATTAGACATCATGGCATGAAGTTAGATCTCTCTAATAAATAGGTACAAGTCACTTGCTTTTATAAGGAACTAGCTTTTGCCCGCGTGAAACTCGAAAATTATCCCACAGGAACTCAATACCAGGATAAAAAGTATACTATATCCTATTCCAGGTTATGGTCTATCTGTGCGCCTAGTTTCATTCTAATGGGTTCAGTAGTTTTATCGTACGTAACAAACAGACAAACAAATAAACATCGCATTTATAATATTAGTAAGGATAAGGATATGCGATCTCTCTTAGTGCGCCACCAACAGGCATGACAAACCTTATCTGAAGGTGACAGCTGCAAATGAAATAAAGGAATGTTTTTGTAGGTAATCAAATACTTACTCCATAATTGATAAAAAACAGACAATTTGTGTTAGATTGCTTTAAAAGAGACACCAATAGACTTATTAAACTCTTTGGTAATAAAACACTGCAAAAGGATTTATTATTTAATAAATACTAATTAAAGATGAATGGACCTGACGTGGTTCTATTTGGATAATATTTATCATGTTCTGTTGTAGTTCGGTCGGGCTATCTTTTAATATTTTGTCACTTTGCCTTCGTACTAATGAACATCCACACAGAAGGCACACATTTCTATGGCCTCGTGGACACGGTCCAGCTTGTTCACCTTCATTAGCATCTTGCTGCAAACTCTGATTTACTCAATCCATAGCGAGTTCCCAACATGCTTCACAAACATAATCATCATCAGTAATCTAAAAATTAAGAAAAGCAATTATTACTACGGGCAAAGAAAACGCATCACACTACATCTAGATAGACTAATGTTACCGAATTTTGTAAGATTTTAAACTGCTTTGAAAATTCACTGAAACTTACTAACGCTAAATTGGTAAGTAAGTATAATAATGTTTAAAAACTTACGATTTTTGGATAAACCCAGTTGCAGAGCAAAGTACAAACTCTTGTGTTCTGATTTAAGATGCGATATCGCCGGAGAGTATTGACGCAAATGTTACAATTCACGCACAATATGCGTGTAGGCCTGCTACTTCGCATCATAACAAAATCTTAAGGCACAATCGAAGTCCGTGTTGAAAAAGCTATAGGTCCAGATGTTTTGAGCGCAGATAATCCGTAAGAAAGTACAAGTCGTCGTATGGGGCAGCGAATCAAGTCCAGGGGGTAAGCAAGAATCAAAAATAAGGATAATTCAACAAAAAACTGCGAAAACAACGAGAACACTACCAAACAAGCTTTTCGGAAAGAAAAGAACGTTGACAATATCACAGACTATAGTTGGTGCCACGAGAAGATAGACTTTTTGCAAACACACATTCAGGGTTTCACAACCTTTGTTTCTAATAGTTGTTTTTGAGATTATATGCCTTAGTGAACTTTTATGCTTTTTGAACAGTAGTTTTTTTGTTTCAATGCTCAATTATGCTATCTATGACTTCTTGTCGTGACTATTTTTTTCGAATTTTACAAAGATAAACATATTATTTTGTGTTTGAATTTCCCGGAAGTATTTTCATGAATTTGCCGATTTTTTTTAGTTTTTACACGTAAGTAATTCTGTAAATGCAAGACAACAAAAGAGAGCCATGTATGTCAATAATAGAGTGTGGTAGTCGATCGTATAGTCAATAGCTAAGCTATTGTAAAATAAAACAAATAACACTAATGAATAATATTACAGACCACTAGCTAGTACATTACATTAAAATGTCTAGGCATAGAGATTTTACATTGTGTATGAATGAAAACGTCACAATGAACTTAAACAAAATCGTTATATAATAGTTTGCCGTCTGCAATTCTGCACCCGCTTTTCTGAGATGCCAACCGTAGGACGAGCATTGCGACACCAAAAATTTCTTAACATCCAAAAAATATGTTTTATCCTCTTATAAATGCCTAAGAATGAAAAAAAAATTAATTGGTTAACGCAAAAGGTTGACATTCCAGGCGTCTGATATATTCCAGTACCATAAAACACTGTTGGCAGCGCATATATCGATAAAAACCCGATAATTGACATATTACTTTGCTATGACACATATTTGTGTACCGTTGCGCTCATTGGATTTGACATTATTTGTTTTTGACAGATCTGCCGCTAAGTTACTTAGTAGTAATACTTTGTTTCAAAAAGTCTATGTTCTCGTGGCACGGTCTATAGGGATCTTAGACAAGGGCAAGGAGTGAGGATACTGACAAAGTAGACATTTTCACTTAGTGTTGTCATTATCTTTCAATTGCCTACTGATACCTCTAATTAAATGATATCTCAGATCAGGTAAAAAAAATATATTTATATCATAAATAAAATCTTCTTTTTATATAATATAATATACATAAAATATTTTTTTAATATTATCGTGAATTGTTTCTAGATGTAGGTTGAAAAGATTACTTACCTTTTTTCTATTAAACAAATACGATTGTTTTGTAAATGGTATCTCTGAAAATGACATTAAACAAGCACCGGAAATGAATGTATTCAATAAATAGTTTATCAATTTAGATAATTTAACGTACGCTTTTATACTTGAAACTAAAAACGTACAAAATACGAAATAATTATATTAATAAGTTTTTCATAAGTTACGTTTATAGACGCTTCTAACACTTAACAGGTATAATCCTGCCATTGTTCTTTCATATATCGTTTTTTGACTGCACGGTTGGCGTAGTAGATTAAGCGGCTGCCTCGCTGCTTGATACTGCGCCGAGTGTTGTGGGTTCGATTCCCACACTAGGCAACACTTTCTGTAGTTCACAAATTGTTGTTTCAATTCTGGGTGTTGATAGTGTCCATTAATTGTATGTTTGTAAAGTCCCCCGCGATACAGGATTTAGTCCTAATGTGGGCGTTGTTTTTAAAAAATAAAAAAATATATCAGTCTGTCTGCAGAAAAAGGAATATCTTGTCAAGTTTAATAAGACTTTAAAGCTGACTCCCAACTTTAAGGCGAACTGACGTCTAAGTCCTATAATTATATCTAAAAAGATGTATATGTCTATACGTAAATCATAAGCTTCAACCTTTTTAAAACATCAATACACACTTATTAGACTTCGAAGTCAAATTACATCTACTCCATAAAAACAGCAATCAGTTCATACTTAAGCCAGACAATACAAAATAATAATTACCTATATCATTAGTCTGAAATACACACCCACGAATAAAAACAAACACATAAATAACTAATGGTTCAACATCATTAATCTTTTGTAACTACCTGAAAGAAATCAATCAGCCCGTACCCTATAATTTCCACCCATATTTGTGGGTAGAAAGAAAATTATCCGAAGGTACGCTTTCAAAATGTCGGCTACTGTGAAAAGTTTGGTTTGCACACGAAATCATTTGAAAAATACGTGAGTTATGTAGAAAAGGTAGGTCAACCTTTGTGGGTTTCAGCCTTTGTAGGCCGCCATTCCTACCGCAGACATTAGATTTAGTGGATAAGGTTGTATGAGCTTACGGTCTGCAGAAATTTGCGCTCAAAATAGGCCTTTATGTACTACGGGGACGTGGATTAATTTTGGTTAAGTCACGACAAATACGATTTCATTAACTGCTATTGATATGGAATGTGTGAATTTGAAGTTTTTCTGCGATGGAATCAGACATGAAGAGATACGCAGGAGAACCAAAGTCGTCGACATGTCTCCGAATTGTTTAATTGGAATGGCAGTGGAAAGAGTGCGTAGTGTATACAGGGTGTTGATATACATTTGAAAAATATTTTCAGAAGCGAATATACTACTAAAACTCAATACAAATACATGAAAAAATCACTCACTTCTTTTTCGTAATCATATATTTTAAAAATCATCTTGGTGTATTGACCGCCACCGCCGCACAGCTGATGCAGGTACCTAACACACACAAGCACACTTACCTACCGTGCAGTCTTATTCTGAACCAGTCAACAGTTTATTCTGATTTACTATCTGAGTAACATTTAATGAAAAATAGGTTCTTATATCATCGCACACTGTTTGAAATAATTTTAGGTGAATAAGTATACTTACTATCTATATTGTATTATTAAAATATTTTGCAAATGCAGATCTACACCCTGTATTTGCAAATTAGTGCAATATGAATTTTGTGTACCTGTTCAGAAAATCACCGACCTGATATTTGAGAATCAAATTGAACATAAAATCAAGCATAGATTTGACGTGGGATAAGACCAATATTTCCTTTCCACAGCCAACAAAACCTGATATTTCTTAGAGAAATGTATGTGAATATTCATCTTATCCATCTTATTTTATTAATCTATAGTTATTACTTAGTTGGTTGCGTTTGTGCTTTAGTAAATACTAGTTTCAGCATGAAGATGCACAAGAGCTAATATTATTTCTTTATATATTTGTTTGTTCTTATTTCACACTACTTAATGGATTTTAATCTAACTTTGAAATAATGTAGCTTATACATCATAATAATATAATAGAATACCTACGCAGGTCGCGAGTGAAAGCTAGTTACAAATATTGTTACTACCACGCATTCATTTATTCATTAATTTAAGTAACCTCTTCGTTATTAAAAAAAAACAATACTCGTATTAAAAAGAACCAGCAAGGAGGATCGGTGGAAATAGCGTTATGTCAATTATTCTCCAAAAAATATTTGTTTTCAATAACTTCGCAAAATCTTTCGTTGTCACTAAAACAAAGAAATCACACCGCAAACACAACAAAGACAGCACAAGCTCCCTGACTCGTAAAGTACAATCGGGCACATAATTACAGAGAACAGGGTACAGTTAGAAGCAAAAGCGAAATAGCGTCATCAATGCCTGACTGTCTCTGGATGAAAACTGTAATGTATAATTTGGTGGAATTTTTACTCGGGAACACGGAAGCTTTCGGATGTAATGATATTCGTGAATTGGAAGTGGAATGAATATTTGGAGTGCTAGGTTCATAATCATCATCATGTCAGCCTAGAGACGTCCACTGCTGGACATAGGTCTTCCCCAAGGTTCTCCACACACACCGATTTTGAGCCGCCCGCATCCAACCGCTTCCCGTGATCTTAACCAGTTCGTCAGTCCACCTTGCGGTAGGCCTACCGCTATGTCGTGCTTACATTTGGTTTAAAATTAATTGTTTATATAAAATTATATTTTCTGTACAATTATAATATAGTTTTAATGTTTGTACTGGAAGAATTTGGCCCCTGAATTCTTCTTCCTCTTAGCATTATCCCAGTTATAATCTGGGGTCCGCTTTCTAGTCTAACCGGATTTGGCTGAATATTAGCTTTTCCACGGAGCGACTGCCTGTCTGACCTCCGCAACCCGAAGGGATAGCGATATTCCATGGTTTAGACTAGTGTCAGTTTATTTAGAAGGTACTGACGCCCTGTAACGACTGTCAAAGATCTTCATGACAACCGGGACCGACGGCTTAACGTGCTCTCCGAGGCACGGGACAAGCAATAATTAACAATTCAATACGCACATAACTCCGAGAAGTCATTGGTGCGCGCCGTGGATTCGAACCCGATACCCTCTGTATGGCAGTCTGTTGGTATATCCACTCGGCTATCGCTGCCTTGGCCCCTGAATTGAAACAAATAATAAATGAAGAAGTAAACAACACGGTTTTTCGAAGATGCACGTTTAAACATTCTATTTTTTGGAGTTCGGGTGCATGATGCCGACGTTATTGGCCTAAAATCAGTTATTCAATTTAATGAATCAATTGAGTATTTAATTATTCAAACTTAAAATTAACTAATGCGCTTATGTTAACTTCACATGATTAACGCCTATGTGACGTAGTGAAACAACCAAACCGCATATTTTACAGTCATAAGGTGTAGATTTGTTGAAGTTAACGTTAGTATGATATTTAGATGTGTAGAGTGAGAAGCTGTGCTCTACTTGAGATCTAGCAGCTTTTACCACTGCGAGATATCGTCTTGGCAATATTTTACATGATTTTTTTTACGTGAGTTATCACTGGCTCAATGTGAGTTTGTAGTGTAGTGTGTAAGTCACGTTGACACGTATTTAATATAGATATCTTAGTGTAGAGTATAGTTGATGCCACGAGAAGATAGACTTTTTGTAAACAAACATTCAGGGCCTCACAACCTTTTTTCAAACAGTTGTGTCTTAGATGGTAACTTTTTGAATAGTATTTTTTTTTTCAATGCCTAATTATGCCATTATGTTTATAAATTTATATTGTTAAATTTTACTGAATTAAAAATATTTGATTTTGTGTTTGAATGGTCGAATGTTCATAAATTTGCCGATTTATTTGTCGTTTTACTCGTAATTAATTCTGCAAATTAAGGAAAAATAGAGTACCATGTATGTTAATGATGGAGTACATACATGTTACTCATTTTTAATCATAGACAATAAATTGTTTAATTTAATAATTGCTTTTATTCTTTTATTGCAAAGTAGCCTACCTATCGTAAAATATTAAATTATTTACCAACAATGAATAATATTACAAATAACTAGCTAGTACATTGCATAAAAATTTCTAGACATTACGTTGTTTGTGATATCGTCAGAATGAACTTAAACAAAATCCATTAAAGGTTACGGTAGTCTAAAAACGCAATTTCTCTTTTAGGTATAAATAATTTTCTGCGCGACTAATAGTTTGCCATCTGCTATTCTGCACGCGCTTTTTCGAGATGCCGGCAGCGGGAAGAGCGTTGCGATCTTATAAACATGTATTTAACCTTACAATAATCCCTTCTTGACAACTAAAAATTTTTATTTTGTCCTCTAATAAATGATGTTAAGCCCAAGTATGTAATATTTCAATGAACTAACGCCAAATGTTGACATTCTAGGCGTCAGTACCTCAAAACATTAAAAGATCCTGTTGACAGCGCGTAATATCGATAAATACCCGATCCATTGACATATTACTTTCCAATTACATGTTTCTATATACCGTTGCGCTCATTGGATTTGACATTATTTGTTTTTGACAGAACTATCGCTAATTCACATAGTAGAAATTCTTTGTTTACAAAAAGTCTATGTTCTCGTGGCACGGACTATAGGTTGGTTTCAGATGTAAGCAAGATAAGATAAAGGGAAGTCAACCACCTTAGCCGCTTTTTCCCTGATCAAGTCTATAACACAAGAGATCGATAAGGGCCACACAGTTACAGCAGTATTCTTAGACATGAGCAAAGCTTTTGATCTCGTAAATATTGACAAGATACTTGACAAATGTGAGCGTTATGGCATTAGAGGTCAGGCACTATATTGGCTTAGAAGCTATCTTTGCAATCGAACGCAATATGTAGAAATAGGACGCATAAATAATAAGCAAATTTTGACACAGTACAAATCTCCACTTATGTTTAATAGGACAGGTGTACCTCAAGGTAGTATTTTGGGGCCCCTATTGTTTTTGCTATATATTAATGATTTGCCAAACATCACAAAACATAAGTGTGTACTGTTTGCTGATGATGTATCAGTCATAAAAGCTAATAATTCAAAAGACGATCATGAAAAAGAAGTATATAACACACTTAATCAAATACTTCAATGGCTAAAACAAAATGACCTCAAAATCAATTTGACGAAAACACATTACATACAATTTAAAAATTATAAACAAATTCCTGCTAAATTAAATATAACAATTGAAGATGTTGTGTAGAGTAGTGCACCTCTACCCCATGAGTAGTATATAGTTATAATTCATTATATTCCGAGCATTCACTCAATATACAACAGTCATCGAACACACTTGTTTCTATTGAACTCGCGTTATCCATCCACACATTGCATGGCGACCCTGCCAGTGCTGCCCTTAGGCAGCGCTCGGCGTAGAATATAATTATTCAAAAAAAATATATAACTATGTGGATCCGATAATCTGACGACATGGCAAGAATTACGGCAAAAATGAGCAAACAAAGGAACAAAATTTTGAAGAAATGACATTGGATAGATTTATTGAAGAAAGAAAATTATACAATAAACTGTAAAAGAATAGCTGAGATATTCTGGACATGGATAGATTTCTATGAGATGGATATATTTTGCTGGGAGCCGGGAGATGTTCGAGTCGGATGATGGATTTTGCTGGGCGCAGGGAGTTGTTCGAGTCCGATGATGGAATTTGCGAGGCGCTGGGAGATGTTCGGGTCAAGAGGACTCCGTAACTTCGACGTTGAACAAGGTTTACAACTGAAAGGCAAGCTAAGAAGAAAGAAAAGGTATTCAACATAATATATAAAAAAAAAAAATCTCGAAAGGTTCATAATTTCTTTTTATTAAAATCTAACCAACACAAAACTTAAATATATTTGAAATACTTATTTTTATTTCAATTGGTTTTATTTTTCATTAGATAAATTTTGTTAAAGATCTAATAAAGAAACTGTATATATTAAAATGTAAAATTCTATTTGGATCCCTAACATATTTTTTAAATTTTGTAAATTGTTTGCTCATTGAAAGATATTATTTTTACAAATTATTTAGAGGCAAATTATATTATAGTCTTATATAATGTTAACAGTAGTTTATAAAAGGTTCGCTTATGACTATGGTATCAATCAAATTGAATTTCAATTTTCGTAAAAGATAGTCTTATGTAATAAATAGTAAATTCCTAAAATAGCAGATTTTTTGTAAAAAGGTAATAAGTAAATTTTTAAGTTATAAGTATACAGATCAGATAATTATATGTTCATAAATTTTATGTTAGAGGTACAAATAATGTAGCGGCCGATGCATTATCTCGTATCAAATAATTTTTCATTGTGTAAAGAATAAAATGTATTTTATATATTTGCCTTACATACGAGTATAATGTAACAGATATTGTAGTTTTATGAGTACGATAACTTAAATTAATTAAATTGGCAAAGGCAAATTTTAAACAATGATAGACTATTACTATGTACTATTAATTAAATCTATTTTTAGAATCAAGTTTAGAATCCAATATGATGCAGGTGTGCAAGTATGCGATGCATTCTTAGGTCTCGAAATTCAACACCGTTCATTACTGAGAACGACATTATGTCTATAATTAGCTTATCTTGTAATGACTTGTAACAGTTTGAAGTACTTATATGATTAGTGTTTTATTTAAAAGTTATGATATCGTAATACGCATTTGATTTTTATGGTTTTGACAGATATATTTTAGTATGAGTATGGCATTTTAATGTATGAGATTGAAGAATGGAAAGGGTTAGTTGATGGGAAATGGATTTGGATAAAAGTAATTAGATGGTTTTGTTTGTATAAAGGTACCGATTTATAATAAGTAGGGAATGATTTTGTTTACAATGTTCAAGTACGCAAAGGACTGATCACCCAAATGCGACAAAATTCTTTTAAACATAATTATTCAATTTGATCGATGTTATTGTGTAGTGTTATTGAATGAATTGGAATGTATAAATGATAATATGATAAAATAAGGTACACAATTAATAATGGTACAATTAAGAACAAAGAACAGTCCTTCATTTTGATCATGGCAGTAAGCGAGTTCTTCTCCATGAAAATTGTTGGAGACGTGAAATGTCTTAAATATGTTTCTTAAATATATGAGTTATATGAGATATAATTATGATGAGACGAATATGATGATTTATATGTAATAAAGAAGTGTACCTAAGTGAGATGTAATAAAATGGCCGGGCCCGGGTCTAAATAAGTAATATGTGTGTACCAATAATATGAAGAAAGTATTGTGATGAAATGATTAAGTATTTAAAAGATAGATAATGAGATAAGGCGAATGTGTAGAAATTGAAATGGAATTAAATAAGAATTGTTATATTTGAAAAGATAGGTAGGTAATGCCAGTAAAAATATAATTATATAAATGTAATTTTGAAATAAAATCTAAGGAAATGTAATGAGACCAATGAAAATGTATCAACTATGAATGACTAAGAATGCATACGTAAACAATTTTGTGTTATAAATCCATGTTGTACTAGGTAACTAAAAAAATACTGAGACATAATTTTATATAACAAATCATTATAGCATACCTATTGTCATTATGCAACCTTTAGAATTTAAGAAAAACGTTATACTTCAATTATTGATTTTCGTAGATATATCGTTCCGGTGTTTTGTAAACAATCACTTAATTCTTACTTTTTCTTCTTCATAAGAACTTCTACTCATTTTTTTTACATATTTTATATATGTATAATTTTATAATATATATTTTTTAATGAAGTAATATACTAACATAGTTTTTCTATTTTGTAAAATTATATTTTTCTTATAATTAAATAATGAAAAAAGTACTTAGCTAATAATTTTTACTTGTTCGTAACTAAGGTTTGCTATATTTTAAATATTTTTTTACAATTATATACAGCTCCAAAATTATTGCTGAATGTAATATGATTTTTAGGTTTTGTGAAATTATATTTCTAATAAGTACATTGAAATACTATAAGTATTTTAATGTAGCAAAAGAAGTAGCAAAGATTTTTTTTTTGTTTTCTGTTATTAAAATCGTATTTCTTTCTGTCAAAAAAATGTTATTGTCATTTTTTTAATAAAGGGGGGAGGTGTAGAGTAGTGCACCTCTACCCCATGAGTAGTATATAGTTATAATTCATTATATTGCGAGCATTCACTCAATATACAACAGTCATCGAACACACTTGTTTCTATTGAACTCGCGTTATCCATCCACACATTGCAGTTGACATTAAAGAAAGGAACAATATAAAATTTTTAGGACTGACCTTGGACGAACACTGTAACTGGAAGTTGCACATTGACAATATATGTAGCAGGTTGAATAGATTTGTATATGCATTGCGACAGTTAAAAAAGGCTACAAATGAATCGGTTATTCTTACTGCTTATCATGGACACGTTGGGTCGATATTAAGATATAGCCTTTTAATGTGGGGAAACTCAACTAACATAAATAGAGCTTTTATACTACAAAAAAAATGTGTTAGGGCTATTTGCAGTGTAGGACCCTTTGAGACCTGTAGGCCACTTTTCAAAAGATTGGGTGTACTGACTTTGGTTTCCATGTACATATTAGAAACAGGTTTGTTTGTAAGAAATCAAAGCAACTTATTTACTAAAACTAGTGTAAATTGTAAATATCAGCCGAGAGATCCAACAAAATTAAAATGGGAAATGAGCAAAACAAAATTACATAGTAGCAACAGCTTCATGATGATAGTAAAAATATACAACCATATACCAAAATTCATCAGGGAACTACCTACTACCACGCAATTTAAAATAAATTTAAAAAAGTGGCTCATAGATAAAAGTTTCTACACAATCAAAGAATTCTTAGACTACAAATGAATAAATAAGTAGGTAATTAATATCGTACATACATGTCATATTTAAGAAATACATCACTAAGCTGTTAACTATTAAAAATTAGGTAATTCATATTTAGTAATATCTCGTTACAATTTTTGACATTAAGATTTTGACATTATATTTTGACATTATTGATTATTATTATTATTTTTTAATAATATTATGAGTATTATGATTTAATTTATATGGATAAAAATACAAGAAATATTGTTATATAATTAAAATTAAATGTTAACATGTCCTTGCATGTAAGATAAATATGATTATAAACTTATCCATACAATATTCGTATGCCTGATAGAGGTGAAATGTGAACTGTAAAAAATATGAACATCTATTATGTACCATTTCAATCGAATAAAGTCATTTCATTTCATAAGGGATGTTGTATGGTTAGATACTAAGGTTATCGAAAGGCATAAGGTACTATATTGTATATAAGCGCATCTAGCTACCGACTGATGGAAATACATATACTCATTGCTATACTCGTACTGTATTCATTGTTATTATACCAATGTACTCATACAATAGATCGAGAGTGTGTGTTCTAATTGCTGATGGTCTAGTCAGCCCACCGCTCCTGCCACCTCTTACCCTTCCTCTGATGAACCACTTCACTATCGTCATAGTCACGTCATAGTCACACAGTCGATAGGCAGGAAGAAGTAGACACTTATCTTGGGCGTGTAGATTCGAATGCAGCCTGGTATTTGCACTAGACTATCACTCACTGCCGATAGCTTAATATATTAATATCACAACATAATTTTTATATGAGCGGATTACCAAATACCTGCTACTGCTAAATAATTCGGATTTAATAAGCTCCTTTTGTGTCAGTTGCACGAAATGACAAACTTAGACATAATAGTTGTAATGGAATAGGCAGTAATGGAAAGTGGAAATAATATACACAGTAATGCGCTAGTAGCTGAGTGGATATCGGTTTTGTGGCTAGTGGCTCTAAATATCAGCAGTGATTGTGGCCCCAATTGACATTCAATACATTTTGGTATCTGTGGAATGTAGAATATTACCTGAATGTATTTAAAAATATTCCATCCAAATTGGATGAAAAATAACTTGAAAGAAAAATGGCAGTTCAGATGAACAGTCCGTGTTTATAGTATGCCAATAAAGTTGATTAATTTTATCCAGTTTATATCTAGTAATGTATTTTTCTTTTTAGCATTAATTTGCAGGCTCTAGTGTCCTAAGCCCCTTTTTATAACTCAGAGCTCATTCTTAAACCTAAAGTTATTTATTATTTAGTCTGTGCTGTCTCGTAGCGTTCAAGGACTAGACAAGGCTCAGTCGCAAAATGGCTACTTCTCAAAATAACATCCACGAACTGCCGTTTATCACTGGTGGTCCGAGACAAGTTTTCAGCTTGCCCCAAATACCTACTCAAAATTTATGCCAACTCTCTTACTATGGCTTCGAGTGGAAGTTTTAACTGCATACAAATATTTGCATTCAAACCTCTTGGTCTTTTCATCTCAGCCTATTGCATGCCACTGCTGGATGTAGGCCTCCTAAGGGTAAGCCACAAGACTCGCACTCCTATTTTCACCATCCAGCCACTACCAGCCACCTTCCTAAAGTCATTCCTTTATTTAGCCAGAGGGCGTCCAACACCATTTCTCTATTATCAATATTTTGCATGCCTGAATAAAAGACCTAGTCTTTTACTCAGCCATGCAAAAGATTCATGAAAAATATTACACCTGACTAACTTTTAGATGCAATGGTATGATCTGAGACCATTATGTGGCAAAGTGCATCAAAATAGAATAATATATTTCTTTATGAGTAATATCAAATCAGTTTAAATATTTCACAAGTTATATTTCTGTAAGCATAGTTAATTCTAAACAAGTTAATAAATTCATTCATAAACGAAATTTCATTCAAATTAATTTTCAATGTCGCTGTAATTATAAATATGCACTTTGCTTAGCATAATTGTGTTTATTGTTAAATCAAAACTAAAACATTATTATATTTATTATTAAAGACAAGTTTGAGGTTAGGTAATTAATGTCTTGAAGGCAATGAGAGTGGTAAGTATAATTTATGAGTTAAATTAACGCCTACTCTTCATCATCGTCCGTCTAGCGTTATTCCAGTTGTAACCCGTGATCCGCTTACTAGTATAACCGGATTTAACTGAATTTTAACTTTTCCACAGAGTGACTGCTGCAAACTCAAGGTATAGCAATATGCCATGGTTTAGACAAGTGAGTCGTAAAGAATAAAAAACAGCAATCTGTCAATTTCACGCAATTCGAGTTATGACTATGGTAACATTGTATTTTTAAAATAACATATTTTCTTATTTAGTCACATCGTATCAAAAACAGCAATATTCCACCAAAAACCTGAATGTAAAACCCATATTGGTATCAAATACAGCAATCTGCATACGATGAGATGCAAAAACAGCAATCTGCTAGCTTCGACCAAACACAGGCGTTCATTGATCATGACGTCAATATGGCGTCTGATTGATTTTGTCGTAAGTTCCGTGTGCGTGTTTTGTAATTTTATTGCAAAAATAGTGTTAAATAATTAGTTTGGAGGTGAAAAAACATAACATAGATGTACATCCCACACGTGTAACTAATATATACGCGAGAAAAAAGAAAAGAGATCCCGTAAATTGCAAAGTAAATGTCGCCAAACTTGCAAGGACCTTACCTTGCATTTTTAATTCGAGGGTAGTCAAATGACAAAGTTTTTTTGATATGAAAATCTCCTTCTTCATAACTTTAGTGATAGCAAACCAAATAAAAAGATTGTATTAAATTATGAAGTTTTATTTATTGACAACCCTATGTGTGTTTCATTTTGGCAAGAATCAAAGACAGCAATCTAATCATTGTTAAGTATCATACTCAGCAATGTTTGGAAGTCAATATCAAAAACAGCAATCTGATAATTTTAGTTAATAAGTTATTTAGTTAATTAGCTTAAAAGAAAGACAAAGTAAACGGACTAACACACTTCTGCATTTTTAATCTTAATATGCAGTCGCAAAACTAGGTATTAAGAACACCTACCCATATATTCTAAGCATCTACCACTTGCTTGTTTCTCGCTCTGCCTTGCTCGCATCCAAAGATCTATTTAGTTCCGCCTGGTTGCACAGCGTCCGTACAGTTGTCACTCCGCCACAATATATGGCCGTCGTTTCAAGAACAACATAGTTGCTACCAGGTTTAAACGCATAGATATAAAGTTGTTACGAAAGTTCCCCGCAAATTGTATATAGTTAACATTTACCGGACATACGTTACAATGGGTCTAGTTTCAGTGAAAACTTGAGCAGAATGATGTATAAATAATGATGAAAAACAGTATACCTGGTATGGAATAGTACAAGTTTTCATGGATATTTGTAGTTTAGTATCACAAATTAGGGTATGTACTCTTCAATATAGGTATGCATATACTTTTTTGGAGGTAAAATAAAACACATAATGATACATGTGTTTATAGGCAGGATATTAAATGATTGGCTGATTAATTAGAGTCCATTTACTCCGGTACTTTAAACAATAGTATTAATTAGCTAGAGTACTTATAAATTAAATTGATATCTCTTGCATAGTTTGATAACATTGTCGACGCCATTGAAATAAAACTATATTTTACGGATTTTATCGCGATTGATTGGTTGGCTGTGATTAAATTTATACAGAATGATCTAAAATGTATTTAATTTATTCCAACGTTTCGATTACTTAACAGGATTTCTGGTCACGAAAGACTTAACGTAGGCAGCATTACCAGGCTGAATAGCGATGCATTTTTTGATGTTAGCATATCAGCCTTCTAGTCACGCGAAACGCCGACCGTCTCTTTGCGAGATCTCTATCATCGATATGAGATTTGATTTGAAAATTGCTAAACTGACACTAAAGTTCTCTCAAAACATAACGAGTTCTGTCGCTGACTCAGGCATGTGTAAACTAGTTTATATAAAAAGTGCACACCGCGATATTTGTGATGTCGCTACTCGTACTGTGAAACTGATTCTTAGTATTTGAATATATAGAATAGGAAACCTGCATGTCTGATAGTTCCTATAATGTTCTCGAAACACATGTGAAGTCTGCCAACCCGCACTTGGCCCGCGTGGTGGGCTATGGCCTTACCCTTCTCATAGTGAGAAGAGGCCCGTGCCCAGCAGTGGGACAGCATAAAGAGCTGATGATGATGACATAGAATGGAGCTTTATTGCAAATTATACACTTATAAATCCAGCAAAGAATTTAAATTACGCCACTGATTTATAACTCGTCGGTTATGGGAAATTTTTAACACTAAATACGTTTATTCCTTTTCTGTCTCCTTAGGCAGTCGTTTGCAAAATCAGTTAGGTCTCGAAACCATTGAAAATACACTAATGAGTACCTCAACCAAGTAATAATGTTATTCTTTATCAACTTGCAAAGTTCAAGTAGAAAATAATTATAATTATAATTCATAAAAACGCTATTATTAAAAGTACTCATATTTATACTACAATAGGCTGTACAGATTTGCCGAAGTTCAAAAACAACAAAACTAAACGACAATGCTATCCGAATTCTTTACTCAGTGGAGCATTCACATTTTGTCTGATACTGCCAACTAGAAAAATCTGAAGGCAAAGATACGGCAAGATAGTGGGGTCCCTCGAGATATAAACGTATCGGAATAAAAATCGACAATTCTGTCTCCAACTTTATCTAAACTATTCGACTATTTTTTTGGTGTCGGGTTGGAAAATCCTCATGGAATCCCTCCACCCTGGAGGAAGGGCGAAGGGGACTGTCAGACTCTTACTGACTAAAAAACAAACCGTGTTCCTCATGTACCCGTGTGTCGGAGGGTCGGGTATCGCCGAAGCATTCCTCGCTGCCCTCGCACGGGTATTGGTCCGCCAGATTGTCAGGCGGGCCCCAAACAAAACCCCCTTGACGTTGGATGAAGGTGTTGGGCTCCGCCGCCAAAACACCGAGCGGCCGCAGAGCATAGGGAGGACGGCAACGCAACACCGTATCTCCTCTTCATCTGCGGCCCCACCGCGACGCAACGATGGTGTGCCCCCATCTGGTCGCGGCAGATAGGGCGCGCGGCAACGCAATACCGACACGACTGCGAGGGACAGAAGAACTGTCCCTCACACCCGCACCATTGGACGAATCCTGCGCAGGCTCTGACAAGCCTCCGTCAAGCCCACGTGGAGCGTCTACTCCCGGGATCTCGCTTAGCTTCACCGTGGGTGACCTAACCACGGTTACTGAGCCCCCCAGTTTTTATTTTTGGAAAATTTCAAAAAATCTTTGAAACTCGATATCTCAGAAACCGATAATTTTGGACCCCTAGTTGACGGGGGTAAAATTGTTGCAAATATCCTCAAACATAACCTCTTTCAAGGAAATGGTTGAATTACCAATCAACCTGTATATTGTAACTATGTCCTAATTTAAAGAATGTTGTGCATGTCTGTAATTGGCCTAAGCATAAAACTTTGTGTAATTTGTGATTTATTTTTGTACTTGTTTATGTTTATACTGTTGAAATGCCTTACTAAAAAATAAAATAAACCTATGAATACATATTACCCAAGTTTACACCTATGCGAATATGCTACATAGATCTTTTTGAAATAACTAGACTAAGTTGGGTCAAGTGGTGAATCAAGATCGGTCCATTTGGAGAGCCTGAGGAGAGGCCTATGTCTAACAGTAGACGTCTTTCGGCTTAATATTATCGTGTCAAAAATAAAAATCTAATACTTTCTTTACCGCCACATGTCAAATGTAATTGGACCCAATTAGAGAACAAATAAAAAAATGTAAATTGGATTTTTTAAATAAGACTTCAGAAATAAAATTGTTTCTTTCATTCTAAACTAGTAAATAAGACTCATTTCACAAATTCTTCATACAAGAACCCATACGAACCCAAATACATGAAGGCAAAACCAATTTTTTTACACAAAATCTTGAAAAGAAACCCGAAAACCATGTCATTGTATTTTTATTTTCAGAACGATTCAGCGATATTATTTTTGACAAGAAATAATGTTTAATTCCTTTAATATTTTATGCATGACAAACTAATCTTAAGCCACAAAAAGAAATGATTACGTTATAAATAGAACCTGGAGATTCCCGCATTTCTAATCCGACAATCGAAAACGAAATTGAATTCTTGTTATTTCAGCTTGGATGTAAGTCACAAGTATTTCCTTAGTGAATACTTTTCTTTATTGTAAGGGTAATTGGAAAGATTATACATCACATTCTGTTTGTCGCGTTTAACGTTAATTGTCTGAGAAGATGAATTTGAATATTCATGTAGCATATTTAGAATCAGATCCACCTATTGGTACCAGTACTGGATCTTGGGTGATGCCAATTTAAAGCGTACAATTTGCCCATCAGCATGCTTATGGTCAAGACAATTATTGGATCTAAAACTACCTGAAGCTTTCTTATTTGGCGTTACAAACAACTGCTTTAATGAAAACCATTTATAGGAATGCAAAACTATTTATGTAAGTGATTGATGATTGGCATATGCACTTAAAAACACGCCGGCGTCCTCAACTTGCCATAATGACGGAAACACGCAAACCGTTCATACACGATGTGACTGATTAATCACTTTTTCTATAATTCAAAGCAATCTATTATTTTTCTAATTTTGCCACAACTGTTGTGATATTTTTCATTATCATTACAAATTAAATCGACCTTCACAACAACAGTGAATTTTGAGTACAATAGACTTAAATTAACAAAGCCTGCCATCGTAATTATTTCTGTGAAGACTGTTAGACTGTTGTTTTAATAAAATTTGCCTTTGATTGCTTAAAAGATTAATTTTGAGTACAAATAATGTATTTAGCTACGGAGCTGCTTGTCATGAAATTATTTGTTTCAGGTTGTTCTATCTAACAAATGTGTCAAAGTCAAAAAAGTCAAAAATCATTTATTCATCTAGGTCACAACGTGATGCTTATGAACGTCAAATTTTTAAAATTAATTTATAATGCTTCTACATTTACTGTCCATTCGCAAAGCAATAGGTAAAGAAAAAAAAAGAACGTGCAATAAAACTCGTGGCCACTCTTTTTAATCGCCAGTGTTATGGTACATATTTTGTTTTTGTAAGGAGCTGCAACTGTTTCACATTGTAATTAATTACTTGTAAATAGTAAATAAGAACATACATAATACTTAAACAAATATGCAGTTACTAAATTAAGTGCTGTAGTAGTCTTCTACTTCTTCGTGAATCTTGTGTAACAGGAGCATCCACTTACGCTTTATAATGTAGGCAACTCGCGATCATGTTCAGAACTATGGTGGAAAAGTATGTTACAGAAAGTGACGGTATATGAATACACGAAAATTACAAAAAAGTTAGTATATAACCCATGATAACGAGCTACCTTCATCTAACACTGTAGCAAATTTTAATAAAATTTGTGGAACAACAATGAAAATGTAAATGTAGTAAGTTGAATGACCTAATAATACATGAATATTAAATTAATAGAACTAGAGATATTATATAAAAAAAAACTGAATAAGGTATCTATATAAATTAAAAAAATCAAGAGTTGGCTAGTGTAAGTGACCATCTATCCAGTGTTAGCTTATTCAATAGCTTTCGCTCGTATGTTAGCATTGCTAGATAGTCACGAATGCATCTTTTCTTGTGTATGCTCCGACATCTCGGCGGTCGTACGTGCGTAAAAGAACGATTCTATTCGGCTACAGGTCTCTTTTCGCGGCCGTTTGAAGTCCTTATAAGACCGATAAGCACTTCTTATTCCTAGAAGACGGTTCATTTCGATGTCATCTGAATCCTTTCTGTATTCTGCAGTGCAGTGAGATTTTTTAACTGTACCTTTTTATACCTTTACTATCATTCTGGTAACGTCTACTCTTGATACGCAACCTGTAGCTAAAAACAAGCCTTCAGACTAGCCCTCGCCTTTTACTTGTACAATATATATATATTAAATCAATAGGCTGTGGAAATCAGCACTGGTGAATTAAATCATAGACTCTAACAGTCTTATTAATAAAAATTGCTTATTCTTCTCTTACTCCAAAGTAATACCGGCAGTAGTTAATTCTAGATTAGATATGGAATAGCTACGTGTTAATAATGGTATTAATAAATAAGGAGTAAGTTCGCAGTAACAATACGATTCTTACACTGAGATTAAGGTATATGTTATGGCAACCCACTGATATTAAAAGTAAAAAGAATGAACAAAATGACCTGGTCTAATAAAAACTTTTTATTAAATACTTTTATTTGACAATCACAACCAGATAGGTTGGACTAGGTTAAGGTTAGATGGGATTGGTGCTCGACAGCCGATGGGAATTTGGGCCCCACTTCCGGCGGCTGGCGCCCAAGCTCATGGGCGCAGCAGGCGCACTTTCAACGTTGCTTCCCAACTTGGGGGGCCCGAGCGCTGCCTGTAGGCGGTTGTACGTGGGAATCGTGCGGTCTATGGCCCTGTATGGGGCCCCTGTGTGGGCGATGGACATGACGGCCAGCACTCTCGCCATACTGCGCAAACCGCAGAGGGCGATGGCCATCAGAGTCGTCCGCGGGTATCGCACGATTTCCTACGAGGCGGCTTGCATCCTGGCCGGATCCCCGCCCTGGGACCTAGAGGCGAAAGTACTCGCGTCATTATATCGATGGCGCGAGGAAGAGCAGACACGGGGCTCGAGGCTGGTGCAGCGGCAGATCGCGCTGCGCCGAGAGGAGCTCCGTCAGGTCTTGGTGGCAGAATGGCGGCAAAGGCTTTTGCGCCCTACCGCCGGCCTCGCCACCGTCGAGGCGATCCGGCCAGTACTCAATGACTGGCTCGGGAGAAGGCATGGCTCCCTGTCGTTTAGGGTGACGCAGGTGCTGTCGGGGCACGGCTGCTTCGGCAAGTACCTGTGCCGCATAGACAGGGAGCCGGACGCTCGGTGCCACCACTGCGTCCATTGCGGGGAGGACACGGTGCAACACACGCTCGCCGAGTGTGTAGCTTGGGAGGAGCAGCGCCGTGTCCTCACAAATAAAATAGGAGGCGATCTGTCGCTGCCGGCCGTAGTGCGGAGGATGGTCGGTAGCGCAGAGTCGTGGGACGCGGTGGTTTCCTTCTGCGAAAGCGTGATGTCGCAGAAGGAAACTGCGGAAAGGGAGAGGGAGATCTCGACTCCCTTCCCCGGCCGCAGAAGGCGCACCGGGCGCAGGAGAAGGGCGGACAACGCCCTTTTCCGGCCCCCATGAATGGGTCCAGGGGTGAGGGACTTGGGGAAGTCTTCGCCTCCTATTCGATGGACCCGAGGCGCAGGCACGCGCGGTTGTCGGCGCGCGCCTCTGAGGTGATGCACAGGGTAGTTCAGCACCTCACTACCCCGTGCAGGAGACGAGGCCCGGAAAGACCGGCCAGCACTAGTGTGGGGCTGCGGAAGAATTTGGATTCCCGCGGCCCCGCACGCACGTGCTAGGAGACACCGGGGTGGTTTTAGCCGGTAAGAGTCCGGCACGCCAGTCCGCCTTTCCCCAGGCGGAGGTAGTCCATGAGGATTTCCACCCGCAAAAAAAAAAAAAAAAAGGTTAAGGTTAGATTTTTTGATCACAACTATCCCAAGCGAACATAAGACACAAAACACATATGTAATGGTGCGTAACGCAAACGTTCGGATGGGGTATTTGGCTAGGTTTGTATAGGTTTGCAAGCGCTTGTGGCAAACCCGATCGGTGTCGGTTTTTTGGCACACACCTTTTTCAAGGTCTTCAAAATGGTTATTGCGAGGTTTATACAATTTCACATGCCTTATTAATGGTAATATTTTTTCTATTACTTCTATCATTCTTAAATCTTCAATTAAATAATCTCTATTAATTTTAATCCACAATAATAAAATTACAAAATCAGATACTAGTAAGTACTCTAACGAACACCAAACAAATGTGAAAATATATTTGGGTTAAGTATATAAATCTCAGTGAAAGTTGGATATACAATATAAATCTACGAGCTTTTGCCCGCGGCTTCGCTCGCGTAAATTCGAAGTAACACAATTCTCTCATAAAAGACGGATACTTTAATAATCATTGTCGTTTAAACAAACTGTTTATACCGATAAGAAATAGATATAACTGCAAGAAGTATTTACACATGGCATACAAACTACGGTTTACTAATGTTTGCCATAATTTAAAATGCCATAATTTCATATACCATACTGGTATTTGCCATAATTTCATTAGAAATAACGCTTCAGTTGTCATAATCGTGAAATGACATAAAATGACTTTCACTAATTCCATTGGTCATAATCGATCAAGTGTCATAATAATTTAAATCCATAAATGTATTTGCTATAATTTTCGTTTTCAATAATCTAAAACAACTTCAGTTTATTAAACTAGTGTGAAGAATGTGGACTAAGTTGACGGAGCCCTGCTTCGCAGGGCTCCTATTTTTGGATTAAAGGTCAACGCTCATTAGAGCCACCCGGCACCCACTCCGCACGGCGTCCACGAGTGGACGTCGCGCGGTCAACCAGCGGACCGCGCGCCGTCAACGAGGGAACGCCGCGCGGTCAACGCGGCGACGAGCAGTCAACGCGCGACAAGTATGCGAGCAGCGAGATCCCACCGAGCCGTCCACGCGCGGACGGCGGGTGGTCCACCCGCCGTCCGCGCGTGGACGGCTTACGACGAGGCGAAGCGGTGCGGAGTGGGTGCCGGGTGGCTCTAATGAGCGTTGACCTTTAGGGTCAAAAGATGATCCTAACCTAACCTATCCGAGTCGGATTGCACTGAGTCGGGGTGTTAACAATAATTAATTCAACTTTAGTTTATTGAACTAGTGTGAAAAATGTGGACTAAGTTGACGGAGCCCCGCTTCGCAGGGCTCCTATTTTTGGGTTAAGGGTCAAAAGAGAACCCTAACCTAACCTATCCGAGTCGGATTGCACTGAATCGGGGTGTTAACGATAATTAATTTCAACCTAACAATATTATGTATAATTTTCATTATTATATCAAATTTTGATTATGTCAAGAGTCGATTATGATATGTGTTACTTATGGAAACTAATTATTATGATATATGTTGTCATAGAAAGTCATTTTATGGCAAATAAAAGTTATCACTGTTGAGTTGTTAAGGCAAACGTTATTAATATAAATGATAATAGTGCAAATAAATATTATGATCGGGGATGATTATGGCAAACAATATTAGTGCAAATGAATTTATGGAAAACGAGAGAATACCACAAACTACATAGTAGGTACCTACTCAACATGACTGTTTTTCGGTGTCAGTGACTTTTCTGTCTTTTTTTATTATTATAACTTCTAATACTGTCAGAAGCATTAGAAATTAACAAAATACTCGACAATCCGAATTCTGCGGATATAATTATGTTGTCGACTTGAAATCTTTATGCTTTATGTTTTAGTATTCAGGTAAAATTTCGATCTAGTCTACCGTACCCTGTGACAAAATTATTAATATACTATGCATAGACTAATGATTGGTCTCGCTCTGCTCTAGCGATACCAATAATTTGTCTAAGATACTATGCTTACTCCTTGCTTACGCCAGCGTTAAACCATGGGTCTCCGAGGAGTAACTTTTACTCCCGGAGTAAATTATGAATAGTTAACTCCGTCCTTACTCCTAGTTTATTAATACCATATTTGCCTAATCTTTGCTTAAGTCTTGGAGTAAAGTTGTTCTGGCGCTAATCCTAGTTTATTAATAAGACTGTAAGAGCGATAAACACAATTCTGCACGAATCCAACCAATTCATTGAGCTCCTACAAATGCATAATTGCGTTAAAACCCATTCCATATAATATACAGTGTTCATACCACCCGTTTCAATTATGAATACTCGGTACAATTTCAAATTCACCACGCAAAGCGAATTATATCGTTTCTCTTGATGCATATTAAGGAAAAGTGACATTATCACAAGATGGAATATCTTTTTGATATTTTGTTTTCCTTCGATTCTTTGATGTGGGACTTATAAAAGCAAGTAAACGCTCTTTACGTATTCTTTCGTTTTACTTGTTTTAACGATGTACGTTGAATTATTATAATTAAGTTGTGTTTTTAAGGTTCTGTTTTTGTCATTCTCATTCTTTTAATCTGATCTCAGCCATTTATGAGCACATACTCTCACTTAAGCTAGTGACAAGATATAATGGTTAATAAGACACTATCTTTCATGTTTTATTTAAATACCCGGCATAATTTTACCAGCGCAGCTAAGCTATTATAAATTCCAAAGATTATGAGACGTCCCATTTTTGCAAATTGCTAGATATCTTTCCGGCAAAGTAAAGCTATTAAAGCAACCAGAAATTAAAAGACATATTATTTTCGGATAGACGCTGCTTTTGCATTAAGGCGCTGTCCTAAGCGACTGTTTTGGTAAATGAGGGGGTGAAGCAGGGGAGGTGAAAAGCGCGTAGCTCCGTCTTGTGCGGGGCGCCCCCTTCATTCTCGTTGCGTGCGGCCGTATTCTGGCAACATCCGTATTCCAATATTTCAAAATCGCAAGCGAAACGTTTTAGCATATTGAATTGAGATACTGATATTAAAATTTAAATTACATAAATAAATCTGTTTGTACAATATAGGCATAGCTCAATTTTTGTTCTCAGTAGCGCCATGAGCAAAACTGGTTTACATTAGACGTTATAGGTATAGTTGACGAAAGTAGATAAATACCTATGTGCCGTAAGATGATAAAAATAATTAAGTCAGTTCCATGAATGGAGAGGCCCTTATTATTTTTTTTTGTTTTTGTATTAAAATGGTGAAGCGGTTCATAGAATACCTACATCTAATTCCATTCCTGCCAGTTTTCAAATCTGTTTTGCAATAAATTGGCTGTGACATACGTTTTTACAATTTTTGGCTACGGTACCCTAAAAACCACAATACTGCCCTACTAAGCGCAAAAGCCGTATCTCAAGTAAAGCGAGTTACGAGATAATTGAAGTTTAGTAAAAGTTGATTTATTTTATTTCTTTATGGATGTTTTATTGTTATTATAGGTATAATTATCATGGTAAAGGTTTCAAAATACGTCGCCGTTTTTAGGGGTTGTGAGTGATTAAAGGGGGAAGAGGGGAGGTCTCGGAACCCCCCTCACCATTTTTACATCCCGGAAATACTTGGTTTCCTCTGTAAAAAAAATATCTCTAAACATCGGCGTGTATGGCACTGCCAACTTCCACATTCTTTACACTAGTTTAAAGAGAGAGTCAAAAGAGAACCTAACATAACCTATTTAGTTACTTATTACAGTCGCACCTAACCCTAGGCACTCGAACAGCGAAATGACGCATAAATTTGACATTAGCTGTATTGGCAGCTAATGTCAAATTTGTGTGATCAATAATGATCATTCTAAGATGGCGGGTTTGCGTTTCGCTTCACGTTTTTCACATAAAACTTAAAAATTACATTTCTAAAATTGTACTAAAGTATAAAAACTACGTTCCGTTTTGCATAATTGCCGAAGTATTTAGGATTTTTTGGAAATTGTTTAAAAATATTTAGACGCAACTCCGGCAGCCAAAATTATTTTAAGGGGATTAAAACTAACTCCCGTAAGCCCCCTACACCACCAATACCCTCAAATTCAGGCGACTCATTATTATTTTTCAAAATAGAGGAAATATCAAAAATATATGTGGATATACCTTATTCATGAGATACTGCTATGTCGCTTAAAAAATTATAGAACTAAAATTTGAGCTACTGCTTTTTCGTTAGTTCTCCTCATACATGTTTGTATGGAAAATTATAAAAAAGAAAATGTATTTTTGCTTATCACTAGGGAGTTGAGTCAAATTTGTTAAAAAAATTGTTTGGCATTTCTTGGCTAGCTCTTGAACAAATCGTGTTAGGAATTACTGCAGTCAAATGTGTATAAGACGTTGCAGAACTGTTATCTTTAACTTCACTGTAATTACAATAAAGATAATTAGTTAGGTACTTTATTATTTAAAAAATACTATAACTTGTGTTATAGCAAACAGAGAAGTCACCTTCTTGCTTATAAATGATTGATTTTAGAAATTAAAAATATATAATGCTCGCTGTACACATTGGCCCAACATGCTGGCCCAACGTATTGGCCCAATGTGTAGAGAGCTACTTGGCGCTATGTTGGCTTAATGTACCGCTGTACACATTGGCCCAACATGCTGGCCCAACGTATTGGCCCAATGTGTAGAGAGCTACTTGGCGCTATGTTGGCTTAATTGGTGTAGTTGGCGCCGACGTTGGCCGGCCAGCCGAATAGTGTCGGTTTTTTGTGCACACATCAAAGGATCTTGGCGCGCTCCGCCAACAGCGTTCACACGTTGGCGCCTTTTTCATTTCGTTGCCGCTCTTCAGCGGAGACAGTACTGTTGCGCGTGAATATATTTACGTTCCCAAGTTAATATACATATTAGTAGTAGGTCGTTACGTGTTTTGCTCGTAATCGGCTGTGAGTAGTTTTGTGAGTACGCATAATCGGTTCCAAAAGTGATTATTTCTGTAACTATTTATTTCTAAAAAGACAACTCCCGCATTAGGACTAAATCCTGTGTCGCGGGGGACTTTACAAATATACATCTAACGAGGACAATTAACACCCAGACTCGAAACAACAATTTATGGATCACACAAAGTGTTGTCTCGTGTGGGAATCGAACCCTCGCTTAAACCACTACGCCAACCGTGCAGTCAGACAGTTCAATGCAGTGTCGATACGGTATACCAAGAAACATTACTGTAGAATTATGCTAAATAGTTACTTTACAAGTAAGAACCATATATCTATTTTCATATTGTAATAAATATTGCCCATTACTTTTAAAGGTAGGTAAACATAATTTCATTGTTTACGTATTAAATGAACTTTCCTTCATACTTTAGCCAAGCTTAGGACTGGTCTCACAACTTATTTTTTATATGAATTTACGTATTAAATGGATATTGAGAAATTGCACACATTCGTCATACCACTACTATTGTAGAACAATAATTTAAACAAACATAGCAAATTATCGTTCTGATTTACATAAGGTGCATTCTCATTTGAAATATCCCAATTCCCAAAAGTGTTATCTGATTATTTCTTTTTATTTAAGCATCGAGTTTGACATAAGACAATGACGATACGATGTGCATTACGAAATTACTACGCACACTATGACACAGCCCAGCGCATCAAGCTCGGACGAACTCTGGTATAATCGTATAGTTTCGTGTAATGAGCTGTCGTGCAGGCGCACCGCGCGCCGAGCATCGCGCGCGCTATACATACCTACATACAGAACTGGAACCATAGATTATACACATACTGGTAGCTGGAACCGCTTACGAAAAGTAACTAGTTAAATCAGCCACGAAACTAGTTACGCGGTTACGTGTATACGTACGCAGTTTTATGAATCGATTACGTTAAATAACGCCCACTTCTAATAGGTACATATATAACGATTGCGGCGGCGTAGGACAGCAATGGTGTTTTACAATTTATAGTAATTGTACCGAAATTGAACAATAAAATATATCTTTTTACAAATTTGTATGTTCTTTTTTTATTAATTTTTGTAGAATTAAAAACGAAGTAACTTGAAAAACATATTTTTCTTAAATACCACATTGATATCTTCGAGGCTTGATAGTTGGGGTAGGTTATTTAACCAAAATTTATTTTATTAATAATACACACACACACATACATACACAACGTCACGCCTTTTATCCCCGAAGGGGTAGGCAGAGGTGTATATTTCTACACCCACTTTTCGCCAGATATACTTTGGTCCCACGTAATAAGGGGCGAGCCTATTGCCGTACCGGGCACATTTCCAGACTCCGTGCTGCTACTGAGAATTTCGTGGCAGAAAAACCCAATAACACTGCCCGACCCAGGAATCGAACCGGGGACCTCCCGATCACACGCGCACATTTATGCCGCGAGACCAACGAGGCAGTCGTAAAGGGTTTGATGTCAAGTTTTCCGTCTCTACGCAAAGATGGTATTTGCATCGTGTTATCCCTCAGTCGCCTCTTACGACACCCACGGAAAGATGACGGGGTGGTGACACTTGTATTCTATGCCGTCAACCACACGGCACTATTAATTTTAATAATAAGCTACCTATTTTATATTTCAGGTAAATGAAGCGTGGAGCCGTATGGCGGATAAAATTGAATATTAATTTTATCCGCCATAAGGCTCCACGTCACTATTAACGAAACCAAAAAGAAAAAAATAATCATTAATGACAACATGTAGAATGCATCACATTCTACTTCAGTACCTACACATGTACGCGCAAGTAATAATTAAACGCACTGTTTAAATAAATAGCCGTGGCTGCAAGTGCTTCTACGTCCATCTTTGTCTAAGCACCAATGCAGAATGATCCGTCACTTCCGTCAGCAATTGTGTAAATAGCAATCTTGGCGTCGCACACTGGCGAATATTACCAAAAAGATGGCCAAAATGTTTTAATAATAAAAATGCGTTAAATAAATCTATTGAAATTAAATGTAGCCTTTTGATCTATGAATAACTTTTATTTTATGAAAAAAGGCCGTGGTTCCAACCAGCGCGAATTTAAATACTGACTTTATGATATTGATAGTTTTAAAACAATAGAAGGATAATAGTTAGTATATATATTAAAGGAATTGACAAAGGACATTGCGCAATTTGTATATTATTCTTTTGGTAATAAATGTATTTTAATTTTTATTTTTTATTTTATTATATATGATAGAGATTAACAAGAATTTAATTATCAAAAATTGTATTATAATTAATAATATTCATAACTAAGAAACATGAATGATCAGAGATACACAAACTATATGTTATCCAATATGAATATCTAAGTTTGTTTAAATATCAAATACTGCACTTCAGGTTCTTTCAATAGTTAAATTTCATCCAGGGCAACTGCGTATTGGGCTTTCTGGACGTTTTACGAAAAGTTGAGATATAAGGAACTGTAGAAACGCAAAGTCTTTGAAATCAATGACTCATTTGTAGTTTAAATACGGGGCGTTTTTTTAGTAAAGTCTCTGTGAAATTTTAAGACTTTATTGACATCTTAAAATCATAATGAATCTATATAATCTAATGAATGTACTACAAAAATACCGTAAAAATAAATTAAAAATTGAAATTATTTACATGGTTTAGGCGTCGTAAAATGCCTCCGCATCAATGTCATCGGGTAACGTGCCCAGAAGGCTATAAGCATTGCCACGCTGGATGGCAATGCTGATTCTCTGAGCAAAGAATAAACCAGCCTTCTGGTCACGTGAGACGTCGATTAAACGTTTCGAAATTTTCCGAAATAGTGAACGAGCGCTCAGTGATATTTATTTATATCCTTATTTTTTTACTCTTGTGCATTTTCAGATAGATATCAACTTGTTTTAAACCACTCATTAAAAGAATGAACTCAAGTTCAAGACTTCAAAATATTCCACGGCAAAATGTACGCGTAAATACAGGGACTTGCAGCTAATAAAAACTAATCATAAGGCAGATATCGGCAGCCAAATCTAAAACAAACTAAATACTAGCAATTGAAGCATATAATGCTAATGCATTATATGCTTCAATTTACTACAACTTATTTTTCGGAATACAGAAGAATATCGTACTATTTTTTTTATTCTTTCTGCTTATATAATATAGTGTTATTTACAATACTATCAATTTCTAGGTAAGGGTAGGTATCGGTGTTAGGATTTTTTAGAAAGTAGTAACATCTGACAGCAATTATAATTACCTCTAGAAATAGAATCCATAACAGAAAAACACCAAACATATACCTACAGTTGTAAAAACAACGAGTGACAACATGCGACTTGAGATTCATCGATAAAAAGCACGATATTTCTGATCAAATTCTTAGGCAGATTGTTATAGAATTTTACCATACAAAATATATCAAAGAATGCTCAAAAGTTGCGTCATTTATTAAGGTTTAAGCTAAGTGTTATAAAAGTGTTCTATCAACAATATTTTAAAGTCATTTATTGGCCAGACTTTAGCAAATATTCGCCAGTGTGCGTCGTATCATGTTGGCCCAACATGCTGGGCCAGCTAGTTGGGCCAATGTGTACAGGGGCTTTTAGATGTACTGAGACATACCTAAAAGCCCCTGTACACATTGGCCCAACTAGCTGGCCCAGCATGTTGGGCCAACTAATACGACGCACACTGGCGAATATTAGCTAAAATCTGGCCAAAATATGACTTTAAAATATTGTCGATAGAACACTTTTATAACACTTAAATTAAACCTTAATAAATGACGCAACTTTTGAGCATTCTTTGATATATTTTATATGGTAAAATTCTATAATCTGCCTAAGAATTTGATCAAAATTGTTTTTACAACTGTAAATGTTTGGTGTTTTTCTGGTATGGATTCTATTTCTAGAACTACTTGTAATTGCTGTCAGATGATACTACTTTCTAAAAAATCCTAACATCCACCATAACCATCCTACCCTTGCCTAGAAATTGATAGTATTATTTACTTACGTAAGCAGAAAGAATAAACAAAATAGTACGATATTCTTCTGTATTCCGAGAAATAAGCTGTATTAAATTGAAGCATATAATGCTAGTATTTAGTTTGTTTTAGATTTGGCTGCCGATATCTGCTTTATTATTAGATTTTATTAGTTGTAAGTTCCTGTACTTACCCGTACATTTGCCGTGGAATATTTTGAGGTCTTTAACTTGAGTTCATTCTTTTAATGAGTGGTTTTAAAAAGTTGATATCTATCTGAAGATGCACAAGAGTCAAGAAGTAAGGATATAAATAAATATCACAGAGACTTTATAAGAAAAACGCCCCGTATTTAAACTACAAATGAGTCATTTATTTCAAAGACTTTGCGTTTCTTCAGTTCCTTATATCTCAAGTTTACGTTAAACGTCTAGAAAGTCCAATACGCAGTTGCCCTGGATGCAATTTAACTATTGAAAGAACCTGAAGTGGAGTATTAGATATTTAAACAAACTTAGGTATTCATATTGGATACTATAAAGTTTGTGTATCTCTGATCATTCATGTTTCTTAATTATGAATATTATTAATTATAATACAATTTTCGATACTTAAATTCTTGTTAATCTCTATCATATTATATATACTAACTATTATCCTTCTATTGTTTTAAAACTATCGATATCATAAAGTCAGTCTTTATATTCGCGCTGGTCGGAACAACGGCCTCTTTACATAAAATAAAAATTATTCATAGATCAAAAGGTTACATTTAATTTCAATAGATTTATTTAACGCATTTTTATTATTAAAACATTTTGGCCATCTTTTTGGTAATATTTGCCAGTGTGCGACGTTAAGATTGCTATTTACACATTGGCTGACGGATCATTCTGCATTGGTGCTTAGACAAAGATGGACGTAGAAGCACTTGCAGCCACGGCTATTTATTTATACAGTGCGTTTTATTATTACCTGCGCGTACATGTGTACTAAAGTAGAATGTGATGCATTCTACATGTTGTCATTAATGATTTTTTTTTCTTTTTGATTTCGTTAAAAGTGGCGTGGAGCCGTATGGCAGATAAAATTAATATTAAATTTTATCCGCCATACGGCTCCACGCTTCAATAACCTGAAATATAAAATAGGTAGCTTATTATTAATAATAGTTATTTTGGTTAAATAACCTACCCCAACTACCAAGCCTAGACGATAACAATGCGGTACCTAGTAAAAATATGGTTTTCAAGTTACTTCGTTTTTAATTTTATAAAAATTAGTAAAAAGCAACATAAAATTAGTAAAAAGCGACATAAAATTAGTAAAAAGATATATATTACTGTTCCATTTCGGTACAATTACTATAAATTGTAAAACCTTATTGCTGCCCTACGCCGCCGCCATCGTTATTATATGTATGTAAGTATATTAAATTGGGAACGTAAATATATTCGCGCGCAACAGTACTCTCTCCGCTGAAGAGCGACAACGAAATGAAAAAGGCGCCGACGTGTGACAGCTGTTGGCGGAGCGCGCCAAGATCCTTTGATGTGTGCACAAAAAACCGACACTATTCGGCTGGCCGGCCAACGTCGGCGCCAACTACACCAATTAAGCCAACATAACGCCAAGTAGCTCTCTACACATTGGGCTAATACGTTGGGCCAATGTGTACAGCGGTACATTAAGCCAACATAACGCCAAGTAGCTCTCTACACATTGGGCCAATACGTTGGGCCAGCATGTTGGGCCAATGTGTACAGCGAGCATAATAGTTTATGAATAATCACAGTTTTACCCGATGTACCTAAAAAAGTTTATGTTCACAACACAATAATACAACATTCGTTACCGCTTGTGTGCAGACTGCGGAGCGTCATATTAGCGCTGCACGCTGTTTATTGTTCGCCGTGGCGGCATCTGCGCTCCAGGCGCTCTGACAAGCTAATGAATTTGCAATATAGGTACATAAAATGATTCGATTTTACGTTATTACTCTTTCAATTATTGAAAACTGTGGCAGCTATGTATTGTGAAAATAATTTATATAATTATATTATGCATAATCGATAATCTATAACATAGTCAGTCATAAAAGACTCTTATGAAAATAATTAATGTTACATATTTCATAATCACGTGGCCATGGATGAATTTCTATTTTATTACGACGCTTTCGTGTACAAATCCTTCGTAGAACTTTATTTCTCTAACTGTCCATATTTTATAATATATGATAATTATATATTTGTAAGCACAGAAACAATAACACATTAAACGCAACAAGAATATAAACTAAGGGCCTAATTATATGTGCCCATAGTCACACGAAAAGCCTATTTGGTTCAAAGTATTCAGTCTATAACATAAAACAGGAAATTACGAACTCAAATCAGCGTATTACAATAACAAACAGGTTTACGTAAAATATCGTGCAGCGGAGACGCAAGCGACATGACCTATCTCTCACAGGGCTCATAGCCGAATGATGAGGTCTGGGCGGAGCATAAACTAGCAACTGACACTCAGTACACCGCTTATGCTAATAAGGTTTAAATTGCCGAAGCGTTTAATATTGATGGAATCTACCGAGCGTCAAAATCATAGACGTTTGGCAGATTTTATTTAATTTTACAAAATATACACGTATAAAATGAAAATAAATAGGGTAATTCTTTAGTTCATTAGGTTTCCTACAATTTTATTAAATAAAATATGACAGCTTACGATCAAAATATTGCAAACAGTGAGACGAAAGATTATTTTTTGCCTCGTTTTTGTGATTTTTTTACCGTGATACTATTTTACATACATGAAAAATTCTTTCAAAAGTCTTTTGTTCAGACTTTTGACTTTAAGCACAATTTTTTGCTAGTTTGTAATATGTACCGTTATGGCTAGTTGCGCGACGAAAAATTAGGTGTTTCACGGCTTCTAAGGTATAACAGCGCCTTAAACTTGTCATACAGGCATCGTACACAGTTGGTACAAAGGGTGTGTTTATGAAAAAATCAGCTCGTGATATTTTAAGTGAATACTTAACCAGAGTTTCTTAAAATCTACAGTCTTGTACTATTGAAGATGTTTGCTATATCTATGTTCAAGAACTTTGAATATATAAATAACTTAATAGTATGACAAAAGAGTTGAAATATGAGCTCTCGCCAAAGAAGCCTGCTTGAAGCGTGTTTTTTCTGTGTTGAATATTTGAGATAGTGAAATCTTTTTGTTAGCTCCACTTTTCCTTTAAGCTTTCATAAGTTTGGTTTCTCTACACTTTTCACCTATTGCTTTTTTTGTACTTGATGCCCATTTCTTTCCCTTTTTCCCTGAGATAACATGATTTTTGTCTCTTCAGCTACAATCATACAGGGTGACGATGTTAAAACTTCACAATTTTTTTCGATGTTTCACAAATTTCACTTTTCACACATTCTATTTGTCGAGCTGCTTATCTTTTCATTGTGGAAGCAGGTGATATGAACAATTTTTGATTAATCGGAACAACTGCTGGACCGAAACTGGTCGACGTCTTCATACTGGTGGTTCAAGGTTTGTTGACAATACATTTAGGAAAGATCTTCCTTTGATATCAGATCCCTTGACAGGTTTTCATTTTTTCAAATCAATTAAATTCAATGCAAATGAATTGAATTGAATTTAAGAATAACGTAACGGAATATTTTGCCGCCATAAACAGCAAAAGGCTATACCACTGTGCCCAGTCGCAGCGCTGGAAAACCACGTTGCCTGATCCTGTATTGATAATTATATTATCGCGCACCTCTTCCACATATTTTTAAATCGTAAGCATTATTACTTGTCGAAATAGTGTAGGTGTCCGGCGCTAGGTGCCGTCCGGTGGAATGGGACTTCCCCCTACATATTTCTTATAAATGTGTCGCTTTGACCAACATACCAATGGATGGAGATACAAGAAACCAAAACCAAAACAAGTTATAATTGATAACTTTCAAATACAAAGCTTCCTATATTCACCTTACAAATAAAAAGAGAGAATTTTAGTTGAAAACCTAAAAATGTACCACTGAATCACAGAGCGTTGCAACGTTCCTTTCAAATACGTTACGTTTGTGGTTTCAAATTCAGCTTTATCTTTGACGTTTTCGCCGTAAAAGCCTTTGTATGTATCTGTCTACTTGTATGTATAAACGCCTAGGGCTTAACACTGTTGTTTGTGTAGGTTAGCGATGGCATATTGAATTGTTTAAATAACTTTGTATTTTGAAAGTTTTGGCGCTGCATGTCTGCATTTTATTCGGGTAAAGCAATATGCTGTATTTGAAATGTTTCAATATAAATAAATATCTGCGGGTCTCAGCCGTGTAATTATTGCGGTAGTCCCTCCGTTGTAAGCCGATGGTAAACTAGTAGACATTACAGGTAGGTATTTATACCTTATAAAATCAGTTAAATAAACGTGTTTTGGGGTAGACACAGGTGTACCCGAAGACAAATGGTTGTATGACCAGTGGACGTTTTTCACTTGCGATGATAAAACTAAATTTGTATGATGTAATATAGCGTAAATATATCGTCAAAGTAAAAATGCATTAAACATGAGGGGTTTTATGATAATTAACAATCTTGACCATTTTTATTTCTTCACTAAAACATATTTCTACCTTAAACTTAAAGACGACATCTCTAATATCTTTATTACCATAGTTTAAAAGATAATGTGTCTGACTAACAGGCCTGTCTTACAACACTTGAGATTTAATGTGTCCTACTTACGAATTAGCAGTCGCTATAGCCTCGCTTGAAATTGAAGGCCTAGTTACAGCTAGTTGTGACGATTTGTGAGCTCGACAATGCCCTCATATTGTAGCGAACTTTCATTTGCATGTGGGGAAGATTGATTGGACTATGTTTGTGCCAAAGCGAGACATGGGTTTATATAAAGTGATTCTGAAATAAGTGTAGATTGTGTATGTTGAGGGCATAGTTGAAAATGAGTGCAAAGACTTTCGCGACACAGGATTTATTCCACGAGTGGTTGTTAAGGTTAAAATAAATTATTTTTATACACCTCTGCCTATCCCTTCAGGGATAAAAGGCGTGAAGTTATGTTTATGTTATGTTATCTGAGAAAGCAAATTAATTATCAAAACCAAGCTGACTTATATAGAAACATAGAAGTAATTTTTCATCGTTGGACTATGTTTGTGCCAAAACAAGACATGGCTTTGTATACAGTTATCTTGAAATATACATATACAGGATGTAAAAAGACCCTTAACGAAAACTGAAATCCCGTGTTGTACCAATCAGTACGAACATGTTTTACTCCGGTGCCATACCTGGGAAATTACTGGTTCAGGAGATATTGCGGCTCAATGTTAGTATGGATTTTTTCTAATTAGGTACAAAATCGATGCATTTACCCCGCCAATATGTTCTTTAGACGCCCTATAACTCCATGGATAAGTAGGTATTTCGAGCATTGCACGCGCTCGCTTTTAATTGCGGTTTAAAAATGTGAAAACTCAAAAAAAGAATTCGTTTCCCAGGTATTATTTTTGGTTAGTATGACTTGGCATGATGTCCACAACGAGTAGACTTCGGCTTGGTGATGGGGGTGCGATGGCAAAAACAAAATTTTAAAAGTAAAGAATTGAAATCTTAAAGCACAAATTAAATGTCAGAACCGCTTTGGTTCTGACATTTAATTTGTTCATTAAACCTAATATGGGAAAATTGAAGTTTCTCTCTAAAGGTCCCTTATAAAAATCATTTCTTAGTTATCGCTTCGAACAATTGGTAGCTGAGAGTAAAGCAAGGAGAAGCTAGGCTTCAATAAAGTTGACAGAAGTAATATATATTGTAAACCCACTCACATGTTTACTTCCCCATACTAATTTACATACATACATACATACATAGACTCACGCCTGTTTCCCCGAAGTGGTAGGCAGAGGCATATTAAACTCCCACTTTTCGCCAGTGTTTTGATCCCACGTAATAGGTGGCGAGCCTATTGCCGCTTATCGGGATATTCTGTTCGCCAGAGCCTCGTCCGTTGATCGGCAGGTGCACCACTTGCAGGTGAGGTTGACTTGGGGCCTTTAGTTCTTGGTGGGAACCCTATGCACACTAATAATAAATAATTTAGTCTATAAATACACCGAATTGCTTGAAGGAAAAGCTAGAATCAGATTGCCAAAGAGAAACTTAAACTTATGCCTCAAGACCAGCGAACCATGAACAGCTAAATAATTAATAGATTACAGCGTAATCAGTCTGTTAATCGCAGAGGTCATTAACCGAATATATATACCGAATATCGGTGTTTCTATCCCTTGTTTAATTATCGAGACCCGGCTATGTATTAATATAATTAATCCCTTGCCGGCTATTAGTTTGTCTAACCGTTACCTACTTAAGGTGATCAATGAATATGTAAACAGAGACTGTAGTGTACTTTATATATTAACACTAGAGTGCACTCACCCATTTATACTCCTTGAGTGCACGCGCGGGCTACCGATGTAGCCAATTTGTAGATCAATTAATTCTATGAAGAAGTAAACAAATTAATAAAACTCATTGTTTAATTTAAAGTTATCTTTATTATAATCAGAATGGAACAAAAAATTAATCAACACTTGTCTTCTCAATTATAATATCAAACATATTATGATAAACCTACTTAAAAATCATCAATATTTGGCAGGCTTCCTGATGTTCATTACAAATGCGCCTCATACATTTGCTGCATTGCTTGTGTGTGCTGCAGAATAAATACCAACCAACTCCTCCCCGAATAGGCATATTTTGTAGCTGGGGATGTTCTTTTAATCCTGTAGTAGCCTGCCTTTCAGTTTGATAATTCTTGGTACCTATATTTTGCTGGGAAATACGACGCTCAATTGGGACACGATCTTGCTAGATAGACTGCCACATTTTAGAAATATTGACGTCAGATCACTTTTATTTGGAGATTATAATTTTTTTACATTATTATGAGACCGTTTATACCTGCCATGTTACTAACCGACCGTTAATACGCCATATTAATACAAAAAAATACAATATTTACCACTTGTGCACTAGACAAATATTTTCCTTAAACGCACGCGCGGGGCACAGGTGTAGCCCACCAACTTCCAGGACAATTTTTGCGCAGGTCCTTATGCCGATGTAATAGGCATTCCACTAGTAGGAGCGGGGAGAACCAATTGAGGAATACACAAGACGATTGCGTTGTGGCATACCTAGTTCCGCCAATATATGACAATGTCACACCCTGGGCTACATATTATGTGTATGTGCCCACGCTTGTACTCTAGTGCTAAGTATCTTGTTAATTACTTCGTGGTTTTTTTGGTTATTTTTAGCCTGTTGTTAGGTTAGACTGTTTTGTGAACGCTAAGTTTCTAGAAAATATATACCAGTATTTCGTAATCCACTGCTAGATAGGTGACCGCTGCCAATTGGCGTCACAATAATGTGACTATCGTGAAACAATAGGAGGAATTGGCATTCCACGCTGGCTAAACGGGTCTGTAACACCTTTCATAAAGTGCGATCATTTCACGAAATGGCATTTATGATTTGGCCACAAAATACACATAATGTTATAAACTGATAATACGAACGCCTAAAGCAAAGAACAAGGAATCAAGCTCATCGCAAAGCTTTGACATGAGTGGGTATCAAACACTCGACCTCTGGCATAGCAGTCAGGTTCACGAGTCAAAATAACATTTAACTGAGAATACTACTCCCAATGAAATTTTATTTTAATTTTATGTTTAGAATTATCTTCTTGTCTATTTATTCTCTCAATATGATTACACTTTTCTATATTTTGTAGAGTCATCGTAATAAATTAATTTAACAATCATTATTATATTAATTTTATGAATACACTTGTCGCCATATTAATCAAAATAGAATAATATATTTCATGCTTGAATAAATACAAATCAGTCTAAATATTTAAATTTCATATTTTATTTCTGTAAGTATAATTAATTCTCAACGAGTTAATAATTTCATTCATAAACTACGAAAGTTCATTCAAATAAATTTTCAATGTCGTTCTAATTATAAATAGGCAGCGATAGCCGAGTGGAGGCAGCGATAGCCGAGTGGATATACCAACAGACTGCCATGCAGAGGGTATCGGGTTCGAATCCACGGCGCGCACCAATGACTTTTCGGAGTTATGTGCGTATTGAATTGTTAATTATCGCTTGTCCCGTGCCTCGAAGAGCACGTTAAGCCGTCGGTCCCGGTTGTCATGAAGATCTTTCACAGTTGTTACAGGGCGTCAGTACCTTCTAAATTAACTGACACTAGTCTAAACCATGGAATATCGCTATCCCTTCGGGTTGCGGAGGTCAGACAGGCAGTCGCTCCGTGGAAAAGCTAGTATTCAGCCAAATCCGGTTAGACTAGAAAGCGGACCCCAGATTGAAAACTGGGATAACGCTTAGAGGATGAAGTTCTAGTTATAAATATGAACTTTGTTTACCATAATTGTGTTTATTGTTTATTCAAATTAAAAGCAAATAGAGTACCTACTTAATTCAGTCAGCGATAGCCTAGTGGAGATACCAACAGACTACCATGCAGAGGGTATCGGGTTCGAATCCACGGCGCGCACCAATGACTTTTTGGAGTTATGTGCGTATTGAATTATTAATTATCGCTTGTCCCGTGCCTCGTAGAGCACGTTAAGCCGTCGGTCCCGGTTGTCATGAAGATTTTTGACAATCGTTACAGGGCGTCAATACCTTCTAAAATAAACTGACACCAGTCTAAACCATGGAATATCGCTATTCCTTCGGGTTGCGGAGGTCAGACAGGCAGTCGCTCCGTGGAAAAGCTAATATTCAGCCAAATCCGGTTAGACTAGTAAGCGGACCCCAGATTGAAACTGGGGTAACGCTAAGAGGATGATGATGATGATGAGAGTACCTACTTAATTAATATTAAAGAAAAGTTTGAGGTTAGGTAATTAATGTCTTGAAGGCAATGAGAGAGGTAAGTATAATTTATGAGTTAAATTTGTGAGCATCAACTCTTCATCACCATCCCCCTAGCGTTATCCAAAGTCTAGCCGAATTCGGCTGAATATTAGCTTTTCCACAGAGTGACTCCCTGTCTGACCTCCGCAACCCAAAATAATAGGGATATTCTATGGTTTAGATTTATGTCGGTTTATTCATAGCTACTGACTCCTAATGGCTTAAGGTGCTTGCCGAGGCACGGAGTAAGCGCAAATTAACATGATCGATGAACTTAAATATAGAGGTAGGTATGTGTATTATCCAGAAACATATTCATATACATTTTGGCAAGATGGTCACACCATATTGTTCGCACAGGCCAAAAAGTTATCAGACCTCATGTAGAGCCAAGATTGTTGTGGTAGCCTCAACCTGCCTCAATTACTGCAATTGATTTTAAATCTAACCCCACTCATTAATTTTAAACTCACTTTACGTATTTATTCTATATCATTTTAGGATCAGTGTCTAGTAGTTGGGTAGTGGTACTAGTAGGTGGCGGCAATCGCGAAAAAACAAAACCTAAGTGTTACTTGATTACATGCAATGATTCATAGAAATTCCTTCCATAGTTTTGGCATGAAAGAAACACAAACAAGAACACTTTTACATTTATGATATTAATATAGAGTTGCAAATCTAGTTAATAGGAGCAGCTCACCACAGATATTCTAAGCATACCACTTCCTTGTTTCTCGCTCTGTCTTGGTCGCATCCAAAGATCTATTTAGTTCCGCCTGGTTGCACAGCGTCCGTACAGTTGTCACTCCGCCATAATATATGGCCGTGGTTTCAGGAACAACATAGTTGCTACCAGGTTTAAATGCATAGATATAAAGTTGTTACGAAAGTTCCCCGCAAATTATATGTAGTAAACAATTTCAGTTACAGCTTGAGCAGAATATATGTACCTGGTATGGAATAACGTAAGTTTTCATGGATACTTGTGGTTTAGTACCACAAATTAGGTTACGTATTCTTCAATGTAGGTATATGCTTATATAACTCAGAATGATCCATGTCTTTATATGCAAGTCCTTATAAAATTGGTTGATTATTATTAGTGTCCAATTTTCTGGTACCTACTTACAGTATTATTTAGCTTGATTACTTAAAAGTAACATTGATAGCTATTAAATAATTCGATTAAAAGTTATAATTTATGTAATTATTAATTGAAAGCATTGCCACGCTGTATAGTAATGTTACTTGGGTGCTAGATGCATATCAGACTTTTGGGTACACGAGGACCGAGGCCGACCAGTCCCTTTGGGAGATCTCTATCCGTTCTAAGTTCGTTGTCGAAACATTAAATCACAAATTTACTAAACTGACACTAAAATTCTATCGTGATCCGTCGCCAGCTCTAATACGGCCATGTGTGAACGAGTTCACATAAAATGTACACACAACGATATTTGTGACGTTGCTACTCGTACTGTAAAACTGACTCTTAATATTCGAACATACAGACCAAATCTTTATACATAAACAAATAAACCCGGTAAGGAATTAAAATAACGCCACAGATGTATAACTTTCAGCTTTTGGGAAATTTCTAACACTAAATGCGTTAATTACTTTTATGTTTCTTCAGGCAATCGATTCAAAAAAAGTTATGTCTTAAAACCGTTGAAAATTTCACTATGAATTATATCTAAAAACCATTAGAAAATACACTTTTGAGCAAATAAACTACAAATTTGTGCTATTCTTTATCAATTTGCACAGTTCAAGTCCTTATATAAATACATTTACTGAGTAAGGTCCTGGACAAAAGAATCACCTATTTTGTACTACAATAGGCTGCACAGATCTACCACAGTTCAAAAAACAAACTAAATGACAATGCTATCCGAATACTTTACTCAGTGTAGCATTCATATTTTGTCCGATACTGCCTACTAGAAAAATCTGAGGCCAAAGATACGGCAAGATAGTGGTCCCTCGAGATATAAACGTATCGGAATAAAAATCGTAAATTCTGTCTCGAACTTTATCTACACTATTCGACGTCGCTAGTGTCACTGTATTATTCAATCTTTTTAAAGAACCTATGATTTTGTAAGCGTACCTATATCCTTTTTAGAATATATTTCAAGAGTTTTTTATGATCATAACCTAGCGTAGATTATGATCTTGAATACTTATTAGGGTACTATTTTTGGAACCAGACTCTATCGTGTATTTATTTTTGTAAATATAGGTGATATACCTTACTTTCGTTCTAGCGTCTCGGTATGGGTTATACCAGCCGTGAACACGTGAAATAACGTAAGCTACCTACTACTCTATATGCCTTCACTATATCTATACACTGTCGAAACTATTTTCATAAAAACAAGCAGTACTTTCAACCAAAGCTAAATACTACGATGAATTAAAACAAGAGGGATCCGAAACCAAGTCAGTTCAAATATCAAGGAAATGTCGAATATCCTGTAGATGCAAATACTGTAATATTATACAAATGTTTGATCATTCTATGAAACGCTTTGTAAAGTGTTGAGTCATCCGTTTTAATTGCTATCGATTGAGCCAAGTTTGGTTAAGTAATGTATGGTTCCTATAGATAGTTTATTAACCTCTTGTATGCCGGAATACCAGACACAATTAAAAAGCTATTGTGTCTCGCGTAGATCTGCGTTCCGGCATACAAGGGGTTAATGGAATAAATTCTTTAGGTGTTTTGAAATTATATAGCTGCTCGTTACGAGAAAATAACTTGAAAATGTTAAGATAATAGCACATTTTGCTAGCACGACTTAATTTAACAGCACCGATCCTGATCAGCGACGTAAATAATAATAGTCTAAAAAAAATATTTATATGGTAGTATATATACAGCTGTTTGGTTTATACCACAAGTTTTTTTTACTGAGGGAATTGTCTTTGTACCTATTTTTGGATTTTCGTCGTATCTAATCTGCCTGACTATAACTGGATTAGTACGCGTATAAATTTATAATGAACGGTAGCTTTTTACTGAGATAAGGCATAGGGTTGATATTTTTACAGTAAAAAGGGACCACGGTTCTCATATTTCAGAGTAATTTCAATATTTCGACGACTTTCTGAGTAAAACCTTTTTTAACAAACAGGAAATCATACCTGCCAACGGACCACATGGATTACTGAAAATGTTGGAAGATCGAATGGCAATACATAATACTTTTAAACTGTCGCGAATTGTACACATACCTACTACTATTGAATGAAGATTCCCATTACTACATATAATATGAAAACTTACATTAGGGCGAATCCGGCTACTAACCTTCGAGTGCCGTTTTACCTTCTGAGCTACGAAACCCTAAAAATATACTTTCACGCCTGTATCCACAAAGAAATAAGCAGAGGTAGATACACCCACAATTCACCATTTTATGAATTTGTATGTCCCACGTAATAGAGGTAGAGTCTATTGCCCTTGCCGGGCACTTTGCCAGACTCCGTGCTGCTACTGAGAATTCGGAAAAACCCAGTACCACTTTTGTCCGACCCGGACATTGAACCCGGGACCTTTTGGCTTAAAAGACGCTTACGCTGTCCATTCGCCCACGAGGGCAGACTACCCATAAAATAAAAGATACATATTCGACAAAACCAGTGACGTAGGAAGCGTCAAATCTGAACATTTTATATTTTTTTAACTCAAAGGGCGTACCCGCAGGCTTTTTGCAATAACAAAATAAAACTTCAGTAATATTGCTTCGAAATATTTTTTTTATAAAAAATTATGAAGGAATGGCGGAATCTTTGGCGTCAGGAGTTTTTAACAAGTTGGAACATTACGGTATCTCATCAAGATCATTCCTCATCATTAAACTTTGGATATTTCGCCTTTGTTTTATTTGATGTTTCTGCTTCTTGAACGTTTTGACGCTTGTGTTCTGAACTTGGTAATTAGAATGACTGCAGGTATGGCTATGGTTTGAACAGACACTTCGAGCACCTGTGTGCTGTGAATTCGAGATTTACATGAAATACGAGTAAAATATATTCTGTCAAATAAAAATTCTGGTTCAGGATCTTCTTTGTTCCAGTTCTTCAAATTCTAAAACAAGTAAGGTATTTACGTGATTGTAAATAGCTGCTGGTTCGTTTTACTGTTTTCATTTTAACAAATTTAAAATTACCGATAGTAAGCAGCCTTATTTCTGACGTATACTTACATTACACCTGCCAATAACTCCCCAAAATTCGATTTCTTAACTTACAAACGACTACATTGGCTTCTTTAGCCCACGTAGGGGTTGTTTATTTAGACAAAAAAGCTACCCGTGTGCTAATCTAGTGTATAATCTATATTTTTGCAACGTTTCATAAAAAACCGCAGCTTTTGCGTGAAAGAAACATCATCCTCTCAACTCTTCGAGTTTCTAATAGTTGCAACATTTAATATTCAAACTGATTACTGCTTAAAAGCTATTCAATCGTCTTCCAGATTAAACCATAATAAAAATCATACTACCTCGGTTCACATATTTAATCATGTTAGCTTCATAACCACAAAAGTACTGCGTCCCGGTCACGTGTAAGTGTGATTGCCATCCAGACAAGACACATTAATTTCCTTCGCCCGGAATTCCAGAGTAAGAAATCCCTCGGAAAAATATAATGAAATAGTCCCCTAATCTTACGCTTGTGTAGGGCAGATAATAATGTGGCAGACCCCAGGCCTGTGGCGCAATTGGGGAAATAAATCTAAATTCTGCGAAACGTAATTACGTTTAATTTTCGCGAAGTTTTACAAAATTGGCGTGGATGTAAAAATTGGATTTAGATGTTGTTATGTATGGCAATTTTATATTAGTTTTGATTTTATAAGATGCGGTGCTGTTGAAGAAGCTTGAATTAATTCTGGTATCACTTCGGTGTTGCTATTCGCATCACTTATCCAGAACGACGCCATAAAGTGCAGTCCACGCAGTATAGGTATAAGTTCCTTGGCAAAATCTTTATTTTAATACATGTGCGTCAGATAGCGTGTCATTCGGAATCATAGGCTTAATTTATGGCCTTCACTAGTAACAAAGGTCATGCCGCTTGTACCTGTATATACTAGACTGAAGAAAGGTACTTTGGATATACTTTCCCGGCGATCAACTGATGGCAAAAAATCAGTAGTCCTGATTGAAAGTCATATAATTATTAAAGTGATAAAAATTATGACCACATCTTGTATAAGTGGCTTTTGGTCCTATAAGCCTTATAGAAGTCATTCTACGTAGAGGTAGCGAAACGCTATCTCTTATTACTTGCTCTTCTACTCCAAGATTTTACTGAAGTCTTTTGCTATGAGATGCTCTCAGTAATATAATTTAGTTGATTATGACCTTCATTGGGTTTGCCGGCGTACAATGGACGTTTTAGGGCATCCTCACAATAAATTGCACTATCGCTATATTTCTTTTTACGTTGTGTTAGCGGGCAGTGAAAGATGTCACTAAAAGGAGAATCTGAGAAACGTCATTATATTATTTGATTTGACTTTTGGAGTTATGAAATTTTGGATTGAAGAATAGTTGCCTTTTAATATACATACATTAAACATGAAGAGTACAATTATTGTCATAAAGAGGTTTATGGTTATACACTCATATGTGACGAAAAATTGGTAATATAATTATTTAATCTATAAACCTCGCACACAAATTCTCGAAACAACTATTAGTAGTTCGCACAATGCAAAGCGGTCGCTTTCACCCTTGCAGCATACGTGCAGTCAGCTATATAATATGATTGGCATTCAAAGAGTGTATATCGTCAGTGTATCTACAACATGCGTAACCACCAATAGTTTGGGTTAAGTACACCATGAAATAACTTTAAACTACGTCCTTTCAATATCCCGCTTTCAATGTTCATTTCAGCCATTTATACCTTTTTCCTTAAGATAATATACAAATTATTAAAAAACACTCATAAAATTTAATATTGCTAAAAAAAGACTCAATTTACGGTCCAATCCTTCTATTCCCATACAAAAAGCCCTCATTTGTCGCTACGTATTTTACAAAAGTCTAATAAACTTTACGATAAATACATTTATTCGCCGTACTCGTGACGTCTTAAAATCTCCAAATAACCTCGAATAAGATAGTTATCTATTTGGAAGTTACACCATTGTTCAATGATTTAGACATTAATTAATAATTAAGCTAACAAGACAAACTAATTGCTCCGGCCCAAACTACGAAATATCCGACTAAGTTTATATTAGTATGCTTTACTACTAGGGCTGCTACGTTCGAGGTACATTTCAGTTCGTAAGAGCGTTTAATTAGTTACTCTGCAGACATCTGTTGCGAAATACATAGTCTCACGACTATATCCCCGAAGTTGTAGGCAGAGGTATATTGCTACACCCGCTTTTCGCCAGAATTATTTTAGTCCCACGTAATAGGCTAATAGGCAATAGGCCCGCCCCCTAGGCGAGCCTATTGCCGTACGGGGCACATTACCAGACTCCGTGCTGCTACTGAGAATTTCCTAACGTAAAAACCAAATAACACTTTGCCCAACCCGGGGATGGAATACAAGACCTCCCAATCCAGGATTAATTCATAGTTTACTCTGTCTTTACAATCATAACATCTGTAAAGGTGACGAATTTCTTTGTTTTAAAATAACAAAGAAATTCTTTGTTGAGTTGGTTGAACGTGCTAATCTTATGGAACTGCTAATTCGATTTGACTAATTATTTTATATATAATTATTTATGTGCAGCGCATGAGTGAAGAAAGATTGACGAATAAAATATATAAGGCAGATATGTGTGGGCAAGTCGGTTGCGGCAGACCTCGTAAGACGTTCGCCGACCAAATTGGGGAGGTCTTGAAAATCGGAAAAGTCCGAAGCACCCGTAACCGGGGAGCATGTATGAAAAGAGTAATGAATGTAGAGGAAGCGCGTGAAGTTTGTAAGGATAGAAGCAAGTGGCATTCTGTTTTCTCTGCCTACCCCGACGGGAAAAAGGCGTCAGCATATGTATGTATGTAATTATTTTAGTGTTGAATAGTCCATTTATCAAAAAATACTATAGGCTATATAACATCACGCTGTGAGCCACGGGTCAGGTAGCAGTCATCATCAGCTTTTAACAGTCCACTGCTGGACTAGGCCTCTTCTTTGAAAGGAGGAATTGGCCTACTATACCACGCTGGCCAAACGGGTTAGTATAGGGTTTGTATCAAGTTTTCCTTCTCTTACAGTGACAGCACTGTAAGAAGGAAGGCAGAGGGAGCATATTATGCAGAGAACAGTCTCTGCATAATATGCTCCCTCTGCCGGCTCTTACGACATCCATGGGATGATATGGGGTGGTGACATTCCGTATTCTTAATCCGTCACCACACGGACAAGGTACAGTACACAGGTAGCAGTAGCCATAAATAGTTTGGGCTCAGCTAGTGTTTTATAATAATCTGATTCACATTATAAGTTTTGTTTGACAATAGAATTTTCTTCTTAGGTTTTCCATTGAACACATTATTGACAACCCTGAATTAGATATAATCTATTCATACCAATTTATTATGACACTGTTCTATAAATACGTTACAAAAATATTTACACAGGCGGTTGACGTTCAGGCTATTTCAATCCACTCTATTTTAGTTCCCTGCCAAATATTGTTGTTGATTGTGGCGATCAGATTTACAGATGTAATATACAAACTTGAAAGTCAAAATGAGTATTCAGTCTTTTCACACTATGAGCGATTCGACCCACGGTACAAATCATCCATGTACTTATTGTTTCTGAACCTCCGGTACTCTCACGATTCACCAAACGAAATGCAGCAGTTTAAATTTTGCGTCGATATTCTGTGAGAGGGTAGTACTTCCTTAGTAGACGACCGGTTGACGCAGCGGGAGTGTACGCGACTGCCACGCCGAAGGTCGCGGGTTCGATGCCCGCTCAAGTCAAACATTTGTGTGCGTGAACATGGATGCTTGTCTTGGTCTGGGTCTTTCTATGTATAATATGTATGTACTTTTCTAACATATGGTGTTAAAAAAGTGCCCGGCCCTTTGGCAGGCGTACACGGAGACATAAGTCCAACGCACAGAGGCCCTTTGAGAGTTTTAATCTAGGATAGTAAAGTTTATAGATACATTTAAATCTCATATAACATAGTATGCGTATTGTAAACAGCAGTTATACTCTTAAGTATTCCCGCCTATTCAAGGTAGAGGCACTTAAAAGTGATATATAGGTGATAAATACGGTTTAAGCAATAAACGAAAGATAAATGTCTCCTTACATATATTTATGGTAAGAGTCGGAACCCACCGAAGAGAGAAAAAGAGAGATGAACGAAAATGCTGAATGATATGTGAAGAAGACATTTACGAATAATAATTAATTATCAGCCCTGTATATTAGCTGTCCTAGTGCTGGTCATGAGCCTCTTCTCGCTGTAAGAAGGCTTAGAACACTGTTCAGCATGCTAGCCAGAGGAGGCAGGTAGGTACACTTCACACTTCTATTGCGAATATTATGTAGAACACTAAACTTACAGCCGTTCCCAATATTTTATCAATCAATTAATTAGGCACAGATACTACAGATCTTTATTTTACATAGTTTGTATGAAGCTTATGTCAAATATATTTTCTAGTCACTAAATCCACCGATAGCTAAGGTCTTAGGAACGGCTGTTATGCAGGAGTATTTCCTAACAAAGTTTTTTTCACCTTTTAGCAAGTAATATTTAACAGATTATTACTCACATAATTTTGAAAGTCGTGGGTAAAAACCCCAGAACACACAAAAATGGGATTATTCTACTTTCCTAGTTTTGCTCCGCTCGCAAAAATGGGATTATTCTATTTTCTTAGCTTCGCTTAGCTCGTGAACTAATATGACTAGAGTAAGTTTTATTGCTCAGCTGTTTTGTACATCTCTTCTGGGTCCGAAGCCCAAAACGAAATATGTTCCTAGGTTATGTTCAAGCGTCTACGAAGAAATTAGAATTCTGATTACTAAGTTGGAAACATGAATACTATATTGGTTGAGGCCTTTTAGACAGTGAAAATAAAATGGGGTTGAGTAGTCTATGCGTAATTAATTCTGAATAGCCTGGTGGCTTAGTAGTTTATGTCCTTGAACTACTACTACGATGGAGGGTTTACTAAGATTTTTTTTTAAATATGAGGATAACTTCTGTCTCTGAATGTAACTTCTCTTTAATTTAAATTATGATAATTTATAATTTGATTGCTGTGTGTGGATCATTTCAGACTTTATTATTCACTTATAATAACATTACTGTTTTGTTGATTGTATTAATTATTTAATAAGGGTACATGATAGCGCTACAGTATTTCTTATTTTGTTCTACTATGGAACAAAAATATATTTGATCCTAGTACCGACTACCGAAAGGTAGCCAAACAGGATGTGTATACATTTTGGCATCTTTGCATTCCTATTTTATGTTAGCGTGTACGCTGAAATAAAGAAAACGTTTCCTTTGTTCCCCCTTAAAATATTGCGACACGAAATCATTTACTTTCGTAGTGTCCTACAACCTATAATCTAGAGCTAGCGCTAAATTTGGCTTATAAAAACACCTAACTTAAATTCATCTCGCTATTCCATTATTCAATTCCCATCGCCAATCTGCCAGACAAAATTGCTGAGCAAAAACTTCGCGCAAAACGCAACTGCGCACTTTCTCAGGCGTGTTAAACGTCTGATAGAGACAATTATCACGACAGCCTCCACGACGGCGAAAGCTGTTTTAAAACTTCACGTCCAACTAACCACATGAGGATGTGTGCGTGTCTTGTAAGACAAGCTCTAATAGTATTGCACCGTATACGTTATGGTTACGGCAGGAATGGTGCGGGGTTTTAAGCAGTCGGAGTAAAAAGTTTGGGTTCAAACTCATAATGAAGTACGATTTTGTGATTTAATAGCCATACAATGTAATATCTGTTGTTTTATATTTCACAATAGCTTTAATTAATACACTGCCACATTTTATATTGTGACGGCCGGTGTCATGTCAAACCGTCGTCACAAAACACAATAATTAGCAAAGAGGTTTGAAGACTATTTTATTATTTTTGAAATGAGTTTTTAGTTCGATGACGTATACACTCTGAATCAAGTGTTCGCCAAATTCACCAGTCATTGACAACAAGGCGATGGCCGTACGGATAGCGCATCCCGTTCACGTTCTGATGGCGTGGGTTCAAATCCCAGTCATGACAGTTATGTGGATTTTGGTTTTTATGAAATTTGGAAAATGTTTATGAATATTTGGCAAATATTTAAAAAAATATTATTTAAATATTTCGAATGAAAATGAGAAAATTCTAGAAACTTCAGGAAGGAATGGAAAGGTTAAAAAGAGACAGAAGATGGAAAAAACAATTGAATAACGAAAAGACAATCGAAATTAGTAGATCTAGAACATTCCTAGGGGTATATAAGGCGGTGTTGACGCGCTGAGCGCCAGTTTTGAGTTGAAAAGTGGTAAAGTGAAGAAGAAAAGGAAGAAGTAAAAGGAAGAAACAAGAAGTAATAAAGTGAAGTGAAAGTATAGTGCAGTAAAGTGCAGTGAAGTGCAGTGCAACAGACGCTAGTGTTGGTGCTGTCCGCGTCGAAATTAAACGGCGCGTCGTGTGTGAAGTCGAATAAAGTGTCATCAGTGCTACTCGGTGTTTCCTTCCAATTCCGTTACCCCGTCCGTAACAATATTTTATTTTATTTTATAGTAGAAACAACCTTAATTTTGCTGTTCCGCCATCAAAGAACCAAAGTAATCTTTGCTACCTTTGTGCTCTGCGATTCTCTACTTATTTTACTCGAGTTACAAAAAAAGGTGAAATGTTTTTGTGATTATATAAAATATGTAATTATGTTAGTTTTTTATTTTACCATTACTTCTAAGACCCTTACTCAATGAGATTTCGTTAGACCACAATTTCTATTTTAATCTGGCCAGATATATGCTTTTAACTTTTTAATTATTTGTGCCAAATGGATATCAAACAAACACTATTCGAAGGACTGTAAATTTCATAGCTGCTACTTAGAACATTGCGCTTTTCAGTGGGTTTAAAAATATCATCTATTAAAAAATGTATGCAAATTAAAGTTGTTCAACGTTTCATTTTGATAGTCATTCTTCATAGACGAAATTCACCCAATTCATTATGTTAATTAATATTCTTTACTTTTATCACTCCGCGTTTTCCATTTGTTCAACCAAGGCTGCCAAGTTTATGAGGCTGCTTCACTGTGGTTATTTAGATTAGTAAGATTTTCTTTATTACCGTCAATGTTAGAGAATGTTTACTATGCTAAAAGGTTTAGCTTCCTTTGAGAAAATGTTTAGCTTTCTTGCGAGTACTATAGTTATGTAACAAAGTGCAAATAAAAATTGCCTGTTATGTTATTTTTGTCATTTATGTTTTTAAATCTACATAATATTCATAATTAATCCGTATATATAACCTTTATGCAGATGATCTCCAAATTTACACCCATGCTCCTGAACATGAGTTGTCTGAAGCAATTAGTATCATCAATTCGGATTTAAATCGTATAGCTGCATGGAGCCTCAGATTTGGTCTCCAAATCAACCCTACGAAAACGCAAATTATTGTTGTCGGTAGTCCCAGGTTGCTTGCGCGTGTTGACCGGAATTGTTTGCCCCAAATTAATTTTAATGGTATTCCTTTACCCATAAGTGATTGCGTAAAAAATTTAGGAGTTTACATTGATAAAACGTTATCCTGGGGCCCCCAAATTAGGGAGGTCAGTAGAAAATTGTTTTCTGCGGCTGGGACGTAACGAAAACTGCGAAACTTTCTGCCGACTGCCACTAAGATTGCGCTTGCAAATTCTCTTCTTCTACCTATCCTTGACTATGCTGATGTCAGCTATCTAGATCTCACGGAGGAGCAACTTGCGCCTTCAAAATTTATATATAAGATTCATATTTGGATTGCGCAAATAAATCATGTTTCCAATTTCCGCAATTTGCTCAAGTGGCTCCCAATTCGCCTTTGACGGAATACTCACATACTTTCTTTACTTTATAACATTCTCTTTAATCCTTCTACTCCCCATTACGTAAAAGAACGCTTCGAGTTTCTTTCTGACACGCATTCTAGATCTCTGGAGTCATCGGTGAATCTGAGACTGGCTATACCAATGCATTCCAGTAGATTTTACGATAAATCCTTTACTGTCCAAGCTGCTCGCTTGTGGAATGCATTGCCGATGTCAATAAAACAAGCTCAATCAGCAACATCGTTTAAAAAGTTACTCAAATAATACTACTTGTCTCTTTAATCTTACTACTCTTGTAATTCTTATATTTTCTATTTTTCCTTTCATATATTTATCACTAATTTATGTATCAATAATATTAATATTTATGTATTTTATAATTATTTATGTATGTATATAGTTATGTATGTGTGTATTATAGTTGTTTATCTATGTATATAGTTATGTTGATGTATGTATTTAATACAAATCTATATCGGTAAAGATCGCCAATCTACCCTTTTTCTGAATCCGTGTTATTCTTATCCATCTACAGGTTGCCTGTAAGAGATTGCTTAATAGTGATAAGGCTGCCTATTGTACTATCCGTTATTTTCTTTAATAATTGTAGTTTCTTTGGCATTTTTACAATAAAGATGACATACTACTATACTATAAAATTGTTGCCTTACAAACTGACTGCACGGTTAAGCGGCCGCCTCGCCGCTTGACACTGCGCCGTGTGTTGTGGGTTCCATCCCCACACGAGACAACACTTTGTGTGATTCATAAATTGTTGTTTCGAGTCTGGGTGTACATTGTGTCCGTTGGTTATATGTTTGTAAAGTCCCCCGCGACACAGGATTTAGTCCTAGTGCGGGAGTTGTCTTTTTATAAAAGAAAGAAAGAAAAGAAAAAGACTAACAAACAACGCACAACCAAAACCATTGGACGCAAGAACCTGAAATTTGTCGTGTATGTTTCTTGGGGGCCGTAGGGATACTGCCCCCTACGGTCTACGGTTGCCTACATTTAAAAACGTAAGGGATGCTCCTGATTCACCATATTTACTATGGAAGGCTTACCAAAGGAACATAATTTATTGCTTGAGTACCTATGAGAACAATAACTATAAATTTTTGCATTAGTAGATAACTCACAATGTGAAACAGTTGCAGCTCCTTACAAAGATAATAATAAATGTAAAACCATTATACTGGCAGTTAAACAGAGTGGCCACGAGTTATATTTCCCGTTTTTTCTCGTGTTTCTACCTATTGCATTGCGAACGTGGCATCATCTAGTAATTAACTTTAATTTTTGACATTCATCAGCTTCACTTTGTGGCCTAAATGAATAAATGATTTTGACTTTTGGTCTCAAAGAACATAAGAAGGTATTTTCCGATATGCCCTCAGAATTGCGAAAAACGGTTAAAAAAAAATGCTTTAGACTAGTAAGTGGACCCCAGGTTTAAACTGGGATAACGCTAGGAGGAAGAACATGCTTTTACGGGCGAAGGTGAGGGCATCCTTTACTAAAGGATAAAATTTTCTTTCTTCATATATGTACTACGAATGTTATATTTATAGTTATCACACAGACCCGATACCAGATGGGCATAAACTACCTCTACAACTTCATAATTTACTCCAAAAATGTCTACATGTAAAAGTGGCAATTACTACCATCCTTTGATACTATATCAAAGTTTTTTATCGACCATCTCTACTTGGTCTTACCAATGTGAAAGTTTTACTAAGTGCGCAGCGTATCCGGAACGTGTTTACACACACTAACTTGGCTCAAAGTAAGCTTTGTGCTGGCTGCAACTAAATCAATCTTATAAAACGATGGACTTAGACTAGATGCAGTGTACACACAGGCAAACACACTCATGACTGTGTACATAGAGAGTTGCCTGACAAGTAATCTAATGTGACTTTACCTGGGACTTATATTATGCACTCTTACAAGCAAATGCAAAGTGGTTTTGTAAACCATACTTCAGGCTATTTTTACTTCTTTTTTGTTGAACATATTAAATTATCTATTCATTATCGCTTAGCTTTATTTACGTAATGGGTCTATATCGCGTAACTACCCAGTCATCTTGTGACCACAGTGGCTGTAAACCATGCAGAAGCGTCGATAGAATAGAAGGTATTTTACCAATATTAACCATTTTAATAAATATTCCAATGTGTACAAGTATGTCTGAAGAGCTCGTTAAACCATCTACACGCCACCGGTTTGAAGAGCTAGCTATCTACTGAATATTTTATATGATATATCAATTATAGGCTCTGTCACTTGTATACTTTGCTATTGTTTAAAAAAAGGCATTATGATACCTGTAATACAGTATAACTGTCACCACCGTTATAAAAAAAATACTCAATTTAAATCCCTTTTTATTCGCTCTTACCCTTTATCTCGCCCTCACGGCCTTTTGGCACAAGTATTTATTTCTACAATCCAAGCCGATTGGCCTTTTTATTGCCTTGCCCCTTAGATATTACGTTGATTGTAATAGTTAAAGGTTCCGTTTATTGATCCCTTAGGACATACAGCTATATAGTTCCTTGTTATTTGTTGAATTAGTTTTATAACGAAAATAGGCCCGTTTCCCTAGGTGAGACGGAGGATCTCAGGTAGGATATCGGGGTTCAAGAGAAACACTGCTAGGCTGAACAGGTTCTTTATTATGTCTCACTACCAATTGTGACGTATGTCCGGTACCTACCGCGTCTACGTCACAGTACCGTCCATACGCTCGGCCAATCAGAGAAGGCCATTGTCTGCGCTCGCAAAGCCTGACCAAATATGGTCATGAACGGACTCCAACCCTGATGGAGGGCCCGGTATATAAAGGGGCCGACAGAGATGCCGGCACCGCTACTCTAACGTCGCTTCTACTTCATACCTACGCGTACCTACTGACCCTACGTCTTACGTGTATCCTGATCCCAGCAGCTGGGTGAGTTACTACATTTACTGCACTAGCGTACTGCCCATCTCTCTACCTGCTAGCTGAGGCCGGTTGACGCCGCCTGCCTGACTCTATTGGTTGTGGCTTCCCTAATGCTGCTTTCCTTCAGGTTCCAGGTCCACCTTAAGGCTCCGGGCTACACTACCTAGTCCGCTACACTTCCTGCATCGCCTTCGGCGTCACCTCTGCCGAAGAGTCTGGCCTGCCCTGCTCATCGCACTCAGACCGCCGGCGCCTGCCAGCTGATCCAACGGCCTGCGAGGATCTGCCGCTACGCGCAGCCCTTCGAGCAACCTGCCCTGCACATTACCGGAGGGAACAACGTGGCACGCTTCACATAGTGCCTTTAAGCCAGCCGGCACCAAGCGATCTGCTTGGGCCATGTCATCTTTGTCAATATCCTGCGAGTTCCCAGGAATGCTCTCAGCTGTTGCCGGAAGCTGCGCAGGCGCAACGAACGTCAGCGCACTGCTGCGTACGACGACACTGGTGGCCGGCCTCTCCGTCGGCTCCTTTATATACCGGGCCCTCCATCAGGGTCGGAGTCCGTTCATGACCATATTTGGTCAGGTTTCGCGAGCGCGGACAATGGCCTTCTCTGATTGGCCGAGCGTATGGACGGTACTGTGACGTAGATGCGGTAGGTACCGGACCTATGTCACACACATACATACAGTATGACGGAACTAGGTAAGCACTGGCCTGAGTGCTGGAGTGCAGACTCCTGCTGCTCTCCGATGCTCGCAGGGTAGACTGCTCGTAGGGTCGACGGAGAGCTGGCCGAATTGCACGCTGGGTAGGCAGCTCAGTGGTCGAGGTGTATGCTGAGCGGCAGGCTCTGACGATGCAGCCGATGTGGGCCAAGCGGTGAGGCTCAGGCGTAACCCGGTGCAGTCAGGCGTCCGTGGCCTGGCTGTAGGAGGCTTGTAGGCAGGAGCGGATGCGTTAGCGGCGGCTGGTAGCAGCTCAGCGCCTGCAGCTCGTAGGTCGCAGCCGTAAGGTGAATCGTGGCCCGTAGGGAGAAGACAGCTCGTGGGGAGAACGTCAGCCCGTAGTGAGAACTGGAAACAGCATAGAGAATACACAACAACCGGTCAGGAACAGGCTATTCCTAGATCGGCTGTTATGCTTAGGAGACACAGAAACTACAGACAGAACATATAGGCACACAGACAACTAGAATATGCTTACCCCTAGCGGGACAGTAGATATTGAGTAGAAGGTAGAATAGTCACGAGGTGTAGCGGCAGCGTTCCGACGTCTAGTGAAAGTGACCGATTTAGATCGCGCACCCATCTTATATAGGCATAAACCTATGACTCACAGACTGCCTTTGGCTCTGAACATTGACTATATAAGGTAATATTGCGAACGCTCTGCGGCTAAGCTGGCGTTAAGCGCCTGCGAGATATTATAACGCAATACGTGGAGTATTACGTTACATAGGGACTTACTATCCAAATACATTTTCTGATAGATAAAGTTAAATACATCTATGAAATAGTAAGTAAAAATATAATATATAATTAATAATGTATTACATACAATAACAGATGATATATTTTAGATTTTTCAGTCTTAATATAAATTGTGATTTGTCTAAAAAAGTAATTCTATAAGATCAAAGCTTATAATATGTTAGCTTATAATAAGCTTATATAAGAAAAAGAAGGCCCATTTTGATGACAGAGTTCGACAGATTCATGTAAAAATAAAGTAATGTATTTCGTTACATAGAATTACATGAATTGTGTGTAAATATGATGAAGAAAACAGAAGTAGGGGATTTTTTATTATTTTCAAGCACGTTTTAGTATCTGACTGTTATTCTTAGATATTATTTATACCAAGAAGTGCAAGTGAGCAATACAAGACGCGAACCTTTACTAACTGTCCTAACAAAACGGTAGAATGATAATGCAAAAATATAGATTTGTATTATCTTGACAGCTTATTAGCCTAATGTGGCGTGTGAGTGGAAAATAACAGATTCTCACTCGAAAAAGCGGAGTACACGACTGCATCCTCGAGATCTCACATTTTTCTTTGGTCCATAATTTGGTTGCAAGAACAACCACAGTAGTCACAGTACCTACCTTTTTACTTACTAACCGCTGGAAAAGACAACACTACGAATAAAATGTGTGAAGCCTGGTGAAAAATCTATCAGAGGAATCCAGAACCACGGATAGTGCATTATTTTTGAAAGAACTTTTATTTGACATGGTAGTTGTTTAACAAAAAGAACCGCAGCGCAAACCGAAAAGATCACGTTACGTGTTGGAGTATGATTGCGGTGTATCTGACACGTTCTTTTGTTTTATATTGAGTACTGTGGGATAAAAACAGCTAAATCCCTTTTTTTTAAAGTGCATCCAACTGCGTTTCATTATTTGAATATCAGTTTTTTTTCATTTGCGTTCAATAGCGTGATTATTTGAAAATAATAATGTGATCTAAGTAGAGAATCTCATGCTGATATATCTTAACGGTGTATAAGTATTAACGGTGTCGGACGTTTGACCTGATTAACGTGGGACCTAAAAAAATCATGCCGAAATGTGGGTGTAATATTACACCTCTGCCTACCCCTTCGGCGATACAGACATGAGTCTATAAAAAAATACAAAATTATTTATTTACTCCAATAAAATTAAAAATAAATAATTATAAAAATGCATCAATTATGTCATAATTGGTTTAAACATAATAATTACAGATAAGTATGGAAGCGAAGGACATACTGCGCTGAATTGGGACCAGGGCAAGACAATGATGATCATGAGTTACATGTATATAAATGAATTATAATATACTAACACTTGCATTTCGGGTGTCAGAGTATTCGGCCAAACCCATTTAAAGTGTTGCCATCGACATGATAAGTAAATAAGTAAGTAATAACACAAAACGACGACATACAGTCCTATTTGTAAAAAAATACTTTAAGTTCTTTGCCAATTTGTAATAAATGGAGTTTAAATTTTAATTCAGAAAAATATTGAAATTAAACTACAGTTTACGGATTTTATCGCGTTATATTACTTTCACTGGTTATTTGTTATTACATTTTAACCGAAAGATCTAGAAACTACATTTTTATTACTAGCCGACGTTTCGAATTCTTTACAGGATTCATGTTCACGGCAGACTGAGGTGATATTTGTCTTTGTCTTGAATTTAAGAGTTATCTCAAAGTACCCGAACATTTTTCAACTATTGGTGTTACTATCTACGCAGAATGTGCTCACTGTGTCTTGATGTCTTCTGGTGACTTTGTCCTTTTTGGGTTTCATTAGCCTGATAACAGGGTCCCAAGCTGGAGGTACATTCCAACCATCTTCCCTATTGAAATTAGGATGTTTTTTGATTTCAATAGCTTCACGTATCATTCTTGGAATAAAGAGGTGTTCTTTTGCGAGTATCTGTGGTTTATCAAATCGCAGGTAATGGTTGGTTCCTTGTTCTACATGTTCACACACAGCAGACTTCGTCGAGCGTTTGTGTTTAATGTCAGCTATATGTTCCTTTAGTCGAATGCCTATGCTTCTCTTGGTTTGTCCAATGTATGAGAGCCCACACTCACAGTCTATCTTGTAAACCCCGGCCTCTTGTAAGGGTAACTGACACTTGACAGATGGTAATAATTGGCTTATCTTCGTTGGCGGCTTGTAGAAAGTTTTGATTGAAGCTCGCTTCAAGATGTAGCCAATCCTGTCGGTCAGGCCCTTGATGTATGGGAGGACAGCAGGTTGTCTCTCTACTGTGGCTGGCTTGTTCTTCGGGGATCTGTGACGTTGGCGCGGTGGTCGGAGCTTGTTGTCTTGCAGAACTTGCTTGACATGTTGAAGCTCGGCGTCCAGGTGTTTCTTGTCACAGATCCCCCGGGCTCTCTGAAACAAAGACATTCCTACGGTAGCTAACTGTTTAGGATGGTGGTGAGATTCACCGTTTAAGTACCTATTTGTATGTGTCTTTTTCTTATACACAGTGTGGCTCAAAGAGTTGTTTTTGTTCCTGATAACAATTATATCTAGGAAAGCTAAAGAATTGTTTGCCTGTAATTCCATTGTAAATTTGATGTTGTTATGAATAGAATTAAGATGGTCTAGGAATACATTAACACTATCTGTTGGTAAAATTGTAAAAGTGTCATCTACATACCGCTTGTAGAACCTCGGTGTGATGGTGGCAGTCTGCAGGGCTCGCGCCTCGAAGTCCTCCATGAAGATGTCAGCAACAACAGGCGATACTGGAGAGCCCATTGCCACACCGTCTACTTGTAGTGGTAGTGATGGACACATCCGATTATAAACGAAAAATGGAAAATCTTTTATCGGATGAAAGTACATATAAATTGGTTAAGACAGACCCTACCAACAAAATACTCTCATAGCGAGACTTGGCGTGCCGTTCGTAACAGATCGGCAAAGTTAAGCAACGCTTGCACAGGTTACCAGTTGGATGGGTGACCGTGTGTGGCATTTTCATCTGAGCGCTACCGTGCTTCGGAGGGCACGTAAAGCTGTCGGTCCCGGCTCTTGTCTATGGATAAGGGTCGTTAGGCCATGTCGGAGGCCTTTGGGCGGTCTGAAAACTCCGACACCAGAGTTGGCCACACACTCACACGAAAAACAAAACAAACCTGTAACTTTGAAGAGATGCGTTTTAATTACTTTGACCATGCTTTCCCAACCTCCACCGAAATGTGGTGATGCTGGCGGAATAAACTTCCAGTCAATATGATTTATGGAAAGTTCCTCCTGAAGACGAGTACGATATTCTTCCCTGAGAAACTTATAAAGGTCGCGTAAATAAGAGCTTGCGCCCACAAAACAAGTTCCGTTATCCGTGTACAAACACTGTATAGGGCCGCGCCGTGAGAGAAATCGTTTAAGGGCTGCCAGGAATGACACCGTGCTTAAATCTGTCGCAACTTCAATATGCGTAGCGCGCGTCGTTAAGCATGTAAAAATACATAGCCAGGCTTTACGGCTTTTAACACCTCGACCACGCACTGGCGTATACTGCAGTGGTCCTGCGTAATCACAACCGGTGTGTGTAAACGCTTTAGCAACCTGGTTGACGCGCTGGCTAGGGAGATCGGCCATGGGAGGGAAAGTCGGACGCGGACGAAATTTGAAACAGACGTTACATTTATGTATTCTGTGACGAATTATTCGTCGAGCGGCTAAAATCCAATACTTATACAGTTTTGCCCCACTACTCTATTAATAAATATACGCATTTTCCGACTCCAAAGTAGTGCTCGCTTGGATTCGTTCTTCTCTTCACCGCTAGCAGACTTTTGTCGCCAACCGCGTTAGTAAATTGATTGAACTTGTTCCCGCTACTTGTTTCAATCACGTCGCGAGTTATCGTACTCGTCTTGAGGAAGAACTTTCCATAGATCATATTGACTGGAAGTTTATTCCGCCAGCATCTCCACATTTCTGTGGATGTTGGGAAAGCCTGGTCGAAGTAATTAAGGCGCGTCTCTTCAAAGTTATAGGTCAACAGATCCTATCTTACGAAGAGCTTTTAACTGTCCTTGCACAAGTTGAGGCACTGATCAACTCGCGTCCGGTCACGGCATTGAGTAGTGACCCTGCAGAACCATCCGCGTTAAGCCCTGCACATTTTCTGAACACAGTGCAATTATCGCCACTTCCGGCTCTCATGGCCGTTAGCCATCGTAGAGAAATTGCATACTTCCAAGGACGGTACAACCCGCGTTGTTACCGTGAAAACCGCTAAAGAGAGTTACTTGAGCCCTGTTGTACGTCTCTGTCCGCTTCCAACTCAGTGAGATCTAGCCTGAAGTTGGACTTACCTCTTAGTTTAAGTATTTAGTTAGTAGTTTTCGCTATTATTGTGTTTGTAGCTTTCGTTAAAGTTAATTTAGATTAATTTTATTCTTATATCGCTGTCTTAGCCTATTGATGGGTTATGCGGTAGTACACCCAACATAGCTAAGTTCAATTCTATTTTTTTAAAAGGCAACCCTTTAGGGCCGGGGGGATATGGTAGCGCCATCTACCTTCCTATCTATAACGAATCGCATCAACATGAATCGTTCCACGCTTGTCTAGTGCGAGCGATATCATATTTCCGTCCCTCTCTTTCCCTCTCCCTGGAAGAGGCACTGCCTTCCGCCTGATTCGTCGACGCGATCGTGAACGCGAGTGACAGTCTAGAACATTCCTCCCGCTGAGACCGCCGTCTCGATACCGCTCCGCGCCGCACCGCTGTATGTGATTTACCGCTTCCACCAAGGAAAACCCGCTCGTGAGTGAAGTGAAAACAAGCAGCTGCATCACGAAACCACCAGGAGGAAAAGAAACGAAGAAGGCTGTATAAGGTAAGTGCCTTCCATCCTCAAAATATCCTATACCCACTCAATCACCTCCTCCCGTATCCATCTCCTCTTCCCTTATTCCTTTCCAGGCGGCGAAGAACCGCTATCCTCTGAATACAGTCCATTTCCTTCTCCAAGTCGCCTACCCTAATCGGTTTCGGTGTATCGCCGAACCAATCTTATTATGCTTATTTCAGTTCAGAGACACAATTATACGAGTAAAACACTGCTTAATCAGTTAGTAAAAACACTTAGTTTAAATAATCTCACAAAATCAAATCTTAACACTTCGTAATTTCACGATAAACAAAATTAATTTGCGGAGCACAGTTACTTTTCCTCCCTCATTCAATCATTTGTACAGTGGTTAGTTTCAGATCAATTAGTATTGGTAGCGCCATCTACCTGTCCATCGAAACTAATCCCATCAACGTTAATGGTTGGTCGCTGCTTGGCCAATGCGAGCGATGCCTTTTGTTTCTATCCCTCTCTATCCCATTCCCAAGAAGGGGGCACGCCGTCGCGGATTGGTCGCGGCGATCGTCGACGCGAGTGACAGTCCAGAACTTTCGAGAACATTCGATTCGCAAAATACGCGTCCGCCATACCGTATCGCACCGCGCCGTTCCCGTTATAATTATTACCGCTTATAAACCGCTCGCAAGTGGAAGTGATTGGTGTAGTGAAGTGAATCAAGCAGCTTCAGCCCGAAACCACCAGGAGACTGCCCTTCTGAGACGAAGAAGATTGCCGTATAAGGTAAGTGCCCTCCATCCTTGGAATATCCTATACCCACTCACAATCATCTCTCCCATTCCAATCCTACATCCTCTTCCTTTAGATACAGTCCATTTTTTCCAAATCGCCTAGAACCTACGGTTTCGGTGTATCGCCGAACCATTTTTTTGATCCATACGAGTCGGATTCATTTACGTTTTTATACGTTATACCGCTATACCTAGGCAGTTATAGCACCTAGCTATACTCCTAATATATTCACATAACCGTCACATGGTTGTTTCCGCCCGCATCAGTAGGTAAACTTTTATGTAGCTACCTACTTACTCAATTATCATTTCTGGAACTATCATAGTTGTCTTGTAAATCTCATATTTCAAGCAACTTTTAATTCCTCCGCTTTAAAGTGTTGCCTAGGTACTTAGGTAAAAAATAGGTACTTTAGATATTCTTATTCTGTTTCGGTCTCATTAGCTTATACTTACGTAAGCCTGTCACAACAAAAGAAGTCACGCGTGTCGGAAGACAAAGAGATGACAATCTTAGAAGCAAAACGCAATATTTTATTTGAGCGCATTCAAAACATATACGAGCGTTCAAAAACCGCATCTAGGTCTGACAGTAATAGCGAAGCATTTCTCAGTTATTGTATGACAGTAGATAGCATTCGAACAGATTTTCATAAGTTGTTAGACGATTATAACGCAAGATTACTTTCTATCAATCCTGATGAAAAACCGAACTATCAGGCGTACACCTCATTCGAAGATCTTTATTGTATTATTAAGCGTATACAATCGCAATTGGAGGGTAAATGTTCAGCAGAGCCCGTTGCTCGCAAACCGAGATTACCGCCAATCGAGATTATGTCGTTTGACGGAGATATACGAAATTGGCCGTTATTCTATGCGAGTTTTAAGTCTACGGTGCACGATAATGGTTCTCTGACAGATGCTGACAGGTTGTACTATTTAATAGGTAAACTGACACCGAAGGCCCAGTCCGTATTTGCAGGTGTCACACCCAGTGCTGAGAATTATCAGGTCATATTTCAGTCACGACTTGATAGATATTAGGACACGCGCGTCCTAGCGGCTACTTACTTTGACCAAGCTTTAAATCTCAAACTGTCCAGCAACGCGTCTGTCGCGAATTTCCAGCTGTTTATTGATAACTTCGTAACCGCGGTTAATTCTCTTAGAAACTTAAAATTAGAAGATCTTTCCGACTTTATGTTGCTTCAACTCGCTTTACAAAAGTTTGACACTGATACAATTCGCGCATTCGAGATGACGGAACGCAATAATAAAATACCTACACTAGATAGTTTTATTTCGTGCATCAAAGATCAGTGTCGAATATTTCATAATACGCAGTCTGGTTCACCTGGCCCGTCTAACACTAACAGCAACAAACAAAGGTTGAATAAATCGTGAAATAGTAATAATAACTCGATCCCTAATCCGCAATCTTACGTAACATGCTCGGAATCTAATAGTAATAATTCACAGAAGTGTCTGTGCAGTAATATAGTGCACGACTATTTATATAAGTCTCCCGCCTTCGATAATTCAAATCCAACCGCTTGTTTTAAATGCATAAAAGATAACAAAGCTTGCATTTATTGCTTAAGCATAAAACATAAAACAAGTAATTGTTCTAGTAAGACAAAGTGTCGCTTATGCAGTAAAAAACATCATTCATTGCTACATTTCGATAAAGATAACCCGTTGTCAAGCCAAGCCGCTAACCTTGACACACTTACGTCGCCGGTGCAGACCACGGTGCCTTCCCCCTGCACGCCTCAGGGCGAAGTATCGTTGTGTACGACGTCCATTGCGCGGGCGACGCGCACGCGAGGACGGCACTCGCGCATCTATAATGATCCGCTCAGGGCCAAAACGCAGTGTATGGCGTCTAAGACTGTTCTGTTAGCGACAGCGCAAGTTATCATATATGATGTTAATGGGTCGCCGCACATGGTACGTTGTCTGCTAGATAGCGCATCTCAGACCAATTTAATAACGTTAGAATTGTTCAAACGCCTCGGATTATGGAATAACTTTAAAAATACGAACTCAATAATCCGAGGGATAGGCGGATCAGAAAAACATTGCAAGGGTTCCGTAGATATTAAAATACATTCGCGTTTTGATGGGACATTATTTTAACATTTCTTCGCTTATCGTGGAGCGTATTACGGACACATTGCCGAACGCTAATGTAGACGTAACATCACTCACTCACCTCGAGTCATTGCCGCTAGCAGACGCGGAGTTTGCGAATCCGGCAGGCATTGATCTTTTGATCGGAGCTTCAATATTTCCGCACTTGCTACTAACTAAAATAGTACGTAGTGAGCGATACGATGTACCGCCCGCTATTGAGACGGTGTTTGAGTATGTGATTATGGGTACCGTACCTACGTTACATACTTCTCATTGTATTACATCTTGTTGTTGTTCTGCTCTTCAAGAGATCAAGGTGGGTGCTAAAACTGTGTGTAAGATAAAGCACTAATTAACTATGCTATGCTATGCTATGCTATGCTATGCTATGCTACGCTATGCTACGCTACGCTACGCTATGCTATGCTATGCTATGCTATGCAATGCTATGCTATGCTATGCTATGCTACGCTATGCTATGCTGTGCTATGCTATGCTACGCCATGCTATGCTATGCCATGCTATGCTATGCTACGCTATGCTATGCTATGCCATGCCATGCTATGCTATGCTACGCTATGCTACGCTATGCTACGCTATGCTACGCTATGCTACGCTATGCTACGCTATGCTACGCTATGCTACGCTATGCTACGCTATGCTACGCTATGCTACGCTATGCTACGTTATGCTACGCTATGCTACGCTATGCTACGCTATGCTACGCTATGCTACGCTATGCTACGCTATGCTACGCTATGCTACGCTATGCTACGCTATGCTACGCTATGCTACGCTATGCTACGCTATGCTACGCTATGCTACGCTATGCTACGCTATGCTACGCTATGCTACGCTATGCTACGCTATGCTACGCTATGCTACGCTATGCTACGCTACGCTACGCTATGCTACGCTACGCTAGCTATGCTACGCTACGCTACGCTATGCTACGCTATGCTACGCTACGCTACGCTACGCTACGCTATGCTACGCTATGCTACGCTATGCTACGCTATGCTACGCTATGCTACGCTATGCTACGCTATGCTACGCTGCAGCGGTGCAGTTAGTTTGCGCCAAGTCTAAGGTCTCGCCTGTTAAAACCATTTCGGTTGCGAGACTGGAGTTGTGCGCGGCCCTTCTGCTGTCTCAGTTGCTCCGCAAGGTTCAAGACACAGTTTTGCCCCACTACTCTATTAATAAATATACGCATTTTCCGACTCCAAGGTAGTGCTCGCTTGGATTTATTCTTCTCCTCACCGCTGGCAGACTTTGTCGCCAACCGCGTTAGTAAATTGATTGAACTTGTTCCCGCTACTTGTTTCAATCACGTCGCGAGTTATCGTACTCGTCTTGAGGAAGAACTTTCCATAGATCATATTGACTGGAAGTTTATTCCGCCAGCATCTCCACATTTCTGTGGATGTTGGGAAAGTCTGGTCGAAGTAATTAAGGCGCGTCTCTTCAAAGTTATAGGTCAACAGATCCTATCTTACGAAGAGCTTTTAACTGTCCTTGCACAAGTTGAGGCACTGATCAACTCGCGTCCGCTCACGGCATTGAGTAGTGACCCTGCAGAACCATCCGCGTTAAGCCCTGCACATTTTCTGAACACAGTGCAATTATCGCCACTTCCGGCTCTCATGGCCGTTAGCCATCGTAGAGAAATTGCATACTTCCAAGGACGGTACAACCCGCGTTGTTACCGTGAAAACCGCTAAAGAGAGTTACTTGAGCCCTGTTGTACGTCTCTGTCCGCTTCCAACTCAGTGAGATCTAGCCTGAAGTTGGACTTACCTCTTAGTTTAAGTATTTAGTTAGTAGTTTTCGCTATTATTGCGTTTGTAGTTTTCGCTAAAGTGAAATTTAGATTAATTTTATTGTCATATCGCTGTCTTAGCCTATTGATGGGTTATGCGGTAGTACACCCAACATAGCTAAGTTCAATTCTATTTTCTTTTAAAGGCAACCCTTTAGGGCCGGGGGGATATGGTAGCGCCATCTAGCTTTCCAACGAAACTAATCCCATCAACGTCAATGGTTGGTCGCTGCTTGGCCAATGCGAGCGATGCCTTTTGTTTCTATCCCTCTCTATCCCATTCCCAAGAAGGGGGCACGCCTTCGCGGATTGGTCGCGGCGATCATCGACGCGAGTGACAGTCCAGAACTTTCGAGAACATTCGATTCGCAAAATACGCGTCCGCCATACCGTATCACACCGCGCCGTTCCCGCTATAATTATTACCGCTTATAAACCGCTCGCAAGTGGAAGTGATTGGTGTAGTGAAGTGAATCAAGCAGCTTCAGCCCGAAACCACCAGGAGACTGCCCTTCTGAGACGAAGAAGATTGCCGTATAAGGTAAGTGCCCTCCATCCTTAGAATATCCTATACCCACTCACAATTATCTCTCCCATTCCAATCCTTCATCCTCTTCCTTTAGATACAGTCCATTTTTTCCAAATCGCCTAGAACCTACGGTTTCGGTGTATCGCCGAACCAAGTATTATACATATAGTATATTTCAGATCAATTAACATTAAACTTATCCCTCGTATAAAAATATATTTCTTTATTTATTAATTCTACTTATGAAACAAACAAAAATTACCACAAGCTTATTGCCTGCTAGTTAAATAATAATGGACGACGTATAACGATAAAACTTTCTTAAGAAACGCCAAACATACTTTAAGTAAAATATTTTTTTTTTTTACTATTAGTGCATCTTTTTATACTGAACCAGTGTTGTTTTTTACATCCAGCTAGCCAAAATATTGCTGCATTAAAGGTAGAGAGAAAACAGCTAAAACCAAAACATTCCAAGAAGTTAAAAAAAAGGAGGCCTTACAATATCAGTACAACGCTTGCTTAAGCACAAAGCTATTTTATTCGTTTCGCACGAGTGACAATTAGGGGCGCTCCTCCAATGAATTATCGAGGACAGGCAACTTAAAATATATTAAAACAAAAAAGTGTAATACCTTCTTGTATTATCTGGGCCAACTGCTGATTTTAAAGAAAGGATTGTTTGTTTTTCTCTCTGTCTCTTCATTGTGATTCAAGTCAACGAAGTATCTTCTTCATTGTGATTACGCTTACACAGAAGATTGGATACTGTAAGCACCACAGGGCAGTTGCAAGAACTGATAATATCTCCTCTGCTAATAATAATAATCACTAGTAGTCACCATAGCCAAAACCGGCTGGTACCGTGTACCTAGTATAGTTTACCATGACTCATCATCTTCATCGTCCTAGCGTTAACTCGGTCGGATCCAAGACTTTTGATTTGGAGCCTGGTTTTCAACTACTAGCCTAACGAGCTTCGATAAAATGCTGTCTAAGCTTTGCAGGCCCAAGTCTCTTTGCCCTCTTTTCAAAGAGAAGAGCAGTGGTTTTAGAATTATATTTTTTTTTTATAGACTCACGCCTGTATCCCCGAAGCGGTAGGCAGAGGTGGAATATTACACCCACATTTCGCCATGATTTTTTTAGGTCCCACGTAATAGGGGGCGAGCCTATTACCGTTACCGGGCACATCCGACGGACCTGTGACCTGGGAATCGAACCCGGGACCTCCCTCTCTCCTCTCAATCGCATACGCTATCCACTGGACCACGGAGGCAGCAGGTGGGTTTTAGAATTAGAATACTCTTAATTCCCTCCATCTAAATGGAGTAATGAGGCTGGTAAAACGGCTGTCCACAATCACTGGAGAGGCCTATATCCAACAGTGGACTACGGCAGGCTGATGATGATGACAATTATCCAGCGATATTCATGCGTGGTAGGTCCCTGTTTACAAATAAGTCGATACAGTAAACCAATAATACATAGGTCCATGTTTAACATATACGTGTATAACAAAGGATAGTATAAAGTATCGATAAATTTTCCCTCCTACGAAATACCTCCCAAGGTATTTATCCGTTTAAACGGCGTCTTCATTTAACACAAACCAGAATTCCAATATAATTGGTTATTGATTTTAAACTTCGTAGAATCGGAGGTTGTAAATCCCAAGCGTCGCTTTAGTACAACAAGTAATAAGTTTCAATATTGAACCCGCTAAGCGTAACAGCGTTGTGAGGAATAACTTAATATAAGTGCTGAGTTTTTGTGGCACAGTTTTACAACAACAAAATTGCCTTTGGAGGAGTAAGGCCCAGTTTCATCACCTTAAGATAAGCCTTATCTTCAAGATAATTGGAACGAATTTTGTATGAATTATCTTACATATTCATTTAACAGGAACTTATACTTATAGCGGTAAAACTGTTCATACGATTTAAATTGCATGCAAAAATATGAAGATCACCATCGTCAAAGCGTTATCTCGCCTGCATCCAAAACTTTCGCTTTGGAGTGTAATGTCCGTTTTCAGTCTAACCAGATCTCAGAGAATATTATGAAAATAAAATGTATATGTACTTATTATTATAATAATGTTTCAAGTAGGTAATTAATTTTACAATATTTATTATTAATGGCTTGCCTTAAAACTTTATTAATTTTAGGGTTCATTTAGTAATTAGTAGTGAAGTAATTTGATAAAGTCATATAAATGCAAATGCCTTAGTAAAGGGGCATTAATTAGGGAAGGTGCGTATTTACGCGACCAGGTTTTAAAACCAGGTTTTCGTTTGCAAGTACGTCTAACGGGTTTCAGCACTAAAATACTTGCAAAGCTTTCAAAGTATTTTTACTTGAACGTACGCGAACGCGTCTCGCGTGTTGCCGACTCCCGATCATAACGTAGTACTTATACTTTCATGGAATATTATTCCTTACTTCCATAAATTTACAGAACTTTGTCGCGCAAAACACTAAAATACTTGAAAGTATTTTGAGTACTCGGGAATATAAAACTTTTTCCATGAAAACATTTAGAAAAGTCCATTACCTAATTTTGCGATAAACATCCTAATATATCTGAAAATAAGGTTAAATTTTCCATTCAAACTTGCGTTACTAGGGCGTCACATGAAGTTTTCTATGTTTGAGTACCCAAAAACTTGCAAGTATTTTGATACCTGGTTTTCGACCTTGGTATTTTTTATAAAAACGCTCTTGGTACGCGATTTTGCAAGTACGACTCATGACTAGCATTAATTATCTTTACTACAAGTAAAAACACTTCGCCAATTATCTTTTCATTGCGTTTCTATTTTATTGAACTTCATCTTTATGTACGATGAATTGAACTTTAGTTGCCTCATTAGCCGTGACCACCGCTGATGCAAACCATTTGAAACGTTGGAAAATAAAGAAGAATTAAATGAAATTGGGAAAATAAAGAGGAATTAAATGAAATTAAAACTCGTTAAAAGAATTTGTTTGATGTTTATCAAGCGTTTTTTGTTGCTTTTCAATTATTTAATGACTGTACTAATATCACCTCACATCATCTCAATCCATGGCGCGTTTGCTTTATGGCCCTCTTTGCGTATCTACCTGCAACAAAAGAGACCTTAAAGTAGCCTCAGACAATACCGTCACCGTAGCCAAGTTTTTGGAACAGAAAATCTGTACCATTGACACGATGAAGAAGAATGTTCTTATGCACAAAAGGCAACAAAAACATTGCAATAATAATCTGAAAAACAAGTTGTCCAATCGAATATGAAGACTTCTCTCCCTCGAGCCCGACAATGTAGCAATACGATAAAACTGCCCACAAAAATAGTTCGCAGAGTAATCAAAATAAAATTTAGACCTTTGCTCGCTGAAGCACAAAGTTATAATGAGTTTCTTGGACTTGCTGGGTAGAAAACCTAGTGAAATCGAGAGGCGAAGACTTATAAGAAATCCACGTACAATATTCTGCCTTACACTTGAAGCTTAAGGTTCAAATTTTAACTTGACGTTAGTGCTCGATGGTACAGTATACGTTGAAAAATAAAGTACAATATTATTTGTATTGCTAACAGGATTCTCGTATTTAGTACAAAATAAAAATAGTGAGTGAAAATTTATACGGAGATAATTTTTTATTAAACCGTGACAAATGATGAAATTTGGTTTTAACAACACTAACGAATTTAAATCTCAGTTATCTTAGTAAATATGGTTAAGATCCATCAAAACTTTTATGACGTCCTATACATCGAAAGTTACAAATTATTTAGGACATGTTGGAGAGCTTTAACATTTACCTAACTGATTATTATTTGATACTGTTACGAGAGTTACTACTCAGTCAGTATCGTCAATATAATGACGACTAGTAAACCATTGAATATCGCTTTCTTTTTTCGACTGTTGCGGTCAGACGACAGCCGCTCTGTGGAAAACCTAAATATTCTGTCAATTCTAATTAGATTAGATAGCGAATCCTGGACTCAAAGGTGAAAGTCATGGATGTAAATGGGATCTCATAAAAACAATACTTGTCAAAATAAACAAGTCTCGCTACCGTAAAAAGTTGTGAAATCCACGTAATACCAAGTCGGTTAATTTGTTTTATCCACAATGTTAGAGGGGGTCGAAAATGGCCGAAACTGCTTCGAGAAAAGAATGGTACGGGTGTGCCGCTTTTTTGCTCGACTTGGCGGGGCACTGCCGTGCCCCCAGATAGGACTCAGGGGAGGATGAGAACTCCATCAACGCTGTCTTTGTTACAAACTTAGGATACAAACTTAGGATTTCTAATTACCCACTAAATACTGGAAACGTCTCAACAAATCCTAACATTCACCTAACAAAACACTCGCCAATCGAATTATCAAATGAACGCAAACTTTTAACTTGATAATTATAATCTGATCGTAAACTTAACTGTACTATTCGATCCGTAGACAAAGAAGGCAATTTAAAGTGAAATGTCGTTTTGTATTATTTGAAAGAACTTTTTGTTTATTCCGCTTAACGTAAACGACGTCGTTTTGTAAACGGCGAGGCAACAAAACGTAAAAGGTTATGTCCGGTGAGCGGTAGCGGGTGTTGAAAAGCGTCAGACGTGAAAATCTTAAGACTGCAGTAAAATCTATAGCTTCCAATTCTAATACGAAGCTGTTCAATGGGTTATTAATCAAATACTACTTTCAAAATAATAGAATTTATATACTAGTTTTTGTCCAAGGCTCTGAATGCGTCAGTCTATCTGTAATCCATGACCAATGTAAATTTCTTGAAACCTTAGGGAAAACAAAGATGAAAGTGAACCGCAATTAAGAACTGTTAAATAAACTTGTATACATTTCAAAGCTAGTCGTTTGTTTAGTTCAGTGATTACACTAGACTCGGATTAAACTATAGCGAGCTAAAAGTCGAAAATGAAGTATAAAATACTATCAGACCGGGCAGATATATTACTGCTTGTCCTGCAAATGTTATTTGATGAATACCGGCTGCAGCTCCACTGAACGTGTCCAATTGTATTTAGGAACCAACCAGGAACCTATCGGAATATACACGCAAATTTCATAGAAATTGATACAGCCATTTCGGCAGAGCTGGGTGACAAACATAGGTCTAAAATAATTAGATTTATTAAAATAATCTACACAAGTAATTTACTCACAAACAACGCAGAGCTAATGAATGCTAATGAAAATAAGCATATATTTTTGCATTCACAGCTTGTGAACATCGGGCACAACACAGAAGTGGCAGTAACACTCGTTTATAGAGGTGTAACGACGTTCTCTCAGGCCATTTGCTGCACAGCATTAAACGAGATGATAAGCAGTTGTCATCGTAGATGAAGATACCTACCTACTATGTTGGACAGCATGGTGGAATACCTGCATGGACACAGCAGAGTTTCGGACACTAGTAAGAAAAGAACAGACTCACCAAAGCGAAAGGGCCTGAAACGCCGTCGCCTCACCACTTACCACTAAGCGCGGTCGTTTAAATACTATTGATATTAGTGCTATTAAAAAAACGCTTTAAATTGTTTTGATGTCAGACAATGTTATGTTGTTGGCTTACTCATGATTAAAAAGCCCAAATCAGCAATGCCTTATTTAGCTTGACAAACTCAAAAAAATCAAATGCGTAAGAATCAGTTCTTTTTCGGTGATATTTTATCAATGATCTATCAACGAACTCATTGAATACTTAGATTTGCCACAAAAATTTGTGAATCACACAGTGTTATCCCTTTTATGAATCAAACCCATAGTCCGTGGGCACTAACAGTAGCGAGGCATCCACCGTACTATTCGGACTATCTAATGATTTTGTACTTCGTAATCAAAATTTTTAACCGACTTCAAAAAAAGGAGGAGGTTTACAATTCGTCGGAATCTTTTTTTTTTATGTATGTTCCCCGATTTCTCTAAGACGCCTGGACCGATTTCGAAAATTCTTGTTTTGATTGAAAGAGTATACCTTCTAGTTGGTCCCATGATCATCAGGTCAGGATCTGATCATGGAATCCTGAGAAATCGAAGGAACTCTTCAAATTTTATAAGCACACTTGAAGCGATTTGACCGTAACAACCCAATGCCGTCGAGTTTGGGCTCGTTTGAGTCGTCTTTTACATGGACTTTGATGCTAGATGATTTCCATGGTCTGATGATAGAGTTCGAAGGTAACCAAGAGATCTTTGTGATACAATAACCCAATCTCATCGAGGTTAAGGTCGTTTGATACGTCTGTACATGGACTTTGGTACTGGATGTTTTGCAGGGTCTGATGATGGAGCAGGAAGGTTGCCAAGGGATGTTTGTAATACAAAGATGCAATCCCATTGAGCTTGGGCTCGTTTGATTCGTCTTTACACGGACTTTAGTGCTGAATGTTCACCAAACTCTGATGATGGAGCAGGAAGGTAGCCATGGGATATTTGTAATAGGTACAATTACGCAATCCCATCGAGTTTAGGCTCGTTTGAGTCGTCTTTACATAGACGTCGATGCTGGATGATTTCTATGGTCTAATGATAGAGCTGGAAGGTAACCCAATATCATCGAGTTTAGGGTCGTTTGTAAGTCTTTACATGGACTTTGGTACTGGATGTTTTCCAGGGTCTTACGATGGAGCAGGAAGATGGCCATGGCATCTTTGTAATACAAAGACGCAATGCCATTGAGTTTGGGCTCTTTGGATTCGTCTTTACATGGACTTTAGTGCTGAATGTTTACCAAACTCTGATGATGGAGCAGGAACGCGGCCATGGGATCTTTGTAATACAATAACGCAATATCATCGTGTTTAGGCTCGTTTGTTTTGTCTTTGGTATTGGATGATTTCCGAGATCTGACGATGGAACTGAAACGAACGTGTTTAGGCTATTTAGTTGAAAACAAAAAATACTTGAAATTGCCAGAAAGGTACAGGTCTACATTTCAGAATGAGGCACGTATGGAAGGCCTCCCCATCGTGTACCACCTACACTATCCTATGTACCACCTATTACTATTTTTTATTAGTATACCACTAAAAAGCAAAAAATAAAAAATATTTTTAAATAAAAACAAACCAACTTCAAAAAACACTAAGGAACTAAAAAACAAAAAATAATTGGTTTTGGAGCAAACATTTTTGAATTCGGTGCCAAGCCCTTACGTAAAAAGTTACTAAATTACAAACTACGTCTAATCTATCAACAACGAAAGTTATATAAAAATGTGTAGAGGTTTATAGTCAGATCAGAAATACTTTGCATGGCACCGACTCCAAAAATGTTTGCTCCAAAACCAATTATTTTTTGTTTTTTAGTTCCTTAGTGTTTTTTGAAGTTGGTTTGTTTTTATTTAAAAATATTTTTTATAACATTTGAAACTCGCTACCCGCTGTCAACACAACCCTACCCTATTACTACAAGCGCTTGGTATTAGCTGTCGATGTGGGCATTAAATGGATTTATCGGAGGCCGCTCGTAAACCCGCCTTAAGCTCTTAAGGGCAAGCCTCCGTTTATATAGATCGCATCATTTATCCTGTATCGGTTTTGCTTCATTTAACATGACGATTTAAATTCATTAACGACATTCGTCATTCTTTGATCCCTCTCTTTATAGAAAACACATTTTTAAAATATTCAGATAACTAATAAGTAGGTATCTACTTACTAACAATCTTGACCAAGATAATGTCTGTACTAAGTGGTTGACCAAATTCCGCCTAGTCAGAAGTGTATATAGACCCAAGGTTGTTTATAATCTTACAGGTCCAGGGTTAGTTGAAACTCGTACCGTACACGATTAAGAGTTTCTAATCCTTCATGTTCTAGCTTCGAAACCATCGGCTGTGCAGAGTAGGTAATAACATCAAGAACAAACTACTGACCGAGGCAGGATCTGAACGTTCAATGAATGATAGCAAATGTGAGGAATTAATGTCATTGATCCCTCACATTTGTAAGCAGTACACATCTGAAGCAATACTCAATGAAAAACGCCGTTAGTGCCATTAGAACTGCGATGCAGGACAATTTCACTTCACTACGCGTGTCATTAGAGTGTGCTGAGGAGTCGATACTGAGGATCTTCGATCAGGTGACAGTTTTCTTTTAGGATATTGCTCACCCGACAGCGGAACCAGAGTGCAATCAATGACACGACACATGCTTGGGATAGTGATAAGCAGTTCCATTTTTTATCACTTGTTACTATTATACTATTCGAACTGCTTTCATTTCTACTTTTGTGGTGAGCTGGTGATTATAAATTAGTATGACAACAATTCCTCAAACTTTAGGTAATTGTTTTGAGAAGTACTTAATTATTATTATTCTTTTGCATGCCAAACACAAATTTCAAAATGCAGGTACCTATATTACAGCAAAAATAGATATGTAACCCAATAAAATTCTTATGAACACTACCAGCTATTGCTCGAAGCATTTACCCTTAATATTATTTTAATGAAGATCAATAAACAACGTATAAAACCCTTGTCACAAACGTTTTATTTTAATAAAACGACTGTTTCATTGTCCAATGTAGCGATAATTACCGATACTAGCGACGATGAAGCTATTGGTGACATCTTTTATAGATCAATTTGAGCGTTGTAGGTACTAACAAAGTGTGTTTCGATATTGTATTTCATCTTAGTAAAATGTGTCCTTGTATTGACGAATAAGGAATAAAAAGTATCATTACTCCATTTCTTACCGTGGGTTTCGTAATAAGCGACTAACGAAAATACACGAAGCATTGGCGCTCACAGCGAGACTTGGCTTGCCGTTCGTAACAGATCGGCAAAGTTAAGCAGCGCTTGCACAGGTCGCCATTTGGATGGGTGACCAAGTGTGGCATTTACATCTGAGCGCTACCGTGCTTCGGAGGGCACGTAAAGCTGTCAGTCCCGGTTTTTGTCTCAGTATAAGAATCGTTAGGCCCTGTCGGAGGCCTTCGGGCGGTCTGAAAACTCCGACACCTAGGGTTGGCCACACACTCACACGAAAAACAAAACAAACGTAGCAAAAATTATCTTGCGTAAAAGATGATAACTTGACATTAAACTCTACGCTAACCCGCCTGGCCACCGTGATAATTATATGAGGCCAAATCATCCTAATGCGTCACAATGTGACGGAAATTGGGAGGCCTGCTTTCAGCAGTCAACTAGATGAAATTATAAAATAGCTATGGGTTTATTTTCAATCAAATATACATTTAAAATAATAAGTGTTTGCATGGAGTCGTTGCCCATCGCTCCTGAGGATGCCTCGTGCAGAGGCGGAACACGTGTCGAAGAATAGTCGGCGCATACAGCGGGATACTGCAAGTCAGGTATCTTCCTGGCACCCATACCATTCCTATATCCCTCATCCTTTTAGAGGAGTTCGGTATTGTCAACCTTTTTCTATTGCAATAGTTGGGGTGGTCAATCCGAGGGTGCGTGGCGGGTTCCTCTTTCCTTCCAGTAGGTTAAAATAATAAGGTTCCATTTCATTCGTTCATTATCACGTACCCATGTGGTCGACTGTAATTATATTTTGCATGAAACAGATCGGTCTGCATGGGGAATCTTGGAGGATCCCAAGTCCTGCAGTGGACGTCTCTAGGCTGAGATGATGATAATGATGACATTTAACGCAAAAGTTGTATTGAATAATTCGCTCTCTATCGTCTTGCAACGTAGCTTGTATGTGACACACAAATGTTGAAGATTAAAACAATAACTGATGAAGTCGGCTGACATCTTTATCTAGTAGCTTTTCTTTAGTTGCGCATCATGTGTAAGTTATAAAGGCTTAGTAAATGATAAATATTCTATACTTTTTAATGTTAGTATTCACAATGTTGAAACCAGTTGAATCTGATATAAAAACACATAAGTGCAATATATACTGCAACATTAACGCTGCAATTTAATTAAGCAACTAGTTTAAATAAACCAGCAAATGCTGTCGTTGAGGGAATTGAATCTCCGAAATTCTACATCAAAACCTAGTACAACAAATTGTTCGCAGCTAATGAATATTAACGGCAAGAAATAAAATTCTCATATACTAACGTATAAAGTTAACTGCACGGTTGGTGCATTGGTTTAAGCGGCCGCTTCGCCACTTGACAGTACGCCGAGTGTTGTGTGTTCGATTCCCGAGACAACACTTTGTTTGATCCATAAATAGTTGAATCAAGTCTGGGTGTTCATTGTGTCTCCATTGGTTGTATGCTTGTTAAGTTCCCCACGACACAGGATTTATTTTTAATGCGAGAATCGTTTTAAAGAAAAAGAGAGAAATTTCCTGTAATATTGCTGGTGAGATGCTTCTTCTCAGAGAAGGGTTAGGCTATAGTCTATTTCGATATCTGTGTCTACCAGTCTAACCAGCGAGTAGGTATATGATTGTGTCCACCTAAAGTTACACTAGCCCCCTATTTTTATACAGACGAAACGTATTTATAGTCAGCTATATTGGTCCTTTCTTTTGTATGCTTATATCAACCTAACTAATTGTTATTCTCAAAATGTTGTAGGATTTTTAGACAAAGAAAAGCTACCTAAATAATAATTTATAAATTATTAGAGGACGCCAGCAGCTACGCCTGCATTTTTTTTAAATTTACCCGTTTTGGCCGATCCCGTGGGAAATTCGGGAAATCCCTTCTTAGTGCACCCCTTCGGTCCCCAAGAAACATATATGCCAAATTTCAGCTTCCTGCGCCCAATAGTTTCGGCTGTAGCGTGTCTGTCTGTCAGTCAGTCAGTAACGCAAGGATTTTATATATTAAGATTATCGTAGAGTTTTAATACAGAAATATCGGCAAAGATTATAAGGTGTTTAGCTGCTTTTGTAATTAAAGTCTCTGGCATACTGTCTAGTCTCATATGTAGTATGTCGTATGTCTTAGAGATAAATTAATGTCCTTTTTCATTTCTGTCTTTCTATATACACAGACAAAATAAACGCTCTATTCCGCTATTCTATATAAATTACAAGTGCCATTGACACAAGTATAACAGTCGTGAAACTCCTAGTTTCAGATTGAATTATATGTCTCAAAGAACTGCGTCTCTTTGACGATTTTTATTATCTTGATTGAATCTGCTACTCGGACGGTAGTGCCGTTTTACTGGCGCGCGATGTTTGTAGCGAAATGTACAGGGCATTTTTATTTTTTGGAGGTTACTGTTGTAGTTTTCAATGGGCCTTTATTTATTATTTGGTTGCATTAAAAAAAGACACCCATGCACTAGCAGTTAATCCTGAATCGTGGAGGATTTTACAATCATTAAACAACAGATAAAAACTACTCCCAGACTTGACTCGTGTGGGTATCAGCGCAGCTCTTATAAGCTAGATTTCGTTAAAATAAAAATAATATTGATAATGGTAGCGCCATCTACCTTTCTATTGATAATTAATTACATCAACGTCAATCGTTCCTCGCTTGCTCGTCCAATACGAGCGATCCTTTTATTCCTTCCCTCCCAAAGGCACGCCTCGCTGATTGGTCGCAAGAATTCAACGACGCTACGAGGGAGTCTAGAATCATCCGTGTCGCGCCGAACACGTGTACTGAACACGGCCATATTTTACCGCTTTATGCCATAAACGCAACAAAACCGCCCGCGAGTGAAGTGGAGTGAATTGTATAATTCTGGGTTGGATCCAGACGGAGTGATCAGTGCAGTTACGACGTCCGTCGGGGATTCTCGAAGACTCCAGGAGGCCACCATTTGCAAAGAAGAAGACTGACGTGCAAGGTAAGGTGTGCTCCCATACCCCCGTCTCCTATTCCTCCCATGAACTTCACTTCACTTTTCCTTTCCTAGGCGATCAGAACCCACCTCCTTACAGTCCACAATATTAATCCTTCTCCAAATCGCCTAGGAACATACGGTTTTGGTGTAACGCCGAAACATTTTTTATCTCTCGCTTATCTCGCTCGCGTAGGTGTCTTCTAGAAGTACCTACCTAGGCAGTTATAGCACCTAGCTATACTCATAATCCATTTTCGCACCCATTACAGGGTTATTTCCGCACGCATCCGTAGGTAATATAATTTTATGTAGCTACCTACTAACCCAATTATTATTAATGGAACTATCATAGTTGTCTTGTAAATTACATATTGCACCTTTTAATTCCACCGCCTTAAATTGTTGCCTACTTAGATAAAATAATAGGTACTTTAGGTATTCTCATTTTGATTCGGTCTCATTAGCTTATACTTACGTAAGCATGGCACAACAAAAGAAGCCACGCATGTCGGAAGACAGAGAGCTGACAATCTTAGAAGCTAAACGTAATATTTTATTTGAGCGTATTCAAAACATTTATGAGCGCTCGAAAACTGCCGCCGCTTCCGATATTGATAGGGAATCAATTCTTAGTTATTGTATGACAGTAGATGGTATTCAAACAGATTTTCATAAGTTGTTAGACGATTATAACGCAAGATTGCTTTCTATTAATCCTGATGAAAAGCCGAATTATCAAGCGTACACCTCATTCGAAGATCTTTATTGTATCATCAAACGCATACAATCACAATTGGAGGGTAAATATTCAGCACAGCCCGTTTCTGCGGTTCGAACGCCGAGATTACCGCCAATTGAGCTTATGTCATTTGATGGCGATGTACGAAATTGACCGTTATTCTGCGAGTTTTAAGTCTACAGTGCACGATAATGGTTCTCTGACAGATGCTGACAGGTTGTACTATTTAATAGGTAAACTGTCACCGAAGGCCCAGTCCGTATTTGCAGGTGTCACACCCAGTGCTGAGAATTATCAGGTCATATTTCAGTCACTACTTGATAGATATCAAGATACTCGTGTTCTAGTATCTACTTACTTTGATCAAGCTTTAAATCTTAAATTATCCGGTGCCGCGTCTGTTTCGAATTTCCAACTGTTTATAGAACAACTTTGTTTCCGCAGTTAATTCTCTTAAAAACTTAAAATTAGAAGATCTTTCCGACTTTATGTTTCTTCAACTCAAAAAAGTTTGACACTGAAACAATTCGCGCATTCGAGATGACGGAACGAAATCATAAAATACCTACACTAGATAGTTTTATTTCGTTCATCAAAGATCAGTGTCGAATATATCATAATACGCAGTCTAGTTCATCTAGCTCGTCTAATAATAATGATAGCAACCAAAGGTCGAATAAAGCGCGAAATAGTAATAATAACTCGGTCCCTAATCCGCAATCTTACGTAACATGCTCGGAATCTAATAATAATAATTCACAGAAGTGTCTGTGCAGTAATATAGTACACGACCATTTCTATAAATATCCCGCCTTTAATAATTTAAATCCGTCTGCAAATGCGTAAAAGATAACAAAGCTTGCATTAATTGCTTAAGTATAAAGCATAAAACGAGTGATTAAAGACATAAAAACATATTTATTTCTGCATTTTGGTTGTTTACAACACTTATACATGTCAAAACCCTATTCTAGATGATGCCGGCTTTTCCTAGCTAAATGACTTCTTGAGAAAAAAGGCCGAAACAAACTCAGAGTCATTGTTTTTTTTGTCACTTCAATTTCTTTAGTCTTTTCTTCATCTTTTAAAGTCCAGACAAAAAAGGGTTTAGTATGCAAGTACAATGCAGAAAATTATCTGACGCTTTTGACTGACTCGGCCCACTGATGGCCTGCATTCAACAGCAATCGTACGGCTCAACCTTAATTGAGGGAGCCAGCACGATCTGTATCACTATGCCTCCACGCCATCAGAAGGTGTATGCATAAGCATGTCAGCCTAAGCCATCAGACAGGTTGCCACAACTATTTGTTTATATGTTTAATAATGCCAACATCGTACTCACAACTTTACATGCTAATACACAGTAAAATACATGTTGCAAACAATAAGTTAAAAGTAATAAAAATTTAAACAATAAAATGTCAGAAAATATTATTAAATGTCAGAAAATATTATTGAATGTCAATTTATGAATAATAATACATTACTTAAGTAATTTTAAAAAATAATAAAAATTTAAACAGTAAAAGACCATATATTTAAAATGTCAGAAAATATTCTTGGATGTCAATTTAGAAATAATAATATATTACTTAAGTAATTTTAAATGTCAAAAGAAAATAAATAAAATAACAATGTCAAATCAAACAATGTCAAAACAAAATAAATAAAATTACAAATGTCAAATTAAAAATGTCAAAATGTAAAAATATAAGTATTACAATTTTTACTTGATTGTTCTAGTAAGACGAGATGTCGTTCATGTAATCAGCGTCATCATTCATTGTTGCACTTTGATAAAAGTAGTCCGTTGTCGAGCCAAGCCGGTAACCTTGACACACTTACGTCGCAAGTGCAGGCCACGATAACTGCGCCTTCCGCGTCTCAGGGTGAAATATCGTTGTGTACGACATCCATTGCACGGGCGACGCGCACGCGCGGACGGCCCTCGCGCATTTATAATGATCAGCGCGGGGCTAAGCCGCAGTGTATGGCGTCCAAGACGGTTCTGTTAGCGACAGCGCAAGTTATCGTTTATGATATAAATGGATCGCCACACATGGTACGTTGTCTGCTCGATAGCGCGTCTCAGAGTAATTTTATAACTTCTGATTGTTTCAAACGCCTCGGATTGTGTAATAACTTTAGAAATACTAAAGTTCAGAAAAACATTGCGAGGGTTCCGTAGATGTTAAAATACATTCGCGTTTTGATAGGAATATTAATTTTAACATTTCTTCGCTTATCGTGGAGCGTATTACGGACGCATTGCCGAACGCTAATGTGGACGTAGCATTACTCACTCACCTCGAGTCATTGCCGCTGGCAGACTCGGAGTTGCGAATCCGGCAGACATTGATGTTTTGATCGGAGCTGGTAAAGTGGTACATAGTGAGCAATATAATTTACCGCCCGCTATTGAGACGGTAGCGATAGCCTAGTGGAGATACCAACAGACTGCCATGCAGAGGGTATCGGGTTCGAATCCACGGCGCGCACCAATGACTTTTCGGAGTTATGTGCGTATTGAATTGTTAACTATCGCTTGTCCCGTGCCTCGGAGAGCACGTTAAGCCGTCGGTCCCGGTTGTCATGAAGATCTTTGACAATCGTTACAGGGCGTCAGTACCTTCTAACATAAACTGACACTAGTCTAAACCATGGAATATCGCTATCCCTTCGGGTTGCGGAGGTCAGACAGGCAGTCGCTCCGTGGAAAAGCCAAATATTCAGCCAAATCCGGTTAGACTAGTAAGCGGACCCCAGATTGAAACTGGGATAACGCTAGGAGGATGATATTGAGACGGTATTTGGGTATGTGATTATGGGTACCGTACCTACGTTACATACTTCTCAATATATTACGTCTTGCTGTTGTTCTGTTCTTCAAGAAAATAATATTGATTCTCTTCTCAAGCAATTTTGGGAGCTTGAAGAGGTTACCGCACCGCCCTCAATGAGCCGTAAGGATATCGAGTGTGAAAAACATTTCCACGCTACCACTGTTTGTGACGACAGTGGCAGATACGTTGTGGCGTTGCCATTCTATCGTGAACCTTATTGGTTAGGCGACTCGTACGCTGCTGCGCTTAGACGTTTCCATTGTTTAGAACGTAAACTTGATGCATCACTTAAGTTACGCAGCGCCTATAATGACGTCATTCGTGACTTCATAGATAAAGGTTTTTTGAGTGTAGTTGTAAACAACGAGGGCAGCTCTCTTCCCTCATATTATATCCCGCATCACGGCGTAGTTCGCGAAGATAAAACCTCTACTAAACTTCGTGTGATTTTAGATGCTAGTTGTAAGACTACATCGGGTCAGTCGATTAATGACATTTTGCATGCCGGCCCTAATCTACAGGGTGATTTATTTAACATCATAATAAGGTTTCGTCTTTTCCAAATCGCTCTGTCAGCTAATTGCCGCCAAATGTTCTTCATTATCGGCGTTTGCGAATCTGACCGTAGATTTCAACGGATTTTTTATCGTTTTAACAATAAGGAACCTTTATCTGTGTATCAGTTCAATTGTGTTTGTTTAGGACTCAAGTCTAGCTCATATCACGCATTACGAGTTGTTCGCCAGTTGCACGCTGATAAAGGCGATCACTTTCCCGCCGCAGCAGCTGTTGCTACTTCCGCTTTGTATATGGATGACATTGCCTGTAGTGTCATATCCACTCCGCTAGCAATTTCGCTTTGTGAAGAGCTTATTCAGCTTTTCAAGCGAGGCCAGTTTGATCTTGTCAAATGGACAAGCAACTCTAAGGAGGTTCTCGCACGCATACCTGATTCTCATAAAGCTTCTCCAGACATTGAGTTTGAGAAGTCTGTACCGCATAAAGTTCTCGGTTTACGCTGGGACTAATCCTGTGATAGTTTTCGGTTTGACGTCTCACCGCCAGATGATAAGTACACCAAACGCACTATGCTGTCCACAGTGGCTCGACTATGGGACATAATGGGTTTTGTGGCTCCCTCAATTTTGTACGCCAATCAAAAGAATAGAATAGATCAAAGAACTTTGGCTATCAAAGTGTGAGTGAGATGAAACACCCCCTGACCATATTGTCGCCGCTTGGGGCCAGTTTTGTATTGAGCTTACCGCGCTCAATCAAATTACTATTCCGCGTCATCTTGGGTTGGCAGATGGATGTACCATCAACTTAATAGGTTTCGCTGACGCCAGCGAGCGTGCTTACGGCGGAGTCGTATATCTGCAAGCCCATATTGGTTCTAACTACTCGGTGCAGTTAGTTTGTGCCAAGTCCAAGGTCTCGCCTATTAAAACCATTTCGGTTACGAGACTGGAGTTGTGCGCGGCCCTTCTGCTGTCTCAGTTGCTCCGCAAGGTTCAAGACACAGTTTTGCCCCACTACCCTATTAATAAAATATACGCATTTTCCGACTCCAAAGTAGTGCTCGCTTGGATTTATTCATCTCCTCACCGCTGGCAGACTTTTGTCGCCAACCGCGTTAGTAAATTGATTGAACTTGTTCCTGCTACTTGTTTCAATACGTCGCGGGTACTGAGAACCCCGCTGATTGCTTGTATCGTGGTGTTACTCCACTTAATCTTCTGCATCATCCATTGTGGCATCGTGGACCTTCTTGGATTTCCCATGATCCGTCAGAGTGGCCCATGCAAGCCTTTGACCACAGTGCAGAAGACGAAGATATACCCGAACGGATGTCTGTTTCTTATCCCGTGATTACTGAGGTGGCGGAGTCTCTGATCTATGCTCTCGCACTACGCATGTCATCGTGGTCTAAGTTACTCCGCGCCATCGTTTATGTCTGTAGGTTTCTTAGGCATCTACCTAATGGGACTTTTGTTTCAAGTACTGATATCAAATTCGCAGAATGTAAGTTACTACGAGCTGTACAGGCTGTTCATTTTAGTAACGACATTGAACGGTATAGTGACCACAAATCTACCATCAGCATTGCGAGTTGTAGTTGATATAAATATTTTTTCACATGATAGCTGAGTAATGTGAGGTGTGTCTGAAGGAGTAGATATGTTTTCTAATTCCCAAAATTTGTTTATGTTATCTGATATCTGATTCACAAAGAATGAGTTTTGAATTTTATTTTGAATATGAGTATTTGAAATGCAGCCTGATATCAACCAGCCTAAATCTGTTTGTTGTAGAACTGGTTGCTGTTTTCCTAATTCCAATCTTCCAGTACCCATGACTTCCCAGAATATGTCTGCACCCAATAATAAATCAATAGGGGCTGGAATGTTAAAGTCAGGGTCTGTCAGTTGTATACAACTAGGTATTTGAATGGTATCTTTGTTTATGTATGTATGTGGAACTGTATTGCAAATTTGGTTAATCACAAGACATAAAATGTCCGTCCTGTAATTTTTATTGTGTGCTGATTGAATGTGAATGTTAGTATTTTTTGTTATGTTTGTGCACTGATTATTAATACTAGTGACCATGGTGTCTATAGTTTGAATGGGTAAGCCCAGTTTTGAGCACAAGTGCCTAGTTATATAGCTTGAGGTGCTGCCATTGTCTAGTAGTGCTCGTACCATATGTGGTTTTCCTTGTTTGTCATATATTTTGACTTGTGCAGTTGACAGTAATATTGTTTTGTTCTGCGTGCAACTAGTTAATGTGACAGATGATGGTTTTGGTGCATCTAAGTGTAAAAGTGTATTATGTTTTTTGTTGCAGTACTTACATGTCCCTCTTCTGCATAATTTGTTGTCATGACCAGGTTTTAAACAGTTGGAGCAGATTTTTAATCTCTGTACCTCCCTGATTCTTTGTTCAATGGACATCTGTCTAAACTTTTCACAAGAAAATAATAGATGATGCTGTTTACACAAAGGACATGTGGGTACTTTTTGTGTGTTCATTTTTGTAAATGACTTTGTGTTTTGTCCCACTTGAGTATCTGATTTGCTATTGTTGTTAATAATTGATTGTTCTAAAACTTCTAATACATCAGCACGACCTCTTAAAAATTTATTCAGGCACTCAAGTGTGGGCATGTCTGTGAGTGTGTTTTTGTGTTCTTCCCAATATCTTAATGTGTTTGAGTCAAATTTACTTGTCACTAAATATATTATTAATGTATCCCAGTATTCTATTTTTTCACCTAATGTGGCTAATGCGCTGAGGTTTTTCTGAACTGTGTCAATTAATTGTCTCAAACACACCGAGGATTCTTTTTCAATATTATTTAAGTTGTATAATGCATGAATGTGATTTCCTATCAGCTGTCGTTTGTTATCATATCTTTCACACAACAATTTCCACGCTACCTCAAAGTTGTCACCTGTAATTTCTAGTGATTTTATAACTAATTATGCACTGCCCGATAGTGAGGAACGCAAGTAGTGAAACTTTTGAATGTTATCTAATGTTCTATGCGTAATAAGTGATTGAAATGTGTCTCTGTACTCAAGCCAATCCTGATGATCACCCGAGAAGTGTGGCAAGTCAATAGTGGGTAGTTTAATAAATGATTTGGTCCCACCTGAATGATCCTTGTCTGACTCTGGATTTGTTACCAGCTTGTCATTTAACTGAATAAGCCGGGAAGCCTGTGCCACCAACAACCGGTAATCATTTTCAAATTGTTCACTTTCTGGGTCTGGTTCATCGGTGAACTCTGAGATGTCAGCGTTCAATTCAATAAGTGTCTGAACGTCCTGGAAAGTTTTATGTATTGTTTTAAACTCCAAAAGTCTGTTTTTTAGCTCAATAACTTGGATATCTGTTAATTTATTATTAGGCAGAATGAGGTTAATATATTTTTTAAATAATGTGAGTTTCCTTTTAACAATGCCACGTTGTTTGATTAATTCTGTATCATCAGGTTTATTACCTTTAGTGGCCATTGCTGTGAATTAAGGACACACAATGTTGCAAAAGAAATAAGAAAAATATGAGCAGGAAATGTTATCACAGAATTTGTGTAGATAGTTGGGCAATACTTAAATTATAGCAGCAAGCGGCAGAAAGCAAGGCTGTGCAAAGCTTGAGTGTACAGCTAACACGTGGTGGGCGAAGCCCTAGGCCGCATGCGCGTGGGATGACCACGTGGGGGCTCCTTATTGAGGCAGGCGGCTGGCAATTTAGGCTTGGCAAGCTATCCAGATGCTGGGGAATGTTATTTTGGTTTTAGTATTATGAAAAAAGGGCTAATTTGATGAGAAGGATTGACATGAGAGGTTATGAAATGCTGATATTTTGTGAATATTTTTGCTTATTTTTGATTGAAATAAATTTGTACTTAGTTTGATAATGTAATTATCATGAAAATATGAGTCATAAAAGTCTGATTCAGTAATTGCTGTAGCAATTTGAAAAAAGCAGTTGAAAAGTTAATAAAGGAAAAAATAATTGGTCTGATTATCTGTTATCCTGATGCTGTGCTGCGCTGAGACCGTCGTGGCTGTCTTCGACTGTCGTTGTCCTCGCCGTGATGATTTTTCTAGAAGTGGCCACGTTTCTTCTTGTAAAGATGGTGTTTATGGCGACGGTCTTCAATCACGTATGGATGGCTTCGAATGGACCAATGTATAATCCATATACAAGTAAACTATGCGATACTGTGCAAAGCGGACTGTATTTCGCGTAAATGTGATATGGTGCGTTACAAATGTAAATTCCGACAAGCCTGGGCGCGCCCTTCAAAAAGTGTGTCTTGCTGTTTCTGTCAACCAACTGTCAGTGCATCCGCTTGTGCGCCGGCGCCCGTGCGGTGCGGCGTCCAGAAGGCGCGGGGGGGGGGGGGGGGGGGCGCCTAGTGCTGTGCGCAGCGTGTCATAGACAACTTGACTTAACTTTAAAATGATAAATAATTGTTGACCGGTCTTTGTTGCGTGTACCTACATCGCGAAAGCCGTTATATATATTAAGATTAAATGTTAATATAACAGATATTTATGCCAGACCCGAAATTTCAACCCGCTAACATCGGCATTGGTTACTGTAAAACTTTTAGTCCTGACAAACAAAGAAACTTATCGATTTTCATAAACTTTTAAAAGTCAGGCTTATAATATGTCAATAACCATAGTCTCTGACTATACCATAGCAAAAAACGACACATAAAAATGCAGAAGAAGATTGCCTATAGATCTAATAAACCTTAATGTGAACATTCCCTGTACGATTATTAAGGCACGCAGGACGTCTGCAAATTACAAATGTACATCATTTTATACATTTTATAAAAAAATCTTGGGAAGAGTCATTTGTGAGACAATTTAGGCTAAATAAATCTTGGAAATAGAACTTGTATGTGATACTTAGACATATTCGTCTTCTTGAATGATGTCATCAGTGGGTACGGTTGCTTTGATATGACGAAAAGTAAAAGCAGTACTTGTTAAGATATAGTATTTGAAGCAGTACTTGGTAAAAGTAGAAGGCTTGGTAAAAGTTAAATTATTCATAGTACCTAATGTTAAAAAAGTAATGATAATAATTATTTTATTATACTAGAGGGCAAGATAGATACAATTGTGTATAAATCTGACTTTGGGTTAAGCTACGACTTTACTCGCATGAAATTCGTTTTGTGACTACTAGAAATGCGAGAATATCTTTTATTCAAGACATTTACGACTCGCATATTTAACACGATATTTATTACTGTACCTTAAATGTACAACTACATTTTCCCGGCATTTCAAACGAGTTTAATCAGTTAAGGTCACAGGGAGACTGAACATTTTTACAGAGAAGCTAATTCACTTATGATCATTTATGACTGCACGACGTGTATGGTTAGAGGTTAAAGCGTAGTCATAAAAAAAATGCAACATGTGTTGTGGATTCGATTCCCACACGAGACGAGAATTTATATGAGTCTGGGTGTAATATGTGTCCGTTGATTCAATGTTTGCCTCGTGTGACAGAGGATTGATTTCTAGTGCAAGAGAATAAGCCTAATATAAGCTACCTAAGGCTCAAATTATGAGGAAAATAATATTATAATAACAACTCCACACGCCCACAAAAGCTAACACTTTTTAAACAAATTCGAAAACGCCATCAACATCTTACCTTTGCTATTAATGATGCCTCATACATTTTCAACAAAACTCTATCTTCCTCGTGTATTAAAATTTATATTATTATCGCTCACCATATACGCCTGAAGTATGAAGTAAATGCTGCGAACAATAATAAAAACCCTATTTTTCGCCCTCGTTCATATATTTGAATCTGTACATCAGGCTTTTATCTTTTACAATGGTTCTTCGCCATGGGTCCTATTGTACTCCCAGAAGTCCCATTTACCCAACAATGTCAACAGCAGGTTCGGTAACGAAATAAAAATAAACCATAACACCAAAGTTATAAGGTAGGATTTGCAATAAAGATATTCATGGAGTTTTTTGCCTCCTAAGTTTCGGTTAAAAATCCTTTTTGTGTAAATTTATTGGCCTCGTTAGACACCGGCCAGCGATGTTGAGGTTTTTACGAAATTTTAAATTGCTGTTTACACGTTGCATTTGAGAAGGCGAAGTTTTTAATTTTGTGTAATGCACAAATTATGTTTTATATTAATTTACAAACTTTTTAAAAGCCCTTGCTTTTAAACAACTTTTCAACGCTGAACTCTGAAATGAGGTTTTTTTATAATCTGTACTTAGGGATGTTCATTTGCCAAATCCAGTTAGACTTGTAAGCGGACCCCAGATTGAAACTGGGATAACGCTAAGAGGATGACTTAGGGATGTTCATTTCAACTTGAGTAGATACTGTTATTAGTAAAATTCTCGTTTTAGATCAAAGAGGCAAGGTAAGCTTTACAATGTGCAATGTCCAGTTTAGTTCTCCACACTAACTCCTCTCATGTGACACGTTGGGAATAAACATAATTATATAGTCATGTCCGTGTGGTGACGGATTAAGAATACGGATTGTCACCACCCCATATCATCCCATGGGTGTCGTAAGAGCCGACAGAGGGAGCACATTATGCATAGAACAACACTGTAAGAGAAGGAAAACTTGATACAAACCCTGTACCAACACGTTTGGCCAGCGTGGTATAGTAGGCCAATTCCTCCTTTCAAAGGAGAGGCCTAGTCCAGCAGTGGACTGGTAAAGGCTGATGATGATATAGTCATCTTATCTAGTAATAGTGTAACTACTTGGGATAGCTATCAACTATTACTACGATGACTCTCACTGAATTAAATATTTAAGGAAGTAAATTATTAAGTATCAATCACTCAAAATAGAACGAATTCATATTAGAATTTGTTGTATTAATTATGATTATTTGTTTATTCTTTTGTCAGGTGGCGATAGTCTAGAGGAGATAACAAGAGACTGCCGTGCAAGGGTATCGGGTTTGAATCCACAACACGCATCTCTGACTTGTCGGAGTTGTGTGCGTATTGAATTGTTTACTATTGCTTGCCATGTACCTCGGAGAGCATCATAAACTGTCGGTCTCAGCTGTCATGAAAATCTTTGCAAGTCGTTATAGGGTTGAGCACAACTGAATAAACTGTCACTAGTTAAACCATGGAATAGCGCTATCCATTTGGGTTGCGGAGGTCACACAGGCAGTCGCTCTGTGGAAAAGCTAATATTCAGTCAAATCCGGATAAACTAGTAAGCGGAACCCAAGTTTATTTATTTATTTATATAGGGAGGTCCAACAGCTTATTCCAATTTGACAAAAATATTATACAAGTAACAGATAGCCAATTACAGGTCCTCACGTATAACATTAAAATATACTTAACACACATTTTTTAAATAGAAAATCAATAAAACACTAACATGCTAAACTTAACTACATTGAGTTACAGTACAGTCCGGTCAGCCGTAGCCAAATGTTGTTTAAGAAAAAAAATTCTCACTCATTCTTCGCCTTGCTACTGGAACACTCGTACAGAATAAATCTATGTTTAGGTCTTTGGCTGCTAGGTTAAAACTATTGCTCGCTCGGTTAAGGAAGCAGTTTTGCCTATAATTAGATGACGCTATAGGCACATGTAAGGGTTTCATAGCTCTTAATTGCTTAGTTGGCGCATTGAGATTCAGTTTGCATAACAATTCGGGACAATTTATGTTGTTAGAGGCAATCTTTAATAAAAAACAAACGTCGCATATATTTCTTCTCTCAGATAGTGGGAGCAGGTGAATTTTTTTACAGATATTTAAATATTGGCTTGATTTGAAAGGGATTTGTAGGCGGTAGCACATGTATTTAATAAATTTAATCTGAACTCTCTCGATTCTCGCGACGTATGTCTCATAGTAAGGATTCCATATCTGCGATACTCCAATATGCTTCTGACAAAGGTACAGTACAAAATTTTCCAGGTCTTAGCATTTTTGAGGCAAACCGACGATCGCATAATAAAACCAAGGGCTGTAGACGCTCGTCCTACTATATCTTCTATGTGCTTGTCAAAGAGCAATTTTGTGTCATGAATAACACCTAGGTCACGAATGGATTCATCTCTTATTAGTAGGTGGCCTTTTACTATGCATCGAAATGAAACATTATCCTTTTTTCGACTATAGGTCACAACAGAGCATTTAGTGGGATTGAGATCGAGGCCGTTAGCGAGACAGTAGTGATCGAGGCGCCTGAGGTCCGATTGGAGTAACTGTGCATCAGACTGTGATGACACCGCAGCAATTTTCATGTCGTCAGCAAAACACAATAGTTTGGAGTTGTGAAAGCAGGTTTCGATGTCGTTAACAAATATTATAAACAAAAGAGGTGCAATTAACGAGCCCTGTGGAATACCGCTGGGAATAGATACCCAACTTGACATGTAATTGTTTATTACCACGACCTGTGTTCTGTTATTTATATATGACGAGAACCATCTGAACAAATCGCCCCTTATGCCTATGCGCTGCAGCTTATATAATAGCATATTATAGTAGGGTAAAATTGGGGCTTCTGCATCACTTGCTCTCGCGTCGCCGCTCGAGCTGCGTGATACAGAAGCCCCAATTTTACAATCGAGGTCGATTCATATTAATGTGTTCTGCATAACTCAGAGTGCCCAGTAATACCATACTGTTATAGTTAACATAATTTTTTAAGTTTAGCAATTATTTAGTGATCAATGGTAGCGTTACTTTTAGTGAGTTTTTATTATGAATGTGTGTACCTAATGAATTCCTCACTCCATGTAATATCAATGTAATTATGTTATCAATTTAAAAAATAAATGGATATGTTAATGAGTCTAGGAAACTATTAAGTAAAATAAAACAATGTATATTATCAATTTAAAAAAAGTTTATTATCAATGCACCATTTTTTTAAACACAAAACATTTTTTAAAGCACATATTGAGTCATGATAAATACAATTGTACAAATCTTCAGAACACTTATAGCGATCATATAAACATAACAAATTAGGACAACATTTATCTTCTAAATTAATTAAATTATAAGTATTTAAAATATCCTTCAACCATAACATTTTTTCAAGACCTTTAACGTAAATACACTTATCTTTTAAAACATCTGCAATTAAATATTGATAATTTGAGTAAGGTATAAATCCTTCACCCCAGTATATTTTTCTGTTACGTTCAATCCAGCAAACTTGCCGTCTTTCTGATTTAGTCAAATCGTAAAAAGGAAATGGTGGTTTGATTAAAAACACTTGTAGGTTTTTATTACACCATACAGCTATTTCTTTTAGTATAAATTCATTTGCTTCTGTTTTAAAGCCTTTAACGTCAACAATGGCCGTCATGATAGCCTACGCACGATGTTGCTTAGAGGTTTGTATTCCACAATTCGGTACTGAGCTACTAAATTCAGCCACAACATTTATTTAATTTTTACATAAATATAAAGCATGCATACAAACATTGACTCATAACAATTACACATTTTTAAAAAGATAACATTTATTTATTTTTAGAAATACAACTAAACTTAAATAAAAACATTATCTTAAGTACTACTCAGTATCACACAATTTCTTACTTATTTTTTTTATTAATGTCTCTGTGATATCCATTACATCATCATAAGGCTCCTCAACCACATATTGTGCACTTAAGCAAGCCTCGTTTTTTTTATTTTTGTCTACATAATGTAATTCACGAATATCTATCTTAATAAGAAGACGTCCTTGCTTAGGACGATTTCTTCGAACAATGTACGAATTTGCCGATGACGTTAATAAACTTTGGCGCTTTTTAGACGGTGACAATTTTTTTGACTTTGTAGAAAAGTTTGGTTCAATGTATGTTATGCCATCGTCTTGAGTGGAGAAATATGGGCTAGTAACCTGTAAAAAAATAAATCACACATAAATATATAATAATGTGGACGCGCACAATAAATGTTTATAAACATAAATACATTTTATGTAGTGCTTACCTGATCAGAGGATTTGTTCCGATGCTTTTCAAAACATTCATAATTTCCTTGAGAGTAAAAAAATGGCTTGTTTTTTAACTGTCTACCATTCTCTGCCAAAGCATTGTCCTGCAATATAATAACATAAAAAATATAAATGAAAAGTTCATAACTATATGAATTTAACTATGAGGAATAAAATAATATTTACTAACCTCTTGTATTTCTGTCTGGTCAACTTCGTCCAAAGGACTTGGGATTTGAGAGTCAACATTATCAAATACAAATCTGTTAAGTCCTCCAATGTTGAGAATGCTGGGGCTGTATGACATGATTCTGAAAATAAAACTAAAGTAAGATATCTAATTATTCATATAATAATATAATATAATATTGTAATAACTAATAACATTAAAAACGTACTTACCAATAAAACTTGATTTCTCTGCCAGCAACAGAACCTGTTTCGGCTGACTATGACAGCATAATGAAATAAGGAATGCAATTTTAAATCTGTATGATATTCAATACCAAATGAAATCAATTATTAAAAATATAATATTGTAATACGAGAATACAAAATTCCTAACTTTCTAGACCTGTTCAAACATGTTAAATGCTGTTATTTATACTTTATGATATGTATATCTAATTTAGTGTTAAAGTTATAGCTACCTATAAATATGCGTGTTAGACATTCATTACAGTAATTGTCAAAATGAAGTTGATCAAGCAACCCATATCTTTGAAAATTAATAATATAGATTTAAATGAAACTTCTCACCAGATCAGACATAGTCCTTTATTACCGAATACGATTCGATGTATAATGTGCGGTCCATCGAACTGTGGTAATACAAACGTTATGATTAGTTTGTTAATACATGAAAATGGTCTAAAATTTAAAAATCTTTATCTTTATTCCAAAACGTCATTTCAACCAAAGTATCGTTTCTTGAGTGAAGTATTAGGAAGAGTCTCGCAGATTAACTTCTACAAATTTAGCGATGATAAAGAGGTAATTTCTCCGAGTGAAGCTTTAACAAATTCTGTGTTTATTTTTGATGATGTTGCGTGTGAAAATCAAGTTAATATTCGCAATTATTTTTGTATGGGTAGACATAAACAAATAGATTGTTTCTATTTATCTCAAACCTATTCCAAAATTCCAAAACAACTGTTGCGTGACAATGTGAATTTTCTTATTATATTCAAACAAGATGATGTGAATTTAAAACATATTTATGAAGAGCATGTTACTTCTGATTTACAGTGGAAAGAGTTTAGAAATATTTGTCAAACTGTTTGGAGTAAACCTTATAATTTTCTACTTATTAGTAAAGAATCGTCATTAAATAATGGAAGGTACAGACAGAACTTTGATATGTTTTTTAAATTTGACTGACTGTTTATATGTATATATATATAAGTAATTAACATGGCAAATCAAATTCAGTATATTTTGTTCTTTAGATGAATACAGTTGTTAATAAGTATAACATGGAGAAACATATTAAAATAGAATTAATGAAGACTCTCAAGGCCTGTAGACTCCATAAAGAATAAAATAAAACAAATGAAAAACCAGGAACACTCTACGAACTTATCACTTGAAAAAATGTTAAAACCTGTCACAGATCCCCTTAAAACTCTAGTTGATTCAAATAAAACATTAGAAAAAATACAAAATTTTGAGAATACACACTCTAATTTTGAAGACGTGGAATTAGGTGACATTAATACTAGCTCATCTACTAAGTTTGAAGAATGCTATGACCCAGAACTGAATTCTGTACTGAACGTTAAAAAGCCTCCCCAGACGGAATTACCGGATGATTTAGAAATATCATTAGAAGGTCGTGATATCCATGATATTTATGACCTAAACATACCATTTGGAATAAGGAGTGAAAACAAAAAAATATTTATGGGTAATTCAATAGTTTCGTTTTCTAAAATAGATAGTGCAAATAATGATAATACCATTTTAATTAAAGTTGGTGACAAAAGCTTCAATTTAACCCCTGGTTTAAAATAACTTTTACTTCGAAGAAAACCTGATTTGAAACAAATATCGAGCAAAGATAAACTTGTCTATAAAGATATGTTGCATTATACAAATGCACATAAGAGAGATTTCAATCCTAATGGGCAAATTAGAGGCGATAAAGGTATAAAATATCGTGAAATAATCAAACCATTGTTTTCTGAATCGTCAAACAATAATATTGTCACTTGGAGGAAGCTTACCAACGTTACAGAAATACAAAAATAGCACTGACTTGGTATATTGGGACGATCCTAACGAACTGGTTGAAAGATTGAAACTATTAATTGCTTCCCGAGATGCTGGTAATACAAATCATGAAAATGAAATTTTATCAATAATCGAAGAGTTAAAAGAATCTGACATAATTAAATAATAAATAGTCCTAATAATATGCTTTTTATTCAGTATTATAGCAGAATTCGAGACAAACATACCTACTGAGTTGTGAACATGAGCAAAGCAGACGTGGTAAACGAAATTCATAAAAATGCGAGAGTGAACTATCCGCGAAGACATGTTGTAATGAGAGATATAGATGACTTGTGGCAAGCAGACTTAATTGATTTGCAATCAATTTCAAAAGAAAATAAAAATTATAGATATATTCTTACCGTTATTGATTCATTTTCGAAATATGCTTGGGCCTTTCCTATGAGAAGTAAAAGCAAAGAAGATGTGTATAACTCTTTCAAAACTTTGTTGGATAAAGGGCGTGTTCCTAAAAATCTGCAAACCGATAATGGAACAGAATTTTATAATAACAAATTTCAGAAGCTTATGAAATCGTTTCATATTAACCATTATTCAACCTTCTCAACAAAAAAAGCTTCAATAGTGGAACGATTTATCAGAACATTGAAATCTAAAATCTATAAGGAATTTACAATTGGGTAAATAATACCCTCAATGATGTTATTTACAAATACAATCACACTCACCATCGCACTATTAATGAAATCCCTGCTAATGTGAACAATATGAATAAAAAACTGATATTAGAAAGGTATTTAAAGTTGCCAAAAAATGATAATTTAAAAAGCAAGTACAAAGTAGGTGATTATGTGCGTATCAGTAAATACAAAGGTACATTTGAAAAAGGTTATACTCCCAACTGGTCAACAGAAATATTTAAAATTCGTAAAATACAAAATACAACTCCTATAACTTACTTAATTGAAGACACTATCAGAGGTCTGCCTATTTTAGGAGCATTTTATACACAAGAACTTCAAAAAACAAAACATCCCAATATATATCTAGTCGAGAAAGTTCTTAGAAGAAAAGGTAACAGGGTTTTAGTAAAATGGTTAGGTTTGTCTTCAGCTGAAAGCAGTTGGATTGATAAATCGAATGTAATATTATAAATAAAATAACGTTAACAAACTCGAATCACATAACTATTTATTAAAGTATTCAAACCAGAATCATCAGTCTTATAATGTGTTTTGGAGAGAGTAGTCTTCTCAATTGGCTTATTAATAATTTACCATTTGAATTACACTTACCAGGATATAATTACTGTGGCCCAGGTACTAAATTAATAAAAAGACTAACAAAAGGAGATAACGGCGTAAATAAGTTGGACGAATACTGCAAAGATCACGATATTGCATATCACAAGTCATCAAACTTAAAGGATCGACATAAGGCTGATTTAATTTTGTTAAAAATGGCGAAAGAGCGAGCGGTTGCTTCCGATGCCAGTATAGCTGAAAAACTCGCGGCACGCTTAGTAAGTAAGGCTATGTCAGCAAAAATTAAAACTGGTTCTGGTTTGGACAAAAAGCCTTCTCCAAAAATTACACCTGGAAAAGGGTTAAAAAGTAAATTAAAATCTGTTATTACAAAAGCAAAAAGGCATATCAAAAAATTAAAACCTAAGAGCAAGAAAATGGCAATAGAATTAGCTATTGCCGCTACTAGAGAATTGGCTGATGATTCATCGATTAAGCTCCCTCGCGTTATTCCTCTTCCAAAAACTGGGGGAGTATTACCTTTGATTCCTATTTTTGCGGGATTATCAGCTGCGGGAGCTTTAGCAGGCGGTGCAGCTGGTATTGCTAAAACCATAAATGAATTCAAAATGGCTAAAAAGCTGTATGAAGAATCGAGAAGACATAATGAAAAAATGGAAGCTCTATGTATTGGGAAAGGGCTACACCTTAAACCACATAAAGGCGGCCTTGGAATTTTCGTATCAAAAGAAAAAAACTAAGATATCGGCTACCCAAACGGGCCTTAACTAACTTTGACATTTTAAAGTACGGGAATAGAATTCCTTATTTTAGAGGTGTCTTTATGAGAGATGAGCTCCCTAAATGTCCTTATAAAAAAGAATGTGGAGTTATTAATTTGGATAGTTCAAAAAATCCTGGTTCTCATTGGGTAGCCTATGCAAAATATAACGATTATGTTGAATATTTTGACAGTTATGGAAATCTTAAACCTCCGAAGGAATTTATAAAATATTTAGGTTCTAACATTCAATATAATTATGAAAATATAACAACGTGATCACCCCTTCAATTGTGGACATTTATGTTTAAATTTCTTAAAGAATTTTTGGTATAATCATGAAATAAAATAAAAAGGATCATCTAAAAGAGTTCAGTATGCAAGCATGTCTACTACGGTTACCATCTCTGGAAATAAATCGGAACTGATTTCGTATTTTCAACCACCTCTTCATTTATCTGATCAGTACGAGTGCGGTTTACTATACTTTTCAGTATTAAAAACAAGACCGAATGTGCCCGTTAATAACAGCAGTTTAACAGCTGTTATCAGAATTAAATGTGATCTTGTACACGGTTCATACTGCAACGGATTACCGACTCATTTTATTCATGAATTTATATCTGATACTGCTCCAAGTCACGGCTACATAGAAATACCTCAGAACGTTATTTACTTTCCAGTTAACAAAAATATAATTTCATCCATATCTGTTAGGATTGTAGATCAGTTTGGTTACCGTATTGACTTTGGTGAAGAAAATATTCAATTACGTCTTCATTTAAGAAAAGCAAAATGATAGTATATTATAAAAACCCTTCAGTGAAAATAAAACGTCCTATTCCGTCAACGACCATAAAGGTGCACAGACGTAAGAAAAACGTGAAGAAATTGACTAAATCAAATAAAGATTTTCTTAAAGCTTTAGGGTTTAAAGTATGAGTATACTACAGATTACCGATTTACCACACTTTGATAGTTCGATCGAAAGTTATGAAATCCATTCATACAATCCCTACAATAACAGTTTTAGAGAAAACGATGAAATCAGAATCCCCATACACCAGCAAGATATATACGTGCTACCATCAGCCAGTTCCATCTACATCGAAGGTCAAGCAAAGCTGTTCGGTAAGGATGGGCATCAGATCAAGAAAGCTGTTACGTTTACTAATAACCCTGTTATGTACTTGTTCCAAGACATCAGGTACGAAATGAATGGAATTGAAATAGATCGTATAAAAAATTCTGGAATAACATCAACAATAAAGTCATACATCTCATTTAATGAAGCAGAAAGTAAAGTTTCTGCATTATGGGGTTGGAATTTAAACGGATTCCAAAGTGATGGACATTTTAGCGTTGTGGTGCCCTTAAATAAGATTTTAGGGTTTGCAGAGGATTACAATAAAATAGTGATAAATTGTAAACACGAACTTATATTGAATAGGAGTAATTCTAACTTAAATAGTATTATTCTTACTGATGAAGTCGTTCAGCTTCAAATAGATATACAGAGAATTCAATGGAGAGTACCACATATAAAAGTTTCCGATCGAGAACGTTTAATACTTTTAAAGCACTTAGAAAGAGATAAACCTATTCAGATGGCCTTTAGAAATTGGGATTTATATGAGTATCCTTTACTACCTAAAACCACAAAGCATTCTTGGTCAGTAAAGACTGCTTCTCAATTAGAAAAGCCTCGGTATGTCATTTTTTGCTTGCAAACTAATAGAAAAAATAATAGAACTAAAGACAGTTCGGTATTTGATCATTGTGAGGTGACAAATGTTACGCTCTTTTCAAATTCGCAATATTATCCTTATGAGCCTTTATCTTTAAAGTTTTGTGAGAACAAATATAGTATATTATATGAAATGTATGTGAAATTTCGCCAGTCGTATTACAACTCTCCGGTAGAACCGTTGCTTGATCTGCAGGATTTCAAAGAAAAGGCCCCAGTCTTCATCTTAGACTGCTCGAGGCAAAACGATAGTTTAAAAACTGGTCCAGTGGATGTAAGATTGGAATTTGAATGTTCAACACAAATACCAGATAAGACAACTGCATACTGTTTGATTATAAACGACCGACTTGTGGAATACAAACCTCTGAGCAACATCGTGCGTAGATTATCATGACTGCTATTGTAGACATCCAAGGCTTTAAAACAGAAGCAAATGAATTTATAATAAAATAAATTGCTATATGGTGTAATCAAAGCCTGCAAGTGTTTTTAATCAAACCACCATTTCCTTTTTACGATTTGACTAAATCGGAAAGACAACAAGTTTGCTGGATTGAGCGTAATAGAAAAATATACTAGAGCGAAGGATTTATACCTTACTCAAATTATCAATATTTAGTTTTAGATATCTTAAAAGATAAGTGTGTTTTCGTTAAAGGTCTTGAAAAAGTGTCATGGTTGAAAAATATTTTAAATAGTGTTAATGTAATTAATTTAGAAGATAAAGGTTGTCCTAATTTGTTAACCCTATATGATCGCTATAAATATTCCGGAGATTTGTACAATTGTATCTATCATGACTCAATATGTGCATTAAAAAATGTTATGTGCTTAAAAAAATGGTGCTTTGATAATAAACTTGTTTAAAAAGATACAATATGGATTGTTTTATTTTACTTAATCGTTTCCTATACTCACTAACATACCCATTTAGTTTTAATATATACTATGATTGGAATATTACATGAATTGATACACATTCATAAGTACAATAAAAAACTCAGCAAAGAGAACAGTTACATTGGTCACTAAGACAAGGAGTTAAATTCCTAACCTGAAAACCTTAGAATAGGTGTTATTATTCTAAGCTGAAAACATAATGTTAATAATCTATATCGTGAATAAAACGGATCGCAGATAACAAAAGTAGGTATCATTGGAGGCGTCTGCGTCGCGAAACGAGCGAAGCGAGTTGAGTGACGCAGAAGTCAGAACACATTTATATTAATCGATCGAACACTACACGTGCAGTCAATCTGCTTTATCTCGATACGTCCGCATCACCTGGAATCCGAGTGACCGTGGGTTCAAGTTCCATGTAGACGAAGTCAGAGGCAAAAGCTAGTTGTGGATAAAACAATTATATAATTCATAAGTACATACATTCATAGTCTTATGCCTGTAACCCTGAAGAGGTAGGCAAAGGTGTATTACTACACCCACTTTTCGCCAGATATATTTAAGTCCCACGTAATAGGGAGGCGAGCCTATTGCCGTACCGGGCACATTTCTAGACTTCATGCTGTTACTGAGAATTTCCTAACAGAAAAACCCAATAACACTTTGGCCTACCCGGTAATCGAACCCGGGAGCCACCCGATCCTACTTTCAACATTGTTAAGATTTTGCATTCATTCATTAAAATTATCAACGAGCTGTGCAAAGATAACAGTATGTGCATATAAATTATTATGAATGCATCGCTGTGCCCGAGCCGCACTGAGCGCGTCGAACGAACTTGAGAATGTTGTTTATATTATGTCATCCCAAGTAAAAACATTGTTACTATGCTACCAGTATTACGATGCATCGATGAATGAAATAATATTATACTTCTAATGCCAACCGTCCGTATCGCAGATCATGTTAGTAGTGTGATTTTTGGGGCGCTCTGCATTGCGAACGGAGCGAAGCGAGGTGAGTGATGCAGTAAGCAAATGAATTTATACTAAAAGAAATAGCTGTATGGTGTAATAAAAACCTACAAGTGTTTTTAATCAAACCACCATTTCCTTTTTACGATTTGACTCAATCAGAAAGACGGCAGGTTTGCTGGATTGAATGCCTGTAGTAGATGAAAATGAAATGCATAATTATTATTATTAAAAGAGTAATTAAATAATCTTATAAGAAGTAAGTGATTCCTAATCTAACATTTATTGTATTTTAAAGTGCTATTTGTTTTAAGACTAAGATATATAAATCATCCATCAAGAATCCTAATTGTCTACTACTTAAATATATTATATATTAGAAGATTTTACTATCGTAATTATAAAAAATAAACGTTTGTACTGAGTTATTAATTATCTTGGATAATTCTATACACGTCATGTTAAGACAAAGTGGTCCAATATTTTATCACATCTTTGACGACACGTTTGGCGCATTGGCTAAGAGTATGACTCGCATCACAATGTAAATAGTAGGTTTAATAGACGCAGCAACTAATGCACCGGCGTGTTGCGGGTTCGATTCCCGCACGGAACAAATGAGTATTGTTCCGGTTTGGATTTTGTTTTTATGTTTTTTTACTTTATTTTTTTTTTGTATTATAAGCAATTATTATGTCTCCATAATACCTACTGTTGGCTACTTACTAAGAAAGAAAGAAAGAGAAAAACTATTTATTTGTCACAGACACAGAAAAAGTATTACATATAAAAGAAAACATTGCAAGGCATAAGATTAGTCTGTGACAAATATGTGCACTTGATGTGCACACTCAGCTATATTGTTGCATTGTGGTAGTGTCCACAACTCTATTATTGAGTTATAGTTGCTAGTAAAAGCTAACCTCTCATTATACGGAAGTTCTATGCATTCATTAGTACAAGATGTGCACCAAATCGTTTCGATGCAACAATGTGCCGTGATCGAACATGATATTGTTGTTTATTGTACTTATTTAAGTGCGCGCGATAATTTTTGCTTGGCTATGTCAGTTCGACACCATACCAGATTATGATACACACAACAACCGATCGGACTGATCGCGTCGACTGAACACAGCAGTCTAACTTGAGAATGTTGTTACATTAGCATCTCAAACTAGAAACGACAGTAAGTTGTCCCATTGCATTGCTACTACAATGATATGTCGGTGAATGAAATACAATATTATATCGTGAATCAGACGGATCGCAGATAACAACGGTATTATTGGGAGCGTCTGCGTCAGCTCACTTTGTTCTGAGTGATGCAGATCACATTTATATTAATCGATCTCGATTGTAAAATTGGGGCTTCTGTATCACGCAGCTCGAGCGGCGACGCGAGAGCAAGTGATGCAGAAGCCCCAATTTTACTCTACTTATTATGACTAATCCGATCGAAAGCCTTATATAATCGGTGTATATCACATCCACTTGTTTACCAGCATCCATGTTTTCCGTCAAATACTCGTTTAATAATATAAGATTTGTTACGGTCGAGCGACCCTTGAGAAAACCATGTTGAGTTTGGCTGAGACAATTTTCTAATGCAGAGTAGACTTGATTATAGACCATTCTCTCGAATAGCTTCGAAATCACACATAGTTTTGATATGGGCCTATAATTCGTAATTTCATTCTTAGGTCCCTTTTTGTGAACTGGAGTGATATACGCCGATTTCCATATGCGAGGGTAGGTGCATGTCGCAAGAGACTTCTTAAATAAGAGAGATATAGGGATAGCGGTAGACTTAGCACATGCTATAAGTAGACGAGGATGAATTTTATCAGGCCCGGCAGACTTACAAGCATCCAGCTGTGACAGAAGTTTGGCAACTTCTGCAGTACTTATTTCAATATTGGAAATATCCGATGTGACGTGTGAAATTGTGTCAAGAGAGCCTGTTGTATTTCCTAATGTATCTGACATAACATAAGTAGACTGAAAGCAAGAAGAGAATGCATTGCATATATCAGTACCATTTGAGACTAAATAGGCTAGTTGACAAAATAATAATTAAAAGTCCGTCCTTTAGATTATTCAAAAATAAGCGATACGTATTTTTTTATTTGTAAATTAAACTAAAAATTACCAAGATATAGCTCATTAAAGTTACGTATAACGTCACGCCGTGCTGCATTTTTTCGCACTAGATGACGTCACACGTAACTTTAATGGGCTATATCTTTGTTATTTTATATTTAATCGAAAAAATAAAAAATACGTGTCCAATATTTTTTTATAATCTAAAATACGGACTAAATAAAATGTAATTATTTTGACCCTGGAAACTACCCTATTGTTTTGGTATTTCAAGACGCAGGGTATACCGTTATCCTTCTTACATGACTTTATGAATGACCAAAATTGTCTCATGTTTTTACTATGGACTCTTCAGTGGCGCTTATGTAACAATCAAAACAGTGTTTTTCTAATGACTTGACTCTTTTTCGCAAAAGTTTATAAGTCTCCGAGTCAGATCTATTTTTATAAATTTTATACCTACTTAAATACTTAAATTTTTCCTTTATTACTTTTTTTTAACACTGGCGAGTACCATTTAGGATATTTATCTTTATAAACTACCTTGAACGGGATATACTTCTTTATTAGGTTGTTGAGATTTTGATAAAACTAATCAATAGCTCCCTCCATAGATCTGGTTGAGAAAGCTTTATTAACCCAGTCAGTTGCTAAGATTGAGTTCTCAATGGCGACAAAGTCACCTTTGTCATAAAAATATTTAGTATGGGCTAACGGCTTCAAACCGGGTATATCGATAGTTGTAGCTATAATCGTAAGCGACCCATGATGGGGATCGATTGGTACTAAGGGATTGTCACATTGGGATACTAAATTAGTTATATTTGACAGCACTAAATCTAGAATTTTGCCATAATTATTAAGGATACCATTGTATTGCAATAGGTTATGAGTTTGGATTTCATCTATAAATAACTGCTCATCTTGGTTGTGTAGATTAGAAGCAGACATAGAGCCATCACTACTAGGTAGCCATAAAATATTGCTCATGTTGAAGTCTCCTACTATAATAAATTTATCAGACGGATTGCGTAAGAAGGCGTCACTAACTTTTGATTTTTATCAAAAGTTAGTGACGGCATACTTTCTCACAGCAGTTGTTTAACTGCTGTGAGAAAGTATGACCAAGGTGTTGTTTACATAAATAAATAATGCAAAGATGTAGTTTTAGGTCAAAAGTATTTAATGTTACCCACAAATCCTCGGCCGAGGAGTGCAAGTGGGGTTGCGGTAGAACAGAAATATCACTACGCACTGCTATAAGAACACCGCCACCTAAAGTCTGGCCTGTGACCTTGTAGTCCCACCGCCACACCGTATACCGGCTGTCAAAGAGTTCATTACTGGATATACTTTCCACAAGCCAGTTCTCTGTCAAAACCACAACATCGTAAGAACTGAGAGAGAGATTTCGATAGAATTCGAAAGTTTTAGAACGTGAGCCTCTGACGTTCTGATAATATATATTTAATTTTGAGCTTTTATATTTCATATTTTATCATAAACATAAATATATAGAATTGTTTTTCAATATTGAAAAGAAAAGCAACAAAACATTATAATAGAGCAACGCAAACTTAAATCTACTATCACCAAAAAGCTTTACAACACAAAACTTGTTCATTAAAAAATTAGTAAATGCGGGTAAATGAAAAAAATTATAGAGTAAAAAATTATTAAATGAAGTATAAGCGAGCGAGCAATACATTTTAAGCACATGAGTGAGTGAGATAGTTATATTAAGAATAGAAACGTAGCGAAAACAAAAACGGCGGTAGTGGCGCAAAAGAGTTAGAGCGCGAGCAGGGGTGATACACATTTTCCATGCTGACGGCAATTTTGTTGATACATGAATGTACAAGAGAGAACAACATTTAAATAATTGGATAAAATTAAGCAAATAAATGATGAATTGAACTCACGGTACCAGATTAGACAATTTTGTTTAAATCATTTTCTTTGTTAATTACTATGGTGCGCGATTCCACGTTCTTGCGGATATGTATTTTCCCGTATTTCACCCATACAAACTTGTACATCTTGTCCTTAGCAATAAAGCAGCCTTCGTTTTATTTAGAAGTTTTTTGGATTCCGCATTCAGATGGTCGTTGACAAATACTCGCTGTCCAGATTGATATCCCAAATCATTTGTTGAGAGACTCTTATTAGCTCGTGCTGCAGCAATAAACTCTTCTTTCACGTACCTATTAATGAAGCTAACAATGATATGTTTTTCCTTGGTGTTGTATGTAGGTACTCTTGAAATGTAGTTTATTTGTAGTTTTGGTACAGTGTACTGAACTACGCTTCCGATAGTCTACGATTTTGAAGAGGTTCTCATCTTTCCTTTCGGGTATTCCTCTAATCTCCACATTGTTGAGTCTGGATTTCTGATCGTAGTTGCATAATTCCTTGTGGATGTTGGCAACATCGGACTGCAGATATGTAACAGTTTCTTTCGTCTTTTCTAGTTCAGTGAGCCTGTTATCCAGCAAAACCATTCTTGCATTATATTCATCTAATTTAGCACTCATAAACTCACATGAAGTCTTGATCTCCTGAATTTCACTACGCAAACTTTTCATCTCAAGTTGCAACTAGTTTAACGCTAGGAGGATGATGGAGATTATTTTTCTCCCTTTGTCATTACCCTGTCTCTACTCTCTGCGATTGTTCCTCCGTTGTTAAAATTATATCACCTATACCCATCGGAATAATTGATCAAATTCTTTTCATTCGTTCATTCAACTGTACATTGAACTATTACAGTTCAAATTAAGCATTGTATTATATTTCGTCTATTAGGTACAACTGAATGCTCAATTTCATCAAATTGCCAACAAATTGTTTATTAACATGAATAAACTTATTAACTACTCTTAATCATTATTCAATAAATTAATGAGTAGACAACTTTTCCAATAGTTATAATGAGCAAATTGTTGTTGTTACTGAAATATTTCAAATTTAATTATATGACAAATTATATTGAAAGGCTGTTTACAATGTCAATAACTGATACTAAATTGTGAAATTTGCGCATCAAATATTGCGAATCAAATTATAATCGCGTGTTAATTGTGAGACGGAGGATCTCAGGTAGGATATCGGGGTTCGAGAGAAACACTGCTAGGCTGAACAGATTCTTTATTATGTCTCACTACCGCTTACATACAGTATGACCGAACTAGGTAAGCACTGGCCTGAGGGCTGGAGCGTAGACTCCTGCTGCTCTCCGACGCTCGCAGGGTAGCTGCTCCGTAGGGTCGCCGATGAGCTGACCAAGGTGCGCTGCGCAGGCAGCTCTGTGGTCGAGTTTCAGGCTGAGCGGGGTCTCAGGCGGTGCAGCCGATGTGGGCCGAGCGGTCAGGCTCAGGCGTCCGTGGCCTGGCTGTAGGAGCTCGTAGGCAGGAACGGAAGCTTGGGTGGCAGCTGGCTGGTAGCGGCACGGCGCCAGCAGCTCGTGGCTTGTAGCCCGTAGAGAGAAGACAGGTGCAGTGAGCCCGTAGGAAGAACTGGAAACAGCATAGAGAATACACAACAACCGGTCAGGAACAGGCGGTCCCTAGATCGGCTGTTATGCTTAGGAGACACAGATACTACAGACAGAACGTATAGGCACACAGACAACTAGAATATGCTTACCCCCAGCCGGACAGTAGAAAGAGAAGTAGGATTGTAGTTGTAGTTACTACAACCATCAGCGAGACGGTGTGTAGGGCAAGTGATCGACTTAGATCGCGCACTCATCTTATATAGATATAGGCCTATGACTCACAACTGCCTTTGGCTAGTGAACATGACCATATTTGGTAATATTGCGAACGGCTAAGCTGGCGTTAAGCGCCTGCGAGATATTATAACGCAATACGTGTAGTACGTATTACGTTACAATTGCATGTAAGTACTCGTTAAATGTTATAGTTATCAAAAATCTTTCAGATACAAGTCACACTTTGTAGTAAATTCACATGACCCTGCCACGAAGGGTAGCTGGGGACACCTTAGTGGTTTTCGTTCGTTGGTCGAACTAATTTCGGGAGTCGTACACACAGACTCTACCAAATTCTCTTCAACTATGAAAGATGCTGTGAGAACCGCTTCAAGTGATTTTCAACCTTAAGAAAGGAGATAAGTTTACTTTAGCCACTTCAATGTGGGTGCATTATTACACCTGGGCCTACCCCTTCGGGGATAGAGGCGTGAGGCTGTAATAATAATAATAATAATAATCTGTATAGGTATATAAAATCTTGGTAACCGTAGGAGTGGGGATTTCTCAAAATTCCCACTCCTACCGTTACCAAACTGTTTCTGCCCGGGCAGAAACAGTTTGATAAGAAAAATTATTAAAATATTGTAGCAGTCATATCGTGACGTGACTAGTGGTTCGTAATAGATTGTAGTGTGTAATTGATGTAATGTACCTATGTTATACTTGTGTATGTGTATGTAATCAACATGTCTATTTAATCATGTGTAATCCTAAAATATAGAGAGTATTATCAGAGCAGTCAGTGGTATCATTTCTCTCCCAAATACCTTCACCTTTACATGGCGACCCTGCCTACGGGCGTTCGCGCGCGCATCAGATCTCGTTACTTGCGTTACCGACACCTCTATGCCATATAAGGCTCGTGCTTCAAACAATCGGACTTTGGTGAGCAAGTTTAAAGATGTTTAAATTATTAGTAGTAATTACGCTCGCTATTACGATACGTCGTGTTCGTTTCTCTGTGCAAAAATACTACAGTTTCGAACTAAACAATGGGTGCCAAGCAAACTAAAGAGGAGACCTTAGTGGTGCAAAACACAGTTGGCGGTGCCAACAACTTACATCTAGAGGAGGTAAAATTCCATGTTTCTACAATCACTATACTGCTAGCTATAGTGGTGCTGGTGCTGGGAATCGGCGTTTTATACTATATTCTGCAGTTGTACCGGCGTTGTCATGTACGCTGGATAAGCCAGGAAATATACAGGCGTTCAATATCTCGGAGATCGAGTTCGAGGCGGACTGGCCATTCTCCTGAAAAAGGATTACATGGGCGACCCAAGGTTGAGATGGTATGAAAACAAAGATAGCGGTTCACTACGTACCTACATCGGCTCTCGGCTACAATCTATGATCCCTAGTATGTTAAAAGTGTCAAAAGTGTTAAAAGTGAATATCTAAGTGACGAGTGAAATTTGGTTAAATGTGTAAATAACAAAAAAAATTTTTAATCGTTCAGCTTAATCTTAAATAAAACGTAACCGCGAAGTGTAAACCGTTAAATATTACAACAACAAAGCGCGTGAAATGGACTTTGAACTATATAATTATAAGTGCATAATCGTAATATTTTACTCTCAGCCCTGAATAATAAATAAAAATATGTTATGTTTACGTATATCTAATAATATTAGTGTTAATTATGGTAAGTTATGGCACATACCTTAGAAACTTTATATGAGGAACTCAAAGCTATTAAAACATATTTGATAAAAATTGGCCCTGACCGTAGGCGTGGTAATATATTAGAGAAAAAGTTGTCTGAAGCAAAGATAGTTTTTGAAAAATATACTAATGTAACAGACTTAATTTTAGCTGATATAAAAAGGGTAAAGTGGATCAAAACGAGCAAATATTAATTGATAAATTTTGTATTGATTTTGTGTCATTGTATAATCGAATTTTAGAGTTGTGTTCAATGGCTAGTACTAGTAATAGTAGTAATACTAGTGATAACAGTAACAACCAAGATATTAAGATGGAGTCTTTTAATTTGAAAGTAGCTCTGAGTTTGTTACCTATGATTACAATTGATAATGAATGTTCCTATAAACAATTAATTGATAATATAGAATATTATAGCTCGCTATTAATTAAGGATGAGTGTAAACTAAATTTAATTCAATTCGTATTAAAGAGCAGGTTGTCTCAGCATGCTAAATTACAATTGAAATCTGAGTATACAAAAGTTGAGGATTTAATTACAGATATGCGTAGGGTTTTATTGCCTCAAAAGTCACCTATCGCAATCCAAAATAAGATACAGCAATTAAAACAAAATAATTTGTCTGTTGAGGAGTATGGTAATCAGCTTTCAGAACTTTTTGTGGACCTTACGGTATCACAAGCCAAAGGAGATTTGCAGACATATAAAATAATTAAACCTCTCAATGAAAAATTAGTAATTAAAAAATTTGCCGATGGCTTGCGAAACCGGCGTCTTTCAACTATTATTGCAGCTAGGAACTACGAGTCGATGAAGGACGCGATACAAGGTGCGAAGGATGAGGAGACATCCACGGCTGGTACGTCTCCAGGTTCCGGTGAGATCCTAGGTATGTATTCTCCGAGAGGGAGACAACAGAATTATCGTGGCCTTCGTAATAATTATTATAATAGGTCATATTTTTATAGAGGTCGTAAAAATGATTCCAGTGCTTATCGCGGTCACCACAACTATCGAGGGGGTGCGCAGGCGCAGCAGCAGAGCCGCGGTGCTACTCAGCGTGGTCGAGGATCATCGCGTGGTACAAGTAAGTCCTACCATAGAAACCGCGGTAACCAAAGGATATGCCAAAACTATTCAAATAATCGTTCGGTTCAAGTTTTAACAGATTCTGAAAACAATGAGACAATAAATCAGTTTTTTCGTGAATAATAAGATTATTTTAGCTACTGATACTAATTATTACATTAAGTTGTCGGCAAATAGCATACCATTTTCGTGGTTAGTGGATACCGGCGCTACAATTTCGGCGTTGAAATATAAGTATGTTCTAGAACAAAACTTTCCACTCCATAAAAAGGACGTAATTATAAATGGAATTGGTGGCAAAGTCCATGCAATTGGATATGTATATTTAACGTTGACTTCGGGTGAACATTGCCTTAAATGTATTAAGTTTTATGTATTTGATTCTCTGCCATGTAGGGCAAATGGCATCATCGGTCAAGACTTTCTTAGTAAACATAGTTCTATATTAGATTTTAGTAATGAAACTTTTACATTATGGACACAGAATAATTTTAAATTAGTTTTACCTTTACTAAGATATAATAACTCGTTTGTAATTTCACCAAGATGTGAATCTATACATTACTTTCAGACAGAGTTTACTGACGAGTGTGTGGTACATTCTAAGGAAATTAGTGAGGGTGTATTTTTAGCTAGTTGTATTGCTAAGCCAGTAAACGGTCTAATACCAATTAAGATATTAAATACCACGGATAAGTCTTGTACATTATCTAACGTCAATCCATATATAGAAAAGTTAAGTGAATATAACATTTGTAATTTTGATAAGTCAGGAAATGATGCAATTCGAGTAAAACAATTATTTTCAGCTTTGAACTTGAAACATCTCAATAAGGAAGAACAAATATCGATTGAGAATTTGTGCGCTAAGTACTCGGATATTTTTTATTTGCCAGGAGACAAACTGTCTACAACTAGTATTTATAAACATTCAATTAGTTTGAAACCAAATGTTGTTCCTGTATTCACTAAACCCTATCGTTTACCACATTCTCAAAAGGGAGAAATTAAACAACAAATTGATAAAATGTTAAGTGAAGGGGTCATTGAACCTTGTCAAAGTGAATGGTCTAGCCCCGTGTTACTAGTTCCGAAAAAGACGGATTCAACCGGTCAGAAAAAGTGGCGATTAGTTATTGATTATCGTAAATTAAATAATTGTATTGAAGACGACAAGTTTCCATTACCTAATATTTCCGAAGTACTCGATTCACTTTCTGGTTCAGTTTATTTTTCACATTTAGATATGTATCAAGGTTATTATAATATAAATCTTGAAAAAAATAGCAGAAAGTACACTGCATTTTGTTCAGGACAGTATCAGATGACTCGAATGCCCATGGGGTTGAAAACGAGTCCAGGATCTTTTTCTAGAATGATGACTATGGCCATGACTGGATTAACATACGAAAAATGTCTGGTCTACTTAGATGATTTGGTGGTCTTTGGAAGACAATTAAGTATACATAATAGAAACCTACAAGATGTATTTGAGCGGTTAAGAAAAGTTAATTTAAAACTTAACCCTCAAAAATGTCAATTTTTGAAGAAAGAGTTGCTTTATTTAGGCCATGTAGTATCTGGCGACGGCGTATTACCTGACTCGGATAAAATAAAAGTTGTACAAAATTATCCGTGTCCGACTAATGTAGATGAAACTAGGAGATTTGTTGCCTTTGTTAACTTTTATAGGAAATTTATTCCAAAATTCGCAGAGTTAGCCTATCCACTTAATAAATTATGCCGTAAAAATGCTTCTTTTGTATGGAACGAAAAGTGTCAATACTCATTTGAAAAATTAAAAGAAAAAATATTATCTCCACCGGTTTTACAATATCCCGATTTTTCTGAACAAAATGAATTCGTTGTTCAGACGGATGCTTCTAATTACGCGATCGGTGCAATTTTATCAAATAAAAATGGAAAGCCAGTAGCTTTCGCTAGTAGGACACTAAATAAATCTGAAGTGAATTACCCAACTATTGATAAGGAATTGCTAGCTATAGTTTGGGCAATTAAACATTTTCGGCCATATTTATATGGGAAACATTTTAAAATCTTGACAGATCATAGACCTTTAATTTCTTTATTTAACATGAAAGACCCATCTAGTAGATTATTTAAATTTAGGTTACTGTTAGAAGAATATGATTTTACTATAGAACATGTTAAGGGTTCGGATAATACGGCTGCAGACGCATTATCTCGAATTTCCATAACATCTAATGATTTAAAACACATGCATGAATCATGTGTCTCGGTTATGACTAGAGCTCAGAAAAGAAACTTGACTGACAATACTTGTAATAAAGATACGAGTAGTACTTCTACAGTTTGGCCTGATCAACCAAACGTCTCTCGTATTAGTTCGAACGAATCTGTAGAATTACGTTTCATTGACGCTTACAAGCTAGAGGAGTATAGGAAAAATGGTACTATAAATAAAGAGAGTAAGATTTTTATATATGTTCCTAATGAAAGAACTATATATGTTAAATATGTATCTTCTCCATCACAAATATCGCGAGACGAATTTGTGAGAGAGTTACAAGACTTTTGCAAAAGTATAAATATTACTGAAATATATTTAATAAAAAGTAATAAGAATAATATTTTTATAGAAAAGTTATTAAATGAGATAGATAATACAAAGGATTGGACCGGTCCCCAATTACATATAGTAAAGGATGTACATCGAATAGAAAATAAAGATGATAAACGAGTAATTTTGAACGATTTTCATCTCTTACCCACGAGTGGCCACGCGGGTGTGAGACGAATGTTCAATAACATTAAAAAATATTATTATTGGACAGGATTAGAAAATGATATTAAGGAATTTGTCAAAAGATGCGACAAATGTCAAAAACAAAAATATTCTACTCATAATATTAAGCAACCAATGGAGATAACTACCACAGCGCATACTGCGTTTGAGAAAATTTATATTGACTTAGTAGGACCTCTAGACAGAGATACTTATAATTATAGTTATATTCTCACGTTACAGTGTGAACTAACTAAATATATTGAGGCCTATCCTTTAGTTACTAAGACAACAGAAGAAGTCGCGAAAGCATTAGTCAATAATTTTATATTAAGGTATGGAGTACCGAAGGTGATAGCGACAGATCGTGGGACAGAGTTTCTCTCATCAACATTTAAGGAGGTATGTAAACTTTTGAATGTCAAACAGTTAAACTCTACTGCTTATCATCACCAAAGCATAGGTGCCTTGGAGAACACACATAAACATTTAAACTCATATCTTCGTATTCAAACAGACAATCACCCTGAGACATGGAGTACATGGCTCCCATTTTGGTCATTTTGCTATAATACTTCGGTTCATTCATCTACTAAATATACTCCTTACGAGTTAGTTTTTGGTAAAAAGTGCTGTTTGCCTAGTAATTTTACGAATATAAATAGAGTAGATCCACTCTATAATTATGATTATTATCCATTTGAATTAAAATTTAGACTACAAAAGTCTTTGAAAGATGCTAGAGACAACCTTCTCAAAAGTAAATTAGAACGAAAAGAGCGATATGATAAAAATGTAAATCCAACAACTTATCATTCTGATGACTTAGTTTTAGTTAAGAATAATATGTGTAATAAATTAGATTGTGTTTATTCTGGGCCATATAGAGTTATTTCTGACGAGTCACCGAATGTCAAAATATTAAAGAATGGAAAAGTAGATGTTATTCACAAAAATAGAACTAAATTGTACCACCAACAGTAATATGTTAGATATTACACAAAGTTTTTATCTTTTATTTATAATTTGTATACCTATTTTTAAAACTACTGAATCAATTATGTATTAAATTAAAGCGTATAGTATTTTTACGTACCATTAGGTAAGGATAATAAAATAAAACAAAATTGTAATTTTATTTTATTTTTACACCGCCTTGGGAGGTGTAGTGTGTAATTGATGTAATGAAATTACATACACATACACAAGTATAACATAGGTATGTTATACTTGTGTATGTGTATGTAATCAACATGTCTATTTAATCATGTGTAATCCTAAAATATAGAGAGTATTATCAGAGCAGTCAGTGGTATCATTTCTCTCCCAAATACCTTCACCTTTACAAGATCGGCAAAGTTATCAATTTAAATATAGGCTATATCTTGAATGGGTGACCGCTTGTTATACCTAACATTTACATCAGGGTACTACCGTACTTCGGAAGTAACGTAAAGCTGTCGGTCCGGGTTGTTGTCTAAGGAACAAGAAACGTAATGGTTGCTACACACGTTACACATAAATCTACACAGTACAGTTTTTCTCATACACACGTGAAGATTTATAGTTGCAATTTGAAGTGTACCGTCCAATTGTAACGTGTGTAGGCCATTAGGCCATGTTGGGCCTTCGGGAGGTCTAAAAACTTTCTTACCAGAGTCAGCCAAACACTCATACTATAAAAGGAAGAGTTAATATGTTGATATTAATTAGAAAGTAAATCGGTATACCTGCTTTCTCACTCAACTTCATGAGCGAGAAATTAGCTAGTTGAAAACTAAGGCATCTAGTAAACAGCCCGATAAACTTTTTAATTTAGAGATTGTTACGTTACCTACATACAACCTTGGCCATCTAGCGCAAAATGGGCGAAAAAATCAACACTGGTGACATCTAACGGCAACCGATACAACTAGACCCTAAATCGAGCTATTAAAGTTTTCATATGCCATTACTATACAAGTTCTCAGCAACTATTGGCGAAGTCCTCCTGGCACCTGGGCAGAAGGACTGATGCAGACCCAAGGGAGGACCCTCTGGTCGTCCTACGGGTTAGATCAATATCTTGTACCTCTACAATGACCAAACATGTAACCAGGCATGTTACTAGCTTTGTAACGAATGATTTCTTCACAATGAATACTCATCATAGAAGTTGTTATAAATGCGTAAGAAGGTGCCGCTGAATAAATATTATATTTAGCATAGGTCAGTTTGACTGAAAAAGTGGCCTTTTAACGGCCATCTTACCGGAATTAACAATACTAATTATTGCTGTTGAATTTAATGCAGTCAACGACGTGGATTTTATTATGAAATATGACTTAAAACAGCGACCATATTAAAAATGATTCAATATAACACAAATTCCCATGACTGTTTATTTGTCTAAGTCATTCATTATTAGCGGTCCACACTTCCTAGTCATCTGGATATTCAAAGCAATTATAGACAAAATATTAGTACTTCCAAGACATAAGACATCAAACATGGTATTATTAGACACATTTCGGGGAAGCAGAAGTGGTTTTGTAAACATAATAAATCACATTGACGCAAAAGTTGTTTCTGTTATAATGATCAAACACATGTCATGTGGAATGCTTCAAATAGCCATCATCTTGTTCTAATACACTTATGATCAATATATATATTTCATATCTGGTAAGACTAATCAGCGGGCCCCGGATTCCAAGGCATAAGTCTTGGATGCAACTGCGATAACGTTAGGACGATGATGACTGACAGACGACGCACAGTCGGCACTATAGGGCGTAAGAAGCTGTAATTTGCTATATGTCTTTCTTGGGAAGCGTAGGAGTGCACTAAGAAGGAATTTTTCGAAACTCCCACCGCAAATTTTCAGGCATGACTGCAAGCATCTTTTAGTCATACTAAAAGCATTTTTGTCATGCGAGTACGATTGACGTGTCAACCAAGAAATATTATAATATTAGTTATGCGTAGTTAGATTAAGATGAATTTTGGCATCCACTCTATCAGTAAGACAGCAGCTCGCTGATGCGCGGATTTCAAATTTCACATAATATAACAATTTTTAATCTAAAATAAAATAATAGAAAGTACTTCAGCTCAAGTTTAAAAATACCTAAGTGACTCAAATTCAAATTCAAAATCCTTTATTCATTTGGGTCACAATGTGACGTTTATGAACGTCAAAATAATAAATTTATAAAATAATTACTTAAAGACTCTACATTTAATACCTAAAGTTCCAAGGAACTTCCAGATATCTGCGGGGGATGACGAGGAAATATTTTGGAGAATATGTTGGCGTTTAGCGTTGCGAAGCATCAGGTTACACCGATTTCTTGCAGATTTAAAAAGAAGCCAGTTGTCCTTGTGTTCACTTTGTGCAAGTCACTATTTTTACGGTAAAGAGTTAAGTTTTTCTTAACGTAGATTAAATTAGCAAATATATACTGCGATGCAACTGTAAATATTTCTACTTCTTTAAATTTATCTCGTAAAGAATCTCTAGCACCTAACTTATATATTGCACGTATGGCCCTCTTTTGAATAACAAAAATTGTCTGAATGTCGGCCGCCGTACCCCATAATAGTATCCCGCCTTATTCGGATTTCTTTGACAGTATAAATTCTTCTTTTGCGATAAACACAAAATGTACCAAATGGATTTTTGTACTGTTTTCAGCAACAGATAGGGCGATTCCTGAGGAACGTTTAGCTGTATAATTCATGCTGGCAAAACCGCAGGCAAAGCCTAGTATTGTATAATTGTGTATTGCTAGTATGTAGATATTTTATTTCTTATACTTACTACAGAATTCCTAGTTTCTCCACAATCATGTGGGTAAGTGGACTAAATGGTCACCAACAGACGCTTTAAGCATCAAGCACTGGAGTACCTAAGCTTGAATGTTCTATGACAAAGCAATGTGTCTTCAAAGACCCGTTGAATTAATTTGCTTAGTACTCGTACGTGTTTCAGTTTATGTAGAGAATTTGTCTGACGTACAAATAATGTCAAAGTAAAATGGGAACATTAATTTGCTTGTCGCCCAAACGTTCATCTTCCTAGCGCTATCCCAGTAAAATTCAAGACTTTGTCCCTGTAGACAAAGATCCGCCTTCTACTCTATCCTGATTTGACTGAATATTAGTGTTTTCACAGAGTGACTGCCGACCAGCGGCACCCAGAGGGATGACATTCCCATGGATTATATCGACTGTCAAAGATCTTCACGTTCTCTCCCAGGCATGAGGCGAGTACCTATACGCACATTACTTTGAAAACCAACTATCTTCCAAATGGTATTCGAATAAAACCAATGAGACTGTTAATGTGCTCTTGGTGACACGCTTTGCAGCTCACTACCATAAGCCAGTGGATAGGGTTCTCGATAGAGGATCTCAAGGCTGATCCTTAGCCGCGTAGGGCACTTTTAAGAAAAGCTCAGACAGTTGCACTGAAGAAGGTACCAGTAAATCATCATCAGGTGTGGATGATAAGGTGCCGCTTGAAGTAATTGGGAATAGTAAACAAGCGAGGCGCTTCAAATGCCTCCATAACTATGTTGTCTATTTTTCAACGGCAAATGAGCAGACGGATCGCCTGATTGTAAGTAATTACTTGCGCCCAAGGGCACAAGCAAGACCAGAGGAGTCACAAGTGCGTTGCCGCCCTATGGCTTGGAAGATGAATAGGAGGAGTGATATTAGGTTGAATGAACAGGGTATTGGCCTCCAAAACTCTCGCTCACTGAACGAAACGCAACAAAATAGGTACCGGTCATAGGTATTTTTTGTAGAAACCTTACTATTTATAATATTTAATAGTTTTGGAAGTAATTTGCAAATGTATGTCGCTAAAATGAAATATTTAGTAAAATTTTAGAACAATTTTAAATCAATTGCCGTGTGGTTGACGGCATAGAATACAAGTGTCACCACCCCCTATCTTCCCGTGGGTGTCGTAAGAGGCGACTTAGGGATAACACGATGCAAATACCATCTTTGCGTAGAGACGGAAAACTCGACATCAAACCCTATACGACTGCCTCGTTGGTCTCGCGGCATAAATGTGCGCGTGGGATCGGGAGGTCCCGGGTTCGATTCCTGGGTCGGGCAGTGTTATTGGGTTTTTCTGTCACGAAATTCTCAGTAGCAGCACGGAGTCTGGAAATGTGCCCGGTACGGCAATAGGCTCGCCCCTTATTACGTGGGACTAAAGTATATCTGGCGGAAAGTGGGTGTAGAAAAAAACCTCTGCCTACCCCTTCGCGGATAAAAGGCGTGACGTTATGTATGTTTATGTATGTGTATTTTACAACAAGCTTGTTGCGTTGGAACTTTCAATATTGAAATGTTGTCGGATATTCGAGAGGGAACTAAAAGTTTCGAAATTAAATATATTCAATCCGTTAAAGCGTTCTATGATGATACATATTACAAGTAGGTACTTATAAAATCATCGTTCATAACACAATTTGAATTCTTCAAAAAGGTTCATGTTCTCATTATGAGATTATTTATAAAATGTGTAAGATTAGGCATCCTTCGCGAGTATAATTGATCAAATTACGACCATCATAGGGACATTGCAACTACGTTTCCTTAACAGAAAATATACAATCTTAACTCCAGAAAGCTGATAAATCCTCCGAATAATTGCGACTAGTCCGGCGTTATCACCAAAAAATTCACCAAATAAAAGAAAATGTCAGTTAAAACACCTGAATAACCTGTACAAAAATACAATTGAAGCCCCTAAGGGTATTTCTACCGACCAGGAGGACCAGGACCAACAATATTGCGGCATTCAGCAGTCAGTACAAGAATCACAGATGGAGCCACTTGTTGTAGAAAATGGTACTGAAACTCAGCAGAGTGAACTTGTGGAGAACACAAATTACATCATGGAAAGCTGCAACTCCGGACAACATAATTCATCCATGCAACAGAAAAATGTGTACATTATAGGAGGACAACAATGTGTTGGCCTGGCCTCAAAGTTAACAACATACAGTGATGGAATCTACAAGTACATGGCCATCACAAAACCGCAAGCTACAACTAAAGATATTTTGAAGGTGTGTACAGAAATAAAATTTACCACTGATGACATCTTTATTTTGTCTGTTGGTGAACATGATTCAAACCCATTTCATGTCATGGTGCAGCTAAGCGCCACACTAAAAATATTAGCAAAGTGTAGCATTTTTGTGTTAGGTATTTATAATAACATTCATTTAAATGAGAGTAAACTTAATGAGACTTTGAAACTTATATGTAAAAATTTTACTTATGTCAGGTTTGTTAATTTATTAGATTTAGACATTAAAAATAACTTTGATATTTTTTGTAAACATATTAATAGATGCCTTAATATTTTTAACTATGAACAGAGATTCCTCAATTTTACTAAAAATAAGTTAAAGAAAAATTGTGCAATACCCAAACATTGTTTATTATATAACAAAGAAAATACATATAAACGAGGTACCATACCTTACTATTTCTCTAAGATGAAGTGTGATGCAAGCATCAGTGTCAGAAGGAATATTACAGATAGGTGCAATATTACATTAAGTTCTCCTTCGCAAAACAAACGTGGCACAATACCATATTATTTTCATAAAATAGTAGAACCTGGTACAAATTTTTTTCGTCAATAAATGTAATTCTATAGTGTCCATCTTTCAGCAAAATGTATGTGGAATTTACAGTAAAAAAGATGACCTGGAAATATATTTGAGTGAACTGACTAGCAAACTAACTTTCATATGTATCACAGAGCATTTTCTCAATGAAACATTAATAAAGCAATTTAATATGATTGATTATAATTTAGTATCATATAACACTAGATTGAAAAAACATAGAGGAGGGTCACTGATCATGTGCCTTAAAAATAGAAAAATTGATGAACTTCAAGAATGTAAACAATTATATAAGACGGATTGTTTTGAAATATGTGGTGCTAAAGATATTGAAACCAATTTGTGCATTGTTTGCTGCTATAGAACACCTAACAGCAACAATTTTGATGATTTTATGGAAAGATTACGTGGTGACTTTAATGTTAATCTTTTAAAAAATGATGTTAGGTCAAAGTCGTTCTTGTCACTTCTAAAGTGTTATAACTTCAGGCATTTGATAAACTCGCCGACTTTTATTAGAAATAAGTCAGAAACCTGCTTAGACAATTTCTTAACAAATTTACCAGACACCTGTATACAAAATGCATACATTGAGCACAATGGGTTGTCAGACGGACATGCAGGTATTTTTAGTAATTTAGTGTTACAAAACAATAGACTTAGAAGGCAGCCGAATTTTGTCTATGTGTACAGAAGAAAATATAATGAAAAATATAATAATATCTTTAGAAAATCACTGTTAGAGAGCAACTGGAACACTGGTATTAACACTTTTATAAATAAATTCAAAACCATACATGCAGCAACTTTTAAAAAAAACAAAATTAAAGTTAATACTAATAAAACCCAGCGACTTAAATGGTTAACTAAAGGAATACGTATAGCCAGTAAAGTCAAGCGCTTTTTAAACACCATAGGTAAGGCACAGTGTGATAACTCGCTGCTACAGTATCGCAATACATATATGAACGTATACCGAAGGGTTGTTTATTGTGCAAAAAGAAATGCCACTAGAACACAATTGAACCAAGCAGTGGACTCTTGTAAAGAGATATGGAAAGTGGTCAACTCAAATCGTAATACTATTAAAAAACAAAATAATGAGCAGATTATAATTAAGCTTAATAACAAAGCAACAAGTGATGCATCAGAGGTAGCTAATATTTTTTTAAAGCAATTTACTAATAATGCGCGCTTAAATGCTTGTGACCAAAAATTAGCTATAACATATTTAACAAAAAGCACTAATAGAATAAATAACAACATGGTATTTGAATTGGTCACACCGTTAGAAATAGAAAAAATTGTAAATAGAATGGTTAACAAAGCCTCTGTTGGATATGATGAAATCCCTGTAACTGTTATAAAGGAGAACATTGATATATTAGCAAATCCTTTAGCATTATTTTTCAATGAATGCATTGAGTCAGGACAGTTTCCCGATCAATTTAAAATTGCAAGGATAGTCCCTATTTTTAAGAAAGGTTCTAAAACTGATCCGGCAAATTACAGGCCTATTTCTTTGTTACCAACTATATCTAAGCTCTTTGAGAAAATTATTAAAGGTCGCCTATTGAGCCATATGGTAACTAATAATATTTTAAATCTGCAACAGTTTGGTTACCAAAAAATCACTGGGAACCGTTGATGCTATTGGGGCTCTAATAGATGATGTAGTTTACAGTATTAATTCAAAGCAGAAGGTAGCAGGAATATTCCTAGATCTTAGCTCGGCCTTCGATACTGTCGATCATAGCATTCTTTTGGCAAAGTTGAAACACTATGGTATAAGAAATAATGAATTGAAGCTGTTCAGTTCATATCTAAGTAATAGGCGTCAGTATGTAGAGCTTAAGACAGTCATAAATGGTGAAGAAAGGATAGAGAAGTCTAAACTGGTGACTGTGACTAGAGGTGTTCCACAAGGCTCTGTTTTGGGACCAGTATTTTTTATTCTGTTCCTTAACGACTTAACGGGCTTTATAGAAAATCAAATACCGGAGACGAAACTCATCATTTTTGCTGATGATACTAACGCCATAATATCTGCTGGTAATATAACTGAACTCGAAGCAAAAACTAATAATATATTAAAAGAATTTGAAAATTGGTTTGGCACAAATAATTCACTATTGAATGTAAAAAAAACCAAATGTTTATTGTTTAGGTCAACGGTACGGAACAGGGATAGTATATATGTAGAATCGTGCGGTAACGCTGTAGAAGTGGTCGACAATGTAAAATTTCTGGGGATACATATAGACGCCTTATTGAATTGGAAAGAGGAGATATTGTCCTTAACAAATTCAGTAAGTTCAGCATGCTATGCTATCAGAAGCTTGAGGGACATTATTACGTTGCCTCAGCTAAAGATTGTATATTTTGCTTTAGTCGAATCTAAACTCAGATATAGTATTGAATGCTGGGGTAACAGCTATAATTACAACACAAACTCAGCATTTGTAATGCAAAAGAGAGCTATCAGGACTATGTTAAGACTAAATCAAATGGATTCATGTAGGGAATATTTCATTAAGCTTGAAATTCTAACAGTACCGTATCTCTATATCCTGGTCCTATTAAGCAATCTAGTAAAACATCTAGGCAAATATGAAACTGATACTGAACGAGAAATCAGAGCAAGTACGCGCAGAAAGGATTTGCAGCATATTATACAACCAGAATTAAATGTAGTTCAGCATAGTCGTAGTTTTCAGTCTATCAGTTTGTATAATAAGTTACCTACTGAATTTAAAATTATTTATAACCCAAATATTTTTAAAAACAAACTGAAGGCGTATTTATTGCAAAAAGGGTATTACAGCGTAGATGAATTTAGAAACGACAAAAATGTTTTAATTTAATAATAATTAAAATTATTCTGTTATTGTTGATTCATATTTTATTATTGTTTTTATTTGTAATAATTTATAATGGTATTCAATGAATAATGTAATTAATGTATTTATTTTTAGTGTTTAATAATTGTGTGTATAAATGTGTATTAGTTTAAGAATCTTGTAACAATATTTTCAACACAAATGTATATTTGTTAAGAAATAAATAACTTATGACTTATGACTTAATACTCACTGAGAATAACTATTTTTGCAGGGGTCTTTACAAGCCTTCAATCAACGGACACAAACTACACCCAGGTTTGAAACAGCGCAATTAGTGTTTTTTTACGGGATATGGGGCGAACGAGCAGACGGATCGCCTGATGTTAAGCGATTACCGCCGCCCATGGAACACCAGAGGAGTCACAAGTGCGTTGCCGGCCTTTTAAAAAGGAATACGCTCTTTTCTTGAAGGTTTGAAGGTGCTGTTGGTTCGGAAAAACCGCAGGCGACAGATCATTCCACAGTTAAGATGTGCGAGGCAGAAAGTTTCTAGAGAAATGCACCGTTGTGGTCTAGTTGTGGGTTTTACAAAGTAGTTGTTTTAAAAAGCTTTTAGTTTACACAACATTTTACTCATCATCATCATCGTCCTAGCGTTTTCCCGGCTGCATTCAAGACCAAGCCACGGAATCTGGAGTCCACTTACTAGTCAATGACAACAATGATATTCTGTCTAATCTTATTAAATTTAACAGCAACTGCTGTCCGAACTCCGCTACATATCATTATCGATTTATAGTATCGCCCTTTGCACAAATAGCTTAATAACTTTCAATTTAAATCGCGAGACATTAGAAGGATTTTATGTTTCAGGTGATAACATCTCCTTGCGATCCCCACGATGATTATGATCTCGTAATGAAATCGTACCCGTGCAAGCTTTTAAGGAGCTTGATGCTTAGCTGTACTCTTTTATAGAGTTGATAATTATACCCTTATTTGATTATTCATTTTGTCTGCTGGAAAGGTTGCTGTTGAATATTGGGTAGGAATTACCTCTGCATGTATTTTTATAAGTACAATAATCTTTTAATATACCTATGTAATTTAATAACAGGCAACTATTATGATTTCTGTGTCACAAGGATACACTTTATTTGGGGGGTGATGTTGCTTGCGTCCGTAGGATATACCACCTTTCCTAGGCACACCCTACACGTACCCCCCGGGTGGTGCTAAACAAGCAACAACGCCGAGCAACAGGCGGCGGTCAACTAACCTGTAACCTGGGAATCCACAGACCATAGGGAACTAAATACCCCTAAAAAAAAAAATCATGGCAATAGCGCCTTGGGAAAGCGCTATGTGTAAATCTCCCACACCCATCTTTACTATTTTTTTTTCTTTTTTTTTTTTTTTTTTAAATCTTTACTATGAATATGTCGAATAAGAGTGATTGTGATATGTCATGCGATCCGGCTAACCCCCGGCGCCATCCAGTACCCGGGCTGGACGGTGTGAAATTGGCTACCGAAGACTTCACGAGGGCGGGTACCCAGGCCCCCGTGACTGTAAATGCTACTGGTCAGAATAAGAAATATGTGCAGCAAGCCTTCCATCCAGGGCTCTTCACAAGAACAAGAAGTGCCTCCGTTGGAAGTGTCCCCCCTCCAAGCAGCAGAAAAGAGGAATCCTCTCAAGTTACACCACCAGAAAACTTGGGTGATAGCGAATTGCCTGACTGGCAAAGAGTTCCAGACAATAGAAAGCATGATAACAAAAAGAGGAAGTTTGGAACTATACAATCTCCTGAAAAAATACCAACTTCAAACATGTTTGCTGGATTACCCACAATGGAAAGCAATCAGGAATCAAACCAACCTAAAGACAAGAAGCCAAGTAAACCTCCTCCAATTATCCTTTATGGCATCGAAAATGTAAATAAACTAACAGAATTTCTAGAAACAATCGCTGAAAGAACCACATTTAGCTATAAGATAGTTAACAAGAACTAATTGAGAATAATAACTAGAGACGTTAGTGTTTACAAGAATATTATAGCCGCCATTAGAGAAAAAGGACTTATAGGACACACCTTTAATAGAAAAGAGGAAAGAAACTACAGACTCGTAGTGAGAAATCTACATCACACAACCCCATATGATGCTATTAAAGCGGCGTTTGAGGATACTGGGAATATAGTAGTTGGGGAAATTATCAATGCTCGATTCGGTCCTAACAAGAAGCCCACATCAACCTTCTTTGTGAACTTGCAAGCTGGACCCAATAATAAAGCAGCAAAACAAATTCGAACCATCTTTCACCAAATTGTCACGATAGAAGATCCTAGAAAAAGAACTACTATAGTCCAGTGCCAAAGGTGCCAGCAGTATGGCCACACAAAAAATTACTGCATGAGGCCACCTAGATGTCTCAAATGTGCAGATTCACATCTAACCAAAAACTGCCCAATAGTGGACCGTTCTACTCCAGCTACATGTGCCTTATGCCTTGGCTCTCACCCTTCTAACTACAAGGGATGTGAAGTGTATAAAGAGATTTTAAGCAGAAAACAGCAACGTTCCACCAAAAGTGTGAAAATCCCGGCACCACAAATTCACATAAGTTCGGAGCAACAAACAGATCAGTCTGAGAAAGTTAGTGACAACTATACTAAAGCTAACCGGAAGCAATACAACCAGGTCCTGAAGAACAATAATGCTCCCGATGAAATTTCCTACAAACAAGCAGAAAACTTGTCCAACCAACAGCTATCATACAGTAAATTAGAAGAAATATTTATAAAACAATCTGAAAAAATTGATATCATCCTACAACAAATGAGCACCATGTTAGGGCTCTTGACAACAATAGTAAATAAATTAAAATAATGTTAAATACATTTAAAATAGCCACTTGGAACACAAATGGTTTATCACCCAACAAAAGTGATGTTGACCTTTTACTAAAAACACACAATCTCGATATACTACTCATTTCTGAAACACACTTTACCAATAAAAGCCACGTACACATAAGGAACTACAATATATACACAACAAATCATCCAGATGGGACAGCACATGGGGGCACAGCGGTTTTAATTAAATCCTCCATCGATCATTATGAACTCCCACAGTTCAGAACAGAACACATACAAGCTACATCAGTGAATATACGGGATAAAAACGGGCACTTCAACGTGTCGTCCGTCTATTGTCCTCCCAGGCACCGAATCACCGAGGAGCATTTCACTGCATACTTCAAAACCCTTGGACCGCGCTTCATAGCGGGAGGTGATTGGAACTCTAAACACCTACAATGGGGCTCAAGACTGATAACTACAAGAGGTAGAGAACTCAAAAAGTGTGTAGACAGGAACTACTTGACAACAATAGCCACATCAGAGCCGACCCACTGGCCAACTGACCCAAATAAATTACCCGACGTCATAGACTTCTTTATTATGAAGGGTCTCTCTCGTCTATTCCATCGAATTGACAATTGCCTTGATGGTTCTTCTGATCACACTCCTGTAATACTAACCATCAGCGCGAACATTCTGGACTGCCAAGCAAAAGCAAGATTGTATAACTGCCGAACGGACTGGAAATTGTTTCGCACCTTAGTTGAAGAATCTCTACAGTTGAAGATCTCGCTGAAATCCGAGGATGACATTGATAACGCAGTTTTAGCCGTTACAAGGACGGTTCAAGAAGCTTGCTGGAAGAGTACAGAAGCAGTGACTCATAGCAACACCAGACGTAATTATGTACCACACGAAATAAGAGCCATGATTCTTGAGAAAAGACGTCTTCGTAGAGTTTGGCACATCAGCCGACATCCCGGCGACAAGAGAGCGCTTAATAACTATATTCAGTCTCTTAGAAAATCTATCAGGGAAATGGAAAATGCTACAGTTGAAGCTAATCTACAGTCGCTAACAGCTACTGCTCATACCAACTACTCACTATGGAAAGCGTGCAAAAATATGAACCAAGCCACCAATCCAAAGCCACCACTTCGTCTGGATGGAAATAAACGGGCTAGATCCAAACAGGAAAAGGCAAATGCTTTTGCTGATTACCTCTCCAAGGTATTTGTTCCCAATGACTCCGTCCCTGGTGCTACAGAAACATACATAGATGACGTTCTCCAGCGAGACTTTCAGCTTGATCTACCTTTAAAAGTAGTAACACCAGGAGAAATAACGAGGACCGTCAACCGATTGGAAAATAAGAAAGCCCCAGGATTTGACCTTATCGATAAAAAGGTACTCTCTGAACTGCCTCGCAAAGCAATTGTTTACCTAACAACATTGTTTAACTGCATCATCAGAGTAGGATACTTTCCTGCTCTATGGAAGGTCTCGCAAATAATTATGATCCATAAAGCTGGGAAACCACCACATGAAGTGTCATCGTACAGGCCAATCAGCCTTCTCCCAACAGTTTCGAAGGTCTTGGAGAAAATACTATTGCGACGACTCTCATACGCGATGCACGAAAATTCTATAACGCCAGATCACCAGTTCGGGTTCAGACCAGAGCACGCTACCACGGAACAAATACATAGAGTTTGCAAATGTATCAGCGACAGTCTTGAGCGAAAGGAATACTGCGCCTCGGCTTTTCTAGACGTACAACAAGCCTTCGACAGAGTGTGGCACAAGGGTCTTCTTTGCAAAATCAAATTACTGCTACCCCACACTTTCTATCAAATTCTGGAATCTTACCTGGCTGATAGAATTTTCCAAATAAAGGAGGCAGAATGTACATCGCAATTCTGCGACATACTAGCTGGGGTACCACAAGGGTCAGTCCTTGGCCCAGTTTTGTACACTATCTTCACAGCAGATTTACCACAGACACCTGGTGTTACTATTGCAACCTACGCAGATGATACTGCAGTACTAGCTTCCAGTAGGTATGCGGCAGAAGCCTCTGCGATATTGCAACGGAGTCTCACTCAAATTAATGACTGGTTCAACACATGGAGAATCAAAGCAAGTGCCAATAAATCAGTCCAAGTTACATTTACTTTGAGAAGAGAAACATGTCCACCAGTGAGCCTTGGCGGCAGAGAGCTGCCAAACAGTAACTCCATCAAATATTTGGGGTTGCATTTAGACCGCAGACTGACATGGAACAAACACGTTGAGTGCAAGAGAAATGAAGTCAACCTCAAATACAGAGCACTGTATTGGCTTCTGGGAAGAAACACCAAATTGTCCATTGACAACAAGCTGCTGCTATACGAATCAGCCATAAAACCAGTCTGGACCTATGGCATCCAACTGTGGGGAGCCACTTGTGATTCCAACATCAACAAAATCCAAAGAGCCCAGAATTATATCCTTAAACAGATAAGCAACTCGCCCTGGTTCATTAAAAACTCAGAAGTGCATAAGCATCTGAACATAAAAACTGTAAAGGAGGAAATACAAGCCTCCCTTAAAAATTACAAACATAGACTGGAAAACCATCCTAATCAACTTGCTGTCCAGCTCACCCTACCCGACTGCATAACCCGTTTGAAGAGGCGTAGGATCCTAGATCTAGGCTAAATAGGCCACTTTGTTGATATGGAGTATGTTCCTAATGAGGCACATCTCTATCCTAAATTCTACCAAACAACATCACATTTGCTCATAGTCAGAATTGACTGATTGCAAGATTTCGATTAAAAAAAAAAAAAAAAAAAAAAAGGATACACTTTATAGAAATCAAACAACGTGTACAATGAATACCCTGACTTTAAAAAAGTGTTGGTAGCATTTAGATATAACCCCACTGTGGGAATACCTAAACATGATAATTATGTTAAATTATTTTAAATATTCGCAACTCCTTTACATTATACGAAATTTTAACGGGACTTAATCACGCGGGTACTATTAAATTTAGTTGACAGTAAGGGTTGAGCTACACCTATCAGCACCGCATCGCACTTTTATATGCTTCTATCCTTTTCTGTCACTTAGGACCGTCATTTACTAGAGCGAGAAAGAGAGACGGAACGCTTCAGCACGCCGCGGAATCGAAAAGGCGATCGTGTTCCCTAGGTGTAGCTCAACCCTGAAACTTAGCTTCTAGGCAAACTGATGAATTATGAATACTCTAAGGAAGAATAACAAAAACATAAAAAGCTAAGAAATTATAAAAGCTGTGCTATTACTATCTTAAGCTCCTGACGCGTTGTAGTAAAAATAGAAGCCCATATAATAAAATCGTATTTGTGATGATATTTGACATTAACGCTTTATAAAACTAAGGAAAAAGCAGTACGACTTGTACCAATGCAACGATTAATGTTCGTTCATACTCGTCTAACTAAAATCGAACACTAAATCCAGATCACCATCCAACTCTACAAACTTTATTCCATTTAACGAATACCAAACATCTCGCAATAGCCAAAAGGAGAATAAATTTTAATTTATTTCAGATACGTTATTCCAGAATTTTTCGAACTCTATCTTCCCTTTCGACATATCGAACGTGACTTTTGCGAACGATCTCTAAAAAAGTAACTACGCTTTTAATATTGGAAAGTAGCGATGGAGTTTTCAGAAGGGTTGGGTACTTTTACGTGGGTGGACTTCTGACAACGAATATGCATTACTGCCAAAAGGATTATCGATTTCAAAATATCATTATGAGAAAACTATGAATGAATTATAAATTATGAATGAAGAAAATATATTAAATGTTATGTTATGATGATCTCTTTTTATAGTTATTTTAGTCAGTTGTAAGAATAATGTATCCGTACCTATAAGTAAAAAGCGGTTATTTTTATATTACAAACAGACACTCCAATTTTATTTATATGTATAGATGTATAGATATTTTATTATCCGTACGTTATTCCAGATGTACCGAGACTTTGAGGAGCAAGCCAAAATGTAAAATATAATATTATGCACAGCTGCATATAACTGTAAAGCTCTATCTCCGCCGACCTGTTCAAGTCGCATTTTTGTTAATCGCATTTTATGACTCACAAAGTCTTGCTCGCTTTTACTATCAATCTAAAACAGTCCTATTGTTTGGGAGGTCCCGGGTTCGATTCCCGGATCGGGCAAAAGTGATACTGAGTTTTTCCGAATACTCAGTAGCAGCAGGAAGTCTAGCAATGTGGCCGGTAACGGCAATAGCCTCGCCCTCTATTACGTGGGACCTAAAATCCAACATGGCGAACTGTGGCTCTAATATTACACCTCTGCCTACCCCTTCGGAGATACGGGCGTAAGCCTATAAAAAAATACATAATATATAATTTAAAATTTAAACACTTAGGAATCTTCTCTTTCTCAAGGCTAAGTGTGAAAATCGCACTAGATAATTACATAGTAGCGTCAGACGTGTAGTTTACGTGTCGCAACATAGATCGCGAGCCTCTGTTCTAATTAACGTCGAGTAGACCCCCATTACTGCCGGCGACATTGTACACGGACACGTGTAGGTTCTACCTCATTTATTTTTAAGGCAACCATACTGGTGTGTTGTGTGCAGCGTAATATGTGTAACCGGTGAATGAAATATCTGATCCATTCATGGAGATGATAGATGCATATTTGTCATAAACTCCATACAAAATATTATTATGTCAAACATGAATAAGTTGGGTATTGGGACCAGCCGTTAATAAGCTACAGATCTTATTATGTTTTAAGATCTGTAGCTTATTAACGGTTGGCTGCAAATTAAAAAGATGTTACAACGTGAAAGAAACGAGGCTGTTGTATTCTCACATCAAGAGAAGGCATTCATATTTGTACAGGTGTGTTTATTCTTGAAATGTGTATTACAAAGATGGTTATATTCTTAATAGTTTCACTCCCACAATTAATCTCTGCATGTAGCGCTCACAGCGTGACTTGACTTGCCGCTCGTGAGACTTCGGCAGAAATCAGCAATGCTTGGACAGGTTGTGATAACCTGTCCAAGCATTGAACAAGAGGCAGCGCTTCTATCCTTCGGAGGGCACGTAAAGCTGTCGGTCCCCGATGTTTGTCTTAGGACAGGAATCGATAGACCATGGCCAGGTGGTCTGACTATTCCGACAAAAGAGTCAGACGCAAACTCCCACTATAATAAAAAGAAAGCAAAGAATTACGTATTTCGCCCTGCACTATGCTTTTTCTGCTTTTTATTTTTCGCAATGAGTAGTGTATTAATTGTGTTATGATTGATCTATATTCCTTTCCTTCACATCATTTATACACCCCAGTATCATACCCATAAACGTCAAGACAATGCGAGTAACAACTCACTGGAAAACCCACATACAAAAAGCCAATGCCTCATGAAAATGCAATGACATAATAATATTTAATGAAAATATATAATATATGAACGCGTAAATCAAACGTGTAATAAAATTTCCATAATGAACCCGTGGCATTGCCATGCAGCGCTTTAACAGAATACACAATGAGTTTATTTTAATATACGATTGTTAATATGGTAAGAGGAGATATTCGTACTTGCAGGATAGTTTCAAATTTGTTTTTGAGTGTGATCAAACGGCCGTGGTCGCTAACTATGGGCCTTATCCGAAAGCTCAGGGTTACTCAGAGAGCGATGGAGAGAGCTATACTCGGAGTTTCCCTGCGAGATCGAATCAGCAATGAAGAGATCCGCAGGAGAACCAAAGTAACCGACATAGCTCTCTGAATAGCCAGGCTGAAGTGGCAATGGGCAGGACACATAGCGCGAAGAACCGATGACCGCTGGGGCAGGCGGGTTCTGGAGTGGCGACTACGTACCGGACGACGCAGCAAAGGTAGGCCTCCCGCAAGGTGGACCCACGATCTGGTTAAGATCGCGGGAAGCGGTTGGATGCGGGCAGCTCAAGATCGGTCTGTGTGGAGAACCTTGGGAGAGGCCTATGTCCAGCAGTGGACGTCTCTAGGCTGACATGATGAAAGCTCATTTTTACGGATACTTTCCGTGTAGCGAAAGATTTTGAAAACAGAGTTATCTCGCATTACAATCCGTGGGTATCGTAAGAGGTGACTAGAGAAAATAAAAGAGAAGAAAAATTTGACATCAAAAACAGGCTATAATAAGCCAAATCCTCCAATCAACTCACAATTTAGATTATTGTAACTAAAAATGGGGGAAACTTTGTCCAGCAATGGACTGCGATATGCAGAACAATGAAGACATACATGAAATACGTGCTTGCTGCGCGGGACGCCGAAGTGGTTGAAGTATTGAAAGACGTTCTCAATTCAGATTTATATTTTCGACTAGCTATTCACCGCGGTTTCACCCGTGCTATCTCTACAACAGCGCCACCCACCGGGTCAGACTAGGTATATGTAGCCCTACAAAGGCCTCTATCTTCTTGTGAAAGTCTCATACAAATTAATACAGCTGTCCGGAGTCTGGGCTTGAAAACTGAGTAAGGTTTGCAGAGATCAGTGGAAGGGATTAATTCTTCCAGTCTTTAGCCCAGGGCAAAGGTCTAACACATGTACTGTGTTTTCACAGTGATTATATTTTAACTTACCTGAGATCTTCACTGATGTCAGGCTTGAGCTAAATTAGACAAATCATACAAATATATTGGCCAAAATAGATGAATGAGGTATGTTATAGCTACCAGGGTGTCCAGCTCGGCGGCTTCAGAACACGAGGTGCATATTTACACAATTTACAAATGTTCAATATGTTTTACAAGTTTTATCACAATTAACCGATGCCGCCTATAGATCAAAAGCGGCATTAACAAGGCTTCCAAATTTACTTCAATTACAAAAACACGCGAAAAGACCAAACGGCGCGAGCGCCAGACAATTTTTTTCCGGAAACGACAATGAGAAAAAGTGAATGATTTGACAGTTCATAGTGTGACCAGAGTCAGAAATTTTCAATAGACAAAGTTCTAGAATATTATAATCGATTTAACCAATATTTCTATTTGAAACATCTTAGCAATCGAATAATGCCTCCTCTTCGGTATTTGGATACCGTTAGGATTTTTTAATGCTCCAGAATAGTGTTTCATATCTTTTAGGAGTCCTTGCATTGAATTATGTAAAAACGGGCTAGGTTAATCTATTACTAAGCGCATAGGATAAAATCATGTCCAGAACGAGTCAATGATAATTATATAAATAACTAGCTGACCCGGCAAACGTTGTTTTGCAAAATTTTTTTTTTTTTTGAAAAATAGATGTTGGCCGATTCTCATAGATACCGGATAAGCACAAAAAATTTCATCAAAATCGGTCAAGCCGTTTCGGAGGAGTATGGGAACGAAAACTGTGACACGAGAATTTTATATATTAGATTTAGAGATTTTTTCGTTTGACTGTACCGATTGGCTTGAACAATAGATTTATTTAAGTCATCTATGAGTGGTCCTAGTTGCTGGAAGAAAATTATTTATCTTTTACAAATCCGGCAACTAGGATCGCGGTCCCAGTTAATTGCGGTCCCAGTCGCCGGAAACCTCATTCCAACTACCAACTGCCGCGGTCTAACAGAAAAACAACATCAAAAAGTTGTTAAGACTTGGTATTGTGTAAACTAACTTTGTACACTTGAAAAAATATAGCATGAAATCACAGAAAAGCAATTTTATTTATGTGTAGATGTAAATATATAAAAAAATTGCATTATAATACGTCATAACAACACGTACCAAGAATATTCTTAGTGTTGAAATAATTTAATAGAAATAAGCTCACGCACGTGCTCACGTACGTGCAAAAACAACAACTAGAAAAAATATAGTAAAGGTTATCATTCGCATACTGCTGACCTAGGGTAGGTTAAGGTTCAAATAAAATAGAAAAGTTCAAAACAAATAACCGATTCAACGAAGTATTAGCAAAGTTATAAAATAAAGTATCTGTTTTTAAGAAATGTATATTAAAATACTTGTTTTTGAAATGAAACAGTTCATATTTCATAAACAAGGTTTACACTTATCAAACAAAAGGTTTTAATGAATTTCTCTTCGCTGTTCAATCGACTTACTTTATTAGTTGAGAAACAGGTTTTAATATCAGATAATAATGGTAAAGATAATTAATGACAATTAAGAGATGTATTAAATTTCATTACACATTTTTATTCATAAATTTAAGGCAAGACTGGTTTATTGAAGGTATTCCAACATATTCATTCATTATATTCCGATAACGATAATTAACGGTTACGTATTGCTTTGATACTATTAATTATAAGACAATAGTTGTTTTTAGACCAATAAACAGAGATTGCTTAATAGTAAAGAAATTGTGAGATTTATAGATGAGGTGTAATCATTTCCCGGACCCTTATGAGAGCTGTTGTCGGTGACTTGGCCCTGCAAGTGGTAAGGCAAGCCAAAGAAGTCATCCACCGAAGAGGTATAAGGCCAAGAAAGTAATGCAGTCCACAGAGTAAGTAACCTCAGAGGTTTTACTTTTGACCGAGTTCTGGCGCGTATCATAACCACATTGTCGAAGACTCCGCGGTAGTTTTAATGGAGAGGTCTTAACACTTTACCGGGAGACACACAAACCTCTTCCAAGCGCAAACTTCAACATCGAGAGATGGAAGAGGTGTACGCTCGGCTCGAATTCTGACTTATTAAATGTACTTTTGGTATAAAAGCGCAAGCATTTTGCTTAGTTGGGTCTCAAACCAACGAAACTAAATACAGTACGAGACAACACCTGGACGATTAAATCCTGTTTCGCGGCGGATTTTCCAAACATTCAATCGACGTTCACAAAGTACACTATTGACCACACAATGTGTTGTCTCGTGAGTCGTGTGGGAAGCTACCCCACAATCCTCAGCGCAGTATCAATCAGCGTGAGTGCTGCTTAGACCACTATGCCAACCGTGCAGTCAAGGTCAGTTTAAATCTAAAACCCTCTGCGTAGCAACAATCTATCTCAAATTATAAACATTAACATAACATAACTTCACGCCTTTTATCCCCGAGGGGGTAGGCAGAGGTGTATTACACTGAAACATAACTGGCGAAAACCGGGCGGTTTTCGCCAGTTATGTTTCGGTCCCAATGTAATAGGGGGCAAGCCTATTGCCATCTACCGGGCACATTATTCAGCTAGCGATAATTAACATTTTTAATACACACATAACTTCGAAAAGTCAGAGGTGTGTGCCCGGGGTACCTGCGCATCGAACCCGAGACCGTTGTCTCGGCAGTCCGTTACGTACATCACTGGGCTATCGCCGCTTGTTACTTATAAACCTTGTGGATAAATAACATTGATAATAAATCAAAATATAATTACTTTATGAGAGTATCTATTTACTATATTTATTTAGGCAAAAATATAATTTAATTGGTAGTTGTTCTAGGGGTGAATGTAATAATTCATGACCCGTGAATATTGCCTGAAGGTTAGTTTGGCAGTCTATTAATTCATTATTTTAATGGAGATTTCTTAGTTTTTAGTTTTCGTCCTCAGTTTTGCTTGCGCTATATAATTAAGTCATTATTTTATCAAATTTACTCAAGTCGTACACTATTTATGTGTAGATCGTTTCACTCGTACGCTTTGTCATAAAGCTTTCTGGTTTAAATAATGTTCTTCCGTCCGTAAACGCGGTATTTAAAGCAAGAATCTGTCTCCTACGAGCAAAATCTGTGATCTCAATAAGATACTGTGTTTGATTTTTACGATCAAACTGTCCAAACTCTTTTCCTTATTGCTTTGTTCATTGCGAGGATACATTATGATTGCGACATCGAGCCCTGAGCATTTTTATAAGATTAAAACGCGTCGCTACTTGGTTATTCTTCGAGCAAAGCAATGGTTCCGATTTTACTACTGTGCTTTTTTAAGAATCCTACCGGCTGCTTGCATAAACTGGGGACAAAAATCTTACCAATCCAAAAACTTAATTTTCTATACAAAAACAACAACGCGCAACTTAACACTTATTTTAAAATTATCTATTGATTGAAAAATCCAATCTGAACAAACTCTTTACTCATCAAACTAAGAACAAAAATCAAACAGCCTTTATGAAGAGAAGTAACTTCTATAATGAATTTATGAAAGCCAATACTAGGGTTTCTGCGTCAGAAGTAATCAAGTAGCAAAAAATGCATCAGAACTTTGTAACGAGGTGAGAGGAAACTTTCAAAGAGAATCTTACCTCTCTCTCAAGGTGCAAGTTGCTACTTACTGTGTACTTTATTAAACAAAGTTAGGAGGAAATGGGAAAGAAAGTGTATCAGCTTTAAATATATAATATAAACAATATTTAATAAACAGATACCTCTCTTTATTAAATATTAAATTTATTCACATTTTAGCCTTCGTGTTAATTAACAATAATCGCGACATTTCAGCACTGTTATAAGTGCCATATTCATATATGAACTATATGTGTAATGTGTATCGGTTACTCCAAACAAAGGTACAGTGGTATATATCCCTAAAGACAATTAAAAATTAGTTACATTTATTAAGTTTCTTACTTAAGTATAGAAAGCAGTGATAAACTAGTGAAGAACCAACGTATTGCTACGCAAAGGGTTCCAAGCCACGGCGCGTACCGCTGAAAACAAACCTAAGCGCTCTTTATTATGCAACTGGGGTAACAACAAACTCAATCACATATATATCTACAGGCTACTACAAAGATATACATCTAATGATAAGTGTGTATATATCATAGTTGTAGTTCGCACTGTAAGTGATACTGTTACTATTAACTTCATAGATTTTCCTATCGCATCCGGAGCACGAGAGGGCCTGTATAAGGCCTTTAAAAATACGTATTTGTGCATATATAGCAGTGGTGTTAGTTAGTGGCGGTTGTAGCGGTAGTTACAGATTGATACATACCACTTTCCCACCTATCACCTAGCCTGGTCAAAAGATCCTCCCTTTAGTTGGACGAAACACCTCTTTTCTCCACAACTTAATGGTTAGTAATTTCTAAGCCATCTTCGAAATTCCGCAGAGCCTTGAAAAAAAAAATTGTGCGCCATTGTCATTTGCAGTGATTAGATATCACTGCCTTGAGTGTTTGCCTGCAGAACCTCATTTTCGGTAAAGTTATATCTTAGGAAATACAGTAAAGTTTTAAATTCCACTTAAAATGTTAGTAAAACGTTTCACCCGCAGAAACTATATATCTGCACGAATCATTCAAGAAACCATCTAAAAGTACTTTACTGCACTTGAATGAAAAATAAAGGAAATTCCTTTCAGCTTCGCTGTCTAACTGCAAAGTAATTGAAAATCTTTTATTTTTGGTATTCCACAAACAAGTTACGTTTTATGGTGCTGATACACTTGAACATTCACCTGTTATGGGCATTCTTGCAAATTTTGTAAGAAAAACAAAAGAGAGTGTTTTAGCGAGCATTCTGACGAACTTTCTGAGGAACTTTCTAGCGAGCATTAAAGCGAATAGACAGTAGAATTTGCTTCAAGCTTTTTGCTGATTAGAGCATTCGCTAAAAAGATCGTCAAAATTATTGTAGCGTAGTTTTGATCTGGTCGTTGTGCTGTTCGATATATTTAGAAACGGTGAATGCTCGATGTTATGTTACAAGTGAATGGTCAAGTGTATCAGCGCCATTAAGTTCTTGGATAAGAACTCTTTTGATGATTAGATCCTCCACAGGTTTAATTGAAGTATTGGAGTCGATTCCACTTCGTGTTTAGCCATCTGTTCTCGATAGCTTCTTACTTGTTGGTACTTAATATGATTAAGAGGCTTCGAAAATAGCGGGATTTGGGTGTTGTAATTTAACCAGACATACAGGTGTACTTAGGGTATTATTTTTTTTTATTTCTGAGAGGGAAATGAGAATGAGAAAGAAAGAAAAAGGTATTGTATGTATGTATGTATTCTTATCTCGCAATTGGCCAGCATGGAAGTAAACATAAACCTTTTTCATACCTTTTTTATATACCTTTTTTTATATACTTTTTTCATATGAAGTATTATATTTTTAATATGCCTAAGTAACTTTATATTATTATTTCATCTTTATTATTTTATCTAACATAATATAAAATGCGAATACAAAATTATGTTATCATCACCATACAGTCATTATAATTTGCTTTGGCTTATAAAACCCGTAGCAGATGGGTGTCTTCGACTTTATAGCTCGTAAAAAACACGCAGCCTAATCGGCAGCCTCTACGCATTTGTACTTTATTCACTTTGTATACCTACTCTGAAATACCTTCACCTAGGTATGATACCTATTAAAATTGCAGGTGATCTAAAATGAGCAAAACTTGGCCCTTTTTCTCACTGTTTGTTTAGCAGTAGTCATATCTTTTTGATTGCATACATATTAATTGGTTGCAAGATGCAATGGTTATTGCCAATGTCTGCTGTGGTCGTGAGTTTAATTCTCATCCAGGACACACATCCTATCCCACACATCGCACTAAACACGCATCTCTGTGTATGTTGAGTGCGATGAGATGGTAGTTTGGGATGACCTTGTCTAAGTTCTCCCCTAGGAGAACTTAGAAAGAGCAAACTATCATAATAATATCCTAATATTATTATGATAGTTTGCTCTTTCGCTTTCGTTGTAACCTTTCGAATAAACATCATCATCATCATCAGCCTTTATCAGTCCACTGCTGGACTAGGCCTCTCCTTTGAAAGGAGGAATTGGCCTACTATATGACGCTGGCCAAACGGGTTGGTATAGGGTTTGTATCAAGTTTTCCTTCTCTTACAGTGCTGTTTTCTGCATAATATGCTCCCTCTGTCGGCTCTTACGACACGCATGGGATGATATGGGGTGGTGACAATCCGTATTCTTAATCCGTCACCACACGGATAATCGAATAAACATGAATCACGAGAAAAGACACAGGCCTTTCCTTTTTGAAATTCAAGTTCAGAGTGTCTAAACCGAACTACAAGCAAAGTATACTCTTTAAATAAAAAAGGTTACAGGCCCTCTTTTTCCAAGCACTTAAATAGCGAGCACAAGTACCTAACACGAAAGGGTTATATTATATACCAACAATATTACCCACACTCCTTTATATCCCAATACCCAGATTAAATCACACGTTTAGTGGCCAAATACTGGCCATTCCAAATTGGGTCAATTACTTTTTGTCGTATCCTTAGTCTTAGATTATATTACTTCAATATCGACTACGTACTTAGTTACATCTGGATTTCACTGGGTAGTCTCGTCGATCGATATAGCTGGAACAATCTTTAGCCAATTATCGACTTTATCTGTTTTTAAGGAAAGTTCAAATTTCGCTGTAAAGTGATGATGACAAAAACAATGTCTCGGATTCTTATCTGGCGCGTAAATCCTGAGAGCAGACGCGAATGGGTTATTATAGTGCCTAAAGGTGCGGCCTACAATCTTGAACAAGTGTACGCTGATATGAAACGAGGTGATGAATAATATAACCATGACGGTCATTGGTATAAAAAATGTTTTAAGGAAATTGATTAAAAAAGGGGGGATTGAAATAGCATAAAATTTAGTTACGAACAAAATTGAAATGGAGATGTAACCTTTTAATTAAGCCTAAGTAGATCTATAATTATTATAACAATAGCATACTTTGCTTTTCTATTAATAAAACGATTTACAGTCAAGAGCTACCTGAGGAACTAAACGGTTGACAATAATGAAGTTTAAGTACCTTATTTTATTCAACGACAACGAAGCGGCACCTCTGCTTGCCTCTGCGTCAACATGGCGTCGACGCCGCGTAGACGCCGCGTCTATGTCGCGTCAGCCGAGCGTTCTTTGAGAACGCTTTCGTCTTTTGAAGAACGTCTTGTGAAGACTTAATCCTGACCGGACTGGGACAGCGCGAGGACGATAATGATGATAATTATTATCGATGGATTTGAAAAGATAATTATACAAGATGTCACAAGACCCATCACCAAGTCTACTCGTTGTGGACATCATGCCAAGTCATACTAACCAAAAATAATACCTGGGAAACGATTTTTTTTAAGTATTCACATTTTTAAACCGCAATTAAAAGTACGCACGTGCAATGCTCGAAATACCTACTTATCCATGGGGTTATCTAAAGAACATATTGGCGGGGTAAATGCATCGATTTTGTACTTAATTAGAAAAATTCCATACTAACTTTGAGCCACAATATCTCCTGAACCAGTAATTTCCCAGATTTGGTGCCGAGGTAAAAAATGTTCGTAGTGATTAGTACAACTTGGGATTTCAGTTTTCGTTAAGGGTCTTTTTACATCCTGTATATTTGACATAAGCTCCATACAAAATATGTCAAATACATATCTCTAGTAGCCAAATCCATTGATAGTTAATATTTTGGGACCGGCCTTAAACTAGGCCTGTATTTTGGAGAGCCTGTTTTATAGTGTGGTAAATATATATTTTACTTGCTATAAAGCATGTCGTCTTCTTGGGATCTAATTTAAAGTAATCGCGTAAAACTCCAATACCTACATAATTATCTATTTGCTTTGTTTGAGTTTTTATTTTAATTTGTGTTAAAGTGTAATCAGTTTCAAATAAAAGTAGTTTCTGTCTTTCTTCTAATCTCATACCATAGTACTGACATTAAAAATCTCCCTCAATGTTGCCGTATCATCAATCATTTGCGCGCTGCAGCATTTATATCTGAGTAAATATGTGCCCTGCCGCCACTAAACGGGTTAACAGCGTAACGTAAGCGTTCATAAAACCTCTTAACCACCGCGTGGTAGGTGAATAAATAAAATTGCTTGCTGCTTAGTTACCTGTATATACTGTGGGAAAGTTTGGCCAACTCGTTGGACCATCTTGTTTTTTCAGCTTTTCATTTTCCATCTGCAATTTTAGTTTAAACAATAGCAACTTGATTTTGGCATGCAAATATCTACATAGTAATTATTATAACTAAGGCAGTGATAGCGTAGATGAGGTACCAACAGACTGCTAGGTAGAGGGTTTGAGAGAACGCAGTCTTTCGCTTGGAGCCCAGGGTCCGCGTTCTTACAGAAAATAATAGGCTTGTCCAGAAAGCGAGTGTCGGTACATTCAAGGGTACTGACGCCACACGTCGGCTGTCAAAGATCTTCATGACAGCCGGGAGGGACGGTTTAACCTGCTCTCCAACTCTTTATTATCGCTTACCGCAGAAGCGGTAATTAACAATTTATTACTCACAACTCCTAAAAAAGTTTCACCTGTTCGCGCCGTGAGTTTGTACATTTCAACTTAGACATTATATTATTTTCTTTAGCTTTACATAAACTTAGAGCATAAGAGAACAGGGCAAAACTATCGCAGCCCATAAAGAATGAGGTAATATAGTCTTTCGTTCGTTTACCCTAATGTTTGAACGGCTACATTAAATGAAATATTTGTTCACTATTCGAAACGTGTCGATTAACAAAATGTCAGTCACGTCACGTTTTGAGACCAGTTAATGGTTGAATCAATGTCAAAGCTCAACATTGCGGATAAGAATTAAATTAAGTGGATATACGCGTGTTATAGTTTTATTTCCCTTTTGGGATTTTGATTTATTTACTTACTTCTTTTATTTCATGATTGATGGCGCTGTCATTATCATCGTCGTAATCATTCTGCAATGAGTTGACAAAATTATCACTAATAAATAGGTGTTTTTTACCAATAGATTCTTAGTGAAGTTTAAGTTGTACAATTCAAGCGAGCTAAACCGCGGTCGTAGTCTAGTAAACCATAAGTTCATTTGTAGTTTAAGACATACATTGAATGTAAGTCATAAAATTCAGTCTTATCAACAGCAGCTCACTGTATTTGCTTTTAGTATTTTCCTTCGGTACCTACTGTATGTCTCAAGGTTGGAGGAGTTCTCGCGATTTTATAGCTTGTCTCGGAAGGGCTATACATTCTCTCGTTCCCGCCCCGAAGCCATCTTTATAGACTTACCAAATAAGAATATTTCGTACATTGTACCATTGCGAGGCTAAAAACATTTTTTTATATAAAACATTGCTTCTTTTATATTTTATCTATAGTAGGTATTGTTGTGGATGAAATATTAATTCCATTAGATGATTTTATTGAAATGTGTTTCTAGATATATGATACGAAATGAATTATTCTTATTTTAACCCACGAATTGTTATTGTATTTATTATTTGTCAATGCAACATTTGCTTTGCGGATGATGTATGATTTCTGCTTACTCACATTACGGTTGAGCAACAATCGCCTAGTCGATCTCTACTTTAGAGTGCTACGCTAACTTTTTGAACTTCTGTGTGTGTTCAATTGTAAATTATTGCTTGCTAAGCCGTGAAGGAAACTGTCGTCGTTAAATGACCACGAAAGTTTAAATTCCTAAACTGTCGTCCGAATAATATCCTCGAAAGAACAAATTATGTGAAGTCTCAAAACTCGCACTTGTGGTGGTTAACTATTAATCTAACATTTCTCATATTGAGAAGAAGCCTATGCCCAGCAATAGGACAGATTATAACTAAACAATCCATATATATTGTATATATCCATAGATATTGTGTATTATCTTTAGTCTAAGACCTACTAACCAACAAAACAAACAAACTAACCAACCTAATGCCATCATGGCATTAGGTTGAAACTAGAGCACAATAAAATTGTGAACTTTTATTGAGAGATCGAGTGATGCTATAATATTTATACAAGAGAAATCTTTGCACTTTGAATGTCTCCTTCTATAGACAAATCCCATTAAATGATTGTAAAGATAAAGTAACACATAATAGTGTCAAATATTTCGGCATTTTCGATTAGACGGTTTTCTTTGACGTTTCTCCTCTCCTTGAATAGGCGAAACCAAATCTGATTTATCTTATCATAGAACCAAATTTAATCTAGGAGACGCTCAAAAGATTTTGTTGCGAAAATAAAACCCTGCAAGAGGGTCGGAAAGTTACTACGGTTTTAAGTTATTATAGCGTGAACACATAAGCGGCTGGCTACAGTATATGCGGTCAACCGCAACAGCACACTGTATGCGGTTAACTGCATCCTTCCGTTTCTATTGTGGTCAACCGCATGCGACGCGCCACATTGCGTCCAGCCACTACTTCGTTCACTCTCTTAGACACAAATGTTTACCTTTTATCGCCGTGCCAAGCAACGGTCATAAGCTGGCTCATCATAATTAAACATACAATCCCATAATTTAATTTATAAAGATAATATTTTTCAGAGCACAGGTCCTAACTCAACATTCAAGATGAAGTGAGCTGCACACGCTAGCCAAGTAACTCTTGGCTAGATGCCCACACCTTGGGACTTTCATCAAATCATAGTTATCTAACGTTGTAAATTTACTACTATTTTGAAGTTATATTTTCAGAGGGAAAACAAAAATTGTAGTAAAGTACCTACAAATAAAATTGAATAAAAAAACACACCTGAGCTAATGGAACTTTCGACATAATATGTAATTACTACGCTCAAATAAATGCAGCAATAGTCTTTTAGAGAAAATAATAAATTACAACGCAGAAAAGCTCAGTTTCAAAGCCACAGCGGCGGCATATTAAATTGTTCATATAGCTAAAGGACAAAGAAAACATAGTGAAGAAGCTTGCATACATAAGAGTTCTCCATAACGTTATCAAAAGACGTGAGAACTGCCAATCTGAACTTGGCAAGCGAGAGCATGGATTATGGTCTTCATCGTCATATTATACCATAAATATATACTGCTGGATATAGACCTCCACCAAGGCGTACAGGTATACTCCTATCAATATTTAAAAAGTGAATCTAGGTAAATACGAAACAAATACCTAATGGTGCTAATCACATAAAGATTATAGTCCAAGATCCCAGGGCCGCCAGGCCTTACATATTTTCTCAGAAACCAAATCTATAGAATAATGTTGTGTTGGTATGTGTCATGAGTGTACTCATACTTGTTAGCTTGGATCGTGGGCCAATTTTTAGGTACGAGGTTAGGTAAAATTAGTACCAGCTTTTCTTAAACTCTCAGTGCTGATTTTTATGTATGTTTTAGAAAATATTATTAAAAAATCATAAATAATACTGTCGCACTCGTTTTGGCAGTGGTAATTTTTACCAGAGGCTTTAAAGTTTCCATAGTATCTAGGTATCGGTAGAGACCACTAGGGGTGCATTTAGAAAAAATTGGCCCACGATCCAAGCTAGCAAGTATGCGTACACTCATAGCAGATACTAACACTACATTATTCTATACATTTCGTTTTTAAGAAAATAAGTAAGGTCTGGCGGTCCTGGGATCTTACTCTATTAGTCTATGGCATCTACAACTTACGACTTAGCAGTCAGGTTATGACTAGACATATGCATGGCATCACATGGATGTCTAAGATGTATTTTTTGTGTATTCTAAACTCCACACATTCAGTTTTTACCTGTGTAGAGAAAATCATACATCTTTGATATTTTGACTATTCACTAAACATCCCTAATAATCTAATGTCATTCAAAACTGTTACGCCATCTTAACGTAACTTACGTAACGCCTTCCACCCGTAAAAGCAAAATGAATGAAAATTTAATTCAAAATTCACCATTTAACACTTACTAAACGGTTGAGCACTAAGTCTTTGATCCCTTGTACTTCGTTATTCAATGTAACGTGTCTAACTAAACTTGCCTCAGCTCCGGGAGTTTCTAATTAAAACTATTCGTCAACTGAAAGGGGTAAGGCTGGGCATATACTGGTGGTATGACGTTTTGGGATTAAAGTCAGAATTCGTAATGTTGTGCCTTGTGCTCGTATTCGACTTTAGGTGTATTGATCAACTAGTGTTTGTGCTTTACATATTTTATATTGCTACACTACTGCAATCCTTATCCTGTAATAATAGTAGTATGTAAAGATGTGATAAATAAAAGAATATCGTTACTGAATTCTAAGTCTAGTGCTATATAACCAGCATTACCGTTGTGCATTTTGATGTGGTATCTGTAGTTGAATATTCGCCTGCTTGTGGTCGGTACTAAATGATAATGTTGGAAGGTTACGTATATACTTATGTTCTATCTACTCGACTGTTCATTACATGTCAACGTTTGGTTCCTTGCTGTATGTATGTTTGTATAGTTGTACCTGTGTATGTTGGAACGACGAACAGAACAATAATGTGAGTGGGAAATATTTTTTTTGTGGCCAATTAAATAAGAAGTCAATTTTTATAGTGAATGCTAAATTGTTCTTTAAACCTTTAAAGAATCTTCTTAAGATGTACAGTTTCAAAACTGGTACCTACCAGTTTTGAAACTGTACATCTTAAGAAGATAAAACTAAGCTTATACCTTTTGATAGTAAGATCCACAAATATTTCTTCGGAGATTTCCTTATACCTATTTTTTGCTTTTCTACAATACAGCAAAGCTAAATAATTTAATGTTTTCTACCCAAATTAATGGTATGGATTCCCTCACACTGGAGTCAATATCTTCAAAACAACGACAGTTAAAACGTTTCTATCTTAACCTGTTTTTCTGAAAATTGAACATCTATCACTACTCACCAATCGATGCTCCTAAAAAGACAAGTATTTAAGCTTTTCTTCAAAGCTCTTTGTTACAATGTTCTAATGGAACACATCTATTACGAACCCATAAAAATTGTTCCAAAATCGGCACATGGAGAACCGTGTAAACTGCGCAGCCGATCCGCTTATTGAACGGTACGTGTGACAAATGGCTTCTAAAAAAATAATAAAAAAAGATTAAGGGTTTTTGTGGAGGTACCAACAGACTACCATGGAGATGGAATCGGGTTTTGAATCCATGGTGCGCATCACCGACTTTTCGGAGTTATGTGCGTATAGCATTGTAGGTAAACTATCGCTTGCCCCGTGCCTCGGAGGGCAGGTTAAGTTGTTTTTCCCCAGTTGCCATGAAGATCCATGAAGAAATTCAATTCATTTTAATAACAATAAGCTGTTACATGAAAAACAATTTGGTTTTACTAGGGGTCGCTCAACTACCGATGCTGGAGTTGAGCTTTTAGATAGTATTTTTGATGCCTGGGAGGAGTCACATGATGCTCTGGGAGTCTTTTGTGACTTATCTAAGTCTTTTGATTGCGTGTTTCATGAAACATTGATCAGGAAATTACATTACTATGGAGTTAAGAACACTGTTTTTGGATCTCCTAACATCATATTTGAGTGAAAGGATACAGAGAGTTGAGGTAAATGGAAAAGTTTCTATGGGTTCAGTGGTCACAATGGGAGTGCCGCAAGGTTCAATTCTTGGTCCATTCCTTTTCCTTGTATATATTAATGATTTGCCATACATTATGCAAAATAATGAAGAGATAGTGTTATTTGCTGATGATACATCACTTATTTTTAAACTAAGACGACAACAATCAAATAATGACGATGTAAATAACGCTCTCTCTAAAGTAGGTCAATGGTTTACAGCTAACAATTTACTGTTAAATGAAAGAAAAACAAAATGTATACGATTTTTAAGACTGAATGTAAAACAAGTTAAACCTAACATATGTTTGAATGGAGAAGAGTTGGATCTTATAGATAACACCGTATTCTTAGGCATAACCTTAGATTCTAAGCTACAGTGGGGCCCACATATAGGTCAGTTGTCGAATAGACTTAGCTCTGCAGCGTACGCGGCTTACAAAATTCGTCAGTTAACTGATATAGATACGGCCAGATTAGTATATTTTAGTTATTTCCACAGCATAATGTCATATGGCATTTTATTATGGGGCCACGCAGCTGACATTCAAACTGTGTTTCTACTGCAGAAGCGGGCTATTCGTGCAATCTACAGTCTTGGTTCAAGGCATTCACTGAGGGAAATATTTAAAGAAATTAAGATAATGACTGTCGCATCTCAATACATTTATGAGAACTTGTTATATGTCAGGAAAAATATAAATATGTTTTCTAAATTCAGCGACATTCATAATTTAAATACACGAAATAAAAACAAACTTGTTCTACCTTCAACTAGACTACAAAAAAGAAGTAACTCATACAAGTGTTTCCGCATTGGTTTAATCGCTGTCTCATTAAAATGTTGAATAGAAAAAATAAAATAAGGTTACGCTATAAAAAGTATAAAAACCCTTTAGATGCGATAGAGCTAAAACACATTGGCAAACTCTGCGATAATCTAGCTACTAAATGTTACAATGATTATGTTAAGTTTGTTGAGCACAAGCTTGATAAAAATCCTAAAATGTTTTGGACGTATGTCAAAACTAAACGTGGAGGATCTAGCGCTTTCCCTACAACGATGACAGACGTCAGCATCAGTTCGTCTGACGGCACAGTGATATGTGAATTGTTTGCTCAGTACTTTTCTTCTGTCTTTAGTCCCGATCACGATCATGTTAGTGAACATAACTCGATATTTTTGCAAAACTTAGAAAATTATAGCTTGCCTTTAAATAATTTATTGTTCAAATTTTTATTATTTTTACTTATTGTTTGCAACATGTATTTTACTGTGTATTAGCATGTAAAGTGGGCCGAGTCAGTCAAAAGCGTCAGATAATTTCCTGCATTGTACTTGCATACTAAACCCTTTTTTTGTCTGGACTTTAAAAGATGAAGAAAAGACTAAAGAAATTGAAGTGACAAAAAAAACAATGACTCTGAGTTTGTTTTGGCCTTTCTTCTCAAGAAGTCATTTAGCTAGGAAAAGCCGGCATCATCTAGAATAGGGTTTTGACGTGTATAAGTGTTGTAAACAACCAAAATGCAGAAATAAATATGACTTTATGTCTTTATGTCTTGATCTTTGACAGTCGAGCCAGTACCTGTGAATAAAGTGACACTAGTCTAGACCATCGAATATAGCTATCCCTTTGGGTTGCGTAGATCAGACAAGCAGTCGCTCTGTGGATAAGCTAATATACAGTCAAATTTTTGTTTGTTAATTCGGATAGATTAAAAAGCGATCCCCAGGTGCTAACTGATGTAACGCTAGGAGGATGAGAATGTTGAAGAGTTTACCAAAATACACGTCTAGTATTAAACCAGTCATGTTTAAGTAGGTTTATATTTTTATAATAATATATAGAAGGCTTGATTACAATTAAAAATAATGAGCAATTATTTTTGTTGGAATTAGCAGTTATTGCTGGCTGTTAATTGCAAATTAGAGAGGAGGGAAAATTAAATATAAGTCTTATGCGCGGTTAGGGTGAAAGCTGATTAAATTGCTGTCGTAAATAAAACAGTTTCGCGCAAGTTGTTTGTATTTATGTAAACACTCATTGTAGCGTTTGTACAACGACCTAGCAGTATGAATGTTTAATTTCGTTAAGGCTTACTTTCCTTACTTTATATTAATTTTTAAATACTTATGAGAATTAATTTTAAACTTTTTGAGTTTTGTAAACAATAGTTTATTTGTCTTGTCTAAATCGTTAATTAACTAATATAAGTAGTTACCACTGATATCGATATTTATAGGCAATTCTGATTCACATTTTGCCTGGCTTAAATCCTTCGTAGCTGCATGAACGCAATGCTGATGATAGCCATCGAGCATGACATATACCACCGCTTGTATACATCAATCGTAGACCTTGTAGGGCATATCAATAGGTAATTTATACTGGTGATTTTGATATTATTCTATCATGACATAACTATTTAAAAAGGAAAAATAAATATCCAGAAACATTTTGTCTGTAAGAAAAGGGGGTTTATGTCTCTTTCCTGTACAAAATCGCAAGACTTTACTACTTATAACACGGCAATGCTGCAAAAAGGACACGTTAAGCACATTATGCCACAAAGCTGTAATATTCTAGGTTATTTACCTTTTCATTGCCTAAAGCCATGCACAAACCTCAGTGAGAGAACACAGGTGCATGTACAAAAATTAAAAATGTACTTACCACAAATGAAATGAACACACGAAATGAGATCTCGCACGCAAGTCGCAAAATTAGGCCTTATTTGAATTACCAGTGTCTTACAACCTTATCTTTGAGGCATAAGGTTCATTTTCCATTCTCACGACAACTCAGGAGTTATAAATTTTGATTGGGTTAAATACAGTGTGAAAGATAATTACGCTACGAACTAATGTTGGGTTGTTTTCGGAATATTAATGAAAATGACCTTAGATATACAGATGTTTTTGCACAAAAACGATTTTTGGGGAAACTAAATCGCTATTTAGACTTCGTAAGATCGTAAGCATTTGCTTCGTTAGTAATGGGAAAGAAATACGGGAAAAGAGAGAGTTTTAGAGGCAATTTGTACATACTGTACTACGATTATATCTGTGGTATCAATGTTGTAAATGATCCTAATGTATACGCTTACTTATCTTTGCAGCAATATCCTTGTAGAATCAACATTTTGTTAGCTGCTGCAATAAAATGTGAAAGACATCCAATAGCCAAACCAGAGAAGGATGTCGAGTGGCCGCTGTGTCACCGCTATTTTTGGGGCGAACTATGGCGATAAGTTGTGTAAGACAAATGTCGTAGACGCACATTATCACCCGCTAGTCAGTTCCTGCCGGATACTCTTAGGTGGTTTAACAATGCTGACGATGACATGTATGAAGATGCACAGAAAATCCTTATTTAGTGCACCCCTATGATCCTCCAGGAACATACATGCCAAATTTTAGCTTCTTGCACCTTATAGTTTTGGCGGTAGCTTATCTATCTGTAGCTTATTATGTATAGAAAAGCCAGATAGTTAAAACTTATTCAAACAAATTGTCAAAAAAGAAAACCAAAACCGTAACATCATAACATTCTCACAGAGTACCTCTGTATATAGGAGTCTCACCTGTCTATTCGCTTGTTATATACAGTCTATTTTTCCGCTTGCTAACGACCCAAGAAAAAAAAGAAGCGGTCTCTGCTAGAGATAGCCGTGGATATATTTAGAATGGATTATTATAATGAGCTGTCGTCACAAGGAAACAGAACCATGGAAAGCTTTTTGCCCAAGACAGTTTAATTTTAGCTTCGTTTTATGATTTTTATTCGGAGCTGTGTTTTGAATTGAAATGCTAATAAATGCATTTTTAGAGTGAAAGTTATAACTTAAAAGGTTTGTATGCGCGCGAGCTTACGGGCATTCTCTGGTGATATGTAAAATAAATATCAGTATAATACACAAGACGCATCCTTAAGTTACTCCTCTAACTGGCTAGTGCCTGTAAATAGAAACAGATTAAAGCCATAAATCATTTTAAGGCAATTAAATATGCTCGAACACTTACGAAGAGTAATTGTAGAAAATTACTTCAACAAAAATTCACAAAGCAATAAAACCTTATTTAATTTCCAGTAAAAACACGAAACTAAACAAAACCCTTAATCAAATTATTCCATTTTAAAATTTTCCAACTGAAATCGTTCTCCATCCTTTCAATTCTAATAATGAACGAAAAAAACAAATTTCAAATACTGTGGTGTAAAAATATATAAGCCCGTACTTCGATAATTGCCTTCGCTCAAGAGCGAAGCAACCCGGTTCATAATTTAATGTGATTTATTAAAGGGGCGGACATTTTTTCTAAAATTACACGCATTGAGCACTGGGCCGATTTCGGCTGAAAATTGGGTGAAAATTGAAGTGTCTGGGAATACATACAATTTTGTTTAGTTTTACCTACTTTATTTTTTAGGAGATATTATTTTACAAATAAATGATTTCTATTCTACAATCTTTATAATCGTTATAATCACCCTATTTATGTAGCGAATCTTTATCGTGCTATTAATTAAAAATTATGAGGAGGCCATAAGCAGCAGTCGACTAGCAGGCTAATGATGATGATGACGATTTCTCAGTTTAGTGAAATATCTTTTCCTTCGACGCGGTGTACACCAGCCGTGGTCACGAAATGACGTTAGTATTTTATTGTTGTGACAATTCCAAAACATGTCATGTCATTAGTATGGTGTAATACTTACACCATACTAATTACACTTCCTCAACAAACTTCGTGTCACCGATCACAAAACCCAACACTAATCTTAATATATAAAATCCTTGCGTTACTGACTGACTGTCAGACACGCTAGAGCCGAAACTATTGGGCGCAGGAAGCTGAAATTTGGCATGTATGTTCCTTGGGGACCGTAAGGGTGCACTAAGAAGGGATTTCCCGAAATTCCCACGGGATCGGCCAAAACGGGTAAATTAAAAAAAATGCAGGCGTAGCTGCTGGCGTCCTCTAGTAAACTATATTACTCTTACAAAGTCGAGCTTCACATGTATCAAATTCCTGCTGAACCTAAAGTACGAACAAAGTTGTGAGCTTAAAGTTACTCGAGTGGGCGCAACTTAGTTCAGAGGCTCAAGCATGAAATATTTACGAATTTGTTAAGTAAATGTATCGAGTCCTCGATGACAGTACTATAGCAGCCAGCACCAACCAATTTTGACATCTATCGTTTACTCGATGACTTTACATTATTAACGTACATAGAGATGAGGCCATGTGAGCTAAATGACCGCCTTATTGAATGAATAGTACGTTCCAAACTAGGTGAAATGGTTAATATTTCTAAAATTTATATTGTAAAACCTCTTTTGTAGAAAACAAAAAAATATTTTATGGTTTCCGAATGTCCTTTCTCGTCATTGGTGACGGACTTATGTCATTAAATAAAAATCTAGTAAATAAAAATACGAGGAGTAATTATCATTGGCACATTCTTATATAAAGAATTAAATACTATTATGGAAGGTTTTCGTGATACATTATTTTATTTTGGTTAAAACTGCGTGAATACAACATAACGTGTTCAACGAGAAGTTTATAATAATATAAGTTTACAAGTTTATTGTTGTTGGAACACCTTCAATGTACGATGTCTAGTCTCAAAGATTTCGGTTATTTATATAACAAAGAAGCATAAAGTTATATACAGAAGCTAATGAAGAGTACCAGTGTTATGTACCTGACATTCAAAGCCTATTTTTATAAGAATATTTGGTTGACAATAAAATAATGGTTGTTGTATTGGTGTTCTTCATTTATTACTAGAGCTTATTAATAGACATCTATCTTATCACATGTCTTCTGAATAAAGCGTTAGTTTTTATTGATATTCAGACAGTAATATCCAAGAGGGCTAGGTACTCGTAAGACGCTGATATAAGGCTCACAAATTATTTACGGCAGAGACTCGTCCGTCACCTAAATTTTATTATTATACTCGCTTTGCCCGTATATTATGGTACCTACTTCAAAATAAGAGGCTTTTTAAACAATCTTACAAACCCAATTTTACCCCCTTGAAGATATATATGTCAGTCAGGATCAGTTATTTTATACTTGTAGAGTAGAGTACCTATATAATTGTAAAAGAGTCAAAAGAGTCTCTAAGGAACATCCTATGTTCATATTAGGAAATAGATATGATGTCGATGTCGATTGGTAGGTACTTTATTTTTCGTATACTTATAGATCATTTTCACTTATATTTCTACATGCTCGCAACCAAAATATGGTGTTATTTACTACATATTTAAAGTGGTGAAATTTGCGTGTTTACTTCTTTATTGCGTCAATAATCATAGCCAACATTCTAAAGGAACACATCAATTATGAAACTATATAAATATTAATCTTAAAAAGGCTTAAAACGTTTAATTATGATACATTTACATAATATGTTTCGAATCATTTCTCACCAACAAATTCTAGGTGAAAATTGTTTCGACAAAATGACATTAGATTGACATTAACTTTACTTTGCTTATGTCAAATCAGAGTTCGTGCTGCCGTTTTTTGCTTATTTGTTAGAAAGCTCGATACATTTACCTGACTTTTACCGCAGGATTGTCGTCGAAAGTAGTTTGTGCTGCCAATATTAGTTGCATCTTACGCACGATAGATGCGTTAGCATCTCTAATTAGTCTGTGCACGATCGGGGCGCTGTACAATTGTCATACAAATTTTGACATTTACGATACGAATACTTTCTCGAGAGTTTTTCGTGCTCGGGCCCCAGATAGTGGTTTAGATAACTACCAAGTGCATTTTGTACCGCAGCAACGCTTAAATAGAATGCCATTATAACGAAGGATAAAATAAATCTGACATGAGTGGAGTCGTTTAATACTTTTATTTACTTTTATTTATAGACTCACGCCTGTATCCCCGAAGGGGTAGGCAGAGGTGTATTATTACACCCACATTACGCCAGGAATTTACTTTAGGTCCCACGTAATAGGGGACGAGCCTATTGCCGTACCGGGCACATTACCAGACTCCGTGCTGCTACTGAGAATTTCCTAACGGAAAAACCCAATAACACTTTGCCCGACCCGGGAATCGAACCCGAGACCACCCAATCCCACGCGCACATTTATGCCGCGAGACCAACGAGGCAGTCAGTTAATGCAACCATATAAGAACACTTTAAGTCATTAATTTTTTAGAAGGCTATACTCCGGCTCGGTTAATACATCCTGTGTCTCGGAGGACTTCAAATTATTGAACATATTTTGTGAAGTCCATCTTATCATAACGACACATGATACAAAGAACATCCCAACTCGAAACGAAAGTTTGTTGATCACGCAAAGTGTTGTCTCAACATGAATTTTTACTGCACGCGTAGTGGTTAAAGCGAGCGTCTCGCCGGTTGTCATTGCGCCGAGTTTCGTGGGTTCGATCCCCACACGAAACAACGCTTTGTGTAATCCATAAATTGTTGTTTCGAGTCTGGGTGGGTGATTTTCCACCAGAGTGGCGAGACGAGACTAGGCGAGAAGAGAATTGAAATCGCACTGACCCTTTTCCACTAAAAATAGCCATCGCGAGCTCGCGCGTGACCGCCGCGCCGCCCGCAGGCTTCATTAGATAAAGATATAGGTACAGTGTTGTTTGAGTTCGTCTTGCAATACACACGCAATTTATATCGCGAGAAGCGTATTTCTATTACAAAGTTAATTTATACTCTATGTCGGAAGCAATACGTTTCATTTTTACACAAACAAATATTTCAATTCACGCCTCGCATATTCTCGTCAATCCACACTGTTTCCACCAAAGATGCGCTGGGAGAGAATTGAAAATTTGCCATACAAATTTCAATTCTCTCCTCATCTCGCCACTCTGGTGGAAAATCACCTTCATTGTGTATGTTGCTTATATTATGTATGTTTGTAAAGTCCCGCGCGTCATACGTGCGTCATACTTTAAGTAGAGAGAAATCAACGATCAACAATCAAAAGATCAACAAACATCCATACATCTACTTGTTTGTGATTTTAACTACATAATCGTCATATTTACAATCACGCTAAACGTGTCTAAATATAACCCTAAAACTAATCAAAGTCTGACAATTTATTAACGTTACATCGTTTCAGCATCAAGCTCGGAGTTTGATTGATTTAATTATAATATAAAAGTTACTTAGCCCGAGTTGTAAAGTTATCTTGCTCGATAGGCCCGTTCGACAGACTTTAATATCGATAAATAACGGACGAAATTAATCACAGCTCTATTATCGCACGAGAATGGAGGAGGTAATGGCTCAGCTAGTTATTTTAAATGGGAAGGTGAGTTTTGAATTAGTTTTCATATATTTTGTCCATTAATTAATGTCATTAGATAATTTTAACATACCTATATAATGTAGATGTGCGATTGATACTATGATCTATATTTTTTTAAACCTAAGTTTCTACGTATTTCTGATCATTGGTCCGATATACCTAATCAAATAGATTAATAAAACGCACAAATAAAAGCGATTCGAAATAAAATTCCTATAGAATGAAAATAAACATTGAATATTTATGATCAATATAATTTATCACGAGAAAGGTCTTATGAGCGAAGATAAACTATATTTGATTTGAGTACGTGTTTATATAAAAAATATCATAAAATCCATATTTGCTCACTTTTATGTATTGTCTTTATCTTACGAAAGGACCAAAAAATGTTTCGGCGAACCGTGATACGCTCCACGATAAGCGAAGAAATGTTAAAATTAATATCCCTATCAAAACGCGAATGTATTTTAACATCTACGGAACCCTTGCAATGTTTTTCTGAACCACCGATCTCTTTGACTACTGAGTTAGTATTTTTAAAGTTATTCCACAATCCGAGGCGTTTGAAACATTCAAATGATATGAAATTGCTCTGATGCGCTATCGAGTAGACAACGTACCACGTGCGGCGATCCATTAATATCATAAACGATAACTTCCGCTGTCGCTAACAGTACCGTCTTGGACGCCATACACTGCGGCTCTCTTATTGGCTATATCTTACGAAACACACATACATGCACGCTTTTATTAGTAAAATAAATGTGTTTTTGTAGTCACCAGTACAGTTTTTTTTACATTTTACAGGTTCTCGGTGCAAACAAATAATTAAGATAATACTAACTCTTTATATATTGTCTGCCCAAAAATACACCCTTAGCTATGATACTCACTAAAAATACTCACTAAAGTAATTCGTCAAACGTCCTAGCGTTATTCCGGGTGCATCCAAGACTTACACGCCTCAGAGTCCGAGCTCTACTCACTAGTCTTACTACATAATAATATAACAGAACATTAGCTTTTCCACAAAGCAACTGCCGTCTGACCTCCGCAACCTAAAGGGATAGCGTTATTCCATGGTTTATTTGAGGCTACTGACTACCCGTAAGGACTGTCAAAAATCTTCATGACAGCTGAGACCAATTCACCAAGGCACCGGGCAAGCGATGAATGGATAACTTTGAAAAATCAGTAGATTAGATATTTGAGAAGATTTTATGTTATAGATTGAAAGCATTTGATATTATAGCATAAAACAATATCAAAATTATTGAGGTTTGATAACTTTGATCACGATCCTTTTGCGCTTTAATAAAATTCTCATTCTAAGAGAGTCGACCCACTACAATTTTTTTTAATAAAATTTTATGAAAGGGTGGATCCTTAGTAATTATCTAGTATGGCTGTGATATTTGAACGACTTTTTATTTGATGCTGGATGCAGAAGTCAGTTTTCATTCATAGACGTCACCCTTTTAGCTTTGCAGAACTGCATAAGTAGAAAAAACATTATTTTATTAACGTCTAGTCCTAATATTGGATCGGGTCATGAATTTGGCTACTTCTGATGCTTTGGATACTTGACATAAACTGCATACAAAATATGTTAAACGTATATATATCTCTAGTTGCCAATTCCAAAGAAAAGCTCAAATATTGAGATCGGCTGTAAGAGAGTAATATTAAATGATCAATGTCAGAGTAATATCATGATTACCACCATTTCCTCAACTAAAGCGGTCAGTGATGCACAAGCGAAAGGGTAAGCGGAACGATTATTCGATATGCTTACATTTATGTAAGATCGCCATCACTGGTAAATAAATAGGTGGAACTAAGATGTCTTGAGTCACAAGCCTATATTTTAATAAAACCTTTTAGTCTAGCAACTATTTACTATATTTTAATTTATTTTTTCCGTCTAGCAACTATTTACTTTTAATAGCAAAACAGGGGGCCAATTCTGCTATTTTTATATGACATTGATATTATATTTTGAATGGATTTAAAAGCGGTATTGTGATAACCTAATGTCATTATCGTATAATTTAAAATAAACAGTTCGTCGTTGACACATACGATCTCGTTACAATTTCATTCAAATATCAGCTAATTTAGAAGAATACGCTTTTTGTGACGTAATTATGACACTGACATCATATCAAAACTATATTTATTTAGTAGAATTGGGCCCCAGATATTGATTGAAACTGTGAATATTTTAGAGCGAATCTTTGATAATTAACAAGAAGGATCATCTTAAATAAGTTAAACCTCCTTTGAGCTAACAAAACACCGTGAAATGTTTGATAACAAGTGAATTCCAAAATAACTTTGATAAAAGACTATGTACTTATACCTCCTTCAGAGACGCTTCAGAACTTAGTTAATCAAGATAATTGATAAAATATCTAACTGCGCCCGTGTTTGTGTTCGTGTTTGTAAAAAAAGCTGATCCAGCAAGTTTTCTTCTGTCATATGAATTATTTCTATTATTATCACGTATTATAAAAAGATGGCCAAAAATCATTACCAAAAACATTTACACAATTTGGTCAAGCCTTTGAATGCACTTTGATACGAGAATTATATATCAGACTAGAGGACGCCAGCAGCTACGCCTGCGTTTTTTTTTTAATTTACCCGTTTAGGCTGATCCCGTGGGAATTTCGGGAAATCCCTTCTTAGTGCACACCTTCGGTCCCCCAGGGAACATATGTGCCAAATTTCAGCTTCCTACGCCCAATAGTTTCGGCTGTAGTGTGTCTGTCAGTCAGAAACGCAAGGATTTTATATATTAAGATTATTATTATTATATTTGAACCTCACCTGCAGCTGTGTCATTTGAAACTTGGAGATTTTGTCAAGTCAGTCAGTTTAGATAATAATATATCAGCCAGGTTACCGTTAATCGTCAGCGGGGCTGATCATTCGTCTGAGAAACTATTCATCTAATATATTAAATGTTACCCGCTAAAAAATCTCGAAAAGAAAATTCATTATTTCTTAATGAGTTATGCATGAGAGCTGTTTTCAAGTCAAATAGAGCTAGATAATTGGTAGCATTTGTTTATTAATTTAGCTCTTGTATATTCGATAGGAATTTAATGAGTAACTTATTTTAAAGCGTTCTATAGTAATTCTACTTGTGAGCGTTAATTGGCTATATGCTAATTAAAGCTATCTTGTTAAGAAAGCCTTATTTTATATATCTCAGACTTATATGAATAATTATTATCCACTACTAATATTAGACACTTCAATCGTTTGTGTTTTAAACTTCTAGTAACAGGATCGTCTTTTAGCCTATGTCTCTGTCATAGGCTTATACGTAATTTTGTAAAGAACGGAGCACAATATGTACAAAACATAAAATACAGTAAAAGTGATTGAATTAGGAATTATAATTAAAATATTATAAAAGTATAACTCATATTATAATAAGTAAATACGAACAATCAAACAAAGCCCAACAAAATAAACCTCTACGATACAATAAGAATAATCTACATTAATCGAAAATCTTGTTGAGCACAATTTTGATGAAGGTATATCTTCGAGTCTCTTGGGTAAAGTTGGGTTAACAGATAAAGTTATTTTGAAACATTGATTACAAATTGAAGGCACTATGATAACTGAAATAAAGGATTTGTCAAAATTACTAGTACTTTAAGTACTAAGTACTTACTAAATAAACGAAATTTTAACAAAGTTTTATGATGATTGTGGTCTTGTTTATAATTTTTTATCCGATATCCGATTATGATCCGATCTGATTATCAGTTTGTCTTCTTCTTAAACCGATTTCAGATCTCAGTTTAGTGATAACGCAATAGTAGAGGAGACGTGGAAGATCGACCTTCACCGATCTGATAACCAGATGAGACGTATTTTTTATGAAATATAATTTATAAAGAAATATGCCTATGATCACTTGCCTATCAAAAAGTGCTCATGGCTATTTTTAATTCAATTAACTTTAACCGATTTTCTTTCATCACTTTGATAACCAAATGAATTTTATTTCAACTGATAGTTTTTAACACACAGAATATGCCTAAGTAGACTTGCCTACAAATTTTTGAGTATGGCTACCTGGCAAACAGATGTGAACAGATAAGTCAATATAGGTGACTCCACTGATCTGCTAACCAATCGAAATTTATATCAAAGGTTAGATAATTTTATTACAAAATCAATCATATAGACTTGCCTGCAAAAAATCGTACTTAAAGTATTGTTGCCAAGCTAAAAACTTTTAAGAGTTTTAGCCATTTAGCTCTACGCTGAGCGAAAAAGTAGAGCGTCCGAGGTCCGTGTAGTAGAACAGGACACAACACAGCAGCTGCACGCTACCTGACCGTTTAATGTATCCGAGCGTGCTTGCTCGTGTATAGGCAAAAATCCATGGCAAACATAATTTATTAGTGACAACACGTGCTAAATAATATAATTTGTTATTTTAAAATGAGTGAAAAGTGTTTTTTGTGTGGTTCGAAAAAACCCATTATTGACTTTAAAGAAAATTCATTTAAAAACATGTCATTTAAAATTGGCTTTCCGTAAAAAACAAAGCTTTAAGTATCTAGAGATATTCAGTTAACCAAAGATTTGTTGAATTTTGTTGGTTATCACTCCGAATGTTACAACAAAGATACAGTTATAAAAAAAAGAAATACAAAGAAGAATTAGAAAATGTCGTAAAAATAAGAAGTAAGTAAAAGTGGAAACAATCGATGGATTTTACTTTTTGTACTTAATTGGAGCCTCAATGCCATAAACTTTTAAAAAAAATGCTGAATCGATACTTATAAAAATTTGTTCGACGAAAGCCTCACAGGTACATTTAGTTTATGATCGTTATATGTCGCTATCAATAAAAGATACAGAACGTCAAAATCAAGTCAAAATCGTCAAGAGATTGACGTTCCATTTAATATTTCTGGACCTCAACAAAACAGGGCGTCAGATTTTTTACGCAGATTAGAAAATACCGATTCAAAGAAGCCTTGGTTCAGTTTTTATTTGTCTATTGGGAAAATGATAATTTAGTTAAAATTATCAAAAAAAAATCTAACTATTCGGAATCGTTGTTATTCTTATGAAGCGCATCAAAATTGAATAAAAAAAAAAAAGTTAAATATATGCATGATCATGAAGAGGCGGATACTGGGATAATTTTTCATGCATCCTGAGTAACACCGGGATCATGGGTTATAATTTAATCTTCCGATACCGACGTTATGATTATTTTGCTTGGAACCATACATAAATTGGAACTATGAGAAGTTTGGATAGCAAGATCAACAAATAAAATAAAAAAATCAAAAGACCTCGATTCCATTAATTGCACGCCATTGGCCAAAAAATTTGGAACCACACTATGCCGAAGCCTACCAGCTTTCCATGCGTATACTGGCAGTGATTACACAGCGGCATTTTATCAGAAAGGTAAAGTTTGGCCATTAAACTGTTTATTTTATTTATTTATTTATTTATTTTAGTTTTAGGAAAACTTACAGCTACATTTTAATATAACAGAATTGAGTACAAAAACGAAGGCCAATTAAAAGATTTCACGGATAGCAGTTAACATAAGTGATTATAAATAATGTATAAGTTGACAGTATGGGACAGTATGCACGCAAGAAATAAAGACAATTAAATCCTATAACTAGACACCAAAGAAGGAGTTACACAGACTTTTTTTAAGTTTGGTACTGCTAGTTGTAAACAAGTCTATATCAACACTCCGGCATGCCGCATTGAACATGCGACTCGCTCGAATTATATACGAGTTTTGTCTGTAGTTCGTATTTACTGTGGGTGTAGACAGCAACTGCGATTTACGTAGCAGTGCAGATGGCACACGCAGCCCTATTTTGCTCGCCAGTTCAATAACGTCTAGCGAACCATTCGCTATATTTAATAGCAATGAAAGGTCTGCAACTTTTCTTCTTTCCTCTAGAGGTAAAAGATTGAATTTTTTACACCTAATGTAATAATTGGGCAGATAGCAATTAGATCGATATTGAATGTATCTCATCTGTATCTCTCTCTCTCTGTATGGCCTCCAAGCGATTTTTGTAAATGTTGTAATTAGGATTCCAGACTTGGGAGGCGTAATCGAGATGACTGCGAACGAAGGAACAGTACAGAGTTTTTATAGTTTTTATGTTGTTGAAGTCAGCAGAGATTCTAAAGATGAAACCTAGCGATCGAGATGATTTTTTTATGATGTTCTCTATATGCACAAGTCAAAGTTTAGAATCAAATGTCACCCCGAGCTCCATAATTGTATTCACTCTAGTTAATGCAGTGTCTAAAAGCTTATAGTGGTGTATAATAGGAATGGATTTGCGGGTGAATGTGCAAATATTACATTTAACTGGATTAAGGTCAAGCTTATTTCTAAAACAGTATGATTCAATATAGGAATTTAAACTTTCGTGGTCATTTAAACTTGATTTAAATTGTCTTTCAGGATATATGTAAAACCCGTGAAACGGAAAAACTCAAACCGCGAGCTGACGTAGTGAGTGTAGTATGTCGTGATCGGGTACAGTGCGATAGTGAAAACAGTGGCAGTGGTGTTGTACGCAAAAAGCGAGTAAGTAAGCGGGTAGACCGTTATACTTGCTCGTAACATTCATCCACCCGCAATACCCTCAGTACATCCGTGAACATGGCGCTTGCAACAGTGCTGAAATATCGGTTACTCCAAACAAAGGTACGTGGTATATATCCCGAAAGACAATTTAAATCAAGTATGATTCAAATCTCTGTAGGTCTTCTTGCAAAAGCATAGCGTCTTCATAGGTATTAATTTGTTTCATTATTTTCATGTCATCTGCATACAATAATATTTTAGAATGTCGGAAACAGGAATTAATGTCATTAATAAAATATTAAATAAAAGAGGACCTAACAGGGATCCCTGGGGAACACCAGATTTGATAAAAATGGGTCTAGAGGAGTACCCATTCAACACCACAGTCTGGCATCGGTTGTCAACGTATGACTTGAATCATCGAAATAGGTTACCCCTGATACCGATGGCAAACAGCTTCCTAATTAGGGTGTCATGATCAATCCGGTCGAAACATTTGCTGTAGTCGGTATATATAACGTCCACTTGTGACCGTTGTGACATACAGTTTGAGATAAAATCGCTGCAAATGATTAGATTAGTTGTAGTGGATCTATCTTTTAAAAAACCGTGTTGTTGTTCTATAAACACTCGCTTTAAAGCTGAATATACTTGTGCATATACGATTTTCTCTAGTATCTTTGCGAAAACGCATAGTTTAGAGATTGGTCTGTAATTCTCTATGTCATTATGCGGTCCTTTTTTGTGTATGGGCGTTATATATGCCGACTTCCAGACTAAGGGCATGACACCGGAACCGATGGATAACCGAAACAAGATGGCAAGTGGAACTGTAAGACATTCCGCACAATTCCTTATAAAGATAGGTGACACATTGTCCGGCCCCGCAGATTTGTTAATGTCTACTTTAGAAAGTAGTGATTTTATATTCTCCGTACAAATGTGTACGCAGTTAATATCTCCAGACAAATGTTGTTCTCCAAAAATGAATCATACCAAAACATATTTCGGTCACTACAAGATGAAGCTGATATTTTCATAAATGAAAAAATGCAGGCTGTTCAGGAGTTTACCTCTCATATGTATGGTATAAAAAGTTGCACTAATGTGAATAACGCCAGGTATCGCATTTTTATGAAAAGTTATTCCGCTTAAGAAGATAATGAGCACTTTTTGAAAAAAGTTAAAAGTTATGACCTAACAATTTGCCACTATGCTGGTCTTCTTTAACCCAAAAAAAATTACGAACGATTTATGTCAATTCTATGTGGCTTCATGGGACTGATCAAGATTGCTTGGTTCTTAGAAGATAATCATTTTAAACCAATTGGATTTGTTGGGGAACAAACACCCTTGAAAATTGATGCCATCGCACAAGTCATGGATAATGGAGATTGAGAAGAATTATTAGAATCTGATAATCAGTATTCTGGTTCTTAGAAGAAAATCATTTTAAACCAATTGGATTTGTTGGGGAACAAACACCCTTGAAAATTGATGACATCGCACAAGTCATGGATAATGGAGATTGAGAAGAATTATTAGAATCTGATAATCAGTATTCAACTTCCGATGATTCTGATAATGAATAGTAAAAATAATAATAAATATTTGAATTTAATTTTTTATGTATGTTTATGCTTTGTGTACACGCTTTTAACAACATAAATGTATAATTTATTTTCTATATTGTTTTTTTTTATGTGTTGTGTCCTGTTCTACCGCACGGACCTCGGACGCTCTACTTTCTCTCTCGCACCTATCAAATGGCTAAAACTCTTAAAAGTTTTTAGCTTGGCAACAATAATTTAAGTACGATTTTTTGCAGGCAAGTCTATATAATAGCCATGAGCTCTTTTTGATAGGCAAGTGATAATAGGCATATTTCTTTATAAATTATATTTCATAAAAAATACTATATATATATACCTACTAACAATACTTTTACTATGTTCTCAAAGTAAAATTAAGATCATGAACAAAATCTTCTAAGGTATGAAGTACAGCCAACTAATTATTCCCAAAAGGGACTCTTCTTTTTGATAACAAGCGTGTCACTAGAATAAAGTTTCCGGCAAAGATATTAGTTATCGAAACTTGGGAATTCAAAAGTTATTTATCAAATCAGCCATTTTCCCTAAATTGATTAACTTTAAGTAGATATGGCCTAGTGGAGAGACTACCAGACAGTCTATGGAGAGGGTCTCGGGTTCGAATCCACGGCGCACACCAATCACTTTTCGAAGTTAAGTGCGTATTAAACTTTTAATTATCGCTTGCTTAGTGATGAAGGAAAACATTATGAGGAATACATTAGTTTTCCATAAAGTTCTTTAAAAGCAAGTAAAGACAACAAACCCATTTTTGAGGGCAGCTGAACCTTTTCGTAGTAAGAAGAGCCTCATATCCAGCAGTGGAACAGTATACATACAGGGCATAGGGTACATAATGATGAAAATTGATTATTTCTGGAAGCTGATAAAAGTGATAATCAAAGCAAGATAGATGATAGTGTCTAAGGTTCAATTTAGTCCCATATGAAGCAGTAAAGTATGCTAACCGACTTTTACCAGTAACCATTCCTATTTAATCTCCAATAACCGACACTCACTGGCGCAGCTACAGGCGAAGTCTAGTAAAAAAATATTTAAATTAATTTTATGTTCTTAAGTACATAGCCAAAATTATTCTTTACAAATATTAAAAACAATAATTTAATAAACAAATATTATAAATAATCAATTAATAAACAATCATTTAATAACTTTTGCCGTACCTATTAATAAATTGAACCGGTACCATCATCTTTAGTCCCAATAACGTGAATGACGAGCCTAAATATTGATGCTGAATTGTCACTTAGTGTCAGTATGGTATCAGTCAATCTGGATCCAAATCCTTAGGTAACTTAATATCACTCCATCACTTTGTTTTTAATTTCGTCCAAATGTTTTTTAACGTCGTCGATAAGGTCCTTTTTCTAACAAATATTTTCCCGACAACTTGAAATATTTGTAAATTGGTCATGGTATATCTTATTGCCTCTTCAGGTATTTTAGGTGTATATAAATGAAGAATAACTACAATATATAAATCAATCCTGTTTGAAACTTGGTCACTGCTATCCACGGGACATTTGTAAAATTTCCTTTTTTTAGTGGCAATTATCTAGAATGGTCATCGTTTAGAGATCTATTTACGTCACTAATACACAACAATACAACATTAGATGATGTACAGCGATTGCACTTTTTAAGATCTCAATTATCTGGTGAGGCAGAACAGCTGATCAACCATCAACGACAACCCAACCTACTAGACGCCGCATGTAAGGCGAACACTTTCGGACAACACAGTAGACTTATACGTCTTATATAAGACCAATTTGGACCAATCCCAACACTAGATATGAATAATGACGTTCCGCAAATTTGAACCGGCCAATTAGAATGCATTTTTGTCGCCCCCCCTTGCATACCTCACCGCTTTGACAGAATTTTTTGTTTGTAGAAATGAAAACATTAGGTGTCTAGAAGGCTGTGTTGTCGTTGTCCACCATGTTCCTATTACATCGAATAATTATAAGCAATGCTGGGAACTGCTTGAAAAACGCTACAATAATAAATGATATTTGTCCAATTGCATCCTTAAACATTTGGTCAGCCAGCGCAACATGTTTATTGAATCTGCAGGCGCATTGAAAGAATTATTAGATATAACAAGCAATTGCCTGCATGAGCTTAGTAATTTAGTAGTCCGGTTGGGTCATGGGATATTATTGTAATTTACATCGTGACTCTAAAGTTGGACATGGAGACTCGGAAGCAGTGGGAACTGCATACTAGCCAACCATCCGAGGATTTACCATCGTTCAATCTATTTAAAGAGTTATTGAAAACGCGGTATCGTGCTTTAGAGTTCGTGGAACCTAAAGGTAAACCCAAAGTCAATTACAATAATAAACCAAATACCAATGTTATGCATGCTGTTACAAAGTTAACATGTCCTCATTGTGCTGATCATAAATTGTTTAATTGCAGAAAGTTTGCCCAAGAAGACATTGACAAGCGCCGTGATATTGCCCAGTCTTTAGGGGTGTGTTTTAATTGTCTCGGCCAAAACCATTCCAGTTAAATATGCCGTGTTTTCACCAAATGCCGGATTTGCCAGCGCAAACACCATACCCCACTACATCCTAAGGGCCCTAGCGTAGGTGAAGCGGTTAGTTCTTCAACGGAACCAACGAACGCTTCAGAGAATGAGTCAGATTTCCAAGAGGGTAAGATCAACACAAATATTGCATCCCATTTTTAGAATGAGAATGTACAAACGCAAGTACTTTAAGCCACGGCTCTTATTAAAGCCGAGTCGAAGAATGGGTCAACTCAAGTTTTGAGAGCCTTGATAGACCAAAGTTCACAAGCGTCATTCATTTCTGAAGCAGCAGTGCAATTATTTCTTTCTTAATTGCCGTGTGGTTGACGGCATAGAATACAAGTGTATTCTATGCCGTCAACCACACGGCCCTATCTTCCCAAGGGTGTCGTAAAAGGCGACTAAGGGATAACACGATGCAAATACCATCTTTGCGTAGAGACGGAAAACTCGACATCAAACCCTATACGACTGCCTCGTTGGTCTCGCGGCATAAATGTGCGCGTGGGTTCGGGAGGTCCCGGGTTCGATTCCTGGGCCGGGCAGTGTTATTGGGTTTTTCTGTCACGTAATTCTCAGTAGCAGCACGGAGTCTGGAAATGTGCCCGGTACGGCAATAGGCTCGCCCCTTATTACGTGGGACTAAAGTATATCTGGCGAAAAGTGGGTGTAGAAATACTCTGCCTAACCCTTCGGGGATAAAAGGCGTGACGATATGTATATGTATGTATGTATGTAATTGCTACTTCAATTAAGAAAGATAGCATCTAAAACAACAATAAATGGAATAGGAGGTCATGCTGGGATCATCTCTAGACATGTCGTAGTTATTACAATTCAATCGAAGCATGACTCTACCTTTAATATAAAAGTGACTGCACATGTACTTAGCGCACTGACTTCAGTTATGCCTGATAAAAGATTTGAATTGCAAGATTGGCCAGCACTCCAGAAAATGAAGCTAGCTGATCCGAGATTTCATTCCCCTAACAACATAGATATGTTGTTAGGAGCAGAAATATACTGCCATATATTAAAAGAGGGCCTAATCAAGAGTCCTACGGGATCTTCAATGGCCCAAGACACCCATCTAGGATGGATTATAAGTGGCCATGTTGGTAAATCGCATAGGCCTATGCATTCCTATAATACAGTGATCTCGACTTACGCTCAGAATGCAGAGAACGATATGCTAAAACGTTTGTGGGACCCAAATTCTGAGCTTATTTCAGCGAAAAGACTTCTTACGTCCAAAGAACAATCTTGCGAGGAGTTTTACGTAAAGACGTCGAAAAGTGATGAAGATGGGTGTTACGTCGCCAAACTACACTTACATTCTGAAGATCCAACGTGTAAATATGGCAATTCGAAAGGCAATGCTACCAGGAGATTGCAGGCTTTGGAAAGGAAACTGACAGTGCATATGGAATTAGAACAACAGTATCCTGAAGTAAATAATGAACATTTACTAGTAGGTAATTTAGAGAACATTATAGATGCATCAGATAACATATTATGTAAGGATGCCCCATAATGCAGTGGTCAGACCACCTGATAAAGTGATCACGAAGGCCAGAGTGGTGTACAATACATCGTGTAAAGGAACAAACGGTATTTCTTTGAACCATACCTTGAAAGTAGGACCCGCTCACCAATCGTACCAAAGACCGAAAAGAACAATTACATCGGAAATATCACGCATTTACGATCCGTTGGGTTGAATATCACTACGTTTTTTAACCGCCAGGATTCCAGTTCAAAGGCTGTAGATTGCTGGGATAGGATGGGACCGTGAGCTGCCACTTGATGGGCTAAAATAATGGAAATATTACTATCAAGAGCTTCAAAGGTTTGTACGTTTTCACTTTCCAAGATGGAAAGGCAAAGGTGATGGTAACATTGTTGTCGAACTTCATACTTTTAGAGATGCTTCTGATTAGTCTATGCAGCCACTGAATATTGCAGGATTGTCTTTACTGATGGTGCACATTATTTCAATCTCATAACAGCAATTACTAAAGTGACCGTGATACAGCAAGTCACGATGCTTCGTCTAGAGCGGAACGCTGCAGTTTTAGTTGTCAAATTGCTGACAGAAGTAGCAGAAGTACTGAATGTACTACAAATGAATTTATATACATGGAAGGACTCTTTTGTTGTGCCTGCTCGGTTAAGTTATCATCCTAGTCGATGGAAAACGTATGTTACTGATCATACTGCAGTTATACTTGCTTTGATGGCCAGTGCTCAATCGTCATAATTATGTGCAGTCAAAGGACAACCCTACTGATGTTAGTTCACACAGTGCTTCGCCCACTGATCTTTTACAAAGTTTTCTCTGGAAACACGGTTCATGTTGGTTACGAAGCGCTGAAATAATATATTCAAAACCTGTGCCTGTGTGTGAAAAAAAGAAGAGGGCCAGCCTATAGGCAGGAAAATACAGCTTATAAGCTGACATCATTAATCGTCGATTGCGATTTACTGCAACGTATACACACAAAACTTTTACGCAGATGCCAACCAGATTATCCAATGCAAGATTCTTTCAGCGATATAATTGGGCCGCTAAAACTCAGGAAGTTCAAATTCAGGATATAGGCTTGACCAAAACAGATAATCTAACCCCGCTGAGTGGTTGTACGGTAGAGTCGTTCAATCACACCTGGGAAAGGACAATATCACGCGCGTTGTCACTGTACGTTGCAAAGGCATATATAGCGAACGTCCAACTTCAAGGCTATGTTTACTGCTCATGATAATAAAATTAATGCTTAGAATTTATTGTTATACCATTGCTTGTGTCTAGTTATATTATTGCTTACTGTTTTTTTTAATAGTGCACTTATGTTAAGTTTCTATTAGGTAATAGAATGTTATGTAATTAAAGTTTTATAAATTTGTTTATATTGCGATGTAACCTTTATACTAAGCTGAAATTGGAACTTATAGCTACAGCTAATGTATATTTTGTATTAACCGTGTCATTGTTGAAATATTGCTTGTTTTATGTAACAACTTATATGTAATACCAACGAGATTGATACATTCTGCGATATGCAACGTCCAATAAAGTATTAAATGCAAAATATTGATACAGTCCACTGTTCTTGCTATTGAATGTCTTCATAGTGGTTTAAAAGGAACTGATCCTTTTAGTGGGCGGAATGTTCAATTTCTACTCGATCTTTACATTTTTCTATATCTTTATTTAATATTTACGTTTTATATTTGACCGCATGCTCGATAGATGGTGTAAGGATCGAGTTAGCTCGCGCTATGGTTTCGTTCCACGGCCGGGTATATAAGCTCCTTCAAACTAAAATAAAATTGGCTTGCTCTGAAGGAAGTTGTCTTATTATTGCAACCACTTGGCGCCCTCTATACCAGTGTACAGCGGTATTAGGACTTGTACAGCTTTGTACAATTTTAATATTTGGCGCCATAGAATTAAATCTTGTTAAGATCGAAAGGTTATCCAAATTGTCATTCATAAAAATTTCACATTTGTCTGAATTTAGTTCCAATCATCCTGTTATATTATCAGTGGTAGTCCTACATGACCTAGTAAACTCAGCTATCCTCAACAAAAGCTGAAGTGAGAGAATATGCTAAAAATGTCCTAAGCAGCAATCCTTCTGATATGTTTCAATGTTAAACGTTTTCACCCAAGGAAATCTAACGAGCTTCTGAACATGGTTTTGCTTAACACGACAACATTTTTCGAAGCTACCTAAAACAAGAAACGGGTAATTCAAAGCTCACAAAAAGCTAATTCCATCCCCAAAACGCAGAGGAACTGTGGAAAGTAAACTGATTTCTATCGTATCTGTGTATATATGTGCGATTGCCGAGTGGTGCACAAGTCCCGGGGAACGTTGTCATCGCGAGAGATCCCTCGGAAACTGGAGCATGGGCTACAGCTGAAGATAAAAACGACAGCGATTTGGAGGATTTATATCTAAAACGTCTAATTGGTAAAGAACATAAAATACAATTTTATAAAAACAAAAACGTAATTTAACAGGATTGTATGAAACAAAAGAAGACTGAAATAAAATAATGAAAAAAAATTAAAGACTTTTTAAAAGTCTGTCTAAGTCTAAAATAATTTAAATAGTGCTAGTTTTTCTTAATTGTTTAGTTTTGGCAAATGTTTTAAGATTTAGTGGCTAACTGAACACTTTAGAGCCTGCTAACAAAAGCCTTAGCTTAACGGCTTTTTAAACACAATTACAATATTTAATTTAGATTTGTTCAAACATGGAACAAAGGCCATAGCTAAAATTGCTGAAGACACTAAATTCAAATTAATGATCATCATTCTAGCGTTGAAGATTGATTGTAAGATCTTAGAACTTGAGATATGCTATTAAGTATAACTAGATTTGACCGATTCCTTTATGACCAAAAAGGGTATTCGTATACATATATGTATACGAGTACCCTTGCTTTTCACCAGATTCAAGGACATTGAAAGTTTCTTGTGCAGCAATTCACTGTTTAGATTAATTCGTTTTAAAAGAGCTAAATTTATATTAGCAGTGAGACGCTGAATGCTTATCACTTACACTATACTCGAGGCTGTTGTAGCAGCAAGCGTTAAAGCCCCAACTTCGGTAACACGACGGTGCCATCGGTTTTATTTCCAAGTTTCCCCACTTCCACCCTAGAGTATCATCCATGTTTCTGCAAAAAAAATTTAAACAACCATCTGCATGTAGTGCTGACCAACTTTCAAATTAGTCTTCACCATAATTATTTTTGAAGTAGCCTTTGGGATCTAAAGTTCGTAATTCTCTAGGATTGGACTAGGACAGTTTCACAAGTCCGAGAAGTACTTCTTCAAATTAAATTTCAATCTCAAGGGAAATTAAGTAATAACTATAATACGAAGAATTCGAAAACTATTTTCGGACTTCAATTAGTCGATCAATGCGGAACAGCATATTCACTAAGAGAACTTTATTGTTATACGTCGAACTTTGTGTAACAAAGAACAATGCCCATTTTTCTTAGAGCCCAGGTGTGGACCGTCAAAAATCGTACTAATTGTTATTGCATTCGATAAAAGAGTGTTAAACTAGAATTTTGAGATTGATTAGAGGTTCGTCACATTCATAGTTTTATTACAAGAAGTACTTTTTAATGCTCAAAAACATTTGGTGTGTACGTACTTTTATTAGAATAGTTAGAGTATTTCGTAGTTTTGAGTAGAAAGGAATGAGTTAATCGTTTGGTAAAGGTAGAAATACAAAAGAAAAAGCCAAAAGTCGTAAAACATCCACAAACATTCACAATGCACACGCGCATAACAAATAACAATCAAAATAAATTGAATATGACATTATTGACATTTACTATGAGTCAGAAAAAGTGTTGCCATTTTACAGTTTTTAAATGATATTTATTAATCGATATAGATTTCGGTCATAGGTTATATATGATCGAACTAATTTGTATAATCGAACTTATTTGTAGTTAATCGCATACATACCTCAAAGTAAACAATTACAAATGTTTCAGGACCAAGTAAAGATTTGTTAGTCACTAAAATCATTTTGAGTAGAGAAAATGTGAAATCGATTAAGATAATCGATTTAATATTATGATTTCTTTACTGGCAATTTCTGAACTATTACGTGTTTACTATTTCGACGTTTACACATCTTTTTAAACCTATTTATTGAATGAGTTTCTCGGCACACCTTTAGTAAACAAGTAAAGTAAAAGCAAAGTAGCCTACAAATTAAGTTATAAATAAAAAGGATTATTTAACAACAAATTGAAACTCTACTGTGCTGTTCATGAGTTCCAAACTGGGCCAGAAATGGGCATTGTTCTTTTCTTTTTCATCTAAGACAACAGATTTAGTATGCACAAGAAAATTTGTTAAAACTGCGTCCCTGGTACCGTAGTAACTCCAAGTCCTAAATTTTTTTCAGCTGTCTCCGACAATATACGCGGCTCATTTTTTTTCTTTATCCGCCGAGGCAAAAAATTGCCTGAAACTTTATGGTTAATTTTTTGAGGATTTACATTTTTTTAACTTCACCCCCAAGAAGAAAGCTGATTGTGATTAACAAATTATGTTCATATATTTTAGAGATTTCTGTTGAATATATATGAGCCATATGACTTATAAGCTACTACTGGGTTAGGTTTAAAAGCAATTGTGCGAGAACAGTGAGACTTACATACATACGCTGCTTTCCAATAAGTATCAACATTATTAGAAAGATTTTTAATACGTTATTACTTTTTAACTTGTTTTGATTTTTTAATTTCATTAATATTTTTTTAGATTCAATATGCTGGCATTTATATTATATAGGCAGCGATAGCCTAGTGGAGATACCAACAGACTGCCATGCAGAGGGTATCGGGTTCGAATCCACGGCGCGCACCAATGACTTTTCGGAGTTATGTGCGTATTGAATTGTTAATCATCGCTCGTCCAGTGCCTCGGAGAGCACGTTAAGCCATCGGTCCCGGGTGTCATGAAGATCTTTGACAGTCGTTATAGGGCGTCAGTACGTTCTCAGTAAACTGACACTAATCTGAACCACGTAATAGGGGGCGAGCCTATTGCCGTACCGGGCACATTATTAGACTCCGTGCTGCTACTGAAAATTTCCTAACGGAAAAACCAATAACACTTTGCCCGACCCGGGAATCGAACCCGAGACCGCAAAATCTCACGCGCACATTTATGCCGCGAGACTAACGAGGCCATATTGATAGCTTGTTATTAAGTTCGTTTGAAGTGGTTACCGTTTTATTTGACGCTTGTTTTTATGGTAATATTTCTAGAGTGCTGCTGAAGTACTTTAAAAACAACTTACTACGAAACTTGGTTTCTCAATTCGGAATAGCACTTTGCAAGTTAACGCTTTTTTTGAAAAATACCTATCTTCTATTAAAAAGTTGGAATAAATTCATAACTTTGAATATTTTTGTTTATTCGAATTGTTATATTATGATATTTTATTTCTTTATCTTCTCCTATATCTCTTTTCAATATCATTACTGTATTGGTTTTGAAATTATAATTTTCCTTACAAGAAATAAAGTCCGCTCCGCATTTCGAATTTGATAGTAGGGTGCCTGGTGCCTAGTTAGCAGTGCGAAATATACACCCTCGCCTCAGTAAATGCGGACGAAACATTTTTGTAGCTGTGTATATAGACGTAGAAATTGTGTTATATTTATCATATTTCTTGTCGTTTGGCACTCGGCACTGAGTCCCTGTGGCATAACACATGGATGAACTTTGCATCACGCCCTTCATAAAATTTAAGGGCATAATATTGATTTTTATATGCGTTAATTTGTAATGGGCGTTTTAATTAATTGATATATCACCCTAGTACATTTGAGACATGATATAATCAAACCATTTCTATCACATTAAGATCTATTGAAGTGATTATACACGCAAACAATTTGGTGTCATCAGCAATTTACATGTAAGTTTTAAAATACTATAACCGACTGCAATACCCGACAAAACAGCATAAATCATCAATGTTAGCCCAACTGTTGAAATCATCATTAGCCTTGTTTATAATATATCCTAATGCTGGGCACAGGCATCTTATAGTAAAAGAAGGCTTCGTCCAGCACCCGTACACTACGCTACCCATTATACAGGTTGGCAGACTGCACATGTGTTATGAGAACATAATTTTTTGAGAGATTTTGCCTTGCTTAACATAGCGTGCACATAGCTCTGAAAAGTTGGTGTTGCGCGTCGTAGGTATGAATACTATGAATCCAATACAAGTCCATTGAAATCTCGAATAGAATACCACTCTTCCATAAAAGAGGAATACTACTAAATTTTGACAGTTGTATTAATAAGAATAGTATTTAAAGTTTTTACTCGCTCTTTCTCACGCGTCAATTATGCAGTATGTACACATAGTTTATGATCATTAGTTGACTGCCTCCGTGGTCCAATAGATCTACTGATCAGGAGGTCCTGCATTCGATTCCCGGGTTGGACAATATTACTCAGTATTTCTGAATTCTCAGTAGCATAACGGCGTCTGGCAAAGTGTCCGCTAACGGCAATAGGCTCGCTCTGTATAACGTGGGACTTACAAATTCATAGCAGTGTGAAATGTGGGTATAATAATATACCTCTGCCTACTCGAGTGGGATACAGGCGCGATTATATATAAAAAAATATAGTTTTGTCTCGCTCCTTCGCACTCAATTAAGTAGTATGAACTCATAGTTTATGATCATTAGTTTGAACTTCACAATAAACTACATAAACAGTTATTGGTTTCCACTTCCACAAGCATTGCAAACAGAATCTGTCAGTCAAGCCATTTCTTCATCATGATAAGTAGTCTCACCCAGTGCTGAATCGACGCGACCTAGGTCACACCGCTGTGTACATAGCAACCTACTTCGCTTTAAAGTGCCATGCTGCAGTACGATTTTAAAGATCGTTCGTTTAAACAAAGGTGCATTTACTAGATATTTGGATAATGTTTAGGTATTAAGCTTAGTTGTACTTATAGATAGATGTATTCTTTATTGCACACCAAAGTAAAGTACATTTTATATAGTGACTTAAAGCTAAGTTTCATGTACAAACGGCGGCCTTATCGCCAGGGGCGATCTCTGCCAGGCAACCTTGGGATGGACAGGAATTATTAAAGCATTATTGTGGGCATGGTGTAGCTTTAAAGTGAAATAATTATCAATAAGATTATCCTAAATAAGATACACATATATACATAAATAAATATACCTTTTACTTACATACATAAAATACATACATAATTTATACAAATACAATTAAATATATATCAATATACTAAATAATATAGATACAGTTTATACAAGTGATGAACTCAGACGATAATTAAGTTGATATATTGTCAATCCTTGAAATAGTGCTTCTTTACCAAGTCTTTGAAAATATTTATTGTGCTTGCTCTTCGAATCTCCACTGGTAAAGCATTCCACAGTCGCACAGCCTGAACAGTAAAAGATTTGTCGAAGTAATTTGTGGAATGCTTCGGCATCTCCAGCGTTAGATCCTTAGACGACCTCAAGGACTTTACATGTGTGTCATCGAGGAACTTAAAGCGTTCTTTGAGATAAGAGGGAGAATTGGGATTAAAAAGTACATTATATAACAATGTAAGAATGTGAGTATTCCTGCGAAGACGAATTGGCAGCCACTTGAGTTTGTTGCGAAAATCTGAAACGTGATCATATTTGCGCAATCCAAATATAAATCGTATGCAAAAGTTTTGGAGACGCTCAAGTTTATCTAGCTGCTCTTCAGTGGGGTCAAGATAGCTGACGTCCGCGTAGTCAATTATAGGCAGAAGCAGAGCTTGAGCAAGCGCAATCTTAGTGGCAGTTGGAAGGAAGTTGCGTAATCTACGCAACGATCCTGCTGATGCAAATAGTTTGCGACTCGTTTCTAGGATTTGAGATCTCCATGACATAGTATCATCAAAGTAAATACCTAGATTCCTTACGGTTTTGCTGAACGGAAGATCCTTTCCGTTAAAACTAATGCGTGGCAGTTCGGACCAACAAATTTTCGAGACGAGTTTGGGGCTGCCGACAACAATCAATTGTGTTTTGTCAGGATTTACCTTAAGTCCATATTTCGTGGTCCACTCACAGATACGCGACAGGTCCGAGCTAATGGTAGTACAGGCGTCTGCTAGCTTATTTAACGGAGCCTGCGTGTAAATTTGCAAATCATCTGCGTAAAGGTGGTAGGATGAAAGTAATTGGTTTGAGATAGAATTAATAAATATTGCGAAGAGTAAAGGAGATAGCACGCCACCCTGTGGCACACCGGCATTTGTGTTAGACCAAGTGGAATAAGTGTCTTCGATGCGTATACGTTGCCGGCGACAAAACAGGTAACTGTGAAACCAGTCAATTGCCGTTGGAGATACGTTAAGAGAGCGTAATATGCCAAGTATAATGTGAAAATCTGCGGTGTTAAACGCATTACTAAAATCAAGTAGGGTCAAAACCGTCAGCTTGCCACTATCCATACCCAGCCTAATGTTATCTGTTACACGAACCAATGCAGTGACAGTACTGTGCCCGGGGCGGAAACCAGATTGATAGGGATTTAGGAGTGAACAAGACGTTCAAGGACTTTTGATAGGAAAGGTAGTATGGAAATGGGTCGATAATCGGAGAAGGAGCAGGGTTTGGACTTCTTAGGTAAAGGAATTTTTAGTGCATCTTTCCAACTTGATGGAAAGACACCATGGGCTATGGAATGGTTAAGGATGTGACATAGGACTGGAAGAATTTCATCTAGGATGGGAAGGATCATTTTGCGGCTGACACAATCGTTGCCGACTGTATTGGACGTCATTGCCAGTATGCTCTTCTTAACGTCACAAGCGGAAAATTGATTGAAGATAAAGGGAGAATAATTTGGGGTTGGCAAAGATGAAAGATATTCTAAAGTGGTTCTTTTTGTAATTCCATCAAATTTGGACGAAGTAGTGAAATGAGTATTAAGAGAATCGAGGTTAATATTGTTTGGAATAGTTTGTTGCCGTGCCTTACCAACTCCCAAGGATTTAAGAAATTGCCAGACCTTTGCTGGATTACCGTCTTCAACTGATGTTTGAATATGTTGGCGTTGCGCTTTCCTACACACCTTGTTACAGTGATTCCTGATAGCCACGTATTTTTGTTGATTGAAAGCGCTAGGTTTATGCTTCAATTTTGCTTTAGCGGCGGATTTCTTTGCCATAATGTTTTTTATATCTACTGTTAGCCATGGTGCTGGTAAGTGTTTTATTTTAACGGCGCGAATAGGCGCGTGCACGTCATATAAATTAATCAGATTTGATACTAGTATCTGCACTTTGGATTCAATACACTCTGAAGTATATAAATACTCCCAATCTGTATTGACAGCATCCTCACGAAGTCTGTCATGATCCATGCCACTAAAATTGCGCTGCAAGACAACCTTAGGCTTTGTTTTGGGTGGGCGTATTTTATACGAGACAAAGACTAGGTCGTGATAAGAGAACGCATCTGCCGTACATTGACCATGCTTGTAAACGAAACTAGGAGAAGACAACAAAATAAGGTCAAGAAGAGAAGGAGTGCAGTTGGGAAAGTGGTGAGTTGCATTCAGTGTTAAAATTGATAAATTACAAGACTCCGTAGCTTGTCGAAAAGACGCAGCCCTTGAATCTTGCTTGAGGAGGCAAGTATTGAAGTCACCCATTATAATAGTGTGACTATATAAAGGTGTGAGGTTTTCTAGGATCTGCTCAAATGAAGAAAAATAGTTCACACGGTTAGAAGGTGAGTAGTATACGCCTAATAGAACTTTAATATGGTGAAGTTCAAGTTCTAAAAAGAGATGCTTGCCAGCATTCGACTGTGGAGGCTGTGGAGACATAGTGACTATGTGATAGGGAATTTGTTGACGCAAGTATATGGCAACACCGCCTCCACTGCCGAAAGTGCGGTCATTCCTAATTAGGTTGAACCCTGAAAGAGAGTAAGATGCTGAGGGGAGACATGGTTTTAGCCATGACTCCGAAACAAGGACAGCGTGTATGTTTTGGCAGTCTAAGTTAGCCAGCATATCAGGAAAATGGGCCGGAATACTTTGCGCATTTATATGGACTACATTAAAGAGCTTGGGTACGTCTGAGAATTGTGACTGGAGAATGTCTCCCAGAGAAGGAACACTTTTAAAGCTGTCGTCTGAACTTGTTGCAGAAACAAAGGTGTCATCATCGTTGACTGAGTCTGTATCTGACATTTAATAAATATAATAATATAAATACATATAATAATAGATAGAAGTATATATATAATAAATATATGTAAATATATAGTATAATAACGAAATAAATTAATATTCTAAAACCAGATATATCAATAATTCTCACGTAAAGCTTTGCATCTTGTTCACCCGCCAGTTGCGCGTTAGAGTAACAAAAATAGATATTTTAAACTAACAAATATGTATACAAATGTGAAAAAAGAGAAAAGGCACCTTCACTACAGTGAATTAGGTACATATAAAAATTATATTATAATAATATGATATAAGTGAGTGTCTCAAAAACAAAGTATTCAATAATATGTAGTGCGAAACGAAACGTTAATAATATGAGTTATGACATTTGTGACAGCAGCGACATAGATGACAAAGAGATAGATGACAGCAGTGTTTTGTTTGTTGATATGCGGTATATAGAAAATAAAGTTTAAAGTTAATAATTAGTAAAGAGAAGGTGCATTTACATAAAATGAAAGTACATACGGATATGCGACAACAAATGAAAAACCTATTTATATCTATTATCGTAATTGCAAGCGTAGATATACCGCTTAGCAATTTTAAATAAACATAGACGGTAGAATTAACATCATCATCATCAGCCTTTAACAGTCCACTGCTGGTCTAGGCCTCTCCTTTGAAAGGAGGAATTGGCCTACTATACCACGCTGGCAAAACGGGTTGGTATAGGGTTTGTTTCAAGTTTTCCTTCTCTTACAGTGCTGTTCTCTGCATAGTATGTACTCCCTCTGTCGGCTCTTACTACACCCATGGGATGATTTGGGGTGCTGACATTCCGTATTCTTAATCCGTCACCACACTGACGTATTAACATAGTGACACATTAAAAATTGTGTATTCACTGCAATTTCGGATTATTCTTTCAGATAAAAACTACTGCACGGATTTTAATGAAGCTAGCAGAATTTAATAATCATGGCTTATTCATTAGAATTACACTTTGTTACATTAACGGACACCTAAGTGGGCGAATCCATGGCGAAATCAAATCTTCTCTATGTAGGACTACTACTAGGATCGAAACATCATTAACTTACCATTGTATGTATCAGAGTGAACAATATTGTCCCTCTTCCCACGTGTTCGTCCTTACTAAGTCAACGTTTACCGGCAAATGTTATCAATAAAACCATTTAAATGTCTTAAGTATAGAAAGCATGCAAATTTTTCAACTCAGTTCTTCTTCGTGATAATAATATACTTCTGTTCAGCCGGTTCGAAGTTGAATGTTTAATGTCATCCCTAAAAAGCTAGCCTGTAAGTGGTAAAGAAGCAGGGAAGCGAAAATAATACTCAGAATTTGTATTAGAATATAGAACGATTGTATGAGTGGTAGTGGTGAGTAGACGCCTATTATTCACTTTGAATACAAACTACTAAAAAACTACTACACTATACAGTTATTCGCTTAGAGGTGGCGATAGACTAGTAGAGACACCAACAGTTTGCACATGCAGATATCGAGTACAAACCCACGGTGAGCACCATAAACTTTTCGTTATTGTCACCTCAACGATTGGCTTGCTCAAATGAAGTAATGGTTGACACAACGACTGTTTAAATGTTTATGACAACCGGAACTGATAGCTTAAACGTGCTGTCCGAGGCACGAAGGAAGCGATAATTTACAAATCAAAATTTTCATAACTTCAAAAAGTCAGTGGTGCGCGCGGTTATGATAAACCCAATACCCTCTGCATCGCAGTCTTTTGGTATCTCCATTAGGCTATGATATAGCTGCCTTAAACACAAATTACAATGGCCCTATGTAATAAACCTATCAATTAAATTGCTGTAAAATAGAAATCAGTATTCACCTGCCAAATAATAGCACATCCTTCCGTAACGTTTAAAGTATTTCCTTCTAGTCAATATATGTACAACAACGCTTGATAGCTTATTTGAAACAAATAAATTGGCTATTATAATACGAAAACATTAAACAAATATCGAAAGTGTAAAGAGAGTGAAGTTGACTCCAGGTAGTCTTATGAAAACCGGTATATTCCCAATTCAAAGGCAACATCAATTTCATTTTAAAAACCTGTTACTGAAACACTACGTAACAGCACTTCTACTTTTAACTTTACTCTGAACAAACTGTTCAAATACAAGGAACAATGTTATTCCAGTTTGTTTATCCCTATCATTCCCTTCAGGAACTACTACCTAAACTAATTAGTAATCTGATACGTAGCATTACATTGTGAGTAGCAAACCGTATTGGTAATTAAGCCTTGTAGTTTAACACATTGATAGAATATTAAACTTACATAAAATGCAGTTCAGTTCGTGTCTCGCATGCAGTTAGTCCAAATTATTGTTTTAAACTGATGAACTGGGTAATTTTACTATTATGAAATAGTGTTGGTATGAAGACTTCTTTGGCGTATAATGCACAATTTATTCATACTAAACTTCGTGAATGAGTCCATTTTCGAATTCCAAATAAGCATTTTAATCTATTCAAAGCGCTTTAGCAAATATTCACGAAATTCAGCGTAGTCAATCGAGTGTTACATACATTTAATGCAACAAATATCATGAATTGTATGCTACCAGTTTGACTAAAACGATGATTTGGCTAATACAGTGTCAAAACATTTGACACCGGACTATCAAATAGAAACATTATCTACATTAATGCTGTTTCATCACAGCTTTCACGACCCGTGAAAAGCCACCACAAACCACATTTTCCCCAAATTCAAGTGCCAATACATAAATATCGAATTATTCGTTTGGGTGGTCGCATAAATCGCGGCATTATTTTTAATGAACACACTGGAATGGGAAATAAATCCAATAATTTAGCAATTCAGAGCATTAACGAACGGTGGTCGAATAAAGAATCATTTATACCACAATGTGCCGGGTCTGTGACGTGAACGATTTAATTGAATATGATTGATAAAAAATAAACATTTTGTAACGAGACAGCCAGTAGATGATTTTAAACTGCCGCGACTTACACTAGTTTTTGACGAGCTCCTCCTAATATCGTACCTACTCATCCGAGAATAATAAAACTGCGTTGAATTCTACATAGACAACGATGTCACTGTTCAATGAAACTCGTAATCTATTGTGCTTCCTTTATCCAAGGATGAAGATAACTCGTTTCGTTGCCGTCCCGTCGTAACTAATATAAGCTCCAATCGACAAAATATGGAAGGCCACCATAACAATAGAATTCCATTTTAATTGAGTACCGACACCAATTGATCGCTAATGAAAATCTTTGATAGGTTGCGTGGAAATTTAATGCCTAGTTGATTTTATATTAGGACATAATGGATGTGATGGCTTACATCATTTGCACTTTGATATTTGAATTATTTTAGTCAATGTTATTAGGCCTCGTGAATTTGTCGAAAATGTTTCTGCCTCAATTAATATTCTGTAATACTTGTTAACAAAGCTTTGTTTTAAACTACTAGTTTTTATTTTCGACAAGAAAATACAGAAAGTGGTTTTTGAACTATGGATCAATACTTTATACCTGAACTATCGTATTTATTTTTGGTTTGCCCATTTTGATTAACTATAGGCTAACCGATAGAAATGTGTGGGTTAAATAAAGTTGACCATCAACATTCAAACTTCGAGAACGCTTCCCTGGCTTTGATTGTTCGAAGTTATACATAATAGTTTTCATTCATCATATTCATAATGAAGCCATCTTCAATGGTTACATGACCACAATATTATTAATATAAACTAACTTATTACGAAAAATTAAAAGAATTTATTGGTGTATAGATGTTTCTTACTCTTACACGTAAATAACTAAACGGATTTCGTTTGAAATTTACCGTAATATAGCTCACATATTATCAGAGTGGGAATAGCATATTATGGTAATATAGCACAGTCATGGGCTATCTTTTGCTCTGGCTATCCCCAGACGAGTGATACCGCGGGCTAGCGCTATAAGCATCATTGCCAACAAAAACCTTAGCAAACCAAATTCATTTACAAAGAACCTTTCAATAGCAAGTTCAGTAATCAATCGTTATCCAGTCTTCGAATTGAACTCACCAACAGCCGAACCTCGAGGTTAATACTATAGCCATTAATTCCATTACGTTAACTGTAGAGTTGTGGTGCTAAGGCTCTAACTGAGGCGACATTTACACCGAACTGTATTTATGTAGGTCACGTCACAAAACAAGTTATAAGAGAAAAAATATTTAACAAACTTCTCTTCTTTTTTCATATTTTGTATGTGTGGCTAACGCTGATATCGGAATTTGCAGGCCCCTCGAAGACCTTCGCCTTGGTTAAACGGTTTTTGTGCGTCAGACAATAATCGGGAGCAACGGTTTTACGTGCCCTTCGAAATGTTCTAGAGCTCTGATGTAACTACCACAACAAGCGGACACTCATCCAAGTTGTTGGGAAATCCTAAAGTTGTTTTAGTTTTTCATACATACATACATAGGCTCATGCCTGTTTCCCGGAGGCGTATTTCCAAAGCCTATACTATTTGAGTCACGGGTCAGACTCTTATAGAATAGCTTTTGTTTGTGCATAGTACTCGACAATACCTAATCTATTTCAGTAAAAAAAAATACTCAAATGGATTAGCTTTTGTGCCTTGATATTTTCAAAGAAAATACACGTACAAAACCTAGTACAGTATGATTCATATTCACTCAAATAGATAAGCCTTTGTCGATATATTTTCAAACATGGTTTTGGTTTGTTAGGTGCGACTGTATGTAATTCAAGTAACTAAATAGGTTATGTTACGTTTTCTTTTGACTCTTTACCCAAAAATAGGAGCCCTGCGAAGCAGGGCTCCGTCAACTTAGTTTATTAAAAATTATTTAATTGGACATAAAGTCTACTTACTAATATAATATAATATAAACTAAGTTGACGGAGCCCTGCTTCGCAGGGCTCCTATTTTTGGGTTAAGGGTCAAAAGAGAACCTAACATAACCTATTTAGTTACTTGAATTACCTACATACAGTCGCACCTAACCAACCAACACTAGGCACTAGGTACATTGTGGTCCTAAACCTAGACCCAAATTGAATAGCATTTGTTGCTGCAATGTTAGAATAAATTTATCCTACAAAGTCTACGCGATTTCAGTTCATTTCTGTACTAGAATAGACTAGGGTTTCGTCAAGTTTTTGTCAAACAAAAGCTAAGCCAGTTCAGTTTGCACTTTCACTCTAATGGTATAGGCTTTGTAAATACGCTTCCCGGAGGGGTAGGCAGAGATTATGGAACGCCATTTGCAACGATCCTGACATACCTCTCTTGCTTCATTTATTTCTCATGCATGCTCTTCTATTTAGGGTACTTCTGACCTACTTACAAATGACAAGTCCTATTCGACTGGCATTTTCCCGTCGTCATGGAAGAATGTTACAGTGCACCCGATTCCCAAAAAAGGCGATCGCTCTGAGCCAAGCAACTACAGGCCTATCGCTATTACCTCTTTGTTCTCCAAGATAATGGAATCCATTATTAACTGCCAGCTCCTGCGATACCTAGAGGAGCACCAGTTGATCAATGACCGCCAGTACGGCTTTCACCGCGCCAGGTCAACTGGTGATCTTTAAGTGTACCTGACACATAGATGGGCGGAGGCAATTGAGAACAAGGGGGAGGCCGTAGCGGTTAGCTTGGACATGGCAAAAGCCTTTGACAGGGTCTGGCACCAGGCGCTTTTGTCGAAGCTTTCTTCCTATGGGCTGCCTGAGAATTTATACAAATGGGTATCCAGCTTTAGCTAAGTCGTAGTTGACGGTTCATGCTCTGTCCCTAGGCCCGTGAATGCTGGTATCCCTCAGAGCTGTGTATTATCGCCAACACTGTTTCTGCTGCATATCAATGATATGATACAAACCAGTGACATACATTGCTATGCAGATGACAGAACTGTAGACGCTCTGTACCACGGTAGCGCTAAAATCTCTCAGGCACAAGTCATTGAGTGTCGGAACAAACTTGTGTCTTTAACGGAAACCACACTCGACCTGGTCTCCGATTGGGGTCATCATAATCTGGTCACTTTTAACCCCAAAAAGAAACAAGTTTGCGCATTTACCGCAAAAAAACCCCTTTGTCGATTCTCCAATATTTCACAGCACTTCCCTTGATATTAAGCCGGTCATAGGGATTCTAGGAGTCGAGATAACGCGAGACGTCCAATTTCGCGGTCATCTGGAAGATAAGGCTAAACTAGCCTCCAAAAACTGGATGTCCTCAATAAAGCAAGAAGATGCTTTACATCAGCGCAGCGTCTCTTGCTTTACAAAGCTCAAGTTAGGCCCCACATGGAGTACTTCTGCCATCTTTTGGCCGGGGCACCACAATACCACCTGTTTCCATTTGACCATGTCCAACGTCGAGCGGCTCGAGTCATCGATGACGCGGTCCTTACAAACCGGCTCGACCATCTTGACCTACGTAGAGATGTTGCGTCTCTCTGCGTTTTCTATCGTATGTATCATGGGGAGTATGAGGAGTTATTTGGTCTGATACCCACTGCAGAATTTCACCACCGTACAACTCGCCACAAATTAAAATTCCACTCTCACCACCTTGATGAGTGGCGTTCTTCTACCGTACGACTCACACGCCATTTCCTGCCTCGTACGACCAAACTGTGGAACGAGCTACCTGCAGCCGTATTTCCAAAACAGTTCGACATTGGAATCTTTAAGAAGCGAGCATATTCCTTTTTAAAAGGTAGGCAACGCACTTGTGATCCTTCGGGCATTGCGGGTATCTATGGGCGGCGGTGATTACTTACCATCAGGTGACCCGCTTGCTCGTTTGTCTTCCTATACTACAAAAAAAGTCCTGATACGCTGTGAGTGATAAACTAATTCTCACTTAAAAAGGAGAATAATATTATATCTTGAGTTTTGCGATAAGGTTCAAACTGCAGCCACACTATCAGCTTCATGAAGAGGCTTACTCAAGAGGGCTAGAACTATCCACTAACAAATAAGCATACAATAAAACGTACAATTTGAATGTATCAAAATGTTAATTATGTATGTATCAAAATGTTAATTATATATGTACCAAAAACTTTAGTTTAAGAATATTCGTATATGGCTATGAATTCAAGATGACGCCGTGGTCGAAATCGGTTTAGGGTTAAAATTAAAAAAAAATCGTATTATTTGATACCTCAAATACATTTTACACTTCGGTGTAAGATACGGTCCAGGTAAAGGGGTGGGCTAAGCAAACTGGCTTATCGGCTGTCTGACAACCGAGAATTTATGTGGCAACATTATCTTTTCCTTTACGTGCGCTCTGGCCGGTAGCACCGGGATTTGTACTACAGTTTAATGTTTGATCTCTGTGTTGAGCAGTACATAACGTAATTTTGGTAAAGGTACTTTGCAGATTGAGTTAGAGGTGGTAGATACTGAAGTGTATTTGACCCAACTACCATTATTAATGATGCTATTCTGAAAAATTTGCTGCCAAACAAGGCATAGCATTTATTACAGCGTTAAGACAACCGATAAATATACATGAGTTTAAGTGATTATGGATAAATGTCAGACAGAAAAATTTTGCTGAAACCTGCATTTCTGAGAATTTTCTCTATTGTTCTCGAAAGACATATTGTGAAGTCTGCTTTCATGTACTTGGCCAGTGTAGTAGACTGTAGCTTTTACTTTCTCATTGGGAGAAAAGCCCCGTGCCCAGCAGTAGGACAGGGTTTATACAGGGCTAGTGATAATGATGATGATAACTTACTTATCAGTGCGTTTCATAATAACTACAAATCTTTATAAAATATAACTTTTAATGTAAATTACCCACGGTCCTACACTTATGCTAATGCTGACATACATATTTCTTCTTGGAAAAGCTAGTCCAAGTTGAGTGATACCATAACTATCATCATCATTTTCAGTATTAGTCTACTTCTGGACGTAGGCCATAGTTAAAGTTGTGCTGGTCGTAGGTTAAAGTTGCATTTAATATTACCTAGCCAAAAGTCAAAATCAAATACTTTCTTTATATCTTAATTAATTGGACCCAATTAGAGGACAAATAAAAAACTAAAATGTGATCTTTATATAAGACGTCGGCAATAAATTTGTTTCGATCATTCCAAACTAATAAATAAGACTCATTCCACAAATTCTTTATAGAAAGACCCAATGCGTACCCAAAACTGACAAGGCAAAACAAATTTTATCACACAAAATCCTGAACAGAAATCTGAAAACCATGTCATTGTATTTATATTTTCAAGACGGATCAGCGATATTATTTTTGGCAAGAAATAATATTTCATTCCTTTAATATTTTATGCATGAAAAACTAATCTTAAGTCACAAAAAGAAATGATTAAGTTACAAATAGAACCTGGAGATTCCCGCATTTCTAATCCAACAATCGAAAAACAAAATTGAATTCTTGTTATTTCAGCTTGGATGTAAGTCACAAGTATTTTCTCGGCGAATACTCTTCTTTATTGTAATTGTAATGGTAATTGGAAAGAATATACATCACATTCTGTCTGTTATATTTTACATCTATTGCCTAAGATGAATTTGGTTGTTCATGAGGCATTTTTATTATCCAACTATTGTACTGAACCTTGTGTGATGCCAATTTAAGGCGTACAATTTGGCCATCAGCATGGTTATGGTGAAGACAATTATTAGATCTAAAGCTACCTGAACCTTTTTTATTTGGTGTTATAAACAATTGCTGTAATGAAAACCATTTATAAGATTGCGAAACAATGTATCTAAGGGACTAATATATTTAGCCTATGCGCTAAAAACCACCGAGATGTATGCCGCTTCCCTTAGCGACGGAACCATGTTTATCCACCATACGCGATGCGGCTGGATTAATCACTTTCTTGCCACGATTCAAGGCAATATATTATTTTTAAATTTTGCAACAACTATTATGATATTTTCCATTATCATTTTAAATTAAATCATCTTTCACAACAATGGTGAATTTTGTGTACAAAATACTTCAATTAACAAAGCCAGCCATCGTAATTATTTCAGTGAAGACTGTTGTTTTAATAATATTTGTCTTTGATTGTTTAAAAGATTAATTTTGAGTACAAATAATGTAGTGTCAGTTGAAGTGATATTTTATATGAAATTATTTGAAAACAGATTCTTCTACCTTACAAATATCTATGTAATAATATTAGTTATTTTAAACTGTTAAAACGGTTGTGGTCGCGGACCCTCCGCGACCACAACCGTTGCAAGCCGGTAGAAACGTAGGAGAATAACAAAGGTATTTATGCCTTTAAATAAGTAAATTATCGCGACTAAGACCCGCTTAATAATATTGTATGATGTATACAAATCGCGAAAGTTTAAAATCGATTAAATTCATTGAGCTCCTACAAATGCATAATTGCGTTAAATCTCATTCCATTAATATCCAGTGTTCATATCACCCGAATAATTAATTAGCCAGCTTGTTTCAATTATGAATACTCGGTACAATTTCAAATTCACCACGCAACAGGGAATAATATCGTTTCTCTTGGAGCATATTACAGAAACGCGACATTATCAGAAGATGGAATATCTTTTAGATATTTTGCTTTTCTTCAATTCATTGATCTGGGACTTATAAAAGCAAGTAAACGCTGTATATGAATTCTTTCGTTTGACTTGTTTTAATGATGTACTTTGAATTATTATAATTAAGATTTTTTAAGGTTGTGTTTTTGACATGGTCATAATAGGATTCTCAGTGTTTTATAAGTACTTATTCTTACTTAAACTAGTGACAAAGTAGGTACATTTTATAATACAACACTACCTACCATTTTTTATTTAAGTACCCGGCTAGATTTTACCAGCAACGCTAAGCTATTAAAAATTCCAACCATTATGAGGCGTCCCATTTTTGCAAATTACGATCTTTTCAGCTGCGCTAAGCTGTTAAACATCCAGAAATTAAAAGAAATCCCATTTTCCTACAATAGCTGCTTTTGCACTTAACCTGTTAATACATGCAAAGGAATAAAACAAAGGATGTTCCAGTTAAGTATTTAGATCATTCATCTTTCCGGGAAACTACGGCGGATCTAGGTGTTTAAAAAAATATCTGCGAATGATATTGTGGTGAGTACTCAAACCAGTATTTATTAAAGTACACTGACACGATCAATTTCAGATTTTTTTTAACGAACATCACTAAAGGAGCCACAAAAAGTATTGGGTACATAATTAGTAACACAATATTTTTTATAATATACTTTAATAGCCTGAGATAACTCTCATCTCAAACTTAGCAAATGTTGTACTATGTTTATGTTAATGCAGGGATATTATTACATTATTGAAATTTCACTTTAATTATCAAATACTTAAGTTATGTTCTTCTTTGTCGTAAAACAATCCCCAGCCATGCCGCGTCAATAGTAAACGTAGGCCATTATATCTTTCTTATACATCTGTCGACCATGTGTGTCCAATATGAATATCCCAACGGATGCAGATACAAGTAACAAAAAATTTCATCACCTTACTGGTATAGGATCACAACATAACCTCAACAAGTGAACTGACAAACAAGCACCGCTATAAGGAGGATTCCGTAAGTTAAAACACGTCATAACTTTTCTACGATTCGTTTGTTTAATTCAAATTGCACTCACACAAGCATAAAACACCTTATTGCACCTGACATCGCAAATAATTTTCGGCTGTAAATATACACTACAGTGTCGATTTTGACATCTGCAGCGCAAACAAGTGACATTGACAAGAATAAACCGTAGTTGCCATTCTGAGATTGCGCTTAGTAACTGCAATGAACAGCATTGTTTGTGTTGTTGTTTGTAGCACGAATATTTGAAAACAGCCGTCACTAACTTTCTTAAGGCACGATGTTGCCAGAATGCTGTAATAAAGAGCTTGACAAGGAGGTTCACATTCTGTGTACGGTGTGTAGAAAAAAAATTCATTACAAATGCCTTAATATCAGGGCTGATAGTGTTAAGCCAAGGGAATGGAAATGTCAGCTATGTCATGGCCCCAAAGGTAAGTATGACACAACACCAGTCCGTGTAAGCTTCGTAGATACACAAAATGTTACGCAACGCTCTCAAAAGTGCCCACTTTGTCTTCGGAGCAGTGCCCTACACCGCATCTAACTAAAGATGATATACGTGAAGTCATTAAGGAAATTCTTCGTGAGAAAATGATAGTATATATGAATCAAATGAGATCAACTAGCAATGTGTCGTTTTGCGAGAAATTAAAACCTATTCAGGGTGATATACAAGAACTGAGAGACTTTATGACATTTATAAACGAGGAATATAATGAATTTATAAAAACTCATAATTATACCTCAGAGCGTATATCATTCTTAGATGAAGAAAATAGAAAAATTATCTCTTTGGTGAATGACCTTAGGAACCAGGTCAACCAACTTGAGCAGCACTCACGCGCCTGTAACAATGAAATCAGAATCTAAGTCGGAGAATCTTGTTACCGTTGTGAAGAAGCTGGGTGTTGTTGTGGGATGCTCAATTAGTGATGACAAAATTAGAAACTGCACCCGAATTGCAAAACAGAATCCGGCTTCCGCTAGACCTCGCGGAGTCGTCGTACAGTTTAATTCTCAGATTTCCGGAGGTAGTCTTTTGGCGTCAACTATCCAGTACAACCGATCCAACCATAAAGACAAACTTAACAACAACCATGCTGGAATTAAGGGTAATAAAGATCCCATCTACGTGATGGAACATCTGTCACCTGTAAATAAAGCCCTACATGCAGCAGCGAAAAAAAGGCAAAAGAAATAGGATATAAACTCGTTTGGGTCAGAAATGGGCGCGTCTTCCTACGCAAGGCTGAGGGATCTGAACAAATGTTTGTCAGAAATATTGAGTCGTTGGCAAAACTTCAATAGTATCTCTTATGCTTTCATTTCTTTTTTATTGTTTTTGTGTATTCATGTTGTATAAAGTTACCACCTGTATATGAACGCTAAAATTTTATGTCTCTTAATATATATTCCCAACATGTGAGAGGTCTGAGGACAAAGACCTTGAATTTTTATCGAAATGTTTGTAGCAGCAATTATAATGTAATTATTTTAACGGAAACTTGGCTGAATGAAGGTATCCTTGATGGTGAACTATTTGATAACAGATATACTGCATTTAGAAAAGATAGATCCTCATATAACCCAGGCTATATTAAATAAGCATAGCCCTCAGCGTATGAAATCATGGGAAACTGATTGCGAAGACTTGTGGGTGACTGTCAAAAAAACTCTTAATAAAAAAACTATAACTTTAGCATTTTGTTCAATATATTTACCACCACTACTCAATAGGGTTACTTTAGATACATTTATTGCTAATTCTAATAAAGTAGTTGATCAAGCCAACGAACTGCCTTGTATTATAGGTGACTTTCATTTACCTAATATAAATTGGACCACTGTAAATAACAATAGTTTTCAAATTAACAATACGCGATCTCTGGCAATCCAGTCACTATTGGATTTTATTAACGTAAACAATCTCGTACAATGTAATAATGTCCTCAATAATAGATAATAAAAAAATAGATTTGGTACTTTTGGATGGCTCGCTACCTTTTTCATTTCAGGAATCGGTTGATAGCTTGAGTTCAATTGACCCACTGCATCCGCCTCTAGATCTTGAAATTTCTATTGAGGTACCTACCACTTTAAAACCTTGTGAAACAAGTGTAAAGTATAACTTTCAAAAAGCGAATTTTGACCTAATAAATGAATACCTTCACTCGAACTGTTGGGAAACTGCATTGGACACCGATTCCACTATAGATAATATGGTGGATGACTTGTACTCCGTGTTGAATAATGCAATTGAGCAATTTGTTCCCAAGATACCGATAAAAAGAAATGAAAAACCCTCTTGGTTTAATATAAAACTTACCAACTCATTAAACCAAAAAAAAAGAGGCTTCTACGTAAATATAAAAGTATGGTAATCCAATGGATGTCATAGATCAAAAAATACAAAATAAGCAATGCAAAAGTATGGCGATTAGTTCGTACAATTCTTACGTTGAGCTTGCCGCGGACAAAATCACAAAAAACCTCAAAATATTTTTGGGCATTTATTAAAAGTAAGCGTGAACATTCCTATCCTGTAACCATGAATAATGGGACTTAAACATCTGTGGATAGAGCGGGAATCTGCAATATGTTTGCTGATTATTTTGCTTCAGTTTACGATGTAGAGAGCTCACATACGCCTGCATTAAACCAGCCTGAGATTGGCACGGATTCTAATCAAACTTTGTAGACTGTGGTCTTGGAGCCTAGTACAATTTATAATAAACTTAGACAACTAGATCCTAATAAAGGCGCTGGACTTGATGAAATACCGCCTTTATTCATCAATAGATGTGCGAAAGCCCTTATACGACCGCTGTATATGATATTTAATAAATTCTTACGAATAGCAAGGGTTCCATCTTTATGGAAACTTGCGAAGGTCGTCCCAGTGCATAAGAGTGACGAAAATGCAATGGTTCAAAACTATAGACCGATATCATTACTCTCTACCATGGCTAAAGTATTTGAGTCGCTAGTGTGTCCTGTGATACAGAGTCATTTCAAATGTTTTCTCGCGGATGCTCAACACGGCTTTGTTCGGTCTCGGTCAACAAGTACCAATACTGCGTCATTTGTTGATGATGTGGTTGGTGCTCTTGATCGCCAGGGTTAGATGGATACTATCTACAACAACTTCAGTAAGGCTTTGACAAGGTGTCACACAATATTCTGCTAGGGAAACTTTCTGGGTACGGACCGACAGGTTCTTTACTATTATGGCTCGAGTCATACTCAAATGTTCGTAATTTTTTTGTAGTGGTCAATGGATACAGCTCAAACATGAAACAAATAACATCCGGTGTTCCACAGGGTTCACATTTGGGGCCTATACTTTTCTATTTAATTAATTAAACTATAAAAAATGTTCGATTATAAGATTAACTCGGAACATATTATAACCAAGAAAGCTTCCAAAACGTTGGGTTTCGTAATGCGTAATGGTAGGGATTTTCGTAGGATTGAAACAAAAATAGTTTTATATAATAGCCTAGTCCGGAGTACTGCAGCCAAATTTGGAGACCACACCACGCAGTGCATTGTCTCAGGTTGGAAAGGATTAAAAAACGATTCCTTTGGCATCTGTGCTGTAGCTCAGGCTTGCATCACAGCTTACCATCGTACAACCAGAGGCTTTAAAGGTTTCAAATGCAGGTTCAAACTGCCCGCAACTTCTGAAGAAGATTGGAATGAATGTACCTTTGAGATGTCCACGCAATCCCATCGCACCACTTAAAGCTCCCTTTAGAAAAACTGAATTCGGAAAAACCTCCTGGCTGCCGCGTTTATGCCGTTTATTGAACGGATGCAGTGGGACAATAGACATACACTTTGACTCACTTAAGGTATTCCGAGAGAAGATTACCTACTTAAGATTAAGACCTTACTTATTTAGATTTAGATTATTGGTCTTTATCCGTGGGAACCGTGACTAGAGGTTGAATTATGACATACATTTTGTAATCTTGTCTTTCTTATATTTTAATTGGATTATATTATATTTTAACCCTACTTTCAATTCTTATATACTATATTATTTTTTTGTCTGTATGTTTGGTGATATTTTATACATAGATATGTTACCTCCATGTTAACCATTGTCCAATATCCGAGAATTATTTTCTAATTAACATTGTCACTAGTGTCATGCTCGTCGAGGAAAACTGGTTTCACTGGTCATAATAAGGATCGTTGCGAGTCCTCAAAATTCGAGCGCATGTAACATATTTTCTTCTTTGCTTGTTTGTTGCAAAGAGTATAGTTTGTTTTATATAATATCATTGTTTATGTTATTAAATCATTAAGATTTTATTTATAGTTTGATACTATTATTGTTTTATTTTAATTTATTGCTTTTTATTTTGTATTCTTAAGTTTAAACTGACATTACTTTTTTTTTAAATCATATGTTTTTGGGATTAATGGTTTATGAACTGATTGTGAAATATTATGTTTTGATAGATTTAATATTGGACACATTGCATTTCCAAATTAATTTATATTATGTATAATGATAAATTTAATGAACTGTATTTCTAATTAATTTACTGGTTGTATCATTTTTTTTTCTCTTTCTTTAATTTAAAAATTCTTATTTATTCAATTCTAATTTTACATCAAAATCAATAATTCCCAAGCCCAGGTCATATTGTACATGCCGTGGCTGCCTTAGAATTATTAAACAACCAATCTAAACACCTAATCTTGTATATTCTTAATGTATTGTTGTATAATTGATGGTGGTCCTTAATAAATAAATAAATAACAAGACACCAAAACAAAAAGTTATAATTGATTACTTGCATACACAAAGGTTCGTATTTTCACCTTACAAATAAAAATAGAAATGTTTTGTTGAAAATCTAAAAATGTGCCACGGTATGTCTGTGGTTTCAAATTTAGCTTTATCTTTGACGTTTTCTTTGTGAAAGCCTTTGTATGTATATGTCTTCTTGTATGTATAAACGCCTGAGGCTTAAACATTGTTGTTTGTGTCGGTTTGCAATGGCACATTAAATTCGTTAAAAATCTTTGTATTTTGGAAGTTTTGTTGCTGTGTTACTGCATTTTATTCAGGTAAAGGAATATATTGGTGTTTCAAAAAAACTAAATGTTGGCTATTAAATATTTAACGAGTCTCATTCGTGTAATTATTGACTTACAATAGACGTGGTCGCGGAGGGAGGTCCTGCGTTGTAAGCCGGTCAAAAACTCGTAGAAATCAGAAGTAGGTATTTATACTTTAAAAGATCAGTCACATAAACGGGGTAGACATAGGTGTACCTCAAAGTGACGTTTTTGACCTGTGATGATAAAACTCTCAAAGTAAGGAAGTAAAAAAACTAAACTTTTATAATGTAAATATATCGTCAAAGTAAAAAAAAAAATAAAACATGAGGGGCCACCACTAAAACCTTCTTCTACCTTAACTTATAGACGACAGATGATTACACTTTCCCCCCCGTGGGATCTCCACCTTGTCCGTGGTGGGGGGGCTCAGTAACCGTGGATTGGTGACCCGCGGTGCAGCTAAGAGGGATCCAGGAGGGGACGTTCCGCGTGGGCTTGACGGGGCCTACGCAGGATGCGTCCAACGGTGCGGGTGCGGGGTACAGTTCTGTCTGTCCCTCGCAGTCGGGTGCGGTCGCGGGAGAAGAGGCGTGTCGGTGTTGCGTTGCCACGCGCCCTATCTCCCGCGACCAAGTGGGGGCACACCATCCGATGCGTCGCGGTGGGGCCGCAGAGGAAGAGGAGATGCGGTGTTGCGTTGCGGTCCTCCCTATCCTCTGCGGCCACTGGGTGTTTTGGCGGCGGAGCCCAATACCTTAATCCGCCGCCAAGGGGGTTTTGTTCGGGGCCCGCCTGACCATCTGGCGGGCCGATACCCGTCGGGGGGTTGTGACGTATGCTTGGGCGAAACCCGACCCTCCGACACACGGGTACATGAGGCACACGGGTTGGTTTTTAGTCAGTAAGAGTCTGACAGTCCCCTTCGCCCATCCCCCAGGGCGGAGGGACTCCATGAGGATTTTCCAACCCGAAACCAAAAAAAAAAAAAAAGATGATACTAACAGGCCTGTCATACTACACTTGTGATTTAATGTGTCCTACTTACTAACTAGCGTTCTGTTACATACCATATTATAACGTAGAGAAAGCCTAGTCAGCAATTTCACTGCATCGCGTATTTTCCATTATATTCTAGAAGCTCTTAATCAGCATTTATTCATTTCTTTACTTCAATTATATTATTATGAGCCAGTTGGGCCTGGGACGCGACAGTGAACGGTTGAGAAACCTAAATATAGGCATTCAGTATAGTGTAGTGTGTGTGTCAAGGTAATAAAAGGACTCTAAATTAATTTGTGAGTTTTTTTTAAAAAGACGAACGGGGTCGGCCTCCTAACAATTTGGTGTCAGAAGTGGGATGTGTCAAACAGAAAGCCTTCATACGGCATTGACACATCTATTTTATGTGCCAAAATAGAAAGCCTTCATACGGCATTGTCACATAAAATTTTGTATTTTGGGAGCCCCGTCTAGTCGCCGGTCGACAATAAGCCTTAGCCTCAAGGCTAAGCCTGCGCCTTAAAGAAAAGTTCGTGAACCTTGGACGACGATAAGCCTCGACCTCGAAGTGCGAGCCCGCTCCAGCACACCACCGCCAGATCAAGAAGCCTCCGCTGTCGCGTCATCACATTAAGCTGGGTTAAAATACAGCTTCAGTAGCTGTAACCCGCACCAGGTACCACTCACCCATCTACATCTTTACTATCTCATTTCTAATACCATTTCCGTTTTGCTATTTCCATATTTCTACATCGTTTTCTACACGACAACGTGGTTCCACGGGAAAGATCCCGAGCATCAAGGACAACGAGTCGCGTCGCCGCTACTGCGCATCAACTCACATTTCACCGAGTCGCCGAGTTCCAGGAATGACAGCGTCGTTTTACATCGCGTCGCTTACTTTGTGAGTCTTTGTTATAAACTGTAATTATTACTACTTATTTAATTCAATTTTGTGTGCCAATTTCGTGTGCCTATTTTAAGCGTTATATGTGATTTTCGAATTCTATTTGTCTACTATTTCATTACTTTTGTAACTATATGTCTGTAAAATCGGAAAAAGTCGATATGTCTGACAAAATAACATTAACCTTTCTTACAAAATTTATTAAGCCGTACAATGGTGACAAAGAGTCACTACCAGCTTTTCTCACAAATTGTGATAACGCTATTTCTCTAGCTAGTGAGGACCAAAAGTCTATTTTGTGTAAATTCATAATTTCTCAACTTGAGGGAAAAGCCCAAGTTGCATGTACTTTGAAAACGTTTAACGAGTGGTCCGATTTAAAATCATTTTTAAGGAAAACTTTTGGGGAAAAGAAACATTCCACACATTTGCTAGTCGATCTACAGAACTGCAAACAAAGTACATCTGAAGATGTCACTAAGTACTCCCTCCGTGTAGAACATATTCTCACTAGAATTTTAGCAGACGTCCAGTACAATTGCAGGGACGCCAAAGAGCTTCCAGGCAGGTTAGCCGCTATGGAAGATCTCGCACTCAATACATTTATGTTAGGTTTGAATCCTTCAATTTCAAATATTGTCAGATGTCGGAACCCGTCATCCCTCAATGAAGCTGTGCAACACGCTACTGAGGAAGAGAAATTATTTAATCTGCAGTCTCATTCTTTGAAATATAAATCCAAACACGATTTCCAAAATAATTCTAGTAAATCTGATAATCATAAATTTTCGTCTAACTCTAATTCGAATTCAAATAATTTTTATAAAAAGTCTAACTTTAATTCTCAACAAAATAAGAATTTTAAACAATATTCTAATCCTAAAACAAATGTTATTACTTGTAATTATTGTAAAAATGTAGGCCACTCTATAGATCAATGTCGTAAACGACATTATAACGCGCAGCGTCAAAATCAGTCTAATTCTAAATCAACTTCCAATAATATGCCCGTGCACACCTTATCTCAAGGTGATGACGTAGTTAATAACCAATTACCTTTAAACTAACTAAGATTTCGGATGCGTGCCTGCCGAAATCGATAAATCATAACGGCACAAACTCTTATACTATTTCTTATCCTAAATCGAATGATAATACTTATACTAATTCTTATCCTAAATCTTATGCCAATTCTAATCTTAAGTCTTATAATAATTCGTATACTAATTCTTATGCTAAATCTTATACTAAACCTTATGCGAATTATTCTACTAAATCAATTACTATTTCTACATCTCAGCCGCCCAAAAGGGAACTGAGTCACACTAATTCTTTTACATCTCAGCCGCCCAATGAGGGACTGAGTCATTCTAGTTCTTTTACATCTCAGCCGCCCAAAGAGGGACTGAGTCATTCTAGTTCTTTTACATCTCAGCCGCCCAAAGAGGGACTGAGTCATTCTAGTTCTTTTACATCTCAGCCGCCCAAAGAGGGACTGAGTCATTCTAGTTCTTTTACATCTCAGCCGCCCAAAGAGGGACTGAGTCATTCTAGTTCTTTTACATCTCAGCCGCCCAAAGAGGGACTGAGTCATTCTAGCTCTATAACACCTCAGCCGCCCAAAGAGGGACTGAGTCATTCTAGTTCCATAACTAAAACTTATTCTAATTCTAAATCTATGAGTGAACCCATCTTCGAGATGAGCTCATTATCAAATAAAATATCGTTACCTTATACGAAATTATTTACGAAAGGCTCTAGTAATTATCTTAATTTTCTTATCGATACAGGTGCAAGTATCAGCATTGTTAAACAGTCTAGTTTGCGAAATATGCCTGAGCTTACCTCTGACACTATTAAAATAAGAGGTATAAATGATACTAATTCCTATTGCGAAACTTTAGGAGGAGTTTATTTAACATTTATTTTATTCAATACTTCTTTTCAACATAAATTTCACGTCATAAATGATAATGTTAACTTAAAAAATTATGATGGTATATTAGGTACAGACTTTCTCCATCTTTATGAGGCGAATATAGATTATAATTCCAAAACCTTAACCTTTAATGGCCATGAATTACCAATTTTTCTACATCAACCTACTTATATGATACCGGCACGCTCCGAGGCCGTTATCGAATGCGCCGTATCCAATTACTCTCCCGAGCTTTATCTAAACAATGAAGCCTTAGTACTAGATCATACCTTAAAGGAAGGTGTTTATGTCGCAAATTGCATGGTATCTATTAAACCGAATAGAAAGGTCAATGTTACTATATTAAATACTACTGACCTAGACCTTGAGGTCAAAGATTATGTCGTAGAGTTGTCACCGATTGATTATGGTGAAAACCTAGAGTATAATTCTTCTTATAATATTAATTCTATGTCTTATTCTAAATCTGATCGGGCAAATCAAGTATTAAATTCTATTCGCTGTTCACATTTAAATGAAGAAGAGAGGAAAGCTCTTCTTAATTGTTGTTCAGAGTATACAGATATATTTTATCTCGAAGGCGAACCATTATCCTTTACTTCTGCCGTAGAACATTCAATTGATACGGGTAACGCAGCCCCTATTCACGTAAAATCGTATCGCTTCCCTGAATGTCACAAGGAAGAAGTCGATACTCAAATTCGAAAGATGCTAAATCAAAATATTATACGTCCTTCAATTTCACCTTGGAGTGCCCCAGTATGGGTAGTTCCCAAAAAGTTAGATGCATCCGGCAAAAAGAAGTGGCGAATTGTAATAGATTATCGCCGCCTTAACGATGTCACTGTCTCAGAAAGTTACCCGCTGCCTCTCATAACTGATATCCTCGACCAACTAGGTCATTCTAAATATTTTACTACGCTTGACCTTGCAAGTTCCTTCCATCAATTGAGAATGTCCGAAAAGGACGCACCAAAAACAGGTTTCACTGTTAGTTCTAATTCTACTATGTCCGGCCACTACGAATTCACTAGGATGCCCTTCGGGTTGAAAAATGGCCCTATTACCTTCCAACGACTTATGAACACCGTATTATCAGGGTTACAAGGTCTACATTGCTATGTTTACATGGACGATTGTATTATCTATAGCTCATCCTTACAAAATCATATAGAAAAATTAAAACTAGTTTTTGACAGACTACGTAAATACAACTTAAAACTCCAACCTGATAAATGCGAGTTCCTACGTCGCGAAGTGAGTTATCTTGGTCACATCATCACTGACAAAGGTGTTTCTCCGAATCCCGAAAAGGTCAAGGCCGTGTCTCAATTCCCAGTTCCTAAAAACCCTAAGGAGGTCAAATCTTTTCTAGGCCTTATAGGCTATTATCGCCGTTTCATTAACAATTTTTCAAAACTTACCAAACCTCTTACGTCCTTATTAAAGAAAGATGTCACTTTCCACTGGTCCCCGGAACAACAAACTGCCTTCGAAATTCTTAAAGAAAAACTAACTACTGCACCGATTCTCCAGTATCCAGATTTTTCGCAACCATTTATTGTTACTACCGACGCCAGTAATTATGCCGTCGGAGCTGTCCTCTCGCAAGGACCTATAGGGAAAGACAAACCGATAGCGTTTGCCTCTCGTACTCTGAATCGTGCTGAAGGAAACTATTCGACAACCGAAAAGGAGTTGTTAGCTATTTTGTTTGCCGTTAAAACGTTTCGCCCTTACCTATACGGTAATAAATTTAAAATCGTTACGGATCATAGACCTCTCGTATGGCTATTTAACGTCAAAGACCCAGGCAGTAGATTAATTCGTTGGCGCCTCAAACTTGAGGAGTATGATTATGAAATCGTGTATAAACAAGGTCGTCTCAATTCTAACGCCGATGCCTTATCCCGGTGTCCCGTTAATGTTATAGATATTAATAGTTTGAATAACCTAACTTATGAAAAATATTTTAAACTCCAGTTCACTAATCGCCTTCCAATTTCTAATACTATTATTCAAGAATATTCCCAAAGTTTACATTTAACTAAATTAAATACCATTGTTCTCCCTGTTTCTTTAGATTTCGACAATTCTATACCCCACTGTGAAGAAATTTTAACACAGTTGGAAAATTCTGAAACGTTGTTAAATTCTGAACGTGAACCTTTCACAATTCAAATGTTTGTCGAAAAGAACAAAACTTTCTATTTCTTATATACTAAAGTTCATCACTATGAAGAGACTAAATTTAAAGATATTTATAACCTACTTCTAAAGCTTAGAGATAAAATCATAACAGAAAATTCAAAGGTTACTGATTTAGCAATATCAGACTTCTCTGACCCTTTTTCTAAGCTACCTTATACTAAAATTTACAATATGATTTCCTATATCTTTAGTAACACAAATATTAAAATCCACATTTACAAAAATCAGTTAATATATCCAACTCCAGCCGAAGTGCCAAAAATATTAAAAGAAAACCATGACTCTCCAACTGCTGGTCACCCAGGTTCTAACCGAATGTACAAGAGAATAAAATCATCTTATTATTGGAAGGGTATGCGCTCAGATATTACTGACTATGTAAAGAAATGTCAGCTATGTCAAATTAATAAACCTTTAAGAATGTCAAATAAAGCTCCAATGGAAATCACTTCCACCAGTACAAGGCCATTTGAACGACTTGCACTGGATGTTGTTGGTCCCCTTCCCGAAGCAGGTTTTCAAAATTTTAAATACATATTAACCCTACAAGATGACCTTACCAAATTCTCTAGCGCTTATCCCATGGTTACAGCAACCAGTGAAGAAATTGCACGGAATATTGTACACTTTATGTCTCTTTTTGGTTTTCCTAAAACTATTTTAACTGATCTTGGTACTTGTTTCACTTCGGATTTATTTAAACAGCTTACAGAGATACTAAAAATTAAAAATCTTTTCACTACTCCGTATCATCCACAGACAAATGGAGCTCTGGAACGCTCTCATGCCACTTTAAAAGAGTATCTCAAATCTTTTGTTAACGAAAATCAAAACGACTGGCACTGTTACCTATTTACTGCAATTTTAGCTTACAATACTACGCCTCATTCTAGTACAAATTTCACGCCTTATGAGTTGTTATACGGTTATAAACCAGTAATCCCTTCTTCACTTTATGAAACTCATACTAATACAACATATCATGAATATATTCGGGCTTTACAATATCGTATGCGTTTCAGTCGCGAAAAAGCGATACAAAATATAATAAATAACAAAGAAAGGTCAAAACAATATTATGACAGCAGTTCGCGTCAAATATCCTATAAAGTTGGTGACTTAGTTTATTTAAAACATCACCATCGTTTAAGAAAGGCTCTGTCTCCTATATGGAAAGGCCCATATAAAATCGTTCAAGTTCATGGTAATCGAAATGTCACTTTGCAAGTAGGTCGCAAACGAGTTAAATATCATGTTAACGAAATTAAACCAGCATCTTCTTAATTCTTCTATTTTCTCATTTCCAGAATATTATGCTGCGGAAGGCATTGCCAAGCAGACTCCAATATAATTCCTATTTCTCATAGTCCTGGTTTATATTTTGAACCTCAGACTAATATACATTTTTATAATGACTATTGGAAAGTCATTACACATATTGATTTAATAACTCTAGATCCATATCTTAACAAAATCGAAACTCTATTGCAAAATACCTTAAATCTATGCGTAAAATCTCAATCCAAATATCTATCCGAATGTAAAGACTTTTCTAGCCCGATCGAAATCTTAATACAATCTAGTTATGTCAAACTCGAATCCCTGTCTCATATTATAAGTAATCAATCTAAACATAAAGTTAAAAGATCTTTAGAATTCGGTGGCGAAATCCTTAAATTCTTTTTCGGCACATTAGACGCCGACGATGCTCGCAAGTATGATGCAGCAATTGAATCTTGTCGCAAAAACGACAAGGAATTATTTCATTTGTTTCGAGATAATATACATATAATTAAGTCAACTATAAATAACTTTAATTCTACTATTTCTAAACTTAATCAAAATGAAGTAAAATTAAATCAACAAATTGATACTATGAATCAAATATTTTCTCAAATTACCAAAACTGATAACATTCTTCTTTATATCTCTAAGATAAATAATCTTTTTAGTGTTATTGAAAGTTCCTTATTGTCTATCTCTAATTTACTAGATACTACTCTTAATGCTATTTTATTTTCTAAGCTAAATGTTCTGCACCCTAGCGTTATAAGTCCAATGAATCTTTTCAAAGAATTGTCAGAACATAGCAATCAAATAAGTAAACAATTGGAATTTCCAGTTCCATTAGATATAAATAATATTAATTCAATTATAGATGTATCGCAACTTAGCTGTTACTACTATAATAATAAGATTGTTTTTGTGTTACAAATTCCATTAATATCGTTAGATAATTTTACTGTTCATAAAGTGATTCCCCTACCGACTCCTCACGAGTCAAACTCTCATATTCAAACATTTGCTTTGATTCAACCTTCTAATAATTATATAGCATTAAGTGATGATAGAATGCATTATGCCATGTTAAATGACCTTAACAGTTGTAAAACTATTTATAGTAATTATTCTATTTGTGAGTTAACTTCTATATTTTCGTGTTTGAATAATGCAAACTGTGAATCTAAGTTACTGACTGAAATAACCTTAACCTTACCTAGAGAATGTACCTCTAGATTGTTATATGGTCAAATAGATATTTGGCAAAGACTTAAAAATAATAGGTGGATATTTGTACAGTCAGATGTAACCAAATTAACAATTAAATGTCAGGACGATATTAACGATTACTCTATTGTTGGCACAGGAATTGTAAAATTAACAACGGATTGTATAGGTTATTCGAAAACCATCCAGTTGTTGCCTAGTAACGTTTATTCCTTTTCTGTTAAATCTCCTATTGATATACACTTCGACATAACAAATGACGATTGTTGCAAGAAGGATATATTTAATGAAAGTTTGCCTCACTTAACGCCTCTTTCTTTATCTAAAATCAATTTGGAATCGTTAAAGTATCAGACTCATCAATTAAATAATTTAGAAAACGAATTAAATAAATTGCAAAATGAATCTCATTTCATTAAATATAGCCACTACTATTCCACAATTACTATTATTCTTATTGTGTTTCTATTTTTATACTTAGCTTATAAGATGTATAAATGTTATACAAATCATTCTAGTTCTGGATGTTGTATACAAATCTTCAATCAATGTAATACAAAGAAATCTGTCCAACATAATTCAAAACTTTCTAGTTCTTTTGAAATGACAGACCTATCAGCATCAGAAGATGACAAATCTATAAAATCATTACCGAATGTCACTACCAATTATAAACCTTATGGTTCTTTGCATAAAGTTCAATTTAATTCTACAAGAAATATTAAAAACTTTTAGAAAATGTCTATGTACTAAATGATATATACAAACTATTTACATTTTTACATTTGCTAAATATTTACTATTTCATTTGTTTACAATTTACTACTAATTAAAATGAATTTACTTTACTATGATATTTCTAATCAATTATTACTTACTATGTCGGTTTTAATTTTAATTATACTTTCTAATTGAATTGTTCAAATATTATAATCAATTTCAAATTCTACATTCTAGAATAATAATGTTGAACTTTATAATTAATTTTACTATTTTCTATGTCGTTATTAGATTTAAATCCTATATCCTAGAATAACAATATCTAATTGGATAAAATTACTTTACTATTTCTTTTGTAAAGGTTTCTCAATCTCATCTCTGACTCCACTTATCTTAATTTAGATAATGCTCCGTCAAAAGGGGGGAGCTGTTACATACCATATTATAACGTAGAGAAAGCCTAGTCAGCAATTTCACTGCATCGCGTATTTTCCATTATATTCTAGAAGCTCTTAATCAGCATTTATTCATTTCTTTACTTCAATTATATTATTATGAGCCAGTTGGGCCTGGGACGCGACAGTGAACGGTTGAGAAACCTAAATATAGGCATTCAGTATAGTGTAGTGTGTGTGTCAAGGTAATAAAAGGACTCTAAATTAATTTGTGAGTTTTTTTTAAAAAGACGAACGGGGTCGGCCTCCTAACAGTTCGCAATAGCCTCACTTGAAATAGAAGGCCTAGTTACAGCAAGTTGTGACGGTTTGTGAGCTCGACAATGCCCTCATATTGTAGGGAACTTTCATTTGCATATTGGGGAAAATTATTGGAGTATGTTTGTGCCAAAATGAGACATGGATTGATATAAAGTGATTCTAAAATAAGTGTAGATTGTGTATGTTTATAACATAACTTATTCCATTTAACATTACATTTTGGCATTTTACGACGCCTAAACCTTGTAAATATTTTCACTTTTAGATTTGTTTTATGTTTTTTTGTATTAGATTAGGTTAGATAAGATTAGATTAAGCTTCAGTTACAAAATTATGTTTTATTTTTATGTTCCAAATTAATTTATTAACCTAATAAATACTGTTATTTATTGCAAGTGTGGTTGTTGACGTTAAAATAAATATTATTTTAAAGTTATCTGAGAAAGCAAATTTAATTGTCAAAACCAAGCTGACTTATGTAGAAACAACACAGTAATATTTCATCGTTGGACTATGTTTGTGCCAAAACAAGACATGGGTTTATATACAGTGATCTTGAAATATAAATATTTGTTTCGTCTGTGTCTATTTTGTGTCATTGATCGTCTGATTGCAAAGAACCCCGCAACCCTTTTTTTCTAGAATGGGTAATAGTAAAAACTAAATTTTAAAAGTAAAGAAATGTAATCTTAAAGCACAAATTAAATGTCAGAACCGCTTTGGTTCTGACATTTAATTTTTGCATTAAATCTAATAGCCTCGTTTCTCTGTAAAGCTCCTTTATAAAAATCTTTACTTAGTTATCGCTTCGAACAATTGGTAGCTGAGAGTATAGCAAGGAGAAGCTAGGCTTCAATAAAGTTGACAGAAGTAATATATATTGTAAAACCACTCACATGTTTACTCCCCCACATGTCTATAAATACACCGAATTGCTTGAAGGAAAAGCTAGAATCAGATTGCCAAACAGAAACTTTAACTTATTCTTCAAGACCAGCGAACCATGAACAGCTAAATAATTAATATAATACAGCATAATCAGTCTGTCAATCGCAGAGGTCATTAACCGCATAACCGAATATCGGTGTTTCTATCCCTTGTTTAATTATCGAGACCCGGCTATGTATTAGTATAATTAATCCCTTGCCGGCTATTAGTTTGTCTAACCGTTACCTACTTAAGGTGATCAATGAATATGTAAACAGAGACTGTAGTGTACTTTATGTATTAAGTATCTTGTTAATTACATCGCGGCTTTTTGGTTATTTTTAGCCTGTTGTTAGTTTAGACTGTTAGACTTTGTGAACGCTTAGTTTCTAGAAAAGTCATCATTATCATTATACCAGTAATTCGTAATCCACTGCTGGATAGGCGACCGCTCCCAATAGGGGTCACTATAATGTGACTTTTGTGAAACAATAGGAGGCTTTGGCCTACTATTTCACGCTGGCCAAACGAGTCTGTGACACCTTTTATAAAGAGCAACCATTTCATGAAATGATATTTCATAACTTGGCCACAAAACACACACAAGATAAAAACATATATTACAGAACAAGGAATCAATCAAACTCATCACATAAAGCTTTGAAACGAGTGGTTATCAAACCCACGACCTCTGGCATAGTAGTCACGTCACGGCTACGAGTCAGAGCAAATAAATATTAATATCAATTAAAATTTATTTCAATTTTATGTGTACGATTATCTTCTTGTCTATTTATACTCTCTATATGATGACACTTTTCTATTTTTAGTTCAAAGTTATACTTATCGTTATAAATTAATTCAATAATAATTATTAGATTCATTTTATGCATACACTAGTTGCCATATTGATCAAAATAGAACAATATATATTTCATTCTTGAATAATTACAAATTAGTTTAAATATTTCACAAACTGTTTTTCTGTAAGCAAAATTAATTCTAAAATAACGTTACGAACTGGGGTTCGACGATAAATTAAACCTCACTATGCCGCTTAAACTGAACTTTATTTACTGACACAACCACTATACACACTTATTTCTCAACACTAATAAAAACACACTTATTTCAAACACTTTTCCACTCCACTAAATACTTCCGACTTACTTCCTTCGCTTGATGATTATCGCTCCGATATTCAATTGTTATTGTCCCTTCTCGCCCGTCTGCGCGGTATTTATACCGGCTGGAACATATAACTAGTATTTTCGAGACACATCACGAAAGTTCTGGTAGCTTGCGGTCATTCTAGTTTGTTCTATTTACAGCAACGCCATCTATTAGAGGATAGATGAAACAGCTTTAAACCACCGTTACATCTAATCTCATCTAGTTCTCCCATTCACCGATAGATGGCGTTATTTTCAATTATTGCCATTCGTAACACGGCCTCCCTCTTAAACGTGTTCGCCTCGAACATCGTTGGACCCATAGTAACGAGCCAACCGGTCCACATGAACTATCTTCGGTGCACCTTGCGACCCCTTCTGGATTCGATAGGTGACGTCGTTCATCCTGGTAATCATGCGATATGGCCCGTCCCATCTGGCTTGTAACTTAGGCGATTTACCTTTGTTTCGTACTGGGTTATGAAGGCACACCAATGATCCCTCATCGAAGCCTTTGTTGTTTGCCTTCCGGTCGTAGCGAGTCTTCATCTTCTCAGACATCTGTTGTCCAGATTCCCTGATGTGCTCGTACACGTCGTTCATCTTGTTGCGTAGCTCGGTCGCGTAATCCGTTATATTACGTGGAGATTCTGGCGGAATACCGGTGATTAAGTCTGCTGGTAAACGTAATTCTCTGCCGAAATTGGCAAAAGTTGGTGTTACTCCTGCGGTTTCGTGAAACCGCACTGCGATATGACAGAAGGAATGGTTGGATGTGCTTGTCCCAATCTCTTTGTTTGCTCTCCACAACCTTCGCCAGGTACCTTTCCAGTGATTGGTTAAATCGTTCAAACATGCCATCTGATTGCGGGTGATAAGCCGTGGTCCTGGTTTTATTTGCACCCATCACGCGACAAGTCTCCTTGAACACCTCAGATTCAAAGTTCCGGCCTTGATCGCTGTGGATTTCCAAGGGCACCCCGAACCGACAAAAGACTTCATGCACCAGCTTATCAGCCACTGTGGTAGCTTGATTTGGGATTGCAAACAATTCAGGCCACTTCGTGAAGTAATCCATCACAACCAAGAAGTATTTGTTTCCGTCCTGGCTCTCCAGAAATGGTCCAGTGACATCCAATGCTATGCGCTCCCATGGGGCTCCCACATTGTACACCTTTAATGCACCTCTGCTACGAGTGTGTACTTCACAGCCGCACAACTTGTGCATTTGCGGCACCAATCCTCGACGTCATCCCGACAGTGGAGCCAATAAAACCGCTCTCGGATCTTAGTTAGCGTCTTTTTAACTCCCATGTGACCTCCTGAAGCACTGTTGTGATAGATCTGCAAGACTTCCGGCACCTTAGTTTTGGGCACTACCATTTGCAAATGGCACTGGTTACCGCGAGAGTTTTCCCATTTGCGGCACAGAACTCCATCCTGGACAACCAAGCTTTCCCACTGTGCCCAGTAAGTCTTGGTGATAGGGCTCATTGCTGCGATATCACTCCATTTGGGCCTAGGCGCGTCTGATTTCTTCCATTCAAGAATCGGCTGTACATCCTTGTCATCTTGCTGAGCACTCTGCAAAGCTTCTCTCCATTCGTCGCTTAGATCCGTCTTTAACATCCTCACTAGCGCTGCCTGCTTTGCTTCCTGTCGGCTACAGTGCTTGCACTGGTCGGGGCACGGCCTACGCGATAGGGCGTGCGTCGATCTGCGTTACCATGAGACTTGTCGCTGCGATGTTGTATTACAAAATCAAACTTTTGCAGTAGTTCAATCCGTCTAGCTACTAATTGTCCTTCTGGGTCCGTAAATTGAAGTAGCCATTTCAGCGCTGCATAGTCGGTTCGCAGGTGGAATTTACGCCCCAACAAATATTTTTTGAAATGCTGCAATGTCTTTACTACAGCCAAGAGTTCCCGCCTGGTGACGCAGTAGTTTCTTTCGGGTTTGGATAAGGCCTTGCTGAAGTATGCAACAACGTCTTGATCACCCTTCCTCTGTGACAGCACGCCGCTAATTCCGGTGTTACTGGCATCTGTGTCAACTATGAATTCATGCTCATTGTAAGGGTAGCCTAGAATAGGTGCAGTACACAGATGTTCCTTGAGCTTTTCGAATTCAACGTCACAGCTCTCATTCCAACAGAACTGCATTCTGTCTTCGGTGAGCTTATGAAGAGGTCGAGCAATATCAGCAAAGTTCTTCACAAACCGTCGATAGTACGAGCATAATCCGAGGAATGCTCTGACCTGCGTTTTGTTCTCCGGAACTGACCATTCCTTCACGGCAATGATCTTATCCGGGTCGGTTTGAATACCGTTCTCCGAGACCACATGTCCTAGAAAGTTCACTTGCCGTCTGAATAACGCGCATTTCTTCGGACTCAGCTTCAAATTAGCTCCTCTTATCTTTGACAGCACTTGCTCCAAGTTTCGAAGGTGATCTTGGAAGGTACGCCCCACGATGATAATGTCATCCAAGTAGACCAGGCAGGCGTCTTCAATCAGTCCCATAAGCACTCGCTCCATCAGTCTCTCAAAAGTAGCCGGAGCGTTGCACAATCCAAAGGGCATGACGTTAAATTGCCATAATCCTTTCCCTGTGGAGAATGCCGTCTTCTACTTGTCTCGAGGATCTATTTCCACCTGCCAGTAGGCATTTTTTAGGTCTAAGGTAGAAAACCGGGGTTTTATCCCCTTTCTTAAAGAAAAGCACCACCACACCTCTGTGCCACGCCTGTGGCGTTTTACCCACGAGAATAACGGAATTAAATAGCTTCCGGAGGGCTTCTCTAGCGGGTGCACCGCCGGCCTTCAGAAGCTCTCTCGTAATTCCGTCATCACCCGGCGCCTTGTTGTTTTTGAGCTGTTTGAGAGCCACACTAATCTCGTGCATGCTGACGTCCGGGATATCTTCGGTATAGTGTTGGGTCAATCCAGCTCTAGGGTCTGACGCTGGAGTGCTTGCGGTTTGTTGCCTTGTCGTGTATAGCTGTCCATAGAACCTTTCGATCTCCTCCAAGAGCTCAGGCTTGGACGATACGATTCTGCCATCTTCCATCTTCAGCTTTGTCAGCTGACTCTGCCCAACAGACAGATCCCTCTGGAACACTTTGGAACCCTTATTCTGCTCGATCGCCTCACGAACACGTTTTGTGTTGTATTGGCGGAGATCGCGAGTCAGAGACTTAGAGATCTGTCTGTTGAGGTGCCGATATTTCGGCATGTCGTCGGAGGATAGCAGAACCATCTTGCGGCTTTCCTCTAACAGCTCGAGGGTCGGATCCAAGATCTTGGTGGTTCTCTTGCTTTTCTGGTGCTTAAAGAATTTAGCCCCTGTTTTATGGACAGCAACAAAACCTCACTATGCCACTTAAATTGAACTTTATTTACTGACATAAACACTATACACACTTATTTCTCAAGACTAATAAAAACACACTTATTTCAAACACTTTGCCACTCCACTAAACACTTCCGACTTACTTCCTTTGCTTGGTGATTATCGCTCCGATATTCAATTGTTACTGTCCCTTCTCGCCCGTCTGCGCGGTATTTATACCGGCCGGAACACATAACTAGTATTTTCGAGACACATCACGAAAGTTCTGGTAGCTTGCGGTCATTCTAGTTTGTTCTATTTACAGCAACGCCATCTATTAGAGGATAGATGAAACAGCTTTAAACCACCGATACATCTAATCTCATCTAGTTCTCCCATTCACCAATAGATGGCGTTATATTCAATTATTGCCATTCGTAACAATAAGTTATTATTTTCATTCATAAACTACGAAATTTCATTCAAATTAATTTTCAATGTCGTTGTAATTATAAATATAAACTATTTTAACCATAATTTTATTTATTGTTTAATCAAATTAAAAGCAAGTAGAATACCTACTAAATAAATATTATTGAAAAGTTTGAGGTTAGGTAATTAATGTCTTGGAGGAAATGAGAGAGGTAAGTTTAATTTATGAGTTAAACTAGATGAGCCGGCGGTTACACCCTCGTTATCTAAGGCTTCTGTTCCGCTCCCGTGGCTCATAGCGTGATGTTATATAGCCTATAGCCTTTCTCGATAAATGGCCTATAAGTTCAAGCAAACAAACTATAGTTGGTGCCACGAGAAGATAGACTTTTTGTAAACAAACATTCAGGGCTTCACAACCTTTTTTCAAACACTTGTGTTTTAGATTTTATACTTTTTGGCCAGTCTTTTTTTTCAATGCCTAATCATGCCACTATGTTTTTAAATTTATCTTGTTAAATTTTACTGAAATAAATATATTTGATTTTGTGTTTGAATGGTCGAATGTTCATAAGTTTGCCGATATTTTTTTGTCAGTTCACACGTAATTTATTATGTAAATTAAGGAAAAATAGAGTACCATGTATGTAAATGATAGAGTACATACATGTTACGCTATTATTGACATGATTTTTTTCAAATCATAGACAATAAATCATTTGCAAAGTAGCCTACCTACCCTAACATATTAAATTATAGACCAACAATGAATAATATTACAAATAAGTAGCTAGTGCATTGCATAAAAAATTCTAGGCATGGAGATTTTACGTTGTCTGTGAATGATATCGTCAGAATTAACTTAAACTTAAAAGTAACGGTAGTCTGAAAACGCAATTTCTTTTTTAGGTATTAATAATTTTCTGCCCGACTACCTAATAGTTTGCCATCTGCTATTCTGCATCCGCTTTTTGACATGCCGGCAGCGCTGCAGCAAAAAGAGCGTTGCGATCCTATAAACTTGTATTTAACTTAAAATTTACCCCTTCTTGATAACAAAAAAAATAATTTTGTCCGCTGATAAATTAATTTTAAGCCCAAGAAAGAAAAATTTCAATGAACTAAGGTCAAATATTTACATTCTAGGCGTCAGTACCTCAAAACTTCAAAAGATCCTGTTGACAGCGCATAATATCGATAAAAACCTGATCCATTGACATATTAGTTGCACGTATCTATGTACTGTTGCGCTCATTGGATTTGACATTATTTATATTTGACAGAACTATCGCTAAGTCACTTAGTAGAAATTCTTTGTTTACAAAAAGTCTTAAGTTCTCGTGGCACGGACTATAACTCATTAGCTTTTATATATTAGTAATAGATTTGGAAGTATCAACTCTGCATCTACATCCCCCTAGCGTTATCCTTCTTGCAACCCGGGGTCCGGTTACAAGTCTAACCGGATTCCGCTGAATATTAGCTTTTCCACAGAGTGACTGCCTATCTGACCTCCGAAACTCCAAGCATTAGCGATATTCTATGGTTTAGATGAGTGTCAGTTTATTCATTGCTACTGACTCCATATGGCTTAGCGTGCTATCTGAGGTACGGAGTAAGCAAAAATTAACATGATTGATGCAATTAAATACAGAGGTAGGTATGTGTTAGTACATAGGACAGCAGTAATTGGATAATTCCAGCAACATTTTATGTAAATCTTAGCAAAATGGTCGCACCATATTATTCGCACTGACAAAATGTTATCAGACCTCACATAGAGCCAAAATTGTCAGCAAAAATACTGGTTTGTAGTTTTCTGTAACGTGGTAGCCTTTAACCTGCCTCAATTAATGCAATTACTATACAATTTCACCCGAATACTACTAAACTCACTTATTTATACACGTATAACTAGGAGTAGCTTGTAAAAGTAGGATGCTGGTACTAGTAGGTGTCAGCTATCGCAGCAAAAGAAAACATGTGTCAGCCTTATGTTTAAGCTCTATAAATGCTAAGATTTATCAGAATTCGGTCAGTAGTTTTAGCATGAAAAAAATCACTAACAAGTTCACATCACTTTTGCTATAATGATATTAATACAGAGTTGCAAAACTAGTTAATAAGAGCAGCTCACCACAGATATTCTAAGCAACTACCACTTCCTTGTTTCTCGCTCTGCCTTGGTCGCATCCACAGATCTATTTAGTTCCGCCTGGTTGCACAGCGTCCGTACAGTTGTCACTCCACCACAATACATGGCCGTCGTTTCAGGAACAACATAGTTGCTACCAGGTTTAAATGCATAGATATAAAGTTATTACGAAAGTTCGCCGCAAATTGTATGTAGTAAACATTTTATGGGTCTAGTTTCAGTGACAGCTTGAGCAGAATGTACCTGGTATGGAATAACATAAGTTTTCATGGATTACTTGTGGTTTAGTGCCAAAATTAGGTAACGTAGTCGTCAATGTAGATATTTGCTCATATAAATATAACTCACAATGATGCATGTGTTTATACGCACGTCTTTATAAGATTGGGTGATTATTAGTGTCAATTTTTCTGGTACCTACTAACAGTATTATTTAGCTTGATTACTGAAAAGTAAAATTGATAGCTATTAAATAATTCTTTAAAAAGTTATAATTGATGTAATTATTAACTGAAACCATTGCCACGCTGTATAGAAATGTTACTTTTGTGCTAGATGCATATCAGACTTTTGGGCATACGAGGCGCCGACCAGTCTCTTTGCGAGATCTCTATCCGTTCTAAGTTTGTTGACGAACCATTAAATCACAATTTGCTAAACTGACACTAAAGTTCTATCGTGACCCGTCGCCAGCTCAGGTACGGCCATGTGTGAACGAGTTCGGATAAAATGTAAACAGAACGATATTTGTGATGTTGCTACTTGTACTGAAAAACTGACTCTTAATATTCAAACATACAGTCAAGATCTTTATTGCAAACAATAAACATATAAACCCAGTAAATAATTTAAATAACGCCACAGATTTATAACTTTCAGCTTTTGGGAAGTTTCTAACAATACATGCGTTTATTCCTTTTATGTTTCTTCAGGCAATCGATTCTAAAAAAGTTAGGTCTTAAAACCGTTGAAAAGTACACTATGAATTATATCTAGAAATCATTAGAAAATACACTTTTGAGCAAATAAACTACACATTTAACCCCTACCCTGCGCAAGGCTCACTTTGCCCAACGCTCGAAATGCAACGTCATTTCAAACACTTTATAATTTTTACGTAGACTTGCAGAAAAACTAAATTCGTCTACAAAAATATAATAATATAGCATGAATTATACCTCCCTGGCTTCGTTACGAGTTTATCTAACTAGTTATATATTTCAATATGTAAATAAAACGGACCTGTTCTCGCAGCGATGTAATATATTTTGATTTTGAGAAATTTCATTGGTATAAATTGTAAACTTTATCACAATTTATCGAATATCCACACATAATCACCAAACGAGCACTTTATTACGTTAAAACAATATACAATGTGCAAAGATAACTCAACTCATTTTACTTTAGAATAATAATTTCACCATAAAACGTTTATGTTTACGCGGCGAAAAATTATGGCCGCCATTCTTTGGGAACGTAATAAGTGCATTACAAAAGTTTCGTTAGTTTTTCACTGCAATGTTAATCACTTTCCGATAAACTATAACGCAATGTGAAATCTACACTTATTTTCCAGCAGTACTATATATAATACTTATAAGATTACTCCATGTTTTCTCATTACAAACATTTTTACTTTTCTCGTGCACACTTATTTCAATATCAAAATGGCCAATATGGCGTCGTCGTAAAGTTCAATGGCATACGTATGTTGTTTAATTAATTTTCGTTCATTCTTGCTCGTTTCGAGTTTATAAAAGTATTAAAATTGGTCAAGCGGAAATCGATAAATCGAATGATAGAACAAAATCGTGTTACAAGTGCAAAAACCGTTAAATATCAACGACCAATGATACCCGACTTGTTATTAACCTATGAGGTTATTATTGCAGTTGAGGGGGTTAAGCTATTCTTTATCAATTTGCACAGTTCAAGTACTTATATAAATACATTTACTAAGTTGGGTCAACAAAAGAATCACCTCTATTCATACTACAATAGGCTGCACAGATGTGCCGCAGTTCAAAAACCAAAACTAAATGGCAATGTTATTCGACTACTTTACTTAGTGTAGCATTCACATTTTGTTCGATGCTGCCTACTAGAAAAATCTGAAGGCAAAGATACGGCAAGATAGTGGTCCCTCGAGACATAAACGTATCGGAATAAAAATCGTAAATTCTGTCTCCAACTTTATCTACACTATTCGACGTCGCTACTGTCACTGTATTATTCAACCTTTTTAAAGAACCTATGATTTTGTAAGCGTACCTATAACCTTTTTAGAATATATTTCAAGAGTTTTTTATGATCATAACCTAGCGTAGATTATGATCTTGAATACTTATAAGGGTACTATTTTTGGAACCAGACTCTATCGTGTATTTATTTTTGTAAATATAGGTTATAAACCTTACATTCGTTCTAGCGTCTCGGTATGGGTTATACCAGCCGTGAGCACAGGAAAACTTTGCTTTTCATCTGGAAATAACGTAAGCTACCTACTACTCTATATACCTATATACTTATTAACATTATTATTTCTTTACGTTACAAACGACTAGCTTCGCTTCTTTAGCCCGCGTAGGGGTTTTTTTTTTCATCGAAATAACCAACCCCTACGCGGGCTAAAGAAGCGAAGCTAGTCGTTTGTAACGTAAAGAAATCGAATTTTGGAGGGTTACTAGCAGAACATTTTATTCCATGTTTAGAACTTCTTACTTGCCATAATTTTTCTGGGGGCTTAAATTTGTTTAGATGAAAGCGGTAAAAACGCCAACACATCCATTTTTAAGATAACGGACTTACGCCATTTTAAAATTTTTTTTATTTGGGGCAAAGAATATTCTGAACCAGAATTTTTATTTAAAGATGAATATCTTCTTTTATATACACGTAGATCTTGAATTAACACATGCAGGGTATTGCCTACATTGAGGTGACGATTTAAATCATAGCCATACCTACAGTCACTCTAATTACCAAGTTTAGAACACAAGCGTCAAAACGATCAAGAAGCAGAAACATCAAATAAAACAAAGGCGAAATATCCAAAGTTTAATGATGAGGAATGATCTTGATGAGATACCGTTATGTTTCAACTTGTTAAAAACTCCTGACGCCAAATATTCTCCGCCATTCCTTCATAATGTTTTTCATAAGAATTTATTTCGAAGCAATATTACTGAAGCTTTATTTTGTTATTGCAAAATGCCTGCGGGTACGCCCGTTGAGTTAAAAAGAAATAAAAAGTTCAGATCCGACGCTTGCTTTTATGTATCTTTTATTTAACGGATAGACTGCCCTCGTGGGTGAATGGACAGCGTAAGCGTCTGCTAAGTCAAAAGGTCCCGGGTTCAATGTCCGGGTCGGGCAAAAGTGTACTGGGTTTTTCCGTATTCTCAGCAGCAGCACGGAGTCTGGCAAAGTGCCCGGCAACGGCAATAGACTCGACCTCTATTACGTGGGACATACAAATTCATAAAATGGTGAAATGTGGGTGTATCTACCTCTGCTTACTTCTTTGTGGATACAAGCGTGAAAGTACATTTTTAGGGGTTCGTTCGAGCTTAGAAGGTAAAACGGCACTCGAAGGTTAGTAGCCGGATTCGCCCTATGTTTTCATATTATATGTAGTACAAGATTCCCATTAATCTTCATTCAATAGTAGTATGTATACAATTCGCGACAGTTTAAAAGTATTATGTAGTGCCATTTGATCTTCCAACGTTTTCAGTAATCCATGTGGTCTGTTAGCATGTATGATTTTCTGTTTGTTAAAAAAGGTTTTATTCAGAAAGTCGTCGAAAAATTGAAATTACTCTGAAATATGAGAACCGTTGTCCCTTTTTACTGTAAAAATATCAAACCTATGCCTTATCTCAGTAAAAAGATAGCGTTCATAATAAATTTATACGCGTACTAATCCAGATATAGTCAGGCAGATTAGGTACGACGAAAATCCAAAAATAGGTACAAGGGAATTCCCTCAGTAATAAAAAAACTTGTGTGGTATAAACCAAACAACTGTATAAATACTACCATATAAATAATTTTTTAGACTATTATTATTTACGTCGCTGATCAGGATCGGTGCTGTTAAATTAAGCTGTGCCAGCAAAATGTACTATTATCCTAACATTTTGAAGTTTTTTTGTCTCGTAACTAGCAGCTTTATACTATCAAAACACCTAAAGAATTTAGTCCATTAATAAACTATCTAGAGGAACCATACATTACTTTATCAAACTGGGCTCAATCGATAGTAATTAAATCGGATGACTCAACACTTTACAAAGCGTTTCACGGAATGATCAAACATTTGTATAATATCACAGTATTTGCAACTACAGCAATTATTCGATATTTTCTTGATATTTGAACTGACTTGGTTTCGGATCCCTCTTGTTTTAATTCATCGTTATCTTTATCCTTGGTTGAAAGTACTACTTGTTTTTATGATAATAGTTTCGACAGTATATAGTTATAGAGAAGGTATATAAAGTAGTAGGTAGCTTACGTTATTTCCAGATGAAAATCAAAGATTTCCCGTGCTCACGGCTGGTATAACCCATACCGAGACGCTAGAACGAATGTAAGGTTTATAACCTATATTTACAAAAATAAATACACGATAGAGTCTGGTTCCAAAAATAGTACCCTTATAAGTATTCAAGATCATAATCTACGCTAGGTTATGATCATAAAAAACTCTTGAAATATATTCTAAAAAGGTTATAGGTACGCTTACAAAATCATAGGTTCTTTAAAAAGGTTGAATAATACAGTGACAGTAGCGACGTCGAATAGTGTAGATAAAGTTGGAGACAGAATTCACGATTTTTATTCCGATACGTTTATATCTCGAGGGACCACTATCTTGCCGTATCTTTGCCTTCAGATTTTTCTAGTAGGCAGTATCGAACAAAATGTGAATGCTACACTAAGTAAAGTTTTTTTTTTTATCGAAATAACCAACCCCTACGCGGGCTAAAGAAGCAAAGCTAGTCGTTTGTAACGTAAAGAAATCGAATTTTGGAGGGTTACTGGCAGAACAGAACATTTTATTCCATGTTTAGGGCTTCTTACTTGCCATAATCTTTCTGGGGGCTTAAATTTGTTTAGATGAAAGCGGTAAAAACGCCAACACATCCATTTTTAAGATAACGGACTTACGCCATTTTACAATTTTTTTAATGGGGGCAAAGAATATTCTGAACCAGAATTTTTATTAAAAGATTAATATCTTCTTTTATATACACGTAGATCTTCAATTAACACATGCAGGGTATTGCCTACAAGTGTGGAACACATCATTGAGGCGGTCGACAAAATCAATAACGACTTGAATGCTATATTGTCCTGGTGTCACAAGTTTGGGCTAACCGTTAATCCTAGCAAGACCCAAGCCATCATTGTGGGTAGTCAATGGATGTTAAAAAGAATAGACTTATCGATCCTGCCACCCATAACCTTTAACGGGACCACTGTCGATTTATGTCCTGCTGTCAAAAACCTTGGGCTTCACATAGACACCACGCTGAATCGGCAAGTCCAGGTAACTCAGGTGAGTCGAAAGGTCACCAGTGCTCTGCGCGCTCTCTACCGTCTAAGGAACATACTACAATCCGAGACAAAGACAATGCTTGTGCAGACCTTAATCTTCCCCCTCATTGACTGTGATGTATGTTACTTTGACCTGAATGCAGATCTCCTTGATAAACTTGACCGTCTTCTAAATAACTGCATTCTATTCATTTTCAATCTTCGCAAGTATGACCATGTGTCTACTTATCGTTCCCAACTAAAGTGGCTTCCCATACGTCAGCGCCGTAGTTTGCGTGCTCTCACTACCCTCTATACTATTCTTACATCTTCAACCTCTCCCCCGTATTTATCTTCCTACTTCCAATATTTATATTCCAACCATGAACGAAACCTCCGTTCATCTCATATTCTTCTCCTCACGGTACCTCCTCACAACTCTTACTTTCTTCATTCCTCTTTTACTATTCAATCTATCCTTCTCTGGAATGCCCTTCCTCTTGAAATCAGGATGGCCAAGACGAAGAACACTTTCAAGTTCAAGGTGAAGGAGCTTCTACTGGCTGAGTCGGCGATTGTATCTTAAGCCGTTTAAATTCAATGTGGTTAATATGTATACATGTGTTTTTATATTTATAGTATATATATTTATATATGCCTTTGTGTATTTATGTAGTGTTATAATTATAACATATCTATATCATGTATGTTTATTTTATATTATATTATAAGAAGAAGGGCATGAAAGTGAGTGTAAACCAAACTAAGGTCATGGTCATAGAAAGAGAAAATAGTGTAACTGAATGTAACATAATGATAGGAGATGAAAAAGAGGAACAAATTAATGATTTTGTGTAATCAGGATCTTAGTTTACGAGAAATGGAAAATGTGAGGGATATGTTGAAAGGAGAGTAAAAGCAGGATATAGTTTGAATAGCGCCTCATATTATTTAAAAAATAAATGTCTACGCGTGCGAAGCCGGGTCGGGCTGCTAGTATAATAATAATAATAAACGATCTAAATACCGTACTGTAACACTCTTTGTACCAACCGTGTACCATGCCTATATGACAGGTTTGATGATTAAAATGGGATGTCTTGCTTTAACAGCTTAGCGTTACGGTGAAGATAGTAGTCTTAAAAAATGGAAGACCTCATAATCTTTGGAATTTTTAATAGCTTAGTGTTGCTGGTAAAATCATGCTGGGTATTTAAATAAAAAAAACCGGCCAAGTGCGAGTCGGACCTAGGGTTCCGTACGTAATAATATGTTTATTATGATGTAACTATAAACTTACGGTTTTCGCAATTTTTCCTTTATTTGTAACGTTGCTTCGTACCAAATTTCAAGATTCTGAGTTCACGGAAGTTTGTGGCATAAACGGCTGTATCTTTTGATTGCGTTGGCTTAAAAGTTTGATTTTTTTACAGCTCTTAGAGACAGGAGACCTGAGTATTTGATTTTAGTATGATATCTCCACGCGTTCCTGAGTAAAAGGGTCTTGACAGACATACAGACGGACAATAAAGTGATCCTATAAGGGTTCCGATTTTTTCCAATCGAGTTACGAAACCCTAAAATTGTAGGTATGTCATATTAAACATTGTATCTTTTCACTAGTTTCAGTAATAATACGTGCTTATAAAAGACAGAGAAGCCTCTATTATAAGCTCGTCAGAAACACAATCTTAAAAACCTTAATTTAAAAAATTCAAATTACATAGTTAAAGCAAGTCAAACGAAAGAATACATAAAAATCGTTTACTTGCTTTTATAAGTCCCACATCAAAGAATCGAAGGAAAACAAAATATCAAAAATATATTCCATCTTTTGATAATGTCACGTTTCTTTAATATGCATTAAGAGAAACGATATTATTCCCTTTGCGTGGTGAATTTGATATTGTACCGAGTATTCATAATTGAAACGAGCTGGCTAATTAATTATTTGGGTGATATGAGCAGTGGATATTATATGCAATGGGTTATAACGCAATTACGCATTTGTAGGAGCTCAATGAATTTGTTGGATTCAGCATGACTGTGCTGATCTTTTTGAGAGTACGACTGCAATTACTAGTACTAATTGCCTTGAGCGATTGGTTCATTTGATTTATTCATATATTAAAAGTGGTGGGCGAGGGCTAGCCTAGAGACTATATTTTATAAGTTAGAGAACGCATATCAAATAATATATAAGAGCTTACATCAAAGGAATAAAAAAGTTCAGTTACATAATTTCATATTCATAGAACGGAACCGTATTCTAGGAATAAATAGAGCTTATGGTCTTATAAAGCCCTCGACCAGGCGCGAAAAAATACTTGTAGCCAAATGGTATAGCTCTTTTACGCACGTACGCCCGAGGAGACGACGGAGTATGCACAAGAAAATATGCATTCGTGACAACCTAGAAATTCTAACATACGACCGAACATCATTGTCTTGCCCTGGTCCAAATTAATTTGGAGTCGGCGTAGTATGTCCTTCTCTTCCATACTTCTCTTTCAGCAGTCATCCGATCATTTACCCTTTTCTCTTTCATATCCATCCTCACACAGTCCATCCATCTTTTCCTTGGCCGTCCTCTCCCTTTTCGTCCTTCTACATGCGCATATTCATCACTTTTTTACCTACATACATCTCATCTCTCCGCATAACTTGTCCATACCAGGCCAATCGACTCCTTTTTATCTTTTCATCAATGGGCGCCACTTTTATACTACCTCTAACGTAATCATTCCTAATTCTGTCCATTCTTGTCACTCCACACATCCATCGTAACATTCTCTTCTCTGCCACATGCAATCGTTTCTCATCTATCTTCTTTGTAGCCCAACACTCAGCTCCATACAGTACGACAGGCCTTATAACCGACTTATACATGCGGCCCTTTAATTTCACAGGCATTTTGTGGTCGCATATTGTGTCTGAGACCTGTCGCCATTTCATCCATCCTGCGTTGATTCTTTGCCTAACATTCCGATCAATTTCGCCGTCATCTTGCAGAAGTGAACCTAGGTAGCGGAATAGTGTAACCGGTATAGGACTGGTGAGACCGCCAAAGTCACAGAACATATATTCGGTTTTGGTTCTGCTTATTCTTAGGCCTACATTCTCCAATCTCTGCCGCCACTCCTCCAGCTTGCTCTGCACCTTCTGTCCACTCTCTGCTACCAGAACGATGTCTTCGGCAAACAGCATGCATCAGGGTGCCTTTTCCTGTATGTCCGATGATAGATGATAGATAGCATCCATAATTAACAGGAAGAGGTAGGGGCTAAGGGCCGACCCCTGGTGCAAGCCTACGGCCACATCGAATCTGGCTGTGATACCAGCTGCGGATCGGACTTGCGTTCGGCATTCAGCGTACATGGCTTGAATCAACGTCAGGTATTTCCCAGGTACTCCTTTCTTCTTCAGCGCCCACCACACGACTTCACGAGGCACTCGGTCATATGCCTTTTCAAGGTCAACGAAAACCATGTGCAAGTTTTTATGCGCCTCCCTGTATTTTTCGCACATTTGGCGAAGTGCAAATATGGCATCCACCGTACCTCGACCAGGCATAAAACCGAATTGGTTTCGTGAGATCTCACTCTCGTCACGCAGGCGTCGCTCAATTACTCTCTCCCATACTTTCATACTATGAGGCTAATGCCTCATTTTAGGGGACTTTATTCCCCGATAATTGTTGCACTCTTGGATATCACCCTTATTTTTAAAAATGGGCACCAGGTAACTGTTACACCATTCCTCGGGTACGGTCTCCTCGTGCAACAGCTTATTGAAGAATAAAATCAGCCACGCCCATCCATCATCTCCTAACACTTTCCATGCTTCTACTGGTATTCCATCTGGTCCTAACGCTTTTCCATTCTTTATTCCACTAAAACCCTTTTTTACCTCGTACTTTTTTTTTTCCTTTACTAAACCAATATTCATCACCTCATTCTCAAGGTTTCCGTTCCAATCGTTCTCCTCATTCATTAACTTTTCAAAGTATGTCCTCCATCTTTCTTTTATTCTGTCTTCGTGCATAAGAATCGCTCCTGTTTCGTCTTTCATGCACTTAATATGGGATACATCCTTCGCCTTTCTCTCTCTAGCTTTAGCCATGCTGTATAAATATTTATGACCCTCGGGTTTTTCAAGTAACCCGTACAAATGGTCTAGGGCTTTGGATCTAGCAATGGCTACGGCCTTTTTGGCTCTCTTTGTACATCCATTATATTCCATCTTCTTAATTCCTTCTAAAGATTCATTTGCTCCTTTCATCAGCTGCCATTCTTTAAACCTTGCTTTCTTTTCCTTAAGTGCATTCTGTACCTCTTTTGTCCACCACCACGTGTCCTTATCTTTCATACGCTTTCCTTTCGACTCTTCTAACACATCCTTTGCTACACACTTGATACATTTACTCATCTCTTCCCAACACTCATTGACACTAATATCATTCATATCGCCCATTTCTAACATCTTATCTACCACTCTTATCTCTGAATTTTTCTACACATTCATTCTTCTCTAACATATGCCATCTTATTCTTGGAGTCAGTTGCTGCTTGGTTCTTTGAGGGCGTATTCGAATCTTAAGTTCGACAATCAGGAGCCTGTGCTGCGAGACTAAATCTTCTCCTGGTACCACTTTACAGTCTTTGACCCAGTTGAGTCGATTACGTCTTAGCAAGAAATAATCGATCTGGGTCATGTGGGGCCACCACATGTATGTGTGCTGTTGTATGTGATCAGATGTTGCTCCTTTTTCTGGAACCAAGTATTTGCAAGTGCTAGGTCAAAAGCGGCAGCAGCTTGAAGAATTGCTTCTCCATCACAATGTCGGCTGCCGAGTCCCCAACCTCCATGTACTCTTTCATACTCTTCACTTGTTCGTCCCACATGTCCATTAAAATCTCCTCCCACAATAATCTCTTCATTCTCCGGTATATTCGTCATCATCAAAACTTCTCTTTCTCACAATCATCACAGCCTACCTGAGGGGCATACACACTTATCACATTCAGAATAATACCTTGCCACATCACTTTCACAGCAAACAATCTGTCATTCTTTCAGATTTTTATCTAACACAATTCTCACACCATTTCTTTTGCCATCACTTCCACAATAATAAAACTTGTATCCTTCACCAATCTCCCTAGCTTTCGTACCTTTCCATCTTGTTTTCTGCAAACATGTCACATTTATTCGTCTTCTTTTCAAAACACTAGCTAACTCTCTAGCTCTTCCAGTCATCGTACCTACGTTCCAACTTGCATACCTCACCTTTACGTCACAGGCTCGCTTTTTACGTTGCACTCGCCCGGAGTAGTGCAACAACCCTTGCATACTTCTCGCAGGTACCGGGTGCTGCCCCTGCGCGTCGTCTGCGGGGAACGCCCTAATCCTATCGCACTCATGTATACGCTTGGCTATACTGCAGAAGGTTTTGGCATGTGTTTTACCAGCCGGCCGCCTGCCTGACGCCAACCCTCCTTGGGAATGTGATCGTTTTAGAGGACGGTGATAGGAGATACGGGGTAAATGGATAGGATGGAATGACGAGGAAGAAGGTGGTTGTAGGCGGGGGTACTGTAATCACTGGGCGGATATGGGGTAGTGACTACAGTAGCTCGGAGAGCCGGGAGCGCGTACCCGAAGCCCTGCCTAATGGTCAGACAGACCAATAGACAGAAGCACCCCCTGACTAAAATACGACCGAACAATAAAGTTATTTCACACCAAAGACTAAACGTCTTGACGTTTAGTACACTGTTACTTGTAACTAATATTATTACATAGATATTTGTAATGTAGAAGAATCTGTTTTCAAATAATTTCATAAAAAAATATCTCTTACATTGACTCTATTGACAAGCAGCTCCGTAGCTATGTAAATACATTATTAATTTGTACTCAAAATTAATCTTTTAAACAATCAAAGGCAAATATTATTAAAACAACAGTCTTCACTCAAATAATTACAATGGCTGACTTTGTTAATTGAAGTCTTTTGTACTCAAAATTCACCAATGTTGTCGATGATTGTTGTGAAGGACGATTTATTTTGAAATGATAATGAAAAAGATCATGACAGATGTGGAAAAATTTAAAAATAATATATTACCTTGAATTGTGGAAAGGAAGTGATTAATCCAGCTGCATCGCGTATGGTGGATTCACATGGTTCCGTCGCTAAGGGAAACAGCATACATCTCGGTGGTTTTTACCGCATAGGCTAAATATATTGACGACCGATTGGCGCCGCGGGAGTGTAAGCGACTGCTACGCCGATGGTCGCGGGTTCGATTCCCGCTCAAGTCAAACATTTGTGTGCATGAACATGGATGTTTGTCTTGGTCTGGGTGTTTCTATGTATAATATGTATGTATTTACAAAAAAAAGTATATATGTATGTTTATCCATTATCTAGTACCCATAGTACAAGCTTCTGCTTAGTTTGGGACTAGATGGGGTTGTGTGAATGTGGTAGAATATTATTATTATTATGTGTTTCTCTATCACGCGTACCTTTCTAACATATGGTGTTAAAAAAGTACACGGCCCTTTGGCAGGCGTACACGGAGACATAGGTCCAACGCGCAGAGGCCCTTTGAGAGTTTTATTCTAGGATGTGATGGGACACCTACTGAGGAGCCTCCATAACTGCACTATTAAATGCAGTCATGGATTAGCCGTAGCAGGTGTAAGACTATTTCTACTTGTATGGAAACTAATTAATCTATTGGGATGGGTGTTAAATGGACTGATTTAAATGGAAACTATGGATGAAAACCGGCGTCTGCCCTAAGTACTCTTATAGTACGTCGAAAAGGGGCAGACGGTGACTCGCCAACTCACTAGATGGGCCCCCTCTAAATAGCCACCAAGGTAAACAAAGTCTGCCATTAAGGCAGCCAGAGAGCAACACCGGTGCGAGTGGCTAGGGGTGTCGAGCGGTGCGGCACCGGTTTCGCCATCGCGGGTCTCGTGACCCGGAGCGGGTTTCCCCGTAGTTACGCCCTTGAGAATGACACTCCCACCCCCGAGCTAGTAGCTCTTGCGACTTCCCTCTGGCCGGCCGACCAAGGCAAGCCAGAGTTGAGAGTCCTGCGGGCACTCTTGGGCATCAACTCCAACCAGCCAGTAAAGGCAAGCCGGAGACGAGGCCCTGACCGACTCCCTGAAGCATTCGGGACCGCAGTGTCGCCACACACATTCAGCTCGCCACAAAGCTGCCCTGCGGTTTGTAAGCTTTCTATTTATCCTGTAATACATTTTTTGTTTATATCACAAGATGAAGGTGATGTTTGAAAGCTTTTACTCTGCCCTCCGAAATTGCGTTAGTCTCATGGTGAGATAACGGCTGCCCCAGAGGGGTTTATTATTATTATTATATTAGTCCTTAGATGAATTGTTTCGCGTTCTAATAAATGATTTTCATTACAGCAATTGTTTGTAACGCCAGGTAAAAAAAGCTTCAGGTAGCTTTAGATCTAATAATTGTCTTCACCATAAGCATGCTGATGGCCAAATTGTACGCTTTAAATTGGCATCACACAAGGTTCAGTACATAGTCAGTTCATAGTCATAGTTGGATAATAAAAATGCCACATGTACAACCAAATTCATCTTAGGCATTAGATGCAAAACTTAACAGACAGAATGCGATGTATAATCATTCCAATTACCATTACAACAAAGAATAGTATTCGCCGAGAAAATACTTGTGACTTACATCCAAGCTGAAATAACAAGAATTCAATTTCATGTTTCGATTGTCGGATTAGAAATGGGGGAATCTCCAGGTTCTATTTTTGTGACTTAAGATTAGTTTGTCATGCATAAAATATTTAAGGAATGAAACATTATTTCTTGCCAAAAATTATATCGCTGATCCGTCTTGAAAATATAAAACAATGACATGGTTTTCAGATTTCTGTACAGGATTTTGTGTGATAAAATTTGTTTTGTCTTGTCTGTTTTGGGTACTCATTGGGTCTTTCTATAAAGAATTTGTGGAATGAGTCTTATTTATTAGTTTGGAATGAATTTAACTTTATTACCGACGTCTTATTTATAGAACACATTTTAGTTTTTTATTTGTCCTCTAATTGGATCGAATTACTTTAGATATAAAGAAAGTATTTGATTTTGACTTTTGGCTAGGTAATATTGAATGCACCTTTAACTATGGCTTACGACCAGCAGTAGACTGATACTGAAAATGATGATAATAATTATGGTATCACTCAACGTGGACTAGCTTTTCCAAGAAGAACTATGTATGTTAGCATTAGCATAAGTGTTGGACCTTGGATAATTTACATTAATAGTTATATTTTATTGGGGACGTCTTTAAAAACGGAAAAGTCCGAAGCACCCGCAACCGGCGAGCATCTATGAAAAGAATAATGAATGTAGAGGAAGTACGTGAGTTTTGCAAGGATAGAAGCAAGTGGCGATCTGTGGACGTCTTGAAAAACGGAAAAGTCCGAAGCACCCGCAACCGGCGAGCATGTATGAAAAGAATAATGAATGTAGAGGAAGCACGTGAGGTTTGCAAGGATAGAAGCAAGTGGCGATCTGTTGTCTCTGCCTACCCCGACGGGAAAAAGGCGTGAGCATGTATGTATTTTATAAAGATTAGTAGTTATTTTGAAACGTACTGTTTTGCGCGTAGTACGTAGCGAGTTTTTAAAAAAACAATTTTTCACAGCTGTAAAATGTTTATTAATTTATACCCGAAATTACATTGACTAATCTAGACCGAACTCAAGCTTTCGCGACCGCGAGATGTAGGATGTTGGCGCGGTAGATGAATGATGCGAACTGGATGATATCTGTATGCTAACTGTGTGCTAACTAACTGGCCGCATGGCGGTAATGGCTTATATATTCATTATAACATGCTTACATTGCATTTCCCTTTAACTAAATTCGGTTATAACACGTCCCCCCTTGAAGACGAAGCTTCATCTTAAATAAGATGAACGCGAAGTTTAATGAAAACCGCGTGCAAGAGCTTGAGTTTTACAATTACTTATCAAGACATAGAAAGTAGTATAAAAGTATTAAGAAAGTAGTAACATAAAAACAAAGTTTTATATGATTAAAATCATTATAAGTCGAGATTAAAATTATACAAACGAAGTGGAGAATACTCCTAAAATAGAGATTCTTATAATTACATTTTGATATAGTAGATATAGAATATGGAAATGCCTGTTATAACTAATAAATGCTTAGGTTACGGTTGGACTTTTCAAACTGCCTAAATTTTACATTTTTATTTAATTTATTAATTTCGATTTCTGGCAAACTATGAATTGACCTTCTGTCGAATTCATCAGAGTTTTCAGATATGGTAGTTAATTCCATAGGATGGCTTATTGAAGTTTCATTGCTACTTTTATTATCATTATAACAATGATTGTATATCTGTATACAACAGGATGGATTAACGCATTTAGCAAAACATTTCTTGTATAATTTATAAAGTGCATAAACAATAATTGAACCGATTATGATGTAAGTTAATGTGGAATAATAATGTCCATATTTAACAATATGAGATTGATTTTGTACATTATTTATTTGGTTTTCTAGGCTATCTAGTTTATGCGAAGCTAATTTTAATGATTCTAAATCTACGTTTGATAACGAGATAGGAGAAAATTCGTGAAAACTGTTATTTAAAATCTTATTAAATTTACAACAGTCATCTTCTGTTATATCGTAGTTAATTGATAATTGACTTGGTAAAATTATTTTATAGTTATGAGAAGGATAGAATTGCAACGTTTGAAAATACGCAATACAATCATTTTTCAAGGATAACAGACCAGTACCTTGCAGAGTATAATCCTTAATATCATGGTTACACTTTAATGTTAACTTACTAGGCTTAGATTGGACAAAAATATATTTTCCATCATTTAACTTCTGCGAAATATTAATATTACCATATATTAACTTATTATTACACATATCCGGAAGAGATATAGTTACTTCCGTTAACAATTTCGACTCACACGATGGGTTATTGATTATCGACAGAACAGAAGGTAGGGGACATATTATGTACTTAGTATTGACATTCTTACAACTAGAGATATCATCTAATAATGCATAACTTAACCTATCGTCAGTTATTGCTATAAACAGCTTAGAGGGATTAATTAATGCATAAGTTAAGAAATTATCTTCTTGAGGAGTAGGTAACGGTAAGTTTTTATAAACATTAAACCCCATAGGATTTACTAACGGAATCTGAATTACAAACATAATTTTGTTATTATAATAATATGCAGTTAATTGCGACAAATCTATAATACTATGTATATTTTGTAAAGATAAAGAGACAGGAAAATCGATATTAGATTTAAATTGTTTACTACTTGAAAGTTCATTGTATAATTTTGTAGGGGTTAAAACATATGGATGTAAAATATTAGCTTTTGCAAATAAAATTGAATTTAAAATTGTATCTAGAATATTAGAGATTGACAACAATGATCCTTCAAGGACATTAAACAAGGAATTCATTTTCTCAATGTTTATAGATTAGCATTCGTTCTAGAATTTTCTGTAAATATATAACTAAGTTTTTGTATTTGTTTATCTAATTGAATTTCATTTTCATTTAATTTATGCATAGAAATATTAAAGTTGTTTATTGTGGACTGAACAACGTGTATGTTGTCCTTCATAAGAGAAAATATATGATTTTCGTTTTCTTGACATGCTGAAATGGCTTCGTCATATTTTCTAGCGTCATCCGCGTCTAGAGTGCCGAAAAAGAACTTTAATATTTCGCCACCGAATTCGAGTGACCTTTTAGCACGATCATCAATCTTTTCTGAGATAAGGTTAGATAACGAGTTATATTTAAGAGAATTATCATTAATTAATATTTCTAAAGGGTCAATCGCATTCTTACAATCTAAAGTAATTACAGCTAAATTTCTTGCTTTTTCACAGAAAGCAGATAAGTATAAAATAGATTTTTGGATTTTATCCAAATAAGGTTTGATAGGGACGACTTCGACATAAGTAATCACGTTCCAGAAGTCGTTGTAAAAATACGCAATTGATATCGGGTCAAAATATATGCCCGGACTGTGAGAAATATACTCAATGGGATCAGCAGAAACCAATCTGTAACAATGACAAATCACGCCGGTTTAATTTCGTTAACATGGTATTTCATGTGTTTTCTATTAATACTTAAAGAGACGTTATTTTTACCGTGCACTTTGACTATTTATAGGGTCCTTTCCAAATGGGAGATAAGGCTTTTCTTAATCTATGGTGATGTCTTAAATAAACCATATCACCGACTTTGTAAGTTTAAGAACTGGAATTTGCATCATAATATTTTTTAGAGGTTTCTTTACTTTTAATTATATTTTCTAAGGCTCTTTCGCGAGAAAAACGCATTCTATACTGTAAGGCGCGAATATAGTCATGATAAGTTGTGCTATCGTTTGTTTCATATAAGCTACTGGGTATAGAAGGCTTATGGCCAAATAATAACTCGAAGGGAGTAAATTCTGTTGTGCAATGGGGAGTTGTATTATATGATAAGATTGCAGTTGCTAGATAGCAATGCCAATCGTCGTGATTTTCGTTCACGAACGACTTGAGATACTCCTTGAGAGTGGCGTGACTCCTTTCTAGAGCACCATTGGTTTGAGGATGATACGGGGTTGAAAATAGGTTTTTGATTTTCAGGATATCAGTTAGTTGCTTGAAGAGATCGGAGGTGAAGCAGGTACCTTGATCGGTAAGTATCATTTTAGGAAATCCGAATAGAGAAAAGAAATGAATTAAGTTTCGAGCAACTTCATCAGTGGAACATGTGATCATAGGGTAAGCGGAAGAAAACTTTGTCAGATCATCCTGGAGGGTAAGTATGTATTTGAACTTTTGAAGGCCAGCTTCGGGCAGAGTACCAACGATATCTAAGGCCAATCTTTCAAAGGGTTTGGTACTCGAGGAGGTAATAACCATAGGGGCTTTATTCGAAGAGCGTAAGGGTTTATTTATTTGACATAATCTACAGTCTTTAACAAATCGTTCGATATCAGAACGCATCGATTTCCAATAGTAGGATGCCTTTATCCTATTATACATTCTTTTAACACCTGGGTGACCAGCAATAGTGGTACCGTGATTTTCTTTTAGAATATTAGGGACCTCAGCGGGAGTTGGGTATATTATTTGATTTTTATATATATGTATTTTGATTTGGGTGCCGTGAAAAATGTATGATATCATATTATAGATCTTAATGTAAACTAATTTAGTAAATGGTTCCGAAAAAGCCGATATAGCTAATTCTTTTTCGTAGTTTTCGTTAGATAAGATTTTGTTACGCAATTCCATAAGTAATTTATAAATAATTCTATAACTAGTTTCATCGTAATGATGTATTTTCGTAAAAAGAAAATAAAATGTTCTATTATTAGAATCTACAATGTGAACAGTTTCAACTTCACGTTCACGGGCTTTTAACTCGTCAGCATTTTCGATGAGTGATAACAATTGCTCGCAATGCGGCATAGAGTAGTCGAAGTCCAGAGACATCGGACATGCTATATATTTTTGTTTGGCTAAATGAAGTGATTGACTATGCTCTTCTATGATTGTATCGTTATTAGATGTAGTTTTTAAGAATTGCTTTTTAAAATATTGTTCATAGGTTGATTTATTTAAGTTAGAATTAGAGGTTAACGCGTTTACGGGGTACCTGGATAAGGTATCGACATTAGAATTTAATCTGCCTTGTTTGTACACTATTTCATAATTATATTCTTCTAGTTTCAGGCGCCATCGTATAAGACGACTACCTGGGTCTTTAACATTGAACAACCAGACTAAGGGTCTGTGATCGGTAACGATTTTGAATTGGTAGCCATATAAATGGTAGCTATGCAAACACAAAATCACACACTAATGCACACCACACACACACACAAAACTTACACACACAAACACATACACATACACACACACTCTAACTCTGCTAAATACTTTACAAATCAAGATTCAAGATATTCTAATCTTTATTTCCGACATCTGGTCACTTTAGTTGTGCAATTTCTTGTAATTATTCAAATATTATTTCTTGTAATTATTAAAATATAACGTGGAGGAACACTGACTCCCAAGTCACAGGTGATAAACCTAGTTTGGGAGCCAGGGAACCTAATATTGTCTACATAGTTTCTTAATTATTGTCAAAGAATTTTTATGGTCATTTGTAAACGCTGTGTAACATTTATTGTGGTAAAAATAAAGAATTATTAAATAGGGACGGAACGTCTTAACGCCAAAAAGAATAGCTAGAAGTTCTTTTTCCGTAGTGGAATAGTTTCCTTCTGCTTTGTTTAGGGTACGTGATGCATAGGCTATCGGCTTATCTTTGCCGATTTCACCTTGGGAAAGAATGGCTCCAACGGCATAATTAGATGCGTCAGTGGTAAGTATGAAAGGTTTTGAATAATCAGGATATTGAAGGAGAGGTGCTGAGACTAATTTATGTTTTAGAGTTGCGAATGCAAGTTCTTGTTCTTGCGTCCAATGGAAGGCGACATCTTTCTTTAAAAGAGAGGTAAGTGGTTTGGTAATTTTCGAGAAGTTTTCTATGAATCTGCGGTAATAACCGACTAGACCTAGGAATGATTTTATGTCCTTGGGGTTTTTAGGAGTTGGAAGACCTTCGATGGCTTTTACCTTGTCTGGATTCGGTGAGACACCTTTATCGGTGATGACGTGACCTAGATAAGTAACTTCGCGGCGTAAGAACTCGCACTTATCTGGTTCCAATTTCAGATTATGTTGACGGAACCTTTCAAGGACTAATTTTAGCTTTTCAATGTCACTAGGGAGGTCTGGCGAGTACAAAATACAATCATCTAAATAAATATAGCAGTGTAATCCTTGAAGACCAGATAGAACTGTATTCATGAGGCGTTGGAAGGTGCTAAGGGCATTTTTTAAGCCAAAAGGCATTCGGGTAAATTCGTAATGACCAGACGTTTCATTTGTGCCTACAATCGTGAATCCTGTTTTTGCTGCGTCAGCAGGATTTAAAGAAATTTGGTGGAAACCACTTACAAGATCTAAGGTCGTAAAGTACTTAGAATGCCCTAGTTGGTCAAGAATATCTGTTATTAACGGTATAGGGTAGATCTCGGACACCGTACGATAATCGATAACTATACGCCATTTTCGTTTCTCCGAGGCGTCTGCCTTCTTCGGAGACGGGCGTATGATATTTTGTTCGAGCATTTTGGTTATTCTTCTTTGTGGCACTCTGGAAAACGATAAGACTTTACGTGGATTGGGGCGGCATTCCCTGTGTTTATAGAGTGATTGATTGTGCTAGTACAGGTGAGAGGTTCACCTTCAAGATGAAAAACGTCTGTAAATTGAGAACAACAGTCTAACAGAGTTGCTTTTTCTTCTGGATTTAGGTGAGAGGTTCGAATTTGATTTAGAACTTGATTATGTCTATCAATGACAGGAAGTGAAGCTTTATTTATGGTTTCAATATCTGAAGTTGTCAGACACTCTGTGAAGTAATTTTCCATACGTGTAAGATTAACGGAATAGTTATTTATTTCGATCTCGGATTCAGTAGTATTTAGAATAGAAATATTAACTCTACGATTTGGCTTTAAAGTGACGACGCAATTCGCGACATAAACGCCTTCAGAAATCTTATGGTCGAGAACTAAGGCTTCTTTAAGAAAAGGTAACTCATCACTACTGTTTGACACTCCACATTCAATTACAGCTTCAGAACGAGCTGGGATTTTGTAAATTGGCAACTTGAAACGTAAAGGTAAAGTATGATTTTGAATTATTAAACATTCCTTGTCATAGTCTATGACTGCTTTAAGGTGACCTAGAAGATCTGTGCCTATTATGCCATCATAGTCGAGGCTAACATCATTCTTTACGACGTGAAATTTATAAGAGTATACTTCCAAAGATAAGTAAAACTGCATTTGGAAGGTGCCTAATGTTTGACAAAACGTGCCACTATCATTGATTCCTTTAAGTCGCACTATTTCTGAGGATAGTTGAGGCTTTTTATAAAGACTTTCTTCTTTAACTAAAGAAATGCTAGAACCAGTGTCGATTAATAGAACAAGTGACCTGGTAGTATGCTTAGTAAATAAGAAAACATGTGGGAGTGTTACCTTTTTAATAAACGAATTCATTTCGTAAATTGGTATATCATTCTGATGAGATTTAGAACATTTCAGGCGTGACGGTGACAAATCATCTGGCGGATAAGAGGTAAGTTTGCTTTTCGAGTTACCATCACTACTCTTAAAAGGTAAGTTACGATTACTACACGGTTCCGTGCAAGATTTAGAATTAGTATAAGATTTGGTATCATTATGAGATTTAGTATAATCATAAGATTTAGTATAAGATTTAGTAATATCATAAGATTTAGGATTATCATAAGATTTAGGATTATCATAAGATTTAGCATAAGATATAGAATTATCGTAAGATTTAGTATACGATTTCGTATTATCATAAGATTTAGTATAAGATTTAGCATAAGATTTAGCATTATCGTATGATTTAGCATAAGATTTAGAATTATCGTAAGATTTAGCATAAGATTTCGTATTATCATAAGATTTAGTATTATCATAGGATTTAGTATACGATTTAGGATAAGATATAGTAATATCATAAGATTTGGTATGACTCAGATTCCTGTTTTGGAACTGAGGTGAATAAGATTTAGAAAGAATCGTGTCATTTTTAAATCCTGTGGATTCCGATAGACACGCACTCAGAATCCGATTTGGTTTAAAGGTTCAGAAACTAATGCTTCATTAGCGTCTGAGTGGTTCACGGCCATATCATTCGTATGGCAAAAGTTTACATTAGCGTTGCCTCTGCGCGTATCACTACTCTGTGCCTGAGTATCAGGTTGTTGTATATTACGGCGTTGATTATTGTTCTGCCGTTTGCGACACTCGGTTATCAAATGACCGGGATTTTTGCAATATGCGCAGATTTTCCGTGGGAAATTATTAGGATTTTGGGACGATTGAGTTTGCATGGGAATACGATTTTGATAAGTATAAGGATTAGTAAAATTCGTATTATAAGATTTCACGTTTTTGTTTTTATTCCGAAAACATTCAGAAGACAAGTGACCTTGTTTGTTACAGGTCGAACATGTTTTTGGCGATTATCAGAAAAATTTGGAAGCGTTAAATAATTTTTCTTCCTCAATAGCATGTGTGACGGCCTCGTTTAGCGTTTTAGGGTTACGACATCGAACTATATGCGAAAAACTCGGATTTAGACCCATTAGGAAAGTGTTGAGTGCCAAGTCTTCGATACCGGCGACTCTACCAACTAATTCATCCTTTTTATCACAGGAGAAATGCACATCTGATAACAAACGCGTTAAGCATGATTCAATTCGCAAAGAGTATTGTGAGACAGTTTCCGACGGCAAGTTTTGCTTGCAATTTTGAAGGTCGGACAAGAGATGTGTAGAATGTTTCTTCTCGCTAAAGTTTTGTTTTAGAAAATCTTTAAGTTCTGACCAGTTACTAAAAGTTTTTAAAGAACACGCTACTTTTGCCTTACCTTCCAATTGGGAAATGATAAATTTACATAAAATAGTCTGCTGTTCGTCAGAGGCGAGTGAAATGGCATTGTCACAGTTTGTGAGGAATGCGGGGAGAGTCTCCCTTTTACCATCGTATGGTTTAATAAATTTAGTAAGGAAATTCAGCGTTGTGGCATTAGCCATTTTTGTAGGCTTTTTAATATCTTTTTCAGATTTTACTGAAAATTCGGAATCCATCATAAATAGTGAGTACTTTAGATAACTTTAAGATTTAGTAGATATGACCTTAGGATAGATTGATTACTAATATAATAATTAGGATATACTTAAGATTTAGTTTATAAGATTTAGTTTATAAGATATAGAAAATAATATTTATTACAAGGTCAATTTAAAATACGTGCTTATAATTAGATTTCCCTTTTAGAAGTTACGAGATGACGCACACGCTTTTTAGAATGCTCTGCTTTTATCACAAAACACTGCACAAACACAACACAACACAAAGAGTTTGGAAATAAGTATAAGACTTACGTTGATGATGATTTCGTGTTCCACATGAAGACGAAGAGAATAAGGTGAGTTAGCTGCATCATAGGGTGCGGATATCACCCTGTAGTTGAAGACGTCGAGCTGCTTTACACCCAGAGGGTTTTCAAAGCTCAGTAGAAGTTTTGGGAACTGTCTCGATTGGTGCGGCGCCGGCTCACGCTTAATAGCGGAGGCTGACGGTCGGCTACACTCTAGTCAAGGTCAAGGCTGCAATGGTAAGTGCTGGCTCACGCTATAAAGCGGAGGCTGACAGTCGGCTAAGGGGGTGTACTTGCGTGTATCGATGGGGGCTCACGCTGCGAGGGGCGGAGACTTATCCTCTATCTGGTGTGGTGCGGGCTCACGCTATGAGAGCGGAGACTGATCGTCGACCTTGCGCTGCTAGTAAACTTTCACTACGCACTGTTCAAATGCTGCGGTCTGAATACGGATCCAGAAAGCCAACAGCATCCCACTTCTGACACCAATGTTTTGCGCGTAGTACGTAGCGAGTTTTTAAAAAAACAATTTTTCACAGCTGAAAAATGTTTATTAATTTATACCCGAAATTACATTGACTAATCTAGACCGAACTCAAGCTTTCGCGACCGCGAGATGTAGGATGTTGGCGCGGTAGATGAATGATGCGAACTGGATGATATCTGTATGCTAACTGTGTGCTAACTAACTGGCCGCATGGCGGTAATGGCTTATATATTAATTATAACATGCTTACATTGCATTTCCCTTTAACTAAATTCGGTTATAACAGTACTGATAAGTAAGTTATCCTCTTCATTATCACTAGCCCTGTATAAAAACTGTCCTACTGCTGGGCACGGGGCATTTCTCCCAATAAGAAAGGTAAAGCTACAGTTCACTACACTGGCCAAGTACATGGAAGCAGACTTCACAATATGTCTTTCGAGGACTATAAAGATAATTTGCAGAAATACAGATTTCTACAACATTTTTATGTCTGTCGTTTATCCATACTCACTTAAATTCATATATATTTATCGGTGGTCTTTTAGCTGTAATAAATGCTATGCCTTGTATGGCAGCAAATTTTTCAGAATAGCATCATTATTAATGGCAGTTGGGTCAAATACACTTCGGTATCTACCACCTCTAAATAAATCTGCAAAGTACCTTTACCAAAATTACGTTATGTCATCATCCTCTTAGCGTTATCCCAGTTTCAATCTGGGGTCCGCTTACTAGTCTAACCGGATTTGGCTGAATATTAGCTTTTCCACGGAGCGACTGCCTGTCTGACCTCCGCAACCCGAAGGGATAGCGATATTCCATGGTTTAGACTAGTGTCAGTTTATTTTAGAAGGTACTGACGCCCTGTAACGATTGTCATAGATCTTCATGACAACCGGGACCGACGGCTTAACGTGCTCTCCGAGGCACGGGACAAGCGATAATTAACAATTAAATACGCACATAACTCCGAAAAGTCATTGGTGCGCGCCGTGGATTCGAACCCGATACCCTCTGCATGGCAGTCTGTTGGTATCTCCACTAGGCTATCGCTACCCCCGCTAATTACGTTATAAACTGCTCAACAAAGAGATCAAACATTAAACTGTAGTACAAATCCCGGTGGTACCGGCCATGGCGCACGTAAAGGAAAAGATAAAGTTGCCACATAAATTCTCGGTTGTCAGACGGCCGATAAGCCGGTTTGCTTAGCCCACCCCTTTACCTGGACCGTATCTTACACCGAAGTGTAAAATGCATTTGAGGTATCAAATAATATGACTATTTTCGTTTTTTTTATACTAACCTTTAACCGATTTCGGCCACGGGCGACATCTTGAATTCATAGCCATATACAAATATTTTTAAACTAAATATTTTGGTACAAACATAATTAACATTTTGATAGGTACATTCATATTGTAAGTTTTATTGTATGCTTATTTGTGAGTGGATAGTTCTAGCCCTCTTAAGTAAGCCTCTTCATGAAGCTGTTTGGCGGCAGTTTGAACCTTATCGCAAAACTCAAGTTACTCCTTACTATTATACTCCTTTTTAAGTGAGAATTAGTTTATCACTCACAGCGTATCCTGACTTTACATTTGTAACAGATTGGAAAACTAAAACAACTGTAGGACAGGTTTCCCAACAACTTGGATGAGTGTCCGCTTGTCATGGTAGTTACATCAGAGCCCTACAATGTTTCTAAGGGCACGTAAAACCGTTGCTCCCGATAATTGTCTGACACACAGGAACCGTTAAACCAAGTCAGAAGGTCTTCGAGTGGCCTGCCAATTCCGATATCAGCGTTGGCCACACATACAAAAAATTAAAAAAGAAGAGAAGCTTTATTATATTATTTTTTTATAGACTCACGCCTGTATCCCCGAAGGGGTAGGCAGAGGTGTAATAATATTACACCTCTGCCCATATTTCGCCATGAATTTTTAGGTCCCACGTAATAGCGGGCGAGCCAATTGCCGTTACCGGGCACATCACCAGACTCCGTGCTGCTACTGAGGATTTGGAAAAACGCAGTAACACTTTTACCGACCCGGGAATCGAACCCGAGACCTCCGATCAGCAGTCGCATACGCTATCCACTGGACCATGGAGGCAGTCATAAGAGAAGCTTGTTATTTATTTTTTCTCTTATAACTTGTTTTTCGACGTGACCTACATGAATACAGTTCAGTGTAAATGTTGCCTAAGTTAGAGCCTTGGCACCACAACTCTACAGTTAACGTTATGGAATTAATGGCTATAATATTAATCTCTAGGTTCGGCTGTCTTTACTGTTGGTGAGTTCAATTCGAAGACTGGATAACGATGGATTGATCAACTTGCTATTGAAAGGTTCTTTGTAAATGAAATTGGTTTGCTAAGGTTTTTGTTGGCAATGATCCTTATAGCGCCAGCCCGCGGTATCACTCGTCTGGGGATAGCCAGAGCAAAAGATAGCCCATGACTGTGCTATATTACCATATGCTATTGCCACTCTGATAATATGTGAGCTATATTACCGCAAATTTCAAACTAAATCTGTTTAGTTGTTTACGTGAAAGAGTAAGAAATATCTATACACCAATAAATTCTTTAAACCTTTCGTAAAAGTTATTATATAATAGTAATAAGATTGCGGACATGTAACCATTGAAGATGGCATACATTATGATTATGATGAGTGGAAAACTATTTTGTATAACTTCGGACAATCAAAGCCCGGGAAGCGTCCTCGAAGTTTGAATATTGATGGTAAACTTTTTTTAACTCACACATTTCTATCGGGTAGCCTAAAGTTAATCAATGGGAAAACCTAAAATAAATGCGATAGTTCAGGTCTAAAGTATTTACCCATAGTTCAAATCTTACCACTTTCTGTATTTTCTAGCCGAAAATATAAACTAGTAGTTTAAAAAAAGCATTGTTAACAAGTATCACAGAATATTAATTGAGGCAGAAACATTTTCGACAAATTCACGAGACAAATTCAAACATCAAAGTGCAAATGATGTAAGCCACCATTACTAATCACATCCATTATGTTCTAATATAAAAGCAATTAGGCATTAAATTTCCATGCAACCTATCAAAGATTTTCATTAGCGATCAATTGGCATCGGTACTCAATTAAAATGGAATTCTATTGTTATGGTGGCCTTCCATATTTTGTCGATTGGAGCTTATTTTAGTTACGACGGGACGGCACCGAAACGAGATATCTTCATCCTTGGATAAAGGAAGCACAATAGTTTACGAGTTTCATTGAACAGTTATATCGTTGTCTATGGACAATTCAACGCCGTTTTATTATTCTCCGATGATTAGATACGATATTAGAAGAAGGTCGTCAAAAACTAGTGTCAGTCGCGGAAGTTTAAAATCATCTACTGGCTGTCTCGAAACAAAATGTTTATTTTTTATCATTCAATTAAATCGTACACGTCACGGACCTGGCACATTGTGGTATAAATAATTCTTTATTCGACCACCGTTCGTTAATGCTCTGAATCGCTAAATTATTGGATTTATCTCCCATTCCAGTGTGTTCATTAAAATAATGCCGCGATTTATGCGACCACCCAAACGAATATTTCGATATTTATGTATTGGCACTTGAATTTGGAGAAAATGTGGTTTGTGGTGGCTTTTCACGGGTCGTGAAAGCTGTGATGAAACAGCATAAATGTAGATAATGTTTCTATTTGATATTCCAGTGTCAAATGTTTTGACACCGTTTTAGTCAAATTGGTAGCTTACAGTTCATGATATTTGCTGCATTAAATTTATGTAACATTCGATTGACTGCGTTGAGTTTTGTGAATATTTGCTAAAGAGCTTTGAATAGATTAAAATGCTTATTTGGAATTCGAATATGGACTCATTCATGAAGTTTAGTATAATTAATTGTGCATTATACGCCAAAGAAATCTTCATACCAACACTAATTTTCATAATAGTAAAATTACCCAGTTCATTTCAGTTGAAAACAATCATTTGGACTAACTGCATGTGAAATCTTTGACACGAACTGAACTGCATTTTTATGTAAGTTTAATATTCTATATATTATATTAAACTACAAGACTTAATTACCAATACGGTGTGCTACTCACAATGAAATGCTACGTATCAGATCACTAGTTTGTTTAGGTAGTAGTTCCTGGAGGGAATATAAACAAACTGGAATAACATTGATTGATTGATTGATTGAAAACTCTTTATTGTACACCAGAAAAACAAAAATATACAAGAATACAGTGATCAAATTATAAACAACTTAAAACTAGGTACAAGGGCGGTCTTATTGCAAAATGCGATTTCTTCCAGACAACCAAATGGAAAACATAATTGAGTGACTGATAGAATGGGTAGGTATGTACTTAGAGGAATAGTGGATCCTAAAGAGCTCAACAAAACTAAACTAATAAGAATACTATGTAGTGTTTGGTGACAAGTTTCTTAAATTATGTCAACGATTGAGCCTGTCTTATTGTCTCAGGCAACAAATTCTACAATCGGACAGCCTGGACAGTAAAAGATTTGTCGTAGAAAACCGAAGAATGTGCAGGAACTTTCAACCTAAGATTCTCTGATGATCTTAAGCACTTTGTATGTGTGTCATGGAGGTATTCAAAGCGAGTTTTCAGATACATGGGAAAAGAAGGGTTGTATAGAATATTATAGAGAAGGCAGAGAATGGGAGTATTCCGGCGAAAGCGGATTGGCAGCCACTTGAGCTTCGTGCGAAATTCAGAGATATGATCATATTTGCGTAAATCAAATATGAATCTTATACAGAAATTTTGGAGCCGCTCAAGTTTATCAAGCTGATCATTATTGAGATCGAGATAGCTGGCATCGGCATAGTCAAGAATGGGAAGAAGAATAGATTGCACAAGTGCAATTTTAGTGGCAGTTGGAAGAAAATTACGCAGTCTTCTCAATGATGCTATGGCAGCAAAAAGACGTCGGCTGATGTATTGCAGCTGGACGGCCCACGAAAATGTTGTGTCTATGTATATCCCCAGATTCTTAACATCTTTACGAAAAGGAATAGAAACACCTGCAAAAGACACCTGGGGAGGCACGGACCAGTTAATCCTAGATATCAGTCTAGAGCTGCCAATAATTATAGCCTGGGTTTTAACAGGATTAACCTTAAGACCATACGTTTTAGTCCATTTTGATATGGCAACTAGGTCCTGATTAATACTGGCGATGCCTAAAGATAAATTTTCAAGCTTCGCTTGTGAGTAGATTTGCAGATCATCTGCATAAAGGTGGTAGGAACTTGAAATAGAATTAGATATTGAATTGATAAAAATCGAGAAGAGCAGAGGAGAGAGAACGCCGCCCTAAGGTACACCCGCAGAATTGTCGCACCAGGACGAATAAGTTTCATCCAGATGGACACGCTGCCGGCGGCCAAACAGGTAACTACGAAACCATTCAGTCACGGATGGAGATATGCTAAGAGAGCTTAAAATGGCAAGGTGAACATCAAAGTCAACGGTGTTGAAAGCATTGCTGAAATCCAACAAACAGAGAATTGTGAGCTTGCCGTCCTCCATACCTGACCTGATATCATCCGTAATATTCACAAGGGCTGTAGTGGTGCTATGACCAGAACGGAAACCTGATTGAAAAGGATTGAGCATGTCATTTTTTATAAGGAATGAGTTAAGTTGGTTATAGATGAGACGTTCAAGGACTTTGGATAGGAAGGGTAGTATGGATATGGGTCGGAATTCAGAGAAGGATACAGGATTGGATTTTTTAGGTAGTGGAATCACACGAGCATACTTCCAAGCTGCAGGAAACACGCCACTGGAAATTGAGGAATTAAATATGTGCGTGATAATAGGTAGGATTATATCAAGGATGGGGAGGATCATATTACGGGTGATACCGTCACAACCAACAGCGTTGGAGCTAATAGATAAAATGCTCTTCTTAACATCACATGCACTAAACTGACTAAAGACAAAGGGAGTATAATCAGGAGTTGAAAGCGATGAAAGATAATTTATTGTATTCAATTTCGTTGTCCCGTCATAATTGGACGAAGCAGAGAAGTGCTGGTTAAGCATGTTAATATCAAAATTGTAAGGATTAATATTCTGACTTTGCTTTCCAACCCCTAATGATTTGAGAAATTTCCATACTTTCGCAGGATCTCCGTATTCTACAGAACTGTGGATATGCTGGCGTTGTGCATCCCTACACACCCTATTGCAGTGATTTCTGAGAGTTATGTATTTTAATTTATTTACCTCAGTGGGTTTGGATTTTAGTTTTGATTTGGCCGCTGCTTTTTTTTTAATAAGTAGCCTTATTTCCTCAGTAAGCCAAGGAGATGGCGCATGCTTTAATTTTATAGCGCGAACAGGCGCATGGGCATCGTAGAGGTCAATAAGATTTCTCTCAAATGATTCAATTTTACGGTCAATAGTATCAGCATCAAGTAATGGTTTCCAATCAATTGCCTTAGCATCATCAATGAGATCATCAGTATTCATACCACTAAAATTGCGAAGCAAGAGAGTTCTAGACTTTGCCTTGGGGGGACGAATTTTATAGGAGAGATAAATCAGGTCGTGATAGGAAAAAGCATCTGCACTTCATTGGCCATGTGTAGCGACATGGTCAAGAGATGAGACAAGAATGAGTTCTAAAAGTGAAGGTGTAGAATTTGGGAAGTGATGAGTAGTATTCAAAGGAAGTATATGCAGATTAGTGGAGAAAGCAATAGAAGAGAGAGAAGAGGAACGTGAGTCGTTTTTAAGAAGATAGGTGTTAAAGTCACCCATAATTATGGTTTGACTGTAAGAGGGGGATAGATTAAGTAAGAGATTCTCAAAGAACGAAAAGAAATCAACACGCAAGGACGGACAATAGTAAACACCAAGGAGAATTTTTGTATGGTGCAGCTCGACTTCCAAGAAGAGATGTTCACCGGCATTGGGTGGGGGCGGCTGTGAAGACCTGCTTAATATTGAATAAGCAATATATGAACGGAGGTAAATGGCAACACCACCGCCACCACTCCAAGTCTGGTCATTCCTAATAAGCTGGAAGCCAGGCAGAGTATACGAAGCCGAAGGAATACATGGCTTAAGCCATGATTCAGAGACTAGAATAGCATGGATGTTCTTACAGTCAAAACTAGCCAGCATATCTGGGAAATGGGCGGGAATACTCTGTGCATTAATATGGACCACATTAAAGTCTCTCGAAACACCAGAGAACAAAGATTGCAAGTTGTTTACCAAAGATGGAACACTAATGTAACTGTCATTGACACTACTAGCAGAAAAAAAATCGTCACTGTCACTATCCATGCACTAATTAATAACAAATAATATATAATATATAAATAAATAATAATAATATATAAATAATACTTTATCTTGTTTTTTCAGTACTACTATTCAACACTTTTCAACAAAGCTCACCTGCCAGTTTATAATAACAATATAAATACAATTAATCGCAAAATTCGGCGTATGGAAGAAACGTTTAAACAAAAAAAAAAAGATATATACACAAGCAATAAAACTAAATCCCAGGTAGAATGGCGGTTCAGGTTGTAAAAATGAACAAGGAGAATTTTAAAACTAAATAAATTATGTAACAACAAAGTTAAATTAAACTACAATAGCGTGTTACTATGGCCCAACTTAAATGACAAGATATCCGTTTTAGAACGATATGTGATCAGAACTGTCAGTACTTTCACTAGTGTCACTGACATAATTCGAACCATCAAAAATTAAAAGTTTAATGCATTATAAGTAAACAAGTAGTCGGTAACTAGATAAAATGAATATAAAAACATGTCAAGTAGATTTTCGTACCTCCAAAACAATATAATTAATAAATATACAACCACCCACCTGGGATTCAACATAGAAGAAGATGCGAACAAATTACAAGGCACTATTTCTTAGACGCAGCTGCTCTTCTAGTTTTTGCTGGCTCGTTCTTTGCAGCAAGAACAGTCTGCCTCTGCTGGTCCACGTTGACAAGGCAAAGATTTTGAACATCGACCAAACAATTCATACGATGTCGCTCGCCGTTCGCCCCCAGGACATAAACAACCCCCTCTTTAGTCCAACACTTATGTATGCCAAACTTCTCCCGTGCAGCCATGAAAACGTCATGACGGGCTTTGGTCAGAAATTCCGAGGCTGTGATACCTGAACCTTTGAATTTGGGTTTAGAAAACCAGACCTTGTCGCGCACCAAGACATTTTGGAATTTGACAAGAATTGGGCGGTGTCTGTTTGGAGCAGCAGGTCTCCCCATCCGATGGCAGCGTTTAATGCAGGAAGGAGTGAAATCCTCAAGCTTAAGATGCGTCTTCATAACTGAAACGATTGTCTGCACATGGTCTTCCTTCTTTTCCTCGCTGACTCCATGAAATAGAAGAATCTTGCGGCGACCCAGCATTTCTAGATGATCCACACTGTGCGCTAGCAGCTGTACTTGGTGTTGCAGACCCTTCAAAGATTCCGTGACAAATGCTCGGAATGCAGCAAACTCTGTAGTGAGACCAGCAACATTGAATGGAGGAGTTGTGTTGCTTTGCAGTTTGTCTTCAAACTGCGACATCCTTTGGTGGAACATGGTGTTCAAGTTTTCTATAGTGCACTGTAATGACTCCATATTAATATGTATGATAGTGAATGTGGAAAGGAGATAACACTGTCTGGCAGGTAGATTTCTGTTATTAATTAAATTAAATCATTAAATTACTAAATAAGTATTAAAATTAAATTATAATTAAATAAAAAGCGAGAGCTAATTTTTTTTGCTGTAGTGGCCACAACTACCCACAATGGTGATTGTTCCTGGTATTTGAACAGTTTGTTCAGAGTAAACTAAGAAGTAGAAAAGCTGTTACGTAGTGTTTCAGTATCAGTACTGTAATATGAAATTGACGTTGCCTTTGACTTGGGATATACCGGTTATCATAAGACTGCCTAGAGTCAACGTGGCTCTTTTTACACTTTCGAGATTTGTTCACGTCAAATAATAATATAGTTATCAACTGACTGACTTATTTATCCTTGATCGCGACCGATGTGCAGTGGTCGAAATATCGACAAACACGGCAATATTTATAATTCAGATTTGCCATGTTAGTAAATGTTAAAAATATACAATTAGTTTGATCAAAAATTACTTTTGACTGTTAATAAACTGGATAATTGCCGGTTGGCTGACTTTGCATGACTGTTCATTAAACATAATGCCGCGATTTATGCTACCACCCAAACGAATATTTCGATATTTATGTATTGGCACTTGAATTTGGGGAAAATGTGGTTAGTGGTGGCTTTTCACGCGTCGTGAAAGCTGTGATGAAACAGCATAAATGTAGATAATGATTCTATTTGATAGTGTTTGTTTCTATATAATACGGTGTCAAATGTTTTGACACCGTATTATATAGAAACAAACACATTACCCAAATCATCGTTTATGTCAAATTGGTAGCATACAATTCATGATATTTGCTGCATTAAAGGAGAATGACCAATTTTGTATGGAAGTTGGGCTAATTTTGCTTCTTGATGGTTTGACCAGTTATATATAGAAAATATAATCGTAATTAAATCAGGAAAAAATAAATACGAAAGTCGACGGCAGTTCTTAGATATCAGACATTTAAGATTCCAAATATTTTGAGGTTAAGGTTAGTAATAGTTATAAGATTTTATCATTTTAGTAGTAGCAAATTAGTTAATTATCGCCCGTGCGGAGAGTACGTTAAGCCGTCGGTCCCAGTTATCATGAAGATCTTTCACCGTCGCGCGTCGTTCGGGGAGTCAGTGTCCTCAAATAAACGGATACTGGTTTAAACCATACAATATCGCTATCCCTTTGGGTTGTGGCGGTCAGACGGTAGTAGCTCTATGAAAAAGCTAATATTCTGTCATATCTGGTTAGTCTAGTAAGCGGATCCAGGGCTCCTAGGCGTTGAAGTCTTTGATGCAACCGAGATAACGCTGGGACGATGATGATATGATTTAATCATATTGTCGGTATTTATTATAAGCCTCTATGTATATTATATATAAAAAATAGTTGTGACAACGAGTGGAGCTACAAAGCAAACGCTTGTACATTATATAACTTTGGGCTTTTTTTGAGTTTGATATATTTCTTACTGAGAATTATCAATACCATGTGGTACAATTAATGAGATTTTTAGTGAGGCTAGTTAGCAAAAGATAAGCTCATTCCTTTGGACATTATTACAAAGTTGGCTTTAAAACTACACTCTTCTATGCTCAATAGGTAAATGAAACAGTTATTATGTTACTATTATTTTATTTGTTATAATAAATCTTCTTCAAATAAATCATCTAAAAATTAAGCTGGAGCTTGTATATTGTATACTATAATGAGGTGCAGGTATGACCTCAGAAATTACAACAGCTTCAATTAATGTGTAGCATTCTAAACATAAGACTCCATTCTATTCCTGAAACAAAGAATTAAAGTCCGTCTGAATATTCGGTTTTCTGAACTGAGAAGAGAAGTAAACAACACTTACACAGACAGGCGCTATCCATGATGTCAAAATATTGAGCCCCAAATGAGATAACTTGTCCAAAGAACGGACGTGTTGCTGCCGAGGTAGTGCAAAGGAAGAGTTAACTTAACCGCAAGCCTCACCACGGCTAGTTGTTCTACGTCCAGACGACAGACTAATGTTGTTGTTGCTGTGTCTGTCGCCAAAAGTGGCTGTTGATGTGTTGATAGCTCCACGTTCGCTTATAAAACATTTAATGACATTGACAGCTGTCATCTGCCGACCTCAGTGTTGCCAACCATCGTATCCGAATACGCCCAAATCTATTAAGATTTGACGTTCCGTTCTCCAATCTCCGACACGGCCATCTTGACACGTCACACGCCCCTGTGTGATGCTCCTTCTTCGTCCTCGGTACCTCACTGCTGAAGATCGCGACCACATATTATGTGTCTCCATCAGGAGCGGTCGTACGCCGTATGTAGGGCTCGTTGCATGCTGCCGCCCACCGCCTTCTTGATCATGTCAGACCATCTTGTAGGTGCCCTGGGTGATGCTCCTGCAAAAGGGAAAACGTTCTGCAATATCTCAATGTCTTAGCTCGGCCCATCCTGATCATCGTTTAGTTAAAGAAAAGGGCTCGTTACGTAATAAACCACAACACGAAGGCTTAACATCATGTTTATTTCAACTGCATCATACTATTACATCAAAATATTATGAAAGCAACTCTCTCATTAGTGAACAGCATCAGAGAATTACGTCACAAACGTTAATCAGCGAAAAGTGTCACGGTTCACGGCCCCTTCTCACTATGAGAAGGGAAAGGCCATAGTCCACCACGCTGGCCAAGTGCGGGTTGGCAGACTTCACATGTCTTTTGAGCACACTCCGAAGAACTCTCAGACATGCAGGTTTCCTCACGATGTTTTCCTTCACCGTCGTTGCTATCACCTACACGAGCGTAGCAACTCATATCACCTCCATCGAGTGACGTACCCATTGTCATTGCTATCACCTATATCGAGCAATAGCGACTCATTGCCACCTAAATCGAGTGACAATAAGGCCATAGTCCACCACGCTGGCCAAATGCGGGTTGGCAGACTTCACATGTCTTTCGAGCACACTCCGAAGAACTCTCAGTCATGCAGGTTTCCTCACGATGTTTTCTTTCACCGTCGTTGCTATCACCTACATGAGGGTAGCAACTCATATCACCTCCATCGAGTGACGTAAACCACCATTGTCGTCGCTATTACCTATAACGAGCGATAGCGACTCATTGCCACCTCCATCGAGTGACAATAACCTTGCCAGTATCATTGCTATCACCTAAATCGAGCGATAGCAACTCATGCCACCTCCATCGAGTGACGTAAACCATGTCACCTCCCTCGAGTGACTCTTAAGATTACTTATTGCCTCCAACGAGCAATACAACGAACAACAAACACATCACCTAAATCGAGCGATATGTCCGATTACCAGCTTACTGTTCCGATACCAACTACTGTTCACTAATCAGAAAGAAGCACCACTAAATATAACTCATCATTCAGTTAAGCTAAGATCATTGGACTCTATAATTTCTAACCAAATTCCTTTAATAAACTACCTTCACTTTCATTGCCAGTTTTGGCCAGATAGGCTTTAGCTATATCAGTTACCAGGCTCCTCAAAGCCTCATACAGGCCCCGCCCCACACGCGCCGTGCGCCACACACGGGCCGCGCGCCACACAGGCCGCGCCGGCCACCAGGCGGCGCCGGCTATCATTCTTACTCTACAACCAGTTCCTTTTTCCACTCTGTATACGTTAAGACTATACCTTTTGTCTTCAACATCATAATATTATTTGAAGACAAAAATTGAGATTCGTTTCACTGGATGTGGAACAAAATAAATACTGCTGACAAAATCCTCTTTTGTATAAAAGAACATAAAGAATAATGTTATCGCCAATGATATCGCATTATTAATTTATAATAGCCAATTTATTTGTCTCAAGTAAGCTATCAAGCGTTGTTGTACAGATATTGACTTTCTAGTCAATTTCTAGGAAATACGTTAAACGTCACGGAAGGATGTTCTATTATTTTGCAGCTGAATACTAATTTCTATTTTACAATACTTTTGTAGATAGATTTATTACATAGCGCCATTGTAATTTGTGAATAAGGCAGCTATATCATAGCCTAATGGAGATACCAATAGACTGCGACGCAGAGAGTATTGGGTTGAAAACAACCGCACGCACCACTAAGTTTTTGAATTTATGAACATTTTGAATTGTGAAATATCGCTGGCTCCGTGCCTCGGAGAGCACGTTTAAGCTATCGGTCCCGGTTGTCATAAAGATTTTATTATTTAACTGTCTTTGTGTCAACCATTACTTCATTTGAGCAAGCCAATCGTTGAGGTAACAAAAACGAAAAGTTTATGGTGCTCACAGTGGGTCTATACTCAATATCTGCATGTGCAAATTCTTGGTATCTCTACTAGTCTATCCCCACCTCTAAGCGAATAACTGTATAGTGTAGACGCCTATTCAAATTGAATAATAGGCGTCTACACTATCTAGTCATACAATTATTCTGTGTTCTAATACAAATGCTGAGTATTATTTTCGCTTCCCTGCTCCTTTACCACTTACGGGCTAGCGTTTTAGGGATGACATTAAACGTTCAACTTTGAACCAGCTGAACAGAAGTATATTATTATCAAGAAGAAGAAGTGAGTTTAACAATTTGTATGCTTTCTATACTTAAGACATTTAAATGGTTTTAATTATAACATTTAACCCGGTAAACGTTGACTTAGTAAGGAGAAACACGTGGGAAGAGGGACAATATTGTTCACTCTGATACATACATCATCCTCCTAGTGTTATCCCGGTTTAAACCCAGGGTCCGCTTTCTGGTCTAACCGGATTTGGCTGAATATTAACTTTTCCACGGAGCGTAACCCGAAGGGACAGCGATATTCCATGGTTTAGACTAGAGTCCGTTTTTATTTTAGGAGTACTGACGCCCTATAACGACTGTTTAAGATCTTCATGGCAGCCGAGACCGACGGCTTAACGTGCTCTCCGAGGCACGGGACTAGCGATCATTAACAATTCAATACGCACATAACTCCGAAAAGTCGTTGGTGCGCGCCGTGGATTCGAACCCGATACCATCTGCATGACAGTCCATTCGTATCTCCACTAGGCTATCACTGCCTTTCACTGTGTGTCGATTCCTCATTTCTGAGAGTCGCGACCTCCCTTCAGGATGTTGTCTTTTATGATGGTCTTCCACTTATTGCGGTCCTGAGCAGCTTGGATAGCATTATGGATGCCAGTCTCGAGGGTGGTGCGAATTTGATCGATACATGGTGTGGGGCTGCGTCCTCTAGGTCTTCGTCCTTCGATTTTGCCAGTTATTGTAAGTCTCTCTAGATTGTCAGGATTACGCCTTGCAATATGTCCGAAGTATTCCAGAGTGCGGCGGAGGCTATGGTTGAGAGTCTGATGGTGATCCTGAGTTGATTAAGTATTGAGACGTTTGTCCTGCGCGCAGACCATGGTATCCGTAGCATTTTGCGCCAACCCCACATCTCGAAGGCGTCAATACGTCTGCGGTCAGCTGCTTTTAGGGTCCACGTTTCAGCGCCATAAAGAAATATAGGGAAGACGAGTGTGTGTTCTAGTTTCATTTTAGTTGTCGTAGTGATGCTTGTGTCATTCCATATCGTTAGGAGCCGTGTCATAGCTGTTTTAGCCATGCCGATTCTGCGCCGCACTTCTATAATAAATAAAAAATCGCTGCCTTTAATAAATAAAAAAATATCCCTCTGATACATACAATGATAAGTTAATAATGTTTCGATCCTAGTAGTAGTCCTACATAGAGAAGATTAGATTGCAGCCACGGATTCGCCCACGTAGGTGTCCGTTAATGTGACACATGTATCCTATGTGTAATTCTGATGAATAATCCATGAATATTTAATTCTGCTAGCTTCATTAAAATCCGTTCAGTGGTTTTTATCACAAAGAATAATCCGAAATAGCAGTGGACACTCAATTTTTTATGTGTCGTCTATGTCTATTTAAAATTGCTATGCATTTTATCTGCGTATGCAACTACGATGCTTGCATATATTTTCAAGTTTTAATTTATCGTCATGCTAGCGTTAGCACTCCTTCAGTGATGTGCACATAATATCATCATGTGTGTTACTTAACTGCACGACGTATTCTACAAATACGTCATATCAATCTGTCAATCTTTACGCCTGTCATCCATAGGTGTAGGCAGAGACTACGGCACACCAAATGACCTGTTTCAACTACGTAATAAAAAGCAGCAATATGTTGATTGAATGGATGCAGGCTGCGCGTATCGTTTTGGGTTCTCGTTCGCTACTGCTAATACGCGGCCTGTTGATGTCGGTAGCGAGGACAGGGTTAAAAGCCACACCAAGAACTCGCATGACTTGACTTGCAATGAATACATAGAACAATGCCCATTTCTGGCCCAGTTTGGAACTCATGAACAGCACAATAGAGTTTTAATTTGTTGTTGAATAATCCTTTTTATTTATAACTTAATTTATAGGCGTTACTAAAGGTGTGCCGAGAAACATAATCAATAAATAGGTTTAAAAAGATGTGTTAACGTCTAAATAGCCAACACATTATAGATAAGAAATTGCCAGTAAAGAATTAATAATATTAAATCGATTAACTTAATCGATTTCACATTTTCTCTACTCAAAATGATTTTGGTGACTAGCTAATCATTATTTGGTTCTTAAACATTTTTATTATGTGTATTTTTAAGGAATATATGCGATTAACTACAAATAAGTTCTGTTTTGAATCAAATCTATATCGATTAATAAATATCATTTAAAACTGTTGTCAAAACAGTGTTGCCATCTTGGCAACACTGTTTTGACTCTTAGTAAATGTCAATAATGTCATATTCAATTTATTTTGTTTGTTATTGGTTTTGCTCGTGTGCATTGTAAATATTTGTAGATCTTTTACGACTTCTGGCTTTTTCTTTCGGATTTCTACCCTTAACAAACGATTAACTCATTCCTTTCTGCTCAAAACTACGAAAGACTGTAACTGTCCTAATAAAAGTACGTACATACCTAATGTATTTTGAGCATAAAAAGTACTTCTTGTAATAAAACTATGAATGTGGCCGACCTCTAATCAATCTCAAAATTCTTGTTTAACACTCTTTTATCGAATGGAATAACAACTACTACGATTTTTTACGGTCTACACCTGGGCAAGAAAAATCTAAGAAAAATGGGCATTGTTCTTTGGATAGTTTATTTAATATGCTTGAAGATGTGTTATTGTTTTGGCTCTGTTTTGCCATATTTAGCCGAAAATGAATAATAACCAAACTGGAAACTCACATGCTTCTACTGTATCGTACGTCAAAAAGCAATATTAAATCAAATTGCGGCCTAATGTGGTCACAAGACGTTTGTGGAAGATTTGAGTGAAACCAGTACAAAAGGAAAACGAGTACACAGTATAGGTACAGGCCGAAGCTATTGGTAGCACATAATATTCTAGGTCCACCACATTTCAAACTAAATTTATTGGCTCTATAAGCCTGGTGTGCATTTTGAAACAAGGGTTGTCTTATTATATTTTTATTTAAAACATCCAAAGACAGGTTTGAAATTGTCTATACAATAAACTTTTACTTAGAAAAAACCTCATATCATTTTTGTTTCTATTAAACACTGCGAATAAGTACAACAAAGCTTAATATCTAAACATTATCCAAATCTCTAGTAAATGCACCTTTGTTTACACGAACGAACTTAAAATCGTACTGCAGCATGGCACTTTAAAGCGAAGTAGGTTGGTATGTACACAGCGGTGTGACCTAGTTCGCACCGATTCAGCACTGGGTGAGACTACTTATCATGATCAAGTAATGGCTTGACTGACAGATTCTGTTTGCGATGCTTGTGGATGTGGAAACCAATAACTGTTTATGTAGTATATTGTGAATTTCAATCGAATGATCATAAACTATGAGTTTATACTAGTTAATTGAGTGTGAAGGAGCGAGACAAAACTATAAATTTTTATACACTCGAGTAGGCAGAGGTATAATATTATGCCCACGAGTTTGTAATTCCCACGATAGACAGAGCGAGCCTATTGCCGTTACCGGGCACTGCTAGACGCCGCGCCCGGGAATCGAATCCAGGACCTCGTGATCGGTAGGTCTATCGGACCAGGGAGGCAGTCAAATAATGATCATAAACTATGAGTACATACTACATAATCGACGCGTGAGAAGGAGCGAGTAAAAACTTTCAATACTATTCTTATTAATACAACTGTCAAAATTCAGCAGTATTCCTCTTTTATGGAAGTGTGGTAGTCTAGTCGAGAATCCGATGGATTTGTTTCCATTGGGTATTGGATTCATACCTACCGCGCGCAACACCGACTTTTCGGAGCTATATGCATACCTACTAAACAGCAGGAAAAAACTCTCTCAAAAAATGATGTTCTCAAAACACATGTGCAGTCTACCATCCTGTACAAGTACATCGGTATCGTAGTGTACGGATGCTGGACGTACTCTTCTTTTACTATAAGATGCCAGTGCCCAGCATTGGGATGGATTTTAAACAAGGCTAATGATGATTTTAACAGTTGGGCTAACATTGATGATTTCTGCTGTTTTGTCGAGTATTGCGGGCGGGTATAGTATTTTAAAACTTACATCTAATTGCTGATGACACCAAATTGTTTGTGTGTTTAATGACTTCAATAGGTCCTAATGTGATAGAAATGGTTTAATTATGTCTCAAATGTACTAGGGTGATATATCAAAATGGCTGCACTACACTCTGATAATAAATTATAATTCACGGTAGTAGCGCCTCGTTTGCCACCTATTACTAAAATAAAAAATGAAAAAATAATAATTAAAACGCGCATTACAAATTAACGAATATTAAAAATCAATATTCATATGCACTTACATTTTATGAATGCCGTGATGCAAAGTTCATCCATGTGTTATCCCACAGGGACTCAGTGCCGTACGACAAGAAATATGACAAATATAACACAATTTCTACGTCTGTATACGTTTATAAAAATGTTTCGTGCACATTTACTGGGGCGAGGAAGTATATTTCCCACCGCTATTTTTGTTAAATCATCCGAGGCTAGCAACTAACTAAGCACCAGGCACCCTACTATCGAATCCAAATGTGGAACGGACGTTATTTCTCACGAGGAACAAAAACAATTCAAAACTAACACAGAAATGATATTGAAAAGAGATACATTTGAATATGAACATATAAAAGATAATTTAACGAATCGAATATAACAAAAAAACATTAAAAGTAATGAAGTATTCCAATCTTTAATAAGAGCGGTACTTTCCAAAGGAACATTAACTTGTAAAGTGCAATTTCGAATTGAGAAACCACGTTTTGTAGTAAGTTGTTTTTGAAGTACTTCAGCAGCACTCCAGGAATATTACCATAAAACAAAGAGTCGATTAAAACGGTAACCACTTAAAATAACTTCATAACAAACTATCAATATTGCACTGCGTTTGAAACTAAAAGGAAGTGGTAAATTATGAAGACCTGTACAAAGTTTCAAGTAAACTAAGAAATGCGACCATAAAATCAGTTTTGTTTGCTCACCTTTTAAGAAACTTGGACGAAATTTTGGTGATTGAAATTGAATTTAAATTATAATGCTGCGGTTACGTGAGGCACGATGATGGGAATCTAGAATCCTTTTTAGAAAAAATAAAAAATGAAACAATGAAGTATCTTAATATAAAATCCAGCTTATTGATTCTTAAAAAATATTAATTAAATAAAAAAAATATCAAAACGAGTTAAAAACAAAATAACGTATGAAAAAGCTTTCTAATAAAGTTGATACTTATTAAAGCAGCGTATGTAAATCTCACTGTTCTGGCACAATTGATTTTAAACATAACCAATCGTGTGCCGCACGATTTCCAGCGGTTACTGTATGGAAACAGTTTGGAGGTAGAGCAACACACGCCGTCTAATTATAAAATACCTGTATTATCCAATAGTGGTACCCTATAAGACATATGGATCGTACATCTTTAACAGAAATCTCTAAAGTATACAAACATAATTTGTTCTCACAATCCGCTTTCTTCTTGCGGGTGAAGTTAAAAAAATGTTAATCCTCAAAAAATAAACCATAAAAGTTTCAGGCATTTTTTGCCTCGGCGGATAAAGAAAAAGAATGATCCGCGTATATTGTCGGAGACCGCCGAAAAAGTTTTAGGACTTGGTGTTACCACGATGTCGGGTACGCAGTTTTAACAAATTTTCTTGTGCATACTAATTCTGTTGTCTTAGATGAAAAAGAAAATTTGTTACACAAAGTTCGTTATATATTATTATAGTTCTCACAGTGAATATGTTGTCCCGTTTTGGTCGACTAATTGAAGTCCGAAAATAGTTTTTGAATTCTTCATAATTATTATAGTTGTAACTTAATTTCCCGTGGGATTGAAATTAAATTTGAAGTACCACTTCTCTGACTTGTGAAACTGCAAACCTAGTCCAAGAATAGGTAGTTAAGGTTTCGATCCCAAAAGGCCACTTCAAAAATATTTACGGTAAAGACTAATTTGAAAGTTGGCTGGCACCACATGCAGACGTTTGTTTAAAATATTTTTGCAGAAACATGGAGGATACTCTCGGGTTGAAGTGGGGAAACTTGGAAATAAAACCGACGGCACCGTCGTGTAACCGGAGTTGGGGATTTAACGCTTGCTGCGACAACGGCCTCGAGTTTAGGGTAAGTGATGAGCTTTCAGCGACTTTGCTAATATTAATTTAGCTCTTTCAAGTCGAATTAATGTAAGCAGTGAATTGCTGCACAAGAAACTTTAATATGAACTGAATTTGGCGCAAAACATTATATGTATACAAATACCCTTTTCGCTCATAAAGCAATCGGTTAAATCTTGTTTGACTTGAAAGCAATTATATCTAGCTCCAAGCTCATTCTACAACGCTAGAATGATGATCATTAATTTGAATTTTGTGTATTCAGCAAGCTTGGCTATCGCTTTTGTTCTGTTTTATAATTGAAAAAAAAAAACAAGATGTTTAGGCTAAGGGGTTTGTTTGTAGGCCCTTAAGTGTTTAGCTGGCCGTTTAGTATTTTAGACTTAAGCCGACTTATTAAGTCTTTCATTTTCATTCCTTAATTTCAGGCTTCTTTCGTTTCAGACAATTCTGTTATATTACGGTTTTGTTTTTATAAAATTGTATTTAATGTTCTTTACCAATTAGACGTTTTAGATATGAATGCTGCAAATCGCTGTCGTTTTTATCTTCAGCTGTAGCCCATGCTCCTGTTTCCGAGGGATCTCTCGCGATGACAACGTTCCCCGGGACTTGTGCACCACTCGGCTATCGCACATATATACACAGATACGATAGAAATCAGTTTACTTTCCACCGTTCCTCTGCGTTTCGGGGACGGAATTAGCTTTTTGTGAGCTTTGTATCAACCCATTTCTTGTTTTAGGTAGCTTCGAAAAATGTTGTCGTGTTTAACTACTAAGTCATGTTCTTTGGTACACCTGGCTGTGCTTTGGTACACCGTCAAATTTTCCAAGCCAATACGAAAAGTGCGACGCACGTTCTTTTCTTAGACGTGCATATTCTGTACGATCATGCTCATGGCTATCGCAAATGTGTAATTTCAAAGTCTATCCGTAGTATTCTCAACTTTTGAAGCATATAAATTTCAGTTACAGAAGATTTTCATACGATACATTGATGAAAAAAGTGTAATTGATTACAAATGATGTCCGATCAATTCATAATATCAAAGTATATTTTATTTTTCTGACTCTGAATAATTACAAATATCTAACAATATATTTTAATGCAAACTTCAATAAAATAAAAAATGAAACACAGTCAAAACCAATATACCCATACAATTCAGATCAACATCTACGGAGAAATCGATACCTCTGTGATGGAGCACAAGCTAATAGCTATCGGCCTAACTTCACCATCGGTACTTCTCATAAAACGTTACTTCCTACCTGACTTGAGAACCAAATATAAAATCAATTTTTCTTCCCACGACAGCAAGTACCTAATACGTTTCAAGAAAAAGGTCACGACGTATTTTGTTTGGAACAGATAGTATTTAAATATGGTAGGAGCAGCGGATTTAAATTTTAGATGAATGGTCTGCAGTCGTACGATTCAGAATTTTATTAGGTCTCTTTTTGTGCTGACTGCGTAAATAAAAGAGACAAATCAAATGAGTCTAATCTTGTCAACAGTCAAACCAATAAGGGCTTTGACGAGTCTTCTTACAGAGTTTTCATTATAGCTCGAACGAAAAAGGACAAATAATTAAACTGAAATCAATATTCTAGTTTAAATTTTAGGAACAATTAAACATTAGTTATGTTTTGTCAAACTAGCGGCTACTGGCCAGCATGCGACTAGCAGAGGATTAGTAATATAAGCCACTGATGCTGGTTTAACCTTAAAAATATGTCAAAATTGCAGTTGTAGTTTTGTTTCCTATTCATATCAAAGTATGTTGAGCAAGTAAATTTCAAAATGTTACACAATGCTATTTTCTGTAGCAACATTTAAACATAGAAAAATTATATAATGAAATCTTGTGGTACCTTATAACATCATGCCGTAAGGAGCCATTTCGAATAAATCTTCTTCTTTCTCTTAGCGTTATCCCAGTTTCAATCTGGGGTCCGCTTACTAGTCTAACCGGATTTGGCTGAATATTAGCTTTGCCACAGAGCGACTGCCTGTCTGACCTCCGCAACCCGAAGGGATAGCGATATTCCATTGTTTAGACTAGTGTCAGTTTATTTAGAAGGTACTGAAGCCCTGTAACGACTGTCAAAGATCTTCATAACAACCGGGACCGACGGCTTAACGTGCCCTCCGAGGCACGGGACAAGCGATAATTAACAATTACTCACGTAACTCCGAAAAGTCATTGGTGCGCGCCGTGGATTCGAACCCGATACCCTCTGCATGGCAGTCTGTTGGTATATCCACTCGGCTACCTTACAAATATCTATGTTATAATATCAGTTATTTTAAACTGTTACTTGATATTTCGTCTTTGGTGTGAAATAACTTTATTGTTTGGTCGAATGTTAGCGTTTCTAGGTTGCACTTGGTACTTGGCAGCACGGGCTGTTTCCGCAACTCCACGTCCTGGGGTGTATTTTGCGTGCGGGTGGGAATGGTGTTGTCATTCGAGCCACCCCAGCTCTTCGAGGAAGGCCAGCAGAATCTTTATGTGGCCTACTGCTTCCCTCAGGGTGCTGTGTCTGGTCAGGTACTGCTGCCTATACAGTGCTGCCTATACCTGAGGTCTCACTGTATAGGCAGCAGTACCTGCCCAGTCGAGGAGCAGGTAGGCTGCCGTCATTTCGAATTAATCAATAGACTATTATACAATTGGTTTCAATGCTGATATTCCACATTAATAAAGCATACAGCTAGTAGTAAATGCTGATCCTACAATTATAATTTGAACCCAGACGAAACAGTGCTTGAATTCAATTTGTCCAAATACATATTCATTGGTTTGTAAGACCGTTAATCTTGCGATATGATGTGGTCGTGGCTATGGAATATTCAAGAAAGTATTTTAACAAGAAATATCTAATCAACAGCCTTTTTTAGTCCCTTGCTGGTAATTGGCCTCTCCTAATTTGCGTTACAATATATTGTAAGGCAGCATTTGTAAGGCAGTAGGTGGATTTGACCTACTGTACCATGCTAGCCATACGGGTTGGCATACGGCCTGATGACGAGATTTCCGTCTCTTCTGAAAGGTATTATTTGTTTCGTGTATTTTTTTTAGTCGCCTATTATCACACACGCGGAATTTAGGTTACTACCTGCGGTAATGCGGTGACACTTTGTATTCGTAATTCGTCGTATGTATCTAGTTATAAGGTAAATTATATATTATATCCTTGCATATTACAAAGAGAAAGCTTATTTGAGTTTGTTCGTGCGAGATCGATCAAACTTGGTCAACTGGCGAAGTACCTTAATATTATGGAAGTTTGTGGAGTAGTGTTGTCTACAGACTATTATTGCGCTTAACTAGCTTGTCCTTGCTGTAGTAACGCTCATAGCTTAACTTGGCATGCCGTTTGTAATAGTTAAGCAATGCTTGCATAGGGCGCCACTTGATTGGGTGACCGCGCATGGCATTTATATTAGAGCGCTACCGGGATTCGGAGGCCACGTAAAACTGTTGGTCGCGGCCTCAATTCGTTTAGCAGCTGTTGCTTGAAACAGTTTACCAAATATCAACTCATTTTCGCAACCTTTGCCTTTATTTAAGAAAAAAGAGCAATGTTTCAATGGTTTTAGGGCGCCCTCAAATTGCGCGTCAGCGTCAACGTAGTGGCACCTCGTCGTCGATGCCGCGCAGACGCTGCGCTGCGTCTACGTCGCGTAAGCCGAGCGTTCTTTGGAAACGCATTCGTCTTTTGAAGAACGCTCGGCTGACGTGACTTAGACGCGGCGGCAGCGCAGCAGCACCTTGGCGTCGACGCCACGCAGACGCTGCGCTGCCGCCGCGTCTACGTCGCGTAAGCCGAGCGTTCTTTGAGAACGCATTCGTCTTTTGAAGAACTCTCGGCTGACGTGACTTAGACGCGGCGGCAGCGCAGCGGCACCTTGGCGTCGACGCCTCGCAGACGTTGGGCTGCTGCCGCGTCTGCGTGGCGTCGATTTCGCCCAATATGAGGGCGGCCATAGGCCTCCCTCACATTGTTCATGAGCGTAAGCTCGTCGTACGCCCGGCGTGCGCTCGGCGTTCACTCTGTAGTACATACCACCGAACCAGAACACCGAGCGCACGCCGGGCGTTTTTCGAGGAACGCTGTCGCCCAATGTGAGGTTGGCCTTAAACCCGCTGCAGTTAATTTCACTATGCTCCATCCTTCCCCACAAAAATAAACAGTCTTGTTTCTCATTACAATATTGATTTGATTTGATTATTACATTACAACGATATAATCTAGGGCTTAAACCATTCCAAAAAGTTGTATCAAGTGACCGTTGACATTTCGCTCCAGGCACAAAGCAATTTCGCCCCCTAAAAATAACAGGTAATTCACAAGGATTTCTTCAAACTATAAATTACCGATTATTTGGTAGTTTCTTATGCTATACGAATTTATTTTTCTTCTTGAGAGCAAAATATTTGATTTTATAGTTAGTACTTGAACGGGTCAACGTCCAAAAGTATAACCATAAACTTTCTGTGTAAATCTACAACGGCACAACTAGATTGATATTAGAATAATTCTACTACAATCAAATGGATGCTAGTGGTAGCAATCAAATGGAAAAACAGAAGTGATTGACCTTTTGATTTGTATATTATTTTTTCCTTACCGGCACCGCTCTAACGTTACGGATAGTTTTGAACCTTTAATTAGGTGCGCCAATAAAATAACATTGTTAGTCGCACGGGGTCTGCAGTTGCCCCAAATTGATAGGTATGAAATAAGAAACATCATAATTAGTAACCAACTTTAATTGTTTTTATTCTACTTATTTCTTATTAATCTTTTAGAAAAATATAAATAAAATCTTCGAAAAATGTTAAGAACAATAGAAAATTATATTTTTCGTAAGTACTATAAAAAATTCAATAATTATCACAAATTTTCTTTGTATAATCGCCACAGATAAATTTATTGCACTTTGCGGTCGTTTTCCTGTCGCATTTTCGTGGACAGATGTTGTACCTTCCTCTTTTTGTTGAGCCAATCCAGTGTGAAAGAGTCGCAACTTCAGGTTCAGACAATAGATTTTTCAAAGCACTGGGCAGGGACCGAACGAAAAAGCCCCTCCGTGCAGAGCGTGCGATCAACTCAGCGGCGCGGGCGACCCTGAATCGCGTGGAGAGTAAAGAGTTAGAAAGCTAGCAAGAAATTCGGGTTGCCAGCATTAATAGCTAAAAAATAACTTAATTTAAAGATCACTTGGGGTCGTGGTGACCCCGGGCGCCTAATGAAAGGTTAATTAATTGGTATTGAAATTGATCATCAAGTATAAAATTATTTCACAAACAGTAACATGAAATGCCAACGGCGGGCTGTCACCGCTCTTTCCGCTCTTTCTTTATCAACTTCGAAACAGCGCCGTGCTTTGGCTGAGCCGTTACGGTGCCGTTACAGTGTATAGAGTGATATAAACGTAAACTTCTTTTTGACATTTACTTTACTTTTGCTTTTGCTATCTATAAAGTCAATTCTCTAACTCTTTTGACGTAACATGAAAGCTTTTCCTATACAGCCTAATATAACAAGCTTTGTCCGAAAACAAACAATAAAAAGCCAATTCTTTATATTTTACTGTACTGAAAGCGAAGACAATTGTCGAGGAAACTTGCCATTGTAATAGGAACATTATTATCTATCTGAAAGATTGGGTTGATGCCGAAATTAAGGGAAAAATAATATTATTGGTCCGTAACAGGAACTGCGAGGGAGTAAAATAATACATTTTATTTAAAAGGACTATACTTATATTTTCTTTGTGCGCACTTTTTTTTCAAAGAAATAACAACATGAATCATCAATAAATAGAGATTTTTACAGTGGGGAATATCACCATATTATTATTATATATGGATAATTGTAGTAAGCCTAGCCTAACTGTAGAAACAATATCTTCAAGAACATATCTATTCCAAGACTGGATATTCACTATTCTTAATTAAATGAAAATGGGAAAACTACAAACTTTGCATTACAAGTAATAGGTATTGATGTTGCTACCTCTTTTGATACTATGATCGGTTTATTGACGTTAATTATAACGCATTATTATTTTATTGACTAATGCGATTTGTTTTTCCACACAGATAATAGATAAATCAAGGGATTCAGGGTATTTCTATACGTATATGTTATGTTATGTTATATATTTGAGTTTAGGATGTACAATCGAACACTTAATGAACTTTGTGTATTGACTGCTTCTGTTGTCCACTGGAAAGCGTATATGTCTGCTGATAGGGAGGACCCGGGTTCGATTTCCGGGTCAGGCACAAGTGTTACTGAGTTTTTCTGAATGCTCAGTAGCAGTACGGAGTCTGGCAAAGTGCCCGGTGATGGCAATAGGCTCGCCCCCTATACGTGGGACCTAAATTGCATAACATGGCGATATCTGGGTGTAATATAACACCTCTGCCTTCTCTATCAGGGAAATAGCCGTCAGTCTATAAACAATTGGAGGAGTGGCGCAACATCGTGCCGAGGTTTTGGGTTAAATCTTCACACCCGACAACAATATTTTTTAATATAAAAATCTTTCGTTCGAAGAGGCCCAATCCTCCTAAATAAATATAGTTTCAATATCATGTCAGTGTCATACTTACGTCACGAAAAGCGTATTCTTCTAAATTATCTGATAATTGAACGAAGTTACAACGAGATCGTTATTGAAACAAGTGTCAAAATATGTGTCAACGACGAACTGTTTATTTCAAATTATACGATAATGACATTAGGTTATCAGAATACCACTTCTGAGTCCATTTAAAATATAATATCAATGTCATATAAAAATAGGAGAAATGGCCCCCAATTGTTCTACAGAGTCACAAAAGTTATATGTTTTGCAATTCCTGTTTGACGAATTTTAAGTCACAGATTGCAAGTTTTCATGACACGAGATTTATTTTCAATGTGAAAGAAAAACACAATAGATTAAAAATATATAGGATTGTACATACAATGGTAATAAGTTATAACCATTTTGTAATAAATAGCATTCAAAACCTGATAGTTTCGTTAGTAGCCGAATAGTCACCAATTAAGTCCGAACTATCGTAGTCTACAGTTAAATAATGAGTTTCCCAGTTGTTCTAAAATTTATTTTACGTTCAAAGTTTCAACTTCTAGAATTTAGAAACTGAATTGTGTAAGCGGTAGTTCATTATAGAACGTGTTAGACTTAAAATCATTTCTTTGTTGGTAATTTGTTTTAGATATAACGCTAAGAGAAAGATCAAGTTTCATATTGGTTCTAGTCTATTTTTGGTTTTGATAGAAGTTAAAACTCCAGCTTTTTTGGAAATGAGTGGGCTTAACAGAATCTTGGTTATTGGTGATATAGTCTTTGCTATGTATCCACATATAAGTTACAGACTAAGCATTTGTCAATATACATAGACTAATTAACGATATAATTTATTCCTTCGCACTATTCAAACAAGTGCTATTTCAACTGCGTATTTAAAAGTGACACTGACTCACTGACTGAGTAAAGTAAGTAATGTATCACCTCCTTATCAAAACATGTAAGCTAAATGTCAAAATATAGACACAGCACTATATTTTGACATTTAGCTTACATGTCCAGCATTCGATAAAAAAGATTTTCAATGTTCAAACAAAAAGGAAGTACTTTAGTGGCCCAAGTTTGTATCATGTAAAGATGTTCCACGTATACGGAATCGTGGATCAAGGACATTTACAAACGGATATCTGATTCCAAAATAAGCAAACACTGTACTATATTATATATTCTTAGATACATACATGTATCTAAAGAAACTACATGCAGGCAACAAATCATTCTCTTTATCACACAAAGAATTGTCCTTAGAGGAAATCAATCACCCATGACTTGCAGCTTAACGGTTACCAATTGACCGTCGCTCCTGTCATTAGTTACCCTGACTTCTAAGGTTCACTTTCATTGGTCGTTAGGCCCTCGTTAGGGGAGCATGAGATTTTTGTTAACGCATGCCATAGGCTGTGTGCCATAGGGTAATGTGGAAATATTTTTTTTAGTCGTTTAGCCGTATGCGGTATGTCAGTGACAATTCCCGTCTAAGAGCATTTGTAATCTGAGTTCCATTGCTTCAAATAAAATGATTATTTTTTTTCATTGGTAGTTACTCATAGAGTACCTCATATTTGGGAACTTCGTCATACGGAATGGCGAGTGAGTTAATATGCATCGAAAATGAGCCTTAAAGGCGGCATAAAATTATGTGTCTTATTAGTACCCAGCTGTGTTATTAAAGTTCGTAAGTTTGTTTCACTATTCTCAGCAAGAAATAATACTGTCGTAAAACCTCGTAGCTCACAAGACTGCACAAAGTTACACTCGTAAAATTCAAATCTAAGCAGTGATCCAGTTTTCTGAACATTCGCAATACTTCAGTACATCCGTGAACATGGCGCTTGCAATAGTGCCGAAATATCGGTTACTCAAAACAGAAACAAAGGTACGTGGTATTTATCCCGAAGAAACAGTAAAAAGTATTCTGGATAGTATTTTGTTAGCATCTTCACTAGTCTTTTGCTGCTCTCAATCAACGTATTCAGAAAACTTTCGCTTACGAATAATAAGAATAGTTATTGCCTACAAAAGATTTTTTTTAATCAGCTTAAGCAAATTACAGAGATTTCTCCTTCATTTGTGAATGATCCTATCGAGGGACATAGATAGAAAAAAATATAGGCATCGAGTTTAAACCTTCTCCTTTTAATAGTTATAATTATGTCCTTATTTTGAGTGAATGTAATAGATTTTGTCTCTTTTTCCCTTACATTTTTGCCCTTGCTCAATATAAGTTTACCAAAGTGGAAGCCTTAAAAATAAAACTTTCCCGTTTTATAATATCAGTTATGACAATGGTAGAGACTGCAGCTGAACCATTTAAGAGCACGTACAGGCAACTTTTATACTCTCAATAGCAACATCAAACTCATATTTACTACAGCTGGCTACAGCAAAGTTTTAAGAGTTCAAATTTCATACTGCGGGAATGATTATTTTGCTAACTGAGAATATTTTCCTTGATGAAATGTACACGTAGTATTTGACATGCTTTTGGTTAAATGACTATGCTATGTAGTAAAACATATTCAGTCTTATTTATTTTTTTCAGATATTTATCTGGATATATTTTTAGTGGAATAAACACAATGCGATGTCCGAAAATGTGCCTGGCCGGCTACGAAATAATATCATCATCATCATTAGCCTTTAACAGTCCACTGCTGGACTAGGCATCTTCTTTGAAAGGAGGAATTGGCCTACTATACCACGCTGGCCAAACGGGTTGGTATAGGGTTTGTATCAAGTTTTCCTTCTCTTACAGTGCTGTTCTCTGCATAATATGCTCCCTCTCTCGGCTCTTACGACACCCATGGGATGATATGCCTGAGGCATTCTCTGCCAGTCTACCTTGGGGTGATGCAGAGATAGAACAAGGCAGGTGCAAATTGAAGTGATGAGAAACATGACAATCCTGAAGTATTATAATATAAATACTTAAAAATAAAAAACATAAATGTCCATACATAAATACTATTTAATATACACACAAATAGTTATACTAAATACATAGAATATACATATTATAAGTACATAAATATATAATATCATAAATACGTACGTATATATATATATATATATATATATATCATAAATACGTATAAATAATAAATAATATATATAAATACATATATATATATAAATCTCCTGACCCAGAATCTTCAGTGTGCGTATCACTTGTATGCTGACGACTTGCAGCTGTATACACCGGTAGGAGTAGACAACATCGCTTCAGCTATCGATGGGGTAAATCAAGCTCTGTCAATTATATTTGATTGGTCAGAACGGTTTGGTGTCGCTGTGAATTCCGCAAAATGCCAAAGCCATTATCATAGGCAGTCAACGCAATATAAGCAAAATCGATCTTTCAGCGCTTCCATCAGTCATGTATAACCAGACAGCAATACCATTCAGCACAGTTGTCAAGAATCTTGGCTTATACATGGATAGCCACCTCAACTGGCGGACTCAAGTTACTTCTGTTAATCAAAGAGTGACAGGATGCTTACGTTCATTGTACCGATTAAAGAACTTTCTCCCTCCTAGCACTCAGGTAATGCTCATGCAGACTTTAATCTTCCTTATTATCGACTATGGTGATGTGTGCTATTTTGACCTGAATGCAGACCTCCTCAACAAACTAGACCGGCTTTTTAATAACTGCATTCGATTTGTTTACAATGTTCGTAATTATGACCATGTCTCTGAATACCGCTCCCAACTCAAATGGCTATTCGTCAACGCCGCAGTTTGCGTGCTCTCACTGCTCTTTTCTCCTTTCTTAACTCTCCCTCTGTTTCTTCTTACCTAAGTCCTTATCTACAATATTTATATTCTAATCATGACAAACATTTACGTTCATCTCGTCTCCTTTTGTGTCCCTCCCATAGTTCTAGATTCGTTAAATCTTCCTTTTTAGTCCAATCTGTCTCATTATGGAACGCACTCCCTCTCGAAATCAGGATGGCTAACAATCGGTTCACTTTCAAGGTAAGGGCTCGAGATTTTTTACGGAGAGATACGGCAGAATAATTCTATATTGACTGTACTTACTGACTTTTATACATGTATACATATGTATACATTTAAATATATCTGAGGGCACTGCAGTGCCCCCGCCAAGTCGAGCAAAAAGGCGGCACGGCCGTACCATACTTTTCTCGAAGCAATTCAGGCCATTTTCGACCCCCTATAACTTTATTGTGGATAATACTAAAAGCCTGTTTTTTTACTAACCAAGCAAGCATTGTATAAACATGGTATATTTCAAATTTAATTCAATTTGAACCAGTAGTTTAAGAATTATAACGAGTCAAAGTTTCTAATTTTGTCACTCACTGACCGATCATCAAAAGTCTAAGGCACTTCTAGCAGACATAGAAACTTCAAATTTAGTATACAATAAGTGATTAGTGTATGAATCAAGGAAAAACTAAAATATTTTTCAATTGCTTTCCAGTTTTCGAGATACATCAACTTCATAAATAACTTTGTAATATTTATAAATATATAGGATTACAAAATTACATTTGCAGTTAGGGCTTTAATTAAGACTATTCGTTCGCGAACTCTACTGCGTCGGCGAGTGATACGTTGGTAGGAGAGTGACCCTGGTAAAATACGCAGACAGAACCAAAGTCTCTCCGCTGCTCCAGCGACTCTAGTCTAGCCGTGAGATCGGACAGCTCGTCTCTGTAGGGAGTCAAGTGGATCAAGCTGATGTTTTGGCGCTCCGGCCCAGAGATGTGAGCAGTACTCCACAACTAGCGAAGAAAGGGAGAAACGTCTATCTCAAAGTAGGGAACCTCGGTACAAGGCCATTTCAAGAGAAAGTAGTGAACTGCGTGAAAAGAGGTTATCAGTGTTATCACAAATGCGTGCTTACAGTGAAAAATATTAAATCGTGAAAACACTGAAGAACGTACTCATGGTCTGCTCTTTGAATTAAACCGTACTACTATTAGTTATTCTGTGATTTATAATCAAAGTTATTATATGTATAAGCTAGCAGTTGGCGGCTTCGCTCGCGCGTAATGACGGACTTTCCATATAAAAATTCAACCCCTATTTCCAAAAACGCGTAAATACATGATCAATTGTTTCTAATCAGAAGCAAGTCTATGAAATTTCACTTCGCATAAAAACTTTCAACCCCTATTTCACCCTCTTAAACGGTAGATTTTAGAAATCGCTAAACCACGTATTTGTTTTATTTCCAACGAGAAGTTTGCACACAAAATTACACGCTATCTTTTTAAAAATGACGGACCTCCCATACAAACTTTCTACCCCTATATCACCCTCTTAGTTGTTAGATTTGAAAAATATCTAAATCTCTATTATGATCTCTCTATCTAAATATCTAATATGTATAAATATCCTTCCTTAGTGGGTGCTTACGTCATAAAATGCATCGACTGTCAAAATTTCAAGTCTCAAGCCCCTGTGGTTTTGGCTCTGCGTTGATGAATCAGTCAGCCCAAGCAATTTTATATATACAACATGTAACAAGTTTAAATGCATATCCTAAAAGTACTTTGTTCAGAATCGGCAACTGAATCCATTTCCGTCATTTTTAATATTGTTTATTTTTAGTATTAAAATAATTAAAATAACGTAAATTGTAGTCACTAATTTTTTTTTAAATTGAGCTATTCGAAAATAAACCTTAAATCAAAGCAGAACGGCTTATTTTTAAATGCATTTGTGAAATGGTTCCACGTTGACTTACACAAACGCACACATTAATACAACACAATAGACGGCAAAAGACAATAGCACACAATTGACCACCAAAATGTCCATCTTTCACTAACGTAGGTAATAAACAACGGGAAAGAGCGAGACGTAATGTCTCGCTCGCACTGGCGCATGACAAACGCAGCGGGCGATGCGCTTAGACATGTTATGACAAGTACAACCGGGAATATCTATCTGATTCTATCAGTGAGTGCTGTGAAAACCTTTTAAAAAGTTCACTTGTTTACAAAATGTGTAATGGTGTATAATTTAATAATTATCAACATGCCGATGCCGGTGTGGAATGTTCAACATCATCTTGATGTTGACTTGACACCCCTGGACTTTCTCATTGTGGAGAAATATTAAATCACCAGTTTATTGTGACGAGAGAAAAAGTGCCGAGTAGTTAATTAATTAAGATACTAGCTGCTTTTGAAACAGTGAAAAGATGTGATTTGTGAGGAAGAAAGTGCTACGTGGTCTAAAGAAATGTGATTTAAGCCTGTAAGTTATTTTATTATTCTATTATTGTACGTATTTAGATTCACAAGACAACTTTAAACACGCCGTTCTTGTTTATTTCTCTCATTGATATTCTTTTACTTTATCGATCAATAATGCTTACTAGGTATGATTAAGTTAAGATAGTCACAATAGTCACTTACGATGTTAAGAAACAATAGATCGTGCATATTAATAACAAACAATAAATGATTCGACTGTCCACTCCATAGCCTAAAAGTGGATGGAAAGAAATACTCATAATATCTTTGGTAATATCAACAGTGGCCGACAAATGTTCAAACATCATTTTTGTAAACCCCACTCTATTAGAGTGTGGTTTACAGACTGAATTTCATACATTTTGTTATATCGTATCGTGTTTCGTTCCTATCAGATCGATGTTGTTTGTTTACCACAGCAACCGTTTCGTTTGTGTGCGTGCGCAGATTTAGAGTGACCACGATTTTCACTTTTAATTGAGTTAATACTTTCTTTAAAAAACATTATTTACGCAAATAAAAAAAATATTTCAATGCATGCATTATGATTGTAACAAGGTTTTCTAATTGGGGTGTCTGAGCATGTGCGTTATTTCCATTACACGTTGTATAGATTTACTCTCCAACCTTTCTTCCTCCCGGTTTCATCAATACCTGATAATGAAGCCCGAAGTAGGCCCGTTGATTGCGACTATTCTAATGTCCACTGATGAAAAGTCATAGCAAATACTTAATTTAGTTTACTTGGATGACATAGTTTTTGAAGTTTTTAATGAAACTTTTGGATTGATTTTGATAAAATTTGAGTTTTTAATGAAACTATTGGATTGATTTTGATAATTTTTAGATTTGAGAAATTTATATGGGACCTGAAAGTATATCCTTTTAAACAAAAAAAGAATTTTGGAAATCGGTCGATAAATAACGGAGTTATGAGGTAACAAACATAAAAAAAAAATACAGCCGAATTGAGAACCTCCTCCTCTTTTTGGAGTCGGTTAATAAAACTAGAGGATAGCTACCCCGGCTCTTTTTAGTGCACCCCTACGGTCCACAAGCAACTTACATGCCAAATTTCAGCTTCCTGCGCCTAATAGTTTTGGCTATGGCTTGTCTGTCAGTCAGTTAACGCAAGAATTTTATACAGGATGTCACAAGACCCATCAGCAAGCCGAAGTCTACTCGTTTTGGATATCATGCCAAGTCATACTAAGCAAAAATAATAACTGGGAAACGATTTTTTTTCAAGAAGTCACATTTTTATACGTCAATTACAGCGCACGCGTGCAACGCTCGCAATACCTACTTATCCATGGGGTCATAGAACATCTGTAGAACATACTGGCGGGGTAAATGCATCGATTTTGTACCTAATTAGAAACATTGTATAGTGACTTTGAGCCTCTTTATTTCCTGAAACAGTAATTTCCTAGGTATGGTGCCGAAGTAAAAAATGTTCGTAATGACTGGTAAATTTTGGGGTTTAAATTTTCATTTAGGGTCTTTTTACAACCTGTATATTCAGATTTAGCATGCTAAAAATATATCGCTAATAGATTGGTTTGAAAATTCCTTCTTCAACGGCTCTTAAACTACTAGTAACGAGAATATGCTTATTATTTATATGTTGTTATATAATGATGTAGTCCTCAATCATCTATTATTATAATAACTTTTAATAAACCAATCACTGATATTAAAATACTCGCTCATTTTAATTCTTTCGGTTTAGTCTTTGCGAGATTCGCTACATATTTTCCACGGCCAGCGCAACCATAAATTGTATTTTATGTAGACAGTATTTTAAATTTACAGCACGATTTCTATCTAAACGAAAACATAACTCAATCAGATATAAAATGGCTGAAAATTTAATGTAAATGAAGGTACCGCCTACAAAATTAAATTAGCAGAATTTTATGAAAACGCCTAAACGGAACTTAAATAAGAATGTTTGCCTAATACGATTATTTATGCAGATTGAGAGCGCGTGCCCACTATGTCGGGACGATTAATTTGTCGTTAGGTGTCTTCTTTAGTTGTTCCCATTATAATAATTATTATTCTTTCGCATACACACGAAACTATGTGGCCCAAATTAAACAGAGCTTGTACTATGGGTATTATAATTAGTGTTTATCGTTTTTGTGTTGTGTCAGTTATTGGGTCGTATCTGTTTCCATTGGATTTGTTTAAAATATTGGGGTACTCATGAAGTCAGTTTTAATATACTAGGCCAACCATCGATTCAGTAGTAAAAATTGCTGTGGTGAGTAACAGCTTTATTATAAAACATGGTCTATACATAAATAGTTCGGCATGGCAGCGATAGCCGAGTGATAGTGCAAAGACTACGGTTTTATTGCCCGTTCTTTCTCGTGGGTCTACGTATTGGCATTGTGAACGCGGCAGTAAAAGTAAATGTAGAATCATTAAGTAGCACCATCCAGACCTAAAATAAGCAGAGCTTGTACTGTGGGTATTATAATTAGTTGTTAATCGTTACTTTGGGTCTTCGAACGACTGTCGTATGTGTTTCCATAGGATTTTTTTAAATTCTGGGTAACTTGTGAAGTCAGTTTTAAAATACTAGATCATTCGTGTAGTCAGCATTTAAATACTAGGCTACTCATGAAGTCAGTATACTGAGTCGATGGTAGTTTCATTGGTAGCAGTAGCAGCCTTATTATAAAACACGATCTATATAAACTAGCTTTTGCCCGCGGCTTCGCGCGCGTTAAATTCGGGGTAACACAAATCTACTTTCTACTTTACAAAAGAAAAAAGAAGTAGATATGTGTGTAGACGTACCAAAAGCAGGACGCTAAACATAAGCCGATATGCCGAGATGCAAACCATGATCGCCTACTGGTATGCTACTCGTTTCCGCACACAGTGCTACGCAAATGAGACTATTTTTTGTCATTTGAAGAACAACATTCGTACGACGCTGTCTAGTGACTCTAGCGATGAAGACAATTTTGTTTTGTATTTATAAATAAACGAAAATATAAAAGAAAATTCTGGGTGCATCCGTACATCGAAAAAAATATAAATTTAATAAATAAATATAATATATAAAATAAATGTTCAATTAGCATTCGTCGCTGCAAGAGAACTGCATGAGAATGATGACGAGTCCTCATTTTTATAGGATGTCAATAGAATCATATTATTATTTGAATCTAAATCTGTGAAATTATCAACTATCTAATAACCCACATGCTTCCTTGGCAATATAATTATTGTGTGTTACATAACATTACACAACTTCACGCCTTTATCCCCGAAAGGGTAGGCAGAGATGTATTACACACCCACACCACGCCAGTTATGTTTAGGTCCCAATGTAATAGGGGGCGAGCTTATTGCCATATCTTAATATATAAAATCCTTGCGTTACTGACTGACTGACAGACACGCTACAGCCGAAACTATTGGGCGCAGGAAGCTGAAATTTGGCATCTATGTTCCTAGGGGACCTTAAGGGTGCACTAAGAAGGAATTTCCCGAAATTCCCACGGGATCAGCCAAAACGAGTAAATTAAAAAAAATGCAGGCGTAGCTGCTGGCGTCCTCTAGTTGTGTATAAATTTAATGTAAGTATACCTATAAATGACCTGTTACATTATTTTTCCAAATTTAAATCCACGCCTTTTCTGTAACATCTTTTCTGACGTACTCTGGCAGCTTATAATTATACAAACATTGATAATTTTCTATCTCCTGCACAAAAATAATATTAAAAGTTTGTTCCGCCGCCATTTTGTATTTATTATTATTTTATTTTATACTTTATTGTACACTTATATAAAACATTTTAGGAATTATATATTAGATACAGTACAATGGGCGGCCTTATCGCTAAAAGCGATTTCTACCAGGCAACCTTTGGATGGAGATATTATTGGTAGGAAATAAATGGTTAATATGTATATAAATAAATATAATATTGTGATACCTATACAATAATAATATACTTACATACATATATATAAACATATATATATATATACATATACATAAATACTTATACATACATACACACATACACAAATACATAATAGAATATAGTAGTGAAATAGGAAATTTTATAATGTTAGATCGTAGTCCTTGACTAAAGTTTTGAACCTGCTTACCGTCTGAGCCTGTCTAATATTTAACGGCAAAGCATTCCATAAGCGAACAGCAGTGACATGAAAAGATTTATCAAGAAATGACGTGGAATGTACCGGCATTTTTTGTTTTAAATTTTCTGATCAATCAAAATACTATCTATATAATAATCAAATATCAATATAATAATCCAATCAAATTACGCTATACTATTTATAACGCACTTGTTAAGCCGCATCTTTTGTACCTAATCGAGATCTGGGGCACTAGTTCTAAAACAAGATTGGCTGAACTACAAGTCCTACAAAACAAAATTATTAAAACATTATTTAACTATCACTTTCGGACGCACACTAAACAAATTTACAGCGAAACTAAATTAATGAATATTAAACAATTATACATATACAACAGCTGCATTTTTATACGCAAAGCCATTAACAATAATGTACACAAAAACTTATTGTTTACAAAACGAAAAAAGGTTGTTAACCCCAGCATTCGCACGCGCCGCGCCAGTTTTCTAGTATTGCCGAGAATCCGTACTAACTACGGTAAAACTATGATAACTTACGAAGGAGCCCAACTTTATAACAAAATACCCCCAGATGTAAAAAGTGTAAACTCGCTTAACGCTTTCAAAATTAAACTTGCTCAACATTTACTTGTAAACGAATTTAAATAAATCTACTTACTGTAAAATTAAACTAAGTAGGTATATAGTGAATGTGTTGGGCGGGAGTGCAGTCCTATTGAATGTACGAATGTATTATGGATAACACGTCATTATGTAAGTAACTACTTGCTTATATTATTGTCATCGTGTGAGACGAACAATATTGTAAAATTTAATTTGTAAGCCATGTTCTCATGGAAGTGATGTAAATCTTTATATGAGAATAAATGTCTTTAAACCTAAACCTAAATCTTGATGGCCTCAAATAACGATTATGCGTATCATGAAGGAATTCGAATCTTCCTTTAAGATAGGAGGGAGTTAAAGGGTTGAACAGTATATTGTACAGCAAAGAGAGAATATGAGCATTCCGGCGATGTCGTATGGGTGGCCACTTGAGCTGTGTTCGAAATTGTGGAATATAAACATATTTGCGTAATCAAAATATGAATCGTATACAGAGATTTTGAAGGCGCTCAAGTTTGTCTAGCTGGTTTTCGGTTAGATCTAGATAGCTGACATCTGCATAATCAATGATGCGTAGAAGAAGAGAGTTAACAAGCGCAATTTTGGTGGCAGTGGGAAGAAAGTTTCTTACTCTTCGTAGTGATCCTGCACCTAAACACCTTTCGACTCACTTCCTGTATTTGAGAGTAATGGAGACAGCACGCCACCCCGGGGCACACCGACAGTTGTATCACACCAGGAAGAAAGTGAGTCTTCAATGCGTATACGCTGTCGGTGGCCACACAGGTAACTTCAAAACCAATCAACACCGTAGGAGATATGTTAAGAGAGCAAAGACGGCTAAGTAGAATATCAAAGTCCACTGTGTTGAAGGCGTTGCTAAAATCTAGCAGAGCAAGAATTGTAAGCTGACCGCCTTCCATGCCGGTCCTGATGTCATCCGTAATATTGAATAGGGATGTAACGGTGCTATGACCCGAACGGAAACCGGATTGATATGTATTAAGCAGATTATTTTTCGAGAGGAACAAGTTCATTTGGTTGAAGACAAGGCGTTCGAGGACTTTGGAGAGGAATGGTAGGATAGAAATTGGTCGATAATCAGAAAAGTATGTAGGATGAAAAGTTTTCGGAATTGGGGTAATTAAGGCGTACTTCCACATTGATGGAAACACACCACTGGATAAGGAATAATTAAAGATGTGGGAAATTATGGGTAGGATTATGTCGAGGATAGGAATATGATCCATATTATGGCTGACACAGTCACTATTAACTGCGTTGGATGTGATTGAAATTATGTTCTTCTTAACATCACTATCGGTAAAGTGTTTAGAGACGAATGGTGAATAACTAGGGGGGGATAGATGAAAGATAATTAATAGTGCTTGCCTTAGTAGTCCTATCAATGTTGGACAAGGGAGAGAAATGTTGATTGAGCAAGTCAATATTGAAGTCATTAGGAGTAGTATTTAAACGTGTTTTGCCCACCACCAAGGTTTTAAGAAATTTCCAGACCTTCGTCGGATCTCCGTTATTCACAGAACTATGGATATGTTGGCGTTGTGCATCCCTACACACTCTATTGCAGTGATTCCTAATCGCGACATATTTTTGTAAGTTCGAAGCATCAGGCCTAATTTTATATTTGAACTTAGCTGCAGCTTTCTTGTGTAACAATAGTTTGATGTTGATAGTGAGCTAGGGTGAGGGACGGTGCTTGATTTTCACAGGTCGAATTGGTGCATGCTTATCGTAAAGTTCTGTGATTTGATTCGTCAGGCTGCTGACCTTTTCATCGACAGATTCGGAGTTCACAAGTGGAGTCCAGTCGATATCTCCGGCATCTGTACGAAGAGTATCTATGTTCATGCCACCAAAATTGCGCTGAATTAGAACTTTAGGCTTCATTTTAGGAGGACGGATTTTGTAGGAAATGAAAAGCAAGTCGTGGTAAGAGAACATGTCTGCTGGGTATTGCCAGTGCATAGCGACATGTTCTCTTGAAGAAACCATGATAAGATCAAGAAGAGAAGGTGTAGCATTTGGAAAGTGATGAGTTGCGCTTAAAAGTAATATTGACAGATTACAAACTAAAATACTAGAAAGAAGAGAAGAAGAGCGGGAATCATTTTTAAGTAAGCAAGTATTAAAATCACCCATTATGATTGTGTGACTGTAAGAGGGTACAAGGTTAACCAATATGGTTTCGAAACTAGAAAAATAATCTATTCGTAATGAAGGACAATAGTAGACACCGAGAAGGACTTTGGTGTGGTTTAGTACAACTTCCAGAAATAAATGTTCACCGGCATTACGCGGCAGTGGCTGTGCAGACATATTCACAACTGTATAGGAGATATTTGAACGTAGATATATGGCAATACCTCCACCACCCCCAACCGCGCGATAATTTCTGATAAGTTGGAAACCAGGTAGGGAGTATAATGTTGAAGGCAGACAGGGCTTAAGCCATGACTCAGAAACAAGGATGGCATGAATGCTCTTACAGTCTAGATTGACCAGCATATCAGGGAAATATGCCGGAATGCTTAGGGCATTGATATGAACGGCATTGAAGTTTTTGGCTACATCAGAAAACTGCGAGTTGAGACAGTCAGCAAGAGACGGCACACTGGTAAAGCTATCTATGCTACTTAGGAACCACTCAGGAAACTGTCGTCATCACTTAAGTCATTGATATCAATGGCGGCAATAACTATAATATACCTACTTAAACAAAAATAAATATATATAATTAAGTATTTTATATAAAACATTTAATAAGTACCCTAAAATAAAAGTTATTTATGTTTATAAATGTTTAGTATAGAAATATATATATATATATACAATATTATGAAGAACAAAAAATATGTATTTATCTAACCAATAATGACAGTTACATAAAAATAGCAGAAATAAACACGAGAAAAAAAAATGCATCGGTCCGGGTAATTACAAAAGCTATAAGGAAGTAATTGCAACAATATTACAAACTTAAAAGATTTGAAAAAAAGCAAACGAAGATATATCTCAAAACCCTCGTATTCAAATAGTACCAATTTTGACAAGTGTGAGAAATGACAGATTTGACAGATAACAGTAAGGAAAAGATAAAATATTATCCACCGACAAGTAATTGATAATAACAAAGTAATCCCTACTAATATTATAAATTCGAAAGTGTGTGTGTATGTATGTATGTATGTTCCGTTTTCACGCTAAAACGGCTGAACCGATTTGTTGAAGTGGAATAGAGAGAACCTGCAAGTGGTGCACCTGCCGATCAACGGACGAGGCTCTGGCAAACAAAATATCCCGATAAGCGGCAATAGGCTCGCCACCTATTACGTGGGATCAAAACACTGGCGAAAAGTGGGCGTTTAATATGCCTCTGCCTACCCCTTTGGGGAAACAGGCGGGAGTCTATGTATGTATGTATGTATGTATGTATGAATAGAGAGATATATTGGACCATGGAGACGGACATAGGCTACCATAAGTTGCAAAAATTTTACTGGGAGGGATTGTAGGGAGGGTAGTAGTTGTACGGCACAAATTTACCTCTTGGAAGTAAGAACGCTTGCGCTAATAATTGAGTGCTGCGCATGTGCAATTGCATATCTGTCGGTACTGTCACGTCATACATAATGTCATATTGTGCACGTTGATTAAATTGTTCGCTTATATAAATTAATAATTATATAATAAGCTAGCATAATATTAAAAACGCGAAAATGTTTATAGAAATATATTAAACATGTATAAGAACATGGCTTTGACATTTGACTGTATGCAAGGTGATGTATGATGATGATGAAGGTGATGTTATTATGTAGCTTTCTATAGATAACGGTAGATAATGTCATGCATAGGTACTAACCATCGATATACTTATTATATCGATGGTATTCACCGAGTTACTTTGAACCCCATAGAATTTCTGAAGTCTTTAAAATAATCAGGAGTGTCTTCACACAACTTGAGACTGAAAGTAGATTTGTGTTACCCCGAATTTAACGCGCGCGAAGCGGCGGGCGAAAGCTAGTTATTTATAAATTAAACATATAACATTTTATAAATAAAGTGAGTGTGAAAGTGGGTATGAAGCAAGAATAAAATAAGAAGATATATAAGATTTTACTTACTACCTGGACCGGAGATCGACCAAAATAAACAATGAATTAATTCTTTTGATAAACAGTTCTTTTGGACTTTGTGGTGGTGGCGGGCCTCACCGCTGCGGGCGATTTCTCCACGCCATCCTTCTGCTCGATTGTGTTCAGCTCACTGAGATTAGCTACTCGGTGACGCGAAACTCAGCTTCACAGTCTACCATACGCTTAAGGAACATAGCCTTCAAATTGCTCATGGACTCCTGTAGTGATTGAGACATTGTGCGGTGAACCGTTAAAACTTATTGGAAATAGTTATTGCAGGAAAGTGCCATCACTATACTGGCAGGTACTGGCAGTTATTAATAAGATAATCTCATTAAAATTTATTATAATATATTTATATTATTTATTTTCAAATTAAACAGAGGAGCTAATAATTTTTGATGTTAGTGCTACAACTACCCACCAAAAGTCTCTTTGTAATGCAATGCATAAACGACTCGGGTAGCGTGCGACCAGCAAGACGGTAGCGTGCGACTGATAACAAACGCATCGTCGAAGCGTATCGTCATGTGCAAAATTAGCTGAATATGTATGGCGGCTACTCACAAACGACGCATAGGATACGGGTACGAAACACAAATCGCTTGAGAGTCGCTTCGTGAGAGAAGGGCCAAAGTGAAACTGACACATATTGTCAACAGAAAATAAAATAAAATATGGAGTTATCGATGTGTGCGTAATACTACGTAGGTAACGTTTGTATATAATTATTAGTTTATATAATATGCTAACATAATATATACAGTCTAAGATGCGAACAATGTAATTACTGTGCACAATATGACATTATGTATGATGTGTCAGTACTGACAGATATGTACGATAGCACTTGCGCACTCAATTATTATAGCACATGCGTTCTTACTTCCAAGACGTAAATTTGTGCCGAACAAACTTCTAGCCTCCCTACAATCCCTCCCAGTTTAATTTTTGCATCTCATGGTAGCCCATCTCCGTCTCCATGTTCCTGTATATCTCTATATCAAATTTCAACAAAATCGGTTCAGCCGTTTTAGCGCGAAAACAGAACATACATACATACATACTCACTTTCGAATTTATAATATTACTAGCTTTTGCCCGCCGCTTCGCGCGCGTAAAATTCGGGGTAACACAAATCTACTTTTAGTCTCAAGTTGAAGGTGAAGACACTCCTGATTATTCTAAAGACTTTAGAAACTCTACAGGGTACAAAGTAACTCAGTCGGTATTGTTAGATTGTTTTAAAACACTGAGATTAAATTAAAACATTTGATTCATGTAAACAAATAATCACTCATTTGACCTTTGTATAAATTGTTAGACATAGATTTGAAATACATACTTTTAGTATGTATTTCAAATACCGTTCTGAAATTAAATAATTTAGCTTGTAAAATTTGTTATGATATATATTTAAATACCGTCTTAAAATTAATACATTTGTCAGTTAAATAATCACTAAATTGACTCTGGTTCAAGAAAACATAACTGTCACTCATTTGATCAAAAAGTATTTCCGATGTCAAATGTAAACCGTCATTAATATATTTCTGGCCAGCAGAATTCATTCTGATTGTAGCTTCCAGATAAGGAACACATCCTTACTTGTAAAGTAAATATAAGTATAGCGCTATATTTAATTATTAAATATACTGTACGTGTGATAAGGAATAAAATATTGCAACATCGTGACGAGGTGTTTGATTGCTCGCCCAGATCCAGCAAGGAGTTATATCTTCTACATCTCAGAAGTGGGATACCATCGCAATGTCTGCGAACAGTGGCAGACCGGTCAGTCGCGGATGTGACGCTAGTCACAGACGACTAGCCACGCCACAGGCAGACGGGCTTCACGATTCTAGCCGAGTCGCACGCAGTCATTCTCGCCGAAGTCGCAGTCGCTCCTTACGCGATCAGGAACGAGAACTAGAACGGGAACGTGCTCGATTGCGTGTATTGGAAAGAGACTTGGATAGACGCCGCGAGGAAAGGGAACGCTCACGAACCAGTGAGCTACGACGCCGGGCCCAGGATACAGTCGGGTCGCCAGGGCCAAGCAAGCGTCGCCGTGAACGCTACCCTAGCGGACAGCGCAGCACGACCAGGGACCGCGATGTGCAACAAGGCAGCAACGCACGCCGTGCCGACTCATCACCAAGTCAAGCAGCTGGAGGCAAACTAAGGTCACGTAGTCCTAATTCTTATTCCGACAACTTTGCAAGCTTTTTAAATATACTCAAAAAGGGTATGTCATCGCAGCCGACAGCTGACGCACCGCTTGGGAAGAGATTTGACCATAAGAATATCCTTCCTAATTTTGACCCCTCTGTCGGGAATCAACGGATTGATATTTGGCTAAGAAAGGTGAATGAATGTGCGTCAGTCTACGGCTGGGATGAACGTACTACTACTCATTTTGCGACGCAGAAGCTGCAGGATTTGGCCAAGGTGTGGTACGAGGGGTTAAATACAATTTTGTTTACTTGGCCTGAGTGGCAAGAGAAACTGACTAGTGCATTCCCGTGCGAACAGAACTATGGCCTAACCCTGGAGAATATGATGAAAAGAAGGAGTCGTTTTGGTGAACCAATTGATGTATACTATTACGAAAAACTAGCCATGCTTAACCAATGTGACATAACTGGAAAACGCGCGGTAGATTGTATCATACATGGCATTAGCGACAGGACAACCAAATCTAGTGTGTTAGCTCTGCGTTGCTCCCAATCTGACCAGTTACTGCAGTTTTTAATGAGTAACGTAGATTCGGCAAATCATATGGTGCGGTCTAGTGTTAGGAACCGACCCTTTATTGATAGTACAATCAATAATACTTACCCAAAATCTAATGCTGTCAAACCAAAACATTCACAAACCTTCTATGCCGCGCACTGTTATAACTGCAAGGAGAAGGGACATCCATACCTCCAGTGCCCGAAACCTTTATTGAGATGCAACCGTTGTAATAGAGAAGGTCATAAATCTGAAAATTGCATCGGTAGGCAGGAAGGCGGCAGTCAGAAACAGAATGCAGGTAGCGAAGTTCAGAAAACTATGCGTATTTCTAATTCCAAGCCTAGCTCTAAATTTATTAAGACAGTAAGGATCAATGGATCACTTGTCGAAGCGTTTATAGATTTCGGGAGCGAGGTTACTCTAATGAAGGAATTGACTGCGTTGAAATTAGGATTATCCCATGATAACGTGTCGAATATCATAAAAGGATTTGGTAATAGCATCGTCCGTTCGTTAGGTGGGATTGTTGTCGATCTAGAAATTGATGATGTAAAAGCTGAGGTCTTGTGCAAAATAGTGTCTGATCCGCTATTGGACAGTCCTGTACTTGTTGGTCAATCATTTACTGAGCAAGCTCACATCGTCGTTATTAAAGATGCAAAAACCTTGCATTTTCATCACATAGCTCATGAAGTTCCTTCTAATATTAGTAGTTCAGAGAATCCTTCAATAAAAGTGGTGTTGGTAGGCTATTCGAAGATATACGGGGCTGTCTCACTAAAAGCGTACATCGAAGATACTTCAGTTAGTGCTGTTTTGATTAATGGACGCGTAGTAGGTAAACTAAACGAGCAGTTTGTCGTGTTTGGTGGGATATACCCCGTCAGTAAAGGCTACCTTAATGTAACAGTTATTCCCTGCCGTGGGCCTTGCCAACTGTATACGGGACTTGTCATTTCTCGCGCCGAAAGGATAGACGATGTTGATACGGTGTCAAGGTTGGATACGATTAAACCCGTTGATGTGATTGATAGTAAAATCGTTAAGATAGGCGATGCAGCGGCCGAAGGTCACAAAGTAAGACTCATGAAGTTGTTAGATTTGTATAAACACTGTTTTGCATCTAATTTACTAGAACTCGGGTGCACTAACGTAACACAAATGACTATAGAATTGAATAGCCAACGTCCGATCGTCTACCGCCCTTACCGACTGTCACACCATGAGCGAGAGAAAGTGAGGGGAATGATTGATGACTTGTTACAAGCCGGTATAGTCCGCGAGTCGACATCTGAATACGCTAGTCCCGTCGTTTTAGTGCGCAAGAAAGATGGTAGCCCGCGGATGTGTATAGACTATAGAATGCTTAACTCCATTACTGTAAAGGAAAGATATCCTATGCCTATAATCGAAGACGAGATCTCGCGCTTGCATGGCCAGGCTTGCTTCATCACCCTAGACTTAGCGTCAGGCTACTATCAGGTGCCTATCTCTGAGCAGAGTAAACACTTAACAGCTTTCATTACGCCAGATGGCCAATTCGAATTTAATAGGATGCCATTTGGTTTAGCAAACGCGCCTGCAGTCTTTCAGAGGATGATGAACCAAATTCTTGGTTCAGCTCGATATGACAAGGCTACTGCTTATATGGATGACTTATTGATATACGGGAAGACTGCAGACCAATGTTTAGACCGGTTGGAAGAAGTTTTTAGATTGTTGGAGGTCGCAAAATTGACTTTAAATCTATCCAAGTGCTCATTTCTGCAGAGCAAGATAGAATATTTGGAATACGAGATTAGTAGTTCAGGCGTTAGGCCAGGCGAGAGGAAAATTCAATGTGTCACAGATTTTCCTCGGCCAATTAATGTACATGGCGTACGCCAATTTCTGGGCCTCGTTAGCTATTTTCGCAAATTTATTCGAAATTTTGCTCAAATCGCATTTCCTCTTACCAAGTTGCTAAAGAAAAACGTTTGTTGGGAATGGTCAGATAGCCAGGATAAAGCGTTTGAAAGTCTAAAATCTAAGTTGGTGCATAGACCCGTATTAGCTATATACGACCCTGCGGCAGAATCTGAGTTGCATACAGATGCTAGTAAGATTGGTATCGGTGGTATTCTATTGCAACGTTATGACGCGTTCGAGTCTTTCCATCCAGTTGCGTTATACAGTCGACAAACTTCACCAGAAGAAAAAAACTTTCCTTCATACGAGTTAGAAACATTAGCGGTAGTCTGTTCTTTGAAGAAATTTAGGGTTTATCTACTCGGGAAGGAGTTTAAAATTGTGACAGACTGTAGTGCGTTACGCTCCACGTTCTTGAAGCGTGATCTGATCCCTCGTATAGCCCGGTGGTGGTTAGCATTGCAAGAGTATGATTGTTCCATAGAGTATAGAGCCGGAACGAAAATGTCCCATGTAGACGCGCTATCGCGAAATCCTCTTCCCATTTCTGAAATCGGTGAGAGCGACACCGTCGTTCCCTGCTCTTTAGTTATGGCAATAAGTGATGAGGATTGGTTACACACTCTACAACTGGGTGATTCCGAGATTAGTAGGATACGCGATGTTCTCTCCACAAACTTAGATCCGAAAGGTTTACAGTATATTAAGGACAATTATATCGTTAGAAACAATAAGCTTTTTAGATGTATAGATGGGGATCAGGATAACGTTCGTTGGGTGGTCCCGAAGGGCGCAAGGTGGCAAATATGCCGGATAAACCACGATGACATAGGTCATTTTGGAGTCGAAAAGACTCTAGATAGGATAAAGTAAAATTATTGGTTCCTAAAGATGTCTAGATTCGTTAGAAAATACGTAGAAGCGTGCATCGAATGCGCTTATGCCAAAAAGAAGTCTAATACTCGTGAAGGTCACTTACATCCAATACCCAAAGTCGGTTTGCCATTCCATACACTGCATATTGACCACCTTGGGCCCTTCGTGAAGTCAAAAAGAGGTAATTGTTACCTTTTAGTTGTTGTAGACGGATTCACAAAGTTCGTTTTTATAAAGCCCGTTCGGAACACAAAAACGCAAAACGTTATTAGAGTATTAGACGACATATTTAGCACATTCAGAACACCAGATAGATTAATCAGTGATAGAGGCAGCTGTTTTACCTCCCACGCATTTAAAACATATTGCGAAGGCAAGGGTTTTAAACATGTCTTAAATGCAGTTGCTAGTCCTAAATCTAACGGTCAAGTCGAGAGGTATAACCGCACTATCCTCGACTCACTAACAGCACAGAATCTGAAATATCATGAAAGGGATTGGGATCATCAATTAGGCAAAATTCAGTGGGGATTCAACAACACCCTTCAGAAAACCACTGGTAGGACTCCTGCTGAAGTAATGTTTGGGACAGGCATTAACAGTGAAAGCAACCCTAGCTTGAATGAAATTTTAATTGAAACTCGTAAAGAAACTGACTTGGCTACTATTCGCCACGAGGTTAAAGATAATATCGACAAAGAACAACTGAAACAAAAGGAATATTACGACAGGAACAGGCAACCTGCACGTCTGTATAAAAAGGGTGAATTAGTCAAAATAACCAAAGCCACATTCGAGGCTGATGGGAAGAGCAAGAAGCTCGTTCCCTCGTATATAGGACCGTTTCGAATAACAAGCGTTTTAGGCAATGACAGATACCGAATTGCTCCAATACCTGGATTTGTCGGGACGCAAAATAAGCGTGAAACCACGGTGGTGGCTGATCGAATGTTGCCTTGGGTTCACATTGCCGCTTTAAATCTCAATGATGATGACGCCGATACTGACGTTGAGGATACGATGACGATATTGGATAGTGATGTCAATAGTGACGACGTTGACTAATTATTATTATGATTATACATGTCTTCCTTAATATTATTACTACTAAAAATATTTCATTTCGTACATTGGTTAAGTTATGCTTAGAGACTGTGCCTTCGCATAGCTGTGCTAAGAGCTCGCACATAGACAAGCTTTGCTAAGCGCTTTGTTTGTACCTTGGCTTTGCTAAGCGATTTGTTTGTCCTTAGCTGAGCTCTGCTAAGAGGTTGTACCTTGGCTGAGCTCTGCTAAGAGGTTGCACCTTGGCTTTGCTAAGCGCTTTGTACCTTGGCTTTGCTAAGCGCTTTGTTTGTACCTTGGCTGAGCTCTGCTAAGAGGTTGTACCTTGGCTGAGCTCTGCTAAGAGGTTGTACCTTGGCTTTGCTTCGCTAAGAGTTGTGATTAAGCTTTGTCAAGAGACTATACCTTAGCTTCTATTGTTTAAGATTTTTAATGGTTGTACCTTGGTTTGGCCCTGCTAAGAGGTTGTAGCTTGGCTTTGCCTCGCTAAGAGTTTAGAGTTTGGACTTTGGTTGAGTACTGCTAAGAGGTTGTGACCTTGGCTTTACGCTAAGAGAGGTTAGCTTTATTTTAGTTTATCTGTGGTCAAGAGATTCTAAGAGTTTGTAATGTGGCCCTAGAAAGGAGCACATAAGATCAGTACAATTCTTGTCATCGATATGCGTTTAACTTAACAAAAATAATGTATTGACAAATCAAGTAGAAATGTATTTTTGTATTATCTCTATTTAGTAAAATTAATTAACCTTTGATTGTAACTTGATACGACGGAAACAATAACTATTGCCTTATTGTAATGTAATACAGATGTAATTTTATTGTATAATATTCTCCTTATACTTAGTAACTATGTTAAGATTAACGTAATTTCTAAAGTAAATAACTGCTGGCCAAGTGTTAGATTAATCATTTGATTCGTGTATGGGGACATACACGGTGTCAGGACGGTCGAGTGTCAGATTGTTTTAAAACACTGAGATTAAATTAAAACATTTGATTCATGTAAATAAATAATCACTCATTTGACCTTTGTTTAAATTGTTAGACATAGATTTGAAATACATACTTTTAGTATGTATTTCAAATACCGTTCTGAAATTAAATAATTTAGCTTGTAAAATTTGTTATGATATATATTTAAATACCGTCTTAAAATTAATACATTTGTCAGTTAAATAATCACTAAATTGACTCTGGTTCAAGAAAACATAACTGTCACTCATTTGATCAAAAAGTATTTCCGATGTCAAATGTAAACCGTCATTAATATATTTCTGGCCAGCAGAATTCATTCTGATTGTAGCTTCCAGATAAGGAACACATCCTTACTTGTAAAGTAAATATAAGTATAGCGCTATATTTAATTATTAAATAGTTTCGGTCGTTAAGGTACGTGTGATAAGGAATAAAATATTGCAACATCGTGACGAGGTGTTTGATTGCTCGCCCAGATCCAGCAAGGAGTTATATCTTCTACAGTATCCATGTCATTATCTACGGCTAAGATCTCCCGTTATCTACCGAAATATAATCACCTTGCAAACAGTCAAATGTCAAAGCCATGTTCTAATACATCTTATCTTTCTTAATATATATATTTCTTGTGTGCGTGTGTATGTCACTGAACTCCTCCTAAACGAATGGACTGATCTTGATGATTTTTTTTGTGTGTGTTCAAGGGGACTTGAGAATGGTTTAGATTCACAATTTAGTCCACTGGAAAATGCTTTTTTTAGTTAATTTTTAATTTGTAAGTAGTTGTGGATTTTGGAATGGTTCACATTGGAACCGACAGACTGCGCTGCTATCGCAGTGTCAAATCTTATATTAATAATTTCGTCAAGGAGTACATCGAAACTTTACTTGAATAATCTTAATATATAAAATCCTTGCGTTACTGACTGACTGACAGACACGCTACAGCCGAAACTATTGGGCGCAGGAAGCTGAAATTTGGCATGTAAGTTCCTTGGGGACCGTAAGGGTGCACTAAGAAGGGATTTCCCGAAATTCCCACGGGATCGGCCAAAACGGGTAAATTAAAAAATATGCAGGCGTAGCTGCTGGCGTCCTCTAGTAAGACATAAAAAAATAAAGATTTAGAGTCGACAACATATATCCGCAAAATTCGGATTGTCGAGTATTTTGTTAAATTCTAATGGTTCTGACAGACAAATCACAGTCGCCATATTGGCCAATCTAGCGAAACGTCACCAATATGTCACAGATAGCGGATAACATTTTGAGTACTATCTACTAAGTCTTAGTTCAAATAGTTTGTATGTGTAAATATGGTGATATGTGCTATTATGACCTGAATGCAGAATATCTCAATAAATATGACCGACTTCTCAATAACTGCATTCGATTCATTTTTAATATTCGTAAGTATGACCATGTCTCTACTTATCGTTCAGAACTTAATTGGTTGCCTATTCGTCAACGCCGGTGCTTGCGTGCTCTCACTACTCTCTTCATGATTCTTAAGTCTCCCTCTCCTCCTTCTTATCTTTCCGAGTATTTCCAATACCTATCATCTACACATGAGAGAGACCTTCGTTCTTCGCAGAATCTTCTTCTTTCGTGCCCCAGTCATTCTTCTGGGTTTGTCAAGTCTTCCTTTTTTGTACAGTCTATCCTACTCTGGAACGCGCTCCCTCTTGAAATCAGAATGTCCACTGACCGTTTTGCATTTAAATTGAAAGTACGGGATCTCCTATTTAAAAGATTAAAGGAATCTGCACATCACTCTCATCCTTTATTATAAGTATGTATATATGTAGTTATGTATTTATAAGTATGTACCCTTATATTTATTTTTTGTATTATATATATATATATATATATATATATATATATATATATATATATATATATATATATATATATATATATATATATATATATATATATATATATATATATATATATATATATATCTCTAATATATGTATGATATTTATGTTTAAGTGTATATATGTATATATATTTCCGATTTAAGTATTAAATTTACATTTTAGGTCGTGTTATGTTGATATTTGTTTAATTTACATTATATTTAAGAATATGACATCCTTTTAATATGCGTTAATACACCTACCACATTTATCTCAACACCACCTGTAGGTTGACAGGTAGAGAATGCCTCATGGCATTATGTCCACCTATGTACACCTTGTTTGTGTATAAAGTCTTAAATAAATAAATAAATACTTTTTGCAGTTATATTTCTTAAACAATTATAACGAAAATTATGAAAGTATCCGCCCAATAAAGGAGATTTCTGTTACCCCTAACATATAACTAGAGAACCCCGAATTTACGCGAGCGAAGCTGCGGGCAAAAGCTAGTGTTCAATATATCTCTATAAACATTTTCTATTTTTATATTAGTAGGTAAAATTGTTTCAGCCGTTTAAGCTTCTTATATAATTATTAGTATATAAATGCTAAAAATTAAATAAACATGCACAATATGACATTTTGAATGACGTGACAGTACTGACAGATATGCGATAGCACATGCGCAGCACTCTATTTTTATTTCTATTCTATTTATACTCTATTCTCTTATTAGTACATGCGTTCTTCCAAGAGGTTAATTTGTGCCGTACAAACTTCTACCCTCCGTACAATCCCTCCCAGTTTATTTTTTGCTACTTATGCAGCCTATGTCCGTCTACATGGTCCAATATATCTCTGTATTAAATTTCAACAAAATCGGTTCAGCGTGAAAACGGAAAATACATACATACATACACACTTTCGAAATTATAATCTTAATATATTATATATATTTATATATATAATATATTATATATTATATATATTTTTTGTGTGCGTGTGTATGTCACTGAACTCCTCCTAAACGACTGGACCAATCTTGATGAAATTTATTGTGTGTGTTCAAGAGGACTTGAGAATGGCTTAGATTTACCATTTAGTCCACTGAAAAATGTTTTTAGTTAATTTTTAATTTGTAAGTAGTTGTGGATTTTGGAATGTTTCACATTGAAACCGACGGACTGCGCTGCTATCGCAGTGTCAAATCTTATATTAATAATTTCGTCAAGGAGTACATTGAAACCTTACCTGAAAAATAAAACATAAAAAAAATTAGATTTCGAGTCGACAACATATAGCCGCTAAATTCGGATTGTCGAGTATATTGTTAAATTGTATTGGTTCTACAGACAAATCGCAGTCGCCATATTGGCCATTCTAGCGAAACGTCACATAATGCCGGATAACATTTTGAGTACTACTAAGTCTTAGTACTAAGTAGTTTGTATGTGTAAATACTTTTTGCACTTTATATTTCTTAAATAGTTAAAACAAAGTTAAAACGACAATTATAGAAGTATCCGTCCAATAAAGGAGATTTGTGTTACCCCGAACATAGACGATATACTATAACTAGAGAACCCCGAATTTACTTGAGCGAAGCCGCGGGCAAAAGCTAGTATTAGTTATAATTATTAGTAAGGATTAGTAGGGATAGTTCGGCATGCCAGCGATAGCGTAGTGATAGTGAAAAGACTTGCGCAGAGCGACTCGAGTTTAAATAAACGATATGATCGAATAACATACCTTAAACTCGTTTTTCTTTATGGAGTTTGTGTGACTAGCAGTGGAAGAACTTGCATTAATCTACGTACAAAAAATGTACATAATTAAGGCCAGAACTGTACATCGTCCACGTTTTATAATAAGTCTGACTTAACTCTTTAACAAGTAAAGTCGTTTGTACTCTCTTCACGTTATTTCCCAACAATTTCGGTCTGCCATTACAAGTTTCTTACCTTATCTTACGTCCTAAATTATTGCACAATACATCATTAGAACTAAGGGTCTGTCATTAAACTAGAACAATGTATGGGACAGGGACCTTAAATTTGCATAATCTGTCGACTTGTAATTCAAGACGAAGGTTATTTCGGTACTCCGTTATTGGTTTACTTTCTATATAATTACTGCTATGCATAAATTTAAGGTGTAAATGGTTTGAAGCTCCTTGTAAAGTATCCAGTAACTAGTTTGTTAAGTTCGAATATAATTACTGGAATAAGTTGTGTTGAAAATTTTGTGTTAGCACTAGTCCCAATCTCATTCTAACTACTGTGTCACCTGAATAGCCAGGTTCAGCAGCATTGGACATTGATAACAACGAGTTATGACACTCTTGAAGTCCCGGGCAAAGTTAAACTGTTTTTCAACCCGCAACGAGTTTAAATAATCCACTTCCCTCCTTAACAAAGCGCGAGGTTTTTGTTTGTGTAGGTAGAGGTAGCAATCCGTTATTGTGCTTCTTGCTTGCTGTGGTAATGGCAGACAAGCCTTTGGTTTGCCAGACAGTAAGCTTTCACTATGCTTTACATTTATTTGTCACGTGGAGGAATACAATGTCATACAAACCATTCGAGTAGCTAGTTGAACTTCATGCAGTCGCTGCATGGACGGTCGGCAATAATTGCTGTTGCTTACATCATGAGCCTGTAATAGTCGACTGCTAGTCGTACGCCTATCCTATGGCACATTAATGAGCTCAGTCTTCATCCTTCCTCTTCCATTTCCTGGCCGTTGCCCTATGAATATCGTCGCCCCACCTAGCTACAGGACATCCTACACTACGTTTGCCGAGTCGCGGTCGCCACTCAAGAACCTGACTGCTCCAGCGACAATTGGTTCTGCGCCATATGACCTGCCCTTGCCACTTCAGCTTACTTATTCGCTGAGCTATGTCGGTTACTTTAGTTCTCTGTCGAATAATTTCGTACTCGGCAAATGTAGTGTAGAGTACACTACATTTGCTGAGACGTGGTGGCAGTTCAATTCGGCATATTACCTTCATCCAAATTAACTTTACAACAATAATTATACCCATCCTGCTTATTGTAATTAGGACGGGCAATATCACGTATCGCCGTATACTCCAGTAATTGGAAATGACAAGCTTAACCATAACGCTCTTGAATTCAACGGGGTTCTGCACCAAATATTCAATTATTTGTCGGATAATCGATCCGGCAGATCGAAGCGGTTTGCTTGTAATAAGTTTACTTCAGCGATGAGAAAATTTAGCTTTGTTAAATGACAATATCGTTTGGGAGATTAAGTGTAAATGTAATTAGGCAAAATTAAAATATAATGGATAAGATATGGTTTGCGGCGAACTTAATTTATAAGGAATCCATCTTCAATACGTTTTAGGAGTTCGTTGGCCAATCTCACGATATTTTTATGTAAAACTTCACCACTTGGTTTTACATTTAAGTTCATCGTTTGGTCTCAATGTTTTATGTATAAGGCCTTATGATTATGTGTTTAACAATCGGATAAAATATCAAGACATCCACCAAAAAGAAAATATCGCAAGAATCCATTTCAAAGCGCCAAGATGATAGAAATAACTAAATAGATAATCCAATAAATGTATTTTCATCAAAGAATTTATTCATGTGTTACCTTCATCACCCGCAAAGTAAAATGGGCCAACCGCCAGCCGCTGCTTCCGGCAGCTCATTTCCGCCGGATAAGGAAACGCGACCCACTTCCGGCGAAGGGATTTCTTGAAATAACTACCTATTGTGAACGTCTTTATCTGTTACCTATACTTGTTGAGTATCGAAAGTACTGAACGCAACTCGGTTAAGGATACCGACGGAGAAATCTTATCGTAGTTTGAGAATTTTCCTTTGAAGATGGGTTAATGTACATAGTTAGAAGATCAAGAAATAGTTGATGGAAGTTTGATAGGGTGACTGGCAGAGTATTCTAGTCTAATATTTTTTGCCCATGAAACAATTGCTGCTGTATTTTGATAATTAATCTAATTGATTCATTACGATTATGCTGAGACCCGTTGGAAACATGTATTGGAGTAATTTTATTCAGTACGAATCATACTGTTAAATCTTTTTAAGACATATTTCACACAAGGAATAAATCCTGTGTGGCAGGGGAATTTACAAACATTAAATCAACGGACACTACCGACTTAAAACAGCAATGTGGAGAACAATCAAACTGTTGTCTCTTGTGGAACTCGAACCCACGATGCGATGCTAAACGACGATGCGACCGTTTAAACCACTAAGCCACACTTGCTGTCAAAAACTGGTATTATCTGTTCGTATTTTCTTTCTATTTAGATAGCAGACAAATAAGGCAGCTATAGCTGAGTGGAGATGCCAACTGACTGCCATACAGAGGGTATCGGGTTCGAATCCACGGAGCGCACCAATGACTTTTCGGAGTTATGTGCGTATTGAATTATTAATTATCGCTTGTCCCGTGCCTCGGAGAGCACGTTAAGCCGTCGGTCCCGGTTGTCATCAAGATCTTTGACAGTCGTTACAGGGTGTCGGTACCTTCTAAATAAACTGACACTAGTCTAAACCATGGAATATCGCTATCCCTTCGGGTTGCGGAGGTCAGACAGGCAGTCGCTATGTGGAAAAGCTAATATTCAGCCAAATCTGGTTAGACTACTAAGCGGACCCCAGATTGAAACTGGGATAACGCTAAGAGGATGATGATGATTAGATAGCAGACAAATGTTCTTTACGCCTGAAAGCGTATTAGCCATTTGAATTACAAATTACGTTCATCTTTGGACTGTCTCTTTAGCATAGTCCCACACATAATTTTTGTTATCTATACTGTCGTCTTTTAGGCTCCTTCACTCTCCATCCACCTATATCTATTTTCAGCATTTATATTTCATTCAGTATTAGTCCAACTATCCCTTTAATTTTTATAAATTTATTATAATATTTTAAAATGAGATTTCTACAATGTCACCTACCTTTCACATCAATAATTTCAATAACAGACGATAGCTCAATCAATTTTGTATTATATTAAGTTTCAAAAATTACAGCAATGCCGATAACTTGATAACTTCTATTTTCAAACCGTCTTCAATTAGGCTATCTTTGCGAGTCTTTTATACGGTTTCTATTGAACGAATGACCTTTCAACGTTGTGTATGCGGAATATTGATTACTATAACTATAATATTATTCGCTATAGGTATTGTGATTTAAGAGTAGTGGTAGCCTAGAAGTAAAAATTAATTTTCTTGTTTGCTGTGAAGCAAAAAAATTATGCCTGAAAGTTATGTTTACTGTATGTTTGTCACGTAAAATCTACATAACGGTTTTTATAAAGCTTTACAGTAACACATACATCAGAATATCACAAGGCTACACTATGTCGCAATAACCGGCACCTTTGTGAAAGTCGACTTCAAATATAAACCAAATAATGTTTTTCGATTATTCAAATCTATATTACTAAATCATCATCATTGGTTCGATCTCCGATCCAGGTTGCAACCAAGAGTTTCACCTTGGATACCGGCGCTCGCAGACTAGTCTATCCAGATCCGACAGAATAGTAGCCTTTCCATAGAGCGACTACTAAAGGGATAGGCAACATGAAATGAGTACGATCAGTGTCAGTATATTTAAGTGTATTGGCTCCCTGTAACGATTGTCAACAATCTTCATGACAGCCGCAACCGACGGCGACGGCTAAACGTGCTCTCTGAGCCACGAAGCAAGCTATAATTATCAATTTCGAGAAGTCAGTAAAGCATGCCGTGGGTTTAAACCTGTTGGCCAATTCTTTTATATTATCTGTCATCGATACTGTACTTTCAAGAAATTCGATCAAATTTTAATTACTCACAATTGGTATTCTGCTAACTTAATGTCATTATTGTCCAAATAGTCAGTCATTGACACATATTTTGACAGATCGTTTAATTTACGATTTAGTCGTGATATCATTAAAATACCAATTTATTTAGGAGAATACCATGTACGACATCAAAATGACACTGACAATAGATCGAAGCTGCACTTTAAACAAATATAATTGCGAGAATTGGCCCTCTGATGCCCTCTGCATGACAGTCCGCTGCCATAAACTAACCAACTAACTTGAAACACGTGGCTTTTATTAAAAATCATTCAGTCATGTGTAGGGTCGGTTTGGGACAAGGGACGGTTAACTTGGGATTCAAAATTTTGAATTTTATGGGACCAACTGTTTTCGAAAGCGTGTTATCCATTATGTTGTTGTGATGTTTGCTTAAAGCTTATTTTGTAACTTCTCTTCTTATATTCGTTTTATTATATAAAGCTTATTGATAAAGTATTTTGAAAAGCATAATTCGTAGCAATCTACGTATCAAAAATAGTATATCATTGAATTTATCATTTTATCGAACATTTATTTTAAAGACACCAGGAATATGGGTCGCCCACGACCAACGATATATTCATAGAGTACGTACATAATATAATGGTCTTTAAAATAAATGTTTAATAAAATTATAGTAGTATTTGGATTTAAAAAGAGGACAAGTATCCAGCAAAACATAACTAATGCGACTCTCCAAGTTTAACTATAAAGCAGTTGTATCGGCTATAGTAAAGTAAGTATTGCATGCTAGCGGTATCCTACCCTCTGGGAACCGTCAACACTGAATGGTGAATGTGTTCGAACCGGTTTGTAGTGCTGACCGCTCCTTGGGGATATTACTGGTACGAGAATCAAATCAGTTTGTATTGTAACCCAATGGATAAATAAAATAGAATCGCGCAAAATGCAAATACGCAATGCATTATTTGTGCAAAACATATAAATCTGTGTTTTATTTAAAAGTGTTTTTGAGTATCCCTTGTCCTTATACATATAATGAATCTAAGTAGTAGTCGCAAAGTAACTGAAAATAACAGCCGAAAAGATACCTTAAGGGCGTGCCATAGGAGAGGCCTATTTCAAGCTATGCACTGCGGCAGCCTAAGTATGATGATTAAGATCATTAAATGTTAGCTTAAACAATCGATTAGTAGTCGTTTAAGAGGCCATCTTGATCGTCAATATTTCGTCGATTGTTGTTGGTTCGAACTACACATTGCTGTTTGAAACAAATAATTCCAATAAAAAAAAATTAAGCTATTTTGATAGAATACCCGACATATGTTTTATACTCTGTAGAATGTGTTCTAAGTCACAAACAAATATACTGAGGTTATGATGGTATAGTTTGAACATCCTAAGACAAGTGGTGCCGCTGATAATTAGCACCATGCTCTATTTGCTCCAAATCTCATTACTGCGTGTTCATATTTCACTTTTGTCACTCTCATTTTGAACTGCACAAGTTTTGAAATAAAAGCCAGTATTAAGTTCAAACGCTATTTTTAACCGACTTCGACAAAAGGAGGCGGCACCGACTCCAAAAATTATAGCACTTTATTATAGGTAGTACATAGTTTATTTAGTATTATTCATAACTTTTTAAGTAGTTTTATATAATTAGATAGGTTTTATAGCAGTAGTAGTAGTAGGTAAATTAGATTAAAATAGTTTATCCCTCTTTCTGTTTAGTTAAGTTGATTTTTGTGCTGCAATTGTAAAGTAAATTTCATTTATAATTTAGAAAAAACAATTATTTTTTGATTTTTAGTTCCTTGGTGTTTTTGAAGTCAGTTTTATTTTATTTAAAAATATTTTTTGTCCAGTGGAAACTGTACGTATTGTACGGTGAATAGTTTTAGTAATTTTATACGTTTGTCCTTTCAGAAATTACTGGCATCAAATAAACTCATGTTGAAATATCTTTAAGTGTCCCAGACTATGACCAACAACTAGATAAATAAACTGTTACACGTTGACATATTTAAGAAAAAAATGCTCAGCGGAAATTTATACACTAGCATGTCGTGCCATAGAGAGCACGTTAAGCCGTCAGCGCCGCACATACAAGTATTTTCACGATCTACGCGGCCAAAATTATTTTAATGCTCAATTGGTATCTAAACACTGTAAAGAAACAAACAAACTATTTTTTTTTACTTTTTACTATTATTTTCAAAAACAAAAAATATATATAAACATTAAAAACATAATAATTCTTAGTTTTTTGGCTTTCTTCGTCATTGTCGTTTGTCGTCATTCGTCAGTGGGTATCATGTCTTCTTGGCTTTCTGTAAGGCACTATAGCACGGAAAAACTTCTTATTACTATTTCTTATAATTTCATACTGTCCTTGTGTCAAATCGGCATCTACAAACATTTCCAAAGCTTGCATTGATGTCAAGGAGGGCTGCCCTTTTTCTGATTTCAAATGATAAAATGCCTTTTTATATTTAGTTGCTCGTGTTGGAGAACTAGTAATATCTTTTAGGACATTTGATGCATCCTTTTACCAGATTCAAAATTAGAACGAAGTTCTTCAGTCTTTCGCCTCTTGCTCCTTTCACTTGCGTCTTCGAACAACTTGGATGGGCGCCCTGGCCGTTTTTGTGCATCCACAACAGGTATTTCAAAAGTACCATCCAGCCAACACTGCTTGTTTTTTATATATTTGTCTTTTTTATAATGGGCTTTCGTCCAACTTTGTACAACTTGTAACAATTTGGTCTTCTTTGTAACCTTCACATGACAAAAGGTGATCTTTAAATATTATAATTTGGCATCTAAATTAGGCAAATTTTCGTTCGTCATGAGGTCAAATAAGTAATTTTGTGTCACAATCCTTACTCCTGATGCTTCCTGTGAACCTTAATCAAACATAAACTGTGTTAAAAGTCGCTAAAACCATTTTCAATTTTAGACGAAATTTCGCTTAATATCTTTGATCCCTCAAAAATGTATCAAACCGGACATATGCGGACACGATTTTGATATTACTTATAAGGATAAGGATCAAATAATAACCTATACTTATTGAAAATAATAGCCCGATCTACCCCGTTACTTAAATAAAAACACTAGCAAATAAAAAATATTTCAGAAAATCACAGTATTAAAATGGGTTTTTTATTTATAAAATAAATATGTAGTTTGATAGTTGATCATGACTTTATTTATGTAATATGTAAGTCTCTTAACTTGTCCATCAGAATCCATTACTTTCAGTTCGTAAAAAGAACTTGATAACATAAAAAATCACTTTGTAAGTTTAATGTTTAGAAAAGCGCCGAGAATAGATACGTACACTAGGTAACACGGTCAACTTCCGACTGACCCCACGGGTGCGGGGTGTAGGTTAGCAGGTAGATAAACCTTGGACATTGTTCCCGGGTTCGTAATCTATTCGTGGACCTCGGTTTAAGAATGATATTGTTATTTTGACATTTTGGACTTTTGGTCGCCTAGATCGTGTAAATACCTGTATGTGCGCCGGTAACCATACAGATCTCTGAAGGTCGTTGTTACGGCTAGTCAACACTTCTATACCTCAATGGTGTGCTCCGTGGGTTTGAACATAAGTTGGGTCAGAATAACTAACTGATAGTCTCCTATTGAATATCGCAATCTATTATCTCAATTTCTGTTACAATCAGGTATTGTAAAATATTTTTGGGTTTCTACGTACTAAAAGCAAGAATTCTACTCCATACACCGATTAGAAATACTGAAATAAAAAGCCAGTTCATATCAATCAAAATTCGATTAACCAAAACATGTCTGATTTTTCATAGCAATGACCGCTTTCTGTATCAAAGCTCGGCGTCAAACTCTCCTCCGTCCCAAAGGATTACAGGGGTCAGTCTTACAAGACTGACTAATCCTAACCAATGATATGATGTTTTATCTCTTTCGATCTGCTGAGATTAGAAAGAGAGATACCGTTATCGCGTCGAACAGGCAAACCAAACATAATATAGTTATACAATGGGACTTGTACGTGAAACGCGCTACAGGAAATTTGGTAGATTTGTTATATTCCTTTTTTTAAAGATTATTGCATTGTTGGTTTCACGGGACTAGCTTATTGGTCCGTTGAGATGCTTATCTCTATCACGTATTATTTACGTTGTAGTATTTGATTGGGATATTGTGAGTGTCATGGTCTTTAAGGGTGACCCACATAAAGTGGGCGTATTGTTGCATTCGTTTTTAAATGAAGCCTAATCAATTGAGTCAAACGAAGGCATCAATCATGGAAACATAATTCATTAGAGAGAGGCATTACCCTCAAATATCACAGAATGTGGCTAGAATATCAATTGAGTGATATAATAGCCTCATTGTACTATTCCATGGACCATTCACTATACCAACACGTTTGGCCAGCGTGGTATAGTAGGCCCATTCCTTCTTTCAAAGGAGAGGCCTAGTCCAGCAGTAGACTGATAAAGGCTGATGATGATGATGATGAGAGCCACATTCTGTGATTTGAACTTTTGGCAGTATGTTTAATGGATGGGATGTGATGTGTATAAATCAATTATTGATATAAAATGAACATATTATAATTATATTCTCAAATTGATCAGACGCTGATAGCAATTTAGGCTCCCAAGAGGCAGGTATATACATAAGATTTCCGCCTTGGAGCCTGAAGCCCGCTAACAACCGGTATAGATCAAGAATGATAACGGTGATAGTTGATGGTCACAATTGTTTTTAATAAGTTTTTTGCCACATTTACAGGCATCCGTGCTCTGCTACATTTTGCGTTTAGCCACATATAATTTACTAGCTAATGTTCACGCCATCACTAACGTGGGGTCGGTTATTGGTACAAAGGTTAGTACATGTGCTGTACTGATGTATAAGTTTCGTCAAAATCTGTTCTACCGTATACGTAAAGCTGTAACAACGATCCACACATCCATCCTCACAAACTGTTACATCTATAAGAGTAATAAAACTTTATACGGAAAACCCTTAAAAGCTTCTACAGCGAAAATATAACAGCTATATAACATCTAGAGTAGTATATACACTCAGTTCAATTCCAGTAACGATCCCTTTATTTATTGTTGTACAGCAGGGTATTCGCCAAGAAATCAGAGGCGAGCACGGCTATCAAATAAAACTCCCTGGAGAGTGAACTAATCCTAGTAGCCGAGTGGTATACATACGCCTTTGTAGTGTGTTGTTACATTGTTTGAAGTAGAAAAGATTTTTAGCTTTTTCTGTATAACACTTGACTGAAGAGTATTTAACTCGGCGAATACAATGAGAAAGTATCTAAAAATGTGATAATATTTGTGGCGTTTACAAAATAACGAAATCGATTTATATACGATTTTGAAACATTTTTATTTTTCTGTTTTTAAAATCGGCCGCCATGTTGTGACGTCGTCATCTGCAAAATACGGCTTGTAAAGAGAGAAATATTAACTGATGAAAGCAACGTTTGTTCATAAGTTGTTTCATTTATTTACAATTCCCATTGCCGTCATGATTGCAAGAAAAATTGACGTCCAGCGTTGCAGTCACAATTGCGAAATTCTAATATGAAAGTATAATTTTTTTTTAGACTCACGCCTGTATGCCTGTTGGTATGCCTGTAAGCAGGAGCGTGATGTTACCCCCACATTTTGCCCTGTTATGAATTTTTACTTCCCCGTAACAATGCCTAATCTATTGCACTTACTGGGCACTTAGCTAGACTCCGTGCTGCTACTGAGAATTTGGCAAAACTTAGTAACACTTTTGCGCTACCTGGGTATCGAAACCAGGATCTCCCAATTAGCAGACACATATACTATCCACTGGACCATGGAGGCAGTTAGTTTTAAGTGTTAAATTAATATACATATTCATGGCATTTATCTCTACTCTCCTAATATTCCGTCATATCTGGTACCTTACTTTCAAGTTTCAATATCTCTGTTCCAACCATGACAAGAACTTGCGATCTACTAATAAACTTCTTCTTCCCTGTCTATCTCACACTTTCTAGTCTAGTACATTCTTCTTTCAATATCCAATCCATCTTTCTGTGGAATGCACTCCCTCCCAAATTACATACATACGTATGTATGTATGTAATTTGGGAGGGAGTGCGAAACAGGCGTGAGTCTATGTATATAGACTCACGCCTGTTTCCCAAAATTAGGATGTCAACTAATCGTGATACGTTCAAATTTAGTCCGTCAGCTGTTTTATAGTGAATTGTTGGCAGCTCCTCAGTAGCACTTTATATGTTTATATTTATGCGTATTTCTATTTTATTTTACTCTCTTTGCGTAAGTACACACCTGCCATGACCGTCTCTGCATCATCTATAGGTTGACTGGGAGAAAATGCCTATAGGCATTAAGTTTATTCTATTTTATTTTACTCTCTTTGCGTAAGTACACACCTGCCATGACCGTCTCTGCATCATCTATAGGTTGACTGGGAGAAAATGCCTATAGGCATTAAGTTCGCCTTGTGCAATGTATTCTGCAGGAAGTTTTAAATAAATAAATTTATCGATTGAATTAATTTATATTTTAAGGCACTTTTCAAAAGTGGAAATTATTACTTGATTGTGACGTGTAATATAAAAGTCAACATCGTTATGCGAACCCTATACTAGATAACTACAAGATAGACGCTTTCGAGACGGAAGTCCGCTTTTTAGTGTAACTAGGTTTAAAAAAAATTACACCGCTGTAACGGGTTCTGGTAGTAAAACGCAGAAAAGGTTCTATGCGTTTATTTGCCGAGTATTGTCTCACTTCCCTTGCACGAGTATGATCGACCAACAACACGACACTGGCCTGAACACTAAGGGCTGCAGTCTCCCACGCTGTTCCCTCCGGTGGTGTGCAGGGCAGGTTGCTCGAAGGGCTGCGCGTAGCGGCAGATCCTCGCAGGCCGTTGGCTCAGCTGGCAGGTGCCGGCGGTGTGTGTGCGATGAGCGGGGCAGGCCAGACTCTTCGGCAAAGGTGACGCCGAAGGCGATGCAGCAGGTGTAGCGGTCTAGGTAGTGTAGCCCGGAGCCTTGAGGTGAACCTGGAACCTGAAGGAAAGCAGCATTAGGAGAGCCACAACCAATAGAGTCAGGCAGGCGGCGTCAGCCGGCCTCAGCTAGCAGGTAGAGAGATGGGCAGTACGCTAACGCAGTAAATGTAGTAACTTACCCACAGCTGGGATCAGGATACACGTAAAATGTATAAAGATATAGCGGTACAGAATAGAGTAACGGTAGTAGGTTAGTGTAGAGTAGCGGTGACGGCCTCTCTGTCGGCCCCTTTATATACCGGCCCTCCATCAGCGTTGGTGTCGACGCATTACCAAATAAGGGCAAAACTTACGAGCGTGGACGATGGCTTTCTCTGATTGGCCGAGCGTATGGGCGGTACTGTGACGCAACGCGGTAAGTACCGGACATACGTTACACCGCTTTTAACTTTGCTACGGGGCAAACTATTTTCTGTTATAGCTACTGACTTTTGATACATGATAGTCTTGATATAACGGTTGCTAGTTAAATAACATTTTACTTATTCTAAATATTACTTATAACTATCCTTATGGAAAATATTATAAATATTCAATATCAATCAGTGTATAAAAAATTCTTGCGTTACTGACCGACTGGCAGACACCGTACAGCCGAAACTACTGGGCGCTAGAAGCTGAAATTTAGTATGTAATATGTATGGATGTATGTTTCGTGGGAAGTATAGGGGGGCACTTAGAGAGTATTTTTGTAAATCTCATCCCATAAGAGTAAAGTTCCAGGTAGACTGAGTCGTGGGTGAAGTCTAGATTCAATATAAACAGAATGCTGTAGACAAGTCGTAGCAATAAGTCGTCGTAGCATATGTGTAGAACATTGACCTACGCGTAGTCTACGAACTACGGGCCATGCCTTTATGCTGTTTTTCACTTTCTAAACTAAAATTAGACTATTGCTATCTTTTATCTAGATACCAAGGCGAAAAAGAGCATGTAATATTTTAAAGCTATCGAATTAAAGCAGAAGTAACAAAAATTATGAAGCAAAATAAGGTAGGGTGAAATTTGATTTTACAGTTTTCAATGAGACATTTCATTAGATTGCAGATTGACTTTGATAATATTTTTCTGATTTTCATCTCATTTTTCTGATTAACAAAGTAAACATCATTCTATCAATCATCAATTAGACAGAAAACGCACAGCTAACTGCTACTGGCATGGAGGACACTAAGGTCACTGTGCTGACCTTGGTCGACTTCTCGAACGCGTTCAATACCGTCAGTCACGATATCCTTCTATCTATCCTTTCCCATCTCTTGGTCTCAACTGGTGTACTGGACTGGTTCTCAAATTATCTTCAGGAACGTCAGCAGTCAGTTCGCGTTGACGAGACTACGTCGAGTTGGCGTGACATCGGCTCTGGTGTTCCTCAAGGTGGCATTCTCTCTTCTTTACTCTTTTCAATTTTTATTAACTTCTTAACTCCTAATCTTCGGTGTGCGAATCATCTCTATGCTGATGACTTGCAGCTGTACTCCCAAGCGAAAGTGGAAGATATATCAATAGCCGTTGCTGACTTGAACAGAGATCTTGAGACGATGATGGATTGGTGCAATCGATTTGGTCTAGACGTAAACCCAGCAAAATGCTAGGCCATTATTGTAGGCAGTCGTCGTTTAGTGCCTAAATTAGATTTAAAACTCTGCCGCCTGTAAAGTTCAACGGTCTAATCATCCCTTTCAACTCAGTCGTCAAAGACCTTGGAATATATATAGATTCCACTCTCGATTGACAGGCCCAGGTGTCTAATGTTAGTCAGAAAGTAACCGGAACACTTAGAGCACTATATCGTCTAAAGAATTTCCTTCCCTCCAGGACTAAAACTATGCTTGTGCAGGCTTTAATATTTCCCTTAATCGACTATGGTGATATGTGCTATTATGACCTGAATGCAGAATATCTCAATAAATATGGCCGACTTCTCAATAACTGCATTCGATTCATTTTTAATCTTCGTAAGTATGACCATGTCTCTACTTATCGTTCAGAACTTAATTGGTTGCCTATTCGTCAACGCCGGTGCTTGCGTGCTCTCACTACTCTCTTCATGATTCTTAAGTCTCCCTCTCCTCCTTCTTATCTTTCCGAGTATTTCCAATACCTATCATCTACACATGAGAGAGACCTTCGTTCTTCGCAGAATCTTCTTCTTTCGTGCCCCAGTCATTCTTCTGGGTTTGTCAACTCTTCCTTTGTTGTACAGTCTATCCTACTCTGGAACGCGCTCCCTCTTGAAATCAGAATGTCCACTGACCGTTTTGCATTTAAATTGAAAGTACGGGATCTCCTATTTAAAAGATTAAAGGAATCTGCACATCACTCTCATCCTTTATTATAAGTATGTATGTATGTATGTATGTATGTATGTATGTAGTTATGTATTTATGTATTTATAAGTATGTTCCCCTATATTTATTTTTTGTATTTTATTTATATATAGATATATCTATAGTATGTATGATATTTATGTTTATGTATATTTATTTGTTATAATACTTATAATATATGCATTTAATCGTATATATGTATTTATATATTTCCGATTTAAGTATTAAATTTACATTTTAGGTCATTTTATGTTGATATTTGTTTAATTTACATTATATTTAAGAATATGACATCCTTTTAATATGCGTTAATACACCTACCACATTTATCTCTACACCACCTGTAGGATGACAGGTAGAGAATGCCTCATGGCATTATGTCCACCTATGTACACCTTGTTTGTGTATAAAGTCTTAAATAAATAAATAAATACTACTACTACTGCGATGACCGGTTGACGCCGCGGGAGTGTAAGCGACTGCTACGGCGAAGGTCGCGGGTTCGATTCCCGCTCAAGTCAAACATTTGTGTGCATGAACATGGATGTTTGTCTTGGTCTTGATGTTTCTATGTATAATATGTGTCGCGTCACGGGTGGCCGAGATGCGAAGCATTGGGTCTTCTTCTCGATCCGACATAGTTTCCGAATAATGTGGGCACTGTCGTGGGTACTCGAGCAAAAGATAATTTAGCTTAAATCAAAATAACTTTATTATAAATTTACTCAACAATTTGAACTAGAAACAAACACGTGCGTTCATACTGAGCGTCCGCAAAGACTGTCCGAGCTGGAGTCTACACTCGGTCGCTCCGCCACCAGTCTCCCCGGCATCCCCTCTACCCACGATCGTGTCCAAGCGGTAGGGCGCGCTTGCGTTTTCGTCCACGATGTTAATGGTTTACGAGGCTTGTTACTAGATGGCGCTGCCCGTTGCATCAAAGCGCCTTCAATCCACGACACGGCCATCCCTGACTAGCACCCGTCCTCGGGTGTAATTCCTGTGGACATAATATATTCTGAGAGTAGTCAAGCTCGGCTATCCTGCCAGTAAAACAAAGGAATCTGATTCTCATTGGTACTTTATTTCATCTAAATCTAAGTACACTAATCAACTCCTATGATTTACAATTCCTCGTCATTGAGGATACATACACAGTGCTTCCTGCACAAGATCTTTCTTTGGAAAAGATCCGATCAACAAGTTATACTACTAAAGAACGTTATTTCAACAGTTCTGTTACTCTTTACGATAACTAATAAGTAAAGCATACTCAACTCTCTTTGTGATCTGTGCACTAATACAAATCAGAATCGCACCAACAATTCTTGACAAGCTGCCACCACATATGCTACAACGCATGAGGGGCTCTGTGCACCAACACAGACAAGAATCGCACCAACGATTCTCCAAAAAACTCTTACGCAATATGTGCTACAAGTGCTACAACACATAAGCGCTCTGTACACCAACACAGACAGAAATCGCACCAACGATTCCTTACAGACCCATCGCCACATGTTACCCATGAAGTGCGTTCCAGACCCATCGCCACATGTCACTTATGAGGTGCGGTCCAAACCCATCACCACATGGCAGTAATGAGTTGCGGTCTACACTTCTGAGTACGAGTATCCAAGCTATTCTTAATCGATTTGGTTTCACTACCACTGTCATCAACTATGACATCTCATTTTCACGCGATCTTTCTCACGCGATCATGGGGGTTTTTGTATTTTTGCTTAGAGTCAAGTGCCTTGAGTAGGTATCTATCTCCATCTAATACCTCAATTATCTTAAATGGACCTTTAAATTTAGAATCTAATTTTGTTTGATTCCTTTCTTCATTTTCTATAAGAACATAACCATTAACAGCTAACTTAGAAACCTGAGTCTTATTTTGGTCAAATCGATTTTTATCGTAATTAGCATTTTTCGTAATATTCTGTGTCGCGTGCTCTCTAATCTCATCTAGATTAATGTCAGTCACATCCTCATCAGCGGTCACTAAACCAAGTGGTCGTGCTACTTTTCCAATCATCAACTCGAGAGAACTAGATTTAGTTACCCTATTAATAGCAGAGTTTATGGCTAATTGAACCTCTCCTGACGCATCCTGGCAAGAGCGAACACGACTAGTCTCTACAGCTGTCAACATACTCTTGAGAGTACTCATTACCTTTTCTACCTGACCGTTAGCGCGGCTGCCTCCAGTAGCTATCAAGTGCAACTCTATGTTGTTAGAAGAGCAAAAACTAGAAAATTCTTTACTAGCGAAACAACGACCTTGATCTGGTACAATGCGTTTCGGTGCACCAAACAATGCAATACAGAACTTAATTGCACAAATCCTACTATTAGTGTACTACAATGTTAAGCGAATGACGAAGTAGAACAAATTTGGTGAAAGCATCTAATATGACAAACACACGCGTACTCTTTGATGTCGTTTTTCCCAGGCAGTTTACCAGAGGCGTCAATATGAATTGTGTGCCATGGAATATTAAACTTGGGAATTGGGTGAAGTTCTGCTTGAATTTTACCCGAGTGGAGTTTTGCTACTTTACAAGTGATACAGTTGTCAAGGAATTTCCTCACATATTTTGCCATTACTTCAAACCAAAAGTACTCGTAAATCTTTTCAAGGGTTTTCTCCCATCCTAAATGCATGACGGACTAGTGGACATTATTAATCACTGACCACCTAAGTGATCTTGGAACAGTAGGAAAACATCGAGTGCAACCGTTATGCTGAATCTTGCGATACAAAATATGCTTACGAATTTCGTAAGTCTTGCGAGTTAAAACTTCATTACGAAGATCAGACACAATCTTGCTAATTTCTTCGTCCTTTTTCTGCTCAGCTTGCAACCAGTTACTAGAAAGCTCAGCTAAATCGACACGCTTTTGTTCTACACGTGTGAAGGCTCCTTTAGATGCAGGGAGAGGATTTCTAGAAAGAAAGTCTACATGGGTCATCCTACTGCCTTCACGGTGAACAATCTCCGACTGCATGTAGGCCCACCAACGACGAACTTGTGGAGATAAGTCAGTTTTATTTTTAGATGCTTTAACAGAACTGCAGTCTGTCACAATGGTAAACTTGCGCCCTAGCAAATAATGTCGAAAGTGTTTTATGGCATTAAAAACTGCTAACGTTTCTAATTCAAATGAATGAAACTTTGACTCTGCTGGGGACGTGCAACGACTATAATAAGCAACTACATGTTGTTTCCCACTAATCTTTTGAATAAAAATGGCACCATATCCTTCAGCACAACTACCTGAAGTTGATCCAAGTTATGTATGCTGAATGCCACACGCAAGTCCGGTCCGCAGCTGGAATCACAGCCAGATTCGATGTGGCTGTAGGCTTGCACCAAGGGTCGGCTCTTAGTCCTTACCTCTTCTTGTTGATTATGGATGCCATATCATCGGACATACAGGAAGAGGCACCCTGGTGCATGCTGTTTGCCGACGACATCGTCCTGGTAGCAGAAAGTGGACAGGAGGTGCACAGCAAGCTGGAGGAGTGGCGGCAGAGACTGGAGAACGTAGGCCTTAGGATAAGCAGAACCAAAACTGAATACATGTTCTGTGACTTTGGCGGCCTCTCTAGTCCAAGCCCGGTTACACTTGGCGGTATACCCCTACCAGTATGCTCCGACTTTCGCTACCTCGGTTCACTCCTGCAACACGACGGCGAAATTGACCGAGATGTTCGGCAAAGGATCAACTCAGGATGGATGAAATGGCGACAGGTCTCGGGCACAATATGCGATCCTAAAATGCCTTTGAAAATCAAGGGACGCATATATAAGGCGGTTATAAGGCCTGTCGTATTGTATGGAGCTGAGTGTTGGGCTACTAAGAAGATGGATGAAAAACGATTACATGTGGCAGAGATGAGAATGTTGCGATGGATGTGTGGAGTTACGAGAATAGATAAGATTAGGAATGAATACGTGAGAGGCAGTCTGAAAGTGGTGCCTATAGACGAGAAAGTGAAAGGAAGTCGTTTAGCTTGGTATGGACATATTATGCGAAGAGATGATATGTATGTAGGTAAGCAAGTGATGAATATGAAGGTAGAGGGATGGAAAGGGAGAGGGAGGCCAAAGAAAAGATGGATGGACTGTGTGAGGATGGATATGAAAGAGAAAGGGGTAAATGATCAGATGACGGGTGACAGAAAATAATGGAAGCGAAGGACGTACTGCGCCGACCCCAAATAGATTGGGACCAGGGCAAGAAGATGATGATCCTTCAGCACAAGCATCAGTATGTAACTCGATTGAATGAGCAGAGTTAAAAATTGTTAGAACTGGCTCACTGGTTAAGTAAGATATTATTTTCTGACGAATGGCCTCATGACTGGGTTCCCAACAAATGGACTTATTCTTGCCACTTGTTAAACGAAATAGAGGAGCCATCGTTTTTGAGAACTCTGGCACAAATTGTCTAAAATAAGTGGCCAGCCCTATGAACTATCTTAGTTGAGTGACGTTTGCAGGTGGGGGAAGTCTCGATAAAGCAAAAATTTCATTAGGGTTGGGTCGGATCTGGCCATTGTCAACAAAAAAGCCTAAATATTCAACCCGTCGCTTAAGGAATGAGCACTTACTAAAATTCAGGGAAAAACCGGCTTTTGTCAATTTATCGAGCACAGTACGAAGACGAACTAAACTCTCCTGCACACATGATCCTATCACTAAAATATCGTCAACGTATTTAACAGCATAGCTATGAGCCAGATCACCTGAGGTTTTCATAACTGCACGCTGATAAACTGAACTAGCATTCTTAATGGTTTGAACGGCATAGTTAAATATTCCCACTGACCGTCTGGCGTGACGAACGCAGTGCGCTCTATAGATTCAGGGTGCATTGGCATTTGATTATACCCTGATAACATATCGAGACACGTGAACCATGTAGCACCACCTAACCTAGATATAAGATCCTCTATCAACGACAGTGGAAACCTATCCGATACAGTGTTGTCGTTCAGTTCTTTGTAGTCGACACACATGCGATCTGAACCATCTTTCTTCTTGACAAGCAACACTGGGCTAGAAAAAGGTGAACAACTTGGCCTAATAATACCAGCTTCCCCTAATTCACGAACTTTAGCCGTATCAACTTCGCGTTCACTCGCACTAAGCCTATATGGGCAACGATTTACCGTACGGCTAGGATCTATAAGCCTTATTTGCAACTGTCCTATTGTTACCCGGGATCTAGAAACAACAGTAGAATACGAAGATGAATACTCTGACAAAAGGTTAATTCAGAACGATATTCTGGCGGAATGTCGGTATCAACCTGATCGAAATCAATACGTCAAATGGAATCGTTTTTGAGGTTATTTGAAACATCACATAACCTAACAACCTTAGCCCTACACAAAACAACGCTATTAGACGTCATACTAACGTTAAATCCCTGATCTAAAATCTCACGGCCGATTAAAATATCATTTTTAAGACAACTATTTGGTACAACATGAAATAAGATCTCTAATCGCAGATCATTAATATATATATCCATAACCTCAGATACCATTTGTAGGGTACTTTGCACACTACCTTGATCGATACAAGTTAATCTTACCGTATTATTTACACGCTTGCCACTAAACTTTGACACAACACGATTTTTAATGAGAAAGCATTCGGCGCCAGAATTATAGTAAAATGGATGTGACTCACCAGTATTCATCAGCGTGCCACTAGGATTACTGACGTAGCAAACTTCAAAACGTCGCTCGCTGCTCGCCGCTGCTGCAGGTGCTGCCCCGGAACCGCTTGGGCCGCTTGCCACGCCGGTGCCTTCATTGCTTCTTGGGCATTTCGTAGCAAAATGTCCAGCGTCGCCACATCGGAAACAGATGATGTCCGAACGCGGCTTTTGTCCTGCAGAACTTGATGACGAAGTGGAGGCATTGGATGACTTGCCTTTCACCTCACCTCTTGATCGACAGTCAGTCGCTCGGTGACCTACTTTACCGCAGTTGTGATACTTCAGCGATGTTGATTGGAACTTCGAACGCTTGAACTCGGGACCGGTGTCGGTTGAGTTACCCATCGAAGCTTTCCACTTCAAAAATGAGAACGCTTGAAGTTCACACTGCAACTTGTTTCTGTTGTTTACGTCGGTAGTAAATGCCAACCTCTGTATATGGCTATCTGCTCAGCGCTCAAGTTTTGCCAGCGTGATGTGAGGGTAGACAACAATCGGGCGGCATACGCAGCTTAACACTCATCTTCTTTTGGCTTGCTACTTGTCATTTTGACAAGAGTTGCAGCTGGTGTGTCCACGCAATCGTAACGGGATTAAAACAGGCTTTTAAAATCACACCATGTCATACCCGCGAACGATATTTGCGCCAGCCAACGTGATGCATTGCCTTTCATAGTCTTGCTTAAGGTGATGATTAGAGCACTTCCGATAAGCGGTATTTCTGATAAACACAGGTCCTCTGTTGTACACCAAGCACGTGCGTCCACATCCGGTTTATCCGGGTCAAATTCAGGCAAAGAAATATGCTGTGCTATGCGGGTCCCTTGATGGCTTCTATCAAGGACATCATATTCTGATTTTAAGCAGCCAGCAGCGTACGAAGTAGATTCTCGTCGCACCCTGACGTCATAGCTTGATTATGCGATATTACTTCGGGTTCTTAAGCTCGAGTGCATCCTAGTTCTGATGTTGCATCATGGGTGGCCGAGATGCGAAGCATTGGGTCTGCTTCACGATCCGACATAGTTTCCGAATAATGTGGGCACTGTCGACGGTGGGTACTCGAGCAAAAGATAATTTAGCTTAAATCAAAATAACTTTATTATAATTTTACTCAATAATTTGAACTAGAAAAACACGTGCATTGTTTATCTTATTACATCTAAGCGGAGAAGGTACTGCAGCTGGAAACGTAAATACATACTAACTGTAAACGAGAAATAATTCTAGTGCGTCTTAAATCAAGTAATTACACTATAGATTGTTTAGAAATCGTCCAGAGAGAACATACCGTATGCAGTTCAGAATGAAAATTTAACCCACGTTAGCTACCTATATTTCAATCAGAGTAATGGACTGACCTGATGGTCTAGTGGTTCCCTGACTGCTAGGCCGATGGCCGCAGGATCGATGGACCAATGTTTGTGTGAAAAGCACGATAATTCGCTTTGTATTTGGATGTTCTTCTCTAATTCAACCAGGCAAAATCTATGTGTAATGGCCATGATGATTTGAGCAGAGAAACGTATTTCCGTAGTTAATCTCACTGCGAATTACTTTATAAATGCGAATGTTGTTGAAGATAGAGATGCATGGATGTTTGACTATTTGACGCAAGAACGACTGAACGGATTTCGAAGTTTTGCAATACTAAAGCTTATACATCAAAGTATCAGCTGGGCTATCTTTGATAACGATAACTGTCACCCGTGTAGAAGAAGCCGCGAAAATTACAGTTCGTGAATTTTCTCAGACTTATAAGCGAAAATTTATTAATTTTTATTTGAAAATAAAACAGGATGATTGGGTACAATTTTCAATTAAAAGTGTCATCAGCTTAGCAACATTGACAATTTTTATGAAGTTGAAAATATGCAGCTATGACATTTCAACGGTATGAAAAGCAGCAAATAGTTTCCTTTTTGCCATTTGAACCATTCTATTTCAGAGCGCTCCCATAAAGCTTTCGAGTATAGTCAACCTATTTTGTCGCTACGCACGACACGTACTTCAGTCTCAGCTAGAAACCAATCTATCAGAGATCTGCTGAACCGACGGCAAATAACTAGCGAATATAGAAAATTTTGGCAAATACCTAAATACTGTCAAACCTCCGCGTTGTACATACGTACTGATATTTATTTACCGTATATCAATCACGTAAATACCGTTTATTACTGTCCCGACGTCGACGTTTCGGCATGGTCTAACCAACACAGATACACTAAGAATGGTATACTATGCCCTTGCAGAGTCATTGATTAGCTATGGACTGATTGTATACGAACGAACCTTTATCACTTACTTAAAATACATAAAAAGCATCCAAATAAGACTACTTAAATATTTAGTAAGTAAGCAAGATAAAAGCATGTGCAATAAAGATTACGAGAAATTGTTTCCTTTATGTAAAATACTACCCATAGAAAAAAAGGTTGAATATTTCATAGGCTTAGAATATTACTTTAGTGAACTGTACAAACATGTTGTCGAAAATAAATATAACACTCGCAGAGTTAGGGAACACAAACTTACGAAGCCCAAAGTAACAAACTATTATGGCCAAAGAACAGACAAATATATTGTACCCACAATTTTTAATAATATAGATTTGTTAAGAGAAGTTCCTCAAATTAGTTTTAGCTCCTTGAAGAAAAACTGAATGACGTCCTTTTGCAGAGATAAGTTTTTAAATGGATATAATGTTTATAAAGATTTTGTTATTTTTTTACACATTTTATATTGACTGCACGTTTGGTGTAGTGGTTTAAGCGGTCGCCTCGCCGCTTGGTACTGCGCCGCGTGTCGTGGGTTCGATTCCCACACGAGACAACACTTTGTGTGAGCTACAAATTGTTGTCTCGAGTCTGGGTATTCATTGTGTCCGTTGGCTGTATGTTTGTAAAGTCCCCCGCGACACAGGAATTTCTTCCTAGTGCGGGAGTTGTCTTTTAAAAAAAAAAAAATTAGTTTAATTTAAGTTGTTATTAACATATTATGTAGCTTGAATATAATTTATAACCGGCCACCTTGCGCTCCGGCGATCGCCTTCGCTTCGGTGACCTAGAACGCCCAATAATAAACTATGATTTTATCATGACAGGCAGCTAGCCCACCTTGCGCTCCGGCGATTTGTCGATAGTGGAATAGAATGCCCAATAATGTATGATCGCCTCGAATATCGCGTATATTACTGCAGACCGATCGCCTCCAATCAATTGCTAGTATTACTTACTATACTCGACCGCCGTTCATTCCAGTACGCCTCACTTGTGTAGTCGACCAAGTCCTCAATTAACGAAACTTGTTGAACAGCACCGTTTTTGTGCACGTTAATAGCAAACAACCCGATAAAATGTGATCGTAATGCGTTCAACGCTAAATCGTATTAAACGTGATCATACGACTTTGTTCATTTTTGCTATTTGATACGCAAAACAGTAGCAGTCAGCTATGCCAACCGCTCACCGTTGTGACTAACATTGTAAAACGACTACAGTAAGCTTCATGCGAACTGTTTTTCGTCGTGACTAACATCGTTCAAGGTATGTGACATGCAAAACAGTAGCAGTTGGCTATGCCAACCGCTCACCGTTGTGACTAACATTACAAAACGACTACAGTAAGCTTCATGCGAACTGTTTGTCGTCGTGACTAACATCGTTCAAGGTATGTGACATGCAAAACAGTAGCAGTCGGCTATGCCAACCGCTCACCGTTGTGACTAATATTGCAAAACAATTACAGTAAGCTTTATGCGAACTGTTTGTCGTCGTGACTAACATCGTTCAAGGTATGTGACATGCAAAACAGTAGCAGTCGGTTATGCCAAACGCTCACCGTTGTGACTAACATTGCAAAACGACTACAGTAAGCTTCATGCAAACTGTTTGTCGTCGTGACTAACATCGTTCGAGGTATGTGACATGCAAAACAGTAGCAGTCGGCTATGCCAACCGCTCACCGTTGTGACTAACATTGCAAAACGACTACTGTAAGTGATTCAACAACTCGCGGTACCTATGCTAATTAATGACCGATCGCGATGTACTTCTTCTCTCTTCAATGTAATCGTTCGTGTTGACTGATAAATATTTCGAATACATATTGTTTATAAACCACAAAGGTGGTAAAATGCTGTATATTTAAAATTACCGCAATTGATTAAGTTCAAGCCAGTAAATAAACTTTTTGTTTCGTACGTATTATATCAATGCAAAATGCAAACGTAATATTAGTTGACGCACATCGAGTGTCGATACAGCGAAAAGCCTTAGGGCTGACAGAAACTAAGAACCTAAATCCAGTATGTTATTAAAATGCAACAATGATATCGTTTATTAAGAATACATGTTTATGCCAACCTTACCTAAAGTTAATTTTTGTCTTTTCTTATGTTTAGTGTAGTTTTATATTCTAATAACCATAATACAGACTCTGCATAGCTTTGGATCAGATATAATTATAATAGTTATACATGTTTGTTGCCTAAAGAACATTAGACTCAGAATACTTGTTTAGCTGCTATTTTCATACCTATACATTTAATTATCTATTTATTATTTAAGGTTTAATATTGCAATAGTATTTACAATGCCTTGCTGTTCGGTTTGCGATATATTTGTAGACAAAAATCGGTGGTCTGGTCATTTACGTAGTAATGTACATAAAAACAAAAGTTCGACTCTTCTTAATGATAACGTTGAAGTTATTAAATCTTCGTTTAAAGGGCGCATAGTTAGTTACAGAATAAAAGCTAACATTGAACAAGTAATTTACCGGAAATATTCCTCAATCACGAGCGTGAGCAAGTAAAAAAATTAATTAACCAATTTTTGATAAAACATACTTCTTTAAAAGTTAATTTTGAGCATTTTTGTCACTTCATTTTGTGCAAAAATGATCAACAAGAACTTAAATCCTTCGCAACAAAAAACTTTACCATTCATTTGAACTACGATTTTGATTAAATTTTCAATTCAAACCTAGCATTGATCTTAAAGAAAATTGAAGAGTTCCAGGAAAGAGATAGCGGTTGGATGTTTTTAAGTAATTCTCATTTGGAAATAAATATAAATAAATACCAACCTCTCTCTGGATCTAAATATATTGCTCTGCCTAAATGTATTAGAAATAAAAAAGCGTGCTTAAATATAAAAAATAAAGATGAATATTGTTTTCTATGGTGTGTGGTAGCAGCGTTGTATCCCACAACTCAACATTCTTATAGGGTTACTTCGTATCCTTATTTTCAAGAAGTATTAAATATTAATGGTTTATCATTTCCCATAACATTTTCTGACATAGCGGTTTTTGAAAGGAACAACCCATTTCTAAATATTTTCGTATATGGGTTAAAAAACGATAAGACTATAATTGGACCGTTGTATAAATCAACTAATAATAAATATAAAAGTATTCATTTATTATTTTTAGAGAATAGTACTAATTCACATTATTGCCTTATAAAGAATTTATCACGTTTGGTTAAAAATCAGATAACCAAACACCATGATAAGATACATTTTTGTGAAACATGTTTATTATTTTTTTCAACTCGTACCCAAATTGAAACTCATGTGTGCGGAGGGTCACCGTTTTACCAGAAAAAGGTTCTATTATAAAGTTTAAAAATTATAATAGAAAACAAGACATTCCTTTCGTGATATACGCTGATTTCGAAACATTGTTGATACCTATTTCCGACGACAAAAACGACACTGCAAACACGTCATACATAGAACGACACGTGCCGGCGGCTTTTGGTTACAACATCGTATCTTTATGCAATAATGAATTAACAGGGTACAAAAGTTATCGTGGTATTGATTGTGTTTCGAAATTTGTTACTTTTCTTATTGATGATGTTAAAGCAATATGCAAAGTATTGTGCACTAATGAATCTATGATATTTACGCCAAGAGATGCATTAGATTTTAAACAAGCTATTAAGTGTCATATATGTGAAAACCTGTTGTGGGGAGATAAAGTTAGAGATCATTGCCATATTACGGGACGTTATCGTGGTGCAGCCCATCGATATTGTAATTTACAGTATAAATTACCCAAGTTCATTCCAATATTTTTTCACAATTGATCAGGGTATAACTGTCATTTATTCATTAAACAATTAGGAGAAATGCCTGGGCAAATTAAAATAATACCTAAAACAAAAGAAAAATACATGTCCTTTTCAAAATGTATTCCTGTGGGTGAAAATACATTCATACAATTAAGATTTTTAGACTCCTTTAACTTTTTAGGCACGAGTTTAGACAAACTTGTTAAAACAATTAATGTTAAAGATTTTGTTAATCTTAAATCATTTTTTTCTGACGATGGCTTATTTAGTTTGCTTACACGCAAAGGCGTATATCCGTATAATTATATGACGGACTGGAAATGTTACGAACAAACATCACTACCGCTTAAGAATGATTTTTTTAACACTCTAACCAACGAAAACGTTAGTGATGAGGATTATAATCACGCCCAAACAGTTTGGAATAAGTTCAAAATAAATAATTTAGGTGAATATACAGATCTATACCTTAAAACGGATGTACTTTTGTTAACCGATATCTGTCAAAAATTTCGACAAACGTGTAAACAACATTACAAACTTGATCCCGCGTTTTACATAACAGCACCTAGCTTATCGTTCGATGCAATGTTGCTTAAAACTGGTGTCGAACTAGAACTTATTTCAGATTTGGAAATTATTAGAATGATTCAAAATGGTATTCGAGGAGGTCTCTGTATGTGTTCCCATCGGTACGCTAAGGCCAATCACAAATATATGTCTGAATACGACACAACAAAACCTGAATGTTTTATTATGTATCTAGATTGTAATAATCTTTACGGTTTTAGTATGTGTCAGTACCTACCTTATTCGAGTTTTAGATTTCTCTCTGAAAATGAAATTAATAATATGAATGTAAAAAATATTGAAGTTGATGCCGAGTGGGGTTATATTTTAGAAGTGGATCTTGAGTATTCAAAACACTTACATAGCTACCATAACGATTTGCCCTTTTGTCCAGAGAAATGTATACCACCTGGAGGGAAATCAAAAAAATTAATTGCAAATTTGTATAATAAATATAACTACGTAATACATTACATACATTTAAAGAAATGTTTGGAACACGGACTAATATTACGTAAAGTTCACAGAGTTATAACCTTCAAACAGAGACCTTATTTAAAGCAATATATAGATTTAAATACCCAATTAAGACAACAGGCTAAGAGTACCTTTGAACAAGATTTTTTCAAGTTGTTAAACAACAGTGTTTTCGGCAAGACATTAGAAAATACTGAAAAAAGAGTCACGGTTCATTTAGTTAACCGATGGAGCGATACAACTAATCGAACCAAAAAGTCAATCTCCGCTGAAAGACTCATAGCCAACCCCTATTTCCACAGTGCAACAATTTTATCCGAAAATTTAGTTGCGATACAAATGAAACCTGATCAACTTATTTTAGACAATCCAATTTATATAGGATTTAGTGTTCTGGAACTGTCTAAGTCACATATGTATAATTTTCATTACAACATTGTTAAGCCTTTTTATAAAGAACGACTACAGTTATGTTATACAGACACCGATTCTTTTGTCTATGAAATATATACGAATGATTATTATAACGACTTAAAATATCATTTTCTACGATACTTTGATACCAGTAACTATAACGCTAACAATGCTTTTAAAATACCATTACTTAATAAAAAAATTCCAGGTCTGTTCAAAGACGAAATGGGAGGAGAATGTATATCTCATTTTGTGGGTTTGAGATCTAAACTCTATTCAATAAAAACGAACAGCAAGACCATTAAAAAAGCAAAGGGTGTCAAATCATGTGTGGTTCAGGACTTAAGTGTTACTGATTATAAAAATATTTTGTTTAAAGGTGGAGTTATTTACAAAAAAAATATGATGTTTAAATCTATAAAGCAGGAAATATTTACGCAGAGTGTCAACAAAATTGCGTTATCTAGTAACGATGACAAACGAGCTATTTGTCAAGGTAACATAGCAACGCATGCCTGGGGGCATCATAATAATATATGATATATTATTATATACTACATGCATACAACATCATTTAATTCTAGATTAACTAAGCAGAACTTGTAGTACCTACTAGTAAATGGATTAACATACTGTAATACTTTTTGTAAATGCATACATATTGTCATACATAAAAACACCCATACCTAGATAAAAATCCATGTTTACGCACACAAATGTTTGACTTGAGCAGGAATCAAACCCACGACTTTCAACATAGTATTCGGTTACACTCCGCCATACCACCAGTCGTATGAAACGATATGCTATAATTTATTTTTGCGATGCATCGTGTGGTCACGGGTTTGATTCCTTGTTAGATAAAGATAAAGATAAAGATAAAGATAAAGATTTATTTATTTTTGGCATACACATAACAACAAAAAAAAATGTAAGTACAAAAAATAAGGAAACAATTTAGAAAACATACATATAAAAAGAAGAAGAAAATAAATCAAACAGAAACTAAACAAGTCAAGAAAATAATAAGAATAGAAAGAGATACATGACAAAATAAAACAAAGACAGAGGTAGTTGTTTGCGTGTAGCCAAAAAATGGACCTGGTTCAGCATATGCTAGGCGAATGCCTGGCGCCGATTTTCAACCAGTCCCTCTAGTGACTCACTCATGTGATATCAGTAAATATATAAAAGATAGGTACAATAAAACGTAAACATCACATCAAATAAAGTAAATATATAGGTATGATACGTATTTAGATAAAATAGTACATATATACTATAAACATAAATATTAATACATATGGATATAAAAGTGTGTGTGTATTAAATAGTATAATTATATGAATAATACATAATATGAACATTAAAAGTGCTGTGCAATGCTGGTTAAGTCGAGTAGCGACGCGCGCGCTATGATCTTACGGCCAGAAAGGCGGGGCGGCGCGGCGGAAGGCGCGGGCGTGTTGTAAACAAAGCCTTCACCATCAGCCAGTCGCCGCGTCACAGCCGGCAAAACTGCTCGTACCGTTCCCATAGAATAAGGCTCGCATATGGCGAGCGTCCGTTAAACTATTAATATGCGAGTGTATACATACATATAAGTTGCAGACAGTACATTAACTTGTGTGAAAAAAAAATAAAATAAATAAAACATGAACCAAACCATTACGGTAAGTACAGTTACATTATATCTTAATTGTTCCGGTTTACCTACGGACAGCGAGACTTAGAGCGGCAGGAGATTAAAAAAAAACATCTTATTTATATTTGTTTCAGGTTGCTCCTACGAGTTTCTCACACAGCGTCAGCGTACGTAATACCCAGAGCGTACGTTCACAATAATGGAGCGGAAAACAGAATATGAACCTTCTTGAAATGGAATAGTATTGACAAGCATAATTGTAAGTTAAAACAATTAACTTCAATAACAACTATGTATAACTATGTACTTAATCATATCATATTTCCATAGTAAATTTAATGGTATGTCAATTTATTTGTCAACAATAAGTATAAGAATCGTATTAATAAAATAGTAATATATTATAGTTTATAATAATGTCACGAGTTATTGAATTATTATATTATAATATGTTTATGTACACAATTATTAGAAAGTCATGTCAGGAGTTATAAAAAATAATATCGTATACCTTAAATTAAAAAAAAAAAATATATATATATATATATATATATATATATGTAATGAAATGTAATAATATAAATAATATAAATCGAACGAAATGTCACGAACTTATTATATTGATTATAATAGTCGCAATTATATTCATAATTATTTGATTATACTAAGTAGTTACCTAATGTTAATTATTATTTAGTTGACTTTAATTTCAAATTAAGGAGACATTCATTTCAATGTTACCCAGTTGCCGCTGCTTTTCCATAAGATGTTTTTTTAGGTTTCTCCTGAATGAGGGTAATGATGTGAGATCACGTAATGGAGGGGGGATATTATTCCAACATTTTGAAGCAGCATAGCGAAAGCTTCCTCTAAATGCTTCTGTACGATGAAGACCAATTGATAATTGCTTAGAGCACTTTCTGTTGCTTTCATTTCTATTTGTCACCCACCTGAGTTTGTCGTATAAATATTGCGGTTGCTTTAATTTAATGACACCAAACATGAGACAAGCCAAATGCAGTTTCCTACGTGATTTCATTTTCAAGACCAAGTTTTCATTAAAATATGGCGTTGCATGACTTCTAAATGGCATTGAAAAACAGAAACGTGCGCACGCATTCTGCACCCTTTGTATCTGTCTGTCTGTACGCGCTAAGAGCCTTGGACCATACACAGCATCCGCATAGTTTAGCTTGCTTAATATTAATGAGTCAACTAACTGTACACGCATTTCCTCCGACAGATAGGGACGCATTTTATACAATAGTCTTAGCCTATAAAAACAGTTCTGTACCGCATCACCTATATGCTTCTCAAATCGAAGGTCAGAGTCCACCAACAGTCCCAGATTCCGGGCCTCACACACTCGCTCTATCGGACTCCCTCTCAGATGCAGGTTGACTGGCGAATGCAACAAACTCAAATTATGTTTCGTGCCGAATGTAATGTATTTCGTCTTTGATGGATTTAACAACAAGCAGTTACTCTCGGACCATACGGCTATTCGCTCAAGATCTTCATTTAAGTCTTGTATAGCCTTTCCAAGGTCTCCAACCTTAAACGATAAGTATATCTGAACATCATCCGCATAAATATGATAGTTACACTTTTTAATTGAGTTCTTGATGTCCGCGCAATAAAGGCTGAAAAGTATAGGCCCTAAAATTGAGCCCTGCGGCACACCTCTCGTTGAAGAGGCAAGTGACGAGGTCAGAGTGGCTCCATCTGTAGTATTGAGCTCCACAAATTGCATCCTGTTAGTCAGGTAGCTATTGAACCACATTAGTGTGCTGTTGTCAAATCCATAAAAGCGTAGCTTGGATAATAATAAATTTACGTTTATGGAATCGAACGCGCGGGAATAGTCCAACAGAACCAGAATAGTGCACATTCCTTTGTCCTGGGCAGCCAGAATATTATCCGTAACATCTAAAAGGGCCGTGGTGGTTCCCCGAAACCGTCTAAATCCCGATTGTAGTGAAGGTAAAATATTGTTCCTTTCCAAAAACTCGGTAAGCTGTCGGCTTATAACCTTCTCCAAGACCTTAGAAAGACAGGGCAAGATGCTTATCGGCCGTAAGTCCTGTACGCTAGTAGGGTTAGATGTTTTAGGTATCGGTCTTACACTAGCTATCTTCCATGTATCGGGTACTGTGGACGTTACAATTGCACGATTAATAATGTCTGTTATAGTCTGCAGCGTGTGCGCTAACGTTATTTTAATCATGGTCAAGTTAATTCTATCGAAACCCTCGGCGTTTGATTTGAGACCCTGTATGATGCGACTGACAACATCTTGATCTACAGTTACCAAGCTAAATGTGGCGTCACTAAACCTATGGTATTCATAAAACGTTAGATAAGAAATGGTAGTGTTTGTATTACCAGGCACAGTCAAGAAAATAGAATTCATGGTTTCCGGATCACTAAAATGCGGAGGAATATCAGACCGCTGTTTAGGCGGTAAAATTGAGTTCTTTAAATTTTTCCATAGCTTCTTTGGATTTTTTAATTGATTATTAATGTTATATTTATAATACGCAACTTTTTCATTAAATACCGCTGTATTAACTGCAGACTTTAACTGCCTATAATAATGTTTACTAGTTTCAGTCTTTACTCGCCGAAATTTAGTCAGTGCATCGTCTCTACGCCTCATCATTAATCTGATCGTGTCAGTTATCCATGGATAAGAACGACCCCTCACGACGCACACCCTAACAGGAGCGTGTATGTCAAAAATCATAATCAGCCATTCATTCAATGCACTCACCATATCGTTCACATTTTCCAGGTCAGATATAAGATCCCATCTTATTTTATCTAAGTGACTACTCATAGTTTCACTGCAAATGTTTGCAAATGAACGTTTTCTATACATTTGCGGTAGCAACTTGTGCTTCCTAATGTTGAGTTCGCAACTTATAAATGAATGACTATTCACTAATTTGAATGGTTCGATCCTGATACATCTCGCACTTAGGTCCGTGTATATCAAATCAATTAAAGTCTCACTGTCCTCGGTAAAATGAGTAGGAGACGATACAAGCTGAGCGAGACCTACGCAACCAAAAAAATCATTCAGCTTCCTCACCTTAGCGTCATTATTATTTTGCATATTAACATTAAAGTCTCCCAATAAAATGAAATGATCGCAGTGTCCCAAGGTACTTAGCGTAAGACTAATTGCATCGATAAATAAGTCCAAATTAAGCCACGGAGGACGATAAGCCGTGCCAATGGCGATCTTCTTTCCGTGCAGCGAAAGTGTGAGCCACATCTGCTCCACGGAATCGAACCTAGGATCGAAAGTACGCGTCCACGTACGCGCACTTAAGGTAAAGTGTTTAGGTACATGTATAGTAGCAAAAAAGTACTACATAACTATTGTTTATGTTAAGTATATTTCATAAGTACATAAGTAGTTCCGAACAAAAACCGAATATCATGTTTACATAACATATAACATAACATATCTTCACGCCTTTTATCCCCGAAGGGGTAGGCAGAGGTGTATTACACACCCACACTTCGCCAGATATGTTTCGGTCCCAATGTAATAGGGGACGAGCCTATTGCCATCTACCGGGCACATTATTAAGCGAGCGATAATTAACATTTTTAATACACACATACTTCGAAAAGTCAGAGGTGTGTGCCCGAGGTACCTGGGGATCGAGCCCGAGACCATCGTCTCGGCAGTCCGTTACGTACACCACTGGGCTACATATTTACGTAATTAGGCAATTGTAACAATTATCTGCATAGGTACATTGTAATAGGACTCTCATTGTTTTGTTAAACGATATACTTACCTAACTAATCATAATGCATGCGATTATAAGTAAAATCAAATGAATGTATGTAGTTTTAAGAAGTGTCTTGTTGTTTAAAATAAAATATGATTAATTTTAAATAACTAAGTACTTGTTTTATTTCCTAGAAATATTTTGATGTTTAGTTATCCGTGCTGCAATTCAAGTTTTATTTATCCTGTAGTTAGGAGCTTATACCCACATATTATATGCATATACATAATTATATTATATTTGCAAGAAAACGATGAATGAAAAATCAAATATGTTATCAAAACTATGCACAAAATTATCCATTGTTAGCAACGTCATTAATTTACTTAGCTAAAGTTTTAACAAATATGTGATATGAGTATTATGAAATATAATTGCTTTTCAAATAGCTGATTAAGTATTATGTTGTACTTGATTCGTTAACATAATTCTAATCAGTCAAGTATGAATCAACTAACGTGAAAGGTTCCGTACTTGGTATAGATAAATGTTTGTTGAAGGAAATCATCGTTGTTTATAAGCAATGAATACATAGTTATTTACACTCACTGAACCCTGCTTGTGTCCTATTTTTGCTTATATTTTTAATGTGCTTTTACTTACAACAACAAAAATGTTAAACATGTCCAAACCTGTATAATTTATGTTTAATGTTTAATAGTAATGTCTACTATGCTACGACACCTAATTTATTCGCACATTTAGCAATCAGTACTCACCTCGAGAACTTGTACGAACAATAAATTCAACTCATCGATATGTCAACTGTAAGTAAAACATTTCAATTCTGTTATTATTTGACTTCTAACTATTTATGTACCTAATTATTAATTTAATGTTGTTTATATGTATTGTTCCAGATTTCTGACTCTGAGGTCGTGTTCAGCCAATACGCTCAGGATCCTTACGAAACTTACTACGAGATGCTTCAGAACGAAACCGATCAAGTTGCGGATAGCAAACATTGCACCAAGGAGAAGAAATCCAAACAACGACGCAGAGAGACATCAAAAAAGCAATTTCCTACAAAATCATATGTAATGAGTCGACTACAGAGAAGAGGCATACAGCTGATTAAAATTTCCGTCATAGATATCTGTAACAGCGAGCCTCAAACCTCTGACGTTGATAGTGATAGTGAGAACGTTATTTTATGTGCACAATACATTGTTAAGGATGCTGTGGACAGTGTTATGGACGAAACCGAGTCATTGGTTAAGAAAATATCAAAATCATTAATTGATAGCGATTTCTAATCTTAAGTATCTAAATAATGTTTTAGTCGGTATGATATATTTATAAAACTATTATAATATATATTATTTTTAAGTTTGTATATCTAATATTAAAAGGATGGGTGTTAAGTATCTAAGAAAAATTAAATTAAATAATTTATAAGCTATTAACTTTTTTATTTATTAATCCTAAAATAATACAAAGACACATTTTATCACCATTTCATATATTACTTTATACACAACACATTTTTAAGAACACATTCTTTTAAAAGTTTAGTGTAATGTACACTTTTTTTACCACTCTAAATATCTTTTTAAACATAAAACATTTTTAAGCGCACAAAACTTTACATGTGCATTGCAATTAAAATTAGTTTTACCATCACAGTATTTTTGATGCAACAGCAATAAATTAGGACATTGTTTATCATCAATATTAATCACATTACAATTATTACAAATATTCTTTATCCACCTCACCTTCTCTAAACCTTTGACATATATTTCCTTATTTTCGAGATATGGTACGATAACACGATGGAATTCTCTATAATCTATATATCCTTCGTTTCAATGAATACCTTTAGTTCTTTCTAAAAATTTTACTTGTCTCTTCTCTTCACATGTTAAGTGCTTAAACAAATATGGAGGTTTTATTAAAAAGATTTGTGTATAATTGCCAGTGGTAAAAGCAAATTCTTTCACTATAAAATTGTTGTATAGGTCCTTGAATCCTTGAACATCCGCTATGATAGTATTTAAATCCATGATATTTTTCTTACGGTGTTACTCAGCGGCTTATACTCAATTATGCAGTCGTTTAATATAAGACAGTAAGCCGAAGTTTGTTCTGGTATGTCGGAACCACTCTCTATTTCTACTCTTACGTCCACAACCGGACCAGTCTTCCAATTATCTGCTTGTCTAGAGCAATCGACAACAAATAATGGCGCTAAGTCTCTAAGCTGCTTTTCATTCAATAAAGGCTCCGAGCGACGTCCATAGTATGACTGTTGAAATCTGACGTAATTTTCGTATAATAAAGCGATTCTGTTATTTGCAAAACTTATATTAAGGTTTTCATATGGGAAGTAAGTCGAATTGAGGTACATCTAACATCGCGAACGTAGCAGTGGTCAAACTGAGACATATCAGATGTTGCATTATTTTTTCTGTTAGTTTGCAAGCCAATGACGATGTATCTGGGTTTGTCTATTTGCGATGAAGTTTTGATAGACCAGGTATGTTTTGTAGTTTTAGGTAAAGCTGGATATTCGTACAAATCCCAATTTCTAAATATCATCTGGAGCGGGCGATCTTTTTCTAATAATTTTAGTAAACAAATTTTTTCTTTATCCACCACCTTAACATGTGGGACGCGCCATATTATTTTATTTATCTGAACGTCCTCAACAATTTCACCTGTGTTGAGTTTTACGGCGTTTAGATTTGTGTTACTGCGCAATAATATTAATTCGTGTCTGCTATTTATTACGACTTTCTTGAAATCTTCAGCGAAACCAAGAATGTTGCAGAGCGGTATAGAAGCAGAGAAACTACCTCCATTAATATTCTTTATACCATCGATATTCCAACCCCAGGCATGGGACATTTTGGATTCACTTTCGTTCATCGAAATTAAAGATTTTATGGTGGTAGTAACGCCAGCATTTTTTATCTTATCAATTTCGACACCATTTATCTCATACCTTATATCTTGAAACAAGTAGAGTAAGGCATTATTTGTGAATTGAACAGTGCTTGCTATGTCTTTTGAATCCTTTTTGCGAACGATAACAGTACCTTCCAAGTACAGGGTGCTTGCTGAAGGTAGTATGTACAAATCCTGTTGGTTGATAGGTATGCGAATTTCATCGTTTCTGTTAAAACTTGTCACATAAGGTTTGTAGGAATGGAATTCAATTCCTTCGACAGTATTGTCGAAAGAAGGAGCGGATAAAACGTCTAACATATTCACTTTAGCAAACCGATCGCTTTGAGGAATGCCTTATTTTCTTTAGTTAATTTAATTTTTTTCTTGGAGCGAGTACTTGATTTATTGGTAGTGTTTGAAATAGAATTAAGTTTTTATTATAAGTCAAATCGATTAGATCGATTGAGTAACATTTTGTTTAGTCTATTGAAAATTTCTGACAATGGTCACACTGAACTGTCACTTGCCTCTTCCCTTGAAAAAATTACCACGTTGTCGACTCGTACGTAAAATATCGCCTTTTGAATTAACGCGAATTGAATCAAATTGTAATTTACTTAATACGTAATTGCCGTTTTTGACTTCCGGCAAGGTTTGTGACATATTGAACATTTGTGAAAAGTTATTGTGAGCACACCTTTTTGCATTTCGTGAAAATTGATTAATTGAACTAAATTGAGTAAACTCTCGTGAAACTGCCGCTTTTGATTTGTCCGGCACTGATCAGTCCGCAGTGTTGATCAATTTGTGATATTATATATATGGAACACTGGCATTTTGAGAAATTGTGAATCCTGTGAACTTGCATCGTGCATTGAAGACGCTGCGTGGAGTCTGGTAACGTAAAGATAATTCACTTGCTAATATTGGCCAATTTTAGTCTCGTGTGTGTCTAACTTGCCTCCAGGACTCCACTCAAGAACATCACCAGGAGATATTTGGTAAGACATTTGTTTAGTTCTTAGCGCCAAGAAACTTGGCCCATGTGTTAGATCCTTTGCCTTGGGCTAAGACTGGATGAATTAATCGCTTCCACTGATCTCTGTTAAAAAAAATACCCATTCTTAGCCCGAATTCTACACAGGTAGTATGAAGAGTACTGATGTTTTTTGCTTCATGATGTATGTATTTATTGTAGTCAATCATTTTTCTTTTCAGGTGCAGGTAAAGCTGTGCTTCTTCTCCTCGTAAATTGATCAAGCGATTGTTTATATCTAATATTCTGATATGAATACAGCTTATATTATTTTGGTTGATTAGAAAGTATATAGCGTTTTTTGGTATTTCTATAACGCTGTATCCAGGAGGCACACGAATTCTACACATAATTTTTGGTAGCAGAGCGTGGTTAACTGTGCCTATATTGTAAACTTGTATCGGAGCTAAGCATCTCATTTCTTAACAGGTTAACAGTGTTGTAGTGTTCTCAGGTCAGTATTTTCTAAAATACATAATATTTACTTGTATAAGTTGACCTAGATAATTTGAAACACATTGTCACACATAACCTCAATCAGTAATTGTTGATTTGTATTGTTGAAAAATCTAACTTAAATTTGTTGTTGCATTAATAAGTCACTTTGATTGGATACATATCAGTTATATGTATCAATTGATTTAGTTTATTGCATATATTGATATATTAAGTTTGAACCTTACATTGTTAAACCTTGTTATAATATAAAGATAATATTGTTAGGTAACACATATTCTGTGCTAACTTACTATTGTATATCTCAAATAATACAGCCAGTCTGTCTGTTGCAAGTAATTAGTTAATTTATTTGAATATTTAACTTTAATTAACTTATTCGAAGGTTCAACTTTTGATAACTTTGACTTTGTTTTGTGTCAATATATATTAAAACTATTAATTTGGTTGGACAGTAGATACCTGCCACTTGCTTGTACCAGCAGTAAAAAGGCTAATACTTTGTTGGTTTCAAAGAATTAAGAAAAATTAAGTTTTGATTGTTAATATTATTTAACGCTTGTCCGGGCTCTTTTGAATTTTGATTATGTCAGCTATCAAGGACTTGCGTGCGGCTGTTGGTGCTATTGCATCAGATTTGCGCTGGTTTGCCTCGGCCAGTGCTTTAGTGAACCGGCGTGATCGCCAGCAGGCCTTACTTCAAAGATACGAGCGGATCGATGATCGCCTGGCAAGTGTGGAACAGCAATTCCGCACTTTCAGCACTTGCTGTCTTGAAGTGTCAATCAATGATTTCACCGCTGACCAGCGAAATAAGGTCAGTGAAGACTATGCCCAGGTCTTAGACCTGTATGATGCTGTCTCCAATACTGCGAGACAACTAGTTGCCGATAGGGAAGGGCAACCCGGCCTGAAGCAGGAGCTTCCTAGGTCAGCACCGGGGCTGGTGAGTAGGCTCCCTACTTTGGACCTCCCCCATTTTGATGGCTGCCTAGGAAGCTACCTGGGCTTCATTAATTTGTTCGACAGCCTAGTCAATGATAGGGCTGACCTTCGGCCGGCACAAAAGTTGGTATATCTAATGTCGGTTCTGGATGGGGAGGCTAAGGGCCTCATCCAGCATCTGCCCGTGTCTGACGAGGCGTACCAGACGGCTCGGGACCTAATTACCCGTAGGTACCATAATAAGCGTGGCCTCGCCGATACGCACATCGAGCAGATTTTGGGTTTGCCGAAGCTCACCCGGGTCTCTGGGTTGCGCACCCAACTGTTGAACCCGCTCTTGGTGGCCATCAACGCACTTAAGTGCCTTGACCTGCCCGTAGACCAATGGTCCTATTTATTGGTGCACATTGTGTTAAAGAAGCTGCCTGCCGACCTGAGGTCGCGTTTTGAACAGCGCTTTGGTGGGGATAGCGCGACCCATCTGCCCCCCTTTGCTGACCTGGAGAGGTTCCTGGAGGATGAGTGCCGGGTCTTGGACAACTCCGGTGGTGACACACCGGCTAAGTCGCAGCCGCCCAAGGTCAAGGAGCAGGCTCGCGTTCACACCCGAGCCAATGTTGACCGGCGCCCTCCTCGCTTTGCGGTCACGCAGAGCCCAGCGGAGTGCTCCTACTGCAAGGCCACGGGGCACAGAACGGCCAGTTGCAGGGCATTTTTGGACCTTCATGTCGCCTCTCGTAGGCGCATCGCGAATGCCCGCCGCCTTTGCTTCTCTTGTTTGGGGTCCCACTACCAGCGAGACTGCCCAAACTCTCGCCCCTGTCCTCACTGTGGAGGACAGCATTTGGACATTCTCTGCATGAATGCCAGAGAGGTAGGCCGCTTGTCCAACCAGCCGACGCCGCGCACGGGCGGGTGTTTTGAAGGTGGCAGCCGAGGCTCACCGGCACGCAGCCGAGAGTTGCCTCGCTTAATTGATCGCCGCTCATCCCGCTTGGAGAACCGTAGCGTGCGCACGCCTCCTCTCTCTCGCGCACCTGAATGTGCGACCGCGCAACGTCACCAGCACCATGACTGCTGCCCCAGGTATTCCCCTCCTTTGGCGGAGCGTCCCCGCCTTGACTCGCGCCCACCTCGTTTTGGGCGGGTGCGTCATTATGACCCCCCACAGATGGCGCGCGGATCGAGTCATCGCGCTTTTGAGGACTTCAAGCCGCACCCACATTTTGACTTGCCTGGTCCTGGCCAACGGTCGCCGCCCAGGCAACAATAGGTCATTGACCCCTGCCCTATAACGCCAACCTCCCCTATTGAGACCGTTATCCTACCAACGGTTACTGTTAGGGTCTGGGGACCCACGGGGACCTCTGTTGTTGTCCGTGCTATATTGGACACAGGTTCACAAGGTTGCATTGTTTCCACTTATTTGGTAGGGCAGGTTAAATTAAATATGGGTTCTTTTCCAAATTGTATACGGGGCATAGGTGACGTAGCCTCTAATGTTGAAGGGCAAGTTAAAGTTTTGTTTGGCCCTGTTTAATCTTCACACCCGAGGATTAAAACCTCGGCTATTGTGTTGAAGATTATTTTGGGTATGCACCCACAGAAACAGCTACCCGCTGCTGTGGTGAATTTGACATCGGGATTGGAACTGGCAGACCCCAAATTTGACACACCGGGACAAATCGACTTGTTGATTGGCTCTGATGTCCTCGGTGGAATTTTGATTGGTGGGAAACTGGTCTTGGTGCCAAATGGTTTGACTGCTATCCATGATTGATTATATATAGATATAATCTATATATAATCTATACATAATATAGATATCACTGATTTGCTTTGATGGGACCTGTACATAGGGACCCCCCTCCACCTGAACTTGATAATTTGTTGGCTATAGGCTCCGCTCTCTCTGATGCGGTTCAGAGGTTTTGGGAGGTAGAGGAGCCCCCTCAAGCTGCCCGTTTGAATCCAGAACATGAGGAGTGCGAGCTGTTCTTCTAGAACAACACTGGTCGACTCCGTTCTGGTCGGATCATTACGAGGCTACCATTTCTGTCTGTTCGGCCTCCGCTTGGTGAGTCACGACCTTTAGCCGAAAAGAGATTGTTGGCTATGGAGCGTCGCATGGGTCGTGATCCGGAGCTCAGAGAGAAGTACATTGAGTTCATGAGAGAATATGAACAATTGGGACACATGTCCGTGTCAAATTTGGATTGGCGTTCGGTGGAGCACTACTTTCTCCCGCATCATGCGGTATTGAAGCCATCGACTGGCAAGCTGCGCACAGTGTTTGATGGTTCTGCGCAGACTTCAACAGGCGTATCCTTGAACCAGTGCTTGCATTCTGGTCCCAAGTTGGTCAAGGACCTTTGTGATGTCATCACCAGCTTCCGACGACATCAGGTTGTCTTTGTAGCCGACATAAAAATGATATTCAGGCAGACTATTATCCACCCTGATGACCGTCGCTTCCAGCTGATCCTTTGGAGAGAGTCTCCTCGTGATCCCATGGTCGTCTACGAGCTCAATACTAATACGTACGGGTTAAGGTCAAGCCCCAATTTGGCAATACGTTCTCTTTGGGAGCTCGCAGACCGAGAAGGCTTACGTTTCCCACGAGCCTCCGCCATCTTGAAAGACGATATTTACGTCGATGACATTTGCTCGGGCGCCTCCACAGCGGACGAGGCGATCCTCCTGCGGGACGAATTGATAGGTATTTTGGCTTTCACCAGCGCTTTTGGAAGGCTTGCCAGAGGATCATCAGCAAGATCCACATCTATTTGAGATTGTTGACAACCCCGCCATGATGGCTGTTCTAGGCGTTCAGTACAGACCAGTCCAAGACATCTTTACGTATAACGTAGACTTGAAATTGCCTTGTTCTTGGACTAAACCTCTCGTGTTGTCTACTGTCGCCAGAACCTTTGATCCGAACGGTTGGATTTGTCCTATCATATTTTGGGCAAAATGCTTCTTGCAGAAGCTTTGGACAGCAGGATTGACCTGGGACGAACCTCTACACGGTGCTCTTGTTGAGAAATGGACCTCTTTTGTATCCTCGCTTCCTGCCGTCAACGAGATCTCCTTGCCTCGTCCCATCCTTCCTCCCGGGAAGTACAAGGCCACCCTTCACGGGTTTTGTGATGCCTCGGAACGTGGTCACGCGGCCGTGGTGTACTTGCGCACAGTTAGTGCCTCAGGTCAGGTGAGGGTTTCCCTGATCATGGCGAAGAGCAAGGTTGCACCCCTTCGGACATCTCTGACCATCCCAAAATTGGAGCTCTCGGGAGCAGCCCTACTTGTACGCTTGTTGAATCACGTGTCCAGTACCTTGGGTAAAAGCATTTGCATTAATGGGACCTACGCCTGGACAGACAGCCAAATTGTTCTTTGTTGGTTGAAGGCTTCTGTCCACACCTTGGAGGTATTTGTCGCTAATCGCGTTTCCCAAATCCAGAAATCCGAAGTCAAACTTGTTTGGAGACACGTGCCAGGTGAGCTCAACCCCGCTGATTGTGCCTCGCGCGGATGCTTGACGCCTAGTTTGATAGGTCATTTGCTGTGGTGGGGTCCGGAATGGTTGAGTCAACCAGAAAACGATTGGCCTCGAACGCCAGTTTTGAATACTTCTAATTTGCCGGGTCTACGAACACTCGCTGTTGAGAAGGTGGAATGCGCCTTCGACCCCGACTTTCTGTAGAATCGTTACAGCTCCCTTGACAAGTTGTTAGGTGTTACTGCTTGGATAAAGCGTTTTGTTTTTAATTTTAGGCACCAACAACAGAAACGTCTGACACCGTTTCTCTCACCACAGGAACGACAGGAGTCCCTCACCTTTTGGGTTCGTTCTGTGCAATTGGCGCACTTTGAGAAGGAGATTGCTATCCTTAAATCAGGGAGATCGAAATTGTCGGGAGCTGTCTCTAAATTGAACCCCTTTTTGGACGATACGGGTCTCTTGCGCGTTGGAGGACGTCTTAAGAACGCCAACCGGAGCGGAGCACGTCACCCCCTTTTGTTACCTAAGGACGGTCATTTGGTACGCTTGTTGGTAACTGACCGTCACCTTTAAAATTCGCATGCTGGTTGTAATGCTTTGTTGGCCATTTTGCAACGCGAATTTTAGATCTTGTCTGCCCGAAGAATTATTCGGAGTGTAGTCTTTCGCTGCATCCCTTGCTATAAGCTCAAGGCTTCTACCATGCAGCCGTTGATGGGGGACTTACCGGCAGATCACGTAACTGAGAGCAGGACATTTGACGGTGTTGGCACGGACTTCGCTGGTCCCTTTTTGGTAAAAACGTCGACACTTCGAAACAGCAAGACTGTCAAGGCCTACTTGTGTGTTTTTGTTTGTCTTTTCACAAAGGCCGTACATTTGGAACTGGTCTCCTCGCTTACGACCAAGGCGTTTGTAGCCACATTTGACAGATTTGTATCCCGCAGAGGGCTGCCTTCCTTGATCCGTTCTGATTGCGGCACTAACTTCAAGGGCACTTATAATTATTTAAATTACGTTGTTAATTTCCTTGAAACCAACAAGGCTGATATATGTAGGTGATAGGCTAGCCCGACGTGGGATAAATTGGTATATTTGAGACCGCCGTAAAATCGGCCAAAACACAGGCGCAGGACAATCGGTGAGTCTGTCCTTACATTTGAGGAACTCGCAACTGTGTTTTGTAAGATTGAGGCCGTTTTAAACTCTCGGCCATTGTGCCCGATCTCCTCAGATCCGAATGATTTGGAGGCCCTTACGCCGGGCCATTTTTTGATTGGTCGCCCACTTGTCGCCTTGCCTGAGTACCCCTACATTGATACGAGACCTGGTCGTCTCTCGCGCTTTGAATTGGTACGCCAGATTACTCAGAGCTTTTGGAAACGCTGGAATTTGGAATATTTGCACATACTCCAGCAACGCGTTAAGTGGACCGACAAGACCGATCCACCCAAGATTGGTGACCTCGTTTTGATCAAGGAGGCTAACCTTCCGCCACTCAGATGGCGCAGGGGGCGCATCCTTCGTTTGGTAACTGGGGCTGATGGAATTTCCCGATTTGCTGAGGTCTTGGTAGACGGTTCGATTCTGAGGAGAGCGGTTGCAACATTGTCACGTCTACCTACCGATTAGCGGACCGGTAGGCCGGTCCGGGGCGGGTGGATGTTTGAAATAGAATTAGTTTTTATTATAAGTCAAATCGATTAGATCGATTGAGTAACATTTTGTTTAGTCTATTGAAAATTTCTGACAATGATCACACTGAACTGTCACTTGCCTCTTCCCTTGAAAAAATTGCCACGTTGTCGCCTCGTACGTAAAATATCGCCTTTTGAATTAACGCGAATTGAATCAAATTGTAATTAACTTAATACGTAATTGCCGTTTTTGACTTCCGGCAAGGTTTGTGACATATTGAACATTTGTGAAAAGTTATTGTGAGCACACCTTTTTGCATTTCGTGTGAATTGATTAATTGAACTAAATTGAGTAAACTCTCGTGAAACTGCCGCTTTTGATTTGTCCGGCACTGATCAGTCCGCAGTGTTGATCAATTTGTGATATTATATATATGGAACACTGGCATTTTGAGAAATTGTGAATCCTGTGAACTTGCATCGTGCATTGAAGACGCTGCGTGGAGTCTGGTAAAGTAAAGATAATTCACTTGCTAATATTGGCCAATTTTAGTCTCGTGTGTGTCTAACTTGCCTCCAGGACTCCACTCAAGAACATCACCAGGAGATATTTGGTAAGACATTTGTTTAATTCCTAGCGCCAAGAAACTTTGCCCATGTATTAGATCCTTTGCCTTGGGCTAAGACTGGATGAATTAATCGCTTCCACTGATCTCTGTTAAAAAAATACCCATTCTTAGCCCGAATTCTACACAGGTAGTATGAAGAGTACTGACGTTTTTTGCTTCATGATGTATGTATTTATGCAGGTAAAGCTGTGCTTCTTCTCCTCGTAAATTGATCAAGCGATTGTTTATATCTAATATTCTGATATGAATACAGCTTATATTATTTTGGTTGATTGGAAAGTATATAGCGTTTTTTGGTATTTCTATAATGCTGTATCCAGGAGGCACACTAAGTGCAAATTCGTGAATAATATGACTAGGTTTTCCGTTTATGTACGAGCCGCTGACAATATCACATTCAATCCTTATAACGGTCGTAGGTACAATGTTGACAGGAAACTGTGATACATGCCATTTATTTGCTTTCAAAATTTGCTTATCAAAACCTAATAAACTGCCAAACGAACCTTCTTCACTAAAATTGACGTCTTTTGAACAGTATATTGAAGATTTTAACGTGCTATTGTTACACTGCACTTTAATTGACGCATCTTTTATATTAGATTTAAGATAATCATTTATATCTTGCAATTCATACGTGCTCTCCGGTATTTCAATAACTTCGTGAGAACCATAGTAAAACTTATTATTAGTCTTATCAATATTTGGAATAGAATTAAAGGTTGAAAAGTGCAATAGAGCACATTCGTACTGTCCATTTAGTTGCAACGTATTAGGATAGTACGTTGACAAAAAAGATGAGTTCCCAGTAATAGACAATGTGAATGACATCTTGCAAATTATTGAAATAAAAGAAAAGCGTGAATTTTATAATAGTTTATTCCAAAAAGTCCAAAGGTATTCTAAACACAAATGTCCGCAATTAACTGCATTAAATTTTTGATATCTTGTGTAATTATAAAATACATTACATTTCTTTAAATATTGCATCACTTCCATTGGAGGTTTTAAGTCTCCAAAGCTATCAAAATATTCACAATAATTTCCAACTTTAACATAAGCTACCCAATGCGTTCCTTCATTCGTAGAATTATCTAAGTTAACAATGCCACATTCAATACGTTTTGGTGTCTTTGGTAACTTGTCCTTCATGTAAACTCCTCGGAAGTGGGGAATATTGCTTGCATGCTTTAGGATGTCTACATTAGTTAGAGCACGGTTGGGTAGCTTTCTTTTTAGTTTTTTGAAGATTTAATAAACAAACCTTTGCCATTCTTATGAGGCTTAATGTATAAATCCTTGCCTAATGCTAAAGCTTCCATAGTTTTATTATGACGCTCTGTCTCCCGTAAATTTTTTTCAGCTGCTTTATAATCGTTAACGGTTTTTGCAATACCGGCTGCACCACCAGCCAGAGTTCCTAATGCTGACAAACCAGCGAAAATAGGGATTAAAGGTAAAACTCCTCCAGTCTTGGGTATGGGTATTACACGCGGCACTCTAACTTTCTGAATACAAGGCAATATTTTTTTAGCTGCTGCGTAAGCGGCTCTTATTAATGCTTTACTGTCCTTTGGTTTAAGTTTTCTTATTCTTGATTTTATTTTTGACACAAAACTCTTAAAACTTTTAGCGTCGGCTCCAGATTTTATTTTAGCTTTCATAACTTTGCTCACCAACCATGAGCTAAGTTTTTCACCTTTTGATGCATCCCTTGATTTTAACCTCTGGTTAGCCATGTTAAGTAATAGTAAATCTGCTTTATTACGGTTGGAATAGTCTGTGTGGTTTGCGTATGCAATGTTGTGATACATACAAGCATCGTCTAGTTTATTTACACCTCGATCACCTCGTTGTAAACGTTTTTGCAGTTTTGTTCCTGGCCCACAATAATTGTAACCGGGTAAATGAACTTCAAACGGTAAATTATTTATTAAAGTATTAACTAGTCAACCGTCTTGCATTGCCAAAAGTGAAATGAAGGGAAAGTCGCATAAAGTTAGTTATATAATCGCATTCTTATCAATCCAACTGTTTTCTTCATTGTTTAGTCCCAACCATTTTACGAACAATTTTGTGCCTTTTCTTTTTAAAACTTTTTCTATCATATAAACACCAGGGTACTGTGATTTCTGAAGTTCTTGCTCGTAAAAGGTTCCTAATATGGTCTGCTTTCGTTGATCCTGTATATGGTAAGTTACTGGTATGGTGTTATTAACCTTCTTTATAGTAAATAGTTCAGTTGACCAATTAGGTGTGTAGCCTTTCTCAAAATGTTGTTTGTATTTACTAATACGTACATTATCACCAACTTTAAATTTAGGTTTAGGTCGTACAGATACATGTTTATATCCCTTTTTAATATTCCGCAATATTAGAAACTGATTAGAGTTATTTACATCCTTTGGTTTAAATCTGATAGTTCGATGTTTTGTGTTATTATACGTCTTCAACAAAGTTTCTAGTGTTTGACCTAACCATTTATAGTTTCCATTGAGACTGAAGTATTTATACATTTAATTTTTTAAAGTTTTGATAAAACGCTCTACAATTGAAGCTTTTTTGGTAGAAAATGTTGAGTAATGATTAATGTTGTACCTCTTTATAAGTGTGTGAAATTCATTGTTTAAACTCTGTTCCCATATCCGTTTGTAAATGAAAAGGTTTTCGTTGACTGCTAACTAATATTCTTTCAAATGCACGAGCAACGTCAAATTTATTTTTAGATTTTAATGGCTCAGCCCACGCATACTTCGAGAAACACATTTTTTCAAATTTTGCATGTCCATCAGATCAGCTTGCCATAAGTCGTCGATACCCTTTAGAATAACAGATCGACGCAGGAAGTTTTTTCTTGCCGATTTGTGTATTTCATTAACAATTTGTTTTTTACTCATTATGAAGTTTGTTTAAGCAATTTATCAACATCTGCTTTGGTATAAAACTTGTCTTCCAACTGAATTGAAATTTCCGATATCTTCACTTTTAAACTATTTTGAAGCGTTTTTGCACATCTATTACAATTTGGTAACGCAATGACCCAATCAACTGATTTAATTCTTTTTTCAGACCAGTTTTTAAACTGTCTACATATTCTTTATTCACAGCATCGTCTGCTTCTACAGGTGTTCTTATTCCTGTTAGTCGTGATGTTTTTAAATCGTAATCACCGCTTTCAGATTTTAATAATGCATTGTCATTGCACTCAAAAAGTTCAGACAAACGCATTCTTTTGTGAATATAGTGTCCAAATTTATCCACATTCATACTGAAGGTGTATTTAATTACAAGGTTTGTAGTAAAATGACTAATTTGGTTTGTATACCATTTATTTATTTATTATTTTACTGTCTCGCAATTCATCTATAATAGATATAATTTCGTTGTCCACTCCTGTGTTATCAGCGTCTCGAGATGCAATTAAAAGTTTCAGCCTTTCCACTAGTTCATTTGGATTGTCCCAATACACTAAATCGACGTCCTTTTTCCATATTTTTGTTAAAGGTAGTCCTTTTCCTTTAGATTGGTTGGTCTGAACTGTACTTTGTAGTTTAAAAAGAGGCTTAATAACCTGTAAATATTTTTGTCCTTTATTACTTTTTATTGGTTTACTCGGTTCATTATCTCGACGATGCGCATTTGTATCAAGTAACATTGACTTATTATGTTTCATGTCACTTTCTGTTACCAAACTTAAATCAACATCTTTTTTCAGTAACAATTATTTTAAACCAGAAGTACTTCAGTATTTGCGACCAGCTACTATGATATATTCATCGTTAATCGTTATAGCAGCAGAACCTAACATCAATTTACCACGCTCTACTCTATCACCAAATGGAATATCTGCTAGTGCTTCCGATGATATAGACCAAGATGACATGTTAACATCTTTACTGCTTTCAGCTAATGATTGATATGAAGAGTCGCTATCGGCTTCAGTTTCATATTCATCGTCTTTTATATCACTTTTTCTATTTATGTTTTCTTTTTGCAAAGTTTGGTCAACAAATGGCACTTCAGTTTCTTCATCTACTATAGCATCCTGAGTAGTTTGCTTACCAGCACTAGCAATTTGGTTGAGTGATTCTGTTACAGGTTTAAAAACTGTTTCAAACGTTTGCTTAGTGTCGGTCTCAACGTCTCTCATTTTGCGAATCTTTTTCTTAACTGCTTCAGCGGCATCAACAATTTGTATTTTTAATGATTTTTCCATGATTATTAAAACAGATCGTTACTGTTTAACTGTTGTGTGAAGAATAATTACTTTAATAGGTAACGATATTTAATATCTATTTATTTTCGTCAAATATAACAAAGTTGTCAATTTTTTTCCTGTAGCATCCTTTATTTTTCGGACAATCTTTATTAATGACGACATAATTAAAAGGTTCTGTCCAAATTTTGGAGCACATTTCACGGAACTCAAACCAAGTCATATCCGTATTAACATGCTCGTCATACACATGTCTTAAATTAATGTCATCTTGTTTAAACAGTATAATTAGGTTCGCGTTGTCTCTTATTAATTGCTTTGGGATTTTGCTTTATATTTGGTTTAAATAAAACTATCGATGCACTTATGTCTTCCCATTGCAAAGAAATCACGCATGCTACTTTGATTTTCGCAAGCTACGTCGTCAAAAATAATCACGGAGTTGGGTTTTGCGTCCTGAACTCGTAATACTTCTTGATTACCACGATATTTCTCAAGTAAAACACCGGAAACTCGTTGCAAAACTCTTTCTAAAAACATATACTTTGGTTGGTACAAGGTTTTTGAATAAATATAAATATTTTGAAATCGTAAACCATTCTCATGTAAAAGCAGTCCAATTAATAAATTTGTTTTCCCGCAGTTGGATGGTCCACAAATGATACATCGTACCGAGTTAGGTAATAATTCTCCATGACGAGGACTACTTTAACTAACATCATCACAGATTATATTAACGTGCAGTGACTGAGGCTGTTTAACAAATTTCATGATTGCTATCTAAAGCGTATTGATTGAAAATGAGATTAAACAATTATTACATTTACATTTATGAACTGTCACAGTGTTGCAAATTTTGGATAAAGATGAGCGATAAGTGATCTGTAAAAACCGGCTTAGTGAGGACTTGGTTGACTACTAACTAGCAAGAAAGTGATTGGAGGCGATCGGCGTACAGTAATATACGTGATACTTTATCGAGGCGATCGTATATTATTGGGAAATTATTATTCTATGAAAAATACTTCTACCAAGCAAAGGCGATCGCCAGAGCGCAAGATGCCCTAGTGACCTGCTTTGATAAAATCATTGTGTATTATTGGGCGTTCTAGGTCACCGAAGCGAAGGCGATCGCCGGAGCGCAAGGTGGCCTAGAATGCCCAATAATACACTACTCGCTGAGACCTGAGAGACCCTATTTTCATTGAATGTTGCTAAGATAGTAAATCAGAATAAACTGATAACTGGCGGTAGGTACGTGTGCTAGTGTGTGATCGGTACCTGCAATGCGAGCTCGCGGCGATCAGCCGAGCGGCGGCGGTCAGGTAATACACCGAGCTGATTTTTTAAATGTTGATTGCGATTCTTTTTTTATGTTTTCAATGTGTTATTTTTTATGAATGTATGTATTCAGTTATAAAAATATATTCACCCCTGACAATATTTTGCAAATGCATATAATACTTAAAAACATAAACTTTCACAAGAGGTGCAAACATATAGGGCGGTTTCAGATTAGCGTATTTTTCTGCGCGTATACGGTCGTTTCAGCATACGCGCTTACACGCGCGCTATATTACCAGCTTCAAAAAACCGAACGGGCATATTTCGGCGTGTTCGCCCGAAACTGTAGTGACATCTTGTCAGTGTCAACATGGATTCTGACGGCTCGTGCATATACGAGCTTAGAAGCGCGTCAACGCTCGTACGAGTTGCGCGTGTGCCAAAAGGCGCGCCTGTACGCGCCTACATGCGCTTCCAAAAACGAGCTTATACGCGCGTATAAAACGCTAATCTGAAACCGCCCATAGACACTAAATATAATTTTATTAAAGAAAAGTATTGTGCCAAAGTTATTGATCTAAAATATGTTTCAACAAGCAATCAGCTTGCTGACTTTCTAACTAAGGCTTTACCTAGAGATAAATTTAAATATCTGAGAGACAAAATTGGAATGTTATCTATTGATATGTTATGTAATCCTTAATTTAAATTGATGTGTTTACTATGTTGTTAGCTACTATTGTAATTAATTTAGTACATGAAAGGCTTGAATTTGGCAGGAGTGTTGAACTTATTATTTAAATTCCCCGCCTTTCCATAACTGTTCAATATAAAATTACTTGTATACTCTGTGGTATCTTTCTTTTTCTAGAATGATTATATGACTTATCTATGAATATATATTCTTTATGATTCTGTGGTACAACGAGTGTTTTATTTGAATTCCTTTATTTTATAATAAAGTCATCATATACCTTTGTTTCGAGTTTCATGTTACAGACCACGAAAGTTTTAATTCATAATTATATTAGATGTATTTAAATACCTACGTAGGACACAGTTTTGCGACATTAAAAAGAAAGGTTCTATAAGTAATTATATTTTTTATTATATCTTTTTAAAGTACTCTCCACCAGCCTCTATACAAAGTTTTATGCGTCTGAATCAGTTTTCGAAACACTTTTTCCAGGCCGCCGCAGACACCTCGTTTACAGCCTGCTCGAACGCTGAGAGCACATCATCCGGCGACGAAAATTGTATCCCATTGAGCAGATTTTTTATTCTTGGGAATAAGAAGAAGTCACACGGTGCTAAGTTAGGACTATAAGGAAAAACTCCTGGGTCACCCACCCAGGAATTTGACCGGCGGTGTGCTGTCTAGGAAGTCCCTCGTTTTGATTGTGGTGTGGGTGGGCGCATTATCGTGGTGGAGCTGTAGCCCGCGGAGCCCTGTGTTTGGTCGCTTGTTGCTCACAACAGAGAAAACTTCTGCCAAACATTTGGCTACCATACCATTCAGCGTTTATGCTTCTTTGGTTTTGTAAAGGAATTGACACCAAGTAGCCAGTCAAATTGAAAAAGCTCGCGATCAAAATTTCCCCCCCGCTTCTAGGTCGCTTTACTTTGGTAGGCGTTGTTTCCTTTTGAAACGCTCAAACCGTCGACTGGCGCTTTGTTTCTGGATCGTATTGATAAATCCAGGATTCATCACCTGTAACGATGTCGTAAACACGCCGAGACGGGCGTGCTTCAAATTTGTCTATCATATCATGGCACCATTCCACCCTTGCCTGCTTCTGAACATCGGTGATGTTGTGCGGCACCCAGCGTGAAACTATCCTCCGCACCCGTAATGCACGTGTAGAATCTCGTGAAGGCTTCCTGATCCAATCTGCAGTATATGCTGAATCTCTTGGTATGTAACTCGTCTATTGTCTTGGACCAACATTACTTCAACCGCGCTAATTTTTTACCGCGCTTTAATTCATTATACCAACGATACATGTTTCAATGCCATTTGAAGTCTATCGTACGATTCGTCTGGTTTCAGGTGACACTTAAAATCGTAAAAATTCATAGCGCGAAAATGTTCTCGACGCAAATCCATTTTTCAATGAGACACGGTAATTTTAATTAGCTCGCAAAAAATGTGGAGGGAAGTTTTGAATTTAGAAAGTACGTATTTTAATTATAATTAATCATATTTTTAAATAATTTATAGCTGGGGCCCAATTTTCCTAAATAAATAAAAACAGTTTCGAAATGATGTCAGTGTCATACTTACGTCACAGTGAGTCCATTTAAAATATAATATCAATGTCATATAAAAATAGGAGAATTGGCCCTTAGGCCAGTCTCACATACATAAAAACTTTTTCTTGCAATAATTTCTGAATGACCTGGTACCTATAGTTCATAAAAGATAGCTTGATCTCTGCGACATATGTGAAACTGACATTGGTAGGGTTGACACGATATAAAAAAAATGTCGATAGAAATTATCGACGTTTCTTACTATTATCGATGCTAATGTAACATATAATTAGGTTTAATTTAATTACAAACGATACTAAATTATAAAATACATTTATTCTATTAAAGGAGTACACCGCAAATCCATATCTGAATCAGTTTCTGAATCGCTAGAACAGTCTTGTAAATTTATTATTAACTCTTGTTCACAAATATTATCATATCGGAAGTCCCGCTCCCAGTCTTCTTCCATTACTTTTCTGCAGATACATTGTCGACCGCACTTTTTAATAACTGCAACATTTTAACAGCGTGTAATAAATAAATAAATTAATTAATTAATTTATTTATTTTTGATTAAGTTTTATTTAAAATATCGATAGTTTATAGTTAGTGGTCGATGAATCATTGCCCATCACCAATTAGGTCGACATGCCCATAAAGTATGACAATGACAGGTATGTCTGTACCATAGTCTGTACTATTAAGAAATTCAGGACTTCATAGACGTGTTTCATCCCAGCTTAGTTTTGAAACCCATAATTGTTGTAACATAATTTTCAGTTTAATAGTATATAATGATAATAACCCTAGTGGGTCGAATATTCGAGTAATAGAGGTAATAGTGGACGTGATAGGAATTTGAAATGGAAAATGTAATTCATCTGAATCGGGGCTCCAACCGATGCCTAAAGTGCTAGATGCATCGCTGATGATCAAATTACCCTTTTCAGAGATATTAGGGTCTAGAAAAAGATCAGGTAAATTAGTCCTATATTTTCTCAAGGGAAAACAACCCTTAGCTAACTCTTCAGCTACTGAACGTTGAATAAAACGTAATTCTTGAGGACAGTCACAGCCTGTCAAAATGTCATCACAATATGTGTCATTTTGTATAATAGTTTTTATTTTAGGATCTGTACTTTCCTCACCTAACTGCCAAATGCATCTAGTGGTTAGGAAGCTTGCGGAAGAAAAACCATAGGTCACGGTATTTAAACGTAGTGTGCGGAGAGGTTCGTTTTCATTCTCGCGCCATAGTATCAGTTGTAGATCGCGATTCTCGTCTCTCATTCTTACTTGACGGAACAATTTTTCTACGTCACCTGAGACGATGTACTTATACAGACGAAACCTTATTAAAATATTAAATAAAGTATCTTGAATGGTAGGACCAACCATTTGAAGGTCGTTAAGAGAAATCCCAGAGGTAGTGCGAGCCGACGCGTCAAATACGACACGTAACTTCGCGACTCGCTGTTAGCCTTCATTACAGGATGGTGGGGCAAAAAATAAGAGTTAATAGGTCGTTGTATTGGGGCTTCAGACAGATGACCAAGAGCTGCATACTCACGTATAAACTCAACATAGGCTGTCTTAAGTTCTGGTTGTTTTTTAAAACGTGATTCTAGATTAAAGAACCTCCTTTTGGCTAATTGATATGAGTCACCCAAACAGGATCTTTCATCGCGAAGGGGTAGACCAACACAGAAACGACCGTCACTTGAACGGGTAGTAGTGGCAACAAAGAACCTCTCACAAAGCTGTTCTTCCTTCGTATAAGGTATAACCTGCGGGAAACTTTCTAGTTGCCAGAATTTAGCCACTTGATGCTCTAGGTTAGGAAAATTATCATCATTTTCCTTTAGGTAAGCATGACAGGTATGAATGGACAGGCAATTTTAAATTATCTTTCGGAATTAGGGTCACTAATCAAATATTCGGGATATTCGAAATTCATCTCGAATATCCCTTCATTTTTATATTGTAGCAGTACACTTTGATACGGCTATCCAAAATGTATAAAAATTGAAAATTGTAATCCTATGTTATTCTTACAATAATGTTTTTAAGAATCAAAAGAATCACTAAAGAATCAAATGCTTTTTTTAGCTTTACAGCCGGATATAGAAAGCAATATCAGATATTCATGTTATCTGCTGATCGTCCATTTTATACGTTTCGTAAGGGTAAAAAAATGTTAGTTAAGAAATAGGCTGGATGGTGCTGAAAATGGACTGTGTTCAAACGCTTCCTGAATATGAAACTCATGTAGTACTTGGCGAGAGTAGAGTATTAACTGAATAAAATATTTTCGGATTACTAAGGTATGAATATTCGAAGATTTTCCATTCCTCTTTTACCATTTGATCTCAGTATTGTAAATACAAGATATTATGATGAAGTAAGCCGTATATACCTGTGGTACCCTCGTCGTGAAAGGACGCACCTATGTTCGTCGTGTAGCGCTGGCACCGTAGTTAGTAGCATCGTTTGTAAGCCTCGCCGCCTGCGCCCGCGCAGGACCCTCCCGTGCGGCGTAAATCTGTATTTTCTAGACTATCTATCAATCTGTAACCTTCGTATATCTTCCTTTCGCTAATACTAGTGCCTGACAAATTTCTGAACATACTTGTAACTGTACACCTCTACGATTATCTTCAATATATTTGTAAGCATTTGAACGGCGTTCATATTTCAACTACACACCTACATACCCTTTCATTATCCTCTTCATAATGGATAATAGGGAAGTTTCCTGCAAGTGAAATAAATTATACAAGTATTTTTATCTCTTTTTTTTGTTTTACGAGGTGGAAAATCCCTTCGGATCACCGACTCTTGGGGGAAGTGAGAGCCGGAGTATGTGGTGTTTCCACTAAAAACCACCTCGACTTTCTCATGTACCCGTGAGTCAGAGGGTAGGGCATCGCCAAAGCATTCGTCGCCACCCTCCGACGGGCATTGGCCCGCCAGGTGGATAGGCGAGCCCTGAACAAAACCCCCTTGGCGGCGGATTAAGGTGTTGGGCTCTGCCGCCAAAACACCCAGCGGCCGCAGAGGATAGGGAGGACGGCAACGCAACACCGCATCTCCTCTTCCTCTGCGGCCCCACCGCGACGCATCGAATGGTGCGCCCCCATTTGGTCGCGGGAGATAGGGCGCGCAGCAACGCAACACCGACACGCCTCTCTTCCCGCGACCGCACCCGACTGTGAGGGACAGTCAGAACTGTCCCCCGCACCCGCACCGTTGGACGCATCCTGCGCAGGCCCCTCCAAGCCCACACGGAGCGTCCCCTCCTGGATCCCTCTTAGCTTCACCGCGGGTGACCAATCCACGGTTACTGAGCCCCCACTACGACAAGGTGGAGATCCCACGGGGGGAAGTATTTTTATCTAGTGAAACATGTGAAAATAATAGTAGTTTTATTCATCAATTAATGTTAAAACATTATTAAAATTTTCTATCGTAATTTTTTTGATAATAAGTATTCTACTTGACAGCAAAAAACTATGACGTTATTAGGTCTTATTTCATACAAAAGCCGTAGCAAAGGTCGTTTTTGACATTTCATTAAAAGTGCTTAATTTGTCTAGTTGGAAACAACTCTATGAAAGATAATCACTTGTCCTGACTTACATACATAATATTAATTGCAGACCCTATAAACTACGGAAGCTTAAAACATGAAACACTTTTAAGCTTTTTTAAGGATTTATTAATATTCCTTACCTAAGGTGTAATCATTACGTTCGATAGTTTGTTTGATAATCATTCCAAATCTACTACAAATAAACTGTAGTATACATTTTGGGTAACACTTTTGTGTCTTATACCTATCTTCTATTTGAATCGTCTAAGTTCTGATTTTCTTTACTCTTCATGTTCTGCTCAGTCTCTTGTTCTGATATGACAGTTCTTTCCAGAATTAGCGTTCTTGAGATCAGCACGTCGATTCTGCAAAATTCAAACAACAACTCGCATTTCACGTCAATATTCGCTCTCACTTCGCATAAGGTTCAAAATTACCTTGATTTTGAGTGCTAAGTGAGTGTCAAATTGATGGGATTATTACCTTAAGGAGTGCTACTTTTTACGTCATCTCATACTTTATCTGTCAAAATCTCGAGATCAATTCAGTTGAACTCGCAAACATGCTCGCAAGAGTAGCGCCAGTGTAGATTCAAATTATCAATCGAGTTTTTAGAATGCCAATCAAGAAACAGTGGATTCAGATTCGAAGTTTACAATGAAGCCTTACAGAATCACACTGCAGGATGATCATTTGGTGACATTGCATTGACTTTGCCCGGACAATAAAAGCGTTTTGACCGAAATATACATCGAGGCGTAGGTACAATGGTCTACAGAGTGTATTATTTCTACGACTAAGTCAGAAATACGACATTACGCTCAATGCATCACAATATTTTGGACAGAAAATTTAGCACGCTGTAATTGTCAACGTAGTGTAGGACGCCTTCTGGCTAGGTGGAGTGACGATATACGCAAAATGGCTGGCAGTGGCTGGACACGTAGAGCCAAAAATCGGGCTCAGTGGCGTGCCAATGGAGAGGCCTACACCCAGTAGTGGACTGGGTCAGGCTGATGATGATGATTATTATAATTGTCAAGCAACCAATAAACCATCAAAAGATATTTTTAACAGATTTTAATCTGTTAGAAACAGACTGCCGCATACCGACTAGATTAGAAAACGGACTTAACACCAAGATAAAGTTAGAATGGTGATCTTATTAGCACTTACCTTATAAATCTCAAAACTTTCAACCCAAACAAGAATGTTAGAATTGTCATATAAATTTCAAGCGACGACGGCATTGCTGAACTGAAAAGGATTTTCGTATAAATTATTTAAATTTTACCCTAGTACCCTAGAAAGATAACCACAGTGCCACCGAGTGTGGCTCTAACTTTATGCGTTTTGCATTTTATCTAGCCAATAGCTCGTTTAAGAATCTGGATATAATAATTTTAAGCGGTGGCTCAGGTATAAAGATTGACTCAGGACTGATGAGCCGGCTGAACGTGGGAATTAATTCTGAGTTAGACATATCGTGTTGCCTAGTGGCGCCCGCTTGTATTTTCGCTTTGTAAGTTTTCAGATTCCATGTGTTGCTGGATTAAAAAGATAATAAGTTTAAAGTCACTATCCATTTTTATTCCGTGGGTGTCATAAGAGGCAACTAATAAAAATCGGATTTATTTGGAACTTTTTTACAAAATCAGTTTTAGATAAATGTTGAACAATAAGTATTTCAAACTATGTGGATGCCTAATTTACTAGCAAAATGTTTAAAATAGTATGTAGCTCCTGGATTCTTGATAAATAAATGCATTATCAAAGTATACTTGTATGCTGCAAATTATGGTACAGGCACTATCGGACCATTATTCACTAAAATTCAGACAAAAGTGTGTCTTTATGCAAAAAAAGGCGCTGAGACAATTTGCCCTTCATGTTTTCCACACATATCATAACTTAATCAATTGAAATCTGCGTTTTTTTTTGCAAATATAATAAAAAAGTATTCATAATTACAAATCTGAGATACGTGTATACTGCTAATATAAAAGAACGCTTAACATTCTGTTCTAGCCGTCTATTCATACCTAAGTATGAATAGATGGTAGAATCGGTACATAATTAAACTCCTTGGTGGTTATGCCTATAGCACATAGTTACGTAGATTCAAACTAATAAAAAAAAGTGAAAAATATGCTAAATATTCCCACTCATGTAAGCTAATGCTATAGTAGTAGTATTTTGCTAGAATTATATTTAAACTCACCGCTTCATATAGCGTCATCAAGTGAGAGCCAAGCTTTAATTTATAGCGGTCAGACTTTGTTTGGCGACCACCCAAATAATTTCCGGGTGGTTAAGTTTCCTGAATGCATGCCTCTACACAAAGCCTCAAAAACCTTATAGCTTTATAAGTGCATTATATTTTGAAGTATTATATTCGTTGGAGTGAAAGACCCTCGATAGGTACCTATTAGGGAGATCAGACCCGCAGAGTTTTCATTACGACCAGTATTCTTTAAGAGTTGTGGGGTATCACATCAACTTAATGCGACTGCGATGTGATGCAACGCAATCATATTTTGATCACTTATATTCTACGTGTGTATCACCTTGGACACTGAGTTGATGTAGTCTTCCATAACTGTTCTGAAAGCGTAATTGTGTGCAATTAATGTGTGTAAGCGCGGACCGATTAGTGGGAACGCCTCGACACTACGACGTGACGTGAACTATCAATTATAGATAAATTGTGTCCCCACCTTACGATTATTTTGAATGTATCTACTGAAGGTTTGTGGTAAAACTTCATTGCAATTTGTAGATGTGTTTGTAGATGTGATGTAGATGTAAAAAAAAATTGTGTTGTAGGTTAGTTCGACATCAAGTATAAACGCAGCTTTGCAAATACGTAGAATATTATGTAGGAATATCTATAAATTGTCGGGTATCCTCTTACAGATATTACAAGATAACTATCACTAATAACTTGCTATGTTCCAGTTTCACGTAAAGCTTCTGATATATCATATTTGCTCGCATCTGCTTCAATTTAATTCTAGGCAATAATAGCCGTCGAAACCGTATATTCTGTTGTTTGGCTATAATAACTTCAGAATACTTCAGATATGGACGAGTATACCTACTCTCAACAGGTACATCAATACTGTTGAGAGTATGGAACCTTAAGAACGCAAATGGTATTTTTGGGAAGAGACGGAAAACTCTACATAAAACCCTATAGCAGCCTGGCCAGCGTCGTATAGAAGGCAAAATCCTCCTATTGAATTACAACACAAATTAGCAGAGGGCTATCCACTAGTGGACTACGAAAGACTGTATGACGGAAGCTATAATGATAACTATGTCAGAGTTCCGAAATCGACATAAAAGAAAATATATTTTTTATCTTCGTCGAATTGAATCCGACTTAATATATGCAACAACCTAAATTTAAACTCCCTAAGCTTGGAGAACTTCTATTTAACTATGGGTGTAAAGAAAACCATTTCCTAACGGACAACAAGCTACGCCTAAAGGCTCATTTTAAATTAGAGGATGTCGTTGAAAACGGCTATGACTGCCCCATAACAATATCATAACACATAATGCCCACTAAACGCTGCGTATACATACATACATAGACTCACGCCTGTTTCCCGGAGGGGTAGGCAGAGACTAAGGAGTGCCATTTACAACGATCCTGACATATCTCTCTTGCTTCATTCACTCCCATCAGATTCAAAGTATACCTAATGACAAAGTTTGGCAGAATGTATGGATGTGAAATGTGCTACGCTAAACATAAGCCTTCCAAGTTAAAGAGTGCTCGTATCTGTTAAATAAAACCATAAACAGAACCTAAAACTTAAATGGATGTTGGATTTTCAATTTAGGTGGTTAATAGTAACTTTCGCCAGGGGGATCAACATATTTGCTAAAAATTGTTTAATTGTTTTGTTAAAATTTCGTTATTTTAAGATTTTTATCGTTATTAGTACCTAAACGTTAAGATTATTCCTATTTTTAGTTTATTTAGAAAAAAAATTGCAAAGGAAAATAAACCTTATCTAGCAATCCCCACAACATAATACTGTCTGTTTGTCCGCGATAAACTCCAAAACTACAGAACGGTTTTTCGTGTGTCAATATGAAATAATTTCTGACTAAGATTTTGACTGTAAAGATTAAGTGTAAAAATTACGTATAATGTTTTACTAATGTCTTTAACATAGTCTTAAACTTAATATAGCTCAATAATAATCACAAATATAAGTATACACTGGAATACATGAGGCAAATATATTTTACTTTCATCTCATATAAGTGAAATTTAAAGTACTTAGAATTACTTATGTGTTCACGGCACGTAAATACGAGACGTTTGACTAAACTTTGAAGTAGTCTCAAACTACCAACTGTACGTTAGTAAGAAGCCAATTATGGGAAAACGGGAGGATTTTCTCCAACAAATTCTGAAATCCTGCAATAGCTTTGAAGAAGTTACCTTTAAAGCCAGATTTAGAATTGAGTTTTGAAGCATGTTAAATATCTTACTTATTCCGCAAAAACGTGTCTGAGTCGAGTATTGCAATCTAGTTGTCTTTAATATAAAATTGTTCTTATTAAATATCACACCTAGATGTGTACGATTGGAACTGGCATATTCTTCAGAAAATGGTTAAGGTATAATAAAATCAGTATTGATATAATTCTAGTTAGGAAATGGGTTCTAAATATTTTTTCGAACAAACAATTTGAAATACAATATAATTAACTTAAATTGATCAAAAATTTAAAGTTGAGTAAAGTCATCATACAAAAAAGCTGGGGATGCATAGAGGCACAACTCCATCTTAAAGCTTCCAGCCAACCTCACCTGCCCGTGGTGCATCCTGCCGACCAGCGAACGAGGCTCTGGCGACCGACTAATGGCGGTATAACCATTACATATAGGCGTAGCTAAATATAGCAGATCGGTGACAGGCAGCAGCGTCACCGGTGCCAGAAGCTACGCCCTGCGATCACCAACACGCATGCCCAGCGTGGTGATTACGGGCATAACCTCTATGGCACCCAAACCTACGCAACGGCCCCCAGTTCCCGGTCGCCCCGCTATTCCTGGCCAAGGCGGCGGACATGGTAACGGTGGGGCAGGGTACGTATAACGGACGCACGGCTCGACGTACATTGGGCACAACTGTAAGAGGAACTGAGGTGCATAGTATGGCATGTTTTGCCATCTTATGTACTTCAGGGGGGGAGAACAGCCGTCTTAAGGCGGGGTTGGGTTCTTGGTCCATAAGGTCCTCTCTGACAACATTTTAGAAATCTCCAGTGTGTCGACAAGGGTAGCATACCTTGTAATCAGACTCACCAAGAGGTATAACCTCAAGGTTATCCAAGTGTATGCACCGACATACTCGGATGATGAAGTAGAGGAAATGTATGAAGACATTTCCAGAGCCTTACATTACACCCAAAAGGCCCACTTCAATGTTGTCGTGGGGGACTTCAACGACAAAGTAGGAGTACATACTTGCGGTGAATCGGTAATAGGACCACACGGATTTGGTAGGAGAAATCATAGGGGGCAGATGCTCGTCAACTTCTTAGAGAAGGAGGGGCTGTTCTTAATAAACTCGTTCTTTAAAAAACAGCCTCAACGGAAGTGGACGTGGCGGAGCCCCGATACTATGACAAAAAATGAGATAGACTTCATTATGGCGGACAAGAGGCGAATATTTAGGGATGACTCCGTGATCACTAGGTTCAACACCGGAAGTGATCACCGACTTGTACGAGGCACTCTAAATATTGATTATAAGTTCGAATGCGTTCGCCTTGTGAAGTCCACGCTCCGGCCAAATTTCCTCCAATCCGTGGCTGGATCTGAAACATTCCAGTTAAAACTGGAAAACCGGTTCGCTACCTTGGAAACCACAATAGACGCTGATATGGACCAGAAACTCGAGCAAGTGGTGGAAATCCTGCGGGATGAGGGGGCGAAACTCTTTAAGACGCATCACACCGGCAGGAGCTCTCAACTTTCGCGAGAATCTCTGCAGCTAATAGAGATGCGACGAGAAAACCCGACAGGCGCTTCGTCAGATCTAAATAAACAGATCTTCAAGCTGGTAAAACGCGACCTCCGTAGCTCCAATACACGCTATATACAAGAAGTGATCGAGCATTTATTTATTTAGTTAAGGAAGTCCAACAGCTTAATCTATCTTTACAATATTTCAAAGTATGTGTCAAGTAGCCAATTACAGGACTTCACGTATAGTATTTAATTAAAATCTACAAGAATCTATGCGTTTGCGAGTAATTAGAAACCACTTCAAATAAAATATTAAGAGCCTACATAAAATACAACAGAGCACATACAATAATAACAGTTTAGTTTACAGATACATTGTTACAAAAAAGACGCAAGCATACTTTATTGTTCAAAAAATCTATTGGCCATTCGCCTTCTAGCCACGGGGACGCTAGTGCAGAATAGGTCTAAGTTTAATTCTTTAGCTGCTGTGTTAAAGCTGTTGCTCGCTCGACTCAGAAAGGAGTTTTGACGATAGTTTGTTGTGGAATGGGGTACATACAGAGGCTTAATAGACCTTATTATTTTGGCGCATTAATGCTAAGCTTTTTCAGCATGTCAGGACAATCAATGTTATTTGAGGCAATTTTAAATATGTAGCACACATCAGCTATATTTCTACGATCTGAAAGGGTCAATAAGTGAAATTGTCGGCAAAGGTTATGGTAATTTGATGTTTTAAATGGTATTTTCAATCTGAAACATATGTATTTCAGAAATGTTATCTGTATTCTCTCAATTCTTACAATGTATGTGTCGTATCGGGGGTTCCAAATTTGGGATGCGTATTCCAGTATGCTTCGAACGAAAGTACAGTATAGTATTTTCCATGTTTTCACACGTTTAAAGCAAGTACATGAGCGCATAATAAACCCAAGTGCCTTAGAAGCTCTAGCCACGATATTGTCTATGTGTTGGTCATATAGTAATTTGGAGTCGTGGATGATACCTAAATCTCTAATGTTTTCACTTCTAGATAGGCATTGATTTTTTATTGCATATTGGGCTACTATGTTTTCTCTTTTTCGGCTGTAGGTAACCATTGAACACTTAGAAGGGTTGAGGTCCAGTTCATTTACGTAACAGTAGTGATCTAGGTGCGTCAAGTCATCTTGCATTAGTTGAATATCTGCTGGACATGTCACTGCTGCATAGATTTTCATGTCGTCAGCGAAGCATAACAATTTGGCAAATTGAAACATTTCTCTATGTCGTTTACAAATATTGTGAACAGTAAAGGTGCAAGGAGCGATCCCTGAGGAATACCGCTTGGTATAGGAACCCAGCTTGAGATGTAATTGCTTAACACTACAGCTTGTGTTCTATTATTGATGTAAGATGAGAACCACCTTAACAAGTCTCCACTTATGCCTACAGTCTGGAGCTTTCTAAGCAGTATATTATGGCTGATACGATCGAAAGCCTTCGTGTAATCAGTGTAGATGACGTCTACTTGTTTCCCAGCATCCATATTTTCTGTTAGGTAAACATTTAGGATAATAAGATTTGAAGTAGTAGATCGGCCTTTGAGAAACCCATGTTGTGAGTGACTAAAAGAGTTTTTAAGAGCGTTGTACAACTGATTATAGACGATTCTTTCCAATACTTTTGAAACGATACACAGTTAAGAAATGGGTCTGTAATTAGTTATATCAGTTTTAGGTCCTTTTTTGTGTACCGGTGTAATGAAGGCAGACTTCCACATTTTTGGGTAAGTATTTTCAGATAATGATTTTTATATAGCAGAGACAAAGGGATGGCAATGGCATCTGCGCAGCCGATTAGTAGTCGTGGATGGATGTTATCGGGTCCAGCTGACTTGTAAGGGTCTAGTTGAGACAGTAGTTTAGCGACCTCTGTTACATCAATTTCTGTATTACCGATATCCGCCAAAGTTGGAGGGTCCGAATTTAATAAGCCAGACATATTATTTTCCGTGAAGTTGTAATTAATAAACGTGGAATAAAAGTAGTTCGAAAATGCGTTACATATATCGGTACCATTGGAGACGGTAGTGCTTAGGTATTTCAGGTTACTTGGAATGGTGTTACTTTTGTTGCGCGACTTAATAAATGACCAAAATTGTTTAGGATTCTTTTCTAGAGAGTGTTCTGTAGCATTTATAAAAGAGTCAAAACATTGTTTTTCAATTTCTTTTGCCCTCTGTCTAAGAAGTTTGAAAGTCGCCCAATCAGACCTATTATTATAAATTCTAAATTTAGATAGGTATTTAGATTTTTCTTTTAAAAGTTTTTTCAATGATGGCGAGAACCACTTAGGATATGCCTCGTTGCAAACGATTTTAGATGGGACATATTTTTCTGTAAGTTCATTAAGAAATGAATAAAAATAATTAGTTGCTTCCTCCATTGATCTTGTAGAGAAAGCCTCATTCCAGTTGGTTCCGTATATTATGTTATTGATTGCGATAAAGTCGGTTTTATCATAAAAGTATTTTTTATATGCTTGAGATTTTAAACTGGGAAGATCTTTGATATTTACTGTAATTACAAGTGCGCCGTGATGGGGGTCGATCGGCACTAAGGGTTGTTCGCAGTTTGTGACGTTACTATTAATATTTGATAACACCAGCTCCAAAATTTTATTGTATTTATTAAAGATACTGCGATAAGTCATGTGTTTGTATTTCATCTACAAATAATTGCTCATCGAATGTCCGTATATTAGAGGGCGATAAGGAACCGTCTTCATGGGGAAGCCATGAAATACTGCTCATGTTAAAATCGCCCAGTATTAAGAATTTATCGTTTGGGTTCAGTAGTAAAGCGTCATTTAGTTTTGATAAAAAGTTGTGTAGTTGTTGAGAAAAACTAAGTGCAGTATTTTGTTTGCATAGATAAAGAACATAGATGTGTAATTTCATACTTTTTGTTGTTATTGTTACCCATAAGTCCTCCGCCGTAGATTGTAGCTGAGGTTGTGGTGAGGTAGAAATGTTATTACGCACTGTTTTACTAAGTTTGAATTTTTACTGTCCATTGCAGAATAGCACAATAATTGAATAAGCATTCATACAAAATTCATAAGCATTTAAAATCAATAAAGGATATGTATCCAATATAAAATTAACAAATGTGGGTGAATACAAATATCTTTCTAACAAATGATTAGTGAGATAGAAATATATATGCATGATACGTCTCCAATGCGAACGTAGCGATAAGCGAAACAAAATAATCCGGTTTTAGAGCAATAGCGATGCATGCGAACTTTAACATAAGCAGTGGCTACAAACATTTTGAGTAATAACAGAAATGAAGTTAAAAAGTGTACTAAAAATAAGGGTAGACGAGTGGCTGAGTATATGAGAACACGTTTTAGGTCTAGTAGAATATAAATTCGAAAATATTTGTACTCACTGTGACAGGTTAAACAATTTTGTTTAAATCTCTTTCGCAGTTGATAATCATAGTACCGGACTCAGCGTTCTTACGTACATGTATTTTCGCATATTTAACCCATACATAGTTATAGTTTTTTTCTTTCACTAGGGTCTTGGACGCGTTTAGTAGTTTTTTCGAATGAGCACTCAAGTGATCGTTTACGTAGACTCGCTGCTCAGCATTATAACCCAAGTCGCACATTGTAAGACTTTTATTTGCTCGCGCCGCTGCAATGAATTCTTCCTTCACGTATCTGTTGATGAAGCTAACGATGATGTTTTTGTTTTTGGCGTTGTATGTGGGAACTCTTGAAATATAGTTGATTTGATTCTTCGGTACGGTATATTTAACGGCGGTACCAATAGATTCTACAATCTTAAAGAGGTTTTCTTCTTTTTTTTCAGGTATACCTCTGATCTCAACGTTGTTAAGTCTAGATTTCTGGTCATTATTAATAATCTCTTTCTTGATATTTATTACTTCAGACTGGAGAGAGTTGACAAGTTCTTTCGTCTTCTCAAATTCAGTAAGCTTAATTTCTAGTGAATCCAGTCTTCCATTGTGATCATCAAGTTTCGCACTCATGAAATCGCAACATGTCTTAAAATCAAGTATTTCGGCTCGTAGACTTTTCACTTCAGCGATTAGAGTTGGCATCCCCGCGAGTTGTTGCTTGAGATCTCGGACGTCATTTATAATTGTTTGCAGTGATAGAGATTCAACCTGTATCGAAGGAGACGGTAACGGTGAAGGCAATGGTGATGGGGATGCCCCACGGCATGTGAAACATTTCCACGTTGCCCTGCGCTCACTACCCAGCTTTCTCCAGCCCAATTCGGAGAGCTTAGCGCACGCGTAATCATAATGGTTCTTGCAGGAGGTACACTGCACACCGTCATTGAACTTGTCACCACACGCGCCGCACTTCATCATTGCTACTACTTGAGTAAGAACAAGAAAAAAATGTTTGCAAACACTGACAGTCGCTCGGAGCGGTACACGGACGTGTGTTACTTGCACAAACGCACGGACGAGAATGTTATCGAAAAATTTAGGTCGAAGTTATCGATATAGTAGTAAAAAAAAACGAGTATGTCGATGGTCGAAGCCATCTGACGAATCGAAGTTGTTCAGGAGTACCTTGGGCAAACCTTGCAGTTGGGTAGAAACAACTTCGAGAAGGAGGCTGGCAGAAGAATACGGCTGGGCTGTACTGCATATAGGAAACTCCGTCAAGTCTTTTATATTATATATATTTAGCATTATGACTTAAGGAGCCGAAACGTGGACACTGACGATGCAACTGGTCCACCAATTTTAGATTGCTCAGCGAGCTATGGAGAGGGCTATGCTCGGAGTTTCTCTGAAGGATCGATTACGTAATGAAGTGATATATAATATCTCCGACAGAGAACCAATGTAATCGACATAGCTCAAAGAATTAGTAAGCTGAAGTGGCAGTAGGCCGGCCACATTTGTCAAAGAACCGATAACCGTTGGAGTAGTCGTGTTCTAGAGTGGAGACCGCGCCTTGGCAAACGTAGTGTAGGACGTCGTCCGGCTAGGTGGAGTGACGATATACGTTAAGTGGCTGGCAGCGGCTGGACACGAGAAACCGAAAATCGGGCTCAGTGGCGTGCCATTGGAGAGGCCTATATCCATCAATGGACTCTTGCAGGCTGATGATGATGGTGATGACAAATAAGCTGCTGCGAAAGTATTTTTTAATTCTTTCACATCATCTTAATTTCTCGTCTGAGTCCGTTGTCTACTCTGTTATCGGAGTTTCTAGACCACCCGAAGTTTCCGACATGTCCTAACAATACTTGTTCAGAGCCAAAAACTGAGACTAACGGCTTTGCGTGCACGCCCAACAGCACTGCAATCAGCTCTAACGAGTAGCTCTGAAAAGCATCATACAAGCGTCATACACGTTGTAACGTAAAAAGGACCTTTATATCTTCTTGTTACTGCCTATCGGTATGTTATTTGAGAATGCATCTATTTATGCATTTACTGTTCATTGTGAACTCAATCATAAAATTCCTGCGTCGCAATTATTGAATTATGTTCTTTTTGTAATGTTTTGTGTCGCTAGGATTGTTCTTTTAATGTCTGGTTTCTATTGAAATATATAAAACATATATTGATAAATAAATGATAAAATGAAACCGCTGACAGCCGGTAAAATAATTAATTGTCAATATGTAACTTGTTTCCTTTTTACTAAATGCTATGCATCTGGTTTTACTAAACCATCTTAAATAGTGCTGGTTATAATGTGTTCTTGTGCTTACGCAAATGTTATTTTATCAAACTGAATTTATCAAACTTAATTGAACTAAACTAACTTTAACTAAAGTGGGTATTTGCACATAAATTGAATCAATAACTTCTTTTCTTGAATAAATAAGTGCCTATTTACTATGAATCAAATAATAATATTTATACCTCATTAAATAACTAAAGTGGCTGTTTACACACAAATTAAATCAATAATATATATTTAGTTTCAAATGTAATAACTTAGTGAAACCAATACAACGCGATAAAATCCGTAAACTGTAGTTTAATTTCAATGTGTAACATTCGCGTAAACCCAAGAAGATACTATGTAAATCAATAATTTAAAAACTTAAATAACTAATGTGGGTACTTATACATAAATCAATAATTTATATACTTTAATAACTAAAGCGAATTAATTGATGTACAAGTTTAAGAATACCCTTTCGTATTTTACAATCAACTATTTTAAACCTAAAAGCTGAATAAAATAACTGAATCTTATTCTATTACAGCATAAACAAGTTTATAAACGATTGGGTACAGTGTCATTTACAACAATGTAAGACGCATAGGTATGCGAAGTTATAATTACCTACATAATTATTTGTGAAGACCAACAATGGTCCTATTGTTTCAGAGTTGAAGCTCGCAAGATGACGCATTGTGTTAATTTGTGTTGTGTAAATGATTTATATAAACATGCTAACATAAAACATGAATAAATATGCTAACATAAAACATGAATGGTTATTGCTGTTATGAATTGTCGAAGAGGTTTTCCAAACTTAATATTTATGCAAGAATCTGTTATTTATCTAACTAATTATCCAACTATCTGATAACTATCTAACTATATAAATGTCAGATGTGTTTCTCTTGGTGATTGCCATAACACTTCGTTACATATAATATAAACACCTTTAACTCCTAATTACAGCTAAATCATGTACCCATATATCTTGTTACATATAGCTTTGATAATGTTAATATATAAATGATAATCTAAATATGTATTTTTATACCAAATAGACAATAATTACATTCGTTCATTATTGTTAGTGAGCAACCTGCATGTGACACGTGTACATTTTATTAATAAATGAACGCGGAATTCTAGCTAGATACCTAGTATATAATACGCTAGCATCTTAGGTACGTTCATTCTCAGCCAGTCCAACTATGTTAGGTACACGTGGTATAATAAAGATGCAACTTTCTTAGTAAGAAAGAAAAGAATAGTTAATATTAAAAGATAATCGCCGTAGTAGGCGGTAAAAGTATTTAATAATAGCTACTATATAGAAATATATCGCCGTACAAAATCACTAGCAGAAGGTTATAGTAGAAAATAAAAAGAAATGAAAAAGAGAAGGGTGTGAATTCGTTCCATAAGTCAGCCAAAGCAGATTATTAGCAATAATTACCAGTAGCACTTAATTACCTTAGTGGCATTTAAAAAAGCTAATCGCGAAGCATACGATCAAGGTGACCTTAGCACGTCGTTAGTGGACGTGAGGTCATAAATCGCAAAATACAAAGAATGCGATCGACGAATGTGACCTTAGCGCGTCTTTAGAGGACACGTGGCCGCAGTCGAACGATTATAACTCGTTACTTATGCGGTTGATACACAATAATTATCACACGCGGTGACAGAAAAAGTTATAATATAAAATGCTTACCATGCGTAGTAAGACAAAATTTGTCTGTTGTGACCGGCTCAACACAATACCGACCTTCCGAGCACAACAGAACAAAAAGAGAAAATGTCTATTGTGGCCGACATAACACCATCGACTTTCCGTCCACAATAAAACCAGCAAAAAGAAACAATAAATGCCACTAAAATAATTACACACTGTTATGGAACGATTTCACACATACACAAAAAATAAAAAAAAAGACTCACCGGCAGCGGATTCTCAACAAAACCCTACCTATAATATTCCCGTGGGCGCCACTGTAACGTAAAAAGGACCTTTAGGGTGTGTGCTGTTACGATATCCCTACTAGGGTGTGTCTAAATGAGAAGCGTGGTTAAATGTTACAATAAAAATTGATTTAATTGCCAATAAATTTTAGACATCATTTAGCAAGCGTTACTTTAATGAAAAAAAATTACTATTTATGTGATATTAAGAAAAATTTACACAGGGTCGCGTAGTTCGGCGAGGGGTTGGGGTTTTTGTGGAGAATCCTGCTGCCGATGGTCCAGGAGAGGTGGTCAACTTATCTCGGAGCTGTAGCCGCCGCCAAAAGGGCCGAACGCAGCTAGCACCTCAGCTTTTATAGCAGCGGGAGGCCGGAGGCGTCGATGACATGAGTGGGAGGAGTGAGCGCGACGTCACAACGTGACAACAAAGACTGTTGTCATAGAGCTTTCACCAAGCAAGATTTGACAGAATATTAGATTTCATTGACTTTACTCAGAGCTACGCGAGGTATATCCCAAAGGGGTAGGTATTTATTTATGTTTTAAAGGGTTAGATCAATCAGGATATTGATGGCTACTGATTCCCCGTACCGACTGTCATCAATCTTCGCGACAGTCAGGTTAACCATGTCCAGAAGCTATGCTTCCTCTTCGCATCCGAAAACCAAACCATGACAAACGAGCTTTACCTCACGATTAGATAGATTTGTGAAGTCACAATTTGAACGAATCTTTCAACTTACTTAAGAAAATATGAAATCTCGAACTATAGATATGGGTGTAAGTTTCATATTCATCATTCGTTTTGGTCATCTACCTAATTATGAATCACAGAATACGCTTAAAATAGATCTTGTTTGGCTTATTCCAATTACAAGGTTACGTCTACCAAAATTCGAAAACCCATTAACCTTTCTTCAACCTAAACATGAACTAATAGCGCCTATAATAGATTCTTGCGAATAAATTCCGCACGTACTCAGAAACCCCAAAAGATATTTCATAAGCGTTACCTGTTAAGTTGACACATTAACCTGACTTACGGTAACTTTAGAGATAACCTATAACACTAAACAGGTGAAAGTTTGATGAGCACTCAGGATGCCAACCTCCAACTGCGACACTTTAGCATTCTGCAAAGTTTCGGTATTGTTCTGGAGCGCCGATATTGTGGTGGGTTAAGCCATAAGATTACAGTGATCATTCCATTTTATAGATTACCAGGGTATGCCCGCAGTTTTGCCAACCTAAAGAAATAAAAAGTTTAACCCCATTTTAACCACCTTAGGTGGAACATGAAAAAATAACTCTACTACTCTGTTACTGCCCTACATAACGATCCACAAGGAACATACGTCCATATTTATCTCTGCGTTGTCGATCAGTCGGGCAGTAACGAGTTATACGTTTAAGTTGTACTTAATTATTTGTATTCATAAATACACTGATTGCATGTTTTCATTTAAAAGGTCTTCCTGTCTTATAGTTTTTCAGTTTATTGTTTCTTTTCTTTGAAAGATTTTTATTACTTACTTTTACCGTAACGAGCGGCTTAAATAATTGAGTTTCCTTGTATTTGATTTAATAATGCTTGTGTTACAACCCTTTCGCATTTATTTAATGTTACACAGCCTATTGCCTGTCTGATGAATTTAATACAAAAATATCTCAATTCCAACTTGCAATTTCATACAAAATAGGTACTGATAAAATAAACTCAGTACGCTGATTAGGACTGTAAAAAAATGCAAGTTATATGAAATACTATGTTAATAGTTTATACTAACGAAAATAGAAATGCTATGTTATTATTTCATACTTACAAAACTACTTAAAAGAAGTAGGTATACCTTCACTAATAAAAAAAATTCTTGATCGTTAAATAGTAAGTACTTATATTTTATTAACTAAGCTTTATGAAGTAAAGTTATGGTAAAGTGATTAGCTATCCGAGTTGCTTTTTATTTGAGCATTAAACTTAAACCTAAGTCCATTTTCCTGCTATAATTTTATGCAGTCTTAAATATCTAAAATAAATACACAAATTTGTATGTCATTAGTAAGAATAATGATTAAATTTTGTGTTGGTTTGCAAATATAATTATCTAGGAGTCGTCAGCGGCTTCGCCCGCACATAACTTTTACCTCTTTTTCACACTCTCTGGAGCAGAATTATAAAAAAATCCTTGCTTACGTTACTTCCTGCTTACGCTTGCGGTTGCTTACGTTATAAAAAGAACCCGCTGTCTAGATTTCATGTTTGTAGCTCCATTAGTTTAGACTGTGTAATGATATGTCAGTCAGATAATGATTTGGATTATAATGATTGTGTCCCGTGTTAACTAGAAGTTCTAATAGTTCTCATTTTCCTCACTTTTTCTTAACAATATGTATATACTTGAATTGAATTGCAAAAATCTTTGAGTATTACAATTAATATTGTCCATTTAGTATTATCAAAAACCTCCGTTATTTTGTGTCTTAAACCAAACGTTTACCCAATGCAAAGTTTCATGAAATTGACCACGTTATATCTTTGAATATACTGTTATGTGAACAACAAGTACACCACACATATAGTTTGTGGGCGTGACTGGCTTGTGTAAGGAGGCCGTAGCCGTAAAGCTTACATTCAATACTCGTATGTGGACCACATGACCACTTACAATGTTGTGGTTATTCTTCACTAGAGTAATTTAAGCATAAGAAGTTGAAAAGTCCGAGATGGTAAGTTGGTGTGCTAACATACACACATATACTATTCTTAATTTAATGACAGCGACGAATAATAACAACTATAGATAGTTCAACTCAGTTGTGCGCGCGGCCCTATGTGTGGGTAAACCTTGTACATATACAGTGACTTTGTGTGCGTGACAAGAGGTACAGTCGGGTACAAATACAAACACAGTTATTTATGGGCTATATACGGGTTTTAAAAAAAAAACTGTTATTTCGTAATTTAATGTTTATTTATTGAACATTATTCTGAATCGCTACTTGAAAAATCAAATGATGAATTTTCGGAATCGCTGCTCTCACCAAGGTTAATTATGATTTCTGACTCCATGTCAAAATGTCTATAGTATTCTTCTTCTTTCTTTTGTACATGTCGACAAGTATTACCCCACATCCCTTCATCAATTTGACTTAAACGTTCATTTATGAGTTTCATTATTTCCGTCACATTTTGGTCGACATTATGTGAAGCAATATAATTTTTTTAAATTCCCCACACATTTTTTATGGGGTTTAGTACAGGATGATATGGTGGCAATCGAAGAACTTTTATGCCATATGGCTGGAATATGTCGTCAATCTTGTAACAGATATATTTTTCTTTATTTTTTTTAATCATACAGTTCAATTTTTTTCATATCTTGATTAAAAGCTATATTTTTTTCTGTCAGCCATCTTTACATTTCTATTTTTTTGGAATTAGAATTTGGAGCTCTGTCATTTTGAACGTTATGGTATGAGACATTATCAAGAAGAACCACAGAGTTAGGTGGAAGATTCGGTACTAGACGTTCTTTTAGCCACTTTTCATAGTTTTCTGCGTTCATGTTAGAGTGGTAATCACCAGAAACACTATTTGCTTTGTATGTCAATAGTGCTTTAGGTACGAAACCTCGTTCTAAACCAGCATACACAATGATAATTCTTTGTCCTTTCGACAGGTTTCTCTTTAAAGGTGGTCCATCTTTGTAACCCCATCCTTTGTTTTGCACATGATTAGTTAAGATGAAGCTCTCATCTGTATATACGATACACCGATTTTCTTAACGGTATCTGAGTAAATTTTTTAGGTAGGAAAATTGTAGTTTTTGGATGTCATGCCGCTCTATAATAACACGTCTGTTATCCACAGTTTTTCGCCATTTGTATCCCAACTTTAACAAAGCTGTACGCAGAGTCGAAATACTTCCATCATAGTTAAGTTTATCTTGAACTAGCTGACCCGGCGAACTCCGTATCGCCTTTTTAAAGTACCTTTCTTAAGACGGCGGATGGCTAATCAAAGATGGCGGATGGGAAATTTCAATAAAATAATATAATGATTTTCCATCTGCCATATTTGATCACAAAACAGATGTAATATACGAATGCCACATCCGTTATAACGGCGGAGCCGATACCCATATTGATTTAATAGAATTTTCCCATCCGCCACCTTAGATTTTCCATCCGCCATCTTCAATTGCCCATTTGCCATCTTTGATCACGAAATATATGTTGTATTTTCATTCCTCATAGCTTAAAACATCGGAGAGGATACCCATATTGACTTTAAATATTTTTTCATCCGCCATCTTTGATCACGAAATAGATGGTGTATTTGGATTCGCCATCCCTTAAAACATCGGAGACGATACCCATATTGATTAAAAAAAAATTCCATCCGATATCTTTGATCACGAAATAGATGGTGTTTTTGAATTCCCCATTCCTTAAAATATCGGAGACGATACCCATATCGACTTTAAAAGAAATCCCGTCCGCCATATTTGATTTCCTATCCGCCATCAATGTTGTATTTGGCTTCTCCATCCCTTAAATCATCAGAGACGATTATTTGGATTCTCCATCCCTTAAATCATCAGAGACGATACCCATATTGATTTTTTAAATTTTTCCCATCCGCCATCTTTGATTTCCCATCCACCATCTTGAATCACGAAACAGATGTTATATTTGGATTCCCCATCCCTTTTAACATCGCAGACGATACCAATTTTGTTTTTTTTTAATTTTCCCATCCACCATCTTTGATTTCCCATCCGCCATCTTTGATCACGAAATAGATGTTGTATTTCGATTCCCCACCCCTTAAAATATCAAAGGCGATACCCATATTGATTTTTAAAATTTTCTCATCCGCCATCTTTGATTTCCCGTCCGCCATCTTGGATCACTAAATATTTTTATATTATTAATCAGCGTCCCGAAAATCTCAAAAACTAAACCCATATAGATTGTATCCTATTCGTTTAGCCTTTTTTTGCCTTTGACCCAACCCCCCCCCTTCTCGTTTGACAATTTTATTATTATTGTCTGGCCCTTAAAAGTTGTGGCGTAATTTTATATAGCCTATAGCCTTTCGGAATAATTGGGCTATCATAGACAATAACAATTTTTAAAATCCGACTGCTAGTTCCTGAGATTAGCCGACATTATCTTTTAGCCTTTTAAGCCTTTTGCCCGGCCCCAAAGGGTCGAAGCGTTATATTATATAGCCAATAACTGGGCTATCGTATACAAAAAGATTTTTTCAGATCCGACTGGTAGTTCCTGAGATTAGCGCGTTTAAACAAACAAACAAACAAACAAACTCTTCCGCTTTATTATATTAGTATAGATAGTATAGATAGATGTAAAAGCAAAATATGGTTATTGTGGGTTATCCTTGAAAGATAGGCATAATTATATCTACCATCGCGGACTTTTTTGTAGATCTAATAAAGAGGTACAATCCCATCATACATTGTTTTGTTATAACTCAAAAGGTTTTGGCAGCGTTTTCGAGGAAAGCTCCCGATCGGCTCATTTTTTTCCGACGCGTCGAACTAATATCGTCGTAATATCGTCAGTTTGCACAAAACCTAAACTTATTATACATTAAAACCTTCCTCAGGGATCAGTCTCGATGTTGTTGAAAACCGTATAAAAAATTGTCCAGTACTTTTCGAGTTTTAAGCGAACAGACAGACAGACACCGCGGCGGGGGACTTTGTTTTATAATATGTATAGATTATTCTTTTCAACTTTAGCAAGGTAGGTAGCTCACGATGTTCTAAATGGTAATTTTGAATAGTGGAACGTATGAAATCAACGTTAAACTTGTCTAATTCTAACTTCTTTAAACGTTTTTTACGGTCTTTATGCAGAGATTTAAATTTAGAGTCAGATTATTTTCCTTCAGCCAATATACTAGTAATTTTTCTCTCTGATACCCCCACTGCCTTTTCTGTTCTTTTCCGTACGCTTTTTAAATGTTCACTTAATTTCGATATTAAAATTGGACTTGCACTGCAAACTGGATCACTTACTAGTTACAATATATCTCTCGCATCTATTTTCAGAAATTCGTATACCAGACAATGGTTTCTCGAGTCTAAAACAATAATACGTAAACGTCAACAAGGATACATTTTTTCGTATATAGAATCATAGTAAATATTAATTAGGTACATCTAAATTTAAAATGAAAAAATATTTACCTGACTCCTTAAACATTTTCTCCGTGAAGAACTAGACATTTTCGTAAACGACTGTACCCGTAAGAAAAAGCGATAAGAACATGTCTTGCTCGAACGACGCCTAAAGTTGTATCTTTACAAGCCCACGCTCACAGAGGGCCGCGCGCACAACTGAGTTGAACTATCTGTAGTAGTCTCGAAGTGCTTATCGTATGACATTTGTGAGCCATTCTCAGTTTAAATCGCAAGCTACATAGGTTTATATTATCATATAAACCTACGTAGTAGTTTAAATTATATGAACGTGTGTCTTAGTATACTTATTCATCATGGTGCTAGCATTATCCTGGTTGCTTCCAAGAGTTACACGCCTTGTATGCCAGGGTCGGCTTCTAGTCTAACCAGATATGCTCACATAACTTCGAAAAGTGCAACTTCACGTGCCATGGATTCGAACCCGATACCTTTTTGCCTTACATATAAATAATAAATTAATATAAACAATTATAAGTATAATATAATATATATTCTGTTTCGAGTTTGAATACTAAAATTTTTCGTAAGTGGCTTCAGAGCTTTTCTTACCGGTCTCTTAAGATTAAAATAACCATAGTGTATTACTAGTATCTAAACGTCATAGCCTTATTAAACGAAATACATGAGTCAAAATTCATCTTACATACATAGACTCACGCCTGTTTCCCCGAAGGGGTAGGCAGAGGCAAATTAAACGCCCACTTTTCGCCAGTGTTTTGATCCCACGTAATAGGTGGCGAGCCTATTGGCGCTTATCGGGATATTTTGTTTGCCAGAGCCTCGTCCGTTGATCGGCAGGTGCACAACTTGCAGGTGAGGTTGGCTTGGGACCCTAAGTTCTTGGTGGGAACACTGTGCACCTAATAAAATTCATCTTGCGCAGTCTAACAAGAAAGAAATAACACGACACCTTATGCAGGATCCAAAAGCGTACAGATCAAAATAAGGGTATGTCACCTAAGTGTACCTAGTTCCAATTAGCGCGCTGTAGTTCGTTTATATCATTAGATTCGAGTGAACATATCACCGAACGTGAACGACCTTCGATTGTGCCGGATTTGTACTGTTTATTTGCTAACGCCCCGATTGTACGCGAAGACCTTGTGTTTGAAATGGAATTTAGATGCTGAGCAAATTAATATGAAACTATTCCGAAATTGTTGGAGATATAATTAGAGTCGCCAGTTTCGGTCGGTGGTTAGGTAACCAGCAAAATAATACTCTGTCATTAATATTTATCAATAAATCATGGTTTTAACATTTATTGATGTCACTGTAGTCGAACGTCTTGAATGCAAGCGTGATAACGCTAGAAAAAACCGGTCAAGTGCGAGTCGGACTCGCGCACCGAGGGTTCCGTACAAACCTGTAGGTATATAAGTAAAAGTTCACCAGTCACAGTTATGGTATTTTTATTGCCAAATGAAATCCATAACATTAGAGTATGGAAAGCTGGAGGAGCATAAATTAAAGAAAATTGGGCAAGTGCGAGTCGGACTCGCGCGCAAAGGGTTCCGTACCATCATCTATAAAAGAAAATCACGTTCGTTGTATGTATACTTAAATACTTTATAAGTTTCTACCTGTTTATTAAGATCGAGTAACAAATTGCTTAAAAATTACGTTTGTTGTATGGGAGTCCCCCTTTATTATTTACTTTTTTTAAATTTAATTATTTATTTTGAAAGGTAATATACAACTACATATTCTATAAAAATTTAAAGCGTCTACCTGTAACAGTTAGTAATTTTGAGCAAAATATACGAAAAAAAAAACACGTTTTTTGTATGGGACCCCCCTTAATGTTTTATTTTTTTTTATTTTTAGTATTTTTTGTTATAGCGGCATCCGAAATACATAAGTTGTGAAAATTTTAGCTATCTAGCTATCATGGTTTATGAGATACAGCCTGGTGACAGACAGACAGACAGACAGACAGACAACGGAGGCTTAGTAATAGGGTTCCGTTTTTAACCTTTTAGGTACGGAACCCTAAAAAAGGGGTCTTTGTCGTTTGTAATCAGTCATCCTTTATTTTATATTAACATAATATATATCGCTTATTTTATAATATAACTTAAGTACCTATAGCCTTGCAGCAGCCTTGCAAAAGTCTGCTGATGAATGATGGTAAGATTTTTTATCAAAGTTATTGATTTACAAAGTTTTTAGTGACTATTAGAAATCTGTTACAAAAATACTTAGAAACATACATACACATACATACATAGACTCACGCCTGTTTCCCCGAAGGGGTAGGCAGAGGCATATTAAACGCCCACTTTTCGCCAGTGTTTTGATCCCACGTAATAGGTGGCGAGCCTATTGCCGCTTATCGGGATTTTTTGTTTGCCAGAGCCTCGTCCGTTGATCGGCAGGTGCACCACTTGCAGGTGAGGTTGGCTTGGGACCCTACGTTCTTGGTGGGAACCCTATGCACCCAATACTTATAAAGTACAGATTAATAAGCAGAAAGGTTTGAAGACTATGTAATTATTTGAAATCTAAATCTCAATCAGCCTATCCCAGTCCACTGCTGGACATAGGCCTCTTCCAACATGCACCACAGCACACGGTCCTCAGCCTTTCGCATCCTTTATCTGGGCTATAAGACGTTGCTTCGTACCAAATTTCAAGATTTTGAGTTCACGGGAAGTACCTTGTAGGTTTTGATTCCCTTGCGAGTAGTCGCGAGTTTGAAAATATGCTTATATTGCTCTTTCTTTTGATTGAAAATTTGATGACATAGAAGTTTGATTTCGTTGCAGCCTAACGGTGTTATATACTTGAGTATTTGATATGAATTTCAATTTAATACCTCCACGCGTTCAAGAGAAAAGAGTAGTAACTTTAAATTTATTAAAAATATTTTTCTTATATGATGTAACTAAAAATTTATGGTTTGCGCAATTTTTCCTATAAATGTGCTATAAGGCGTTGCTTCGTACCAAATTTCAAGAATCTGAGCTCACGTAAAGTACCCTGTAGGTTTTGATTCACTTGCGAGTAGGCGCGAGTTTGAAAATATGCTTATATTGCTCTTTCTTTTGATTGCGTTGACATAGAAGCATGATTTTGTTGCAGCCTTACGGTGTTATATACCTGAGTATTTGATATGAATTTCAATTTAATACCTCCACGCGTTCAAGAGAAAGGGGTAGTAACTTTAAATTTATTAAAAATATTTTTTTATATGCTGTAACAAAAATTTACGGTTTTCGCAATTTTTCCTTTATAAGTGATATAAGACGTTGCTTCGTACCAAATTTCAAGATTCTGAGTTCACGGGGAGTACCTTGTAGGTTTTGATTCACTTGCGAGTAGGCGCGAGTTTCAAAATATGCTTATATTGCTCTTTCTTTTGATTGCGTTGACATAGAAGTTGGATTTTGTTGCAGCCTAACGGTGTTATATACTTGAGTATTTGATATGAATTTCAATTTAATACCTCCACGCGTTCAAGAGAAAGGGGTAGTAACTTTAAATTTATTAAAAATATTTTTCTTATACGATGTAACTAAAAAATTATGGTTTGCGCAATTTTTCCTATAAATGTGCTATAAGGCGTTGCTTCGTACCAAATTTCTAGAGTCTGAGCTCACGTAAAGTACCCTGTAGGTTTTGATTCACTTGCGAGTAGGCACGAGTTTGAAAATATGCTTATATTGCTCTTTCTTTTGATTGCGTTGACATAGAAGCATGATTTTTTTGCAGCCTTACGGTGTTATATACCTGAGTATTTGATATGAATTTCAATTTAATACCTCCACGCGTTCAAGAGAAAGGGGTAGTAACTTTAAATTTATTAAAAATATTTTTTTATATGCTGTAACTAAAAATTTACGGTTTTCGCAATTTTTCCTTTATAAGTGATATAAGACGTTGCTTCGTACCAAATTTCAAGATTCTGAGTTCACGGGGAGTACCTTGTAGGTTTTGATTCACTTGCGAGTAGGCGCGAGTTTGAAAATATGCTTATATTGCTCTTTCTTTTGATTGCGTTGACATAGAAGTTTGGTTTTGTTGCAGCCTTACGGTGTTATATACCTGAGTATTTAATATGAATTTCAATTTAATACCTCCACGCGTTCAAGAGAAAGGGCTAGTAACTTTAAATTTATTAAAAATATTTTTTTATATGCTGTAACTAAAAATTTACGGTTTTAGAAATTTTTCCTTTATAAGTGATATAAGACGTTGCTTCGTACCAAATTTCAAGATTCTGAGTTTACGGGAAGTACCCTGTAGGTTTTGATTCCAATGCGAGTTTGAAAATATGCTGCAATTTGCAGGATATACGGCTGTATCTTTTGATTGCGTTGGATAAGAAGTTTGATTTTTTTACAGCTCTGTGGAACCGTAGATTCGAGTATTTAGTATAAATTTCAGTTTGATACCTCCACGCATTCCTGAGAAAAAGGGTCTTGACAGACGGACGGACAACAAAGTGATCCTATAAAGGTTCCGTTTTTTCCTTTCGAGGTACGGAACCCTAAAAATGGTGATGATGGCATAGCTTCCTTAAATAAAGACGGACTTAAACAATAGCATATAGCTATCTTTTCAATGTTATTTGCAAAGAACAATGGCAAGTTTCCATAGAACACTTTATTTGAAATCGATTTGAAGCGTCTATGTATGAAAAAATGTTAAAAACAAAGGGGTTCTATTACTTAAACATAATCATCAAGCGTTTTTATTTTAGGAGGTCGTAAAAAAAAGATATGAACATTGTTTATATTTTAAGGTTATGTTTTTTGTTTGTTTATATTTTAATAAAAAACAACTGTAACTACACAAATGCATTAAATTCATTTAGATAAGGGGCGGTGATGTGCTAAAAGCATTGATAGGATATACCTAGACTGATTCAAGATCAGTGTCTAGACTTGATAAGTACCTAATATTACAAAATCAAAGTTCCATCACGAAATAGGGATGTAGACTATGTAGGGTTTATGTAATTTTTTATCTTTCACAATTTTATTGAGTATTAGAGTCCCGCCTCATTATGAGGCCATGGCGACGTCGCCAGCTACCGTACAATTTATATTGGTACCTAGCTCACTTGGCCACGGTTTGGCAGCCATAGGTACATTACTATATAAACTGTTTGGATACGCAGCCGTCTCTTAAGATTAGACAGCATGGCATGAAGTTAGATCTCTCTAATAAATAGGTACAAGTCACTTGCTTTTATAAGGAACTAGCTTTTGCCCGCGTGAAACTCGAAAATTATCCCACAGGAACTCAATACCAGGATAAAAAGTATACTATATCCTATTCCAGGTTATGGTCTATCTGTGCGCCTAGTTTCATTCTAATGGGTTCAGTAGTTTTTTCGTACGTAACAAACAGACAAACAAATAAACATCGCATTTATAATATTAGTAAGGATAAGGATATGGGATCTCTCTTAGTGCGCCACCAACAGGCATGACAAACCTTATCTGAAGGTGACAGCTGCAAATGAAATAAAGGAATGTTTTTGTAGGTAATCAAATACTTACTCCATAATTGATAAAAAACAGACAATTTGTGTTAGATTGCTTTAAAAGAGACACCAATAGACTTATTAAACTCTTTGGTAATAAAACACTGCAAAAGGATTTATTATTTAATAAATACTAATTAAAGATGAATGGACCTGACGTGGTTCTATTTGGATAATATTTATCATGTTCTGATGTTCGGTCGGGCTATCTTTTAATATTTTGTCACTTTGCCTTCGTACTAATGAACATCCACACAGAAGGCACACATTTCTATGGCCTCGTGGACACGGTCCAGCTTGTTCACCTTCATTAGCATCTTGCTGCAAAATCTGATTTACTCAATCCATAGCGAGTTCCCAACATGCTTCACAAACATAATCATCATCAGTAATCTAAAAATTAAGAAAAGCAATTATTACTACAGGCAAAAAAACGCATCACACTACATCTAGATAGACTAATGTTACCGAATTTTGTAAGATTTTAAACTGCTTTGAAAATTCACTGAAACTTACTAACGCTAAATTGGTAAGTAAGTATAATAATGTTTAAAAACTTACGATTTTTGGATAAACCCAGTTGCAGAGCAAAGTACAAACTCTGGTGTTCTGATTTAAGATGCGATATCGCCGGAGAGTATTGACGCAAATGTTACAATTCACGCACAATATGCGTGTAGGCCTGCTACTTCGCATCATAACAAAATCTTAAGGCACAATCGAAGTCCGTGTAGAAAAAGCTATAGGTCCAGATGTTTTGAGCGCAGATAATCCGTAAGAAAGTACAAGTCGTCGTATGGGGCAGCGAATCAAGTCCAGGGGGTAAGCAAGAATCAAAAATAAGGATAATTCAACAAAAAACTGCGAAAACAACGAGAACACTACCAAACAAGCTTTTCGGAAAGAAAAGAACGTTGACAATATCACAGACTATAGTTGGTGCCACGAGAAGATAGACTTTTTGCAAACACACATTCAGGGTTTCACAACCTTTGTTTCTAATAGTTGTTTTTGAGATTTTATGCCTTAGTGAACTTTTATGCTTTTTGAACAGTAGTTTTTTTGTTTCAATGCTCAATTATACTACTAAGTATTCGAATTTATATTTTATTATCTATGACTTCTTGTCGTGACAATTTTTTTTCGAATTTTACAAAGATAAACATATTATTTTGTGTTTGAATTTCCCGGAAGTATTTTCATGAATTTGCCGATTTTTTTTAGTTTTTACACGTAAGTAATTCTGTAAATGCAAGACAACAAAAGATAGCCATGTATGTCAATAATAGAGTGTGGTACTCGATCGTATAGTCAATAGCTAAGCTATTGTAAAATAAAACAAATAACACTAATGAATAATATTACAGACCACTAGCTAGTACATTACATTAAAATGTCTAGGCATAGAGATTTTACATTGTGTATGAATGAAAACGTCACAATGAACTTAAACAAAATCGTTATATAATAGTTTGCCGTCTGCAATTCTGCACCCGCTTTTCTGAGATGCCAACCGTAGGACGAGCATTGCGACACCAAAAAATTCTTAACATCCAAAAAATATGTTTTATCCTCTGATAAATGGCTAAGAATGAAAAAAAATTAATGGGTTAACGCAAAAGGTTGACATTCCAGGCGTCTGATATATTCCAGTACCATAAAACACTGTTGGCAGCGCATGTATCGATAAAAACCCGATAATTGACATATTACTTTGCTATGACACATATTTGTGTACCGTTGCGCTCATTGGATTTGACATTATTTGTTTTTGTCAGATCTGCCGCTAAGTTACTTAGTAGTAATACTTTGTTTCAAAAAGTCTATGTTCTCGTGGCACGGTCTATAGGGATCTTAGACAAGGGCAAGGAGTGAGGATACTGACAATGTAGACATTTTCACTTAGTGTTGTCATTATCTTTCAATTGCCTACTGATACCTCTAATTAAATGATATCTCAGATCAGGTAAAAAGAAATATATTTATATCATAAATAAAATCTTCTTTTTATATAATATAATATACATAAAATATTTTTTTAATATTATCGTGAATTGTTTCTAGATGTAGGTTGAAAAGATTACTTACCTTTTTTCTATTAAACAAATACGATTGTTTTGTAAATGGTATCTCTGAAAATGACATTAAACAAGCACCGGAAATGAATGTATTCAATAAATAGTTTATCAATTTAGATAATTTAACGTACGCTTTTATACTTGAAACTAAAAACGTACAAAATACGAAATAATTATATTAACAAGTTTTTCATAAGTTACGTTTATAGACGCTTCTAACACTTAACAGGTATAATCCTGCCATTGTTCTTTCATATATCGTTTTTTGACTGCACGGTTGGCGTAGTAGATTAAGCGGCTGCCTCGCTGCTTGATACTGCGCCGAGTGTTGTGGGTTCGATTCCCACACTAGGCAACACTTTCTGTAGTTCACAAATTGTTGTTTCAATTCTGGGTGTTGATAGTGTCCATTAATTGTATGTTTGTAAAGTCCCCCGCGATACAGGATTTAGTCCTAATGTGGGCGTTGTTTTTAAAAAATAAAAAAATATATCAGTCAGTCTGCAGAAACTCAACTCCCAACTTTAAGGCGAACTGACGTCTAAGTCCTATATATCTAAAAAGATGTATATGTCTATACGTAAATCATAAGCTTCAACCTTTTTAAAACATCAATACACACTTATTAGGCTTCGAAGTCAAATTACATCTACTCCATAAAAACAGCAATCAGTTCATACTTAAGCCAGACAATACAAAATAATAATTACCTATATCATTAGTCTGAAATACACACCCACGAATAAAAACAAACACATAAATAACTAATGGTTCAACATCATTAATCTTTTGTAACTACCTGAAAGAAATCAATCAGCCCGTACCCTATAATTTCCACCCATATTTGTGGGTAGAAAGAAAATTATCCGAAGGTACGCTTTCAAAATGACGGCTACTGTGAAAAGTTTGGTTTGCACACGAAATCATTTGAAAAATACGTGAGTTATGTAGAAAAGGTAGGTCATCCTTTGTGGGTTTCAGCCTTTGTAGGCCGCCGTTCCTACCGCAGACATTAGATTTAGTGGATAAGGTTGTATGAGCTTACGGTCTGCAGAAATTTGCGCTCAAAATAGGCCTTTATGTACTACGGGGACGTGGATTAATTTTGGTTAAGTCATGACAAATACGATTTCATTAACTGCTATTGATATGGAATGTGTGAATTTGAAGTTTTTCTGCGATGGAATCAGACATGAAGAGATACGCAGGAGAACCAAAGTCGTCGACATGTCTCCGAATTGTTTAATTGGAATGGCAGTGGAAAGAGTGCGTAGTGTATACAGGATGTTGATATACATTTGAAAAATATTTTCAGAAGCGAATATACTACTAAAACTCAATACAAATACATGAAGAAATCACTCACTAAAACTCAACATTTCTTTTTCGTAATCATATATTTTAAAAATCATCTTGGTGTATTGACCGCCACCGCCGCACAGCTGATGCAGGTACCTAACACACACAAGCACACTTACCTACCGTGCAGTCTTATTCTGAACCAGTCAACAGTTTATTCTGATTTACTATCTGAGTAACATTTAATGAAAAATAGGTTCTTATATCATCGCACACTGTTTGAAATAATTTTAGGTGAATAAGTATACTTACTATCTTATCTATATTGTATTATTAAAATATTTTGCAAATGCAGATCTACACCCTGTATTTGCAAATTAGTGCAATATGAATTTTGTGAACCTGTTCAGAAAATCACCGACCTGATATTTGAGAATCAAATTGAACATAAAATCAAGCATAGATTTGACGTGGGATAAGACCAATATTTCCTTTCCACAGCCAACAAAACCTGATATTTCTTAGAGAAATGTATGTGAATATTCATCTTATCCATCTTATTTTATTAATCTATAGTTATTACTTAGTTGGTTGCGTTTGTGTTTTAGTAAATACTAGTTTCAGCATGAAGATGCACAAGAGCTAATATTATTTCTTTATATATTTGTTTGTTCTTATTTCACACTACTTAATGGATTTTAATCTAACTTTGAAATAATGTAGCTTATACATCATAATAATATAATAGAATACCTACGCAGGTCGCGAGTGAAAGCTAGTTACAAATATTGTTACTACCACACATTCATTTATTCATTAATTTAAGTAACCTCTTCGTTATTAAAAAAAAAACAATACTCGTATTAAAAAGAACCAGCAAGGAGGATCGGTGGAAATAGCGTTATGTCAATTATTCTCCAAAAAATATTTGTTTTCAATAACTTCGCAAAATCTTTCGTTGTCACTAAAACAAAGAAATCACACCGCAAACACAACAAAGACAGCACAAGCTCCCTGACTCGTAAAGTACAATCGGGCACATCATTACAGAGAACAGGGTACAGTTAGAAGCAAAAGCGAAATAGCGTCATCAATGCCTGACTGTCTCTGGATGAAAACTGTAATCTATAATGTGGTGGAATTTTTACTCGGGAACACGGAAGCTTTCGGATGTAATGATATTCGTGAATTGGAAGTGGAATGAATATTTGGAGTGCTAGGTTCATAATCATCATCATGTCAGCCTAGAGACGTCCACTGCTGGACATAGGTCTTCCCCAAGGTTCTCCACACACACCGATTTTGAGCCGCCCGCATCCAACCGCTTCCCTTGATCTTAACCAGTTCGTCAGTCCACCTTGCGGGAGGCCTACCGCTATGTCGTGCTTACATTTGGTTTAAAATTAATTGTTTATATAAAATTATATTTTCTGTACAATTATAATATAGTTTTAATGTTTGTACTGGAAGAATTTGGTCCCTGAATTCTTCTTCCTCTTAGCGTTATCCCAGTTATAATCTGGGGTCCGCTTTCTAGTCTAACCGGATTTGGCTGAATATTAGCTTTTCCACGGAGCGACTGCCTGTCTGACCTCCGCAACCCGAAGGGATAGCGATATTCCATGGTTTAGACTAGTGTCAGTTTATTTAGAAGGTACTGACGCCCTGTAACGACTGTCAAAGATCTTCATGACAACCGGGACCGACGGCTTAACGTGCTCTCCGAGGCACGGGACAAGCAATAATTAACAATTCAATACGCACATAACTCCGAAAAGTCATTGGTGCGCGCCGTGGATTCGAACCCGATACCCTCTGTATGGCAGTCTGTTGGTATATCCACTCGGCTATCGCTGCCTTGGCCCCTGAATTGAAACAAATAATAAATGAAGAAGTAAACAACACGGTTTTTCGAAGATGCACGTTTAAACATTCTATTTTTTGGAGTTTGGGTGCATGATGCCGACGTTATTGGCCTAAAATCAGTTATTCAATTTAATGAATCAATTGAGTATTTAATTATTCAAACTTAAAATTAACTAATGCGCTTATGTTAACTTCACATGATTAACGCCTATGTGACGTAGTGAAACAACCAAACCGCATATTTTACAGTCATAAGGTGTAGATTTGTTGAAGTTAACGTTAGTATGATATTTAGATGTGTAGAGTGAGAAGCTGTCCTCTACTTGAGATCTAGCAGCTTTTACCACTGCGAGATATAGTCTTGGCAATATTTTACATGATTTTTTTTACGTGAGTTATCACTGGCTCAATGTGAGTTTGTAGTGTAGTGTGTGAGTCACGTTTACACGTATTTAATATAGATATCTTAGTGTAGAGTAGGTTGGTTTCAGATGTAAGCAAGATAAGATAAAGGGAAGTCAACCACCTTAGCCGCTTTTTCCCTGATCAAGTCTATAACACAAGAGATCGATAAGGGCCACACAGTTACAGCAGTATTCTTAGACATGAGCAAAGCTTTTGATCTCGTAAATATTGACAAGATACTTGACAAATGTGAGCGTTATGGCATTAGAGGTCAGGCACTATATTGGCTTAGAAGCTATCTTTGCAATCGAACGCAATATGTAGAAATAGGACGCATAAATAATAAGCAAATTTTGACACAGTACAAATCTCCACTTATGTTTAATAGGACAGGTGTACCTCAAGGTAGTATTTTGGGACCCCTATTGTTTTTGCTATATATTAATGATTTGCCAAACATCACAAAACATAAGTGTGTACTGTTTGCTGACGATGTATCAGTCATAATAGCTAATAATTCAAAAGACGATCATGAAAAAGAAGTATATAACACACTTAATCAAATACTTCAATGGCTAAAACAAAATGACCTCAAAATCAATTTGACGAAAACACATTACATACAATTTAAAAATTATAAACAAATTCCTGCTAAATTAAATATAACAATTGAAGATGTTGTGTAGAGTAGTGCACCTCTACCCCATGAGTAGTATATAGTTATAATTCATTATATTCCGAGCATTCACTCAATATACAACAGTCATCGACACACTTGTTTCTATTGAACTCGCGTTATCCATCCACACATTGCATGGCGACCCTGCCAGTGCTACCCTTGGGCAGCGCTCGGCGTAGAATATAATTATTCAAAAAAAATATATAACTATGTGGATCCGATAATCTGACGACATGGCAAGAATTACGGCAAAAATGAGCAAACAAAGGAACAAAATTTTGAAGAAATGACATTGGATAGATTTATTGAAGAAAGAAAATTATACAATAAACTGTAAAAGAATAGCTGAGATATTCTGGACATGGAGAGATTTCTATGAGATGGATATATTTTGCTGGGAGCCGGGAGATGTTCGAGTCGGATGATGGATTTTGCTGGGCGCAGGGAGTTGTTCGAGTCCGATGATGGAATTTGCGAGGCGCTGGGAGATGTTCGGGTCAAGAGGACTCCGTAACTTCGACATTGAACAAGGTTTACAACTGAAAGGCAAGCTAAGAAGAAAGAAAAGGTATTCAACATAATATATAAAAAAAAAAAAACTCGAAAGGTTCATAATTTTTTTTTATTAAAATCTAACCAACACAAAACTTAAATATATTTGAAATACTTATTTTTATTTCAATTGATTTTATTTTTCATTAGATAAATTTTGTTAAAGATCTAATAAAGAAACTTTTTATATTAAAATGTAAAATTCTATTTGGATCCCTAACATATTTTTTAAATTTTGTAAATTGTTTGCTCATTGAAAGATATTATTTTTAAAAATTATTTAGAGGCAAATTATATTATAGTCTTATATAATGTTAACATTAGTTTATAAAAGGTTCGCTTATGACTATGGTATCATTCAAATTGAATTTAAATTTTCGTAAAAGATAGTCTTATGTAATAAATCGTAAATTCCTAAAATAGCAGATTTTTTGTAAAAAGGTAATAAGTAAATTTTTAAGTTATAAGTATACAGATCAGATAATTATATGTTCATAAACTTTATGTTAGAGGTACGAATAATGTAGCGGCCGATGCATTATCTCGTATCAGATAATTTTTCATTGTGTAAAGAATAAAATGTATTTTATATATTTGCCTTACATACGAGTATAATGTAACAGATATTGTAGTTTTATGAGTACGATAACTTAAATTAATTAAATTGGCAAAGGCAAATTTAAAACAATGATAGACTATTACTATGTACTATTAATTAAATCTATTTTTAGAATCAAGTTTAGAATCCAATATGATGCAGGTGTGCAAGTATGCGATGCATTCTTAGGTCTCGAAATTCAACACCGTTCATTACTGAGAACGACATTATGTCTATAATTAGCTTATCTTGTAATGACTTGTAACAGTTTGAAGTACTTATATGATTAGTGTTTTATTTAAAAGTTATGATATCGTAATACGCATTTGATTTTTATGGTTTTGACAGATATATTTTAGTATGAGTATGGCATTTTAATGTATGAGATTGAAGAATGGAAAGGGTTAGTTGATGGGAAATGGATTTGGATAAAAGTAATTAGATGGTTTTGTTTGTATAAAGGTACCGATTTATAATAAGTAGGGAATGATTTTGTTTACAATGTTCAAGTACGCAAAGGACTGATCACCCAAATGCGACAAAATTCTTTTAAACATAATTATTCAATTTGATCGATGTTATTGTGTAGTGTTATTGAATGAATTGGAATGTACCTTATTTTATCATATTATCATTTATAATGATAATATGATAAAATAAGGTACACAATTAATAATGGTACAATTAAGAACAAAGAACAGTCCTTCATTTTGATCATGGCAGTAAGCGAGTTCTTCTCCGTGAAAATTGTTGGAGACGTGAAATGTCTTAAATATGTTTCTTAAATATATGAGTTATATGAGATATAATTATGATGAGACGAATATGATGATTTATATGTAATAAAGAAGTGTACCTAAGTGAGATGTAATAAAATGGCCGGGCCCGGGTCTAAATAAGTAATATGTGTGTACCAATAATATGAAGAAAGTATTGTGATGAAATGATTAAGTATTTGAAAGATAGATAATGAGATAAGGCGAATGTGTAGAAATTGAAATGGAATTAAATAAGAATTGTTATATTTGAAAAGATAGGTAGGTAATGCCAGTAAAAATATAATTATATAAATGTAATTTTGAAATAAAATCTAAGGAAATGTAATGAGACCAATGAAAATGTATCAACTATGAATGACTAAGAATGCATACGTAAACAATTTTGTGTTATAAATCCATGTTGTACTAGGTAACTAAAAAAATACTGAGACATAATTTTATATAACAAATCATTATAGCATACCTATTGTCATTATGCAACCTTTAGAATTTAAGAAAAACGTTATACTTCAATTATTGATTTTCGTAGATATATCGTTCCGGTGTTTTGTAAACAATCACTTAATTCTTACTTTTTCTTCTTCATAAGAACTTCTACTCAATTTTTTTACATATTTTATATTTGTATAATTTTATAATATATTTTTTTAAATGAAGTAATATACTAACATAGTTTTTCTATTTTGTAAAATTATATTTTTCTTATAATTAAATAATGAAAAAAGTACTTAGCTAATAATTTTTACTTGTTCGTAACTAAGGTTTGCTATATTTTAAATATTTTTTTACAATTATATACAGCTCCAAAATTATTGCTGAATGTAATATGATTTTTAGGTTTTGTGAAATTATATTTCTAATAAGTACATTGAAATACTATAAGTATTTTAATGTAGCAAAAGAAGTAGCAAAGTTTTTTTTTGTTTTCTGTTATTAAAATTGTATTTCTTTCTGTTAAAAAAATGTTATTGTCATTTTTTTTAATAAAGGGGGGAGGTGTAGAGTAGTGCACCTCTACCCCATGAGTAGTATATAGTTATAATTCATTATATTGCGAGCATTCACTCAATATACAACAGTCATCGAACACACTTGTTTCTATTGAACTCGCGTTATCCATCCACACATTGCAGTTGACATTAAAGAAAGGAACAATATAAAATTTTTAGGACTGACCTTGGACGAACACTGTAACTGGAAGTTGCACATTGACAATATATGTAGCAGGTTGAATAGATTTGTATATGCATTGCGACAGTTAAAAAAGGCTACAAATGAATCGGTTATTCTTACTGCTTATCATGGACACGTTGGGTCGATATTAAGATATAGCCTTTTAATGGGAAACTCAACTAACATAAATAGAGCTTTTATACTACAAAAAAAATGTGTTAGGGCTATTTGCAGTGTAGGACCCTTTGAGACCTGTAGGCCACTTTTCAAAAGATTGGGTGTACTGACTTTGGTTTCCATGTACATATTAGAAACAGGTTTGTTTGTAAGAAATCAAAGCAACTTATTTACTAAAACTAGTGTAAATTGTAAATATCAGCCGAGAGATCCAACAAAATTAAAATGGGAAATGAGCAAAACAAAATTACATAGTAGCAACAGCTTCATGATGATAGTAAAAATATACAACCATATACCAAAATTCATCAGGGAACTACCTACTACCACGCAATTTAAAATAAATTTAAAAAAGTGGCTCATAGATAAAAGTTTCTACACAATCAAAGAATTCTTAGACTACAAATGAATAAATAAGTAGGTAATTAATATCGTACATACATATTTAAGAAATACATCACTAAGCTGTTAACTATTAAAAATTAGGTAATTCATATTTAGTAATATCTCGTTACAATTTTTGACATTAAGATTTTGACATTATATTTTGACATTATTGATTATTATTATTATTTTTTAATAATATTATGAGTATTATGATTTAATTTATATGGATAAAAATATAAGAAATATTGTTATATAATTAAAATTAAATGTTAACATGTCCTTGTATGTAAGATAAATATGATTATAAACTTATCCATACAATATTCGTATGCCTGATAGAGGTGAAATGTGAACTGTAAAAAATATGAACATCTATTATGTACCATTTCAATCGAATAAAGTCATTTCATTTCATAAGGGATGTTGTATGGTTAGATACTAAGGTTATCGAAAGGCATAAGGTACTATATTGTATATAAGCGCATCTAGCTACCGACTGATGGAAATACATATACTCATTGCTATACTCGTACTGTATTCATTGTTATTATACCAATGTACTCATACAATAGATCGAGAGTCTGTGTTCTAATTGCTGATGGTCTAGTCAGCCCACCGCTCCTGCCACCTCTTACCCTTCCTCTGATGAACCACTTCACTATCGTCATAGTCACGTCATAGTCACACAGTCGATAGGCAGGAAGAAGTAGACACTTATCTTGGGCGTGTAGATTCGAATGCAGCCTGGTATTTGCACTAGACTATCACTCACTGCCGATAGTTTAATATATTAATATCACAACATAATTTTTGACGTGACAACGTCTTATAAATTGGTTTGCCGGGTGACACTTCAAGAAACTGCGTTACGCTCCGCTCACGTTATGCGCTCACAATGAGAGCGAGTGAGAGGCACGCGTCCCGCCTAAGAGCGAGAGAGACAGACATAAAAAGTGAAAGGCACGCGTCTTTCATCCTTCTTCCTACTATACGAATGAATATTCACATTAAAATTATTTTACCACTCAAAGTCGTTGTCACGTAAAACTTTCGCCCGTATACCGACTTTACAGGCAACCAATTTTATATGAGCGGATTACCAAATACCTGCTACTGCTAAAGAATTCGTGTCAGTTGCACGAAATGACAAACTTAGACATAATAGTTGTAATGGAATAGGCAGTAATGGAAAGTGGAAATAATATACACAGTAATGCGCTAGTAGCTGAGTGGATATCGGTTTTGTGGCTAGTGGCTCTAAATATCAGCAGTGATTGTGGCCCCAATTGACATTCAATACATTTTGGTATCTGTGGAATGTAGAATATTACCTGAATGTATTTAAAAATATTCCATCCAAATTGGATGAAAAATAACTTGAAAGAAAAATGGCAGTTCAGATGAACAGTCCGTGTTTATAGTATGCCAATAAAGTTGATTAATTTTATCCAGTTTATATCTAGTAATATATTTTTCTTTTTAGCATTAATTTGCAGGCTCTAGTGTCCTAAGCCCCTTTTTATAACTCAGAGCTCATTCTTAAACCTAAAGTTATTTATTATTTAGTCTGTGCTGTCTCGTAGCGTTCAAGGACTAGACAAGGCTCAGTCGCAAAATGGCTACTTCTCAAAATAACATCCACGAACTGCCGTTTATCACTGGTGGTCCGAGACAAGTTTTCAGCTTGCCCCAAATACCTACTCAAAATTTATGCCAACTCTCTTACTATGGCTTCGAGTGGAAGTTTTAACTGCATACAAATATTTGCATTCAAACCTCTTGGTCTTTTCATCTCAGCCTATTGCATGCCAGTGCTGGATGTAGGCCTCCTAAGGGTACGCCACAAGACTCGCACTCCTATTTTCACCATCCAGCCACTACCAGCCACCTTCCTAAAGTCATTCCTTTATTTAGCCAGAGGGCGTCCAACACCATTTCTCTATTATCAATATTTTGCATGCCTGAATAAAAGACCTAGTCTTTTACGCAGCCATGCAAAAGATTCATGAAAAATATTACACCTGACTAACTTTTAGATGCAATGGTATGATCTGAGACCATTATGTGGCAAAGTGCATCAAAATAGAATAATATATTTCTTTATGAGTAATATCAAATCAGTTTAAATATTTCACAAGTTATATTTCTGTAAGCATAGTTAATTCTAAACAAGTTAATAAATTCATTCATAAACGAAAGTTCATTCAAATTAATTTTCAATGTCGTTGTAATTATAAATATGCACTTTGCTTAGCATAATTGTGTTTATTGTTAAATCAAAACTAAAACATTATTATATTTATTATTAAAGACAAGTTTGAGGTTAGGTGATTAATGTCTTGAAGGCAATGAGAGTGGTAAGTACAATTTATGAGTTAAATTAACGCCTACTCTTCATCATCGTCCGTCTAGCGTTATTCCAGTTGTAACCCGTGATCCGCTTACTAGTATAACCGGATTTAACTGAATTTTAACTTTTCCGCAGAGTGACTGCTGCAAACTCAAGGTATAGCAATATGCCATGGTTTAGACAAGTGAGTCGTAAAGAATAAAAAACAGCAATCTGTCAATTTCACGCAAATCGAGTTATGACTATGGTAACATTGTATTTTTAAAATAACATATTTTCTTATTTAGTCACATCGTATCAAAAACAGCAATATTCCACCAAAAACCTGAATGTAAAACCCATATTGGTATCAAATACAGCAATCTGCATACGATGAGATGCAAAAACAGCAATCTGCTAGCTTCGACCAAACACAGGCGTTCATTGATCATGACGTCAATATGGCGTCTGATTGATTTTGTCGTAAGTTCCGTGTGCGTGTTTTGTAATTTTATTGCAAAAATAGTGTTAAATAATTAGTTTGGAGGTGAAAAAACATAACATAGATGTACATCCCACACGTGTAACTAATATATACGCGAGAAAAAAGAAAAGAGATCCCGTAAATTGCAAAGTAAATGTCGCCAAACTTGCAAGGACCTTACCTTGCATTTTTAATTCGAGGGTAGTCAAATGACAAAGTTTTTTTGATATGAAAATCTCCTTCTTCATAACTTTAGTGATAGCAAACCAAATAAAAAGATTGTATTAAATTATGAAGTTTTATTTATTGACAACCCTATGTGTGTTTCATTTTGGCAAGAATCAAAGACAGCAATCTAATCATTGTTAAGTATCATACTCAGCAATGTTTGGAAGTCAATATCAAAAACAGCAATCTGATAATTTTAGTTAATAAGTAATTTAGTTAATTAGCTTAAAAGAAAGACAAAGTAAACGGACTAACACACTTCTGCATTTTTAATCTTAATATGCAGTCGCAAAACTAGGTATTAAGAACACCTACCCATATATTCTAAGCATCTACCACTTGCTTGTTTCTCGCTCTGCCTTGCTCGCATCCAAAGATCTATTTAGTTCCGCCTGGTTGCACAGCGTCCGTACAGTTGTCACTCCGCCACAATATATGGCCGTCGTTTCAAGAACAACATAGTTGCTACCAGGTTTAAACGCATAGATATAAAGTTGTTACGAAAGTTCCCCGCAAATTGTATTTAGTTAACATTTACCGGACATACGTTACAATGGGTCTAGTTTCAGTGAAAACTTGAGCAGAATGATGTATAAATAATGATGAAAAACAGTATACCTGGTATGGAATAGTACAAGTTTTCATGGATATTTGTAGTTTAGTATCACAAATTAGGGTATGTAGTCTTCAATATAGGTATGCATATACTTATTTGGAGGTAAAATAAAACACATAATGATACATGTGTTTATAGGCAGGATATTAAATGATTGGCTGATTAATTAGAGTCCATTTACTCCGGTACTTTAAACAATAGTATTAATTAGCTAGAGTACTTATAAATTAAATTGATATCTCTTGCATAGTTTGATAACATTGTCGACGCCATTGAAATAAAACTATATTTTACGGATTTTATCGCGATTGATTGGTTGGCTGTGATTAAATTTATACAGAATGATCTAAAATGTATTTAATTTATTCCAACGTTTCGATTACTTAACAGGATTTCTGGCCACGAAAGACTTAACGTAGGCAGCATTACCAGGCTGAATAGATGCATTCGTGACTATCTAGCAATGCTAACATACGAGCGAAAGCTATTGAATAAGCTAACACTGGATAGATGGTCACTTACACTAGCCAACTCTTGATTTTTTTAATTTATATAGATACCTTATTCAGTTTTTTTTTTATATAATATCTCTAGTTCTATTAATTTAATATTCATGTATTATTAGGTCATTCAACTTACTACATTTACATTTTCATTGTTGTGCCACAAATTTTATTAAAATTTGCTACAGTGTTAGATGAAGGTAGCTCGTTATCATGGGCTGGATAGTAACGTTTTTGTAATTGTCGTGTATTCATATACCGTCACTTTCTGTAACATACTTTTCCACCATAGTTCTGAACATGATCGCGAGTTGCCTACATTATAAAGCGTAAGTGGATGCTCCTGTTACACAAGATTCACATTAGAAGACTACAGCTACAGCATTTAATTTAGTAACTGCATATTTGTTTAAGTATTATGTATGTTCTTATTTACTATTTACAAGTAATTAATTACAATGTGAAACAGTTGCAGCTCCTTACAAAAACAAAATATGTACCATAACACTGGCGATTAAAAAGAGTGGCCACGAGTTTTATTGCCCGTTCTTTTTTTTTCTTTACCTATTGCTTTGCGAATGGACAGTAAATGTAGAAGCATTATTAATTAATTTTAAAAATTTGACGTTCATAAGCATCACGTTGTGACCTAGATGAATAAATGATTTTTGACTTTTTTTGACTTTGACACATTTGTTAGATAGAACAACCTGAAACAAATAATTTCATGACGAGCAGCTCCGTAGCTAAATACATTATTTGTACTCAAAATTAATCTTTTAAGCAATCAAAGGCAAATTTTATTAAAACAACAGTCTAACAGTCTTCACAGAAATAATTACGATGGCAGGCTTTGTTAATTTAAGTCTATTGTACTCAAAATTCACTGTTGTTGTGAAGGTCGATTTAATTTGTAATGATAATGAAAAATATCACAACAGTTGTGGCAAAATTATAAAAATAATAGATTGCTTTGAATTATATAATAGCGGCAATGGGCTCGCCCCTTATTACGTGGGACTAAAGTATATCTGGCGAAAAATGGGTGTAGAAATACACCTCTGCCTACCCCTTCAGGGATAAAAGGCGTGACGTTATGCTTTGAATTATAGAAAAAGTGATTAATCAGTCACATCGTGTATGAACGGTTTGCGTGTTTCCGTCATTATGGCAAGTTGAGGACGCCGGCGTGTTTTTAAGTGCATATGCCAATCATCAATCACTTACATAAATAGTTTTGCATTCCTATAAATGGTTTTCATTAAAGCAGTTGTTTGTAACGCCAAATAAGAAAGCTTCAGGTAGTTTTAGATCCAATAATTGTCTTGACCATAAGCATGCTGATGGGCAAATTGTACGCTTTAAATTGGCATCACCCAAGATCCAGTAGTGGTACCAATAGGTGGATCTGATTCTAAATATGCTACATGAATATTCAAATTCATCTTCTCAGAAAATTAACGTTAAACGCGACAAACAGAATGTGATGTATAATCTTTCCAATTACCCTTACAATAAAGAAAAGTATTCACTAAGGAAATACTTGTGACTTACATCCAAGCTGAAATAACAAGAATTCAATTTCGTTTTCGATTGTCGGATTAGAAATGCGGGAATCTCCAGGTTCTATTTATAACGTAATCATTTCTTTTTGTGGCTTAAGATTAGTTTGTCATGCATAAAATATTAAAGGAATTAAACATTATTTCTTGTCAAAAATAATATCGCTGAATCGTTTTGAAAATAAAAATACAATGACATGGTTTTCGGGTTTCTTTTCAAGATTTTGTGTAAAAAAATTGGTTTTGCCTTCATGTATTTGGGTTCGTATGGGTTCTTGTATGAAGAATTTGTGAAATGAGTCTTATTTACTAGTTTAGAATGAAAGAAACAATTTTATTTCTGAAGTCTTATTTAAAAAATCCAATTTACATTTTTTTATTTGTTTTATTCTAATTGGGTCCAATTACATTTGACATGTGGCGGTAAAGAAAGTATTAGATTTTTATTTTTGACACGATAATATTAAGCAGAAAGACGTCTACTGTTAGACATAGGCCTCTCCTCAGGCTCTCCAAATGGACCGATCTTGATTCACCACTTGACCCAACTTAGTCTAGTTATTTCAAAAAGATCTATGTAGCATATTCGCATAGGTGTAAACTTGGGTAATATGTATTCATAGGTTTATTTTATTTATTAGTAAGGCATTTCAACAGTATAAACATAAACATGTACAAAAATAAATAAAAAATTACACAAAGTTTTATGCTTAGGCCAATTACAGACATGCACAACATTCTTTAAATTAGGACATAGTTACAATATACAGGTTGATTGGTAATTCAACCATTTTCTTGAAAGAGGTTATGTTTGAGGATATTTGCAACAATTTTACCCCCGTCAACTAGGGGTCCAAAATTATCGGTTTCTGAGATATCGAGTTTCAAAGATTTTTTGAAATTTTCCAAAAATAAAAACTGGGGGGCTCAGTAACCGTGGTTAGGTCACCCACGGTGAAGCTAAGCGAGATCCCGGGAGTAGACGCTCCACGTGGGCTTGACGGAGGCTTGTCAGAGCCTGCGCAGGATTCGTCCAATGGTGCGGGTGTGAGGGACAGTTCTTCTGTCCCTCGCAGTCGTGTCGGTATTGCGTTGCCGCGCGCCCTATCTGCCGCGACCAAATGGGGGCACACCATCGTTGCGTCGCGGTGGGGCCGCAGATGAAGAGGAGATACGGTGTTGCGTTGCCGTCCTCCCTATGCTCTGCGGCCGCTCGGTGTTTTGGCGGCGGAGCCCAACACCTTCATCCAACGTCAAGGGGGTTTTGTTTGGGGCCCGCCTGACAATCTGGCGGACCAATACCCGTGCGAGGGCAGCGAGGAATGCTTCGACGATACCCGACCCTCCGACATACGGGTACATGAGGAACACGGTTTGTTTTTTAGTCAGTAAGAGTCTGACAGTCCCCTTCGCCCTTCCTCCAGGGTGGAGGGACTCCATGAGGATTTTCCAACCCGACACCAAAAAAATAGTCGAATAGTTTAGATAAAGTTGGAGACAGAATTGTCGATTTTTATTCCGATACGTTTATATCTCGAGGGACCCCACTATCTTGCCGTATCTTTGCCTTCAGATTTTTCTAGTTGGCAGTATCAGACAAAATGTGAATGCTCCACTGAGTAAAGAATTCGGATAGCATTGTCGTTTAGTTTTGTTGTTTTTGAACTTTGGCAAATCTGTACAGCCTATTGTAGTATAAATATGAGTACTTTTAATAATAGCGTTTTTATGAATTATAATTATAATTATTTTCTACTTGAACTTTGCAAGTTGATAAAGAATAACATTATTACTTGGTTGAGGTACTCATTAGTGTATTTTCAATGGTTTCGAGACCTAACTGATTTTGCAAATGACTGCCTAAGGAGACAGAAAAGGAATAAACGTATTTAGTGTTAAAAATTTCCCATAACCGACGAGTTATAAATCAGTGGCGTAATTTAAATTCTTTGCTGGATTTATAAGTGTATAATTTGCAATAAAGCTCCATTCTAAGTCATCATCATCAGCTCTTTATGCTGTCCCACTGCTGGGCACGGGCCTCTTCTCACTATGAGAAGGGTAAGGCCATAGCCCACCACGCGGGCCAAGTGCGGGTTGGCAGACTTCACATGTGTTTCGAGAACATTATAGGAACTATCAGACATGCAGGTTTCCTATTCTATATATTCAAATACTAAGAATCAGTTTCACAGTACGAGTAGCAACATCACAAATATCGCGGTGTGCACTTTTTATATAAACTAGTTTACACATGCCTGAGTCAGCGACAGAACTCGTTATGTTTTGAGAGAACTTTAGTGTCAGTTTAGCAATTTTCGAATCAAATCTCATATCGATGATAGAGATCTCGCAAAGAGAGGGTCGGCGTTTCGCGTGACTAGAAGGCTGATATGCTAACATCAAAAAATGCATCGCTTTGCCGCCATTCTGCCACCAAGACCTGACGGAGCTCCTCTCGGCGCAGCGCGATCTGCCGCTGCACCAGCCTCGAGCCCCGTGTCTGCTCTTCCTCGCGCCATCGATATAATGACGCGAGTACTTTCGCCTCTAGGTCCCAGGGCGGGGATCCGGCCAGGATGCAAGCCGCCTCGTAGGAAATCGTGCGATACCCGCGGACGACTCTGATGGCCATCGCCCTCTGCGGTTTGCGCAGTATGGCGAGAGTGCTGGCCGTCATGTCCATCGCCCACACAGGGGCCCCATACAGGGCCATAGACCGCACGATTCCCAAGGAGATTTTAGATTCCGATTCCCAGTCGCCATATTAATCAAAATAGAATAATATATTTCATGCTTGAATAAATACAAATCAGTCTAAATATTTAAATTTCAAATTTTATTTCTGTAAGTATAATTAATTCTCAACAAGTTAATAATTTCATTCATAAACTACTAAAGTTCATTCAAATAAATTTTCAATGTCGTTCTAATTATAAATAGGCAGCGATAGCCGAGTGGAGGCAGCGATAGCCGAGTGGATATACCAACAGACTGCCATGCAGAGGGTATCGGGTTCGAATCCACGGCGCGCACCAATGACTTTTCGGAGTTATGTGCGTATTGAATTGTTAATTATCGCTTGTCCCGTGCCTCGGAGAGCACGTTAAGCCGTCGGTCCCGGTTGTCATGAAGATCTTTCACAGTTGTTACAGGGCGTCAGTACCTTCTAAATTAACTGACACTAGTCTAAACCATGGAATATCGCTAGCCCTTCGGGTTGCGGAGGTCAGACAGGCAGTCGCTCCGTGGAAAAGCTAGTATTCAGCCAAATCCGGTTAGACTAGAAAGCGGACCCCAGATTGAAAACTGGGATAACGCTTAGAGGATGATGTTCTAATTATAAATATGAACTTTGTTTACCATAATTGTGTTTATTGTTTATTCAAATTAAAAGCAAATAGAGTACCTACTTAATTCAGTCAGCGATAGCCTAGTGGAGATACCAACAGACTACCATGCAGAGTGTATCGGGTTCGAATCCACGGCGCGCACCAATGACTTTTTGGAGTTATGTGCGTGTTGAATTATTAATTATCGCTTGTCCCGTGCCTCGTAGAGCACGTTAAGCCGTCGGTCCCGGTTGTCATGAAGATCTTTGACAATCGTTACAGGGCGTCAATACCTTCTAAAATAAACTGACACCAGTCTAAACCATGGAATATCGCTATTCCTTCGGGTTGCGGAGGTCAGACAGGCAGTCGTTCCGTGGAAAAGCTAATATTCAGCCAAATCCGGTTAGACTAGTAAGCGGACCCCAGATTGAAACTGGGGTAACGCTAAGAGGATGATGATTATGATGAGAGTACCTACTTAATTAATATTAAACAAAAGTTTGAGGTTAGGTAATTAATGTCTTGAAGGCAATGAGAGAGGTAAGTATAATTTATGAGTTAAATTTGTGAGCATCAACTCTTCATCACCATCCCCCTAGCGTTATCCAAAGTCTAGCCGAATTCGGCTTAATATTAGCTTTTCCACAGAGTGACTCCCTGTCTGACCTCCGCAACCCAAAATAATAGCGATATTCTATGGTTTAGATTTATGTCGGTTTATTCATAGCTACTTACTCCTAATGGCTTAAGGTGCTTGCCGAGGCACGGAGTAAGCGCAAATTAACATGATCGATGAACTTAAATATAGAGGTAGGTATGTGTATTATCCAGAAACATTTTCATATACATTTTGGCAAGATGGTCACACCATATTGTTCGCACAGGCCAAAAAGTTATCAGACCTCATGTAGAGCCAAGATTGTTGTGGTAGCCTCAACCTGCCTCAATTACTGCAATTGATTTTAAATCTAACCCCACTCATAAATTTTAAACTCACTTTACGTATTTATTCTATATCATTTTAGGATCAGTGTGTAGTAGTTGGGTAGTGGTACTAGTAGGTGGCGGCAATCGCGAAAAAACAAAACCTAAGTGTTACTTGATTACATGCAATGATTCATAGAAATTCCTTCCATAGTTTTGGCATGAAAGAAACACAAACAAGAACACTTTTACATTTATGATATTAATATAGAGTTGCAAATCTAGTTAATAAGAGCAGCTCACCACAGATATTCTAAGCATACCACTTCCTTGTTTCTCGCTCTGTCTTGGTCGCATCCAAAGATCTATTTAGTTCCGCCTGGTTGCACAGCGTCCGTACAGTTGTCACTCCGCCATAATATATGGCCGTGGTTTCAGGAACAACATAGTTGCTACCAGGTTTAAATGCATAGATATAAAGTTGTTACGAAAGTTCCCCGCAAATTGTATATAGTAAACATTTTATGGGTATAGTTTCAGTTACAGCTTGAGCAGAATATATGTACCTGGTATGGAATAACGTAAGTTTTCATGGATACTTGTGGTTTAGTACCACAAATCAGGTTACGTATTCTTCAATGTAGGTATTTGCTTATATAACTCAGAATGATCCATGTCTTTATATGCAAGTCCTTATAAGATTGGTTGATTATTATTAGTGTCCAATTTTCTGGTACCTACTTACAGTATTATTTAGCTTGATTACTTAAAAGTAACATTGATAGCTATTAAATAATTCGATTAAAAGTTATAATTTATGTTATTATTAATTGAAAGCATTGCCACGCTGTATAGTAATGTTACTTGGGTGCTAGATGCATATCAGACTTTTGGGTACACGAGGACCGAGGCTGACCAGTCCCTTTGGGAGATCTCTATCCGTTCTAAGTTCGTTGTCGAAACATTAAATCACAAATTTACTAAACTGACACTAAAATTCTATCGTGACCCGTCGCCAGCTCTGATACGGCCATGTGTGAACGAGTTCACATAAAATGTACACACAACAATATTTGTGATGTTGCTACTCGTACTGTAAAACTGACTCTTAATATTCGAACATACAGACCAAATCTTTATACATAAACAAATAAACCCGGTAAGGAATTAAAATAACGCCACAGATGTATAACTTTCAGCATTTGGGCAATTTCTAACACTAAATGCGTTAATTACTTTTATGTTTCTTCAGGCAATCGATTCTAAAAAAGTTATGTCTTAAAACCGTTGAAAATTTCACTATGAATTATATCTAAAAACCATTAGAAAATACACTTTTGAGCAAATAAACTACAAATTTGTGCTTTTCTTTATCAATTTGCACAGTTCAAGTCCTTATATAAATACATTTACTGAGTAAGGTCCTGAACAAAAGAATCACCTATTTTGTACTACAATAGGCTGCACAGATCTGCCACAGTTCAAAAAACAAAACTAAATGACAATGCTATCCGAATACTTTACTCAGTGTAGCATTCATATTTTGTCCGATACTGCCTACTAGAAAAATCTGAAGCCAAAGATACGGCAAGATAGTGGTCCCTCGAGATATAAACGTATCGGAATAAAAATCATAAATTCTGTCTCGAACTTTATCTACACTATTCGACGTCGCTAGTGTCACTGTATTATTCAATCTTTTTAAAGAACCTATGATTTTGTAAGCGTACCTATATCCTTTTTAGAATATATTTCAAGAGTTTTTTATGATCATAACCTAGCGTAGATTATGATCTTGAATACTTATTAGGGTACTATTTTTGGAACCAGACTCTATCGTGTATTTATTTTTGTAAATATAGGTGATATACCTTACTTTCGTTCTAGCGTCTCGCTATGGGTTATACCAGCCGTGAGCACGTGAAATAACGTAAGCTACCTACTACTCTATATACCTTCACTATATCTATACACTGTCGAAACTATTTTCATAAAAACAAGCAGTACTTTCAACCAAAGCTAAATACTGCGATGAATTAAAACAAGAGGGATCCGAAACCAAGTCAGTTCAAATATCAAGGAAATGTCGAATATCCTGTAGATGCAAATACTGTAATATACAAATGTTTGATCATTCTATGAAACGCTTTGTAAAGTGTTGAGTCATCCGTTTTAATTGCTATCGATTGAGCCAAGTTTGGTTAAGTAATGTATGGTTCCTATAGGTAGTTTATTAATGGACTAAATTCTTTAGGTGTTTTGAAATTATATAGCTGCTCGTTACGAGAAAATAACTTGAAAATATTAAGATAATAGCACATTTTGCTAGCACGACTTAATTTAACAGCACCGATCCTGATCAGCGACGTAAATAATAATAGTCTAAAAAAATATTTATTTGGTAGTATATATACAGCTGTTTGGTTTATACCACAAGTTTTTTTTTTACTGAGGGAATTTGCCTCTGCCTGACTATAACTGGATTAGTACGCGTATAAATGTATAATGAACGGTATCTTTTTACTGAGATAAGGCATAGGCTTGATATTTTTACAGTAAAAAGGGACCACTGTTCTCATATTTCAGAGTAATTTCAATATTTCGACGACTTTCTGAGTAAAACCTTTTTAACAAACAGAAAATCATACCTGCTAACGGACCACATGGATTACTGAAAATGTTGGAAGATCGAATGGCAATACATAATACTTTGAAACTGTCGCGAATTGTACACATACCTACTACTATTGAATGAACGAACGAACGAAATGGCGAATCCGGCTACTAACCTTCGAGTGCCGTTTTACCTTCTGAGCTACGAAACCCTAAAAATATACTTTCACGCCTGTATCCACAAAGAAGTAAGCAGAGGTAGATACACCCACATTTCACCATTTTATGAATTTGTATGTCCCACGTAATAGAGGTAGAGTCTATTGCTGTTGCCGGACACTTTGCCAGACTCTGTGCTGCTACTGAGAATTCGGAAAAACCCAGTACCACTTTTGACCGACCCGGACATTGAACCCGGGACCTTTTGGCTTAGCAGACGCTTACGCTGTCCATTCGCCCACGAGAGCAGTCTACCCGTAAAATAAAAGATACATATTCGACAAAACCAGTGACGTAGCAAGCGTCGAATCTGAACATTTTATATTTTTTTAACTCAAAGGGCGTACCCGCAGGCTTTTTGCAATAACAAAATAAAACTTCAGTAATATTGCTTCGAAATATTTTTTTCTGAAAAATTATGAAGGAATGGCGGAAACTTTGGCGTCAGGAGTTTTTAATAAGTTGGAACATAACGGTATCTCATCAAGATCATTCCTCATCATCAAACTTTGGATATTTCGCTTTTGTTTTATTTGATGTTTCTGCTTCTTGAACGTTTTGACGCTTGTGTTCTGAACTTGGTAATTAAAATTACTGTAGGTATGGCTATGGTTTGAACAGACACCTCGAGCACCTGTGTGCTGTGAATTCGAGATTTACATGGAATAAAATATATTCTGTCAAATAAAAATTCTGGTTCAGGATATTCTTTGTTCCAGTTCTTCAAATTCTAAAACAACTAAGGTATGTACGTGATTGTAAATAGCTGCTGGTTCGTTTTACTGTTTTCATCTTAACAAATTTAAAATTACCGATAGTAAGCAGCCTTATTTCTGACGTATACTTACATTACACCTGCCAATAACTCCACAAAATTCGATTTCTTAAGTTACAAACGACTACCTTGGTTTCTTTAGCCCACGTAGGGGTTGTTTATTTAGACAAAAAAGCTACCCGTGTGCTAATCTAGTGTATAACCTATATTTTTGCAACATTTCATAAAAAACCGCTCAGCAGCTTTTGCGTGAAAGAAACACCATCCTCTCAACTCTTCGAGTTTCTAATAGTTGCAACATTTAATATTCAAACTGATTACTGCTTAAAAGCTATTCAATCATCTTCCAGATTAAAGCATAATAAAAATCATACTACCTCTGTTCACATATTTAATCATGTTAGCTTCATAACCACAAAAGTACTGCGTCCCGGTCACGTGTAAGTGTGATTGCCATCCAGACAAGACACATTAATTTCCTTCGCCTGGAATTCCAGAGTAAGAAATCCCTCGGAAAAATATAATGAAATAGTCCCCTAATCTTACGCTAGTGTAGGGCAGATAATAATGTCGCAGACCCTAGGCCTGTGGCGCAATTGGGGAAATAAATCTAAATTCTGCGAAACGTAATTACATTTAATTTACGCGGAGTTTTACAAAATTGGCGTGGATGTAAAAATTGGATTTAGATGTTGTTATGTATGGCAAATTTATATTAGTTTTGATTTTTTTTATAAGATGCGGTGCTGTTGTTAGAAGCTTGAATGAATTCTGGTATCACTTCGGTGTTGCCATTTGCATCACTTATCGAGAACGACGCCATAAAATGCAGTCCACGCAGTATAGGTATAAGTTCCTAGGCAAAATATTTATTTTAATACATGTGCGTCAGATAGCGTGTCATTCGGAATCATAGGCTTAATTTATGGCCTTCACTAGTAACAAAGGTCATGCCGCTTGTACCTGTATATACTAGACTGAAGAAAGGTACTTTGGATATACTTTCCCGGCGATCAACTGATGGCAAAATTCAGTAGCCCTGATTTGAATATATATATATATATATATATATATATATAACGTATACATGTAGGTTTATGTTTTATAGTACTTATTTACTATTTTGTATATGTATTGTATGTAATTAGTATGTAGTTATTGATTTGTATATATAAATAATGCTTTGTAAGTCCCTAAGACTTCCGCTTGCACCTACTTCATATGTCTCTGCATCACCCCAAGGTAGACTGTTAGAGAATGCCTCAGGCATTAAGTCCGCCGATACATGTATATTATGAGTATGAAGTCCAATAAATAAAAATAAAATAAATACACTCTTTGAATGCCAATCATATTATATAGCTGACTGCACGTATGCTGCAAGGGTAAAAGCGACAACGCTTTGCATTGTGCGAACTATTAATAGTTGTTTCGAGCATTTGTGTGCGAGGTTTATAGATTAAATAATTATATTACCCATTTTTCGTCACATATGAGTGTATAACCATAAAACTGTTTATGACAATAATTGTAATTGACATGTTTAATGTATGTATATTAAGAGGCAACTATTCTTCAATCCAAATTTAATTACTCCAAAAGTCAAATCAAATAATAAAATGACGTGTCTCCCATTCTCCTTTTAGTGACATCTTTCACTACTTGCTAACACAACGTAAAAAAATAAATATAGCGATAGTGCAATTTATTGTGAGGTTGCCCTAAAACGTCCATTGTACGCCGGCAAACCCAATGAAGGTCATAATCAACTAAATTATATTACTGAGAGTATCTCTTAGCAAAAGACTTCAGTAAAATCTTGGAGTAGAAGAGCAAGTAATAAGAGATAGCGTTTCGCTAACTCTACGTAGAATGACTTCTATAAGGCTTATAGGACCAAAGCGACTTATACAAGATATGGTCATAATTTTTATCACCTCAACAATTATACATACATACATACATAGACTTACGCCTGTTTCCCCGAAGGGGTAGGCAGAGGCATATTAAACGCCCACTTTTCGCCAGTGTTTTGTGATCCCACGTAATAGGTGGCAAGCCTATTGCCGCTTATCGGGATATTTTGTTTGCCAGAGGCTCGTCCGTTGATCGGCAGGTGCACCACTTGCAAGTGAGGTTGGCTTGGGACCCTAAGTTCTTGGTCGGAACCCTATGCACCCTTTAATAATTATATGACTTCCAATCAGGACTACTGAATTTTGCCATCAGTTGATCGCCGGGAAAGTATATCCAAAGTACCTTTCTTCAGTCTAGTATATACAGGTACAAGCGGCATGACCTTTGTTACTAGTGAAGGCCATAAATTAAGCCTATGATTCCGAATGACACGCTATCTGACGCACATGTATTAAAATAAATATTTTGCCTAGGAACTTATACCTATACTGCGTGGACTGCATTTTATGGCGTCGTTCTCGATAAGTGATGCAAATGGCAACACCGAAGTGATACCAGAATTCATTCAAGCTTCTAACAACAGCACCGCATCTTATAAAAAAAATCAAAACTAATATAAATTTGCCATACATAACAACATCTAAATCCAATTTTTACATCCACGCCAATTTTGTAAAACTCCGCGTAAATTAAATGTAATTACGTTTCGCAGAATTTAGATTTATTTCCCCAATTGCGCCACAGGCCTAGGGTCTGCGACATTATTATCTGCCCTACACAAGCGTAAGATTAGGGGACTATTTCATTATATTTTTCCGAGGGATTTCTTACTCTGGAATTCCAGGCGAAGGAAATTAATGTGTCTTGTCTGGATGGCAATCACACTTACACGTGACCGGGACGCAGTACTTTTGTGGTTATGAAGCTAACATGATTAAATATGTGAACAGAGGTAGTATGATTTTTATTATGGTTTAATCTGGAAGATGATTGAATAGCTTTTAAGCAGTAATCAGTTTGAATATTAAATGTTGCAACTATTAGAAACTCGAAGAGTTGAGAGGATGGTGTTTCTTTCACGCAAAAGCTACTGAGTGTTTTTTTATGAAACGTTGCAAAAATATAGGTTATACACTAGATTAGCACACGGGTAGCTTTTTTGTCTAAATAAACAACCCCTACGTGGGCTAAAGAAACCAAGGTAGTCGTTTGTAACTTAAGAAATCGAATTTTGTGGAGTTATTGGCAGGTGTAATGTAAGTATACGTCAGAAATAAGGCTGCTTACTATCGGTAATTTTAAATTTGTTAAGATGAAAACAGTAAAACGAACCAGCAGCTATTTACAATCACGTACATACCTTAGTTGTTTTAGAATTTGAAGAACTGGAACAAAGAATATCCTGAACCAGAATTTTTATTTGACAGAATATATTTTATTCCATGTAAATCTCGAATTCACAGCACACAGGTGCTCGAGGTGTCTGTCCAAACCATAGCCATACCTACAGTAATTTTAATTACCAAGTTCAGAACACAAGCGTCAAAACGTTCAAGAAGCAGAAATATCAAATAAAACAAAGGCGAAATATCCAAAGCTTGATGATGAGGAATGATCTTGATGAGATACCGTTATGTTCCAACTTATTAAGAACTCCTGACGCCAATGTTTCCGCCATTCCTTCATAATTTTTCAGAAAAAAATATTTCGAAGCAGTATTACTGTTTTATTTTATTTTGTTACTGCAAAAAGCTTGCGGGTACGCCCTTTGAGTTAAAAAAATATAAAATGTTCAGATTCGACGCTTGCTACGTCACTGGTTTTGTCGAATATGTATCTTTTATTTTACGGGTAGATTGCTCTCGTGGGCGAATGGACAGCGTAAGCGTCTACTAAGCCAAAAGGTCCCGGGTTCAATGTCCGGGTCGGTCAAAAGTGGTACTGTGTTTTTCCGAATTCTCAGTAGCAGCACAGAGTCTGGCAAAGTGTCCGGCAACAGCAATAGACTCTACCTCTATTACGTGGGACATACAAATTCATAAAATGGTGAAATGTGGGTGTATCTACCTCTGCTTACTTCTTTGTGGATACAGGCGTGAAAGTATATTTTTAGGGTTTCGTAGCTCAGAAGGTAAAACGGCACTCGAAGGTTAGTAGCCGGATTCGCCCTAATGTAAGTTTTGGCGAAAGGCGAAAAGTGGGCGTTTAATATGCCTCTGCCTACCCCTTCGGGGAAACAGGCGTAAGTCTATGTATGTATGTATAATTATTAAAGTGATAAAAATTATGACCATATCTTGTATAAGTCGCTTTGGTCCTATAAGCCTTATAGAAGTCATTCTACGTAGAGGTAGCGAAACGCTATTTCTTATTACTTGCTCTTCTACTCCAAGATTTTACTGAAGTCTTTTGCTAAGAGATACTCTCAGTAATATAATTTAGTTGATTATGACCTTCATTGGGTTTGCCGGCGTACAATCGAAGGCAACCTCACAATAAATTGCACTATCGCTATATTTATTTTTTTACGTTGTGTTAGCAAGTAGTGAAAGATGTCACTAAAAGGAGAATGGGAGACACGTCATTTTATTATTTGATTTGACTTTTGGAGTAATTAAATTTGGATTGAAGAATAGTTGCCTCTTAATATACATACATTAAACATGTCAATTACAATTATTGTCATAAACAGTTTTATGGTTATACACTCATATGTGACGAAAAATGGGTAATGTAATTATTTAATCTATAAACCTCGCACACAAATGCTCGAAACAACAATTAATAGTTCGCACAATGCAAAGCGTTGTCGCTTTTACCCTTGCAGCATACGTGCAGTCAGCTATATAATATGATTGGCATTCAAAGAGTGTATTTATTTTATTTTTATTTATTGGACTTCATACACATAATATACATGTATCGGCGGACTTAATGCCTGAGGCCATCTCTAACAGTCTACCTTGGGGTGATGCAGAGACATATGAAGTAGGTGCAAGCTGAAGTCTTAGGGACTAACAAAGCATTATTTATATATACAAATCAATAACTACATACTAATTACATACAATACATATACAAAATAGTAAATAAGTACTTTAAAACATAAACCTACATGTATACGTAATATATATATATATATAAAATAAAATTAACTAGAGATATCAATTCTGCGATGATCCTGAAAGTTCGGAGTGTAGGAGCTCTCGTACTTTCGATTTGAATGTGTGTCTGTTGGTGGCCGTCCTGATCTCTAGAGGGAGGGCGTTCCACAGAAGGACAGATTGCACGGGAAAGATAAGTGAATGAAGTCAGAGCTGTGTGAAGGACATAGGAGGAGTAGATTATTAGAGGAGCGAAGAGTTTTATTATGACTGGTGTTTGAAATAGAATTAGTTTTTTATTATTAGTCAAATCGATTATATCGATTAAGTAACATTTTGTTTAGTCTATTGAAAATTTCTGACAATGGTCTCACTGAACTGTCACTTCCGTTGCCGCCTTGAAAAATTAACACGCCGTTTGCACTCTCGCGTGCCTTGTACCTAATTAATAAATTGATCGCCCTTTGAATTAACGCGAATTGAATCAACTTGTAATTAACTCAATACGTAATTGCCGCTTTGACTTCCGGCAAAGTTTGTGATAATTTGTGAAACATTGACATTTGCAAACTGTAATTGTGAATTGTGAATCCTGTGAACTTGCATCGTGCATTGAAGACGCTGCGTTGGAGTCTGGTAAAGTAAAGATAATTCACTTGCTAATATTAGCCAATTTTAGTCTCGTGTGTGTCTAACTTGCCTCCAGGACTCCACTCAAGAGCATCACCAGGAGATATTTGGTAAGACATTTGTTTAATTCTTAGCGCCAAGAAACTTGGTCCATGTGTTTAGATCCTTTGCCTTGGGCTAAGACTGGATGAATTAATCGCTTCCACTGATCTCTGTTAAAAAATACCCATTCTTAGCCCTAATTCTAGACATAATTTTTGATAGCAAGAGCGTGGTTAACTGTGCCTATATTGTAAACTTGTATCTGAACTCAGATTGGTGTTGTATGAGCTATATATCTCACCTTGTAGACAGTATTGTAGTGTTTGTCAGGTCAGTTATTGTCTAAAATACATAATATTTAATTGTATAAGTTGACCTAGATAATTTGAAACACATTGTCACACATAACCTCAATCAGTAATTGTTGATTTGTATTGTTGAAAAATCTAACTTAAATTTGTTGTTGCATTAATAAGTCAGTTTGTTTGGATACATAACAGCTGTATGTATCAATAAATTTAGTAAATTTAGTTTATTATATATATTTATAAACATTATAACAACCAACTTGACCTTGCCACTTGGGCGGGTCACATTAAGAAAATTTGTTTTGTTATAACCTATGGATAATATTGCTAGGTAACACATATTCTGTGCTTACTTACTATTGTATATCTCAAATAACACAGCCAGTCTGTCTGTTGCAAATAATTCATTAATTAATTTGAAGTTCAACTTTTAATTTGTTATAAGTTACAACTTTTGATAACTTTTGTGTTTGTTACAACATATTGAAACTATTAATTTTGTTGGACAGTAGATACCTGTCACTTGCCTGCACTTGCAGTAAACAGGCTAATACTTTGTTGGTTTCAAAGAATTAAGAAAAAATAAGTTTTGATTGTTAATTTTATTTAACGCTTGTCCGGGCTCTTTTGAATTTTGATTATGTCAGCTATCAAGGACTTGCGTGCGGCTGCTGGTGCTATTGCATCAGATTTGCGCTGGTTTGCCTCGGCCAGTGCTTTAGTGAACCGGCCTGATCGCCAGCAGGCCTTACTTCAAAGGTACGAGCGGATCGATGATCGCCTGGCAAGTGTGGAACAGCAGTTCCGCACTTTCAGCGCTTGCTGTCTCGAAGTGTCAGTCACTGATTTCACTGCTGACCAGCGAAATAAGGTCAGCGAAGACTATGCCCAGGTCTTAGACCTGTATGATGCTGTCTCCAATACTGCGAGACAACTAGTTGCCGATAGGGAAGGGCAACCCGGCCTGAAGCAGGAGCTTCCTAGGTCAGCACCGGGGCTGGTGAGTAGGCTCCCTACTTTGGACCTCCCCCATTTTGATGGCTGCCTAGGAAGCTACCTGGGCTTCATTAATTTGTTCGACAGCCTGGTCAATGACAGGGCTTACCTTCGGCCAGTACAAAAATTGGCATATTTAATGTCGGTTCTGGATGGGGAGGCTAAGGGCCTCATACAGCATCTGCCCGTGTCTGACGAGGCGTACCAGACGGCTCGGGACCTAATTACCCGTAGGTACCATAATAAGCATGGCCTCGCCGACACGCATATTGAGCAGATTTTGGGTTTGCCGACGCTCACCCGGGTCTCTGGGTTGCGCACCCAACTGTTGAACCCGCTCTTGGTGGCCATCAACGCACTTAAGTGCCTTGACCTGCCCGTGGACCAATGGTCCTATCTATTGGTGCACATTGTACTGAAAAAGCTGCCTGCCGACCTGAGGTCGCGTTTTGAGCAGCGCTTTGGTGGGGATAGCGCGACCCATCTGCCCCCCTTTGCTGACCTGGAGAGGTTCCTGGAGGTTGAGTGCCGGGTCTTGGACAACTCCGGTGGTGACACGTCTAAGACGCAGCCGCCCAAGGTCAAGGAGCAGGCTCGCGGTCACACCCGAGCCAATGTTGACCGGCGCCCTCCTCGCTTTGCGGTCACGCAGAGCCCAGCGGAGTGCTCCTACTGCAAGGTCACGGGGCACAGAACGGCCAGTTGCAGGGCATTTTTGGACCTTCATGTCGCCTCTCGTAGGCGCATCGCGAATGCCCGCCGCCTTTGCTTCTCTTGTTTGGGGTCCCACTACCAGCGAGACTGCCCAAACTCTCGCCCCTGTCCTCACTGTGGAGGACATCATTTGGACATTCTCTGTATGAATGCCAGGGAGGTTGGCCGCTTGTCCAACCAGCCGAAGCCGCGCACGGGCGGGTGTTTTGAAGGTGGCAGCCGAGGCTCACCGGCGCGTAGCCGAGAGTCGCCTCGCTTTATTGATCGCCGCTCACCCCGCTCTCTCACGCACCTGAATGTGCTGTTCAGCGTCACCAGCACCATGACTGCTGCCCCAGGTATTCCCCTCCTTTGGCGGAGCGTCCACGCCTTGACTCGCACCCACCTCGTTTTGGGCGGGTGCGTCACTATGACCCCCCACAGATGGCGCGCGGATCGAGTCATCGCGCCTTTGAGGACTTCAAGCCGCACCCTCGTTTTGACTTGCCTGGTCCTGGCCAACGGTCGCCGCCCAGGCAACAATAGGTCATTGACCCCTGCCCTATAACGCCAACCTCCCCCATTGAGACCGTTATCCTACCAACGGTTTCTTGTTGTTGTTGTTGTCCGTGCTATATTGGACACAGGTTCACAAGGTTGCATTGTTTCCACTTATTTGGTAGGGCAGGTTAAATTAAATATGGGCTCTTTTCAGAATTGTATACGGGGCATAGGTGACGTAGCCTCTAATGTTGAAGGGCAAGTTAAGGTTTTGTTTGGCCCTGTTGAATCTTCACACCCGAGGATTAAAACCTCGGCTATTGTGTTGAAGAATATTTTGGGTATGCATCCACAGAAGCAGCTACCTGCTGCTGTGGTGAATTTGACATCGGGATTGGAACTGGCAGACCCCAAATTTGACACACCGGGACAAATCGACTTGTTGATTGGCTCTGATGTCCGCGGTGGAATTTTTATTGGTGGGAAAAGGGTCTTGGTGCCAAATGGTTTGACTGCCATCCCGACCATATTTGGATTTGCTTTGATGGGACCTGTACCTAGGGACCCCCTCCACCTGAACTTGACAATTTATTGGCTGTAGGCTCCGCTCTCTCTGATTCGGTTCAGAGGTTTTGGGAGGTAGAGGAGCCCCAGTTGCCCGTTTGAATCCAGAACATGAGGAGTGCGAGCTGTTCTTCCAGAACAACACTGGTCGACTCCGTTCTGGTCGGATCATTACGAGGCTACCTTTTCTGTCTGTTCGGCCTCCGCTTGGTGAGTCACGACCTTTAGCCGAAAAGAGATTGTTGGCTATGGAGTGTCGCATGGGTCGTGATCCAGAGCTCAGACAGAAGTACATTGAGTTCATGAGAGAATATGAACAATTGGGACACATGTCTGTGTCAAATTTGGATTGGCGTTCGGTGGAGCACTACTTTCTCCCGCATAATGCGGTATTGAAGCCATCGACTGGCAAGCTGCGCACATTGTTTGATGGTTCTGCGCAGACTTCAACAGGCGTATCCTTGAACCAGTGCTTGCATTCTGGTCCCAAGTTGGTCAAGGACCTTTGTGACGTCATCACCAGCTTCCGACGACATCAGGTTGTCTTTGTAGCCGACATAAAAATGATGTTCAGGCAGACGATTATCCACCCTGATGACCGTCGTTTCCAGCTGATCCTTTGGAGAGAGTCTCCTCGTGATCCCATGGTCGTCTACGAGCTCAACACTAATACGTACGGGTTAAGGTCAAGCCCCTACTTGGCAATACGTTCTCTTTGGGAGCTCGCAGACCGCGAGGGCCTACGTTTCCCACGAGCCTCTGCCATCTTGAAGGACGATATTTACGTCGATGACATTTGCTCGGGCGCCTCCACAGCGGACGAGGCGATCCTCCTGCGGGACGAATTGATAGGTATTTTGGCCTCCGCTGGTTATGAGTTGCGCAAATGGATTTCCAACTCACCAGCGCTTTTGGAAGGCTTGCCAGAGGATCATCAGCAAGATCCACATCTATTTGAGATTGTTGACAACCCCGCCATGATGGCTGTTCTCGGCGTTCAGTACAGACCAGTCCAAGACATCTTTACATATAACGTAGACTTGAAATTGCCGTGTTCTTGGACTAAACGTCTCGTATTGTCTACTGTCGCCAGAACCTTTGATCCGAATGGTTGGATCTGTCCAATTATATTTTGGGCAAAATGCTTCTTGCAGAAGCTTAAGACAGCAGGATTGACTTGGGACGAACCTCTACACGGCACTCTTGTTGAGGAATGGACCTCTTTTGTATCCTCACTTCCTGCCGTCAACGAGATCTCCTTGCCTCGTCCCATCCTTCCTCCCGGGAAGTACAAGGCCACCCTTCACGGGTTTTGTGATGCCTCGGAACGTTGTCACGCGGCCGTGGTGTACTTGCGCACAGTCAGTGCCTCAGGTCAGGTGAGGGTTTCCCTGATCATGGCAAAGAGCAAGGTTGCACCTCTTCGGACATCTCTGACCATCCCAAAATTGGAGCTCTCGGGAGCAGCCCTACTTGTACGATTATTGAACCACGTGTCTAACACTTTGGGTAAAAGCATTTATATTGATGGGACCTACGCCTGGACAGACAGCCAAATTGTACTTTGTTGGTTGAAGGCGTCTGTCCACACCTTGGAGGTATTTGTCGCTAATCGCGTTTTCCAAATCCAGAAATCCAAAGTCAAGCTTGTTTGGAGACACGTGCCAGGTGAGCTCAACCCCGCTGATTGTGCCTCGCGCGGATGCTTGACGCCTAGTTTGATAGGTCATTCGCTGTGGTGGGGTCTGGAATGGTTGAGTCGACCAGAAACTGATTGGCCTCGAACGCCAGTTTTGAATACTGCTAATTTGCCGGGTCTACGAACACTCGCTCTTGAGAAGGTGGAATGCGCCTTCGACCCCGATTTTTTGTTGAATCGTTACAGCTCCCTCGACAAGTTGTTAGGTGTCACTGCTTGGATAAAGCGTTTTGTTTTTAACTTTAGGCACCCACAACAGAAACGACTGACACCGTTTATCTCACCACAGGAACGACAGGAATCTCTCACCTTTTGGGTTCGTTCTGTGCAATTGGTGCATTTTGAAAAGGAGATTGCTATCCTTAAATCAGGGAGATTGAAATTGTCGGGAGCTGTCTCTAAATTGAACCCCTTCTTGGACGATACGGGTCTCTTGCGCGTTGGAGGGCGTCTCAAGAACGCCAACCTCCCTTACGGAGCACGTCATTCCTTTAGTTACCTAAGGACGGTCATTTGGTACGCTTGTTGGTAACTAACCGTCACCTTAAAAATTCGCATGCTGGTTGTAATGCGCTCTTGGCCATTTTGCAACGCGAATTTTAGATCTTGTCTGCCCGAAGAATTATTCGGAGTGTAGTCTTTCGCTGCATCCCTTGCTATAAGCTCAAGGCTTCTACCATGCAGCCGTTGATGAGGGACTTACCGGCAGATCGCGTAACTGAAAGCAGGACGTTTGACGGTGTTGGCACGGACTTCGCTGGTCCCTTTTTGGTGAAAACATCGACACTTCGAAACAGCAAGACTGTTAAGGCCTACTTGTGTGTTTTTGTTTGCCTCTCCACAAAGGCCGTACATTTGGAACTGGTCTCCTCGCTTACGACCGAGGCGTTTGTAGCCACATTTGACAGATTTGTATCCCGCAGAGGGCTGCCTTCCTTGATCCGTTCTGATTGCGGCACTAACTTCAAGGGCACCTATAATCATTTGAATGATGTTGTTAATTTCCTTAAACCAACAAAGCTGATATAGGTGATAGGCTTGCCCGACGTGGGATAAATTGGTTGTTTTCCCCACCAAATTGTCCACACTGGGGTGGTATATTTGAGGCCGCTGTAAAATCGGCCAAAACACACTTGCGCAGGACAATCGGTGAATCTGTCCTTACATTTGAGGAACTCGCAATTGTGTTTTGTAAGATTGAGGCCGTTTTGAACTCTCGCCCATTGTGCCCGATCTCCTCAGATCCGAATGATTTGGAGGCCCTTACGCCGGGCCATTTTTTGATTGGTCGCCCACTTGTCGCCTTGCCTGAGTACCCCTATATTGATACGAGACCTGGTCGTCTCTCGCGTTTTGAATTGGTACGCCAGATTACTCAGAGCTTTTGGAAACGCTGGAATTTGGAATATTTGCACATACTCCAGCAACGCGTTAAGTGGACCGACAAGACCGATCCACCCAAGATTGGAGACCTCGTTTTGATCAAGGAGGCTAACCTTCCGCCACTCAGATGGCGCAGGGGGCGCATCCTTCATTTGGTAACTGGGGCTGATGGAGTTCCCCGATTTGCTGAGGTAATGGTGGACGGTTCGATTCTGAGGAGAGCGGTTGCAACATTGTCACGTCTACCAACCGATTAGCGGACCGGTAGGCCGGTCCGGGGTGGGTGGATGTTTGAAATAGAATTAGTTTTTTATTATAAGTCAAATCGATTATATCGATTAAGTAACATTTTGTTTAGTCTATTGAAAATTTCTGACAATGGTCTCACTGAACTGTCACTTCCGTTGCCGCCTTGAAAAATTAACACGCCGTTTGCACTCTCGCGTGCCTTGTACCTAATTAATAAATCGATCGCCCTTTGAATTAACGCGAATTGAATCAACTTGTAATTAACTCAATACGTATTGCCGCTTTGACTTCCGCCAAAGTTTGTGATAATTTGTGAAACATTGACATTTGCAAACTGTCATTGTGAATTGTGAATCCTGTGAACTTGCATCGTGCATTGAAGACGCTGCGTTGGAGTCTGGTAAAGTAAAGATAATTCACTTGCTAATATTGGCCAATTTTAGTCTCGTGTGTGTCTAACTTGCCTCCAGGACTCCACTCAAGAACATCACCAGGAGATATTTGGTAAGACATTTGTTTAATTCTTAGCGCCAAGAAACTTGGTCCATGTGTTTAGATCCTTTGCCTTGGGCTAAGACTGGATGAATTAATCGCTTCCACTGATCTCTGTTAAAAAATACCCATTCTTAGCCCGAATTCTAGACAACTGGAATACAGATATTGAAAATGAGAAGTTAGATAGGAAGGTGTGTTAGGAGATATGAGAATAGAGTAGAGTCTAGTGAGAGCGCGCATACTACGGCGTTGACGAATGGGTAACCACTTCAAACGAGAACGATAAGCAGACACATGGTCATACTTGCGAAGATTAAAAATAAATCGAATGCAGTTATTTAGAAGATGGTCAAGTTTATTGAGGAGGTCTGCATTCAGGTCGAAATAACACACATCACCATAGTCGATCACAGGGAAAATTAAGGTGTGCACAAGCATTATCTTAGTTTTGGATGGTAAAAAGTTCTTCAGGCGATACAGAGCACGAAGGGTACCGGTGACTTTTTGGCTAACATTAGTTACCTGAGCACGCCAATTTAAATTTGTGTCAATATGTAAACCTAGATCTTTGACCGCTGGACAATACTCGATAACAGAACCGTTGAATATTATAGGTGGCAAAGCAGTTTTGTCTAATTTGCTCAACGTTCTTTGGCTGCCCACAATTATAGCCTGACACTTGGTTGGATTTATCGTCAAACTGAAAGAGTTAGACCAATTACGTAAGTACTCTAGATCCCTATTAACAGTGTCAATGGCAGACGATATATTTTCAACGCTAGCTTGAGCATAAAGCTGCAAGTCATCGGCATACAAATGATAAACGCATTGAAGATTCTGGGTTACGAGATTGATGAAAATTGAAAATAACAAAGGAGAGAGAATACCGCCTTGTGGAACACCAGAGCCGATCTCACACCAATTCGATGAGGATTCGTCGACGCGGACCGCTTGCTGGCGACCACGAAGATAGGACGAGAACCATTCCAGTGCCTCAGAGGAGATCATAAGGTGGGAAAGGATAGCAAGGAGGATGTCGTGACTGACGGTATTAAAGGCATTAGAGAAATCTACCAAAGCCAACACGTTGACTTTGGCATTCTCCATGCCCGTCCTAATATCGCCAGTCACTTTGAGGAGGGCGGAAACGGTGCTGTGGCCAGGTCTGAATCCAGAGCGTAAAGGGCTTAAAAGGTTGTTTAAATAAATATAACGAGATAGCTGCTTCTGAACGCTGGCCTCAAGCACCTTGGACAGGAAAGGTAGGATATAAATTGGACGGAAGTCATTAAGGCGGGAAGGATTCTGGATTTTGGGCAAGGGAGTGACGTAGGCTTTAAGCCATAGGTCTGGGAAAGTGCTGGAGTCTAGGGAAAAATTGACAATGTGAGTGATAGCTGGGATGAGGTGTTCCAGGATAGTGGTGATCATGCGGCGGCTGATATTATCACAGCCCACCGGAGAAAAAGTTAAAGACTGAATGTTAGGGCGAGGTAGATTGGCTAAGTAATAATTGCTTATAGCGATAAGGCCGCCTATTGTACATTTGTAAAATTGTATAACATTATTTAACATTATTAAGAACAGGTGTTATTAACTATCGTCAGTGTATCTACAACATGCGTAACCACCAATAGATTGGGTTAAGCACACCATGAAATAACTTTAAACTACGTCCTTTCAATATCCCGCTTTCAATGTTCATTTTAGCCATTTCTACCCTTTTCCTTAAGATAATATACAAATTATTAAAAAAACACTCATAAAATTTAATATTGCTAAAAAAAGACTCATTTTACGGTCCAATCCTTCTATTCCCATACAAAAAGCCCTCATTTGTCGCTACGTATTTTACAAAAGTCTAATAAACTTTACGATAAATACATTTATTCGCCGTACTCGTGACGTCTTAAAATCTCCAAATAACCTCGAATAAGATAGTTATCTATTTGGAAGTTACACCATTGTTCAATAATTTAGACATTAATTAATAATTAAGCTAACAAGACAAACTAATTACCTCGGTCTGGCTCCGGCCCAAACTACGAAATATCCGACTAAGCTTATATTAGTATGCTTTACTACTAGGGCTGCTACGTTCGAGGTACATTTTAGTTCGTAAGAGCTTTTAATTAGTTACTCTGCAGACATCTGTTGCAAAATACATACATACATAGTCTCACGCCTATATCCCCGAAGTTGTAGGCAGAGGTATATTGCTACACCCGCTTTTCCCTAGAATTATTTTAGTCCCACGTAATAGGGGGCGAGCCTATTGCCGTACGGGGCACATTACCAGACTCCGTGCTGCTACTGAGAATTTCCTAACGTAAAAACCAAATAACACTTTGCCCAACCCAGCTGATTTATTCATAGTTTACTCTGTCTTTACAATCATAACATCTGTAAAGGTGACGAATTTCTTTGTTTTAAAATAACAAAGAAATTCTTTGTTGAGTTGGTTGAACGTGCTAATCTTATGGAACTGCTAATTCGATTTGACTAATTATTTTATATATAATTATTTATGTGCAGCGCATGAGTGAAGAAAGATTGACGAATAAAATATATAAGGAAGATATGTGTTGGCAAGTCGGTTGCGGCAGACCTCGTAAGACGTTCGCCGACGAAATTGGGGCGGTCTTGAAAATCGGAAAAGTCCGAAGCACCCGTAACCGGCGAGCATGTATGAAAAGAGTAATGAATGTAGAGAAAGCGCGTGAAGTTTGTGAGGATAGAAGCAAGTGGCATTCTGTTTTCTCCGCCTACCCCGACGGGGAAAAGGCGTCAGCATATGTATGTAATTATTTTAGTGTTGAATAGCCCATTTATCAAAAAATACTATAGGCTATATAACATCACGCTATGAGCCACGGGTCAGGTAGCAGTAGCCATAAATATTTCGGGCTCAGCTAGTGTTTTATAATAATCTGATTCACATTATAAGTTTTGTTTGACAATAGAATTTTCTACTTAGGTTTTCCATTGAACACATTATTGACAACCCTGAATTAAATACAATCTATTCATACTTATTTATTATGACACTGTTCTATAAATACGTAACAATTATATTTACACAGGCGGTTGCCGTTCAAGCTATTTCAATCCACTCTATTTTAGTTCTGTTAGCCAAATATTGTTGTTGATTGTGGCGATCAGATTTACAGATGTAATATACAAACTTTTAAGTCAAAATGAGTATTCAGTCTTTTCACACTATGAGCGATTCGACCCACTGTACAAATCATCCATGTACTTATTGTTTCTGAACCTCCAGTACTCTCACGATTCACCAAACGAAATGCAGCAGTTTAAACTATGCGTCGATATTCTGTGAGAACCCTCTCACAGAATATCGAGTACTTCCTTAGTAGACGACCGGTTGCCGCAGCGGGAGTGTACGCGACTGCCACGCCGAAGGTCGCGGGTTCGATTCCCGCTCAAGTAAAAAATTTGTGTGCGTGAACATGGATGCTTGTCTTGGTCTGGCTCTTTCTATGTATAATTTGTATGTACTTTTCTAACATATGGTGTTAAAAAGTGCACGGCCCTTTGGCAGGCGTACACGGAGACACAGGTCCAACGCGCAGAGGCCCTTTGAGAGTTTTAATCTAGGATAGTAAAGTTTATAGATACATTTAAATCTCATATAACATAGGATGCGTATTGTAAACAGCAGTTATACTCTTAAGTATGCCCGCCTATTCAAGGTAGAGGCACTTAAAAGTGATATATAGGTGATAAATACGGTTTAAGCAATAAACGAAAGATAAATGTCTCCTTACATATATTTATGGTAAGAGTAAGAACCCACCGAAGAGAGAAAAAGAGAGATGAACTAAAATGCTGAATGATATGTGAAGAAGACATTCACGAATAATAATTTATTATCAGCCCTGTATATTAGCTGTCATAGTGCTGGTCATGGGCCTCTTCTCGCTGTAAGAAGGCTTAGAACACTGTTCGGCATGCTAGCCAGAGGAGGCAGGTAGGTACTCTTCACACTTCTATTGCGAATATTATGTAGAACACTAAACTTACAGCCGTGCCCAATATTTTATCAATCAATTAATTAGGCACAGATACTACAGATCTTTATTTTACATAGTTTGTATGAAGCTTATGACAAATATATTTTCTAGTCACTAAATCCACCGATAGCTAAGGTCTTAGGAACGGCCGTTATGCAGGAGTATTTCCTAGCAATGTTTTTTTTTTCACCTTTCAGCTAGTAATATTTAACAGATTATTACTCACATAATTTTGAAAGTCGTGGGTAAAAACCCCAGAACACACAAAAATGGGATTATTCTACTTTCCTAGTTTTGCTCCGCGCGCAAAAATGGGATTATTCTATTTTCTTAGCTTCGCTTAGCTCGTGAACTAGTATGACTAGAGTAAGTTTTATTGCTCAGCTGTTTTGTACATCTCTTCTGGGTCCGAAGCCCAAAACGGAATATGTTCCTAGGTTATGTTCAAGCGTCTACGAAGAAATTAGAATTCTGATCACTAAGTTGGAAACATGAATAATGTTATTAGGAATACTATATTGGTTGAGGCCTTTTAGACAGTGAAAATAAAATGGGGTTGAATAGTCTAAGCGTAATTAATTTTGAATAGCCTGGTGGCTTAGTAGTTTATGTACTTGAACTACTACTACGATGGAGGGTTTACTAAAGATTTTTTTTAATTAAATATGAGGATAACTTCTGTCTCTGAATGTAACTTCTCTTTAATTTAAATTATGATAATTTCATTGCTGTGTGTGGAGTATTTCAGACTTTATTATTCACTTATAATAACATTACTGTTTTGTTGATTGTATTAATTATTTAATAAGGGTACATGATAGCGCTACAGTATTTCTTATTTTGTTCTACTATGGAACAAAAAGATATTTGATCCTCGTACCGACTACCGAAAGGTAGCCAAACAGGATGTGTATACATTTTGGCATCTTTGCACTCGTATTTTATGTTAGCGTGTGCGCTGAAATAAAGAAAACGTTTCCTTTGTTCCCCCTTAAAATATTGCGACACGAAATCATTTACTTCCGCAGTGTCCTACAACCTATAATCTAGAGCTAGCGCTAAATTTGGCTTATAAAACACCTAACTTAAATTCATCTAGCTATTCTATTATTCAATTCCCATCGCCAATCTGCCAGACCAAATTGCTGAGCAAAAACTTCGCGCAAAACGCAACTGCGCACTTTCTCAGGCGTGCTAAACGTCTGATAGAGACAATTATCACGTCTGTTGGCAACAACATAAATATTAATTTTTATAATTAAAAATTGTATTGGCAACATTGTAAAACTTCCTGTCCTCCGCTCGCCACGAATTGGCGCGGTCACGTTTTTGTCTTTTCCACTAAATATAATTAATTATTATCAATATTAACCAGTTTATGAGCCTTTCAAATAAGTGTTTCTGTACGAGCATACAAGTGCTAGAAAATAAACTGTTGCCGTGAAAAAGTGTTTTTTTTACCGACGAAAATAATTCATTCCTGGCGTGGCTTGTGCCCGCCATACTGGTCCTTCGAGCCGGATATCTGCGTGTCTGCATTCAAGATCTCAAAAAATCAAGATCCGAACGGCTGTCCTAGTTATTTAGAAGCTAGCAATATTTAACGGCAGCCGAAGAATACAGAAAACAGCAGAAATCAGAGCCCGTGGAAACAATAAAAAAAAAAACGAAGATCGTGTCCCTGCAAAAATATCGCTTCACATTCTCTACGTGTGTGTGTGCGCATCTATACAAGTGTGCATACCTAATCGCCCGCGTCTTTTCGTCAATTCAAACCATTGTGCGGTTGGCAGCCCTGCTGTCCAATCTGAATATCTGCACCGAACTTGGCTACGAGAACGTCGCATCGGGAGCCGATCGTGAGCCAAGTGCAGTCGAACGTGAGCTGAGTTGCGCCGAGTGCAGCCGAACGTGATCCGAGTCAAGCCGACTTCACCCGAACGTCGCCATTGCCGTCAACAAAACATCCGTCGAGCGAGCAGCGTTTGCGTCGTCATCTCACGTCAAAACACTTCGCCATTTTGTGTACATTCACTTTGTTCTTGTGTCGTGTTACTCGTGTAATTTGTGTTCACAATGCCTACCGATTTAAAATACCTCGTTGCTAATAGGGGTTATACAAAGGCGTCGATAACGCGTCTTAAGAAGAGTTTGGAAGGTAACATTCAATTACTATCAATAGAGAATTTAAAGGCTAAAAAGACTCGACTGGAAGAAGTCTTCCAAGAGTACAATAGGCTATGTGTAAAAATTTTATCGATCGATGAAGAAGATTCCGAGAATTCTGGGGAGATCGAGGATACGTACATTGATTTAGTAGCCCAGATCAATAAAGTGCTTGAAAATGTTATTCCGCCCTCAGAAATCTCGGTATCGCAATCAAACCATAATTCGCGAATCAAGTTGCCTAACATCAACATTCCCACATTTACGGGAAAATACACAGAATACTACGAATTCATCAATATTTTTAATGCTATGATTGATAAAGATCAATCCATATCTTCAGTTGAAAAGCTTTACTATTTGAAGAGCTTTCTCAGAGGCGAGCCTCACGCCCTTATCAACAATCTACCCCTCCAGGGTCACAGTTACGCGGAAGCTCTTAAATTGCTTAAAGAGAGATACGACAACAACACTACAATAATACAAGAACACATATACACAATAATGGACATACCAGCCATTCGGTCTACCCCTGCTAACTTAAGAAGTCTCATTTCAGATGTTAAACAGCACCTTGCGGCCCTTAAAAACCTAGAGGAGCCGGTGGAGGGCTGGGACAACGTAATAATATGCATTATTTCACGCAAGCTGGACCCCGCTACATCTCAAGCGTTCACATTGGAGCGAAACCCTCTGGTAAAACCAACAATCAAAGAACTGCTCGAGTATTTAGCACGTCGCGCTCAGGCCCTGGAAGCCAGCAATTCTTCGAAGAAGCCGCAGGCTAACCGGATGACCAGCCATACTGTAACTACAGCGCAGCCAGCTCCAGCATGCCTATACTGTAAGTCATCTGAACATAAGCTTTTTAAGTGTGAAGCCTTTGCGCTTGCTGCTCCGGGGCAACGGGTAGAATTTGCAAACAAAAATAATTTATGCAAAATTTGTTTAGGGCAGCACAAACAGCGCAAATGCAAATTTCATTTTAAGTGTGCTGAATGTAAACAGGGGCACAACTCCCTACTGCATGGGATTGATGTACAGCAAGCTTCAACAAATGTGGCGCTTAAAAGTACCTGCAATATTAAGACTCTGGTGCTACTGCCTACTGCACAAGTTAAATTAGTTACGCAGTCAGGCAGCAATATTTATGTGAGAGCTCTGCTTGACAGTGGGTCACAGGTTTCTTTTATCACTCAGCACACACTTGATTTATTAGGCTTGGTCCCTGAGCACACTAACTCCAACATTGTTGGCATTACTAACATTTCCAAAACAGTTGACAAATGTATAAAGCTTGAGGTTCACTCCGCTATTTATCCATTCAAAATACTTGTCAATTGTCATGTGGTAAAATCCATCACAACCAAATTGCCTCAAACATGTATTGATGCGTCATGCATTACATTCCCTGCGAATTGCAAGCTAGCCGACGCAAACTTTAATGTGCCTGGTGATGTGAACTTGTTGCTTGGAGCTGACGTTTTCTTCCAGATCCTATTGCCGCCGCTTGAGAGTACTCCTGCGGGCAGCCAGTCCAGTTCTGCAAGCATCACTCTACAACAGCAGCCAGCAGTAGTTCACACAACACCTGGGCACATCGTCGCTGGGCTCACCAACATTCCACATGGACAAAATCAGGTTGTATCTTTACATTGTAATGAATGGAATAGCAGCTTAAATGACACTTTGAGGGCATTTTGGGATACTGAAAAAGTGCCTGAAATCTTCCCAGAGCAATTACCTGAGCATGATTATTGTGAGAAGTTTTTTAAGGACACTACTATTCTTGAAAACAATAAATTTCAAGTCTCAATGCCCATTAAGATTCCATTAGAACAAGTAAACTCAGAGCTGGGACAATCATTTCACATTGCACTTAAAAGATTTATCAATTTAGAGAAAAGATTGCATAAAGATAACAATCTATTTCTTAAATATAAAAAGTTTATTGATCAATACATAGAATTAAACCATGGTGCATTTTATGACATAAGTAGGTACAATATATATAAATAGATGTCACATTCTTTAGATATCATTAACAGTGATTTGGCACTAATCAGCAAGTGGAGCAAGTCTTTTGGGCTTAAACTTAATCCCACCAAAACTCAAATCATTGTTATTGGTAGCTCTCGAATGAAAAGTAAAATTGACTGGTCACTACTCCCTCATATAATGTTTGATGGCACGATTATCCCTATACAAGAAAAAGTAAAAAATCTGGGTCTCACTATCGACTCGATTCTTACTTGGGGACCGCAGATACAAGAAGTGAGTCGTAAGGTGTTTGCTTCAGTTGGTTCACTGAGGCGACTAAGAAACTTTCTGCCCACTGCTACTAAAATTGCGCTCGCTAAGTCTCTTCTGTTACCCATTATTGATTATGCAGATGTCAGCTATCTAGACCTCGCCGAAAACCAGCTAGATAAACTTGAGCGAATTCAAAATGTCTGTATACGATTCGTATTTGGTTTGCGCAAATACGACCATGTTTCACAATTCCGAACGCAGCTCAAGTGGTTACCAATTCGACATCGCCGGAATGCTCACATTCTCACTTTACTGTACAATATACTGTTTAACCCTTCAACTCCCTCCTATCTTAAAGGAAGATTTGAGTTCCTTCATGATACACATAATAGATATTTAAGGTCATCAGAAAATTTAAGGCTTAAAATGCCGGTACATTCCACGGCTTTTTATGACAATTCCTTCACCGTAACTGCCGTTCGCTTGTGGAATAAATTACCGCTGTACATTAGGCAAGCTAAGACGGTAGCTAAATTTAAATCCTTAGTGAAGGAATATTATCTTTCATTATAGTTTACAGTCCATTCTAAAATATTCTATAATTGAGGCATTGCTATAGTTCATGTGTGTATAATTATGTCCTTTATATATTTATGTTTTGTATGCTTATGTATATATGTATTTGTATGTATGTATATGTATGTATATGTATATATGTATTTGTATGTAGGTATATAGAGTAGAGTATATGAATAAGTATATATGTATGTGTTTAGAGATATCTATGTATTCTAAGTATTATGACTGTTACACCTACAACTACCACTATTTTCCGACCAATAATATTTCCATCCAAAGGTTGCCTGGTAGAGATCGCTATAAGCGATAAGGCCGCCCATTGTACTTCGCTTATATTATATGATGTCTTATGTAATATTTCTGGTGTACAATAAAGCATAAATAAATAAATAAATAAATATGTCTACAGATCCAGTCTATTTTCTTCCTCACCATGCCGTTGTCAAAGAGTCCAGTCGCACCACAAAGTTAAGAACAGTGTTTGATGGCTCCATGATTACTAATAAAAAGGTTTCTTTAAATGACCTTTTACTCAATGGCCCAGTAGTGCAGAAGGATCTTTTTGAAGTTCTTCTTGCATTTAGATTAGATAAATTCTTGTTTATAAGCGACATTCGTATGATGTTTAGATGCATTAACTTAGATCCTAATCAATGTTCACTGCAAAATATACTATGGCGTGAGTCACCTGACGCAGATATTCAGTGCATACAGTTGAAAACTGTCACTTATGGTCTTAAACCATCTCCACTCGCTGCCTCATTGAACTTGCAAATAGGTATGAAAATCAGTTTCCATTAGCATCTAGAATCTTAAAGAATAATACATATGTCGACGATATTTTATCCAATAGTCAAACTAGTACCGAATTAGTAAAATGCAGTCTGAGTTAATTCAGCTTCTTGCTCTGGGGGGATTCCAGCTCCACAAGTGGGCATCTAACTGTAATTCAGTTCTTGAAAATGTCCCTAAAGAAACTCATCATTTTGGCGATTTGGAATTAGAGCGGCATGACATGTCTGTAAAAACTTTAGGTATCAACTTTAATGTTAACGATGACATGTTCAAGGCCAGTTGTCCTAAACCATATAACAGTACACGTGACACTAAACATGAAATATTAAGTTACATCAGTTCATTTTTCGACCCACTGGGGCTAGTAGGGCCTATATTAACCCGTGCTAAGGTAATTATGCAAACCTTGTGTGTCAGTCAAACAGACTGGGATGCAAGTCCCTCTGAGGACATCAGGACAATGTGGAATGACTTTGTTAAAGATTTATCCAATATGGAGACGATCAACATTCCTCGCTGTGTCAAGCCTCCTGATACTGTTTGTAGCCAACTGATAGGATTCGCTGATGCCTCCACAGTGGCTTATGGCTGTTGTTTATACTTACGCTGTACTGACGAACAAGGTAATTCTCATGTTCAGTTACTGGCCTCCAGATCTAGGATAAACCCTATTAGGAAAAAGTTGTCAATTCCCAGGCTTGAACTCAATGCTGCACTTCTGCTTGCTGAACTGACTGCAAAGGTACTACACACTCTTTCTACACATTTACATATTACTGACACTCACCTATTTTCTGACTCTCAAATCGTCCTAGCATGGTTAAAAATCGGACCAACAAAGCTACAGGCTTATGTTGCAAATAGGGTAAGAGCAATTTCAGAGATTTTGCACGTGACTGTCACTGGCAATATGTCGATACTGCAAACAATCCTGCTGATTGTCTCAGTAGAGGGTTAAGGTCTCATGAACTCAATAATCATAAATTATGGTGGCATGGCCCATCATTCTTACATAATATAGATTATAAACTTCAGTTAAATTTTCATGAATCTCCTTTAGAATTACCTGAATTAAAATCTGAGAAAAGTAAAAAGGTTGTATGTGCCACAATAACTACTGATAGTTTTAACATTTTTGAAAGATTAAAGAAACATTCGAATATAAATAAAATGTCTCGTGTACTTTCCTATGTAATTAGATTTTGTAATAATGTTAAGCTTAACAATAAAAAACAAAAGGGTGTTTTAACAACCTTAGAATTAAGAAAGTCATTGTTACTAATTGTCAAACATGAACAATATCAGTATTATGTAAACGAGATTAAAAGCTTGTCATCACACAATCAAGTCTCAGGTAATCTTAAGCCACTAGCTCCTTTTCTTGATAATTCTGGTATTCTCAGAGTAGGTGGTCGCCTGCAGAGTGCACCTATACCATATGATAAAAAACACCCGGTCATTTTACCAAAGGAATCTGTTATTACAAGCTTGATTGTGAGAGATGAACATTTGAAATTGCTCCATGCAGGGCAAAAATTGGTATTAAGTTCCATCAGACAACGATTTTGGATTGTTGATGGACTACGAACTGTAAAAAAAGTAATACATAAATGTGTAACCTGTTTCAGACTGAAGGCGGTTGCGGCATCTCAACTGATGGGTTCCTTGCCTGCTGAGCGAGTCACCGCATGTCGGCCGTTCCAGAAGGTCGGAGTGGACTTCGTTGGGCCGGTATCCGTCAAAAACAGTCGTGTCAGAAAACCAGTCATCGGTAAAGGTTACATTGTTCTATTTGTATGCTTTGTGACAAAGGCGATTCATATTGAATTAGTATCTGATTTAACGACAGACGCCTTTCTCGCAGCTTTCAAGCGATTCATTGCTAGACGTAACTTGCCCAGCGACGTTTTCTGTGACAATGGGGCAACCTTTAAGGGGGCAAGGAACCAATTAGATGAAATGTATCGATTGCACGCTTCTCAAAGTCACCAAATTCTAGTAAAGTCATATACTGCTGAACGCGGTATCAATTTTCATTTTATACCTAGTTATAGTCCAATATTTGGCGGACTTTGGGAAAGTGGCGTCAAAAGTACAAAACACCACCTAAAACGTGTCGTAGGTAAAGCCTTGCTCACTTATGAACAACTAAATAGTGTATTAATAGAAATTGAAGGTGTACTTAACTCTCGTCCATTAACTGCTCTTACAGCAGACCCTAATGATTATTCTTATTTGTCACCTGGACACTTTCTGACAGGTGAAACCCTCAATTGTATTCCTGAACGAAATCTAAGCGATACTAACGTAAGTTTGTTAAAATTTTGGTCTGTAATTACTAGTATGAAGCAGGCCTTCTGGAAAAATTGGAGCAAGCATTACTTGACTCTACTTCAAAGTCGCCCTAAGTGGCGCGATAATGTTATTAATGTTTCAATAGGTAGTTTAGTTATATTACGTAATGATAACACCTCGCCTTTGGAATGCCCCATGGCTCGTATCACTAATGTTTTTCCTGGAAAGGATGGAAAAGTTCGCGCCGTAGAAGTTAAAACTGCTAATGGATATACGCACAACAGGTCCATTACAAAGGTCTGCGTGTTACCTATAGAGATCTAAGCTTTAGTATTATAAGAGTTTAAGTGGTACTCATGTCTTAGATTAAGTATATCATTAGGTACTTAAGTCCTGCACAACACAATTTGTGTTAGGTGAATAGTTATTTAAGTTTAAACTGCAATTTTTTTAAATTACTATATTGCTTAATTTGTAAGGTTGTTTAGTAATAGTTATCTTGTCTGATAATAACTCTATGTAATCCTACTGCCGTAGGCCCCCCCCCCCAACTTATATTGGCAACAACATAAATATTAATTTTTATAATTAAAAATTGTATTGGCAACATTGTAAAACTTCCTGTCCTCCGCTCGCCACGAATTGGCGCGGTCACGTTTTTAATTATTTTTTAATTATTATCAATATTAACCAGTTTATGAGCCTTTCAAATAAGTGTTTCTGTACGAGCATACAAGTGCTAGAAAATAAACTGTTGCCGTGAAAAAGTGTTTTTTTTACTGACGAAAATAATTCATTCCTGGCGTGGCTTGTGCCCGCCAACGTCAGCCCCGGCGACGGCGAAAGCTGTTTAAAAACTTCACGTCCAACTAACCACATGAGGATGTGTGCGTGTCTTGTAAGGCAAGCTCTAATAGTATTGCACCGTATACGTTATGGTTACGGCAGGGATGGTGCGGGGTTTTAAGTAGTCGGAGTAAAAAGTTTGGGTTCAAACTCATAATGAAGTACGTTTTTGTGATTTAATAGACATACAATGTAATATCTGTTGTTTTATATTTCACAATAGCTTTAATTAATACACTGCCACATTTTATATATTTTTTTTTTATAGTAGAAACAACCTTAATTTTGCTGTTCCGCCATCAAGGAACCAAAGTAATCTTTGCTACCTTTGTGCTCTGCGATTCTCTGCTTATTTTACTCGAGTTACGAAAAAAGGTGAAATGTTTTTGTGATTATATAAAATATGTAATTATGTTAGTTTTTTATTTTAACATTACTTCTAAAACCCTTACTCAATGAGATTTCGTTGGACCAAAATTTCTATTTTAATCTGGCCAGATATATGTTTTTATTATCCGTCTGGTGACGGATTAAGAATACGGATTGTCACCACCCCATATCATCCCATGGGTGTCGTAAGAGCCGACAGAGGGAGCATATTATGCAGAAAACAGCACTGTAAGAGAAGGAAAACTTGATACAAACCCTATACCAACCCGTTTGGCCAGCGTGGTATAGTAGGCCAATTCCTCCTTTCAAAGGAGAGGCCTAGTCCAGCAGTGGACTGATAAAGGCTGATGATGATGATATGTTTTTAACTTTTTAATTATTTGTGCCAAATGGATATCAAACAAACACTATTCGAAGGACTGTAAATTTCATAGCTGCTACTTAGAACATTGCGCTTTCAGTGGGTTTAAAAATATCATCTATTAAAAAATGTATGCAAATTAAAGTTGTTCAACGTTTCATTTTGATAGTCATTCTTCATAGACGAAATTCACCCAATTCATTATGTTAATTAATATTCTTTACTTTTATCACTCCCCGTTTCCCATTTGTTCAACCAAGGCTGCCAAGTTTATGAGGCTGCTTCACTGTGGTTATTTAGATTAGTAAGATTTTCTTTATTACCGTCAATGTTAGAGAATGTTTACTATGCCAAAAGGTTTAGCTCCCTTTGAGAAAATGTTTAGCTTTCTTGCGAGTAGTATAGTTATGTAACAAAGTGCAAATAAAAAAATGCCTTTTATGTTATTTTTGTCATTAATGTTTTAAAATCTACATAATATATATAATTAATCCGTTTATATAACCTTTATGCAGATGATCTCCAAATTTACACCCAAGCTCCTGAACATGAGTTGTCTGAAGCAATTAGTATCATCAATTCGGATTTAGATCGTATAGCTGCATGGAGCCTCAGATTTGGTCTCCAAATCAACCTACGAAAACGCAAATTATTGTTGTCGGTAGTCCCAGGTTGCTTGCGCGTGTTGACCGGAATTGTTTGCCCCAAATTAATTTTAATGGTAAAGACCCATAAGTGATTGCGTAAAAAATTTAGGAGTTTACATTGATAAAACGTTATCCTGGGGCCCCCAAATTAGGGAGGTCAGTAGAAAATTGTTTTCTGCGGCTGGGACGTAGCGAAGACTGCGAAACTTTCTGTCGACTGCCACTAAGATTGCGCTTGCAAATTCTCTTCTTCTACCTATCCTTGACTATGCTGATGTCAGCTATCTAGATCTCACGGAGGAGCAACTTGCGCCTTCAAAATTTATATATAAGATTCATATTTGGATTGCGCAAATAAATCATGTTTCCAATTTCCGCAATTTGCTCAAGTGGCTCCCAATTCACCTTCGACGGAAAACTCACATACTTTCTTTACTTTATAACATTCTCTTTTATCCTTCTATTCCCCATTACTTAAAAGAACGCTTTGAGTTTCTTTCTGACACGCATTCTAGATATCTGAGGTCATCGGTGAATCTGAGACTGGCTATACCAATGCATTCCAGTAGATTTTACGATAAATCCTTTATTGTCCAAGCTGCTCGCTTGTGGAATGCATTGCCGATGTCAATAAAACAAGCTCAATCAGCAACATCGTTTAAAAAGTTACTCAAAGAATACTACTTGTCTCTTTAATCTTACTACTCTTGTAATTCCTATTTTTCTATTTTTCCTTTTATATATTTATCACTAATTTATGTATCAATAATATTAATATTTATGTATTTTATAATTATTTATGTATGTATATAGTTATGTATGTGTGTATTATAGTTGTTTATCTATGTATATAGTTATGTTAATGCATGTATTTAATACAAATCTATATCGGTAAAGATCGCCAATCTACCCTTTTTCTGAATCCGTGTTATTCTTATCCATCTACAGGTTGCCTGTAAGAGATTGCTTAATAGTGATAAGGCCGCCTATTGTACTATCCGTTATTTTCTTTTTGTTAAAATTCATAATTGTAGTTTCTTTGGCATTTGTACAATAAAAATGATATACTACTATACTATAAAATTGTTGCCTTACCAACTGACTGCACGGTTGGCGTAGTGGTTTAAGCGGCCGCCTCGCCGCTTGACACTGCGCCGTGTGTTGTGGGTTCGATCCCCACACGAGACAACACTTTGTGTGATTCATAAATTGTTGTTTCGAGTCTGGGTGTACATTGTGTCCGTTGGTTAAATGTTTGTTAAGTCCCCCGCGACACAGGATTTAGTCCTAGTGCGGGAGTTGTCTTTTTATAAAAGAAAGAAAGAAAAGAAAAAGACTGACAGAAAACCATTGGACGCAAGAACCTGAAATTTGTCGTGTATGTTCCTTGGGGGCCGTAGGGATACTGCACCCTACGGTCTACGGTTGCCTACATTTAAAGACGTAAGGGATGCTCCTGATTCACCATATTTACTTTGGGAGGCTTACCAAAGGAACATAATTTATTGCTGTACTCAAGCACTATGAGAACAATAACTATACATTTTTGCATTAGTAGATAACTCACAATGTGAAACAGTTGCAGCTCCTTACAAAGATAATAATAAACGTAAAACCATTATACTGGCAGTTAAACAGAGTGGCCACGAGTTATATTTCCCGTTTTTTCTCGTGGTTCTACCTATTGCATTGCGAACGTGGCATCATCTAGTAATTAACTTTAATTTTTGACATTCATAAGCTTCACTTTGTGGCCTAAATTAATAAATGGTTTTGACTTTTGGTCTCAAAGAACATAAGAAGGTATTTTCCGATATGCCCCGAATTGCGAAAAACGGTTAAAAAAATGCTTTAGACTAGTAAGCGGACCCCAGGTTTAAACTGAGATAACGCTAGGAGGAAGAACATGTTTTTACGGGCGAAGGTAAGGGCATCCTTTACTAAAGGATAAAATTTTCTTTCTTCATATATGTACTACGAATGTTATATTTATAGTTATCACACAGACCCGATACCAGATGGGCAAAAACTACCTCTACAACTACAATTTACTCCAAAAATGTCTACATGTAAAAGTGGCAATTACTACCATCCTTTGATACCATATCAAAGTTTTTTATCGACCATCTCTACTTGGTCGTACCAATGTGAAAGTTTTACTAAGTGCGCAGCGTATCCGGAACGTGTTTACACACACTAACTTGGCTCAAAGTAAGCTTTGTGCTGGCTGCAACTAAATCAATCTTATAAAACGATGGACTTAGACTAGATGCAGTGTACACACAGGCAAACACACTCATGACTGTGTACATAGAGAGTTGCCTGACAAGTAATCTAATGTGACTTTACCTGGGACTTATATTATGCACTCTTACAAGCAAATGCAAAGTGGTATTGTAAACCATACTTCAGGCTTTTTTTACTTCTTTTTTGTTGAACATATTAAATTATTCATTATCGCTTAGTTTTATTTACGTAATGGGTCTATATCGTGTAGCTACCCAGTCATCTTGTGACCACAGTGGCTGTAAACCATGCAGAAGCGTCGATAGAATAGAAGGTATTTTACCAATATTAACCATTTTAATAAATATTCCAATGTGTACAAGCATGTCTGAAGAGCTCGTTAAACCATCTACACGCCACCGGTTTGAAGAGCTAGCTATCTACTGAATATTTTATATGATATATCAATTATAGGCTCTGTCACTTGTATACTTTGCTATTGTTTTAAAAAAGGGCATTATGATACCTGTAATATAGTATAACTGTCACCACCGTTATAAAAAAAATACTCAATTTAAATCCCTTTTTATTCGCTCTTACCCTTTATCTTGCCCTCACGGCCTTCGAGATTTGGCACAAGTATTTATTTCTACAATCCAAGGCGATTGGCCTTTTTATTGCCGTGCCCCTTAGATATTACGTTGATTGTAATAGTTAAAGGTTCCATTTATTGATTCCTTAGGACATACAGCTATATAGTTCCTTGTTATTTTTGAATTAGTTTTATAACGAAAATAGGCCCGTTTCCCTAAGGTGTGTCTCTGATAACAATATAATAGGTGAGACGGAGGATCTCAGGCAGGATGTCGGGGTTCAAGAGAAACACTGTTAGGCTGAACAGGTTCTTTATTATGTCTCACTACCAATTGTGACGTATGTCCGGTACCTACCGCGTCTACGTCACAGTACCGTCCATACGCTCGGCCAATCAGAGAAGGCCATTGTCCGCGCTCGCGAAGCCTGACCAAATATGGTCATGAACGGACTCCAACCCTGATGGAGGGCCCGGTATATAAAGGGGCCGACAGAGAGGCCGGCACCGCTACTCTAACGTCGCTTCTACTTCATACCTACGCGTACCTACTGACCCTACGTCTTACGTGTATCCTGATCCCAGCAGATGGGTGAGTTACTACATTTAGTGCACTAGCGTACTGCCCATCTCTCTACCTGCTAGCTGAGGCCGGTTGACGCCGCCTGCCTGACTCTATTGGTTGTGGCTTCCCTAATGCTGCTTTCCTTCAGGTTCCAGGTCCACCTTAAGGCCCCGGGCTACACTACCTAGTCCGCTACACTTCCTGCATCGCCTTCGGCGTCACCTCTGCCGAAGAGTCTGGCCTGCCCTGCTCGTCGCACTCAAACCGCCGGCGCCTGCCAGCTGAGCCAACGGCCTGCGAGGATCTGCCGCTACGCACAGCCCTTCGAGCAACCTGCCCTGCACACTACCGGAGGGAACAGCGTGGCACGCTTCACATAGTGCCTTTAAGCCAGCCGGCACCAAGCGAACTGCTTGGGCCATGTCATCTTTGTCAATATCCTGCGAGTTCCCAGGAATGCTCTCAGCTGTTGCCGGAGGCTGCGCAGGCGCAACGAACGTCAGCGCACTGCTGCGTACGACGCCACCGGTGGCCGGCCTCTCTGTCGGCCCCTTTATATACCGGGCCCTCCATCAGGGTCGGAGTCCGTTCATGACCATATTTGGTCAGGCTTCGCGAGCGCAGACAGTGGCCTTCTCTGATTGGCCGAGCGTATGGACGGTACTGTGACGTAGACGTGGTAGGTACCGGACATACGTCACACACTTACATACAGTATGACGGAACAAGGTAAGCACTGGCCTGAGTGCTGGAGTGTAGACTCCTGCTGCTCTCCGATGCTCGCAGGGTAGACTGCTCGTAAGGTCGACGGTGAGCTGGCCGAATTGCACGCTGGGTAGGCAGCTCAGTGGTCGAGGTGTATGCTGAGCGGCAGGCTCAGGCGATGCAGCCGATGTGGGCCGAGCGGTGAGGCTCAGGCGTAACCCGGTGCAGTCAGGCGTCCGTGGCCTGGCTGTAGGAGGCTCGTAGGCAGGAGCTGATGCGTTGGCGGCGGCTGGTAGCAGCACAGCGCCTGCAGCTCGTAGGTCGTAGCCGTAAGGTGAATCGTGGCCCGTAGGGAGAAGACAGCTCGTGGGGAGAACGTCAGCCCGTAGTGAGAACTGGAAACAGCATAGAGAATACACAACAACCGGTCAGGAACAGGCTATCCCTAGATCGGCTGTTATGCATAGGAGACACAGAAACTACAGACAGAACATATAGGCACACAGACAACTAGAATATGCTTACCCCCAGCGGGGCAGTAGATATTGAGTAGAAGGTAGAATAGTCACGAGGTGTAGCGGCAGCGTTCCGACGTTTAGTGAAAGTGACCGATTTAGATCGCGCACCCATCTTATATAGGCATAAACCTATGACTCACAGACTGCCTTTGACTCTGAACATGACTATATAAGGTAATATTGCGAACGCTCTTCGGCTAAGCTGGCGTTAAGCGCCTGCGAGATATTATAACGCAATACGTGGAGTATTACGTTACATAGGGACTTACTATCCAAATACATTTTCTGATAGATAAAGTTAAAGACATCTATGAAATAGCAAGTAAAAATATAATATGTAATTAATAATGTATTACATACAATAATAGATGATATATTTTAGATTTTTCAGTCTTAATATAAATTCTGATTTGTCTAAAAAAGTAATTCTATTAGATCAAAGCTTATAATATGTTAGCTTATAATAAGCTTATATAAGAAAAAGAAGGCCCATTTTGATAACAGAGTTCGACAGATTCATGTAAAAATAAAGTATTGTATTTCGTTACATAGAATTACATGAATTGTGTGTTAATATGATGAAGAAAACAGAAGTAGGGGATTTTTTATTATTTTCAAGTTTTAGTATCTGACTGTTATTCTTAGATATTATTTAAACAAAGAAGTGCAAGTGAGCAATACAAGACGCGAACCTTTACTAACTGTAGGTACTAGCACAACGGTAGAATGATAATGCAAAAATATAGATTTGTATTATCTTGACAGCTTATTAGCCTAATGTGGCGTGTGAGTGGAAAATAACAGATTCTCACTCGAAAAAGCGGAGTACACGACTGCATCCTCGAGATCTCACATTTTTCTTTGGTCCATAATTTGGTTGCAAGAACAACCACAGTACCTACCTTTTTACTTACTAACCGCTGGAAAAGACAACACTACGAATAAAATGTGTGAAGCCTGGTGAAAAATCTATCAGAGGAATCCAGAACCACGGACAGTGCATTATTTTTGAAAGAACTTTTATTTGACATGGTAGTTGTTTTACAAAAAGAACCGCAGCGCAAACCGAAAAGATCACGTTACGTGTCGGAGTATGATTGCGGTGTATCTGACACGTTCTTTTGTTTTATATTGAGTACTGTGGGATAAAAACGGCTGAGTCCCTTTTTTTTAAAGTGCATCCAACTACGTTTCATTATTTGAATATTAGTTTCTTTTTCATTTGCGTTCAATAGCGTAATTATTTGAAAATAATAATGTGATCTAAGTAGAGAATCTCATGCTGATATATCTTAACGGTGTCATGTATTAACGGTGTGGGACGTTTGACCTGATTAACGTGGGACCTAAAAAAATCATTTCGAAATGTGGGTGTAATATTACACCTCTGCCTACCCCTTCGGGGATACAGACATGAGTCTATAAAAAAATACAAAATTATTTATTTACTCAAATAAAATTAAAAATATATAATTATAAAAATGCATCAATTATGTCATAATTGGTTTAAACATAATAGTTACAGATAAGTATAGAAGCGAAGGACATACTGCGCCGACCCCAAATAAATTGGGAACAGGGCAAGACAATGATGATCATGAGTTACATGTATATAAATGAATTATAATATACTAACACTTGCCTTTGGAGTGTCAGAGTATTCGGCCATTTAAAGTGTTGCCATCGACATGATAAGTAAATAAGTAAGTAATAACACAAAACAACGACATACAGTCCTATTTGTAAAAAAATACTTTAAGTTCTTTGCCAATTTGTAATAAATGAAGTTTAAATTTTAATTCAGAAAAATATTACGAATACAATTTTCATCCCTATATACAATAGACCGCACTTCCTTTGTATTATGTATTCAAAAGAAAAACTAGCTGTTTCTTATTAGCCTTGATTCAAAAAGATACTTTATTTTTATTTCTATAAATATACTCTATTTTTTAAATAGTATTGAGCAGGCAATTGAACCGTATTTAATGAATACTAACAAGGTGAATTGAAATAGGTCCTGGATTATTTTCTAGGAAGCTTTTATTTTATTTTATTTATTCGGGACAAAAAACAGATGTACATTATGTATACCTTAAAGTAGTATGAATATAAAACAAATATATGTCAATGTACAGCTAACTACATTATCCACGATTTACAATATAAGATTTTCAACACCGAATTTAGTCATCTTACAATATATAATTTTGTCTCCACTAGGATGGTAAACTACGTATAACATCGATTATCATATGTTTGAATTTTACCGCGGACAATGCAAAGACGTCAATCTGTTCAAAGTGTTTATTATAAGCATTTACTAATTGATAAATGGGGGCGCGCTGGTCGGCGTTGGTTCGACATGAAGTAGTAGCAAATAGACGACCTGCTCTTACTGCACGTCTTTGCACTGTGTGCGGTACACTGTAGCATAATTTGTTAGTGAGATCAATACAGTCATACTTGTTATGACACAGTTTATACAGTATCATTGCTCCCAAAAGTAAGCGTCTCTGTTGAGGAGTTAACATTTTATATTTATTTATAAGTTGCGTGTATGAAGGATATCTGTGGTAGCATCTAAAATGCATTGCTTTATAAAACTTCTTCTGCACTCTTTCTATGGAGTCTTTATACTTAATATAGAGAGGGTTCCAAATACAGGTTGCTTATTCTAGCTGAGGTCTAATAAGTGTATTAAAGAGATAAATATAGGTGCTGGGTCGTTTAAAGCTCTTACTTGATCGCATAACAAAGCCGTACATTTGGAATGCTTTATTAATAATTGTTTGTACATGCAGATCCAAATGCAGTTTGGAATCCAACTCTAAGCCCAGTTCCCGCAGAGATTCAGTTCTATATTTAACGTCGTGTTACATAACTTGTAGCGAAATTTGATAACGTTGTGATTTTTTGTGAAAGTAATAACATTGCATTTTGGAAGGTTTAAGTGAAGTTTATTTAATTGACAGTATTCAGTTAGACGATCAAGGTCTTCTTGCAGTTTGTTTGTTTGTTTTTCGTGTGAGTGTGTGGCCAACTCTGGTGTCGGAGTTTTCAGACCGCCCAAAGGCCTCCGACATGGCCTAACGACCCTTATCCATAGACAAGAGCCGGGACCGACAGCTTTACGTGCCCTCCGAAGCACGGTAGCGCTCAGATGAAAATGCCACACACAGTCACCCATCCAACTGGTAACCTGTGCAAGCGTTGCTTAACGTTCTTGCAGTAGGTAACATTCATTTTCATTACAAATCTTTATGTAGACCTTAAGGTCATCAGCATATAACAAGTAGTTAGAATTTTTGAAGCATCTATCAATGTCGTTAATAAAGATAATGAATAATAAAGGGCCTAAGATAGATCCCTGCGGGACACCAGACGACGTCGTCACTATGTCTGATATAAATCCATTGATAACAACTTTTAAACTTCGGTTTGATATATATGAAGCAAACCAACGTAATAGGTTTCCTCGGATACCATTAAAGGCAATTTTGTTGAGAAGAAGCTCACGATCCACTTTGTCGAAGGCCTTTCGAAAGTCCGTATATACGGCGTCCACCTGAACTTTTCGATCCATATTTTCGAATAAAAAGTTGGTAAATACCATTAAATTCGTACTTGTTGACCTGGTTTTCACAAATCCATGTTGTTCTTTAATAATATGGTGATGAAAAACCGGATACAGTTCATTATGGACAAGCCTTCCAAAAAGCTTCGACAAAGTGGATAGTAAAGAAATAGGACGATAGTTGGACACGTTATGCCTAGACCCATTTTTAAATATAGGTGTAACGTGTGATTGCTTCCATATTTTGGGAAACACACCTTCTTCAATACACTTATTGTATAAAATATCCGCTTGCCGGCGCATCACCCCAAATGGGTGGAAGACATTTTTGACCGTTGACGGCTCTTCACCCCAAATGGGGTGATAGTGCTGGTCGTCATAATATTGCTTAATCCCTTTATTCCTCTGTGTTTTGAATCGGTTTTCTCTTTTCTATTTAAACTATCGAGAATATCTGCTTTAAAAAATTGCAACACTGGCCGTCAAAAGTTTGTCTGTGGTTAAGAAATAATTTCTCAAAATCAGTCTCAGTGAATTCGCGACGTCACACATTTTGCTGTTACAGAAAAAAAAAAATTTTTTTGCTAACTGGTGAGTATTTTTGAGTAAATTACTGATTTTTTGGTTAATTATAATATAGGTAATGTGTGTTCAACGGGGTTTTACCCAGAGGTAAGTATATTTCAATTTCTGTGTGATTTTCGGTGCCGTGTAAGTCGCAACGGACTTTTGTTTTCCTTCAATCAATCCCATGTATTTCTGTATTGAAAAGACCTATGCATTAATATTTAACGCATAAGTTCCTCTATGAGTGTAGTTTTCAGATAGTAACTATATTTTTAAGTTTCGTGAAACTGTATAGTCGTAATAATTTATTTAATTCTGTTAAAAAATTTTCACCGTCGGCAAAATATTTTGTGCCAGTTTTATGCTTGTAAATAATTTTTTTTTTACTATGACGTGTAATTGTATTTTTTTTCGTATGAAGATAGAACCCTACCACCAATAAAAGCCATAAAATATATATGGTATTGATTTACTTTTCGAAATAATAATTTTTAAAGTTCACATAATGTTTATTTTCAACCATAGTCAATGTTTACCATTTATTATAATAAATTAGAGACGAAATATCAACAAACACTTAACACGACCCGAAAGGGCCATTCATAAGCTCTAACAAAAATATAACTTGAGATTACGCCCGTCGCCAACGAGTAAACAAAAAATGTTTTGTTGAGTGCGGCCATCTGGCGCGTGGCGTTACGTCATCGCGTGAGCCGCCGGGCGTTCGGGAATTCCGATGTTCTAGCGCCGGCAAGCGGTTATGTAAGGGCGTGCAGATGCTGGATGCGGTGTTCTTTAAAAATATGGGAGGTATACCGTCTGGTCCCTTGCCCTTTGTCGGATCAAGTTTGTTGAGTTCTGTCCTGACTTGATCGAGTTGTATAATTAAATTACTCACCATTGAACTGTTTTCTGCATACACTACGGGTGGTGACCAACTATCTATATCCAAAGTTGATGGCTCATACACAGAGTGAAAGAAAATTGCAAAGGAGTTACATATGTCTTTTGGTAAATTGGCTGAGTGACCATTAAACGTAACTTTGGATGGTTTTGTTGGTTCATTTTTAAGATTACTTTAGTGCAAATGTTATCTTGAACCGACTCTATGTATTTGGCATAGCAGTTGCTACACTCTCGCTTAAACACACTTCTGAAGTGAGCGAAAGTTGTATAGTCGGAAATATTGCCGTATGTTTTCCATTTTACCCAAGCTTTGGATTTATTTTTGAATATACGTATTAAAGACGGAGTAAACCATATGGGGAATCTGGAAGGATTTTTATTTGTCATCGGAACATATTCCTTTATCAATTCATAAATTCTGTCATAGAAGATAGCAACCGCATTTTCAGCAGAGGTTTGGCCTAGTAAGTTATTCCAATTAATTTCCCGAATCTCGTCGTTAAGTATCGCGTAATCAGCTTTATTAAAGTTATACTGTGCCACAGAACATCGTGTCATAAATGTGGTGCTGATGTTAAACGATACGACTGCAACAAACGGAGGATGGTAACGATCAACTTTGGTGAGGTATCCCTTGGGATCTAAAACTGAGCAGTCAACATTGGATATAAGCAAGTCCAATAACCTTCCCAATGAGTTGAAAATATTGTTATATTGAGCTGAGTTACTCATGGCTGTAAAATTTGTAAGCGCCTGAGCTAAGTCAAAGGAAGTAGAAGCAGAACAAACAAGAGATTGTGTATGATTGGGGTTCTCAATCCATTTTAATTCAGGCAAATTGAAGTCTCCTGTTATAAGGAAGTTCTCTACATTTGAATTACTCAGAACAGTTTGTAATAAATTCAAGTACTGAGTATAAATAACCGGACTAGTTTTAGGTGGGATGTATGTCACATTAATTAAATTGCTAACAGATCGTTTGTTATTCCTTCCCATAATCTCGACGAATAAAAACTCAACATCTGGAACAGACAAAGTGCAAGTAGGTGGATCCAAAAGAGAAGCTTTCAAATCTCGACGTCGCGACGACAGCGATCATTACTCCACCTCCATCTTTTTTGCCCACAATCCCGCGATCCCGATCTTTACGAAATACTGAGTACCTTTGGTTAATGAATTTGCTATTGGATATTTCTGGTATGAGCCATGTTTCAGTGAACACTATTACATCGTAGCAATTAGCAAGAATATTCATGCAAAGTGAATGTAGTTTAGTCCTAAGACCTCTATAATTTTGGTAGTATAGTGTGATATAATTATCCATAACTGATTGGTATCCAAAATGAATTGCAATAAATAGAAAGAGTACTAAAATATTTCATCTTAATATAAAAGAAAATTATTAAATATATCCTTCGAGTGGAAATGAGGTTGTTTATTATAACAATTTTAGACTGTGTTTCTGGGGTAGCAACTGACATAAGGCTTAATTTATTAGTAACATCAAACCTGATTTTGAAACAAAATATACCAGAATATGATAGACAACTTAATAGAAAGCAGCGGGTGCACGCGAAATGATTGAAAGGAACACATAGTAACTTATGTATGGGTGGGCACGTCAGCGCCCAATGTACTGCGTGGTCTAATTTTAGCAATGTCCTTTGTATTTCTAATAGCAAATATTGGAGAACTATCCGATTCACGAACGACAACCGTGGCGTGTCGAACCCACACATACTTAAAACCCTTTTGTTTAGCAGCCTCGCGACATTCGCGAAAAAGAATTTTATTTTTTAGTGTAAGGTGTTCATTAAGATATATGGGCTGTGGTGAGCCTGAAATCTCTACCTGGCTTGACAGTTTAACACCTTCACTGTTCGAAATGAGCTCAGAAAGTTATCACGTAAGATACGCGAGGCCAGCTTGACAATAATATTTTTTGGTCTACCATTGGTCTGTTGTGCATGAGGGACGGGATGAACAGCGATAATATATTTTTGCTCTATAGGACAGTTAATTATGTTACAGATGGTCAACACAAGTTTCGTTAGGTTTTCGCTTCTTCTTTCTGGTACATTAGTAAGCTCAATATTGCAATGCCGCGCCTGCTGCTCAAATGAGTCGATCTTTAATTCAAGGGCCTCAACCTGTTCGAGAGACGTGTTGTAGTTTTTCGTAATATTCTCCAATACGGATGTGCGCTGCTGGTTATCCGTATGTTGGCTAGAATAGAACTGGATCGCAGATTGAATCTCAGATATATCTTTTGTAAACTCATTATGCTTCTTTTCCAGGCCAGCAAGTGCAGCTTTGTGCTCATCTTCGATAACGCCGATGCGTCCCACTATGGTGCGATATTCCGCACTGAGAGCATTTATTTCCTCCTTCATAATTGATACATTGTTAGCTAACGACGATAGGTCTGATTGCAGTAAAGACATCTTCTCATCTAGACCAGAAAACTTGTTATCAATCTCATCCTCTAGTCTACGGATTGAATCTCTTATTTCTGGAGCAAGTATGGTAAAATCATCAGTATGGTCAGCATCCGGCAATTTCCGCCGCCGGCGCTGTTTTGACGTCGTTGTCGCATTAGGATCCTCGACAGTTGACTCTTGCTTTGAAGGACATCGACTATTGGACGGCGATAACATTGTAAACAAATAAATAAACCAAGCAGTTTGTTGTTGCAAGTTAAAGTGCGAACGAAACGCAGGCCGCAGTTCAAGTAGCAACGTCGCGACAAGAAGGTCTTAAGCGCCGTGAAATCGGCGTCGCTTACGCGTTCGTTTAACACACTCGCACATATCACTTATTGACGGTGATTAGATTTTTGCTAGTTCTTGTTATAATCTTATTATGCTTATTTCAGTATTATATAGTATTATACATAATTATAGTATATTTCAGATCAATTAACATTAAATTTATCCCTCGTATAAAATATATTTCTTTATTTATTAATTCTACTTATGAAACAAACAAAAATTACCACAAGCTTATTGCCTGCTAGTTAAATAGGTAATAATGGACGACGTATAACGATAAAACTTTCTTAAGAAACGCCAAACATACTTTAAGTAAAATATTTTTTTTACTATTAGTGCATCTTTTTATACTGTACCAGTGTTGTTTTTTACATCCAGCTAGCCAAAATATTGCTGCATTAAAGGTAGAGAGAAAACAGCTAAAACCAAAACATTCCAAGAAGTTAAAAAAAGGAGGCCTTACAATATCAGTACAACGCTTGCTTAAGCACAAAGCTATTTTATTCGTTTCGCACGACTGACAATTAGGGGCGCTCCTCCAATGAATTATCGAGGACAGGCAACTTAAAATATATTAAAACAATAAAGTGTAATACCTTCTTGTATTATCTGGGCCAACTGCTGTTTTTAAACAAAGGATTGTTTGTTTCTCTCTCTGTCTCTTTGGGTGGCAAGTCAAGTCAACGAAGTATCTTCTTCATTGTGATTACGTTTACACAGAAGATTGGATACTGTAAGCACCAGAGGGCAGTTGCAAGAACTGATAATATCTCCTCTGCTAATAATAATAATCACTAGTAGTCACCATAGCCAAAACCGGCTGGTACCGTGTACCTAGTACAGTTTACAATGACTCATCATCTTCATCGTCCTAGCGTTAACTCGGTCGGATCCAAGACTTTTGATTTGGAGCCTGGTTTTTAACTACTAGCCTAACGAGCTTCGATAAAATGCTGTCTAAGCTTTGCAGGCCCAAGTCTCTTTGCCCTCTTTTCAAAGAGAACAGCAGTGGTTTTAGAATTATATATATTTTTTTATAGACTCACGCCTGTATCCTCGAAGCGGTAGGCAGAGGTGGAATATTACACCCACATTTCGCCATGATTTTTTTAGGTCCCACGTAATAGGGGGCGAGCCTATTACCGTTACCGGGCACATCCGACGGACCTGTGACCTGAGAATCGAACCCGGGACCTCCCTCTCTCCTCTCAATCGCATACGCTATCCACTGGACCACGGAGGCAGCAGGTGGGTTTTAGAATTAGAATACTCTAAGTTCCCTCCATCTAAATCTAGTAATAAGGCTGGTAAAACGGCTGTCCACAATCACTGGAGAGGCCTATATCCAACAGTGGACTACGGCAGGCTGATGATGATGACAATTATCCAGTGATATTCATGCGTGGTAGGTCCCTGTTTACAAATAAGTCGATACAGTAAACCAATTATACATAGGTCCATGTTTAACATATACGTGTATAACAAAGGATAGTATAAAGTATCGGTAAATTTTCCCTCCTACGAAATACCTCCAAAGGTATTTATCCGTTTAAACGGCGTCTTCATTTAACACAAACCAGAACTCCAATATAATTGGTTATTGATTTTAAACTTCGTAGAATCGGAGGTTGTAAATCCTAAGCGTTGCTTTTGTACAACAAGTAATAAGTTTCAATATTAAACCCGCTAAGCGTAACAGCGTTGTGTGGAATAACTTAATATAAGTGCTGAGTTTTTGTGGCACAATTTTACAACAACAAAATTGCCTTTGGAGGAGTAAGGCCCAGTTTCATCACCTTAAGATAGGCCTTATCTTCAAGATAATTGGAACGAATTTTGTATGAATTATCTTACATATTAATTTAACAGGAACTTATTAGATAGCGATAAAACTGTTCATACGATTTAAATTGCATGCAAAAATATGAAGATCACCATCGTCAAAGCATTATCTCGCCTGCATCCAAAACATTCGCTTTGGAGTGTAATGTCCGTTTTCAGTCTAACCAGATCTCAGAGAATATTATGAAAATAAAATGTATATGTACTTATTATTATAATAATGTTTCAAGTAGGTAATTAATTTTACAATATTTATTATTAATGGCTTGCCTTAAAACTCTTTTAATTTTAGGGTTCATTTAGTAATTAGTAGTGAAGTAATTTGATAAAGTCATATGGATGCAAATGCCTTAGTAAAGGGGCATTAATTAGTGAAGGTGCGTATTTACGCGACCAGGTTTTAAAACCAGGTTTTCGTTTGCAAGTACGTCTAACGGGTTTCAGCACTAAAATACTTGCAAAGCTTTCAAAGTATTTTTACTTGAACGTACGCGAACGCGTCTCGCGTGTTGCCGACGCCCGATCATAACGTAGTACTTATACTTTCATGGAATATTATTCCTTACTTCCATAAATTTACAGAACTTTGTCGCGCAAAACACTAAAATACTTGAAAGTATTTTGAGTACTCGGGAATATAAAACTTTTTCCATGAAAACATTTAGAAAAGTCCATTACTTAATTTTGCGATAAACATCCTAATATATCTGAAAATAAGGTTAAATTTTCCATTCAAACTTGCGTTACTAGGGCGTCACATGAAGTTTTCTATATTTGAGTACCCAAAAACTTGCAAGTATTTTGATACCTGGTTTTCGACCCTGGTATTTTTTATAAAAACGCTCTTGGTACGCGATTTTGCAAGTACGACTCATGACTAGCATTAATTATCTTTACTACTAGTAAAAACACTTCGCCAATTATCTTTTCATTGCGTTTCTATTTTATTGAACTTCATCTTTATGTACGATGAATTGAACTTTAGTTGCCTTATTAGCAGCGACCACCGCTGATGCAAACCATTTGAAACGTTGGAAAATAAAGAAGAATTAAATGAAATTGGGAAAATAAAGAGGAATTAAATGAAATAAAAACTCGTTAAAAGAATTTGTTTGATATTTATCAAGCGTTTTTTGTTGCTTTTCAATTATTTAATGAGTGTACTAATATCACCTCACATCATCTCAATCCATGGCGCGTTTGCTTTATGGCCCTCTTTGCGTATCTACCTCCAGCAAAAGAGACCTTAAAGTAGCCTCAGACAATACCGTCACCGTAGCAAAGTCTTTGGAACAGAAAATCTGTACCATTGACACGATGAAGAAGAATGTTCTTATGCACAAAAGGCAACAAAAACATTGCAATAATAATCTGAAAAACAAGTTGTCCAATCGAATATGAAGACTTCTCTCCCTCGAGCCCGACAATGTTGCCCACAAAAATAGTTCGCAGAGTAATCAAAATAAAATTTAGACCTTTGCTCGCTGAAGCACAAAGTTATAATGAGTTTCTTGGACTTGCTGGGTAGAAAACCTAGTGAAATCGACTTATAAGAAATCCACGTACAATATTCTGCCTTACACTTGAAGCTTAAGGTTCTAATTTTAACTTGACGTTAGTGCTCGATGGTACAGTATACGTTGAAAAATAAAGTACAATATTATTTGTATTGGTAACAGTATTCTCGTATTTAGTACAAAATAAAAATAGTGAGTGAAAATGTATACGGAGAGTATTTTTTATTTTTTATCAGACCGTAACAAATGATGAAATTTGGTTTTATAAACACTAACAAATTTAAATCTCAGTTATCGTAGTAAATATGCTTAAGATCTATTAAAACTTATATGACGTATACCTAGTAGGTACACATCAAAAGTTTAAAATTATTTAGGACATGTTGGAGAGCTTTAACATTTACTTAACTGAATTATTATTTGATACTGTTACGAGAGGTACTACTCATTCAGTTTCGTCAATATAATAACAACTAGTCTAAACCATGGAATATCGCTTTCTTTTTCGACTGTTGCGGTCAGACGACAGCCGCTCTGTGGAAAACCTACATATTCTGTCAAATCTAATTAGACTAGATAGCGAATCCTGGACTCAAAGGCGAAAGTCATGGATGTAAATGGGATCCCATAAAAACAATCATCATGTCAGCCTAGAGACGTCCACTGCTGGACAAAGGCCTCCCCCAAGGTTCTCCACACAGACCGATTTTGAGCCGCTCGCATCCAACCACTTCCCGGGAGGCCTACCCCTGCTGCGTCATCCGGTACGTGGTTACCATTCCAGAACCCACCTACCTCAACGGCCATCGGTTCTTCGCGCTATGTGCCAGGGCAATGGGCAGGCCCATTGCCACTTCAGCCTGGCTATTCGGAGAGCTATGTCAGTGACTTTGGTTCTACCACGTCTCAGCGCCGTAGATCATCACTGGCAACATACACTGGTCAAAGACTTTCGTCTTGAGACACTGCGGGATATCGGACGTGAAGATATGCCGTAACTTCCCGAACGCTGCTCAACCGAGTTGGATTCGACGCATGACATCTTTCTCGAAGTTAAACCTACCCTATTGGATCATTTGTCCCAGGTAGACGTACTTGTCGACAAGTTCGAGTGTGGAGTTCCCAACCTGGATAGGAGCAGGTACGACATGGACGTTAGACATGATTTTCGTCTTATCCATCTTCATATAAAGACCTACTTGTTGGGAGACTCTACAGAGGCTATCGGGCATTGTGCTCAGGTCTTCCATGGTCTCAGCCATGACTACGATATCATCAGCAAATCGAAGGTGAGTGATGTACTTGCCGTTGATGTTGATGCAGAGTCCTTCCCAGTCCAGAAGCTTGAAAACGTCTTCCAGCGCAGCGGTGAATATTTTCAGCGATATAACATCTCCCTGCCTCACTCCTCGCTGTAGCCGAATAGGTTTTGAGCTCTGATCCTGGAGGCGGACTGACATGGTGGCGTTTTCGTACAAACACTTTAGCACTTCGACTAAAAACAATACTTGTCAAAAAAACCAAGTCTCTCTACCGTAAAAATTTGAGAGATCTACGTAATACCAAGTCGGTTAATAATTTTTTCCACAATGTTATAGGGGGTCGAAAATGACCTGAAATGCATCGAGAAAAGGATGGTACGGCCGTGCCGCTTTTTTGCTCGACTACGACGAGATAGGACTCGGGTGATGATGAGAACTCCAACAACACTATCTTTGTTATTCCAAGATACAAACTTAGGATTTCTAATTACCCACTAAATACTGGAACCGTCTCAACAAATCCTAAAATTCACCGAACAAAGCAGTCGCCAATCGAATTATCAAATAAACGCAAACTTTTAACTTCATAATTATAATCTGATCGTAAACTTGACTGTACTATTCAATCCGTAGACAAAGAAGGCAATTTAAAGCGAAATGTCGTTTTGTATCATTTGAACGAATTTTTTGTTTATTCCGCTTAACGTAAACGACGTCGTTTTGTAAACGGTGAGGCAATAAAACCTAAGAGGTTATGTCCGGTGAGCGGTAGCAGGTGTTGAAAAGCGTCTGACGTGAAAATCTTAAGACTGCCGTGAAATCTATAGCTATAATTCTAATACAAAAGCAGTTCAATATGGATTGTAGACTGCTGTCAATATAGTGACTTAGTATATATTAGCTTCTGAAGCAAGACAGATCTTGCCGAATGATTGTCGATTACTGACTAATGAGTAATTTTGCGTGAAAGAGCATACATCCAAACATCAAGTTTTTACGAAAAGCTATAACATTATATCCATCCACCCCCGCAAACATTCGTGTTTGTAATACCTAATTTAAGCAGGTCTCTAGAATAACTAGTAAAGATTACTATGCATACAAAAGTTTAACCATTAAAATTTAAATATCGAAAACGACGGATGTACATTGCTTATAAAATGATAATAATTTATATAAGGTAGCCACAGTTATCATAAATATAAGAAGAAGTGACTATAAAAGCTATACCTATAGCTCTTATAAGCTCTTTTTGATCATTCTATCCGGCAACCGACGTAAGCCGCTTGAAATGAGAAGAGCAGAAAACAGGGTTGAAAGTGAAACACGATTAAGACGTGTTAAATAAACCTACATGGTTTTGAAAGCTGATACTTTTGTTTGGTTAAGTACACTGAACTCAGATACAATTATAGCGATCTGATATAATTACAGTAATATTTGACCGGGCAAAGGTGGTTATTGAAGCCAAATAAAACAAACAAAAATATAATTAAATAGAAAAAAGATTTGAATAGGGACACGCTAATCGCCTATAGGTATGAGATATATTTACTTTACGACATATTCTCATATTTACCAAATATACACAAAAGAATTCATAGAAATCAGACCTATATTAAGTTTATTAATGGCTCATAAAGCGCCATAAACACAAAAAAAATAGATACGAAAGACGAAGCAATTCTACATACATACATAGACTCACGCCTGTTTCCCGGAGGGGTAGGCAGAGACTACGGAACGCCATTTGCAACGATCCTGACATACCTCACTTGCTTCACTCACTCCCATCAAGTTTCTCATGCATGCTCTTCTGTTAAGGGTACTTCTGACTTGTCCTGTTTTCAGGATGTCTCCAATCTGGTCAGAGAAAGTTCTCCTAGGTCTTCCCCTTTGTCCTGTCCCATTCACACTAGCCTGATATATCTTCTTTGTCAGTCTATCGTCATCCATCCTCTCCATGTGCCCAAACCATCTTAACATGCCTTTCTCAATGCTTGTCACTACATCTTCTTTTACCCCACACCACTCTCGTATCACACAATTCTTAACTCTGTCGGTCAAAGACACACCACACATACTTCTCAGTGCTCTCATTTCTACAGCATTTATTCTACTTTCAAATCTCTTCTGCCATACCCAACTTTCACTACCATACATAAGGGTAGGCACTAAAACACCTCTATGTACAGCCAAACGTGCCTTTTTGGACACGTTTTGACTGTTCATAAACGCCTTCAGAGCTCCATTCACACAATTACCTGCATTAACTCTCCTTTCAACATCTTTTTCATTCTTACCATCTCTTGTAAACAACGTACCTAAGTAAACAAACTCATTCACTTGTTCCACTCGCTGTCCATCGATCAAAACATTACAGGCCGTAACGCATTCCTCCTTTTCAAAAACCATAACTTTCGTTTTACTTACATTCACTTTCATTCCTTTCCTTTCTAACGCACGATGCATGATTGTTACCATCTCCTGCAACTCCTCCGTTGAAGATGCAAGTATAACCTGATCATCAGCATAAAGGAAGCATTTGACGAGTAACCCATTCATCCTTAATCCGCAGTCACTATGTTTTAAATCTTGCAAACAACTGTCCATGAAGAGGTTAAACAGCCACGGCGACGCTACACATCCCTGTCTAACACCTTTATCGATGGTAAACCAGTCAGTGTATGCCCCGTTTATCCTCACACAAGCTCTAGAATCCTCATAAAGGGATTTCAGAGCTCGAATGAGGCTGCTGTCCACCCCATTCATTGACAGCACCGACCACATTTCATTCCTCACCACTTTATTGTAAGCCTTTTCCAAATCCACGAATGCGCAATAGACCTTTTGACCTTTGGCCAAAAATTTTCCGGCTATGCTTCGCAAGGAAAAAACCTGATCCGTGCATCCCATACCCTTTCGGAATCCCGCTTGTACATCCCATATTTTCTTGTCGGTTACTTCCATAACTCTTTCAATAAGTACCTTTGCATACAATTTGCCAACAATGCTGAGAAGGCTAATGCCTCTATAGTTTTTGCAGTCTTGTTGCGAGCCTTTTCCTTTATAAAGAGGCACAACTACAGCTGTGGTCCAGTCATTAGGTACTCGGCCGGTGTTCCAACACAAGTTATATAACCGCTGCAACTGACCAACTATGATGCCCTGTCCAGCCTTCAGCATTTCGACTGTAATCCTATCATATCCTGCAGCCTTACCTACTTTCATACTTCCCAGTGCCTTCACGATCTCATCCACGCCAATAACGCTTTCATCATTGCTATCATTACAATTCACTTCAGCTATCGGTGTCTCTATCGCCGTTCTTTCGAATAAACTTTCAAAATACTCTTTCCATCTCTTCAGCACGCACAATTCACCATTTACTATACTTCCATTCTCGTCTCTGATGGATGTGTGTTCTGAAGATTGAGTTCTTCCTCGAACTGCACGAACGGATTTCCAGAAAAACTTAATAAGCTTAATAAGCAATTCTATTCCGCGGTTTACCAATGTGTAAACAACAGACACATAGAATACCCAGATTTGGACAATTTGTCGATCATACAGTATGTTAGTTCGTGTGGGTAACTAAACCCATGGACACAGGTACCGACATTGGCAAGGCAATCACTTACATGTACAATTGGGCTATCCAATTGATTTCTTTCGTAAGCAAAATTTAAACATTTCAAACTCGCTACCCGCTGTCAACACAACCCTATCCTATTAGTACAAGCGCTTGGTATTAGCTGTCGATGGGGGCATTAAATGGATTTATCGGGGGCCGTTGGTAAACCCACCTTAAGCTCTTAAGGGCAAGCCTCCGTTTATATAGATCGCATCATTTGTACTGTATCGGTTTTGCTTCATTTAACATGACGATTTAAATTCATTAACGACAGTCGTAATTTTTTAATCCCACTCTTGATATAAAACTCGTTTTTAAAGTATTCAGCTAATTATATGTACCTACCGTCTTACTAAAAATGTTGACCAACTCTGTGAATACTAGTTACAGATTTTGCTTCTAAGGTATGGTCTATGGAATGAATTGCGCTAAGTCAGGGTTAGGTAATAGGTACTCGCACATGTGCAGTGTATACTCAATTATTACAGCGCATGCGTTCTTACTGTCAATATGTAGTAGGTTTGTCCCTACAAACTTCGACCCTCTCTAAAATCCCGCCCAGATTATTATTTGCAACTAATTGTATCCTCCAATTTTCAGCCAAATCGGTTCAGCCGTACTTGATTTATAAATAGTGTAACTAACCCGACTTTCTTTTATATATATATATATTAACTGAGTATTGTTTTATTGTTGATGAAATAATAAATATATAGTATAATATAATAATAATGAAATAATAATTAAATTTTATTATAGTCTTAATCGCTGCTTTTTTACAAAAAAAAAAAAGCAGCGATAGCCAAAAAAGCAGCGATAGCCAAGTGGAGAGACCGACAGACTGCTACGCTGAGGGTCCGGGTTCGAATCCACGGCGCGCACCAATGACTTTTCGGAGTTACGTGCGTATTAAATTGTTAATTATCGCTTGCTTAACGGTGAAGGAAAACATCGTGAGGAAACCTGCATGTCTGAGAGTTCCCCATAATATTCTCGAAAGACATGTGAAGTCTGCCAACCCGCACTTGGCCAGCGTGGTGGACTATGGCCTTACCTTTCTCATAGTGAGAAGAGGCCCGTGCCCAGCAGTGGGACAGTATATTACATACAGGGCTGATGATGATAGTCTTAATACTTTGTAAAATTTTGCATGCTGAATGGCTGAATATGGTGATACCATTAAGATCTGTAATACCTATTGTTAAACCCATATTATGCAAATAAAGTGAATTGAATTGAATTTTCTCTGTTACTACCCGAGTTACTGCCGAGGGTTTCCAAGCTAGGGCAAGAAGTATTGGGATACTCTTAATCTTATACGGTACGAGTACCTATTACCTAACCCTGACTTAGCGCAATTCATTCCATAGACCATACCTTAGAAGCAAAATCTGTAACTAGTATTCACAGAGTTGGTCAACATTTTTAGTAAGACGGTAGGTACATATAATTAGCTGAATACTTTAAAAACGAGTTTTATATTAAGAGTGGGATTAAAAAATTACGACTGTCGTTAATGAATTTAAATCGTCATGTTAAATGAAGCAAAACCGATACAGTACAAATGATGCGATCTATATAAACGGAGGCTTGCCCTTAAGAGCTTAAGGTGGGTTTACCAACGGCCCCCGATAAATCCATTTAATGCCCCATCGACAGCTAATACCAAGCGCTTGTACTAATAGGATAGGGTTGTGTTGACAGCGGGTAGCGAGTTTGAAATGTTTAAATTTTGCTTACGAAAGAAATCAATTGGATAGCCCAATTGTACATGTAAGTGATTGCCTTGCCAATGTCGGTATCTGTGTCCATGGGTTTAGTTACCCACACGAACTAACATACTGTATGATCGACAAATTGTCCAAATCTGGGTATTCTATGTGTCTGTTGTTTACACATTGGTAAACCGCGGAATAGAATTGCTTATTAAGCTTATTAAGTTTTTCTGGAAATCCGTTCGTGCAGTTCGAGGAAGAACTCAATCTTCAGAACACACATCCATCAGAGACGAGAATGGAAGTATAGTAAATGGTGAATTGTGCGTGCTGAAGAGATGGAAAGAGTATTTTGAAAGTTTATTCGAAAGAACGGCGATAGAGACACCGATAGCTGAAGTGAATTGTAATGATAGCAATGATGAAAGCGTTATTGGCGTGGATGAGATCGTGAAGGCACTGGGAAGTATGAAAGTAGGTAAGGCTGCAGGATATGATAGGATTACAGTCGAAATGCTGAAGGCTGGACAGGGCATCATAGTTGGTCAGTTGCAGCGGTTATATAACTTGTGTTGGAACACCGGCCGAGTACCTAATGACTGGACCACAGCTGTAGTTGTGCCTCTTTATAAAGGAAAAGGCTCGCAACAAGACTGCAAAAACTATAGAGGCATTAGCCTTCTCAGCATTGTTGGCAAATTGTATGCAAAGGTACTTATTGAAAGAGTTATGGAAGTAACCGACAAGAAAATATGGGATGTACAAGCGGGATTCCGAAAGGGTATGGGATGCACGGATCAGGTTTTTTCCTTGCGAAGCATAGCCGGAAAATTTTTGGCCAAAGGTCAAAAGGTCTATT